>CM060457.1:26940444-28171930 GCA_030544415.1 Thalia dealbata | reverse complement strand
GTCGAGGGCCTTGGAGCGGACGAAGGAGATCCACGCGTGGGCCACGATGGAGACGAAGGTCGAAGGAGGCGGCTCGACGGCGGCTCTTTGCTTCAGCTGCTGGATTCGCCGGCGGCTGACGACCAGCGTTCTCCTTTCCAAGTAGGAGGAATCCGACCAATAAATTGGATGGACGGTCTGCGATTTGAGATATATAAATAAATTTTACAGGAATTAAAATTATAAAAATCCATATCATAGTAAATATTATTTAAAAAAAATTAAATTTAACAGGGATGAGATATAAAGATACATCTTAATTTTTTTATTTTTTCCTGAGTATATTACTTATTATTTTATGCCTTGGCATCGATTATTTTTGAAGCTTTAATATTTAAATTTTAAATATTGTTATTTTTCTGAGTATAATACTTTAAAAAATTGTTATTTTTGAAGCTTTAATATTTAAAATTTAAGAATAATTAAAAAGGAGGAGGTGAATAAGAATTTTTTTTTTAATTTTTTTTTTTGATGCAGAGTAAATTAAAAATAGGAGAATAAATAAAAGAAGTCGTTCAATTACCTTAGGCAGAGATGGGGCCAGATGGCGCAAGAACAGCCGTCGGATCTCTTCGCCCTTCGGATGCTTGATCACCGCCCTGTCGACCGTCGGCGGGGGCGGCGGCGGGTTCTCCCCGCGGCACTCTGCCGCCCACGCCTCCACGAACGCCCAAATGGCCCGGCCGTCCGCCACCGCGTGGTGGAAGGCGAAACCGACGGCCACGCCCTCCGCGGCCCCGGCGAAGGCCGTCACCTGCACGGAGAACACCGGCGCGGGGAGCTCGCTGACGTCGAGCGGGGGGATGAGGAGGCGGAAGACCTCGAAGTCGTGCTTCTCGTCTTCGACGAGGCTGGCGAGGGCGACGCCTTCGGCCTCCGCCTCGAAGAAGGCGACGCCGGGATGGACGGCAGCGGGGGAGCAGTCGATGGCGACGTCGCCGGAGGCGGGGAGGTAGGTGAGCTTGCCGGCGAGGGTGAAGTAGTGGAGGAGTGCGCGGGAGAGGGCGGCGCGGAGGGAGTCAAGGAGGGAGGGGAGGGGCGGGAGGTGGGCGCCTCCGTGGAAGAGGAGGAGGCGCTGCATCGGGGGCAGGGTGACGGTGAGGACATCGAAGAAGGAGAGATCGACGCGCTCCGGCGGGGGAGTCGGAGACGGCGGGAGGGTGACATGAGTCGCCTTCACTACTCGCACTCCGCTCATCGCCGGATAAAATTGATGAGGATGCCGACGAGGTTTTTTTTTCGGATGTTAACAGTCTTTCGAAGGATTATAAATAGAAGAAAGAAAGAGTTAGTATAATATTAAAATATCAGAAGTATGATAAAGATTATAAATAGTAGAAATGAGAAATATTATAATATTAAAATCTTAAAAAACATTACTATAATATTTAATTTTAAGTAGATTGTTAAAAATTAAAATTTTGAAGAAAAATCTTTAAATATAGCTATATTTTATAATTAATAAACTATATTAATATTAATTATATAAATTGCATATCTCACATTTTTAAAATAATAAGCATTATTAAATAAATTATCTTTTACAATATATATTTTTCATTAAAACAAATCCAGCACAGTATAAATATTTAATGTGAGTCTAGTTTATTATTAGTGCAGGATGGATCTGATGGAGTAGGTAGATTTAAGAAAAAATTTGTTTAAGTCGAGTCAAATGTACTATTACTAATACTTAAATATTTAGTGTCAGTGTAGTTTATTATTGAGTGTTTTACCATATTAATCAACTTAAATAATAATTTCTAAAAATCACCAAAAAAATATTTTTTAATCATAAAAAATTTACCCCGGTCGAATGCTCGACCGGTCCAGTTCGACCGTCATCTTCTTCCTCCCCACGCCCGCCGTACCAGTCGATTATTTCCGGCGGCCCTCGAGACTCCCTTGCTCCGCCCATTCCGGCGAATTTTAACTATCTCCTCAGCTCGCCGTGGAAGGTACGGGAAGAAGCGTTGTCTCTTCCCTGCACACGGCCCCCCTTTCCCCTGCTACGGGCTGAGGCATGGAAGGAGGATTGCAGCGGGCCACGGGAGACGGCGCGGCTTGCCCCCCAGGGGGTCAGGAAATAAATCGTCGCAGCAATGCTTCTTCCTCGCGCGTTGCAGATGAAGGGTTGCTTTCTTTACCCTGCCCCCCTCGCTGGCATTGCAGCATTGCAGAGGAAGGGTTGCGTTCTTCCCTCCCCCACCCTCCTCGCTGGCATTGCTGAGGAGGGGATTTTTTCTCCCCATTGCAGGAGAAAGAGGGCGTCCGGGGAGAGATCGACGCGCTCCGGCGGGGGAGTCGGAGACTGCGGGAGGGTGACGTGAGTCGTCTTCACTACTCGCACTCCGCTCATCGCCGGATAAAATTGATGAGGATGCCGATGAGGTTTTTTTTCGATGGTAACAGTCTCTCCAAGGATTATAAATAGAAGAAAGAAAGAATTAATATAATATTAAAATATCAGAAGTACGATAAAGATTATAAATAGTAGAAATGAGGAAATATTATAATATTAAAATCTTAAAAAACATTAGTATAATATTTAATTTTAAGAGATAAAAAAATTAAAATTTAGAAGAAAAATCTTTAAATATAGCTATATTTTATAATTAATAATTATTTAGTTTAGGTTAATTATATATCTCACATTTTTAAAGAATAAGCATCATTAAAGAAATTATCTTTTACAGTATATATTTTTTATTAAAACAAATCCAGCATAGTATAAATATTTAATGCGAGACTAATTTATTATTAGTGCAGGAAGGATGTGATGGAGTAGGTAGATTTAAGAAAAAATTTGTTTAACTCAAATCAAATATACTATTACTAATACTTAAATATTTAGTGTGTAGTTTATTGAGTGTTTTCAAATATCACCGAAAAAATATTTTTTTAATCATAAAAATTCCCCGGTCCAATACTCGACCGGTCAAGTTCGACCGTCATCTTCTTCCTCCCCACGCCCGCCGTACCATTCGATTATTTCCGGCGTCCCTCGAGACTCCCTTGCTCCCCCCATTCCGACGAATTTTAACTATCTCCTCAGCTCGCCATGGAAGGTATGGGAAGAAGCGTTGTCTCTTCCCCGCACACGGCCCCCCTTTCCCTTGCTACGGGCTGAGGCATGGAAGGAAGCATCGCAGAGGATTGCGGCGGGCCACGGGAGACGGCACGGCTTGCCCGCCAGGTGGCCCGGAAATAAATCGTCACAGCAATGCTTCTTCCTCGCGCGTTGCAGATGAAGGGTTGCTTTCTTTCCCCTGCCCCCCTTGCAGGCATTGCAGCACTGCAGAGGAGGGGTTGCGTTCTTCCCTCCCCCAACCTCCTCGCTGGCATTGCAGAGGAGGGGATTTTTTCTCCACATTGCAGGAGAAAGAGGGCGTCTGGGGAAGAGACGGAGCTTCTTCCCGTACCCTTCCATGGCGAGCTGAGGAATTCTTCGTCGGGAAGGCCGGATCAGGGAGTCAGTCGTCGGAAATAATCGGATGGTCCGGCGGGCGGGGAGTGGAAGATGATGACGGTCGAATTGGACCGGACAAGCGTTGGACCGGGTTGGATGCGTTCGAATTTTATGATTAAAAAATAAGTTAATTACTCGGTGATTTTTTAAAAATTATTATTTTAAGTATATTATTAGGGAAAAAACACTTATAGTTTATTACTAGAGCGGGAAAGAAGTGATTATATTTTAAAAAATTATTTTATAAAAAATCTACATTTTACATTATTTTATCCAAACTTATGATTTTTTTAATAATTAGATAATCATATACTTTGTCTACGTAGTAATTAGATAATCATGTGCTTATCTGTAGTATGATCACATGTTTTACTGAGTTAAATAATAATAATTTTATATTCTTAGTATAATTACAAAGTAGAAGTCGATATAAAATGAAATTTTCTTTATACTAAACCATGTGTCCATGAGTAGAATCATGAAGCTCCATCGTGCCTGTGACTGAATGATCATGGCCACGATCCCTTAAAAATTGAATGCAGCCAAAAGTTATCACATGAAGGTGCATTGAAGTGAGGTGTATTCTAATACATTTGTATGAATATTAATTTTTAAGAATTTATCTAGGTGCACGCATGCCAATGGGCTATGCTTGTGCTAGCCTAGGTACGATCTGCCTTTAATATGCTTATATGCGTGCTGAGCCAAGCCCGACACAATTGCATTCTGTGTCATGCCAGGCATAGCCTATGTTACGTCTACTCAAGCCCAACACGATATACGATACACTCTAAGTTGTACCGGGTGAAGCCTAGTGTTGAGAAAAATTATGCACAATTTTTCTACAAGTCAGAATGAGGAGGAATATAAAAGGCAAAAAGGAATACAAAAGAATTTGATTACGGAGTTTGGCAAATTGCCTACGTCTCCGGATCTGCTGCACATATCGTTTTACTAGATGGAAGAAGGATTACAATTGTGAGACACTTTTTTTTTTGACACCCTACAAATGAAAGCAAAAGGAGGCTTCACACTGCCTAAATTAGACACCTAAATTAATCACATTCTATTTTTAACAAAAATGAATGGGCTATGATGTTTTGCCCGGTCAAAGTCTATCTTTATCCAAAGGCTTGGTAATAATGCTTATCTTAGCCAAGACTTGGTCATGGATCTTATCAATCTCCCACTTGAAGACTGATTTCAATCTGTCTTCACACCTGGATTTATACAGCAGATCATTCTGGTCTGATTACAATCGCAAACCAACTGAAGTTAAGCACAACATATCTGCCGGATTCATGCTTCCTTGGATTTTATTCAACATTAATACACCATCTTCTAATAAATATCTGATAAAATGATAACGAAGTCCAATATGCTTCGTCCTCGAGTGAAATGCCGAATTCTTCGCCAAGTGTATTGCACTTTGACTATCACTGTGCAGAATATTCTTCTCCTGTTTGAATTCCAACACAGTTAACAAACCTTGAAGCCATATCATCTCCTTACTTGCTTCAGTCACTGCTACATACTCAGTCTCTGTAGTGGATAATGTGACAATCTTCTGCAATCGTGACATCTAACTAACAACTGTATGTCCAACAGTGAATATATAACCAGTAGCGCTTTTCCTGTGAGACACGTGATTTTTGAATAAGGGCAATAGAGTAATTTTAATATTTGGAGGGTTTAATCGTAAAAGAAATTCTTTAAAGGACTTAATTGTAAAATCATATGAATTTTTGAAGTATGAGATTTTGATGTGAAAATTATACCATTAGGTAGTATTTTTGATAAGGAATCTAACGGCGCAGACGGATCGTAATTTGGACGTCGTTTGATCGGTCAATTGAACAATTAAGATTTAATTAGGATTTAAGATTTTAATTAACAAATAAATAAAAAAAATTATTATTTTTTATTTTCTTCCCACCCGCGCGCGAGCTCCCTCTCCATCCCTCTCTCTCCTCCTCTGCATGCGGCGACGATGATGAAACTTCCCGACGATGCTCCGACGAATTAGGCTCCCAAATTTTAGCCACAGGTAGATCTCGACCTCCTCTTCATTTTGATACCAAGATGCCCAAATTTGGTGTAGAGATGAGGGAGAAATCAAGTGAGAGGTGTCGGCGGCGAGGGTTTCAATTGCCGGAGCTTGCTCCGACGATTTCCGGCCATTCCAGCCGTGAAACCTTACAAACTTGGTACCTATGGATTCTCCTTGACGAAAGCTATCCATTGGTACCGGAGATGAGAGCTATTGGCCGCCGGTAAGCTAAAAACCCTAACTTTGGGATTTCGTCCAAAATTTTAATCGGTGAAATTGATCTCGTATGAGCTATAAAAATTGGGGCAAATATGATCTTTGGAATCCTCATTAAGAGAGCTTTCGATTGGTACCAATATTGGTGCTGATTGAAGAACTTCGCCGGCGAGGGTTCCGGCGAACTTTCCGACGATCGACGGAGAAATTTTTCGGCGAACTTGGGAAAAAATTGGGGTGATTCTAGAGATTATTCTAAGAGTAGTGGTGAAGAGAGATTTGAGAAATTATTTCTAGATTGAGAATTAAAATTCGTTGAATAATTGACAGGAAAATATAAAAATACGTAAATGACGGCACGTGGATCGTGACAATGTCAGAGAATAAAAATTCAGCGAACTGACTTTATGTTAGTTCCGAGGAGTAAACCGCCAAGTCAGGTGCATTGGTTCTCCGATGTAGGATTTATTTAAGCTAGGAAATTCCCGCCGGGGTCTTCTTAGGAACAATTCATGGATGTCTTAAATATAATAAAATATTATGTTTGATAAGATTTGATTTGTCCGCATGTTAGTTCAATTTATTTCTGTCTAACATGCATGATATACCATGATTTTCCTGCTAAGTTTTAATATGTCGTGCATGTTATATATTATTTTATTATTTTTTCTATGCTATGCTAGCACAACTACCATGCAGACATAGATAGTAAATAATGACATGTTAGAACTTCTTGGCGACGTCACCGCAACTTAGACAGAAAGGGGCCTTTCTCAATACCTCGGTTGATCGCCGCGTTACCGACGGTGGTCAAACGGTGACGTCCCGCTACGCACCTCTCCTGAGGTTATGCATAGCTTAGATACTGTGGGCACCACTCCCGAGGTTATGCATAACTTAGATACTGGGAGGGGGAGCACCACTCCCGAGGTTATGCATAGCTTAGATACTGGGAGCTGGTAGGGTAAGAGACTGTACAAACTCTATGGTCATATTATACCGGAAATATGGAGCAAATCCTTACCCAGAAATTTATACCCGCACGAGTGTCGTTTAGGCGGTCTCGTGATAGTCCTGAGATGGCTAGCGAGGATGAGCCCTACCATGGACTTGGCACCGATGGAGTCGAGGTTGCCACAGCCCATCGTGCGGATGTGCGTCAATCTCGGTAGACGTCGACTGCTATTGGACTGGGAAGGTGATTCCACATGCGACGCCTTGGACAGTGGATCCGTAGACCACACGGCTATCAATATTTGATTTTATCCGCTCCGATTCGAGCACGTGCTTCTGAGTTTGACTCGTAGGCATAGAAGCACCAGATGCACTCCCACATCTGTACTCTCATACTAGATAGTTGAGGTATCAGGTAGTCTATCAGGATCATTAAATTATGAATTATCTGTGAATCTTATCATCGATTCATATGTCACGATCTAGTCAAACAATTAGTATATTATTATATTATTTTATTGACTTTCCTACGTGAGTTAGCACATGTGCTACTATATAACATTTGAGTATGTGGTTATTTAGGTATCTCGTTTAACTTTTATTTATGTTGTAAATTATAGTTATATTGTCAGATCAAAAAACCTGGCGATATGAATATATTGACTATTGTCGGTATACGTGATTTCCAGAAATTTTGAAATCTTGAATCGTAAGTTCAATCTATGAACAATGTGGACGTATAGAAAATGATGTAAATTATCCCACATCATGCACAAGTGCCACATCTTTATTTTTACCATAAAAATATTTCGTGCAAATCTTTGCCATATGCTCCTCCGGGCTCTTCGAATAGACAAGTATGTCATCAATGAAGACAATGACACACTTATCTAAATGTCTATGAAAAACCCGGTTCATCAAATCCATAAAGGCTGCGGGAGCATTAGTAAGTCCAAAAAACATGACTAGGAACTCATAATGTCCATACCGTGACCGAAATACCGTCTTCGGAACATCCGAGTCCCTAATCTTTAACTGATGATACCCGGACCTCAAATCAATCTTCGAGAAAACCCGAGCTCCCTGTAACTGATCAAACAAGTCATCAATACGGGGAAGCAGATACCTGTTCCTGATGGTGACCTTATTCAACTGCCTGTAATCAATGCACATCCTCAAGGTCCCATCCTTTTTCTTCACAAATAGAACAGGTGCGCCCCAAGGGGAGACACTAGGTCGAATAAACCCCTTATCTACCAAGTCCTGTAACTGTAGCTTGAGTTCCTTCAACTCTGCCGGTGCCATACGATACGGGGGTCTAGAGATTGGCATCGTCCCAGGGGCGAGATCGATGCAAAACTCTAACACCCGATCCGGTGGTAGGCCAGGCAATTCCTCTGGAAAAACATCTGGGAACTCGCGAACTACAGGAATATCTGCCATCTGGCTATCCGACTGGCTGCTATCCACTACGTGCGCAAGAAAGCACTGATACCCTTTCCTGATGTACCTCTGCACCGTGAGAGCGGATATAATGGCAGTCGGCAGGACTCGACGATCCCCCTCGAATACCAGCTCCGGGGGTCCCGATCCAACGAAGGACACGGACTTTGTGAAGCAGCTCACCAGGGCTCTATGTGCTGTCAACCAGTCCATACCGAGAATCACATCGAAGTCTGCCATGTCCAGTGGAATCAGGTCCGCCTCATGGGTAACCTCCTGTATCATAATGGGACAGGACCGATACACCTGACTCCGTAAAATCTTCTCACCCAAGGGAGTACAGACAATCAACTCTGCCTCTAACGGGGTAAGAGGTATATCGGCTCGCCTGGCGAACTCCGAACTAATGAAAGACCGATGTGACCCGGTGTCAATAAGAATACGAGCCCATGCATCAAATAGTCGCATATGTCCTATTCCACATCACACAAACAACATATGCGACAAGTTAAATTTAGTCTCACTTAACAAAAGATAAGTTTTAGTTCCAAAATCCAACACAACAACAACTTATCAAATGGAAAGACTAAATCTCCAAAAATAAAAATAAAAATTCCATTTAAGGTGCGTCAGCATGGGAGGAGTTACCCGTGACTACATCGGGGTTGGCTTGGGCGTCGATGCCGTCCAATGCATATATGCGCGTCTGGGTGCGCTGGGGCGGCCTCTGAGAGTGTGGGCCCGATCCGGTAGGAAATCCTCGGGTAGACCCCGTCATAGGTGCAGCCGGTGGGAACGGTGCAGGAGGACGACCACGACCCGCAGATGCCGGGTGGATGGCTGACTGCTGGGATCCACCCATCTGAATCCGCTGCGGACAGCTGGTCCGAATGTGCCCCTTCTGTCCGCACTGATAACAAGTGATCTCTCGGCACATCCCGGTGTGAGTCCGGCGGCAAATGGTACATGGGGCCAACTGTGATGCACGGTGTATCTGAGGGGCCCTATGTACTGATGGCTGGGGACGTGCCTGACTCGGCTGACCCCGCTGCTCAGTCCTCCGTATAAATCGGCTCCCAGATGGAGCCCCTCCTGCAGCCGAGGCCACTGAAGCTACCGAGCCAGTCTGTCTGTCCCTGAAGTCACCTCGACCCCTATGTGTCGCTGACCTCTTCTTCTTATGCCCCTCTCTCCGCATACGCGTCGTCTGGAGCATCCTCTCAGTCCACAGGGCTTTATCCACCAACTGCTGGAAAGCAGTGTAATCCAATATTCCCACCCTAACACTAAGGTGGTCATCCAAGCCCTGAATAAAGCGCATCCGACGATACCTGTCGGACGTGATCGTGTCGGGTACCAGGGAGGCCAGCAGATTAAACTCCGCCACATACTCTGACACAGATCTGCCTCCCTATCTACAGTCTAAGAACTCCTGTACCTTCAGATCATGCTGGAGCTCTGTATAGAAACGCTCGTGGAACTCATCCAAAAATATGTCCCACGTCAGTCCTGTAGAATAACGGGTCTCCAGCTCATCTTGCCAGGTCTCAGCCTCCCCGTCTACCAGATAGAGTGCCACTCCAAGTCGGTCTCTATCAGATAACTCCAAATCCGCAGTGATACGGCGGATGTTGTTAATCCAAGTCCGGGCTGTCTGGGGGTCAGATGATCCAGAAAATGTAACACACCCCAGATATCGAGCGTCTCTCACCCAAGCGGCTATCGGCCTCGCAGCTCGGGTACTGGGCTCCGACGTAACAACTCCCCCAGGCGGGGTCTGATAATCCACTCGAGTATAAGTCCCCTGTGCTCCTATCGGAGGGGTAGCAACTGCTGTTGCAACCCTCACTGGATCTGACTCTGCACTACGATCAGCTGGAGCGGGTACAACTGCTGGGGCAGGAGCCGTCCGGACCACCCGCGGTGCTGGTGGTACCACTGGTGCAGTAGGAGGCGGAGGAGGAGGTGCACTAGTCTGAGGTACCTCGGGCTCATGCTGTGCAGTGGGATTTAGAATGCTGACCATCGCGCTGGCCACCGCTGCTGCTATTATGTTCAGCTGTCCCTGAGCAACGGGTGCCTGCCCTGATGGCACTGTAGATGTAGTCCTCTGCCTCACGGTACGTCGAGAACTCGAGCTCCGACGTGTACCCAATGACGCCCCCTCTGGGACCATGGATACTGGTGCCCTATCGGAATCTCCGGTAACACTCGCAGCTGGTACCGGTGCTAGCGGCGTTAACGGATCTGCCGCTGGACGGGAGGTGGCCGTCGAATGATCCTAGGGCTCCGCGAGCTTTCGGGGCCTCCCCCGTTTACGTCTGGGCGGTACTTCTGACATCTACATGAACAAGCTTCTGTCAGTTCATACGAAATAAGAATTTCTACGTAAGGTAAAACTCTTTCGGTACGCATAGTCACGATATAGGTAACGACTGTACCACTAACTATCTAACTGGCCAATCTAATATATCGGGACTGACTTCCTTATAATTAAGATTTGAAGTCGAAACTCCAAAATCCCTAGGTTTATAAACCTAGGTTTTGATATCACCTAAATGCTCAGGTCTTTAAACCTAAGCTCTGATACCACTTAAGTTGTCACGCCCCGACCCGCAGGACGACACGTGGCAACCGCCGTATGAGCCCGACAAGCCCATACAAGGCATAAATACAAATACTAAACTACATACACCCACATTTTCATGTAACATCTTAAATACAGTCCTGATATCTCCTAATACAAATCTAAGACCGGCATACGAAAACTCATAACAGCAGTCGTATACCTCCCGCGACGAACCCTCCGTCATCGATGTCGTCTCGTGCATCGACACCTGCACACACATTGAATGCGGTGTGCTCAGCCTTGCGGCCTAATGCGAAATTACGGTCCTACCGAATAAGGAAATCAAAGGCTAGGAGGAGTATTCTAGGATATCTTTGGTAATTAATCATCATCTTTCATGCCATTTCGTTTTAAACAATTCATATAAAAATAGACAGCATAAACAAACAATTAAATGTGTACATGTCACTAGATATCACCCTAGTCATGTCTAGTGTCCATATTAATAGTATGTCACCTACGTCATAGTGAGACTTTTTATGTTTCATAAACTCGGGCTGCCAGCCTACGCTTAATGACTACCCTAGCTAAGAGTATCAGTAATCCCATCAGTGTCTTTCTGTCTCTGTCTCTACCTATGCCCGCTGCACTGATGTTGGCAGAGAGGACGGATGACCCAGAGTCCCTCTCTTGTTGTTTCACTAGTCGCCAACCATGCCTCCCCTAGCGAAACCGTCGTGCCCTTACATCCTCCCCGGATACCGTAGGGGTCACGACACCCATGTAGTACTACACACTGCCCGTAGACATTGTCACCTCTCTTAAATATCATCGGCCACGGCTAGCCGGAATAACCACCCTAGGATCCGGACTACTCATCCGATCGTCTGCAGACGTCAAGGGTGATAGCCGTGCGGTCTACGGATCCACTGTCCAAGGCGTCGCATGTGGAATCACATTTCCAGTCCAATAGCCGTCAACGTCTATCGAGATTGGCGCACATCCGCACGATGGGATGTGGCCCTCGACTTCGTCGGTGCCAAGTCCATGGTAGGGTTCATCCTAGCTAACCATCTCAGGACTATCACGAGGCCGCCTACAACGACACTCGCGCGGGTGAAGGTTTCGGGTAAGGACTTGCTCCATATTTCTAGTCTAACATGACCATGGAGTGTGTACAGTCCCTTACCCTACCAGCTCCCAGTATATGAGCTATGCATAACGTCGGGAGTGGTGCTCCCAGTGCTCCGCTATGCATCAACCTCGGGAGTGGCGCCTAACGGAAACGTCACCGTTTGACCACCGTCGGGACGCGGCGGTCAACCGGGGTATATGGAAAAAGGCCCCTTTTTCTCTAAGTGGCGGTGACGTCGCCAAGGTTCTAACATGTCGCATGTATTATCTATGTCCGCATGGTAGTTATTTAACATAGCATAGAAAGCAATAGCATGCCGGGCAAGAATGTAGAACATGTTAGATACATAGTAGATAAACATGTTAGATAAGATAACTATACTAGCATGCATACAATTTAAATCTTATCAAAACATTATGGTTTATCATATTGAAGACATCCAAGAATTTTTTTCCTAAGAAAACCCCAGCGGGTATTCCCTAGCGTGAATAAATCCTACCAACGAAGAACCAACGCACCTGGGATAGCGATCTGCTTCTGGGAACCTAGTCGCGCGGAGAATATCACCCGCCGAGCTTCTCGGATCGCGTACCCACAATAATCCTATTTAATAAAAATTATTTAAAATAGATTTAATTTATTTCCCTTAAGATAAATAAATTAAAATCTATCAATTAAATAATTATTACATTAAATTAATCCTATGCATGTTTAGGATTAATCTCACCTAATGAATTATGAATTAATCATATTTTTGCATTTTTATCTAATAACTTCAATGAATTTTTATTCAATTTCTACTCATCAAACTCACCCATAACTTGGCCCAAGTCATCCAAGAGTCCAAATAGAACCCATAGAAATTTTTATTATTTTTTTGATTTTTTTTAATATTTTAATATTATTTTATTATTTTATTATTATTTTATATTTTTCTGACCCGGTCAACTGTCAACGTCAACGCTGACTGGGTCAGCAGTGGGCCCGGTCAACGCTGACTGGGTCAGCGGTTGACTCGGTCAACGCTGACTGGGTCGGCGGTGGGCCCGGTCAACGGTTCGAGTTACTGTTCACCCGGTTCGGTTCGGTTCGGTTCGATTTGGTTCGGTTCGGGTCCGGTTCAGCTAAATTAAATTCAATCTAATTTGACTCGAGCTCGAACCAGGTTCAACTTATTTGATTCGGCTCACCCAACCCAACTTGACTCGAACCCAAACTTAACTCAAATCCAACCGATTTAACCCCACTTGATTCGACCCAACCGTTTCATTAAAGAAATAATTTCTTATACACTAAGCTTAGTTAATTAACGCTAATCATGCTTTTAATTAAACTAAGCATACAATAACATAATTTTCCACTAATTATATTTTATTTACACTAAGCACACTTAATTAGCGCTAATCGCGATTAAGCCCTAATTAAGCACCTTCGCCGGATTAACTGTGCGCCGCCGGAAAACTCAGCGCCGCCGCCGGAACCCTAGCCGCCACCTCGCCGGAACTCGCGAAAACGAAGGCTAAACGGCCGGCGAGCTTCGTAGCTCCTCGCTCAACGCGGAGACTACGCCGATCTGCGAGAAGGACGACCATCAGCGCCTAAACGGCAATCTTTCCGGCGTCGTCTCCGGCGAACTCACGGCGTCTCCACCGGAGGGTGAAAACCACCCCTTTTCATGGGGAAAACGCGGCCGCTCACCTCGCGGACGTCTGGAGAAGGTAAGGACGGGGTTTGCGGCCGGCGAAGCGACCGGATCGCGATTTGCAGCCGCCGCCGGTAGGGTTCGATCGCTCGAACAGAGGCGGCGAGCTCAGCCGCCCGCCGAGGGGTCTTCGAACTCCTCGAAGGCCCGGGGAGACGCGGAGACGGCCGGCATCTCCAACCGCGGCGGAGGAGACGTCCGCCGAGGGGCTGCGAGCGCTGGGCGGCGATCGATCGGCAGCAGTTCCTCTGCTGCGGTGGTCGCGCGAACGGGATGGGAAAAGGGCGTCGCCGAGTCGCCCTTTCCGTCGGGAGTAGCTCGCTGGGGGTGGACGAGGGCAGACGACCGTCGACGGCGACGTGCAGCGGTCGACGGCGGACGGCGGAGCATCGGCGCTGCTCGGTGCGGGAGAAGACGAAGCGGCGTTGCTTCGTCGTGTGCTCGAGGCGATGGCTCGAGTGGGAAGGGCGTTTGCTCTTCTCGCTCGCCCCGTCTCGCTTCCTCGCCCGGTCCAAGCCGGTTCAGCTGGACCGGCCGGCTCTCCGGCCGGTTCACCTGAACCGTTTTTTTTTTTTTTTTTTTTTTTTGATGGGGGTTTACAGTAGACATATCAGATACAATAGTCGTATTTGAGTTATTGCAGTGTAGTGGTTGTATAACCTATTATTATCTTATATGAGTTTTCATACTCACACTGAGGTTGTGGTTGCCTGAAGTATTAGATCATTCGTTTAAGGTTCTTAAACTTGTTCAAAACCTAGAGTATAAATCTAAGGGTTAAAGAAACAGTTCCAAAATACACAAGAATACCAGGTAGTCCGGACAACTTATAAAGTGGAAGAAGTAAATCAAATACAAACAGATCCGTGTATACCTTGATGGTATTACTAATTTAGTTGATGATTGGCTACTTGTCTTTATGTCTTGGCATCGATTGATGGATCGATGGTGGAACTGTGAAAGAAGGAGACGAGGACGACTTCGAGGAGGCCACATATTAATAAATACTCGGATCGATATGTGCATCTTAATTGCCCATGAAGTGTTCAACAAATGGTTGGATGTGAAGAGGATGAAGAGCCATGGACATCTGAACTCCTTCCCCGTCGTCGGCCTTGTAGAAGACCAAAAGCCCATCGTGGTACATCGAGATGGTTTCGACCCTGCTCGGCTTTCCCCATCCGAAATCGATATCGTACACTGCGAACCGAGGCGACTCCGCCACGATCAGTGCCCGCTGCAGGTCAATCTCCTTGGGCGCTTCCAACCATGCCGCTCCACAGTCTGCCAGCGGCTCCTCCAGCGACGCCTCCCGCACCGCCCTCTGCATCGCCTTGCATGCCCGTGCGTGGCCTCCTCCTTCCACGAGATCCCCGGCAGCGGCCCTTGCCACGCAGCTCTTGATGCAGTTGCCGAAGTAGTTCTGCTGCCCGAGGAGGATCGGCGGGTCGAGGTGGGTGCGGCAGTCGGCGGCGAAGATGACGTAGGTGTCGGCAGTGGCGGCGGCAGTGCAGTCGAGGGCCTTGGAGCGGACGAAGGAGATCCACGCGTGGGCGACGATGGAAACGAAGGTCGAAGGAGGCGGCTCGACGGCGGCTCTGTGCTTCAGCTGCTGGATTCGCCGGCGGCCGACGACCAGTGTTCTCCTTTCTAAGTAGGAGAAATCGGACGAGTAAATTGGACGGGGAATCTGCGATTTAAAATATGAAGAAATTTTAAGTACAATTCATTGGATAATTAATGCTTTTTACCGTGTTCTGATTTAAATGCATATTTAAATATTTATATCGGCAGAAAAATGCATTAAGTAATTTAATTATAAAATAATATAGGTTGGGCAGAAGTTTATTATTTAAATTTTAAATTTATTTTTTAATAAAAAATTTCATTTAGACCCCTCTACTATTATCTAATTAGATTTAGATCCTAAATTAATAAAAGTAGGTAAAAAGCAGGAGGTGAATAAGATTAATTTTTTTAAAAAATAAAATATTGATGCAACAACTCTCAACGTATTGTGCAGAGTAAAATAAAAATAGGAGGAGAATAAATAAAAGAAGTCGTTAAAAGTAGGAGGGCCCGGCCGTCCGCCACCGCGTGGTGGAAGGCGAGTCCGACGGCCACGCCCTCGGCGAAGGCCGTCACCTGCACGGCGAACACAGGCGCGGGAAGCTCCCCGAAGTCGAGCGGGGAGATGAGACGGCGGAAGACCTCGAAGTCGTGCTTCTCGTCTTCGGCGAGGCGGGCGAGGTCGACGCCGTCGGCCTCCGCCTCGAAGAAGGCGACGCCGGGGAGGACGGCGGCGGGGGAGCAGTCGATGGCGACATCGCCGGAGATGGGGAGGTAGTTGAGCTTGCCGGCGAGGGTGAAGTAGTGGAGGAGGGCGCGGGAGAGGGCGGCGGAGGGAGTCGAGGAGGGAGGGGAGGGGCGGGAGGTGGGCGCCTCCGGGTAACAGGAGAAGGCGTTGCATCGGGGGCAGGGTGATGGTGAGGACGTCGAAGAAGGAGAGATCGACGCGCTCCGGCGGGGGAGTCGGAGACGCCGGGAGGGTGACATGAGTCGCCTTCACTACTCGCACTCCACTCATCCCCGGATAAAATTGATGAGGATGCCGATGAGGTTTTTTTTTGGATGTTAACCGTCTTTCCAAGGATTATAAATAGAAGAGAGAAAGAGTTAATATAATATTAAAATATAGTAGAAATGAGGAAAGATTATAATATTAAAATCTTAAAAAACATCACTATAATATTTAATTTTAAGAGAAAAAAATCTTAAAAGTACATTGTTAAAAATTAAAATTTAGATGAAAAATATTTAAAATATAGCTATATTTTAACTATCTCCTCAGCCCGCCATGGAAGGTACGGGAAGAAGCGTTGTCTCTTCCCCACACACAGCCCTCCTTTCCCCTGCTACGGGCGGAGGCATGGAAAGAAGCATCGCAGAGGATTGCGGCGGGCCATGGGAGACGGCTCGGCTTGCCCGCCAGGGGGCCCGGAAATAAATCGTCACAGCAATGCTTCTTCCTCGCGCGTTGCAGATGAAGGGTTGCTTTCTTTCCCCTGCCCTCCTCGCCGGCATTGCAGCATTGCAGAGGAGGGGTTGCGTTCTTCCCTCCCCCACCCTCCTCGCTGGCATTGCAGAGGACGGGATTTTTTCTCCGCATTGCAGGAGAAAGAGGGCGTCTGGGGAAGAGACGGAGCTCCTTCCCGTACCCCTCCACGGCGAGATGAGGGATTCTTCGTCGGGAAGGCCGCCCATGCACCAGGTCAGTTCGCACCTCTAACATCAGTTACATGCACCTGGTGCACCTGACTCTTGGTTTTTCAGCTGCCCACCGTGTTGGCCCTTGTGGGCGTGCCAAATTGCTTGGTCGTGGCACATGTACACCCGGTGCACAACCCTCGAGCACTCGGTTATGCAACCATGCAACATTTTGCTCTTGTGTGCCCTTCGGTTGCTCGGCACTCAGCTTGCACGCGCTCTTCTCGGTCGCCTGATTGCTTGGTGCTTGATTCATGCACGCCCCTCTATTGCTCGGCCTTGCAAAATCCCGACGAGCCTTGGACGTGCCTGTCAGCTGCTTGAATGCTCGACCCCTTTCTGCTCGAACAATGCGCTCACTCGTCTCAATGGTTGCCTCAGAGTCATGTCATGCCCATTGGTCGGGCTGCTCTGCTGTGCTTAACTCTCAATGTCCCTAGTCCGGTGCACCTTAGGCATGACTTGAGTTAGACTCGTGGGTGGTTTGGCAAGAGAATGTGACACCCTACCTAATAGGCATGCTTATATATGAACACCGTCAATCACAATAGTTTAGTTTTTTCTCATCACCGATATCACTTAGTCTGGTAACTTATAAAGAGCACTTAGTCTGACCAATTTAAAAAGAGAAGTCAATCAAATATTAAGTATATAGAAGATGATTCACCCCTTATCTTGTGTCCAAGGAAATGAGGATGTGATAAAGATATGAGATATAGTATATATCATATTAAATATTGTAAAAAAAGGTTAAATTTAGAGGAGGTGATATAAAGATATAATATTTATTTATTAATATACACAAAGAATGGGACTGTACGGATTTTCAAAAAAAGTAATTTAAATTTGTAGAAATAAGTAAGAAGGGTGATAATAATATTTTTATTTGGTTAGGTAGGTAAGGAGGAGGATAATAAGAATTTTTTAATGAAAAAAAATTATGTAATAATATTTTTTTTTCAAGTAGAGGAGAATAAATAAAAGAAGTTTAATCATGGGCAGAGATGGAGCCAGATGTTGCAAGAACAGCCATCCGATCCCGTCGCCATCCCGATGCTCGATGACCGTCCTGTTGACCATCGGCGGTGTCCCAAATGGCCCGACCGTCCGCCACCGCATGGTGGAAGGCGAAATCGATGGTCATGCCCTCGGCGAAGGTCGACACCTGCACGACGAACACCGGTGCGGGAAGCTCCCCGATGTCGAGCGGGAGGATGAGGAGGCGGAGGACCTCCAAGTCGTTCGGCGAGGGGGGCAAGGTTGATGTCGTAGGCTTCCGCCTCGAAGAAGGCAACGCTGGGGAGGTGGCAGCAGGGGAGTAGTTGACGGCGGCGGCATCAGAGGCAGGGAGGTAGAATTGATCTCACCAATTCTATCTCATTAGAGAGTTGACGGAGAATCTCATGGATGTTTAGACGTTGGATGGATGGTTTTGAATTTAATTTTGGGATAGTAGATTGTACACTCTCCCTTTCTTCTACTTTGAGGTCTGCACTAGAAAAATTAATATTAATTCCACACAGCTAATAATCAAGTTGGGATATTGACTTAAAATATAAAAAAATTGATTTAAATTTAATGTTGACTTGGAAGTAGGAATTGAAATTGGACTTGAGAAAGAAGTTGGGCTTGGATGGTGGATTTGGTTTAGAGTTGGCTTAAGTGGATTAATTAAATCAAGTTTGGAGAATTAGCTTGGGGTTTGATCATATCTAGAATAACATAATTTATGTAGTTTTTTTTTTTGCATGTTACTTTATCTTGTCTTATTGTTATATGATATGCTAATACCATGCAAAAAGATAAAAATATAAATTAAAAGTTAAAATATTATATAGGAGGTAGTATCGAGAATCATTACTTAATACTTTAGTTTAGATGGTGACATAGGTAACATATGATACTAACACCTCTTAGGAATATCACTAGACTATGATATTAGATGTGACTTATTTATGTATCCAAAGATAACATTTACGAATCATAAGAGTTTAACAACTGATGTTCGTTTATCAAATACCACTGAGTGTTATAATAGTTTGTATATTTTGAGTAGAATGAGAATGGACCAGATCAGCTCCTAGATCACAGTAGAAGTAAGTGGAGTGGGTCTACACCCAATTATTATTACTTGCACGCATGCTGCATAGGTGTCACTGTGATAGTGCTAAGATGGTTAGCTGAGATGAACCCTCCTAATAATTTAGTAGGTATATGGTTGAGACACCTCAAACCCATCATGTGGATTGATGGTCAACTCGGCCAACATTGATTGCTTTTGAGTTGGAAAGCTGATCCCATCTGCGAAGCCTTGGATATGAAATCCATAGACCACACGACTATTATTCCAGACGTTCCACAAATAATGTGAGACCCATGATTTTTGAATAAGGGCAATAGAGTAATTTTAGTAATTGGAGGGTTTATTCGTAAAAGAAATTCTTTAAAGAACTTAATTGTAAAATCATATGAATTTTTGAAGTATAAGATTTTGATGTGAAAATTATACCATCAGGTAGTATTTTTTATAAGGAATCCAACGGCGCAGACGGATCGTAATTTGGACATCGTTTGATTGGTAAATTGGACAGTTAAGATTTAATTAGATTTAAGATTTTAATTAACTAATTTTTTTATAAAAAAAACAATTTTTCCCACCGAGCGCGCGCGAGCTCCTCCCTCTTCCTCTCTCTCCTTCTCTCTCCTCTTCTGCAGCGGCGACGACGACGGCGACTAATTTTCCCGACGATGCTCCAGTGAAACCACAACGAATTAGGCTCCCAAATTTTAGCCACAGGTAGATCTCGACCTCCTCTTCATTTTGATACCAAGATGCCCAAATTTGGTGTAGAGATGAGGGAGAAATCATGTGAGAGGTGGCGACAGCGAAAGTTTCGTCACCGAAGCTTGCTCCGGCGATTACCGGCCATTCCGGCCGTGAAACCTTGCAAACTTGGTACCTATGGATTCTCCTTGACGAGAGCTATCCATTGGTACCGAAGTTGAGGGCTATTGACCACCGGCGAGCTAAAAATCCTAACTATAGGATTTCGCCCAAAATTTTAATCGGTGAAATTGATCGCGTATGAGCTATAAAAATTGGGGCAAATATAATTTTTGGAATCCTCATGAAGAGAGCTTTCGATTGGTACCAATATTGGTGCTGATCGAAGAACTTCGCTGGCGAGGGTTCCGGCGAACTTTCCGGTGAAATTTTCCGGCGAACTTGGGAAAAAAATTGGGGTGATTCTAGAGATCATTCTAAGAGTAGTGGTGAAGAGAGATTTGAGAAATTATTTCTAGATTGAGAATTAAAATTCGTTGAATAATTGACAGAAAAATATAAAAATGCGTAAATGACAGCACATGGATCGAGGCAGACCTTAAGTTGGTTCCGAGGAGTAAACCGCCAAGTCAGGTGCGTTGGTTCTTCGATGGTAGGATTTATTCAAGCTAGGGAATTCCCGCTGAGGTTTTCTTAGGAACAATTCTTGAATGTCTTAAATATGATAAACCATAATGCTTGATAAGATTTGAATTGTATACATGTTAGTATAGTTTATTTTATCTAACATGTTCTAGATTTGTGTCCTGCATGTTGTATTGTATTTCTTGTTATGTGTTAAATATTTATCATGCGAACATAGATAGTAGATAACGACATGTTAGAACCTTTGGCGACGTCACCGCCGCTTAGACAGAAAATGAGCCTTTCCCATATGCCCCGGTTGACCGCCGCGACCCGACGGTGGTCAAAACGGTGACGTCCCGCTAGGCACCACTCCCGAGGTTGATGCATAGCTTGGATACTGGGAGCGCTACTCCCGAGATTATGCATAGCTTATCTACTGGGAGCTGGTAGGGTAAGGGACTGTACACACTTTATGGTCTTATTAGACTGGAAATATGGAGCAAGTCCTTACTCGAAATCTTCACCCGCACGAGTGTCGTTTAGGCGGCCTCGTGATAGTCCTGAGATGATTAGCAAGGATGAGCCCTACCATGGACTTGGCACCGACGGAGTCAAGGTTGCCACAGCCCATCGTGCGGATGTGCGCCAATCTTGACAGACGTCGACGACTATTGGACTGGGAAGGTGATTCCACATGCGACGCCTTGGACAGTGGATCCGTTGACCACACGGCTATCACCCTTGACGTCTGCAGACGATCGGATGAGTAGTCCGGATCCTAGGGTGGTTATTCCGGCTAGCCGTGGCCGATGAGATTTAATAGAGGTGACCCTGTCTACGGGCAGTGTGTAGTACTACACGGGTTGTCGTGGCCCCTACGGAATCCGGGGAGGATGTAAGGGCACGACGGTTTCGCTAGGGGAGGCATGGTTGGTGATTAGTGAAACAAATGGAGAGGGATTCTGGGTCATCCGTCCTCTCTGCCAACATCAGTGCAACGGGCATAGGTAGAGACAGAGACAGAAAGACACTGATGGGCTTATTGATACCCCTGGCCCGGGTAGTCACTAAGCGTAGGCTGGCAGCCCGAGTTTATGAAACTTTAAAGTCTCATCATGATGTAGGTGACATACTGTTGACAGTGACAATAGATACAATGTAAGTGGCATCTAGTGGAATGTACATGTGACTGACTGTTGATTTTGACACTAGATATAACTTAGGTGACATCTAGTGGAATGTACACATTTATTATTTATTTATGTTGTCTTATCGCTCTAGATGAATTGTTTAAAATGTATTACATGAAAGATGATGATTAACCACCAAAGACATCCTAGAATACTCCTCCTAGCCTTTGATTTCTTTATTCGGTAGAGCCGTAATTTTGCACTAGGCCGCAAGGCTGAGCACACCACTTTTCCCCGTGTGTGCAGGTGTGTTAGATGACTGCCCGAGTTATTCGATGAAGATGAGTCCGTCGACGGGTCTATATTTTTATTTATCGTGGCCTTTTTCCTAGAATTGTAGTAGGTTTATCGGGACTGTGTTAGAAATGTTGAGTTAGATAATTAAATTGTAAATTCCGCTGCGTAAATGATGTATATGAATGATATGTATCACTTGATGCCTTGTATGGGTCTGTTGGGCTCATACGGCGGTTGCCACGTGGCCGACAGTTGGGTCGGGGCGTGATAAATAATTTGATAAATGATGTGGATCCTAAGGTTATTACTTAATTCGACTAGTTGTAGCCGAGCACATATGATCTAAGGTGACCTTGTCAACAGATAGTTGTGTAATGTTACATGGTAGTGTTGTAACATGTACATGGTTCCAAGGAAAAAAATATGAGCACGACAGGTTTCGTTGGGATGAGATATAAGAATCGACTAATGCACGGTAGGGAGAGATAAAAGGTCATCCAATGTCCTTGCCAATATCCGTGTTGTGGGCACACGTAGAGACTTAGACATTCACGACACAAATGAGCTTATGGAAATCCCTGATCAGGATATCCTCTGATCATAGTTTGGTAACCGGAGGTACTTGATATAAAGATATAAATATTTTTAGACGATATACACTAGTGACAGACATGTTGTTTAATATAGACGACAATTAAAGACATACACATATTTATACCAAATAATTATAACTTATCATTTTTGATGATATTGATTACATTAAACAAATACATCCTAGAATATTTCCCCTAATGTTTAATTTCTTTGCTATGATTTTGAGTCATAATTTCATACTAGGTCGTAAGGCTGAGTACATCATATTCAATGTTTGTACAAGTTTAATAGTATTTATTGAGATCATTGATGAGGAGTTCATCTTCAGAGGTTACTACTATCCTTATTTGTGTATTTGTCATGCTCCAACCCATTTGTCGACTGATGCCTATTGGACCCATACAAGGCAATTGTAGATACACAGTTCACATATATCATCAACTCTGTGAATAATACAATTAAATCAACTAACTCAACTCTATTCACATAGTCCTGATATACCTACTATAGCACTATGATAACAAAAGTGATAAATGGAATAGGTCCGTCGATAACCTCATCTCTATCAACTATCTCGGTCGATCATTTGGTAGACTTGTATACATATTGAACGTGGTGTGCTTAGCCTTGCGGCCTTATGCTTACGACTCTAACCGTAGTAGAATATCTCAAGCAGAGAATGAGATATTTTAATATGTCCATAAATCATTCAATAATATAAAACAAAGCATGTAAAGTCAACAAATAACATATGGAGCATTTATGAGCAGAACATGTAATATAAGTATATATTTCAAACTATAAATATGAAGTGTGTCTGTCTCTAAATTGTTGTCACTAAGAATTTATTATTTTATTCAAATACTATGATCTAGGTAGCTAGCATATGCTTAGGGGATCTCCTGATCAGGGAGTTCCCGTAAGCTCATCAGTATCCACTATATCTATGTCTCTACCTATGCCTGTCACACTAATGTTGGTGGAGAGATCGGGCGACCGTTGATCCCTCTTTAGTGGTCCGTTAGGCAAATCTCTCATCACAACATCCTAGTGACCTATCACTCCATGCATCTTTCTCAGATAATCTACGGAGCAACTCATGTAGTACTGCATATTGTCCTCAGATAAGGTCACCACACCTAAGTATAGACATCGGCCACAGATAGCTGGTAATTATTAAAACTCTAAGATTTAGACTACTCATCAGAACATCTGCAGAACGTATGGAATAATAGTCGTGTGGTCTATAGATCTACTATCCAAGGCTATGCGGAAGGAGTCACCAACCTAATTCAAAAGCAGTGATGCCTGCCAAGAGGTGTGCATCTTAGCTATCGCCAGAATGCTATAATCTCGGCGATGTGTTTGCTAGATCCTTAGTTTGGTTTTATCCTCGCCAGCCATCTTAGGACTATCACAGTGACGATTTCACGACACACGTGTGGGTATTGTGACTACGTCACAAGGTATTTTAGTGATAAGCTGATCCATATTGAATCTCACCCTTTATATCCAATATCAATTCAATCTCTTTGGGTGGTGTAGGTTTCTGAGCATCAAAGCTCATATCTGTAACTCAGGATATCTGCTATAGTGCATTATTAGTATTTTCTTACAGAAGTGTGATAGTATCACATATCCATAGGGTCTGTTTATTGATGTCCATATAGATGTCAAGCTGTGGTATAATATAATTCCCTACAATTTGTTTATAAATGTAACTATAATGTTTTATTTTTCATCACATCAATATAGTAGGTAATAAGCAAGAGAAAAACCTACCATACGCAAATAACAGCACATAGAAGACTATAAGCATATCACATAAGCAAGCTTATTTGACATACAAAGCATAAATCATGATTAATTTAAATATTAATTCCTAAGCAGTAAAAATATTTATCTTCTTAAATTTCACTAATTTATGAATAGTCTATTGTAATGAGCTAGCACGCCTAGATAGTTAGATCGATCTTCAGAACTAACGTAGCTTAATTCATTCATCATTTAATCTTTAGAGATAATCTACATAATACAAGTAACATTGCCTTTAAATGTTGCTTATGATGTTTGTCATCTGACATGTCTATAATAAGATACTAAATTAATCATCTTCATCATTTTACTTATATATAACCCAACCCAACTTAATTATCTTGGGTCTCCATCTTTTGCCGCAGCCAACAAATCCAATAAATCCATTGGATTTGCTGCATTCGGCAGCAAGAGGGAACAAGTGCAGGAGAATTTAAGATAAAGAATGAAGGGGGGGGGGGGGGGGGGGGGGAGAAAGGCAAGGGAAAGAATGAAAGAAAATTAAAAAGAAAAGGAAGAAGGAAGTCCTCTCGGCAAGTTTTTTTTTTCCCTTCAAGTGAAGGATTCCTAAAAGTCCTTGTTTTTCCAAATTCCATTACCTTCCTCAGTGGTTTGGATCAGACTGGTTTCAATGAAATGACACAGCCTCAATTTGAATGAGAACAGCCATCAAAATTTAAGCTTGGATGCTCCTGCCTTTCGCCAGCAACGTCCCATGCCCACCAAGCAATGCCCATTATACCTAACCTCAGCTTTCTAGGTTCTATTGCTCTCCCATGTCATGATACCCAAGGTGGGAAAATAACATATCATTTAGTCCCAGCCAACACAACTCATACTTGCAATGCATGGAAACCAATTAGCCAAGTCTTCCTCTGACAACTTCAGTAACTCTATTTAGCAAGATGTTTAAGCATTTCAATCCATGTTCCTTAAATCGTCCAACAATTGACAGAATGTGTATAAGAAGTTGCAATTGAAGACAGTGAACTGAGGCTAAGATAGCATTTTAACTGCCCACGAAGTGTTCGACGAAGGGTTGGATGTGAAGAGCATGAAGAGCCACCGACATCTGAACTCCGCCACCGTCTTTGGCCTTCGAGAAGGCCAAAAGTCCATCTTGGTACATCGAGATGATCTCGACCCTGCTCGGCTTTCCCCATCCGAAATCAATATCGTACACCGCGAACTGAGGCGACGCC
This sequence comes from Thalia dealbata, assembly GCA_030544415.1. Lineage (NCBI taxonomy): Eukaryota > Viridiplantae > Streptophyta > Magnoliopsida > Zingiberales > Marantaceae > Thalia > Thalia dealbata. The sequence goes on along the minus strand of CM060457.1, from coordinate 28,146,636 downwards.
ACCACGATCAGCGAACGCTGCAGGTCAGCCTCCGTGAACCTTTCCAACCATGCCGCTCCGCAGTCCGCCAGCGGCTGCTCCAGCGACGCCTCCTGCACCGCCCTCTGCATCGCCCTGGACGCCCGTGCGTGGCCTCCCCCTTCCACGAGGTCCCCGGCGGTGGCTCTCGCCACGCAGCCCTTGACGCAGTTGCCAAAGTAGTTCTGCTGCTCGGCGAGGATCGGTGGGTCGAGATGGGTGCGGCAGTCGGCGATGAAGTTGACGTAGGTGTCAGCGGCGGCGGCGGCGCGGTCGAGGGCCTTGGAGCGGACGAAGGAGATCCACGCGTGGGCCACGATGGAGACGAAGGTCGAAGGAGGCGGCTCGACGGCGGCTCTTTGCTTCAGCTGCTGGATTCGCCGGCGGCTGACGACCAGCGTTCTCCTTTCCAAGTAGGAGGAATCCGACCAATAAATTGGATGGACGGTCTGCGATTTGAGATATATAAATAAATTTTACAGGAATTAAAATTATAAAAATCCATATCATAGTAAATATTATTTTAAAAAAAATTAAATTTAACAGGGATGAGATATAAAGATACATCTTAATTTTTTTATTTTTTCCTGGGTATATTACTTATTATTTTATGCCTTGGCATCGATTATTTTTGAAGCTTTAATATTTAAATTTTAAATATTGTTATTTTTCTGAGTATAATACTTTAAAAAATTGTTATTTTTGAAGCTTTAATATTTAAAATTTAAGAATAAGTAAAAAGGAGGAGGTGAATAAGAATTATTTTTTTTAATTTTTTTTTTGATGCAGAGTAAATTAAAAATAGGAGAATAAATAAAAGAAGTCGTTCAATTACCTTGGGCAGAGATGGGGCCAGATGGCGCAAGAACAGCCGTCGGATCTCTTCACCCTTCGGATGCTTGATCGCCGCCCTGTCGACTGTCGGCGGGGGCGGCGGCGGGTTCTCCCCGCGGCACTCCGCCGCCCACGCCTCCACGAACGCCCAAATGGCCCGGCCGTCCGCCACCGCGTGGGGAAGGCAAAACCGACGGCCACGCCCTCCGCGGCCCCGGCGAAGGCCGTCACCTGCACGGAGAACACCGGCGCGGGGAGCTCGCCGACGTCGAGCGGGGGGATGAGGCAGCGAAAGACCTCGAAGTCGTGCGTCTCGTCTTCGGCGAGGCGGGCAAGGTCGACGCCGTCGGCCTCCGCCTCGAAGAAGGCGACGCCGGGGAGGACGGCGGCGGGGGAGCAGTCGATGGCGACGTCGCCGGAGGCGGGGAGGTAGGTGAGCTTGCCGGCGAGGGTGAAGTAGTGGAGGAGGGCGCGGGAGAGGGCGGCGCGGAGGGAGCCGATCAGGGAGGGGAGGGGCGGGAGGTGGGCGCTTCCGTGGAAGAGGAGGAGGCGCTGCATCGGAGGCAGGCTGATGAAGAAGGCATCGAAGAAGGAGAGATCGACGCGATCCGGCGAGGGAATCGGAGACGCCGGAAGGGTGACATGAGTTGCCTTCAGCACTCGCACTGCGCTCATCGCCGGGAAATTTTGATGAGGATGTTGATAAGGCTTCTTGGGGTCTTCTGGTTTGGATTATAAATAGGAAGGAAGGAGCGGTGATATTAAAAATATTTGAAGGATAATAAAGATTATTAATATTAGCAATATTATGGAGCAAACTAGAAATTTTTTAATAAGGATGCTATTTTTAAAAGATAAAATAAAAAATTCCTATGATATAATATTTTTTTAATGTATTACAATCTTATAACTTGTAACACATAGTTGTTACAAGGATACTTGTACTCGAGCTAAGGATTAATCCTAATACTATTAAAATTTTATTTTATTTTTTGAAAATTAATTAATCATACTAATATATTTCTACTTTAAAGTTAATTATATAAATTACATCATCTTGCATTTTAAAAAAATAATAAAAATATTTAAGCTTCAAAATTATAAAAATTATTAAAGAAAGTATATTTTACAATTAAAAAATTCCAGCATAGTATGAATATTTAATACGAGTTTAGTTTATTATTAGAGTAGGAAGGATGAGATGGAGTAGGTAGATTTAAGAAAAAATTGTTTATCTCAGATCAACTGTACTAGCACTAGTACTTAAATAGTTAGTGTCAGAATGGTCATCGGGGGATCTTTACTTGATATTATCTAAATTATTAAAAGACTTGTTTTTATAGAAAAAAGCATCTAGGTTTTATATTATTTTATCTAAGGTTCTGAAAGCTTTATCTTTAAAAATTATGTGATTTTTTTAATTGAATTATATTATTTTTAAATTTAGTAAATTTTATCGTATGAAGAGAGTCTACACTCAAGTCAGTTATTTTTAAATAATAAGTTTATATTTTATAAAACAATTAAAAAAATCTGTGTAAATTTGATGGTATAAAAGAAAATTTCTTTCTTCTAATAATTATTTACTCCTGTGCCTATTTTATTTAATTTTTACGTAAGAAGAAGGTGGGAGAGTATTTCATTTTCCTTCCCATTAGTTTTCATTATATTGTATAGCAGTTTATATGGGGAACATGAGAAGGTGGTCTTCTACTCTCTCAATTTCTGTGTCAGAGTTTTGTCTCCTTTCTTCTCCCAACAGCTCGTCCGATTCAATGTTCCCCCCACACTAGTTAGACTACAACATTTTTCTTCCCATGCTCAATCATCTTTCCCGCATCATCACCTTGATCATTTGCAGCAATACTAGTGACGCACCTTCTCTTCTTCACATTCCCTGGCCTCCCTCCTCTGCAATGCTTCTTCCATGTCGAAAACTTAATTTAAGGCAACGATCGTTTTCGGTGATCCTCTGCCTTCCCCTCCTCTCTGCTTCTTCCCCTTGCTTCTTTCCCTCTGAAGCGCACCATCAAGTCGAGGCCGACATCGACGTTGATTCGTAGCACAGTTGACGATCACGAGGAGGAGGAGGACTTCGGTGACCATGTAAGCGATGAAGGAGACGGCGTCGGCACCCGAGTAGAGGAATCCGCTAACACGATGAGCCCCTTGTTAAGATTCGATTAAATATATCTAATAATATATATTATATTATAAGGTTGGAAATAACTTTCATTATCATGAAGCCACGTATTCATATAATACTTGGCTCGTATTGTGTAAACCCTCGTATAAATACCCCATCCACCGAGATAGAATTGTGATCGGAGTGACTTGTATCTTCTTTATTCTTTTTATATTGATTTCATTATTTCTTTATAACTGTGATTTCTGATTTCTTTCATGTTGACACATGTTCTTCAATTTAAAACATTCGGTCTTAATATGACCCATCTTCTTGCAATAGTGACAAATTATATCTTTATACCTTGATGTTGATTTAGATCCAAAATTACTGCTATTACCAATTGAACTTCCTTTTGAGGTCAAAACTTCACTATGATTGTTTCTTGAATTCTTCAAAAATTTCCAAGAGACGGTGTTATATGGGAAGGATTCGCTCCTGAATGTCAACTTTTGAAGAATTCAAGAAATGATCATGGTGAAGCTTTGACCTCAAAAGGAAGGTCAATTGATAATAGCAGTAATTTTGGATCTAGATCAACATCAAGGTATAAAGATGTAATTTGTTACTATTGCAAGAAGATGGGTCATATTAATGCCGAATGTTTTAAATTGAAGAACAGGCGTCAACATGAAAGAAAAGAATAGAAAACATTTGAAACCTCCTATGCAGAGCTAGAGAGCGAATCAGAGGATGTTTTGGTGGCCCATGCAGGTGATTCAAGAAGTAAAGATGAATGGATCCTTGATTCAGGATGCTCCGTTCATATGACTAAAGGTAGAAAAATTCAGATGGGGAACAACAACTTCTGCAAAGCGATCGACATTGGAACTATAAAATTAAATTACATGATGACTCTGTTAAAGTGTTATCTAATGTCTTACATGTTCTTAAATTGCAGCATAACTTAATTTCGTTGCCTACACTTGGTGCACTTGGCTATACTTTCACCGAACAATATGGAGTTTTGAAGGTCACTAAAGGAACCTTAGTGATCATGAAGGCTTTTCAGAAGAACATGTTGTATGTCTTGCAAGGAAAAATAGTGACAGGATCTGCTACTAGTCGTGTTGAACCGAAGACATTCTGTTATTCAGCTTTTGTGTCAACAAATGTTAAAAATTTTAAAACCAAGTCAAAGCGCATGTGTTAAAAGTGTCCTAAATGGATTAAAGATGACAAGGTATGGCGTCCCAAAATATGTAAAAAGGAGGACAAGAAACTTCAAAAAAAATAGGACTTTTAGAAGATGTGTATGACCATTGAGGAAAAGCCACAGGAGAATTGTAGTTCAGTTATGAAGACAGTAGGAAAAGTCACAGGAGAATTGTAGTTCAGTTATGAAGACAGTTGAACTAGATCGGCTTATCCAGTGCATAAGAGCTAAATCACCTCTAATGCTTCGAGATATTGAGAATTTATTTTTATTTTAGGTGGAATATTAAAATATTATTAGATAATCTTTAGTCATTGAAAATTGTTAAAATTCGACTAAATATATCTAATAATATATATTATATTACAAGATTGGAAATAACTTTCATTATCATGAAGCCACTTATTCATATAATACTCGCTATATTGTGTAAACCCTCGTATAAATTGTCATCGGAGTGACTTGTATCTTCGGTCTTCAAAAAAAATTACTATTCTTTATTCTTTTTATATTGATTTCATTATTTCTTTATAACTGTGATTTTCTCATTTCTAACACCCCTCCGTTTCCTCCTCCCCCCTCCTCCCATTCTTCCCTCATTTTGCTTCTTCTCCCCTGCTTTCCCCCCACCCCCTCTCTTCTTCCCCTCGCTCTCTTCTGTTTTCCCCCCATTCCATCTTGCTCGGTTTCCCCCATCTCTCCCCACCCACTTGATTTCCTCTTTTCCCATTCTTCCCTCTTACTTCTTCCCCTCTGCACCACTCCACCCCAACCCCCTCCCCTCTTCTTCCCCTTTCTCTCCTCTGGTTTCGCCCTTCCCCATCACGCACCCGATCTCCTCTCCTCCACTCCCCCTCCCCCTCAGAGAAAACAACCCCCCTTAGCACCATCCACCCACCCACCACCACAATCTTTGCAATTTCTCTCCTCCCCCTCTCCTGCTACTCTGCAATTTCTTCTCCCGTGGCCCGCTCATCTCCCAAAATTGAGGTGTCTGGAAATGGAGCTTGCTAGGTATGTATTGTTTATGGGTGGAGTCCGATAACTTATAAAGAGGAGAAGTCTATATATTATATATACTTAGTCTGTATTGTCTAGCAGAGTAGCAGTATATATTCACTCCTCATTCTGTCCAAGGAGACGAGAATGACTTTTAGGCTATATATTATATATGCTTGGATTGATCGATGATATTGAAATGGACGTGCCTGCATTTTAATTGCCCATGAAGTGTTCGACGAAGGGTTGAATGTGAAGAGCATGAAGAGCCACGGTCATCTGAACCCCGCCCTCGTCTTTGGCCTTGGAGAAGGCCAAATGGCCGTCGTGGTTCGTCGAAACGATTTCGACCCTGCTCGGCTTTCCCCATCCGAAATCGATATCGTACACCGCGAACTGAGGCGATGCCGCCACGATCACCGCCCGCTGCAGGTCCACCTCCCTAAACCCTTCCAACCACGCAGCTCCGCAGTCCGCCAGCGGCTCCTCCAGCGACGCCTCCCGCACCGCCCTCTGCATCGCCCTACACGCCCACGCGTGGCCTCCTCCTTCTCCCAGGTCCCCGGCGGCGGCCCTTGCAACGCAGATCTTGACGCAGTTGCCGAAGTAGTTCCGCTGCCCGGGTAGGATCGGCGGGTCGAGGTGGGTGCGGCAGTCGGCGACGAAGATGACGTAGGTGTCGTCGGCGGCGGCGGCGCAGTGGAGGGCCTTGGAGTGGATGAAGGAGATCCACGCGTGGGCCACGATGGAGACGAAGGTCGAAGGAGGTGGCTCGACGGCGGCTCTCTGCTTCAGCTGTTGGATTCGCCGGCGGCTGACGACCAGCGTTCTCCTTTCCAAGTAGGAGAAATCCGACGAATAAATTGGATTGTGGGTCTGCAATTTTGGGATATATAAATAAATAATGAAGTAATCCGCCAAAGAAATTTTACTTACAATTCATTGGATAATTAATACTTTTAATTGAGTTCTGATTTAGTTACATATTCAAATAAATGCATTAAATAATTTAAATATAAAATAGTATATGTATATTGATAAGATCAATTCTATAGAAATAAAGTAAAAATTAATATTATTTTATGGAAGTAATAGTATTATAGAAAGAAAAAAAGTTAAATTTTATTTTAATTATTTTGGTTTTTATATCTTATCAAATATATATATATATATTTTAAATAATATTATATACAAAGAGTAAGTCTTTTTTATTAAAATAATTAACTTATATATAGAAAGTTATGAACTTAAGATACATTAAATTATAATAAAATATAATTACAAATTTTTAATTACAAATTATTTAGGATCATTATTCTAAAGCATAATTTATTATTTCGTAATTTTAAATTGTAAGTAATTACTGATGAGATGAAAATTCGCATTATTTCTACCGGTTGTTGACTTTTGGTCAAACAATTCGAACCCAATGTATTACAATAATTAAAAAAATTCATTTAGACCCATCCATTATAATCTAATTAGACTTAGACCCTAAATTTCTAAATTACAAAAACACAGTTTGGATTTTTTTCACTTTGAAATTTTCTTATGCTTTTTCCTTTGATTTTAAAATCAAAATTATTGGAACCCATATCATACTAAATATTGTTTAAAAAAAATTAAATTTTAAAGAGATGAGATATAAAGATATAATATTTATTTATTAATTAATTTTTATTAGTGTAAAGACTTAATACTTTTAATCAGTCATTTAAAATTTTAGAAATAAGTAAAAAGGGTGATAATAATATTTTTGTTTGGTTTGGTGTTGAAGGAGGAGGAGAATAAGATTTATATTTTTAAAAAATAATAGTTAAGTAATTTTTTTTTTTCAAATTAGAAGAGGATAAATAAAAGAAGTCGTTTAATTACCTTTGGCAGAGACGGGGCCAAGTGGCGCAAGAACAGCCGTCCAATCTCCACGCCCTCGGGATGCTCGATCACCGCCCTGTCGACCGTCGGCAGGGGCGGCGGCGGGTTCACCCCCCGGCACTCCGCCGCCCACGCCTCCAGGAAGCCCCAAATGGCCTGGCCGTCCGCCACCGCGTGGTGGAAGGCGAAACCGACGGCCACGCCCTCGGCGAAGGCCGTCACCTGCACAGCGAACACCGGCGCGGGGAGCTCGCTGACTTCGAGCGGGGGGATGAGGCGGCGGAAGACCTCTAAGTCATGCTTCTCGTCTTCGGCGAGGCGAGCTAGGTCGATTCCGTCGGCCTCCGCCTCGAAGAAGGCAACGCCGGGGAGAACGGCGGCGGGGGAGCAGTCGATGGCGGCGGAGCCGGAGGCGGGGAGGTAGGTGAGCTTGCCGGCGAGGGTGAAGTAGTGGAGGAGGGCGCGGGAGAGGGCGGAGCGGAGGGAGCCGAGGAGGGAGGGGAAGGGGGGGAGGTGGGCGCCTCCGTGGAAGAGCAGGATGCGCTGAATCGGGGGGAGGCTGATCCAGAGGACGTCGAAGAAGGAGAGCTCGACGCGCTCCGGCGGGGGAGTCGGAGTCGCCGGGAGTGTGACGTGAGTTGCCTTCACCACTCGCACTCCGGTCATCGCCGGATAAAAATTGATGAGGATGAGGTTGAAGGCTTCTTCGGGTCTTCTGGTTCGGATGATAAATGAGAAAAAATAAATCTTATTTAAAACACAGAGACCGATAATTATAAATCTTTAGAAAAGAAGAAAAAAAATTACAGTTAAATACTCACTCAATTTTAAATAATAATAATTATTATTATCATAAATGAGAATATTTAGCTTTCTGGATATATATATATATATATATATATCTATAATATTAAAATTTGAAAAAATATAATATTAAAGCTTAGAGAGGAAATTTCTACCTAATATATATTTTTACTGTTCTAACCGGTCTAAATTAATCTTTTAAAATTATAAAAAATTATTATAATATTATCCTGATGGGTAGGTCCTGTGATTGATTGAGTGATCTAAAGTTAATTATTTCTTAGAAAGAAATTTGAGATACTTTTAATTTATTATTTGGGTCTTGAAGGTGACTAAAATGTTTATTACTGACCAGGATAGTAGTGCTTAATTGTTTAGTATTATCCTCAGTTTAATATATCAAATTGACCAAAACTCTTGGAAGAACTTTTCTCAAACAACCAAAAGAACAACAGATGACAGATATGCAATAGCATAGAAACAAAGAAAAAACAATGAAGAACAAAAATATAAACAATTCATATAATACTGCATGGATATCAGCATGGCACCTAGCTCAACTCTAGTACTTTAATCATTCACTAGTACATAAATAAGGAAAAATCTCATCGCCAGGCAGTACAAGACACAGACTTTCACTGCATGCTCCAAGGAAGAAGAAACTCTAAAAACGTATTGATTGCATCTATTTATACCCTTTTAAAAAAAAAATTATGTTCAGTTATACAGTTTTCTTTGATTTATAATTTTCATTGATAATCTTAAGTCATCTTGATGACTAGTAGGAACATGATCCAGTGTACTCAATCCTTTTTCTGTCTGCAGTTAACTTGCCATAATTGATGACTAGCAGGAACATGATAAAAAAATCATAATTAGGAATTCAAGATTTCATCTGTCTGCAGTTACTTTGCCATAATACATGTAAAACCCAAAAATCTGAAGCTTCTAAAATAATTGCTTGATAGCAAAGTCAATGTTTAGGTGGTTGTGTTTCTTCCGCAAGATCAATCTTTTACTTTCTATGTAAACCAACATCTCCAAATCCGAGAACCAAAACTGATTGGGACAGCCATTCAAAATCAGTCTCAAGTGAAAATTTCTATGGGACTAGTGTTTCTATAGGTGGTGAACTTTCATCTGAAGGAAATTGCTGCTATTTTCATCTGAAGGGTTTCTGTGCTCAATCCTTTTCCTGTCTGCAGTTACTTTTCCATAATTGATGACTAGCACGAACATGATGAAAAATCTAGGAATTCAAGATTTCATCAGTCTGCAGTTACTTTGCCATAATATATGTAAAATCTAAAAATCTGAAGCTTCTAATTGCTTTATCCTGTTTGTTTATCTTTATTCCTGCAACATATTCCATTGTGAGCACATGCAACAAAACATTTAATGTTTTTTAGCTGACAAAAATAAGTTAAAAGATTTGAATTTACTTGACCCATACAAAACATGTATAAAAATATGAACCTGCGGTGTGGTATATTCCCAGTATATTTGAGGAACCTTAACATAATTCATATCTTTGAAGTTTCTAGAGAACTCTTCAGCATTGGCTGCTTCTTTTGTGTAATCTATTTCCTGAGAAAGGACAAATGACTATTTTTAAGAATGTTGCTCGAAGGACATAATATCGGGCACAATAGATACAAGGAAGAGAATGGAACTGTACAACTAGCTAGATTCTCGAGTACGGGACATATAATAAACTAGCCAATTGACAATTTCCAAGAATTTCTTAAAATTTTGTATTCAGGTTAAAAATGAACAACCTGAGAGTATTGAAATGCTACTACTCTATGAGAAAATCATCACAAGATTCACAAGATGGTTGAGGTAAAGAAATCTAAAATAACAAATTGGACAGTAAAATAACCTGGTAAAGGACACTGGCACACTCATCATAGATAGCAATCCAATCTCTCCTAGCACCATCTGACTTGGGGTTTACCTTCTGAAGGTATTCAGATATAACCTGACACAGCACATCTTATATGTTAAATGAAAGAACAGTGGTCACATTTTAACAACTGAAATTGTGGTGTCAAGAACCCTTTCATGTATCAAGACAAAGAAAAACTAAAATCTTAAATAATAGTACAATATCTCTAGGGTTATTTTCTGTTTCCTACTATTCTTGAGGCATAAAAGTTTTGCTACAATATGCATGCTCTTCTTTTTTTTTAGAACTAACAAGAGGAATGTAAACTTTGCTACAATAATATGCATGCTCTTCTTCTTGGCTCATGAAAATTTTATACAGTTACATTGTTAAGTTATAATAATGTTACTATAATTAAGACTATTTATGAGAATATTTGAGGTAGCATGAATGAGTTTAGAACAATCGTAAACAAGAATTTTAATTTCATTTCATTGATCCTTTGAGAAAATATGACACTTGGGCCAAGTACTGAAAATATAGACTAACGCCACACTCCTTTTACTAAGGGGCATAATCTTTTGTTATAGTTTGTAGCTTTGTGTTAATCTTGTGATAATGAAAACTCTAAATAAATACAACTAAGCCTGTTGTACCTTATCCAATTACAGGGCCTCTTTAGATATCAGAGCCATCTCCCATGATAAGTGTCGGCTTTACTTTCGTAACATGTTACCTGGTCTATCGTGCCTAACATAATAAGCAAATGGTCGTGTGAAGGGGATGACCTAGTGTGGGTCGAGCATGTATGTTAGGCTTGGTAATGGATCATGCTAAACATGACGCTGTTTGAGCTGAGCTTATATTGTCCATGGATGACTCTTCCTAAAATGCATGCTTACATATGGTGCAATAGTTAGTTTGTCGTCTTCATTCAGACCGCTTAGGTTAACAACTTATAAAGAGCCTTAATCTTACTAACTTGAAAAGAGAAGAAATCGATCAAATACTAACAGAGTAGTATATTCCTTGTTATAGTCATTAATAACTCTCGTCTTTAATGGTCGAATTGTGAAAGGAGGAGTCCAGAATGACTTCAAGGAGGCCACAGGTTAATAAATACTCGGATTGATATGTGTATTTTAATTGCCCACAAAGTGTTCGACAAAGGGTTGGATGTGAAGAGCGTGAAGAGCCACGGTCATCTGAACTCCGCCCTCGTCTTTGGCCTTGGAGAAGGCCAAATACCCGTCGTGGTGCATCGAGATGGTTTCGACCCTGCTCGGTTTTCCCCATCCGAAGTCGATATCGTACACCGCGAACTGAGGCGACGCCGCCACGAACAGCGAACGCTTCAGGTCCACCTCCCTGAACCATTCGAACCATGCCACTCCGCAGTCTGCTAGTGGCTCCTCCAGCGACGCCTCCCGCACCGCCCTCTGCATCGCGCTGCACGCCCGCGCGTGGCCTCCTCCTTCCACGAGGTCCTTGGCGGTGGCCCTTGCCACACAGACCTTGACGCAGTTGCCGAAGTAGTTCTGCTGCCCGGGGAGGATCGGCGGGTCGAGGTGGGTGCGGCAGTCGGCGGGGAAAATGACGTAGGTGTCGGCAGTGGCGGCGGCAGTGCGGTCGAGGGACTTGGAGTGGACGAAGGAGATCCACGCGTGTGCCACGATGGAGACGAAGGTCGAAGGAGGCGGCTCGACGGCGGTTTTCTGCTTCCGCTGTTGCATTCGCCGGCTGCTGACGACCAGCGTTCTCCTTTCCAAGTACGGGGGAACCGACGAATAAATTGGATGCTGGGTCTGCAATTTTGGGGATATATATATAAATAAATAATGAATAATCTGCTGAAGAAATTTTACTTACAATTTATTGGATAACTAATACTTTTAATTGAGTTCTCATTTAGTTACAAATCAAATAAATGCATTAAATAATTTAAATATAAAATAGTATATGTATATTAATAAGATCAATTCTATAGAAATTATTTTTATAGAAATAAAGTAGAAATTAATATTATTTATGGAAGTAATAGTATTATAGAAAGAAAATATATTAAATTTTATTTTAGTTATTTTTTATTTTTATATGTTATTAAATACATAAATTATTATTATGCCGTCTATGTCTTTTTTATTAAATAATTGAGTTATATATATAATGTTATAAATTTAATAAAAATAATTATTTATAAATATACTTTAATTAAAAAATTATTTAGGTTCATATTTTTAAAGCATAATTTATTATTATAATCTATACGAAATCTTGAATTTAAATCTAATTGAGTTCTAAAAAATAATAATTTTAAAATTATAAGTAATTCCTAATGAGATATGACACTTCATTGACTCACTTAGATCAATTGACTATTATTTAATTAGATTTAGATCCTAAATCTCTAAATAGTAAAAACACAGTTTTTTTTTTATTTTGGAATTTGGTCGAAAATCAAAATTATTAAAATCCATATCACACTAAATATTGTAAAAAAATTAAATTTAAAAGAGATGAGATATAAAGATATAATATTTATTTATTAATTTTTATTAGTGTAAAGCCTTAATACTTTTAATCAGTCATTTAAAATTTTAAGTACATATTCTAAAATAATTAAGTTATTTAACGATATTTCTGATTGGTTGGTGAAGGAGAAGAATAAGATTTATATTTTAAAAATAATAGTTAATTTTTTTTTTTAAATGAGAAGAGAATAAATAAAAGAAGTCGTTTAATTACCTTTGGCAGAGATGGGGCCAAACAGCGCAAGAACAGCCGTCCGATCTCCTCGCTTTTGGGATGCTTGATCAACGCCCTGTCGACCGTCGGCAGGGGCGGCGGCGGGTTCTCCCCGAGGCACTCCGCCGCCCACGCCTCCACGAAGCCCCAAATGGCCCGGCCGTCCGCCACCGCGTGGTGGAAGGCGAAACCGACGGCCACGCCCTCGGCGAAGGCCGTCACCTGCACAGCGAACACCGGCGCGGGGAGCACGCTGACTTCGAGCGGGGGGATGAGGCGGCGGAAGACCTCTAAGTCATGCTTCTCGTCTTCGGCGAGGCGAGCTAGGTCGATTCCGTCGGCCTCCGCCTCGAAGAAGGCGACGCCGGGGAGAACGGCTGCGGGGGTGCAGTCGATGGCGGCGGAGCCGGAGGCGGGGAGGTAGGTGAGCTTGCCGGCGAGGGTGAAGTAGTGGAGGAGGGCGCGGGAGAGGGCGGAGCGGAGGGAGTCGAGGAGGGAGGGGAGGGGCGGGAGGTGGGCGCCACCGTGGAAGAGGAGGATGCGCTGCATCGGGGGGAGGCTGATCCAGAGGACGTCGAAGAAGGAGAGCTCGACGCGCTCCGGCGGGGGAGTGGGAGTCGCCGGGAGGGTGACGTGAGTCGCCTTCACTACTCGCACACCGCTCATCGCCGGATAAAATTTGATGAAGATGAGGTTGAGGGCTTCTTCGGGTCTTCTGGTTCGGATGATAAATAAGAAAAAATAAATCTTATTTAAAACACAGAGACAAATAATTATAAATCTTTGAAAAGGAAAGAAAGAAAAAAGTCTAATTCAATACTCACTCAATTTTAAAAAATAAAAAATAAAATATAAATGAGAAGATTTAGCTTTCTGGATATATTTATATATATCTCTATAATATTAAAATTTTGAAAAAAAAATATAATATTAAAACTTAGAGAGGAAATTTCTACTTTTTAAAATTACATAATTTTACTCTTCTTACCGGTCCAACTTAATATTTTAAAATTATAAAATTATTATAATATTATCCTGATGAGTGGGTCATGTGATTGAGAGTGATCTAAAATTATTATTTCTTAGAAAGAAATTTGAGATACTTTTAATTTATTATTTGGGCAGGTGACTAAAATGTTTATTATTGAACAAAGACAGTAGTGCTTAATTGTCTAGTATTATCTCCTCAGTTTAATATATTAAATTGACCTAAACTCTTGGAAGGTTTTTTAAAATAATGATCTAAATCTTTACTTTATCTTTAATTTAATATATATATATATTTTTACTATTAACTAAATTTTACTTACTGAATTTAAAATTTAATTACTCTCATTAATTTGCAGTGCTGCTGCAGTATATACATATAGAATTTAATTATAACAAATCATATTTCAAATAGTTTAATTCTAATAAAATCTAAATTATAATTATAACTAAATTAGAATCAAATTCCAAATAATATTATCTTAAAATCTAAATTATAATTGTAATTAAATTTCAAATAATATTATCTTAAAACCCTACTATGATATTTCAATAATGATTATTACTAATATTACCTCAAATCAAACCAGGCTAAGAGAAAAAATTTCCATTAGATGGAGATCCAAACTCCACCATATACACCCCCTGATGCTGGACTACAAATACAAATGCATGGAAGAGCTTTCTCAAACAACTAAAAGAACAGATGACAGATATGCAATAACATAGAAATAAAGAAAAAATAATTAAAAACCAGAATATTAACAATTCATATAATACTGCATGGATATCATATCAGCATGGCAGCACAAGACAGACTTTCACTGCATGCTCCAAGGAAGAAGAAACTCTAAAAATATATTAGTTGAAGTATGCAGAGTACTTGAAGATTTCAATTTGTCAACACAGGTGAATGGATAAGTTATTGATTGGAATCTATTCATACCTTTTTTAAAAAAAAATTATGTTCAGTTATACAGTTTTCTTTGATTTATAATTTTCATTGATAATCTTAAGCCATCTTGATGACTAGTAGGAACATGATCCACTGTTACTTTGCCATAATTGATGACCAGCACAAACATGATGAAAATTATAATTAGGAATTCAAGGTTTCATTTGCCATAATATATGTAAAATCCAAAAATCTGAAGCTTTCTAATTGCTTTATCGTGTTTATCTTTATTCCTAGAACATATTCCATTGTGAGCACTTGCAACAAAACATTTAATATTTTTTAGCTGACAAAAATAAGTTAAAAGATTTGAATTTACTTGACCCATACAAAACATGTATAAAAATATGAACCTGCGGTGTGGTATATTCCCAGTATATTTGAAGAACCTTAACATAATCCATATCTTTAAAGTTTTTAGAGAAACTCTTTGCTTCTTTTGTGTAATCTATTTCCTGAGAAAGGACAAATAACTATTTTTAAGAATGTTGCTCAAAGGACATAATATTGAGCACAATAGATATAAGGAAGAGAATGAAACTGTACAAGTAGCCAGACTCTCGAGTATGGGATATATAATAAGCTAGCCAATTGACAATTTCCAAGAATTTCATGAAATTTTGTGTTCAGGTTAAAAATGAAGAACCTGAGAGTATTGAAATTGGTGCTTCTCTATGAGAAAATCATCACAATATGGAAATCTAAAATAATAAATTGGACAGTAAAGTAACCTGGTAAAGGACTCTCTCCTAGCACCATCTGACTTGGGGTCTACCTTCTGAAGGTATTCGGATATAACCTGACACCATATGTTAGTTCCAAGAATCCTTTCATATATCAAGACAAAGAGAAGATAAAATCTTAAATAATAGTAAAAAATCTCTAGCTATTTTCTGTTAATCTTAAATAATAAATAATAGTACAAAATCTCTAGCATTATCTTCTGTTTCCTACTATTTCTTCTTTTTTATTTAAAACTTAACGAGTCTTGAATCTAAGACCTCAATCATCTTTCATATAGAGCCTAATTATTCTAACAACAGGGATGTACATTTTGCTACAATATGCATGTTTTTTTTCTTAGCCTATGAAAATTTTATAGGTAGCAAAATGAATTTAGAATACAAGAATTTTAATTTCATTTCATTCGACTGAATAAAGTGCCAGTACTAATCCTCTGAAAAAAATGACACTTGGGCCAAGTACCAAAAATATAAAGTAACACCGCACTCCTTTTGCTATGTGACATAATATTTTGTTGCAGTCCATAGCTTTATGTTAATCTTGTGATAAAAACTCTAAATAAATACAACTAAGCTTGTTGTACCTTGTCCAATTACAGGCCCTCTTTAGATATCAGAGCCATAGAACATTACAGTAGAAGAAGTTACAAGCACAATCTTAGCATCTAAGCAAATCATACCTCAAAAAGTTTGCATCATGCAGAATGAAATACTAGTAAGTTGCAACATTTAAAAATACTTGCCCTGAGATTCTTCAGATCAATATCAAATAGCTCCTTGAGACCAAGTCTTTGTACTTTAATGACAACTTCTTGGCCCTTCAACCTTGCACGATGCACCTGGCCTGCCAATGGAAAAAAGCAGTTTGAGATATACTATCCTGCACCATTTTCTTGACTAAGAACATGGGAACTGATTACCAAGACTTGCAGCAGCTATAGGCTCATAATCAAATCTGTCAAAGATATCATCCACGGGAGCTCCAAGTTCTTCTTCAACAATTGAAACTGCAGTTGCTGAAGGTAATGGTGGAACTTGATCCTGTTTGACCATTTGGAGGGATTAAGAGCCTTAATATTTAATTTCTCAATTATGACAATTTTGAATTTCTAAAAGATATCCAGGTATATTCGTAGAACTACAAGCACAGGGGAATCTGAATCATATGATATCAGACCTCTCCATTGAAAGCCACTCAGAAAGAAACAATTAGAATTTACTAATGTTGTTTTGTTGTACAAGTGAAGCACATTAGCGATTAAAATTAACTACATATCTCACATTTTTGAAACAATAAAATTATTAAAGAAATTATCTAGTTCGACCGTCATCTTCTTCCTCCCCACGCCCGCCGTACCATCCGATTATTTCCGGCGGCCCTCGCGACTCCCTTTCTCTGGCCTTGCCAGCGAAGATCGATCTCCTCAGCTCGCCATGGAAGGTACGGGAAGAAGCGTTATCTCTTCCCCACACACGGCCCCTTTTCCCCTGCTACAGGCGGAGGCATGGAAAGAAGCTTGCGACGTGCCCGCCCGGGGGCCCGGAAGGAAAGCATCACAGCAATGCTTCTTCCTCGCGTTGCAGACGAGGGGTTGCTTTTTTTCCTCTGCCCCATCGCTGGCATTGCAGAGGAAGGGCGGGTGGGAAGAGACGGTGGCGCTTCTTCCTGTACCCTTCCATGGGGAGCTGAGGAGATCTTCGCCGGAATGGCCGGAGCAAGGGAGTCGTGATGATTCGCCGGAAATAATCGGATGATATGGCGGGCGTCGGGAGGAAGAAGATGACGGTCGAACTGACACGCGCCCGAGCTGGATGGGCGGGTTAAGTTTTTTTTGACGTGATCTCGATTACATTGGAAAAAAATATTTTTACTCGGTCACTTTTAAAAATTATTATTTTAAGTATGTTAGTATGGCAAAACATTTATAGTTTAGTTTATCGGAGTAGGAATGGAAGTGATTGTGCATCTTTACTTGATTTTATTAAAAATTTAAAAGATTTTTTTTAAAAAAAGAGTCTAGATTTTACGTTATTTATCTAAACTTTTGAAAGTTTTTTAAAAAAATTATGTATTTTTTTTTTTACTTTGTGGGTACAGTAGGATCGCATGCTTCAATCAAGTTACATATTAATTTTATATTTTCTAGTATAATAAAAATATATATTTAAATTATATATTTTCTTTCTACTATGCGATGCATATAGTATGAGTAGGGTGGTCTAAAGTTAT
Source organism: Thalia dealbata (assembly GCA_030544415.1). Classification (NCBI taxonomy): domain Eukaryota; kingdom Viridiplantae; phylum Streptophyta; class Magnoliopsida; order Zingiberales; family Marantaceae; genus Thalia; species Thalia dealbata. The sequence goes on along the minus strand of CM060457.1, from coordinate 28,129,217 downwards.
GTCTTACCCATTAAAAATAAAGTTGGAGTGGGGTGTATCATAATATAGTAGCAATGAATATTAATATCAGACCCTACTAGCAGTCTCACTCATAAAGGCTAACAATATCATATAATCCAAGCATCAATGAAATTTTTTATAATCAAGCTTATTAATTAGATTTACAATTTACTCATAGGTTACATAAAAAGTTGATACAATCTGTCTATATTATGTATCGTATACATCGTACCGACTAATCAATTCTATTAATGTTCTTCTACAATCCCGCTATCCATCATTCCTCGCCATCTCCTAAGCGATGTCTCGATATCTACGCATTGAGGAAAAATTGCATGTGCTAAGTCTTGCGAGTTAGTGACTACAGATAGAAACTTTAATAAAGCAAAATAAATGGAAACTTCTCTAAGCAAAACAAATGGAAATTTCTCTAAGCAAAATGAATGGAACTAGCATCAGTTATGTAAACCCTTAAATTTTTAAATATATATACATATGTCAATAAATAATTAAACTCCTAAATTTATATATATATATATATATATTAATAAATAATTAAATCTCTAAAATTTTAAAAACATATGTGTCAACAAATAAGTAGGTATATATACGTACTGTTATATATATGTACATAAGATATGTATGCAAAATAGATGTATTCTAGGCATGACAATATCTATCCTTCAATACATGCATATTACTTTGAAGAAATTAGAGTGCTCAAAGCAAGCCCACGCTCTGGATACATTAGCATGGGATAACATCACAGGATTTCGGTCCTATTGTGTTGGCCTTCGGGATCGGAGTAATGATTAAGAGGGACAGTCGGGGGCATTCGTATTTCATAGTCAGAGGTGAAATTCTTGGATTTATGAAAGACGAACCACTGCAAAAGCATTTGCCAAGGATGTTTTCATTAATCAAGAACGAAAGTTGGGGGCTCGAAGACGATCAGATACCGTCCTAGTCTCAACCATAAATGATGCCGACCAGAGATCGGCGGATGTTGCTCTATGGACTCCGCCGGCACCTTATGAGAAATCAAAGTCTTTGGGTTCCGGGGGGAGTATGGTCGCAAGGCTGAAACTTAAAGGAATTGACGGAAGGGCACCACCAGGAGTGGAGCCTGCGGCTTAATTTGACTCAACACGGGGAAACTTACCAGGTCCAGACATAGCAAGGATTGACAGACTGAGAGCTCTTTCTTGATTCTATGGGTGGTGGTGCATGGCCGTTCTTAGTTGGTGGAGCGATTTGTCTGGTTAATTCCGTTAACGAACGAGACCTCAGCCTGCTAACTAGCTACGCGGAGGCATCCCTCCGCGGCCAGCTTCTTAGAGGGACTATGGCCGTTTAGGCCACGGAAGTTTGAGGCAATAACAGGTCTGTGATGCCCTTAGATGTTCTGGGCCGCATGCGCGCTACACTGATGTATTCAACGAGTCTATAGCCTTGGCCGATAGGCCCGGGTAATCTTAGAAAATTTCATCGTGATGGGGATAGATCATTGCAATTGTTGGTCTTCAACGAGGAATTCCTAGTAAGCGCGAGTCATCAGCTCGCGTTGACTACGTCCCTGCCCTTTGTACACACCGCCCGTCGCTCCTACCGATTGAATGGTCCGGTGAAGTGTTCGGATCGAGGCGACGGGGGCGGTTCGCCGCTCGCGACGTCTTGAGAAGTCCACTGAACCTTATCATTTAGAGGAAGGAGAAGTTGTAACAAGGTTTCCGTAGGTGAACCTGCGGAAGGATCATTGCTGGAGGCCTCGATGAGGAGGACCGCGCACTTGTCAACGACGATGGTCGTCGGCCCGGGCCTCCCCCCGGGCCGGCGTGTCCGTGCCCCTGCGGCGCGGATGTTCCCTACCAAACCTCCGGCGCGGTGGGCGCCAAGGAAGAGAAAACTTGCGGGCGGGTGGGATTGCGTCCTACCCGCTGCGGTTAATTTTACGGAACCGAATGACTCTCGGCAACGGATATCTCGGCGCTCGCATCGATGAAGAACGTAGCGAAATGCGATACGTGGTGTGAATTGCAATACACATAGAAATATAAATAACTTTGCGTAACTAGATTTGGAAGTGTAAATGAAAGCTTATCTTATATATATATATAATTTTCTTCTTATGAATTAAGAAATATAAAAGTTAATAAAAAGTAAAGAGAGTTCTGGAGCAATAATGTTAGTTTCTTTTGTTCACTCGATCATCCTTAAGGAGGAGGATGCGAGGCCGACGAGTCTGGGTGAGGGAAGAAGAGAGGAGATGGAGGTCAACGAGTTACGGGGGCGCAGAAGAAGCATTCGAATTTTTTTAATTAAAAAGTAGGTTATTTTTCTTGACGGGTTGAGTTGAATAGAGGTGTAAAACGGATCGGGTGGCCCGAGTCCGACTTGACTCGGGCCGTGCCCGGCACGGTCTAGTACTGTTGATGTGTCGTGCTGGATTGCAGGGTCTAAGCCCACGGACTGGCATGACACAGTACGATTATATATATAATACATATATATATATAATTTTTTTAAAAAATAAATGATCGAGTAGATAGCGCATCGCGCCGGCTGCCGATTATTCCTTGTTCCTGACCTCATTTCGAATCTTGCCGACCGTCAATTATTTTCAGCAGCCGGCGGGCTTCGAGTCGGGCGTCAGATTCGGTACGCGACAAGAGTGTGCCCACGTGCATCTCTAGAGTAGGTTTAAATATTATTTTTAGCTGGAGGGGATGCTATACGTGATTTTTTACTGTTGTCATTTAAAGTTGAACAGTACGGTTGATTTGACTCATTAACTACTCCAGCTAAGTTTTGCTGGATTTTTTTATAAAAAATAAGTTAATTGTAAAAGATAATTTCTTTAATAATTTTATTATTATAACAAATGTGAGACATGCAGTTTATATAATTAACCTCAACTAAAAAGTTATTATCACAATTAATTATATTTTTTTAAAAGTTAACTGTATTTAAAGATTTTTCTTGTAGATTTTAAATTTTAAGAACGTACTTTTAAGATTTTTTTTATCTTAAATTTAAATATTAAATTAATATTTTTAAAATTTTTAATATTATAATATTTCCTCATTTCTTCTATTTATGATTTATAATCCTTGGAAAAACTTGAAGATCCCCAAAAAGCCTCATCGGCGTCCTCATCAATTTTATCCGGCGATGAGCGGAGTGCGAGTAGTGAAGGCGACTCATGTCACCCTCCCGCCGTCTCCGACTCCCCCGCCGGAGCGCGTCGATCTCTCCTTCTTCGATGTCCTCACCGTCAACCTGCCCCCGATGCAGCGCCTCCTCCTCTTCCACGGAGGCGCCCACCTCCCGCCCCTCCCCTCCCTCCTCGACTCCCTCCGCGCCGCCCTCTCCCGCGCCCTCCTCCACTACTTCACGCTCGCCGGCAAGCTCACATACCTCCCCGCCTCCGGCGACGTCGCCATCGACTGCTCCCCCGCCGCCGTCCTCCCCGGCGTCGCCTTCTTCGAGGCGGAGGCCGACGGCGTCGACCTCGCCCGCCTCGCCGAAGATGAGAAGCACGACTTCGAGGTCTTCCGCCGCCTCATCCCCCCGGTCGACTTCGGGGAGCTTCCCGCGCCGGTGTTCGCCGTGCAGGTGACGGCCTTCGCCGAGGGCGTGGCCGTGGGTTTCGCCTTCCAGCACGCGGTGGCGGACGGCCGGGCCATTTGGGCGTTCGTGGAGGCGTGGGCGGCGGAGTGCCGCGGGGAGAACCCGCAGCCGCCCCTGCCGACGGTCGACAGGTGATCGAGCATCCGAAGGGCGAGGAGATCCGACGGCTGTTCTTGCGCCATCTGGCCCCATCTCTGCCCAAGGTAATTTGAACGACTTCTTTTATTTATTCTCCTCCTATTTTTATTTTACTCTGCACAATACGTTGAGAGTTGTTGCATCAATATTTTATTTTAAAAAAAAAATTAATCTTATTCACCTCCTACTTTTATTAATTTAGGATCTAAATCTAATTAGATAATAGTAGGGGGGTCTAAATGAAATTGTTTATTAAAAAAATAAATTTAAAATTTAAATAATAAATTTCCGCCCAACCTATATTATTTTATAATTAAATTACTTAATGCATTTTTCTGCCGATATAAATATTTAAATATGCATTTAAATCAGAACACGGTAAAAAGCATTAATTATCCAATGAATTGTACGTAAAATTCTTCATATTTTAAATCGCAGACTCACCGTCCAATTTACTCGTCCGATTTCTCCTACTTGGAAAGGAGAACGCTGGTCGTCGGCCGCCGGCGAATCCAGCAGCTGAAGCACAGAGCCGCCGTCGAGCCGCCTCCTTCGACCTTCGTCTCTATCGTCGCCCACGCGTGGATCTCCTTCGTCCGCTCCAAGGCCCTCGACCGCACTGCTGCCGCCGCCGCCGACACCTACGTCCTCTTCCCCGCCGACTGCCGCACCCACCTCGACCCGCCGATCCTCCTCGGGCAGCAGAACTACTTCGGCAACTGCATCAAAAGCTGCGTGGCAAGGGCCACAGCCGGGGATCTCGTGGAAGGAGGAGGCCACGCGAGGGCGTGCAAGGCGATGCAGAGGGCGGTGCAGGAGGCGTCGCTGGAGGAGCCGCTGGCAGACTGTGGAGCGGCGTGGTTGGAAGCGCCCAGGGAGATTGACCTGCAGCGGGCGTTGATCGTGGCGGAGTCGCCTCGGTTCGCGGTGTACGATATCGATTTCGGATGGGGAAAGCCGAGCAGGGTCGAAACCATCTCGATGTACCACGATGGGCTTCTGGTCTTCTACAAGGCCGAAGACGGGGACGGAGTTCAGATGTGCGTGGCTCTTCATCCTCTTCACATCCAACCATTTGTCGAACACTTCATGGGCAATTAAGATACACATATCGATCCGAGTATTTATTAATATGTGGCCTCCTCGTTTCTTCCACTTTATAAGTTATCTGGACTACTTGGTATTCTTATGTATTTTGGAACTGTTTCCTTAACCCTTGGATTTATATTCTAAGTTTCAACAAGTTTAAGAGCCTTAAAATGAAGGATCTGATACCGCAGGCAACTGCAATATGAGTAATTCATACAAGATAATAAGAGGTAATACAACCACTATAATAACTCAAATACGACTACTATATCTGATATGTCTACTACAATCTCTACTCGTAGAACTCTCCGAATAATATCTACAGTACTTAAGTGACTTAAATGACGTTTTTGCTATCAGTCTTATTATCCCCACCTTAAGCTAATGGAGAATAAAGTACGCTGTCTTGTGGCTCCATAGCTAATATTTTTTTATTTAATATGCAAAGCAACGTAACAATGTAATATAAATGTATTAAGTTCTAAAAAAATTATATTATAAATGTATTAAGAAAATATAAATTATTGTCTCTACTTTACTTATCTGGGCTAACTACTTATACTTATGATAAGTCCTAATTAGGTTATGTCTTTGTTCATGCCCATTAGATTAATGTTGAAGGAGAAGATGGGTGACTGTAGATTCTTTTTTATCAGTTTCATTAATCATTTTACTTAACTTGCATTAATGAGATTGTCATACCGTGCACTTTCCCTTGCAGACACTAAACATCTATCCCCAATTTCTATTGCCTCACTTTGTTGTCATTTTTCTTTTCCTCTATTACTGGTGTAGTTCGTGAACCTCTCTAGAGGTAAGTTTTCTCTTTTCCTTTCTTTCTTCTAATTTATCTGTTCTAGTTTCTTCCTTTCAAGAATTTTTTTTTTTTTTTTGAAAAAAGTGAAGATCTTATAATAGAAAACCATCCCGGGGTTCATAGTCAGGAATAATTTTTTTTACTTGTTAGAAGTTTCATTTTGTCAAGAGAAACACCAGTTTTGCGGTCGTCAAAACTTGTACCAGCATCACTGCACTTTCTATAATAATCTATAACGTACTTCCTCTAGGAGGCAAAAGAGTGCTCAAATAATAGAAGATGGGGGAGAGAGGAGATAATTGATATCAAAGAAAAAAGAATTATCAACTTTATGAATTTTATTTTCTATTGTATCCAAAGCTCTCCTCGTGTTTTTATCAAATCTTGCTTCCAAGGGGTTTACCATTAAACTTGCTAAAGAATGTTTATTATAAAAAACATAAATCATGCTATTATGCCATTAAATATTAGATACATATTTAACAAACTGCTTTATTAATAAACCATGCAAAACCTTAAGCCTCAAGCATCCCTATATTTATATTCCTATCAAAAAAGCCCTAAAGTGAAGGGATGCCTCAAGTGTCCGACACCAAGGGATGCCTCTGCAATGCATAAGGTGCCAAAACTGTATTAAGAGGGAGATTGATTGTAGATAGGTGCTGTAAAGGGGTGAATTGATAATCTGAGGTGTTGGGTGTTATGAGCAATAAGGTGGTATTGATAGTTGTGTATCAAATTAGTTGAGGATTAGTAGGGTTGAAGGTTTCCATAAGAATCAGTAAAGGTTGAGTGTCGATTTGAATAGATTCTTCTCCAGTAGAGTAGTAGTAACTCCAGTTCTTTTCCTGTTTGATTGTAGAATGTGTGTTCATATTGTTGTTCGAGTTTGATTAGGAGTGAGAGAATCAAAACAGTAGATACGGTGAATTGTAATTTGGTTTGTGCGGAATAAGTAACGGGCATATTGAGGTACAAGTACTGATTTAGGCAGCTGTTGTAAACTGGTTATGAATCAATGAAATCATGTTGGGTAAAGGCCAAGAAAAGCTAAAATGGATGGGTCTGTGATGTGGTTCAACTGAGCTCTTAGTTAAATTTCTGCTCTTGAAGGTTATGTGCATGATGAGATTGGTGTAATGGCTGTTGAATGATTAAGTTGCTGTGTACCTGATGACGAGAAGTGAAATGACCAGAAGCTTATTGTGAGAAATGTGATTGGTTGATGCAATACCAAGCGTTGCAATGAAGTGGTCATGATTACGTAGTTGTAGTGGAAACTGTTACTGCTAAGGTATAAGCATTCACTGAATTCATGAAGTCTAGATCGAGTACAGGAAGTGGCATTTCTGACCTTTGATTTCTGATAATGGAAGTGAGTTGTATGCTTGACGTAAACAGTAGGAATTATGAGATGAGACTTGCAAGTGGTCGATAAGATTGTGTATGGTTTTAGACATTTTCCTGGCTATTGTGGAAAGTAATTAATTAGTTGCGGTATGGACTTTATTGCAGTTTTTTTGTGATTAAACTCAGTTAACTCACTGTCCAAAATCTACATCAGCTAAGCCTTTCTTTGATTTGGTTTGGCATATATGCGATTATTATGATCTATTGGTAATTAAAAACAAAGGAATTGGGAGCAATAAATGCAGAGATCATGTTTTGCTTGTGCTGCGTAGTTAATAATATTAACATGCTGATTGATGAATGAAAAATAGCTAGAAAATAGAAAACAACGTGCACGTATTGTATTGTTTGTTGGTTTAGGCCGACTGGGCAAAAACATGTGCCACACTGTAATTTCCGTGGACAAATCAGTCCCTTGAGTAGCGACAAAGTTATAAATGCTTGTTGATGATGTTCTGCCCAGTTTTACATGAATGCAAAAACTCAGTATGGTTCGATTGCTACTGCATTCTTGTCAAATTGATTAGCTTGCGTGCCTTACCTTGCCACTGTCACAACAGTTAATAAAAGTGAACGGCAAGTCTCTTGAGGAATAGATATCATCGAGGTAGATGATATAGTAGTGATCTAAATTTATAATTTTCTGTAACACTCTAAACAAATGAATTAGAAGATGATATAAGGTTGATATTGGTTTACTTCTTACTAGAATAATATCTGAGGATTCGACAACAAGTTGGAGATGTTGCAAGTTGAGGTTTGATATTAAGTAAAGGGAAATTTGGAGTAAAGATAGCAAAATCAGTGGGGGAGGAAAGGGTTAAATAAGCTGGTTGTTTGAAAAATAGTTTTACCTTCACTCCCTTAAATATGTTTGCATGTTAAAGAGTCTCACTCTTGTTAAATTGTTTTAAATTGGTTACATGCAAGATGCATCATGCTTAGTACTCTACCTTGAGTTTTTATGCATGATGGGAGATATAAATGTTTGCTATCTTATGAGTTGTTTCTTGCCTTTGCTTTTTAAAATGACATGCTCAGTGAAAGTTTTAATTGGGTTTAAGTTCGGTAGCACGTAAGATGGAGGCATGTTCCTTTTCTTTCTTTCCCCTTTTGTAGATTTATTGTTGGATGAAGATACATACTAACTAGCTGTGGATAGATTGCTAGCATGTATGTCAGCAATCATTAAGGTGAAATGCCAGTATTGCTGTGCGTGTATGGCCAGCAAGTTAGGGAAAATTTCACAAAAACTCCCATTTGATTTATGCGAAGTTGACCTTCTTGAGAGTTTCCATTGTTCTGCCCCTTTAAATGTTTTGATGCTTTTGACAGATTTTGGGTTGTCTCAAATCGTTGGTAAAATTTATACAATTGATATTAGTGATTTAGAAAGCTATGTCGAAGTATTTTGCACATGAGTTTAAGGAGTTGTGAATGTTAAGTGATGGTTTGGAGTTTCCGTTGGTCACGGTAACATATGAACGGACGAAACAAATTAAGGAAGAAAGAACAAAAAATTGTTGCCACTGCTTTTAATTCAAATTGTTGTTTTCTTCCTTTTATTCTTATCGTCCAACTATTAGCAAGTTGTGGAAGTTTGGTTAAAATGGTTCATAGATGTTGTTGATGAGTTATGAGGAATAGCTAGCTTAAAAAAATGTTGTGCTAGTTGATGAATATTGGTCTGTGATTAATTGTTGTTGCTCCTTAGGAGGTTTGAACAAAGTAGGAAAATAGTTAACCATGCTATGTCTGATTTACTTGGCATCGTGCTAGAAGAGTTAGTATTGAAGGCTTTCATGAAATGTTAAAGATTTTGTAAATTGAATGGGTTATGATAGTCACCTATTGATGATTTTTGGTTCAAATTTAACTAGTAAATGTGACTATAATAATTTCTGCTAAGATTAATGAAACGGTAGCACATTCTGTTAACTGAATTAAAGACCCTCCTTGAACTTGTACTTGTTGTTGCAAACATGGAACCCTTTTGTTGGTTTGCTTTCTCCTCACTATACCCAGACTAGTGTTAAAATTGTTACAGCTTGGAGACGGTTTTAACTGAATGGATGGTGAGTTAATTATTGGAGAAGGAAGTTATAGGTAGAGCAAAACCCTCTTTGATTTTTTTGTTGTTTTTAAATTGGTTTGTACGAGCTACTGCTCTCTTTGTGATTCCGTTAACAACACAAATGTCAAGGGAACTGAACTAAATCAAATATGTTCTGATAGAAACCCAGATATTGTAGGTAGGTTCTCGTTATAAATTGTTACTGCTGAGAAATAACAGCAGGATGAGTGCATGATCAAGAACTATTTGAAGGCTATTATTTCCTAGCTGAGATTAAGTTTGTTTCACCAATTCTCATGAATGCTTGCTGCCGACGTGGGAGAATTGTCAATAAGTATTAAAATTGTTTTTCTTGCTTGAACTATGTTTGAACAAGTGATAGAAATGGTTGGTAGAAAATATCTCATTATTCCTTTTGCTACTGCTTGCTCTTTCTTAGTCATTCTACCAAATCAGACACTAGGGAATGGAGGGAAACAAATGACAAATAGCAGGAATATTATTGAAATCAAATGTTTTAAAAGAATGGCAAAGCCATGAATTTTGCTAAGCTTAAATTTAATTAATTGCTTCCATTCCTTGCCTTGTTTTGTTCTCCTTCTTGTACTTAACACCTAGCGAATATTAAACACTAGGAAGCATATGAACACCATTAGGTTCGCAGGGACACTAAACTAGTGATAGTTATATATATGACTACAAAACAATGCTAGACCACCTAGGGTAGGGATCTAACACATCCTAGTGACGCAAACATTTGGTGATCAACATCTCGTGCCATTAATTAGAAGGGTTATTTATTTTTATCTTGTCATTCTGATTTGATTTGATTTTGTAGTACTGCAGAATCAATTTGTCAGCTGAGTGAGTAAAGGCAGAGTGGGCAGCAACAGCTCAACGTCCTGATGAAATTAGTATCACTGTTATTGAGGAGGAATACGTGGAGATACAAGCACAACGTCCGGTTAAGAAGGAGAACGAGGAGGAGAAGGGTCTCTATTGGAAATATACTGGAAGCTACGGGATTCCAATAGATATGTGACATTTGGTTTAGGAGCATCCCAATCCGCCAACTCTGATTTCACCATCGATATGGGCTCTCCACTGCAATTAATTTCACATCCGCCAATGACTCTCTGCTACTTCGTCCTTGTACCTCGTTGCTGTATGTCTATTTTTCACCTGCGAGGATTGAACGATGGATGGCCCAAGGTGAGGCACGGTGGAATATGTGGAGGCAAAGATCTCTCCATTTCAGAAGGCCAAATCTTTTGGAGTTTAGGAAGTCTAGAGATGTTTTAATCTCCAATACAGTCTTCCAAAACTGTCTGTTTTGGAATATTCATCCTGTTTACTGCAGTTATATGTTCGTCAATTCTCCTCTGCTTGCAACTCCTGCGATCTTCATATATCCAACTTCGCTTTTCTTGCAGCAATGTGGTGATCAGGGATGCCACCGTGTTGGCCTCCCCTTGACTCCCCCAACACTGATGGAATTGATCCAGGTACGGTAGTATTAGTACTTGGTCGTATCCTGTGCGTTTAGATTTCATTTGTCCCAATCCGATCGTTCACCGAATTTGATTCAGATTCCAACTCCAGCGTCTGCATAAAGGATGCCCACATTTCAACCGGAGACGACTCGGTGGCCATCAAGAGCGGCTGGGACGAGTACGGTATCGCCTATGGCTGTCTGAGCTCCGGCATCACCATCCATCGGGTCATCGGGTCCTCCCCCCTCTCCGGCATCGCCATCGGCAGCGAGACCTCCGGCGGAGTGGAGAACGTCCTGGTGGAGGACATCAACCTCTACGACGCCAATATCGTTTTTCACACCATGATCAACATCGGCCGGGGCGACCGCATCCGGAACGTGACGGCGAAGAACGTGATCATGAACAGGGTCCGGAAGGAGATAGCGATCGTCGGCGCCCCGACGAGTACTTCAACCAACGGGACGGTGCGACGGTCAAGAACATGTAGGGATCAAGAACTCGTCCTTTACGCGGACATGCCTCTCTTAAAAGTATTACATCTATAATTAAGTAGACGTTCCTTACAGATTGACTGTCTATGTAATGTTGGAACAGAAACTTATTATATTCTTACCTTTTCTTCCTGTTTTACTGTTGACCACCCCGAAGCTGAGAAACTCAATGGCTGGTCTTGTGTTGTATCTTCTTCTTTATATAATTACGGTTGAAATCAATCTTCTTTTTATCTGATTACGTTACGGCGGGCGATCGAACGTCGCATGCAAGTTTATTAAAATGGATTATAACTCTTTTGTCCCTCCAACATCAGATTCTTTCTATCATTGAAGAGTCAGTAACTCTTTTGTCCCTCCAACATCAGATTCTCACTATCATTGAAGAGTAAAAAAGTATGTTCTGTTCACTTGTATGTACAAGGTAACACTAATGCTATTTGTCATATGATAAAGTGCAATTAGACAAGTTTGATCCCAGGCTAGTCATGTTTTTTATTTTACTACAGCTAAATTACCTGCCAATTACAATATAAAACTCTTTCGCAAAGGTAGGGAGTTCATGTTTCAAATGCTTTCTCATCTGTCTATGTGTTATTACGTGGACTTTGTTGTATGCAAATGATTCGTTCATTGGCCGAAAATAAGGCTTCTCCATCAGGTTCTATTCTAAATGCATCTGAGGTTAATCTCAGCAACACAAGATGCTTATTTCTTGGATGATATCATAATGAATGGGAAGCAGAGAAGCTCAGTGGTGGTGGTGGTGGTTCGGATGGAGCCAGAAGTAGCAGCAACCACCTGAGGCTGCTCTGTTCAGAATCAGCTCATAAAGTTCTCCTCTTGTTTTCCCTAATCTGTAGGCCAAAATTGGATTGTAGTGGAAAATACTAATGAAATAGCACTCTAAATATATATAAACAATGTTTCCCCTGGTAAATACATGTTTAATTTACTCGATCATAAGTGAGAAGAATGCTGTTACATCAGTATAGAGGTATTCGTTAATGCTCCAATCTTAATGAGGAAATAATTTAAGAAGAATATATATCTTATGTCCTCAGCGTTAGGATAATATCATCAGCGTCGTATCGATCGTGAAGTGGAATCGTATAAGCTTGCCGATCTTCTTTAGAACGATCCCAAGTAATGTTTGAACAGACAAATCTTCCTCAGACAAATCTTCCTCCTCCCTGATACATCTTCTGCCGGTGGATGCGGCAATGGGGGAAGAAATGCAGGAACTCATAATCCTCGCGTACGGATCAGCAGCGACCGACAAGGAGCACTGACGTAAGTAATAGGGAGTCAGTCGGATTTCATGGCTGCTTGGCATGGAATGGAAGGAGGGAATAAGAAGAATTTAGGATCAATTATATTTAGAATTCAATGCAGAGAGGTGAAGAGAATGGGAAGAGGTGGGTGGGTTTATAAGGAAATGGGAAGGAAGCGGCAGTCCCTTCGTAGCAATGCCACACGTATTGATTTGCGCAAGAGTTTTATATTGTGGTTGTCGACCGGCAGGTAATTTGGCTGTAAAAGAGTAGAAAATAAAAAACATGGATCAAACTTTTGTCTAATTGCACTTTATCAGATGAAAAATAGCATAAGTGCTACCTTCTCTATACAAATGAACAACACATATCAATAGTAGAGAGAACCTGAGGTTGGAGGAAAGAAAGAGTTATATCCTGCACCCAAATACATGGAAATCTTAATAAACTTGTACGCTTATTTGATGCCAGCATACCTTGCCACCGAGGAGGCGAAGCTCCTCTGCGTGCTAGCGTTGCTCTTGCTCTCGTGCGGCGGCGGCGGAGGGGAGGGCGCCGGCGAGTGCGGTGGGGTTCTTGTGCCGCGGATGGCGCTGCAGATGGCACCGTGCGCGTCGGCGGCGCAGGATCCGAAGACCCTGGTCTCGGCCGGGTGCTGCGCCGTGGTGAGGAACATGGGTCTCTGGATCTCATGCATTTTTATCCAACCATCGGATGTGACCATGTTCAACAGCCATATAATTCCTATTACAAATTCAGCATAACCTGAGCAGTAGGATAAGCCTGTGTTCCATTGAGTTACTATAAATGCAAAACACCTGACCTCTTTGATTCAATGTTCAGTTCATGATCAAAGTATCTTTAAGCGACGACAGTAGTTTTTTTATAATTGTTTTCAGAGAAGAGAAAGTACATGCTCTTTATTTTTGCAAGGTGCTTTCTGTTTCTACCCTGTTTGGAAGTTGAGTTATCGTTGCTGCATTAATTTTGACGTCCTATTGTCAATTGCAGCTACCGTGAACTTGTCCGTTTAATTGCTCCAGCTACTGCTGGATGTGGATTTAACTTCCCAGTTATGCAGAGAGAGAGAGAAAGCATCTGATCCGATAGTTGCGGTCCAAAGGTTTCAAACATTACTTAGCTACCTAGCACATCACTCAAATGACAACTTAGCGAGCACGTAGCAGTTGGTCCTCGGTGGCTTTTTTTTTTTTTTTAGGTATGTAAGTTGCATGTATCAGAACTGAAGAAGAGAATTCAGGATAGTCTTCCTTCCCAAGAGTCTCAGTGATTCTTCTTCGTTCTAATATTATGGGCTATAGATGAAGGAATCCGACTGATTTTGGATAGTGATATAAACGAGTGGTGCTCGAGCCGGCATACCCTTGCACCTATATTCTGCTAAGACTTGTTGATCATTCAACTTTTTTTTTTTTCCAAGAGGGTGCTTGGATAGGAAGTTTATTTTACACCAATTGCAAGTAATTCTGTCTTTCACATCTGCAGGCAGCAGCATTGCAAACTGATCTCTCTCTTTTTCTTTTTTTTTTCCTTTAATAGGTGATCACACTCCTTTATTCTAATTTGGACCACGGATGACAGCTGAGATGCTTAATGGATGAAGTAACAAAAAGATAGATGAACAGGGAAAGAAAGAAAAGAAAAGGAAAGCTTGAGTCTATTAATTAGCTTTGCCCAAAGCAATGACCCATCCTTGCTCAAATAATTTGAAGGAAAAGAAAAGGGCCTCGAGATTAATTAACTTGCTGTGGTATAGTTTAATTACCTTCTGGCTCAATTAATTTTATACTACTAAACTATTTAAACTTTCACATGTAAATAATGATATAAAACCGCTTGATTTGATTGGATTGGAAATCCAATATAAATAAGAGCTAGTCAGACGAGCTAATTAATTAATTTGAAAATATTGATCTTCACTATCGTTTTCTTTAAAGAGTATCGGTTAATTAAAGTCCCAAGATTTCTTGCTTGATTTGAAGGTGAAGTGATGAAAGGAAGGGAATCTGATTCAAAGATCTAGATAGCTGTCAGCGGTGGATGATTTATACTTTTGCCTGCATGGCACAACTTTACATGCAGAAAGAAAGAAAGAGTAGTAGGACACCTACGCAAGCAAGGAACAAATTAATAAAATTGCAGGAGAAGCTAGATGAGCTAATATATCGGACGATCATGCATCATCGAGCTGCTATCGAATCATACTAAGCGAGCAATTAATTAACATGGCGGTCTTCGATTTGCGGCGGATACTGATGGAGACGCTGCCGTCGCCGGCCATGGCTGAGCAGGCGGAGGCGCTGGGCATAAAAAACCAGCTGGAGGAGATTCGCCGTCTCCTTTGGGACATCAACGCAGCCATGCTGGATGCTGAGCTGCGGGTGATGTTTCTGAAGGGGCAAGAAGAAGAATTGGCGGAGGAGTGGATGGCCGACGTCGGTGCAGCCATCGCGGACGTCGATGACCTGCTCGCCAGCATCGTCGACCGGCGTGAGAGGGAGCTGGCGGAATCTGGTCGCAGCCCTTTGCTCCTCCTCGGTCGGTTGACCTTTCGCATCGCAATACGGCGCAAGCTGAAGAAGATGGGGCCCAGGTTGAAGGGCCTGGTCGAGAGGATTTCCGCATTGAACCTTTGGAGGGCGCCGATGCACTCCATGGATCCGCTCCGAGATGACGGCTACTCCGCAATCTTGGAAGACGAGGTGAAGGGATCAAGAAGAGAAGAGTACGAACTAATAATGGAACAACTTCAGCAGCAACAAGAGACGACGATGGAGGATGGTGAAGAGTATTTAAGCGATGATGAAACGGATGATGCACGACGACCCTTCACTATTGTAATACAAGGTGAAGAGGGAATGGGAAAGAGCACCCTGGCTCGGAGGATCTACCACGACGAGTGGGTGCGCCAACACTTCCACCGTCGGTGCTGGGTGGATGCCTCCAATTTCTACATCAAAGACTTGGAAGGAATGGGGAGAGAGATGGCAAGATCGATGGGGAATAATTATAATGATGATCAAGTGGCCGAAACCAGCAGCTTCCAAGAGATGTGGGTATCCGCTGATCAGCAACTCGCCGGCGGAAGGAGGTACCTCCTCATTCTCGATGATATTTCTGCTGACATGTCGTTTGGATCAGGATGGAGGAATAAGTGGAATGATGAGTTGATGCGCATCCTCCTCCGTGTGGGTGGCCCAGGGAGTACGATCATCATCACTGCTGATTCATCACTTTTAGATTTTAGAGCCGACTTTAATTTGATGTTGGAGGGCATATCAAAAGATGAATGGAAAGATATATTCATGAGATGGGCGTGGCTGGATTCTCATGTGCATCATCATCATCATCATTGGGGCAAACAGTACCATGAGGGTAAAGAAGAAGAAGATCCTACTACAATGGCTATGCAAATTTATGAAGTAGCTGAACGATCACCACACGGTCGTCTTCTTAAGGTTTCTGATGGTAGTAATCCCTCGACCGCAAAGTTGGTGGCCTCCATATCCAGGTACATCAAACTCAGTCAGTGGCAAGAAATTATTGCTGATAGATCTCATACTTTGGAATACTTAATCACGCACAATTTCAATGGGAATTTAATTAGATTTTATCTTCAACCAAGTAGACATGCACAGCATCCATTCTATCGGTTATTATTTGATGATGATGAAGAAGTTGTTGCTGCTGATGATGTTGATATCTTTCCTGTTGATGATGATGATATCTTCCTTTCGGAAGAATTTATGCATTTAATGGTTGCAGAAGGTCTTTTACCCCTTTGGAGAGATAAAGACGTGCAAATAGAATACATGAAATGGATCAAAAAAAATTATCGAAATACATCAAGGGTTTTTAAAACTCAGTATTGTTGCACTTTAAAATTAGGTAAAGATGGTCCTACGCCAACAATTTCAAAGCAATGCCGATATTTAAGTTTAGTTTTAAGTTCTAATGCATCAACCTATTCTTTTCTTAGGTCGGCCCAAATTAAGAGGAACAAACTAAGAACATTGATTTTACGATGTTGGGGAAAAGATAAGGTTTATGAAACTCTTGAAGTTCCGGAGAGAATATTTGCAACCCTGACATATCTACGTACATTGCATGTAGAAGCCATAAGGGTCCAACATCTCCTTAATATGATCGGAAGACTGAGTAATTTATTATATCTTAACCTTTCGCACACGGACATTAATATATTTTCTAAATCCTTATGCAACCTCTTAAATTTGAAGATTGTGAGTTTGGCCTACTGTCAGGATCTTGTGAAACTATCAAGACATATTCATAAACTCGTGAGATTGCAGATTTTAAAAATAACTTATTGTGAAAAGCTTCAGAGGTTACCCAACACAATCACCGACTTGGTAAATTTGCAAGAGCTTAATCTCGAAGGTTGTGCTTGGTTGGTTGAATTCCCTCAAGGCATCAATAACTTGAAGAGCTTGGTAGAGCTAAACATGTATAACTGTGCATCCTTGAATCGAATGCCACATGGGATAGGTGAACTCACCAATCTCCTTCGGTTGTCAGGATATTGTGCAAATGATACATTTGGAAGTACGTTGGCAGAACTACAATATTTGGTAAATCTTAAACAACTACATCTCGAAAGGCTCGAACGAGCATGGAGGTCAGATAAAATCATCCGAGTTCTTGAACTTGAACTTGAAAAGAAGATAAACCTCAAGTATTTATCACTCCGTTGGCAATGGTGTAACTTAGAATTTGATTCTGAATCAGAGGTTTATAAGGAGGCATTATCTCAAGAAACGTCAGAACCATCGGAACAAGGCGATGATCTCAAATTCAACGATACAAACACAAAGGATGATTCCGACACAACAGCACTGCAGACCATCATCTCAATGGAACAAATAGTGCAACAATTGGAAGATCTTAAACCATATTGTCCACCTTTGAGGAAGCTAGAGATTATTTCCTATGCAGGCAACAAGTGGCCAAGTTGGATGCAAGATATTTCAGCTTTTAATTCATTGAAAGAAATTAAATTAATCAATGCAAACAAGTGCCAAGAGCTGCCACCAATTATATCATCAGTAGGCTATTTTGATATTATTGAAATAAGTGGTATGAATTCAATTGATATCATCGAAGCCCATGGTTGTAGTGAACAAGTTATCCTCTCCGAAATGCCTGCACTCAAAGAGTTACGGACAGGATATCTCACTGGAGAAGTGACATTGATCCAATGCCCAAAATTAAGGGCATCGAATATCTTTGGTTCTTATTGGCGAAGGCTGAAATTATGGTTGAACAATGAGGAGACGTTCGTGTCTGAATTCGACGCCAGTGGGAGCAGAGTTTTTCCGCCCGTCAGCATGCTGGAGATGGTTGGATGCGAAGAGCTGAAGATTCTACCGCATCACATGAAGGCTGTTAAGGGACTTAGGAGGTTGACCATCATCAGCTGCAACAATCTGACGTCTTTGCCGGATTGGATGGGAAGAGCATTCCACAACTTGGAAGACTTGGAGATATGCAATTGTCCTGCGCTCAAATCTATTCCAGCAATTCCAAAGAAGCGGCTGAGAAGTATAAAGATCGAAGGGTGTCCCAAACTGGAGCGCATAGATCTGTCATCGTCGGATCTGATAAGAAGAATTCTCCAAATAACAGTCCAAGATTGTCCCAGATTAACGATGAGTACGTACGCATGTGATTATATATATACAGTGCACCTGCAGCAGTAATGTATTATTATGTAGGTAGGTAATTGATGAGTTAAATAAATAATAGTTTGGCTGCTGCACGCAGATGCAGACTCAGACTGAGGCAGAGGCAGAGGCAGACAGACTTGAAGATTCCAAAAAAGCCTCGTCAGCGTCCTCCATTTTATCCGGAGATGAGCGGAGTGCGAGTAGTGAAGGCGACTCATCTCACCCTCCCGCCGTCTCCGACTCCTCCGCCGGAGCGCGTCGATCTCTCCTTCTTCGACATCCTCTGGATCAGCTTGCCTCCGATGCAGCGCCTCCTCCTCTTCCCCGGAGGCGCCCACCTCCCGCCCCTCCCCTCCCTCCTCGACTCCCTCCGCGCCGCCCTCTCCCGCGCCCTCCTCCATTACTTCACCCTCGCCGGCAAGCTCACCTACCTTCCCGCCTCCTGCGACGTCGCCAACGACTGCTCCTCTGCCGCCGTCCTCCCCGGCGTCGCCTTCTTCGAGGCGGAGGCCGACGGAGTCGACCTCGCCCGCCTCGCCGAAGACGAGAAGCATGATTCGGAGGTCTTCCGCCGCCTCATCCCCCTGCTCGACGTCTGGGAGCTTCCCGCGCCGGTGTTCGCCGTGCAGGTGACGGCCTTCCCCGAGGGCGTGGCGGTCGGTTTCGCCTTCCACCACGCGGTGCGGACGGCCGTGCCATTTGGGCGTTCGTGCAGGCGTGGGCGGCGGAGTGCCGCGGGGAGAACCCACAGCCGCCCCTGCCGACGGACGACAGGGCAGGGATCGAGCATCCGAAGGGCCAGGAGATCCGACGGCTGTTCTTGCGCCATCTGGCCCCATCTCTGCATGAGGTAATTTGAACGACTTCTTTTATTTATTCTCCTCCTATTTTTATTTCTCTGCATAATACGTTGAGTGTCATTGCATCAATAATTTTTTTTTAAAAAAAATAATCTTATTCACCTCCTCCTTTATTAATTTAGGATCTAAATCTAATTAGATAATAGTAGAGGGGACTAAATGAAATTTTTACTTATATCACACGAGGAATAGATTCAGGGCAAACATTAAAAAAATTATTTTAAAATTTAAATAATAGACTTCCATCCAACCTATATTATTTTTTAATTAAATTATTTAATAGATTTATCTGTCCTATATAAATATATAAATATGCATCGAAATCAGAACACAATAAAAAGCATTAATTATCCAATGAATTGAAAGTAAAATTTCTTCATATTTTAAATCGCAGACTCGCCGTCCAATTTACCCCTCCGATTTCTCCTACTTGGAAAGGAGAACGCTGGTCGTCGGCCGCCGGCAAATCCAGCAGCTGAAGCAAAGAGCCGCCTCCTTCGACCTTCGTCTCCATCGTCGCCCACGCATGGATCTCCTTCGTCCGCTCCAAGGCGCTCGACCACACTACCGCCGCCGCCGCTGACACCTACGTCATCTTCACCGCCGACTGCCGGACCCGCCTCGACTCGCCGATCCTCCTCGGGCAGCAGAACTACTTCGGCAACTGCACCAAGAACAGCGTGGCAAGGGCCGCCGCCGGGGATCTCGTGGAAGGAGGAGGCCACGCACGGGCGTGCAAGGCGATGCAGAGGGCGGTGCGGGAGGCGTCGCTGGAGGAGCCACTAGCAGACTGTGGAGCGGCGTGGTTGGAAGCGCCCAGGGAGATTGACCTGCAGCGGGCGCTGATGGTGGCGGAGTCGCCTCGGTTCGCGGTGTACGATATCGATTTCGGATGGGGAAAGCCGAGCAGGGTCGAAACCATCTCGATGTACCACGATGGGCTTCTGGTCTTCTACAAGGCCGAAGACGGGGACGAAGTTCAGATGTCCATGGCTCTTCATCCTCTTCACAACCAACCATTTGCCGAACACTTCATGGGCAATTTAGATGCACACATCGATCCGAGTATTTATTAACCTGTGGCCTCCTCGAAGTCGTCCTCGTCTCCTTCGTTCACAGTTCGACCATCGATCCATCGATCGATACCAAGACATAAAGACAAGTAGCCAATCATCAACAAAATCAGTAATACCATCAAGGTATACATGGATCTATTAGTATTTGATTGACTTCTTCCACTTTATAAGTTGTCCGGACTACCTGGTATTATTGTGTATTTTGGAACTGTTTCTTTAACCCTTGGATTTATACCCTAGGTTTTGAACAAGTTTAAGAACCTTAAACGAAGGATCTGATACTGCAGGCAACACAACCACAGTATGAGTCTGAAAACTTATATAAGATAACGATAGGTAATACAACCACTGCACTGCAATAACTCAATTACGACTACTATATCTGATATGTCTACTACAATTTCTACTCGTAGAACTCTCCGAATAATAACTATCTGTGCATAGAGAACAAAATACGACTGTCTTATGGCTCCATAGCTAGTAATTCTTTTATTTAATATGCCAACATATCAATATATTAAAAATGTATTAAGTTCTAATTTTTTTAATAAATGTATCAAAAAAATATAAATTCTTCTCTCTACTTGAATTATTTGGGCTTCCAACTTATACTTGAAAGAAAATTTATTTTATATTTTTTATTATACTAGAAAATATAAAATTATTATTTTAAAATATGTGACTTCGGTTAAGCATGCAAGTAAAAAACTTACCTAATTTTTAAAAAAAATATTTAAAAGTTTAGATAAAAAATGTATAACCTAGATATTTTCTAAAAAATATTTAAAAAATTTAAGGAAAATCAACTAAAGATCTAAGTACACTCCCTACTCATAATAAATATTATTTGAAAATAAAATAAATTATAATTCACTAAAATAATATTAAATTATTTTAATATAGTTACATCATGATGCATAAATTATTTTTTTACTTCTTATAACTTATTTGATAATATCAAGAATAATATCACCATAATATGATGTGCTAAAAGTGAATGAGCAAATACATAAATAAAGAATATCTCAAAAAAATAGTAATATTTTAAGCTAAACACAAGACAACAAACTCGCTAATTTTATCTCTATCAGCCTAATAAATATTACTGTTTTGATATGCCGAAGAAGGACTACTTCATCTCTCACTTGTAGCTTAAATAGTCTCAAGTTCATCTCCTTCAAAATGTGATATACAAACTTTACTTGTCACGCCCCAACCCAACTGTCGGCCACGTGGCAACCGCCGTATGAGTCCGACAGACCCATACAAGGCATCAAGTGATACATACCATTCATATACATCATTTATGCAGCGGAATTTACAATTTAATTATCTAACTCAACATTTCTAACACAGTCCCGATAAACCTACTACAATTCTAGGAAATAGGCAACGATAAATAAAAATATAAACTCGTCGACGGACTCATCTTCATCGAATAACTCGGGCAGTCATCTAATACACCTGCACACACGGGGAAAAGTGGTGTGCTCAGCCTTGCGGCCTAGTGCGAAATTACGGCTCTACCGAATAAAGAAATCAAAGGCTAGGAGGAGTATTCTAGGATGTCTTTGGTGGTTAATCATCATCTTTCATGCCATAATTTAAACAATTCATATTGAGAATAGACAGCATAAATAAATAAATAAATAAACAAAGGTGTACATGCCACTATATGTCACCTAAGTTAAGCCTAGTGTCAACATCAACAGTCTGTCCCCATTTGATTTGTATAAATCAATTTATGGGGAGCAACAAACGTCGTAAATACAATACCGATGTATAATTCAATAGATGTCACCTACGTGATATCTAGTGTCCACATCAACAGTCTGTCACCTACATCGTGACGAGACTTTAAGGTTTCATAAACTCGGGCTGCCAGCCTACGCTTAGTGACTACCCTAGCTAAGAGTATCAGTAAGCCCATCAGTGCCTTTCTGTCTCTGTCTCTACCTATGCCCGCTGCACTGATGTTGGCAGAGAGGACGGATGACCCAGAGTCCCTCTCCTGTTGTTTCACTAGTTGCCAACCATGCCTCCCCTAGCGAAACCGTCGTGCCCTTACATCCTCCCCGGATACCGTAGGGGTCACGACACCCATGTAGTACTACACACTGCCCGTAGACAGGGTCACCTCTCTTAAATATCATCGGCCACGGCTAGCCGGAATAACCACCCTAGGATCCGGACTACTCATCCGATCGTCTGCAGACGTCAAGGGTGATAGCCGTGCGGTCTACGGATCCACTGTCCAAGGCGTCGCATGTGGAATCACCTTCCCAGTCCAATAGCCGTCAACGTCCATCGAGATCGGCGCACATCCGCACGATGGGTTGTGGCCCTCGACTTCGTCGGTGCCAAGTCCATGGTAGGGTTCATCCTAGCTAACCATCTCAGGACTATCACGAGGCCGCCTACAACGACACTCGCGCGGGTGAAGGTTTCGGGTAAGGACTCGCTCCATATTTCCAGTCTAACATGACCATGGAGTGTGTACAGTCCCTTACCCTACCAGCTCCCAGTCATAAGCTATGCATAACGTCGGGAGTGGTGCTCCCAGTGCTCCGCTATGCATCAACCTCGGGAGTGGCGCCTAACGGGACGTCACCGTTTGACCACCGTCGGGACGCGGCGGTCAACCGGGGCATATGGAAAAAGGCCCCATTTTCTGTCTAAGTGGCGGTGACATCGCCAAAGGTTCTAACATGTCGTTAATTACTATCAATGTCTGCATGGTAGGTATGCTAGCATAACATAGAAATACAATGAAATAATATTTAACATGCTTGACATGATACTACAACATATTAGAAACTTAATAAGAAAATCATGGTATATCATGCATGTTAAGTAAATTAAACTAACATGCAAATCAAGTCAAATCTTATCAAGCATTATGTTTTAACATATTTAAGACATCCAAGAATTGTTCCTAAGAAAACCCCAGCGGGAATTCCCTAGCTTGAATAAATCCTACAATCGGAGAACCAACGCACCTGGGTTAGCGATCCGGTCTTCAGAATCAACCCGCGTAACAACGAATCACTCCGTCGAACTACTCGAATCACGTACCCGCGATAAATCCTAATTAACACAATTATTTAAAATCAAATTAAATTCCTTTTTCCCTATGGTAAATTAAATATTAATTTATCAATCTAACCTAATCATTCAGATACTAATTAACCAAATTTCCATTTTACAAATTAAATTAACTTAGTTAAGCTTAGATAAATTCTATCAAATTTATCCATTTAAACCCCTCATCTAGCCCAAGTCATCTCAGGGCCCAAATAACACTCATCAATATTTAATTAGATCAATTAAACATTAATTAGCCATTTTGAATCACCTAATCATACTCATGAAAAGTTAAATTATTTTTATTATTTTTATTATTTTATTATTATTTGACTGGTCAACGGTCAACAGTTGACCCGGTCAACCCGGTGAACACGGTGGATCCAGTCAACGCTGTTGACTCGGCCATCGCGGTGGACTCAGCCAACGCTGTTGACCCGGCCAACGCGGTGGACCCAAATCACTATTCGTTCGGCTTAATTTGAGTCTGACCCAAGCCTAGCCAGTTCGATTCGATCGAGTCAGCTCCAACTCATCTAAATCCAAGTCCGACTCAGGTTCAATTTAATTGATTCAGCTCACTTCAACTAACTCAACCCGAACCCAACTTAACTCGAATTCAACCCAACTAACTCCAATCTGGTTCAACTCAACCCATTCACTAACTCTACTTGATTAAATCATTAATTTTTCTTAACTTAATTTATCTTGCTTAATCAATCCACTAAGCTTGGTTGATTTACACTAAGCATGTTTAAATTAATCTAAGCATTTTAACAACACTAATTTATCCTAAACATGTTTAATTACAACTAACATGCTTAAAATAAATTACTAATCGTGATTAGGGAAAAGTAAAGCTACCTTAGCCGAAATCACTATTCATCGTCGGAAACACTATTCACCGCCGGAATAGTAGCACCGTCGCCGGAACCCTAGCCGCCACCTCGCCGGAGCTCGCGAAATCCGCGGCAAACTAGACGGCGAGCTCTGCAAGCCTACGCACGTGGGAACCGACGACTACCTGCGCAAAAATCCGGCCATCAACACCAAAAACCCATCTTTTGGGTGGCGTCGCCGGCGAACTTTAGGGCAAGTTCGCCGGAGGGCGAAATCGCCCAACAACGGAGGGGAAACGGAGCTCCTCACCTTGCTAATGCGTGGGGAAGAAGGGGAGGGAGCTCCGGCCGGCGAGGCGGGCGGAATCGAGGCTCCCCCGCTCGCCGGTGGTACTGCGTTCGAGCGAGCAGCGGCGGCGGAAATCGCCGCCTGCTGCATTGTCGTCGAGGGTCGACGGCAGCTCGCGGGCATGCGCAGAGGGCGAGTCCGCACCAGCTGCGACGGAGGAGAGGATGCGCCGGTGATGGGCGCGGGACGGCGAACGAACGGCGACGAACGGGGAGCAACTTCAGCAGCCGCGAAGAGGAAAATTTGAAGGGGAATGGGGGTCGCGCGTTGCCTCCTCCGAGCTCTCCTCATCACGATGGAAGCTCCCCTGACGACGGACAGAGGAAGACAGCAGGCAGATGGCGGATGCACGGGAAGGGGGCCGCCGGCGCTGCTCTGCAGCGGACGAGGGAGACGAACGCCGGCTGCTCTGCTGCGGCTGGTCGCGAAGCGAAGGAGAAGGGGGCGCTTCGCGAGTGGGAGAGTTCGGAAGCGCGACGCGAGCAGCAGAGATGCCTCCTGCTGAGCTCCCCTTCTTGCGACGAGGAACGATGCTCGGCGACCAGCAGACGGCTGACGGCGACTCTCGCGGGAAGGACGATGGACGGCGACTCTCGCGGCGAGGACGATGGACGGCGACTCTCGCGGCGAGGAAGATGCAGGGGAAGAACGGGGGTCGCGCGGCTGCAAGGGAACTCCGCCGAGCTCCCCTCATCGTGGCGGAAACGAGCAGCGGCGAGGAGGCTGCGAACGGCAGACGCGAAGGCGAGCGACCGGCCGTCGGTGGGCGCGAAGGACGGGCGACGGTCGGCTGCAACTGATGCGAAGAGGAGATGGCAGCAGGCGGAAACAGGGGAAGAGGAGGCGCGCGGCTGCAGACCTCTGTCGCGCTCTCCTCGTTGCAGCGAGGAGCTCCGGAGGGCGAGCGGCGGTGGCGAACGTCCGACGGCGAGCTCGTGGGAAGTACGACGCTACGGTGACCTAGGCGTGGGACGGCGAACGCAGTCGGCGATGGAGTCGAGCGCCGCAGAAATGCTCTCGCCAAGCTCCTCCTTTTCGCGATGGGAAGGAGGCACGGCGGACGGCGGTCGATGGGCGGCGGCGGGCAGCCACCGGCGGCGAGCAGCGACCGGCGGCAGAAGGGTTGGCGTCGCCGCTGCTGCTGCCGAAGAGGGAGGCGAGGAAGAAGACGACGCGAGTGGGAAGAATCGCGCCTCTTCTCGCTCGCGTTGTTTTTATCTCGAACCGGGTTCGAGCCGGTTCAGCTGGACCGGCCGGCTGGCCGGTTCAGTTGAACCGGACCGATTTTTATTTTTTTTCCCCTAAAAATCTAATTTATTAAGGTGGGGGTTTACATTACTATCACCAATTACATAAGTTGTTATTTTTATGTTCTCCTTTTAATTATTCTAGCGGTTACATTAATTATAGTTTCTCATGTAGTCTATATCAAATACTTCTTCATTCTATTTCAATAAATCAATTAATATAGTCTTGTTATATCTATATTTATTACTACAACTATAGCTAACATTTCCCTCCTGTTTAAGCATGCATGTCAAAAATATATAAAGGGAAGGTAAGTACCATTTCTGTATGGTAGGCCTAACCATCTCAATTGGTACCATATCAATCTCATCAAATAGTAACAGGAAATAATTTCTACAATGCTTAATATTTGGATCAAGCAATTCGTTAAAATATTGTAATATTTTACACAGTGCGCTGAGAAACTTATCATATTGATAGAAAAAATTGAGCTTGTGGGTTCAAGAGATATTTTCCTTCGATGAAGAAGGTTCAGAGTGAATATGATTTGATGGTAATGGCTACAGCACTTGGTCCAGTCCAAGATTGTAAATGTAATAAATTAAATGATTTCAAGAAGAGTTGGATGAGGATTTTGTATACTTCATTTGCCTTGATATATGGCATTAGAGCATGTCAGGATGGGCAATCTCAAAAGTCACTATCTGATAATTATGAATTTAAGGAGCATATAAATCATATATAACATATGGATCATATATTTGTACGCTATCAGAACAATTTGAAGATAATTTAAATGATGAAATTTATTCTAAAGTAGATTTTTGGGTAATAAATCGGTTAAGAATATAACATGTGATGGATCCCTGATTTGATATGTATTTATCTACAGATTAATTTTGTGGATCAAGAATAAGATCCATAGAAGAGATTTCATCAACCATGAGGTTCAAATATTAATCAGCCTAGAGGTAGGTAGAATCAAGATATCTATAGATTCACTCAACCTAATATCTTAAGGCATATCAATGTGATATAAATAATGTGATTAAATCATCTCATTAGATTTTTGATATCGGTACTTCTAAAATCTAAGTGGTGGTGCTTGCAAGTACTTGCAGGAGAGGTGATCATGATATAAATGAAGAGATGACATTGCCTTTGATCATAAAATAGTTTACTTAATTCCCAAAAAGTTGAAGTTGGTCAATGTCAGCATCTATATCTTCTTAAACCTATAGGTGGACAGTACAAGATAATACAGCTAAATCACTTCAGATAATTTATTATAATCATTTGTTGTGATCAACGATTTAGATTAGAATAGCATAATGGTTTTTGGTCTAAATAATGGCATCAGATTCATATGGGATTTGGGCAATGTGTTTCTTCCCGCCCCCATCTCCTCTGCTTACGCGAAGCATTGCAGAGGACTCCTCCTCTGCAAATCCTCCCCACCATCGTCTTCCCCGTCTCTCTGCAACCCCCCATCTCTCATCTCCTCTGCTTCTTCCCATGCCCCTCTTTTTCCTCTGATGCTTTCCCTTTTGCATAATCTTCTTCCCTTCTGCAAACTCAAGCAGAAGGCTTGATATCAAGAAAACCTCATACTTTCCTATAAAGCTTACCGTAGCCGTTGGAATGTTTATTTATTTTTGTCATTGTTTACTTATATTTCAAAAGGCTTTTTGTTATAAAAAATGCTGTTACCTATGATTGAAGCTGAATCAGCTTTCTACTTCAGTTATTCTATCTTAGTTCCTCCACAACAGCTACTGGTTCTATGGTTCTAGTCTATTTCCGCAAAAAAAAACTCAAGCTTGGTGTTTCTTTTGGGATTTATATGAATGTTTACTTACAAGGTTACTGTCGAAGCTGAAGGGGTTAACCCTGTGCACTTCGAGTGCTACGGTGAACCGAAGCCTAAGAAGAAAGCCGCTCAGAATCGTGCTGCAGCAGGAGCAATTTGGTACCTCAAACATTTGGGCTTCACTAGTAAATAAGAAACAAATGGCATTCTGAGTTGTAAGTAGTGCTATATTCTTTTTATTAATGCAGGTTTTATTTAACCAATCTAGGTTAGAAACATTGTCTTATTTCTTCCCAATTGATGGGAATGGCAAATATTAAAACACCAATCAATGTAAATATGTGACATCGGTAGCTCGTGAGAGAACCAAAGCAGCTCATTCCAAATTTTGTGCTGATAACTTCTTTAAAGACAGGATCTATTGAGGAGGAAGAAGCATACTGATATGTTTTAGATTTATTTCCATCCCCCTGGAATACTAATATCATCTAGGAAGTCATGTGAATGAAAATGATAAGAGGTATTTCAATTAATTATGCGTTTTAAACTGTCCAGATCTTAATTAATCAATGATGAGCCAACAAACACACAGGTAGGTTGCATGATCAGGAGATAAGGTAGCTGTAATGAATATTGAAGAACAGAGGGAGAAGAGAGAGCCTGAATCTGAGTCTCATGATTTTTCAATGGAACAAGAGGGTAGCTACAGGCCTTTGTGATATATTTTTTGTCAACAGAAGTAGAATGATACACCTGCCACAGAACATATTTTTTTTTCACTTTTTCAAAATGAAAACAATTAGCACACTTTTGCTACCAGCATTGTTATAGATGACTTGTTGTCCCAAACGTTTTAATTGATAGGAAAGGAACAATCCAGGCACTATGTTCTTAATAAATATGACTCAATATGAATACTAGCGATGCACTTAAAAATCAGAAGAACCATAAAGCCGACAGCATTTGCAGCAACAATCCTAGGTACAATAGGAAAAAAATCTTATTTGTTTTCTCTCTGGAGCTCATGCTTTTTTGTCCAACCATTGGATGCGACCATGTTCAACAGCCATATAATTCCTATTATAAATTCAAAATACCCTGACCTCTTTGCCTCCTGCATATTTCTGTACTGCACCTAATTCTTACCATTGTAAAGAATGAAAACGTACCTTCCTATTAATACTCTCTCTCCAGCTACTAGAAGGGAGAGGGGAAGGGTAGGTGAATCCTGTGCTGCTGCAGCTGCCACGTCAATGGATATGTTATGATTGATCAAGTCATTGATTTTCAGACCAGATAAACAATCTAAATATATGCACACCGTGTACCTACTCCCCATGATAACACGAGTAAAAGGGAAAGAAAAGAAAAACATTGGTCAATAATTAAATGAAGTGATTAATTGAGTAATCCAATTCCCATGTATGGAATATGGAGGACCCCAGGTCAAGTCCATTTGATTCCAGCTTAATTTCCCAGCTTGGGGCAGGCAATTATCATATCATTTACAAAGCAATTCGCTTGTTGTGGAGCCAACAATCCTTTTTAACTTTTTCTAGTGCCTTAATGCTCAATCTCACATGTGAATTGTGCAGACCGGAGACTCAATGGTTTGGTTGGTGAGAGAGCACTGCTATGCTCTCTTCAAAGTTGACCACAATGGTCCAAGTATACGAGCTTTGAATGGGAAAGGGCAAGGAGACTGATAGATTCCATGCTTCGACATCTCACCTCACCAGCTCGTTCCTTGGATTTGTGGATTCATTTCATCTCCAAAAGGTACAAGTCACACTTCTTTGAGTGTGTCAGATTGCATGAGAGTCAATGAACAGTGCAAAGTGGTCGATTTTAATCAATTGCAGTGTGATGAGGAGGAAGCTACCAACAAATGTGCGTTGGGTTTCACCAACCCAATAAGGCTCGGTCAGAGTTTGAGGTCGCCATTGCCAACTACCCTCTGGAGCTTCCTATTTAAACCTCGCTCATTCCCCTTCCTTCCTCCTCAGGAGATCCCATTTGATCATCCCCCAGCTCGAGAACGATCTCTGCCTCCTCTCCAGATCGGTTTTGATCAGAAACTTTAAGCTTCTGCCGTATCAATGGAGTTCGCAGCTCAGGAGAATGGACTCTGCCTCAAGGCAGCGGCGGCGGCAGACCCCTTGAACTGGAACAAGGCGGCCGAGTCGCTCTCTGGGAGCCACCTCGAGGAGGTGAAGCGGATGGTGGAGGATTTCAGGAAGCCGGTGGTGAGGCTGGAGGGCGCGACGTTGAAGATCTCCCAGGTGGCGGCCGTGGCTGCCGGCCGGGAGGCGGTGACGGTGGAGCTGGACGAGGCGGCGAGGGACGGCGTAAGGGCGAGCAGCGAGTGGGTGTTGGAGAGCATGAGCAAGGGCACCGACAGCTATGGCGTCACCACCGGCTTCGGTGCCACCTCTCACCGGAGGACCAAGGAAGGAGGAGCTCTTCAGAGGGAGCTCATCAGGTGAAGTCCTTTCTCCTCTTCGTTTCTCGGTTTGTTTCTTCATATTTTAAATTAGTTCTGCTGTCTGACTCCTGGAATCTATCAATCTTCTTGCTGCAGATTCCTCAACGCCGGAATCTTCGGCTCCGGCTCCGATCACACATTGCCTTCTTCGGCGGCGAGGGCGGCCATGCTCGTCCGCATCAACACCCTCCTCCAGGGCTACTCCGGCATCCGCTTCGAGATCCTCGAAGCCATCACCAGCCTCCTCAACAGCGGCATCACCCCCTGCCTCCCTCTCCGCGGAACCATCACCGCCTCCGGCGACCTCCTGCCGCTTTCCTACATTGCTGGGCTCTTGACGGGCCGGCCGAACGCGAAGGCAGTTGGCCCCGACGGCGAGGTCATCGACGCGGCTGAGGCGTTCCAGCTTGCCGGCATCCCCAGCGGATTCTTCGACCTGCAGCCGAAGGAAGGGCTGGCGCTGGTGAACGGCACCGCCGTGGGGTCGGGCATGGCCTCGTTGGTCCTGTACGAGGCCAACGTGCTCGCGGTGCTCGCCGAGGTGATGTCGGCGGTGTTCTGCGAGGTGATGCAGGGGAAGCCGGAGTTCACCGACCACCTCACGCACAAGCTGAAGCACCACCCTGGACAGATCGAGGCGGCGGCCATCATGGAGCACATACTCGACGGCAGCTCCTACATGAAGATGGCGAAGAAGCTGCACGAGCTCGACCCGCTGCAGAAGCCGAAGCAGGACCGCTACGCCCTCCGCACGTCGCCGCAGTGGCTGGGGCCGCAGGTGGAGGTCATCCGCGCCGCCACCAAGTCGATCGAGCGGGAGATCAACTCCGTCAACGACAACCCGCTAATCGACGTCGCTCGGAGCAAGGCGCTCCACGGCGGCAACTTCCAGGGCACGCCCATTGGCGTCTCCATGGACAACACCCGCCTCGCCATCGCCGCCATCGGGAAGCTCATGTTCGCACAGTTCTCCGAGCTGGTGAACGACTTCTACAACAACGGGCTGCCGTCGAACCTCTCCGGGGGGAGGAACCCGAGCCTGGATTACGGATTCAAGGGGGCGGAGATCGCCATGGCGGCCTATTGCTCCGAGCTGCAGTTCCTCGGCAACCCGGTGACCAACCACGTGCAGAGCGCGGAGCAGCACAACCAGGACGTGAACTCTCTGGGGCTCATCTCGGCCAGGAAGACGGCGGAGGCCGTCGACATTCTCAAGCTGATGTCGTCCACGTACCTGGTGGCGCTCTGCCAAGCGATCGATCTCCGGCACCTGGAGGAGAACCTGAAGAGCGCAGTGAAGAGCACGGTGAGCCAGGTAGCGAAGCGGGTGCTCACCATGAGCGCCAACGGGGAGCTTCACCCTGCTCGGTTCTGCGAGAAGGATCTGATCAAGGTGGTGGAGCGGGAGTACGTGTTCGCCTACGTCGACGACCCCTGCAGCGCCACCTACCCGCTGATGCAGAAGCTGCGGCAGGTGCTGGTGGAGCACGCGCTGGCGAACGGCGAGAAGGAGAAGGAGGGCGGCAGCTCCATCTTCCGGAAGATCGCGGCCTTCGAGGAGGAGCTGAAGGCACAGCTGCCGAAGGACGTGGAGGCGGCGAGGGCGATGGTGGAGAGCGGGAAGGCGGCCATCCCCAACAGGATCGAGGAGTGCAGGTCGTATCCGCTCTACAGGCTGGTGAGGAAGGAGGTCGGCACGGTGTTCTTGACGGGGGAGAAGGTGAGGTCGCCGGGCGAGGAGTGCGACAAGGTGTTCGACGCGATCTGCAAGGGGAAGGTGATCGACCCCATTCTCGAGTGCTTGAAGGAATGGGATGGAGCTCCCCTTCCCATCTGCTAAATCATCATCAGCTGCTGCTCTAACTCCTAATTAAGTTTAGTTTGTTTAGTGTTGTTCGTTGCTCATTTCTTGACTCACCTGCTTGCTTCTTTTTTGTTTCTCCAGCTTTAAATGTCACTGCTGGGTAATAAACATGTTATAAGAATGTGTTTAGAATATAAGAGTGCTCGATGTTGTCATGAATACATTTTAATAAACATGAGCAACTGCTGGTTGGTGCTGATGTTATTTCTTGTGTCCTTCGAAGCCCAGTGCCATTTTGGATAAGTTTCTTTTTTACATTTCCTGCTTGAGCAAAAGATTACTTGTCCAAGAAAATAAGAGGCAGTCAGTACTATGCTAAGGTAAAAAATTGAAGGGTAGATATGCCTCATTTTAAAGTAGCATCCAATGGGTTCAACTCATTTTTAAGCTCATAAAGGTGACTAATTGATATGTACACGCCTCGACTTAAGATTCATGCAAGCAAGTTGGTCCCGATCTTTCGTTGTAGGAGAAATTCTTAAGGTGGGGGAGTTGTAACTTTGTCGAAGGGGAGACTAACCACGATCTAGGAACGCAACCAGCAACCTCGCAATCGCTAAACCACTCCTCAATTGGTTATCAACTGTGTCAAATACGACTGACCTGTTCACGAAAAACGGCGCGAACAATTCAAGAGAATTGAAAAAGTAAGAGCGGAAGGATCACTCAAAAATTGATTAAGAAAGTGGACTTCAAGTTTGTAGCAAAAGCATTACAAAAGTGGTGGCTAAAACAAAAATCAAAGTCTCTTTTCAATAGTGCACCAAATATATAGATAAAATATGATACGTTTTTTCATATTTTGTTTCACTAAAATAGAAAAAATAAATATATAAATATTCTCCTCTTGTGAGTCACGACTTTTGGAAAAATAAATCTCTTCCTAAAGATTTGAAAGATTTGATCTTGAATAAATCTTTCTTGATTTGCTCTTAAATAAATATTTAATAAAGATTTGTTTCTTGAATAAATTTTCTTCCTTGATTTGCTCTTCAATAAATATTTGATAAAGATTTGATTCTTGAATAATTTTTTTTTCAATTACTCATATACTTTCGTATGAGTAATTTATACAACTTCCATATAAGTAATTTCTCCATGTATTTCCTGTTGTCCTAAGCGTCGTGCACGAGCTCTTGTCATTGGGTAATTCAGTACAACACACCTACTTGAGTAAGCTGTGCTCCATACAACCTACCTATTTATTAGGCTAGACTTGGGCCACCTACGGGCAGTTTATTTTACACCAATTGCAAGTAATTCTGTCATACAGTATTAGCATGCCATTCTATTTACACCAATTGAAACCTTTTTTCATTTATCCCAAAAACTTAATCATCTTGGTTGAGAACAGTAAATTTTGGACACCAAAAATATCAAATGCAGATAACATTACTAGACATCTACATCCCAGGACATTCACATTCAGTATAAATTCCATTAATATGCTAATATATAATCTTAAGCATATGTTTTCCAAAGCAAGATTTTAGATTTCACATAGCATCCTTGAAAAAAACAGATCCAATCGTATACTAAAGTAGAGATCATATAACATTAAAGGCAATGAAATTAGAGGAGTAGCTACGGTGAGAAGAAATATTTAGTTCATTCCAAATAAATATTTTCGTAGGAGATAATTTTGGCTGGATCATAATTTCAAACCACATTGATTTATTATTAAAATCACGTCCCAATCAATATCAAAATTTTAAAGCATTTAGATGTGAATACAAATTCCTTAGTTTAGAAATTATTATGCTTAGACTTTTCTTTAAATCAGGTAAGTAGTATTCGTGGTAATTTTATAAATATTAGCTAGGGATTTTTTAATTAATATTTTAGGATTTCTGAAACAATGGAGAAAAGAATTTTAAAATATAGATAGTAAATAGTTAAATTAGCAACTGCGTTGATCCAATAAGTAACAAGGATAAAATAGTCATCTCAAAATCTATTAAATTACAGGTCAATTTGGAACTAGGGTAATTCGGTAATAAAGAGGAAGGAGTAGGGCCAATTGGGTAAATTGGCAAACCCAGCCTCCTATAAAATCCTGGACTCTCCCCAAATCTCTCCCTTCATCCTCGCGGCTGCCAGTAATTGACGCCGGCGAACGTCGGCGAGAACTGTCCGGCGAAGGAAGAAGGCGTTCCGCGGAGGAGGCTAGCGTTGCAGCGGCGGAAACGGCGACGGAGAGGTGCTTCAGGGCTGCACGAGGAAAAAAAAGGGGGACATCACGAAATTAGGTTGGTTTCTTCGCCTTCTTCACCAATTTGTTCGTCTGATCGGCCGAAAACACTAGCGAGCTAATGGCGGAGTCCGGCGAGGTCTGCAACTTCTTCCGCATCCTCAAGCCCAGGAACATCCGCAAGCGCAAAGCCGCCGACTCCGACGAAGAAGACGCCGCTGCCGATGATGCCCCGTCATCGAGCCCTGCTGCTGCTAAACCGAAGAGATCAACGGATAACAAACTACTATTCTCCTCATCATCGGCGCCACCGCTGACCCTAGCGCGGACGCCGGGGAGCGCCGGCCTAGTACTCGCTTTCAGTACGAGTCCTCTAAGGAAATCCAGGTTCAGCATGACAGCCGCGCCACGGCTACCCTTGAGACGGAGACAGAGTTCTCGAAGGACGCCCGGGCCATCCGCGAGCGGGTCCTGAAGCAGGCGGAGGAGGCGCTCAAGGGGAAACCTAAGGTTGGTGGTGGAGATGAGAAGGTGTACAAGGGAATCCATGGGTATACCGACTACAAGGCTGGGTTCCGGAGGGAGCATACGGTGGCTAGCGAGAAGGCTGGTGGCGCCCATGGCCCGCTGCGAGCATCCGCGCACATTCGGATGTCGGCGAGGTTCGATTACCAGCCAGATATCTGTAAGGACTACAAGGAGACGGGGTACTGTGGGTACGGCGATTCCTGCAAGTTTATGCACGATAGAGGCGATTATAAATCGGGGTGGCGGCTGGAGAAGGAATGGGAGGAGGTTGAGAAAGCCAGGAAAAGAGGACTTGCTGCCAGAAGACAATATCCTTATATTATGGAGATTTGTTTGCTTTATTTGATTTCTTTTTTCCTTTGTTCTTTTCTTTGTGCTGTTGCTGAGAAGAAACTTATTTCTTTCAGAAGGAGAGAGGGAAAGAGAGTTAATGATACATTTATTTTCTAGATTTTTGGGCAGGAAAGCTGGGCAGTGAAGGAATACTGTTAGCATATTACTTTGATTTACAGCATCTTCATGCAAAATAAAGGTGACTCTCCAACTGTCTCATTCCCATTTACATATACTAGAGCTAAATATGTTGATTGAATACACTGTTTAGTCTTGATACCTTTGTTGATGATTAAATTGCGAGTATTGAGTTGAATGGGAATAGATCGAGTTACACTAACAGGTGTTTTTTCCTTTGCTATATTATGGATAGCTCAGCTTCATCTACTAACCTTTCATACTAAATTAAAACAGAGAATTCACATAGAAACAACAATAAAATTATCATCACAAAACATTTCAATAGATCACTGCAATCTACTTAAACTACAATGGTTTAGAATCCGTTGAATTCTCAGCAACAGCACAAAGAAAAGAACAAAGGAAAAAAGAAATCAAATAAAGCAAACAAATCTCCATAATATAAGGATATTGTCTTCTGGCAGCAAGTCCTCTTTTCCTGGCTTTCTCAACCTCCTCCCATTCCTTCTCCAGCCGCCACCCCGATTTATAATCGCCTCTATCGTGCATAAACTTGCAGGAATCGCCGTACCCACAGTACCCCGTCTCCTTGTAGTCCTTACAGATATCTGGCTGGTAATCGAACCTCGCCGACATCCGAATGTGCGCGGATGCTCGCAGCGGGCCATGGGCGCCACCAGCCTTCTCGCTAGCCACCGTATGCTCCCTCCGGAACCCAGCCTTGTAGTCGGTATACCCATGGATTCCCTTGTACACCTTCTCATCTCCACCACCAACCTTAGGTTTCCCCTTGAGCGCCTCCTCCGCCTGCTTCAGGACCCGCTCGCGGATGGCCCGGGCGTCCTTCGAGAACTCTGTCTCCGTCTCAAGGGTAGCCGTGGCGCGGCTGTCATGCTGAACCTGGATTTCCTTAGAGGACTCGTACTGAAAGCGAGTACTAGGCCGGCGCTCCCCGGCGTCCGCGCTAGGGTCAGCGGTGGCGCCGATGATGAGGAGAATAGTAGTTTGTTATCCGTTGATCTCTTCGGTTTAGCAGCAGCAGGGCTCGATGACGGGGCATCATCGGCAGCGGCGTCTTCTTCGTCGGAGTCGGCGGCTTTGCGCTTGCAGATGTTCCTGGGCTTGAGGATGCGGAAGAAGTTGCAGACCTCGCCGGACTCCGCCATTAGCTCGCTAGTGTTTTCGGCCGATCAGACGAACAAATTGGTGAAGAAGGCGAAGAAACCAACCTAATTTCGTGATGTCCCCCTTTTTTTTCCTCGTGCAGCCCTGAAGCACCTCTCCGTCGCCGTTTCCGCCGCTGCAACGCTAGCCTCCTCCGCTGAACGCCTTCTTCCTTCGCCGGACAGTTCTCGCGGACGTTCGCCGGCGTCAATTACTGGCAGCCGCGAGGATGAAGGGAGAGTCTAGGGTTTTATATGAGGCTGGGTTTGCCAATTTACCCAATTGGCCCTACTCCTTCCTTTTTATTACCGAATTACCCTAGTTCCAAATTGACCTGTAATTTAATATATTTTGAAATGACTATTTTATCCTTGTTACTTATTGGATCAACGTAGTTACTAATTATTTGCCTTCGTTTATATCTTAATTTAACTATTTATATTTTTAAATTCTTTTCTCCGTTGTTTCAGAAATCCTAAAAATATTAATTAAAAAAATCCCTAGCTAATATTTATAAAATTACCACGACTACTGTGAAATTTTAAAGAAAAGTCTAAGAGTAATAATTTCCAAACTATGAAATTTTCATGTATAAGATCAGTTTTTTTAATTTAATATTCTTTTCTAAATTTTTACTATTCTCTTATTTTTATTAAGTCAAAAGTAAGTTTTGTGGCAAAAGTTTTTACAGAAAGTCAAGCCGAGCTCTTGATGGTGCGGTGCGGTGTGGGAGAGTTGGAATTCGATTGATATAATGAGTCTAGCCCATGGGCCTTGCTCCTCATTGGGATTCATCAATGATATATAAAAGAAATATTCTGTATTAAACGTACAACCTTTCATTCACCTTTCATACAGGTGTTTATTGATATCTAATTTATCATATTTATTTTATTTTTATAATCCCTAATGCCCATTATGTCAACATTTAACACAATTGCACACCACCAAAGTCGCCCTCCCTCATAGTGTTGATGTTGGCCGGTCTTTTTGACTAGTTGGTCTACTTAGAGGTACTTGCATCATCCTCTCTGCGTTCCAGCAGTCGTGGTGAAGATTGTTTCAGACCAGTCAATGAATGGTGCAGTTCCTGCAAGGCCATATGCACCGACGATGGGCAATGCCTATGCAATTTCTTCAATGTTCTACTGCCTGCAAAAGTCAGGTGAACGCCGACATTAGAAGTCAAAAATATGCAGCTGTGGAGAGTGTCAAAGAACTCTATTATTTGCTCGTCAAAGCCAGTAAAACTCATCAGGAGATTGGTTGGTCAAGTATCGAAGAATTTTGATTCAGAAATTGATGTCAAAGATAAGTTTGAATATGACTTGAGTAATGATGCTGATTGGATGCAATCCGGCGAGAATGTGAGAAAGTTCGAGGTTGAAAAGGATGAGTTCCATAATTACTATACTTACTCAAAGTTGGCCTGTTGCAAGATTAAGAGATGCAAGTTTTGAGCTCATAGTTCCACCTGCAGTGGTGACTGTGGGTGCATTCTTCCCAAATGCAAGGAAAAAAAATAACAAAGCTGTCGGTGCATTCTTCCCAAATGCAAGGAAAAAAAATAACAAAGCTCAGGAGGAAGAATGTTAGAAAATAAGCTTGTATTAGGCAATAAGTTCAGATGATTTATTTGTATTCATGTTTGGTCACAATTTCTATTTCTACGTCTTAGGGAGAAGGTGGGAATGTTTCCTATTCTTCTCAATTTACTTTCCAATATTTTCATTGTAATTTGTGAGGGTAGCACAGCAAATTACACCTCCTTCACAGATACTTTATCTCTGCTACAGAAAACAGAGTACTTCCTTATTCTTTCTTCTTCCCATCAAGCTTCGCCGTAAAAACATGTCTTGCAATCTCGAGGTCTGTAGGAAACAAGGAGCTGGCCTTTGGTCGATCCTTTGCCATCCTACGGGAGAGGGAGGGAGCTTCCGGGCAAGAGATATATGAGCTTCACTGAGGGGGATGAAATAAGCGATGTGATAATTACAGGTGAATTGCAACCAAATCATATTCATCATGCTTCTGTTGATGTCTGCTACTTGCGTCCTTATACCTCTTTGCTGTATGTCTATTTTTCACAGGCGAGAATGGAACGATCAATGGCCAAGGCGAGGTATGGTGGAATATTTGAAGGTGAAGATCTCTCCATTTCACAAGGCCAAATTCAAGAATTCTAGAGACGTTTTAATCTCCAATATCGTCTTCCAAAACTCTCCATTTTGGAATATTCATCCTGTTTACTGCAGGTATATGTTCGTCTGCTCTCCTCTTCTGCTTGCAACTCCTCCTATCTTCATATATCAAACTCCTTCATTTTTCTTGCAGCAATGTGGTGATCAAGGATGTCACCGTGTTGGCCCCCCGTGACTCCCCCAACACTGATGGAATTGATCCAGGTACAGTAGTAATTTAGTACTCCGTCAAAATCTTTGCGCGTTTAGACTTCATTTGTCCCAATCCGTGGTTCCTCGGATTTGATTCAGATTCCAGCTCCAACGTCTGCATAGAGGACGCCCACATCTCAACCGGAGACGACTTGGTGGCCATCAAAAGTGGCTGGGACGAGTACAGTATCGCCTACGGCCGCCCGAGCTCCGGCATCACCATCCGCCGGGTCACCGGATCCTCCCCCTTCTCCGGCATCGCCATCGGCAGCGAGACCTCCGGCGGAGTGGAGAACGTCCTGGTGGAGGACATCAACCTCTACGACACCGGCATCGGTTTCCACATCAAGACCAACGTCGGCAGGGGCGGCCGCATCAGGAACGTGACGGTGAAGAACGTGATAATGAACAGGGACCGGAAGGGGATAGCGATCGCCGGCGACGTGGGCGACCACCCGGACGAGTACTTCAACCGGCCACGCCGTCCCGTCGTTGGACGGCGTGACGATCAAGAACGTGTGGGGGGTGGGGGTGCAGCAGCCAGGGTCAATCGAGGGGATCAATAACTCGCCCTTCACGCAGATATGCCTCTCCAACGTCAAACTGTTGGGCAGCGGGAGGAGCCGGGCGCCGTGGGAATGCGCGGCCTGGGCGTCGTCCAGCCATGGCCGTGCGCGGAGCTCGCCGGCACGGGGAGCGCGGGGTTCTGCTCGAGTGCGTCGTAGAGTTGTGATGGTTTTGATTCTTCTCGTGGTTGGCTTATGCTGCCTCACATGCCACGGACGTAGCTGCTGATGGCGTGATGTGGAATGATTTCTGTGCTTCCTGCCTGAGCCTGCTATATTTTTTGAAGTGCTTAGCAGAGGAGTGAGTCAGTAGTTTGTGCTAAATGAATCGTTTATGTTCTACTGTTAGCTGATCTCATGGGACGTACAAAAAGTGTAATAGATAGTTGAGTCCTACTACATTTAGCTAATTAAATATTATCTTTAGTAGTTTTATTAAATTAACATTTTAAGTTGATTAGTACGAAAAAATCACTGTATTCTTTTCTCACCCACCCTCCTTGATGGAGGGGATGCAATGAGTGATTTTTTACTATTATCATTTAAAGTTGAACAGTTGATTTGACTTATTAACTACTCCAACTAATCCTCGCTGGATTTTTTTATAAAAATAAGTTAATTGTAAAAGATAATTTCTTTAATAATTTTATTATTCTAAAAATGTGAGATATGTAGCTTATATAATTAACCTAAACTAAAAAGTTATTATCATAATTAATTGTTTTTTAAAAAAAGTTAACTATATTTAAAGATTTTTCTTGTAGATTTAATTTTTAAGAATGTACTTTTAAGTTTTTTTATCTTAAATTTAATATTTTTTAAAAAATTAATAGTATAATATTCCTCTATTTATAATTTATAATCGTTGGAAAGACTTGAAGATCCCCAAAAAGCCTCATCGGCGTCCTCATCAATTTTATCCGGCGATGAGCGGAGTGCGAGTAGTGAAGGCGACTCACGTCACCCTCCCGGCGTCTCCGACTCCCCCGCCGGAGCGCGTCGATCTCTCCTTCTTCGACGTCCTCAACATCACCCTGACCCCGATGCAGCGCCTCCTCCTCTTCCCCGGAGGCGCCCACCTCCCGCCCCTCCCCTCCCTCCTCGACTCCCTCCGCGCCGCCCTCTCCCGCGCCCTCCTCCACTACTTCACCCTCGCCGGCAAGCTCAGCTACCTCCCCATCTCCGGCGACGTCGCCATCGACTGCTCCCCCGCCGCCGTCCTCCCCGGCGTCGCCTTCTTCGAGGCGGAGGCCGACGGCGTCGCCCTCGCCCGCCTCGCCGAAGACGATAAGCACGACTTCGAGGTCTTCCGCCGCCTCATCCCCCCGCTCGACTTCGGGGAGCTTCCCGCGCCGGTGTTCGCCGTGCAGGTGACGGCCTTCGCCGAGGGCGTGGCCGTGGGTTTCGCCTTCCACCACGCGGTGGCGGACGGCCGGGCGATTTGGGCGTTCGTGGAGGCGTGGGCGGCGGAGTGCCGCGGGGAGAACCCGCAGCCGCCCCTGCCGACGGTCGACAGGGCGGTGATCGCTCCGCAGGGCGAGCAGATCCGACGGCTGTTCTTGCGCCATCTGGCCCCATCTCTGCCCAAGGTAATTTGAACGACATCTTTTATTTATTCTCCTCCTATTTTTATTTTACTCTGCATAATACGTTGAGAGTTATTGCATCAATAATTTTTCTTTAAAAAAATAATCTTATTCACCTCCTGCTTTTTATCTACTTTTATTAATTTAGGATCTAAATCTAATTAGATAATAGTAGAGGGGTCTAAATGAATTTTTTTACTTACTCTCTACCCTCAATAATATTATAAAAAATAATGTGAATTTTTGATTTCACACGAGGAATAGATTTAGGACAAACATTAAAAAAATTAATTTAAAATTTAAATAATAAATTTCCGCCCAACCTATATTATTTAATAATTAAATTATTTAATGCATTTATCTGTCCGATATAAATATTTAAATCTAAATCAGAACACAATAAAAAGCATTAATTATCCAATGAATTGTAAGTAAAATTTCTTCATATTTTAAATTGCAGACTCACCGTCCAATTTACTGGTCCGATTTCTCCTACTTGGAAAGGAGAACGCTAGTCGTCGGCCGCCGGCGAATCCAGCAGCTGAAGCAGAGAGCCGCCGAGCCGCCTCCTTCGACCTTCGTCTCCATCGTGGCACACGCGTGGATCTCCTTCGTCCGCTCCAAGGCCCTCGACCGCACTGCTGCCGCCGACACCTACGTCCTCTTCCCCGCCGACTGCCGCACCCACCTCGACCCGCCGATCCTCCCCGGGCAGCAGAACTACTTCGGCAACTGCATCAAGTGTTGCGTGGCGAGGGCCGCCGCCGGGGATCTCGTGGAAGGAGGAGGCCACGCACGGGCGTGCAAGGCGTTGCAGAGGGCGGTGCGGGAGGCGTCGCTGGAGGAGCCGCTGGCAGACTGTGGAGCGGCGTGGTTGGAAGCGTCCAGGGAGATCGACCGGCAGCGGGCGTTGATCGTGGGGGAGTCGCCTCGGTTCGCGGTGTACGATGTCGATTTCGGATGGGGAAAGCCGAGCAGGGTCGAAACCATCTCGATGTACCACGATGGGCTTTTGGTCTTCTACAAGGCCGAAGACGGGGAGGGAGTTCAGATGTCGGTGGCTCTTCATACTCTTCACATCCAACCATTTGTCGAACACTTCAGGGGCAATTAAGATACACATATTGATCCGAGTATTTATTAATATGTGGCCTCCTGGAAGTCGTCCTCGTCTCCTTCGTTCACAGTTCGACCATCGATCGATGCCAATACATAAAGACAAGTAGCCAATCATTAGCTAAATCCTGTTAGTATTTGATTGACTTTTTCTGCTTTATAAGTTGTCCGGACTACATGGTATTTTTATATATCTTGGAACTGTTTCCTTAACCCTGCGATTTATACTCTAAGGATTGAACAAGTTAAAGAACCTTAAACGAAGGATCTGATACCGCAGGCAACCGCAATATGAGTCTGAAAACTCATATAAGATAATAAGAGGTAATACAACCACTACAATAACTCAAATATGACTATCTCCAAATAATATCTACTATACCTAAGTGACTTAAATAAGGTTTTTGATGATTTCGTAACTATCAGTCTTATTATCCCCACCTTAACCTATCTATGCACTGAGAATTAACCTATTTATGCATGGAGAATAAAGTACATTATCTTATGGCTCCATAGCTAATAATTTTTTCATTTAATATGCAACCAACGTAACAATATATTATAAATATATTAAGAAAATATAAATTATTGTCACTACTTGACTTATTTACGTGTATATGTCTTCTACCACTTAATATAATATTTAGGCTACCTACTTATACTTATGGTAATTCCTGATTAGTGACTATTCATAAATCTGTCGGTATGAGTTTACACCTCTCTTCATGCCAATCGGATTAATGTTCATTAATCATTTTACTTAACCCAATCTATCCTCCGATAATGTCACCACACTAATATTAAGTTCATGGCATGTCACCACACTAATATTAAGTTCATGGCATGACAAATTGGAACTGACACATGTATACAATACAAATTTTATCTCCAAACAATTTATTGCTACTTACTTTTTTCATCGTTTCAAATTTTAATATTATAAATCTCATTGTCTTAACAGTGACTTAATCTGGGCTATTCATTCAAACTTATGATTAAGTCAGTTCGAGTCAATTGTAAAGGTTGACTAGTTAATTTAAAATTTATTTTGTTCAACAAATTAACGAACCCAATGACTATTAATTTAAAATGCTATCTAATAATATAGATTTCACAATAAACTTTAAAATTTATATTTAATTTGATAAATAAATCCTTAAAATAAAATAATTTAATATAATTATTTTTATTTAAAATTATAAATCTCATGATCTTAACTTGTCTTATTAGGGCTAGTGATAATATATTATAAAACACCACAGTCCCCAATATGTCCCAATATGTCCTGATGTGAATAACATTTGGTCCATCATGATGAGTTCATTTTTAATTGACCGGGGGCATGATGTAACTTCATAACCTTACTCATGAGTTGAAAAGTACCATAAAAGAAAATTTATTTTATGTCATATATTTTTTATTATATTAGAAAATATAAATTTATTATTTTAAAATATCTGACTTCAGTCATGTAAGTAAAAAATTTACTTAATTTTTTAAAAAAACTTTTAAAAGTTTAGATAACATAACGTATAATCTAGATATTTTCTAAAACATATTTAAAAAATATAAGTAAAATCAAGTACAAAACTAATTAAACTCCCTACTCATAATAAATATTTTTTAAAACATAAAATAAATTACCATCCATCGAAATAATATTAAACAATTTTAATATAGTTATACCATTATACATAAATTTTTTGCTCATTATAATTTATTTGATATCATCAAAGAATAATGGTAGACTCACCTTCTAATAAAGGTATTTAAGAATCACGGTAATATTATGTGCTAAAAGTCGAAGGAGCAAATACATAAATAAAGAACATCTCAAAGAAGCAGTAATATTCTAAGCTAAATATAAGGCAACAAACTCTCTAATTTTATCTCTATCTAGCTTAGTAAAGATTACCATTTTGATATGTTAAATAAAAACCACTTCATCTCTTACTTGTTGCTTAAATAGTCTCAAATTCATCTCATCCAAAATGTGATATGCAAACTCTGCTATCACCAACTGCATAAGTTGTCATTTTCATGT
The DNA here is from genome assembly GCA_030544415.1 of Thalia dealbata. Lineage (NCBI taxonomy): Eukaryota > Viridiplantae > Streptophyta > Magnoliopsida > Zingiberales > Marantaceae > Thalia > Thalia dealbata. Next base: position 28,085,416 of record CM060457.1, on the reverse strand, counting down.
TCTCCTTTTAACTACTCAAGCAGTTACATTAATTACAATTTCTCATGTAGTTTATATCAAATATTTCTTCATTCTATTTCAACAAATCACCCAATATAGAAACAAAGCCTCCTTTTCCCCTTGAGTTGCCCACTGGACGTCACTACCTAGTATCCATAACTAATTTAGTGAATCTCTTATCACTGCAGTGAGGTTCCTATAACACTATCTAATAATATGTCATCCTAGCCATATGCATTCTAATAGTAAGGTATTATCACAAATAATTAAACAAATGCATATCCTAGATATAGAGTCAACAAAAGCATAGTATCATAATTATAATGAGTCGAAGAACAATAGCAATAAAAAGTTTATATCAAAGGACATGGATATCAAAGGTGATTCACCACTCATTTATAATCATAATTAAGCATGCTAACTAACATGAGAGCCAAAGAATAACAAACATAGCTAATTAAAGGGATTTAGTTCTTTTGAATTAAACATTGAGAACTATCTCGTTTATCCTACCAGGAGAATAAATACTCACTTGATCCTATCGTTGTAATCATGTTCTAATTTATATCGCGATCCTTAGTATCCTCGTGTTTGTTTATCGAATTTTATGTGAATATTTTAATAAATTTTAATTCTAAGTGAGGTAATAATTTTACAAATCCGTCTTCACCAACACTCTTAGAATGATCTCTAGATTCTTTTAAATTTTTATCTCAAGTTCGCCGGAGACTCACCAGAAAGTTCGTCGGAACCCTCATCGGCGAAGTTCTTCGATCAGTACCAATGTTGGTACCAATCAAAAGCTCTCTTCACAAGAATTCCAAAAATCATATTTTTTAAATAATTATAGCTAATATGTGATCAATTTCACCGATTAACTCAACTTAGGCAAAATTTCTAATTTAGAGTTTTTAGCTCGCCGGTAGCTAACCGGCGGCCAATAGCCCTCAACCCAGGTACCAATGGATAGATCTTATCAAGGAGATCCCGTAGGTACCAAGTTTGTAAAGTTTCGTGGTCAAAAAGACCGGCAATGGCCGGAGAAAACTTTGAGGATGGAGCTTCCACCACCCTCACTTCTCTTCGTTTTTCTTTCTCAAATCTCCACCAAATAATAATTCTATTATGTTCTCCTAGCTCACCTGAATTCTTGTTAAAAAATTCTACCAGAAAAAGGTCTAATCGTTGCCGATGAACCGAAGGAGGAGTCGCCCGTCACTGTCGCTCACATGGGAAGGAAGAGGAGGGCGTTCAATGGGAGGAGAAGCAAATAAATAAAAAACATTAAATAATTATAGCGTCGCTGAATCTTGAGATCAGATCCTGGCCATTCGCCGCTTAAGTGATTTGATTTCGTCCGTCCATTTGGATAGATTTAAAAAATCCATATAATTTTATAAATAAGTTCTTATTAATATTATTCTATACAATCTTTAAAATAATTATATATTATATAATTATCCTTATCTAAAAATACAAATCTCAGAGGTAAACTTCAGCTAAGATGCTTGAGAAATCACTGACTTAAGTTTGGACCACTGATGACAGCTGAGATGCTTAATGGATGAAGTAACAAAACGATTGATGAACAGGGAAAGAAAGAAAAGAAAAGGAAAACTGACTAATCAATAAACATTCCTTACAACTTGAGTCTATTAATTAGCTTTGCCTAAAGCAACGATCCATCGTTGTGCAAATAATTTGAAGGAAAAGAAAAGGGCCTCGAGATTAATTAACTTGTCGTGGTACAGTTTAATTACCTTTTGGCTCAAATAATTTTATACGATGAAACTATTTAAACTTTCGCATGTAAATGATGATATAAAACCGCCTAATTTGATTGGATTGGAAATCCAATATAAATAAGAGTTAGTCAGACGAGCTAATTAAATGATTTGAAAAGATTGATCTACAAAGAGTATAGGTTAATTAAAATCCCAAGATTTCTTGCTTGATTTGATGGTGAAGTGATGAAAGGAAGGGAATCAGATTCAAAGATCTAGATAGCTGTGAGCGGCGGATGATTTATACTTTTGCCTGCATGGTACAACTTTGCATACAGAAAGAAAGAAAGAAAGAGAAGTAGGATGCAAGTAGGTGTGAAGTCGTAAGCAAGCAAGGAACAAATTAATAAAATTGCGGAAGTGGAGAAGCGAGATGAGCTGATATATCAGACGATCATACATCATCGAGCTGCTATCGAATCATGGCGTTCTTCAATTTGCGGCGGATACTGATGGAGACGCTGCCGTCGCCGGCCATGGCTGAGCAGGCGGAGGCGCTGTGCATAAAAATCCAGTTGGAGGAGATTCGCCGTCTCCTTTGGGACATCAACGCAGCCATGCTGGACGGTGAGCTGCGGGTGATGTTTCTGAAGGGGCAAGAGGAAGAATTGGCGGAGGAGTGGACGACGGACGTTGGTGCAGCCATCGTGTATTAGGAATAAGCTTGTTTATTAATTATTTAATTATTATTATCATGTTTAATTTCTTTTAATCGTTATATAAGTTACTGCAGTTTAGATAACTGCATGATAAGCTTCTTTAGTTAGAAGACCAAGTCTGTTGGTTAAGTTGGTTTTTGTTTAACCGTAGTTAGTAGAAGTCCGATGTATTTATTTATGTATTTTTGTATTATGTATTGAAGAATACAGAAGAAATGATTTCTTCGTCTTCAGAAATATTTTTCCAACATTTGGTATCAGAGCCAAATGAAACGAAATAAAAATAAAAAAAAAGAAATTGATGAGTTGGAGTGGAATGCATCGCTTCTCTATTTTTGCCAAGATCAAGGAGTTTATGTCATCTAGAAAGAAGGTCCTGATGACAACCTCGGCAAGTGGAAAGGAACCCTTGATGAGTTTAATGGGTTCTTCTGGCTCCAAAGCCTCTCCGAGTGTAGGAGGAGGCAGTATTGGAGTTTGTCCAATGCTTCAGAAGGGAGGAAACTTTGGTACTTGGGCAATAAGGATTCGCTCCTTCTTGAAAGCACGGGGAGTATGGGATGCAATTGAACCGGTGGATGGAGATGTTCGTGCTGTTGACAAGCGTATATACTACATATCCATGTCGTTTATTCATCAAGCACTCTATGATGAATTATTGATCTTGGTTGCTGATAAGGCGTCGGCAAGGGAGACATGGGAGGCGCTTAAGAGTTTTCATGGTGGAAACGAGAGGTTCCAGAAGGCACGCATGAGCCAACTTCGAGGTGAGTTTGAAAGTATTCACATGCACGATAATGAATCTGTTGATGATTTCGTTAATCGCCTCTCATCGATTGTGACCACAATGCGAAATATTGGTCAAAGAATAAAAGAAGAACGAGTACTGGAGAAGATTCTTCGCTCAGTACCTGAAAAGTTCGACCCAGTCGCATGCAACTTGGAGCAATTCCAAAATATTTCAGTCTTGACGGTTGATTATATTGTAAGTGCTTTAAAAACGTTTGAAGTAAGACTCAAATCAAGAAAGCAAATGTCTGAGAACCAGGTTTTATTAACTCGTTCTGAATGGAAACCGAGAGGAAGAAGTAACTACGAAAATCTCTGTGGTCGTGGACGCAGATTCAACAACAATAGATGGAAGAACCATCGGGACGATAGTTCATCTCCACAACGTGAGAAGACAAGGAAAGATAAATCTCACGTCAAGTGCTTCAAGTGCCATTGTTATGGGCACTATGCTTCAGAGTGCAAGAAGGAGGAGAAGAAGGAGATCGTTTATCTTGCCGAAACCAGTAACAAAGAAGAGCAACATCAAGTTCTGTTTGCTGCAGAAACATAAATTGAAGAAAAACCTGATAATTTTGAAGCAATTGATGCTTCGTTGATGTTGTTGCAGGAGCTTTCTTTGATGAATGTTGCAGGTTCTGTAATGGTCCGAGAGGAGCAGGACACTACAGAAGAGAAGATGATGGAGTCCACGCTGTCTGCCACAGAGTTGGTGGCAGAGGGAGGCAGTCGCATTCCCGCAGTGATCGCGAGCAGGATGGCCGCGGCGGAAGGGTTCGGTCTTCTGCTTCTGGATCGCAATTTCCAGGATCAAACGACGATGGAGACGATGGTATCAACGAAGCAGAAGATGGAAGATTACGAGGAGGCTGTTGTCGATGCTGCCTTCAAGACTCGTGATGCAGAACCAGGTTTCGCAGCCTCTCAATCCAAGGCGATGCAGGGGATGGTGGAGAAACTGATCGAAGAAGAAGCCGCTTCAGAGTTCATCTTCCAGAAACCAAACGGGGAAGAAAAGTTGCGCGAGGAGCGGGCAGAGGCGGCGGTGAGGAAATCCTCTGATGTGCTGGCCACTGTTCGCAGAGAGCGGGAGATCGAGTGCCAGCCCGAGGAGAGTCTCCGCCAGCAACAGGGCAGCGGTGGTTGCGATGGTCGTGGCGTTGGTGCTCTGGAGAACATGAAGGAGGGCACCAAGTCGCTATTCAACAAAATCTCAGGTCGGATGCAGGCACAGTAGAAGAACTCACGGAGATTGGCGGAAGTCAGATCAGAGAACCCGCAGATCAGTGATGGGGTGAGAGCCGAGGAAGAAAACAGAGAATCCTCTGTTTTCCCTTGTGGTGTGAGAGGCGAACTCTCTTCGATTGTGGAAGCGAGAGTGGCTCGATCGAATGCTTCCAAGGCTGTTCGGTTCAAGCCGGTGCTCGATCGCGGAGTCCCAGGAACCATGGATTCCTCATCTTCGGCGATGGCGCGGCAGACGTGGGAGTTGGAGAACAGCATCGTGTCTGTGGACCGCAGCACCGGGGAATCAGCGGGAGCAGAAGCGGACCCGATCTACTTTTACGATGAGGTGGCGAAGGTCAAGTTGCAGCAGGAGAAGCCGTGGGCGCAGGACCCCAACTACTTCCATCGGGTGAAGATCTCCGCGCTGGCGTTGCTCAAGATGGTGGTGTTGTTGAACTTATGGATCGCGCTGAAGGAGAAGGGGGTGAAGTGCGAGTACAAGGAGGAGGATCTGGAGAACAAGACCCTGTTGTTCCCTTCAGACCCCTACGCCTGCGCCCAGTCGTGTTTCTGGGCTGACTTCAGCGACAAGAATAGGAATGATGTGGAGGACGCCAAGGAAGAGCTCTACTCTTCGGTTACTGTGGACGAGGTCCTGTCCGAAGAGTTCAAAGGATTGTCCGCCAAGGTCGTCAAAGAAGATGGAGAATCTGCAGGAACTGTAAAAATTGAAGGTGTCATTGAGGAGGAAGATGTGACCCAAGAAGAAGCAGAAAAAGTTTTCGATGAAGAAGCAGAGGAGATCGACTCAATCCGACCTCCCATGACATCGCAGATAGATAACTTTGTCTGCGTAGCCAAGTCAGCCGAGCAAGCTGAGCGCTATGACAAGATGATCGAACAAGATATCCTTGCAGCATCGCTAGTGATCCCATCTGATGCCGAGAAACCATTGCCACCTCAGCAGGAGGAAGAAGTTTTCGATGCTCAACATGAATCCACAGAGTAAGAATCCTACATTGCAGAACATGAATCTGCAAAGGACGAAGTGAAGGTGTTCATCTTCGACGACAAGGTTTGGTCGAAGCCTTTAAGGTTTGGGGAGGAAAATATATAACAAGCTTAGGAGGGAGATTGTTAGGAATAAGCTTGTTTATTAATTATTTAATTATTATTATCATGTTTAATTTCTTTTAATCGTTATATAAGTTACTGCAGTTTAGATAACTGCATGATAAGTTTCTTTAGTTAGAAGACCAAGTCTGTTGGTTAAGTTGGTTTTTGTTTAACCGTAGTTAGTAGAAGTCCGATGTATTTATTTATGTATTTTTGTATTATGTATTGAAGAATACAGAAGAAAGGATTTCTTCGTCTTCAGAAATATTTTTCCAACATCGCGGACGTCGAAGACCTGCTCGCCAGCATCGTCGACCGGCATGAGAGGGAGCTGGTGGAATCCGGTCGCAGCCCTTTGCCCCTCATCGCTCGATTGGCTTTTCGCATCGCAATATGGGGCAAGTTGAAGAAGATGGGGCGCAGGTTGATGGAAATAAGCTTGTTTTTTGGTAAAATTCAGTAATAATCAGTAATAGGAACATTCAATAATATGTAGTAGGAAAGTTTTTTGTTTGATTAAAATTTCCTTTGATACAATGTAGGGAGAAGTTGGAAGTTGTTCCAATTCTTCTCAGTTTGTTTCCAATTCTATTATTTGCAACTTTGATACATTGAATACAATATATGTGAGACGAGTATCATTGCTTCTCTACACGCAATTTCCCTTTACATTGCTGCTGCTGTCAATCCTCTGTTTTTTGCTGGTTACTGTTTCATTGCCTCTTTTCCAACAATTGGTATCAGAGCAAGGTGCGTTCGGGTGATACCTTAGAAGATGTCGATGCAGACGCCATCAGCATGGAAGAAGCCATTGATTGGCACGTCAGGGGATGCAGGGCTCAGAACCTCTGCAGCAGTAAGAGGGAGTCATCAAGCAGGCTCGTTGTTGATCAAGGAAGGCAACTACGCGATGTGGGCTATACGTATGGAATCGTTCCTTGATGCGCAAGGAGCATGGGAAGCGATCGAGCCAGAAGGAGTTGCTGCACATGTAGACTGGAAGAAGGATAAGGTGGCTCGATCAATACTTCATCAATCCCTAACTAATGAAGTGTTGACACTAGTTACTGATAAGAAGACAACAAAGGAAACATGGGAGACATTGAAGAATCTCTACGTTAGAGATGAAAAATTCAGAAACGCAAAAGGAAGCCAGTTGCGTGGTGAATTCGAGAAATTACAGATGAAGAATTCAGAATCAATAGATGATTATGTTGGCAGGCTCTCTTCGGTGGAGATTAAGATGAGAAATCTCGATTTAGAGATGAAGGAGCAATTGGTTGTAGAGAAGTTGCTGCGATTTATTCCTTCCAAATTTTATCCTATTGCATGCAACTTAGAGCAATTTGGTGATTTAACCACCATGACCGTTGATTATGTAGTAGGAGCTTTGAAAACGTTTGAAGTTAGAATTGCACCTTCCCCTCAAGAAGAAGAAAACCATGTGTACTGGTCTCACACAGATGTGGAGGCTAAACAACGCAGAGATTCTCCAAGCAGTTGGCGTGGAAGATGTCAGGGAAGAGCAAGAGGTTTTGCTCAAGGAAGAGGAAGGATTGGTAGCAATTTTAATGGAGGACAAGGTTTTTTCAATGGAGGACGTAGCAGAGGCAGATACAACTCCAATGTCTCTAACTTGGCACAAGAGAAACCGAGAAAGGACAAGTCACATGTCAAGTACTTTAGTTGTCAAAAATTTGGGCACTATGCTTCGGAGTGTAAGAAAGAAGAAAAGGTGTTCTTAGCTGAGATAGATGAAGACAAGGAGCTTCATGAGCATCATGCAATTCTTATGGCCATAGAGGATGAAGGCAGTAAGAGTGATACTCTCTTACAAGGTATCAATTCTCATAAATCTATTTTTGATACAACATGTGATACTTGGTACTTAGACTCAGGTGCAACTAGTCATATGATCGAAAATCTTGCATGCTTACATAATGTGAATACTACTTGCTGTGGACAAGTAAAATTTGGTGATGGTTCATTTGTTAGCATAGCAGGAAAGGAAAGTGTATATTTTTCTAATAACATTGGAGAAGTGAGGACTATATCTAGTGTTCTTTACATTCCTAGCTTGAAAACAAATATTCTAAGTCTTGGACAGTTAGATGAACTTGGTTTTACTACCATAATCAAGCATGGAAGGTTAGATATCTATGACAAAGAAGGAAAGAATTTTGTTTCAGTAAAGAAAGCTGATAAAAGACTGTTTCTGTGTCATAATGAAATTTCTGACAAATGCATACTAATGAAGAACAATGAAAATAGTTGGTTTTGACACAAAAGATTCGGTCATTTAAATTTTCAAGCATTTAAATGAATGTCTAATCAGAATTTGGTAAAAGGATTACCACATGTTCAGTTGAACGAGAAGGTGTGTTAAGAATGTGTTGCAACAAAACAAACAAGAACTTTGTATCAATCATCAAATTTCAGAACTACTCATGTGCTAGAATTGGTTCATGGTGATCTGTGTGGACCTATTACTCCATCTACTTTGGGTGGAAATAGGTATTTTTTGTTACTTGTGGATGATTATTCTAGGTACATGTGGGTAGCAATGTTGAAAGCAAAAGATGAAGCCTTTTCTGCATTCAAAAGGCTTGTGAAGATGGCTGAATCAGAATGTGCCAAGAAGCTGAAAATTTTCAGAACAGATAGAGGATGAGAGTTTAATTCAAGGGAGTTCAATGTTTTTTGTGAGCAGCAAGGAATTAAAAGACATCTAACAGCACCTTATTCTCCACAACAAAATGGAGTAGTGGAGAGAAGAAATAGAACTGTGATGGAGATGGCTAGAAGTTTGCTCAAAACTATGAATGTGCCATCTGATTTTTGGGGAGAAGCTGTTAACACAGCTGTGTATCTTCTAAATAGGTCTTTCACCAGGAGTTTGAAAGGCATAACTCCCTATGAAGCATGGAAGGGAAGGAAACCAAACATCTCACACCTAAAGGTGTTCGGCTGTAGAGCACATGTAAAAACTTTGGGAATTCACTTGAAAAAGTTGGAAGATAGGAGCAAAGCTATGATTTTTATTGGCTATAAAGCTGGTTCCAAGGCTTACAGGTTCTTTGATCCTATAAAAAGATTTATTACAGTGAGTAGAGATTGTATATTTGAAGAAGAAGAAAAATGAGACTGGTCTCAAGGTGGAATTCACAAAGTATCAAATGGTATTAGAAATATGTAGCAACAATGTATTTCTGATCAGCCACCGTATCAGTTTGTTTCTGATCAATTTGGTGTACATGAAACTGATCTAGTGTCACCAAACAATCTGATATCTGAAGAGGAGCAACTAACTTTTGCATCTCAGAGTCGAATCACTCCAATTCCCTTCAATCTAGATGATACGGATGGTGTCACTGCTCAACACCAAAAAGTATCAGACTGTGATACTTTTGGTGATACTTTTGCTAACAATTGTGTTGATACTTTTGCAGATACTATTGATGCTTCTACTGAGCCAGCTGCAGGGAGAAGGTTTAGATCTATGGAAAGTCTTTACAAGAGCTCAAATGAAGTTGAACTCTTGAAAGAAGAAGCATGGTTAGCACAAAGTACTGATCAGGAGCCACTAAATTATGAAGATGTTGTTAAACACAAAGCATGGAGAACAGCAATGCAAGAAGAGTATGATCAAATAATTAGGAACCAAACTTGGGTTCCTACTGATCTTCCAAGAGGAGGCAAGGCTATTGGCTTGAAGTGGGTGTTCAAAATTAAAAGAGATGCACAAGGAGAAATTCTAAAGTACAAAGTAATGTTGGTTGCAAAGGGATATTTGCAACAACAAGGGGTGAACTTTGATGAAGTATTTGCTCCAATTGCAAGAATTGAAACCATTCGTTTGTTGATTGCAATCACAGCTCAACAAGGATGAGAATTGCATCAAATGGATGTCAAGTCGGCATTCTTAAATGGCACAATAGAAGAAGAGGTATATGTGAAGCAACCGAAGGGGTTTATTCTCCAAGGAAAGGAGGAGAAGGTGCTTAAGCTTAAGAAGGCCTTGTATGGTCTTAAGCAAGTACCAAGAGTATGGAACTTGAAGCTTGACAAGTCTCTGTTAGCACTTGGTTTCAAAAGGAATATGCAAGACTCAACTGTGTACACAAGATCAGTAAAGGGAGAAAGATTAATAGTTGGAGTTTATGTGGATGATCTACTGATCACTGGTACAAATGTGAGAGTTATTCAACAGTTCAAGGAGCAAATGCAGAAAGAGTTTGAAATGACTGACATGGGACTCTTGCATCATTATCTTGGTATGGAGATCTTACAATTAGATGACCGTATCACTCTATGTCAATCTCTATATGCAGAAAACTTGTTAAAACAGATGGGAATGTTTGATTGCAATTTGGCACACACACCTATGGAGGAGAGGCTATTTTTTCAGCAAGCAAAGGAAGTAGATGTGACTGAATACCGTAGGCTTGTTGGGAGCTTGAGATATCTCACTCAAACAATGCCTGATTTGATGTATTCCGCAGGGATACTCAGCAGATACATGCAAGCTCCAACGGTGGCACATTCAATTGCTGCAAAAAGGATACTAAGGTATCTCAAAGGAACACTTGGATATGGCTTAGTTTACTACAAGGGAGATCACATAAAAAATGCTGTGATACATGGGTATAGTGATAATGATCATGCAGGATGTATTGATGATAGAAAGAGTACAAGTGGTATGGTATTCTTCTATGGTGGAAGTGCAATCAGTTGGAGCTCGACTAAGCAAAAGATAGTTGTTTTAAGCTCGTGTGAAGCTGAATACATAGCTTTGACAGGAGCTGCGTGCCAAGGGATTTGGTTGGCACGTTTCTTGTCAACTTTACTTAAGGAAGAGGTGAAACTCGTGACAATATATGTTGATAACTTATCGGCATTAGCACTTAGCAAAAATCATGTTCATCATAATCGCACTAAGCATATTGATACAAGGTTTCACTTCATTAGAGATTGCATTGAAGCAAAGCAAATTGAAGTGAAGTTTGTGTGTTCAAATGAGCAAAAAGCTGATGTGTTTACAAAAGCGTTGGGTCGACACAAGTTTGTTGAGATGAGGTCAATGCTAGGACTTCAAGAGCTTAAGTGCAAACAAGCTTAGGAGGAAGAATGATGGAAATAAGTTTGTTTTTTGGTAAAATTCAGTAATAATCAGTAATAGGAACATTCAGTAATATGTAGTAGAAAAGTTTTTTGTTTGATTAAAATTTCCTTTGATATAATGTAGGGAGAAGTTGGAAGTTGTTCCAATTCTTCTCAGTTTGTTTCCAATTCTGTTATTTGCAATTTTGATAAATTGAATACAATATACGTGAGAGGAGTATCATTGCTTCTCTACACACAATTTCCCTTTACATTGCTGCTGCTGTCAATCCTCTATTTTTTGCTGGTTACTGTTTCATTGCCTCTTTTCCAACACAGGTTGAAGGGCCTGGTCGAGAGGATTTCCGCATTGAACCTTCGGAGGGAGCCGATGCACTCCGTGGATGCACTCCGAGACGACGGCCACTACGCAATCTTGGAAGACGAGGTGAAGGGATCAAGAAGAACAGAGTACGAACTAATCATGGAACAACTTCAGCAGCAACAAGAGACGACGATGAAGGATGGTGAAGAGTATTTATGCGATGATGAACAACGACCCTTCACTATCGTAATAAATGGTAAAGAGGGAACGGGAAAGAGCACCCTGGCTCGGAGGATCTACCACGACGAGTGGGTGCGCCAACACTTCCACCGTCGGTGCTGGGTGGATGTCTCCAATTTCTATTTTCAAGACTTGGAAGGAATGGGGAGAGAGATGGCAAGATCGATGCGGAATAATTATAACGATGATCGAGTAGCTGAAACCAGCAGCTTCCAAGAGATGTGGGTATCTGCTGATCAGCAACTCGCCGGCGGAAGGAGGTACCTCCTCATTCTCGATGGTATTTCTGATGACATGTCGTTTGGATCAGAATGGAGGGATAAGTGGAATGATGAGTTGATGTGCATCCTCCTCCGTGTGGGTGGCCCAGGGAGTACGATCATCATTTTTTTATTTTAGAGGCGACTTTAACTTGATGTTGGACGGCATATCAAAAGATGAATGGAAAGATATATTCACGAGATGGGCGTTGCCGGATTCTCATGTTCATCATCATCATCATTGGGGCAAACAGTACCCTGAGGGTAAAGAAGAAGAAGATCCTACTACAATGGCTATGCAAATTTATGAAGTAGCTGAACGATCACCAGGCGATCGTCTTCTTAAGGTTTCTGGTGGTAGTAATCCTTCGGCCGCAAAGTTGGTGGCCTCCATATCCAGGTACATCAAACTCAGTCAGTGGCAAGAAATTATTGCTGATAAATCTCATACTTTGGAATACTTAATCACGCACAATTTCAATGGGAATTTAATTAGCTTTTATCTTCAACCAAGTAGACATGCACAGCATCCATTCTATCGGTTATTATTTGATGATGATGAAGAAGTTGCTGCTGGTGATGATGACGATATCTTCCTTTCGGAAGAATTTATGCATTTAATGGTTGCAGGAGGTCTTTTACCCCTTTGGAGAGATAAAGACATGCGAATAGAATACATGAAATGGATAAAAAAAAATCAAAATACATCAGGGGTTTTTAAAACTCAGTATTGTTGCACTTTAAAATTAGGTAAAGATGGTCCTACGCCAACAATTTCAAAGCACTGCAGACATTTAAGTTCTAATGCATCAACCTATTCTTTTCTTAGGTTGGCCCAAATTAAGAGGAACAAACTACGAACATTGATTTTACGATGTCTCGGAAAAGATAAGGTTTATCAAACTCTTGAAGTTCCGGAGAGAATATTTGCAACCCTGACGTATCTACGTACATTGCATTTAGAAGTCATAAGGGTCCAACATCTACTTAATATGATCGGAATACTGCGTAATTTATTATATCTCAACCTTTCGCACACGGACATCAATGTATTTTCTAAATCCTTATGCAACCTCTTAAATCTGAAGATTGTAAGTTTGGCCTACTGTCAGAATCTTCTGAAACTATCAAAACATATTTACAAACTCATGAGATTGCATATTCTAAAACTAACTCACTGTGAAAAGCTTCAAAGGTTACTCAGCACAATCACCAGTTTAGTAAATTTGCAAGAGCTTAATCTTGAAGGTTGTGCTTGGTTGGTCGAATTCCCTCAAGGCATCAATAACTTAAAGAGCCTGGTAGAGTTAAACATGAGTAATTGTGCATCCTTGAATCGAATGCCACGTGGGATAAGTGAACTCACCAATCTCCTTCGATTGTCAGGATATAGTACAGATGATACATTTGGAAGTAGATTGGCAGAACTGCAATATTTGGTAAATCTTAAACAACTACATCTTGAAAGGCTCGAACGAGCATGGAGGTCAGATGAAATCATCATAGTTCTTGGACTAGAAAAGAAGACAAGCCTCAAGTATTTATCACTCCGTTGGCAATGGTGGAACTTAGAATTTGATTCTAAATTAAAGGTTTATAAGGAAGCATTATCTCAAGGAACGGCAGAACCGTCGGAACAAGACGATGAACTTAAATTTAACGATACAAACACAAAGGATGATTCCAGCACGACAGCAATACAGATCATCATCTTAATGGAACAAATAGTGCAACAATTGGAGGACCTTAAACCATATTGTGGACGTTTGAAAAAGCTGGATATTATTTCCTATGCAGGTAACCAGTGGCCAAGCTGGATGCAAGATATTTCAGCTTTTGATTCATTGAAAGAAATTAAACTGATCAATGCAAACGAGTGTCAAGGGCTGCCACCATTTCTATCATCAGTAGGCCATAAGAAACAATTTATACTCTCTGGAATGCCTGCACTCAAAGAGTTGTGGAGAGAACGTTTCACTAGAGAAGTGACATTTATCCAATGCCCAAAATTAAGGGCATCGAATATCTTTGGTTCTTATTGGGAAAGGCTGAAATTATGGTTGAACAATGAGGAGACGTTCGTGTCTGAATTCGACGCTAGTGGGAGCAGAGTTTTTCCGCGCGTCAGCATGCTGGAGATGGTTGGATGTGAAGAGCTGAAGATTCTACCGCATCACATGAAGGCTGTTAAGAGACTTAGGAGGTTGACCATCATCAGCTGCAACAAATCTGACGTCTTTGCCGGATTGGATGGGAAGAGCATTCCACAACTTGGAAGACTTGGAGATATGCAATTTTCCTGCGCTCAAATCTATTCCAGTAATTCCAAAGAAGCGGCTGAGAAGTATAACGATCGAAGGGTGTCCCAAACTGGAGCACATAGATCTGTCATCGTCGGATCTGAGAAGAAGAATTCTCCAAATAACAGTCCAAGATTGTCCCAGATTAACGATGAGTACGTACGCATGTGATTATATATATACAGTGCACCTACAGCAGTAATGTATTATTATGTAGGTAGGTAATTGATGAGTTAAATAAATAATAGTTTGGCTGCTGCACGCAGATGCAGACGCAGACGAAGACGAAGACGCAGACCAGACTCAGACACAAACAAAGAGGCAGACGCAGACGCGCAGCAGATGAATAGAGTTAGAGAGGAGGATGGATCGTCCCATTGAGGTACGTATATGTTGTTGGATTTGGATTTTGGTTCCTCCCCTGCTTCAAGAAATGAACACTTCCAATGTGGGCTTGCATTTTTGTTCCTAAAGAGTGAATTAGATTCTACCTGTTCTATTGTGTAATTTTGTTACCTATTTCATGAGGATGAGGATTCTTTTTCAAATAATTATTATTTTACTTTCCGAACATATCGAGGAAGATGTTTTGAAAAAATGTTATGGCATTCTCATTCCTCATCCTGTGAGACATATATTCGTATTCAGTTTTTTTTAACAATAGTAAATAATAAATAAATAGAGAATATATATGACGAGAGATTACTAAATGAAATGAAGCCATGGCAGTAGATCAACAACTGGAATTGATGAACTCAAACCTTCACCTGCAGATGGCTCTTCACTTCCTCATCGGCAAGACCTTCCACCTTCATCTGCTCCCTTATCTGCTTCATCTGATTTCTTTCTTCTCGAAACAAAAGTGACTCGAACGAAGAAGTATAAATTTTTTAGGTCTCACGTTCAATGCCGCCGAGCCGTCGGACGACGAGAACGAACCGGCGATGCAGCTCCTGCGACCAGCAACGCCTCGCCTTACTCGACAGTCGTTGCAGGTTAAGTTGGACGGCGGCGACAGCAGTCGTTGGATGTGAATCCGGTGCTCCGACAGCAGCAGCTTTAGAGGCTCCACAGCTATCGCCATGGTGGTTTACGCTCTTCACGAGGGGGAGGAGGGGGTTGCTGATCGCTGGTGATTGCAACGACAGCTCTGTCTTCTCTTCTTCCCCCTTGCAGCTCACTGGAATCGCGGAGGACCCTTCAAATGGCACGAACGCGCCCTTGCTGCTCCGTCTCCTGGATTCCAAGAACAAGTTCTCCTTCTCTTTGTTGGAAGGATGCAATCCGAAGACCTCGGGAGCTGAAGAGAGAGCAGCCGAGACCAACGGTATTAACCGCCGTTGTGAAGCGAACTAGCAACTCTATCAGATTCGTAAGTTTGAAGCAAGAAACAGAGGAGGATGCAGCACACACAGTGAAAGGAATTGCGGCAAGGCTTCATATTCTTCTCCCTTGCACAGATTGTATTATAAAGCATCAAACGTTTTACAATGTAACTTGGAAAGAAAAGAAACAAAAATAGAGATGGAGATTGTTCCATCTTTACATCAAAAAAAATAGAATTTGGAAATGTAAACAGATGCATAAATCAAAAATTGATTTTTTCCTATTACAATCTATTTCCTACTATAGCCTACAATTGAAACTTACCAAAAAAAACAAGCTTAACTTCCAACATTCTCCCTCCTAAGCTTGTTTGTGTTCAAGCTCTTGAAGTCCCAGCAACATTCTCATCTCCACAAATTTATATCGACTCAAAGCTTTAGTGAACACATCAGCTCGTTGCTCAACTGAACTCACATGCTCAACCACAACTTTGTTTGCTTCTATGCAATCTCTAATGAAGTGAAACCTTGTATCAATGTGCTTAGTACGGTTGTGATGAACCGGATTTTTGCTAAGTGCCAATGCAGATATGTTATCAACATAAATTGTAACCGGTTCTTCTTTCTCCTTGAGCAAAAATGACAACAACCGTGCCAACCAGATCCCTTGGCACGCAGCTCCAGTAAGAGCAATATATTCAGCTTCACAAGAACTTAAAGCAACTATTCATTATTTGGAAGACCCCCAGCTGATCAGACTTCTTCCAAGGAAGAACACCATGCCACTAGTGCTTTTCCTGTCTTCCACACTTCCAGCATGATCACTATCACTATAGCCATACAACTTAGCTTCACCACTATGATTTCCTTTGTAATATACCAATCCATATCTCAGTGTGCTTTTGAGATACCTAAGTATTCTCTTTGCAGCAATCATGTGTGCCAAAGTTGGAGCCTGCATGTATCTGCTAAGTATTCCAACCGAATACATAATGTCTGGCCTTGTTTGTGTCAAATACCGCAAGTTTCCAATAAGACTTCTATATTCAGTAACATCCACCTCTTTTGCCTTCTGAAAGATCAGTCTTTCTTCCATGGGAGTGTGAGCTAAATTACAATCCCACATTCTCATCTGTTTCAACAAATTTTTAGCATAGAGTGATTGAGATAGAGTGATATGGTCCTTTAATTGTTTGATCTCCATACCAAGATAATGATAAAGAAGTCTCATATCAGTCATCTCAAACTTGTCTTGCATTTGGTTCTTGAATTGTTGAACAATCTTCTCATTTGACCCAGTGATCAGTAGGTCATCCACATATACTCCAACTATTAGTTTTTCCTCCTTTGTTGATCTTGTGTAGACAGCTGAATCTTGCATACTTCTTTTAAAACCGAGTGCTAACAAAGACTTATCAAGCTCCAAATTCCATGCTCTAAGTGCTTGCTTAAGACCATACAAGGCTTTCTTAAGCTTGAGCACTTTCTCCTCTTCTCCTTTCAGAATAAATCCCTCTGGTTGTATCACATATACCTCCTCTTCAATTTTTCCATTTAGGAAGGCAGACTTTACATCCATCTGATGTAATTCCCAATTTTGTTGAGCTGTAATTGCAACTAATAGACGGATAGTTTCTATCCTTGCAACTGGAGCAAATACTTCATCAAAATCCACCCCTTGTTGTTGCAAATATCCCTTTGCAACCAACCTTGCTTTGTGCTTCAGAATTGCTCCTTGTGCATCTCTTTTGACTTTGAAGACCCACTTCAGACCTATGGCTTTATTACCTTGTGGAAGAACAGCAGGAATCCAGGTCTGATTCTTCAAGATTTGATCATATTCCTCCTTCATGGCTCTCCTCCAAACATCAAGCTTGACTGCCTCCTGAAAATTCAATGGCTCTTGTTCAGTGTTTTGTGCCAACCATGCTTCCTCTTGCAAAGTTTCAGCTACTGTGTTTGGATCTCTATAAAGTTCCTTAAGAGATCTAAACCTTCTTCCTGCAGCTGGTTCAGTAGAAGCATCAATATCATCTGCAAAAACATTAACACAGTCATTAGTAGGAGTATCACAGAAAGTATCATGATCTGATACTTTTTGTTGCTGTTGCGTGCCATTGTCAGTATCATCTAGATTGAAGGCAATTGGCACAATCTGACTTCTTGGCACTCTCCCTTGATAATCCCCTTCATCAATATCAATCTTAGAGGACAAAGTATCATAATTCTCCCATCTGAATTGTTCAGTATCAAGCTGATACTGATACTGATTTCCTGCTGCAATAGATGTCCACTTCTGCTCATTGTTACTGATTTGATCAGTAGTGCTACCAGCTGTGCCTCTAGACCAGTCCCACTTCACATCTTCCTCAAAAACACAATCCCTACTAATTACTACTGATTTTTTTTCATGATCATAGAACCGATAGGCTTTAGAGCCAACCTCATACCCCATGAAGACCATGGGTCTGCTCCTATCTTCAAGCTTCTTCAGATGGACACCAAGTAGCTTTACATGAGCTTTACATCCGAATACTTTCAAGTGTGCAATATTTGGTCTCCTACCAGTCCAAGCTTCATAAGGTGTCTCTCCCTTCAAACTACTTGTAAATGATCTATTAAGAAGATAAACAGCTGTGTTGACAGCTTCTCCCCAAAATTCAAATGGCACACTCATGCACTTCAGTAAGCAACGTGCCATCTCCACAACAGTTCTGTTCCTCCTTTCTACTACTCCATTCTGCTAAGGAGTGTAAGGAGCTGTAAGGAGTCTTTTAATGTCATGTTGTTCACAGAAAACTTTAAATTCTTTTGAATTGAATTCTCCCCCTCTATCTGATTTGAATTCTTTCAGCCGCTTACCACTTTCTGACTCAGCCATCACCTTGATTCTTTTAAATGCACCAAATGCTTCATCTTTAGATTTCAGCATTGTGACCCACATATATCTAGAGTAATCATCAACAAGCAACAAGAAATAATTGTTTCCACCTATAGTTGATGGAACAATGGGGCCACAAAGATCACCATGTATCAAATCTAACACATTCTCAGTTCTGAAATTTGAAGAATGAAAAACTGATCTAGTTTGTTTTGATGAAACACATTCTTGACAAACATCTGTATTCATAAGAACTTGTGGTAGTCCCTTCACTAATTGTTGATCAGACATTGTTTTTACTGCTTGAAGATTCAAGTGACCGAGCCTTTTATGCCACAACTTGCTGTTAGTATCACCACTAACCAATATGCACTTATTTGTAAGCTGTGTGCGAAATAAATACATTCTATTGTTGTCTCTTTTTACAGTCATAAAAAGAACTCCCTTCTCATCAAAAACATTCATATTACCATGTTCAATTATGACCTTAAAACCCAGTTCATCCAACTGTCCAAGACTCAATATGTTAGGTTTCAAGTTTGGAATATAAAGCACATTGTCTATCACCCTTTGCTTCCCATCATTTGCAGAAAAGTTCACACACCCTTTTCGCACACAGCTTACAAATAAGTGCATGTTGGTTAGTGGTGATACTAACAACAAGTTGTGGCATAAAAGGCTCGGTCACTTGAATCTTCAAGCAGTAAAAACAATGTCTGATCAATAATTAGTGAAGGGACTACCACAAGTTCTTATGAATATAGATGTTTGTCAAGAATGTGTTTCATCAAAAACATTCATATTACCATGTTCAATTATGACCTTAAAACCTAGTTCATCCAACTGTCCAAGACTCAATATGTTAGGTTTCAAGTTTGGAATATAAAGCACATTGTCTATCACCCTTTGCTTCCCATCATTTGCAGAAAAGTTCACACACCCTTTTCCACCTATGTCAACATGTGAGCCATCACCAAACTTCACTTGCCCCCTATAAGAAGTATTCAAACTATGTAAACGTGCTAAATTTCCAGTCATATGACTGGTAGCACCTGAATCCAAATACCATGCATCACAATTTGTATCAACAATAAAATTTTGAGATTCGATACCTTGTAAGAGTGCATGACTCTTACCACCATCATCTTCTGTTGCCATGAGCATTGAATGATTCTCAACAATTTTTTTCTCTCCTTCAGTTGCCATAAGCATTGCATGATTCTCAATAATTTTCTTCTCTTCATTTGCTTTGGCCAAATAAATCTTCTCCTCCTTTTTGCATTCAGTGGCATAATGTCCAAACTTTTGACATTTAAAGCACTTCACATGAGACTTGTCCCTTCTTGGTTTTTCATGTGCCATGCTAGAGGAACTAGAATTGTATGTTCCTCTACCACGTCCCCCATTAAAGGCACCACCAAATCTTCCTCTTCCTTGGGCAAAACCTCTTGCTCTCCCTTGGCCTCTTCCTCGCCAATTTGTTGGAGCTTCTCTGCTGTTTCTATTCTCGACACTCGCACTTGCATGAGCCCAATACATCTGTTTATCCTCTTCTTGCTGATAAGGAGTGATTCTGATTTCAAAAGACTTCAAAGACCCTACTGCATACTCAACTGTCATGGCATTTAAATCCCCAAATTGTTCTAGATTAATCGCAGCAAGATGGAACTTAGGTGCAATTGAGCGCAATAATTTCTCCACTACTCTTTGTTCCTTCACCTTCATACCGATGTTTCTCATCTCAGTTACAACCGAAGTAAGCCGACCAACATAGTCATCTATTGTTTCTGAAGTCTTCATCTCCAGTTTTTCAAATTTTCCACGCAGCTGGCTTGCTTTTGTGCTTCTATACTTCTCATCTCCTATGTGAAGATTCTTCAACGCATCCCAGACTTCTCTCGCTGTTTTTTTATCAGCAACAATAGCCAAGAGTTCATCGCTCAGAGATTGATAAATCATTAATTGAGCGATCTTATCTTTTCTCCGGTCTACTTGAATACTGGCACCTTCAGATTCAATTACATCCCATGCTCCTTGCGCCTCAAGGAAGGTCTCCATACGAACGGCCCACATCGCATAATTTCCACCTTTGATAAGCGTCGGACATGCGCTGAGACTCCCTCCTACTGCTGAGGAGGTTTTGATCCCCGCATCTCCTGCCGAGCCTACCACAATCTTCTTCCCCGTCGCTGGCGTCTGTGTCGCCATCTCCTTTGATATCAATCCGAGCGAACCTGCTCTGATACCAACTGTTGGAAGGATGCAATCCGAAGACCTCGGGAGCTGAAGAGAGAGCAGCCGAGACCAACGGTATTAACCGCCTTTGTGAAGCGAACCAGCAACTCTATCAGATTCGTAAGTTTGAAGCAAGAAACAGAGGAGGATGCAGCACACACAGTGAAAGGAATTGCGGCAAGGCTTCATATTCTTCTCCCTTGCACAGATTGTATTATAAAGCATCAAACGTTTTACAATGTAACTTGGAAAGAAAAGAAACAAAAATAGAGATGGAGATTGTTCCATCTTTACATATAAAAAAACAGAATTTGGAAATGTAAACAGATGCATAAATCAAAAACTGATTTTTTCCTATTACAATCTATTTCCTACTACATCCTACAATTGAAACTTACCAAAAAAAACAAGCTTAACTTCCAACACTCTTGCCCGCCATAATCGCCGCCTCCTTTCTGCAATCGAAACCGGTCGGTCATCCATTTTTAAGAGATCTCGCATAGGCCGGTCATCCAACTCTTCTCATGTTATTATTGTGAGTGTTTTTATACTTTTATTATTACAAACACTTTATTGTTATAGGAGATTGATATAATTGATTCTTGTGGGGGAAATAGAAATAGACTTAAGTCTTGGAGTTGGAGGGTGGATGATGATGATGTTGTAGTAGTATGAGAGGGATGTGTTGGAGGGAGGACAAACACCCCTTTCTTCTTTTCTTAAAAGCCAATTTAATGGGATTCATGACTAAAAGATGAGTTTTGACGATGCTGACTTATTAAAATAATTTAATGCCATGAATAATAGGAAAAAAATAAAAAAATTACTCAGTCATCCATTCGGTCAACGCTCGTTTCCCCACTTCCCTCTTCTTCGTTCCCCACTTCCCTCTTCTTCGTCCTCTTTCTCCGTTCCTTCACATGCAAAGAAAGAAGAATGTGCTCCATATTTTCTTTTCTTTATTCTCTGTCTTGGTGGCAATAGGACGCTGCAATTTTGCTCAACTTTGTTGTTGAAGTGCAGAAACGAAAGGAACAACTAATAGAAGAAAATATATTGATGTCATTTAGAAAAACAACTTCCTGACTTGAAGATTACAAAATGTTTGGCCATTGTTCTTAAATGGCCAAGGTTATAATTATAAAAGAATCAAGGAAAGACCTTTATATTAGAAAGTAATTAAAATTATTAGCAACAACAACAAGCCAGCTTTCTTTTCAGCTCTCCTATCTACACCAGAGCCTCTTTGAACGAAGCAAACACACACATTGTAAGTCTGCAACAATTGATCTCCACTGAAAAATGAAGTTGCTCGCTCTTCTGCTACAACTCCCAGCTGCGAATAGAGGCCGCTAATTACAATCCAAACCCACAAACTTCTAGCACAGGACCATCGTATTTTGTGATGAACGGATTCACTCGCGCCCACAGAAGTGAGCAGATTGAAGCCGAAAGTATCGATCAGACAACGACGATGGTGAGAACATTGTCTTGCTTCCCCATCATTTCCTTCATAAAGGGTTAGAGATGGACGAGAGCTAGTTGTACTTGAGACAATTTCGACTTGAGTTGAACTCAATGAGATTAAGACTCGTTGGTGTATACTAGAAGGGTTTACTGAGCTATGAGTCCCAAAGGTTAGTGTGCAGTTAACAAAGATCCATTGGTGAATCAAAACTTACCTACACCCACGCGGCCGCTGACTTGGCAATACTTTTGGCTCTATTTTTGGATGACTTAGAGACAAAGGTAAGCTGCCTATACACTTGTCATTGTAGACCAATGAATGAGTAGCTTCCACCTGTGCACCTGCGATTAATGAGTGACAAGCACTTATTGTATTATCTATTGGGATAAATTTAAAAATAAAGATTATAGATTTATTAAATATATATATAATTATATATTTCTATTATCTAAGTTTAGACTAATACAATATATTCAATTAAAAATGAAAAATTCACATTTTTTTAAAAAATTAAGATAAAATAATGTAAAATCTAGGGATTTTTTAAAAATTTAGATGTAACGAATCCACTGATGTAGACCTCCTACCTATTTTAATAATGAACTACAGTGACAACATGTTTTTCTTAATAATACTATGCTGGTTTTTTTAATAAATAAATATATTAATTGAGTTTTTTTTATTTTTAAAATGTGAGATGGTGTATTTATTTAATTTTTTAAATACTTTTAATACTATAATAATTCTTTCTAATCTTCTTATCTATAATCCTTGTAAAGACTGGAAGACCCAAAAAAACATCTCCATCCTCAACAATTTTATCCTGAGATGAGCGGAGTGCGAGTAGTGAAGGCGACTCACGTCACCCTCCCGGCGTCTCCGACTCCCCCGCCGGAGCGCGTCGATCTCTCCTTCTTCGACGCCCTCTGCATCCGCATGCCCCCGATGCAGCGCCTCCTCCTCTTCCCCGGAGGCGCCCGTCTCCCGCCCCTCCCCTTCCTCCTCGACTCCCTCCGCGCCGCCCTCTCCCGCGTCCTCCTCCGTTACTTCACCCTCGCCGGCAAGCTCACCTACCTCCCCGCCTCCGGCGACGTCGCCATCGACTGCTCCCCCGCCGCCGTCCTCCCCGGCGTCGCCTTCTTCGAGGCGGAGGCCGACGGCGTCGACCTCGCCCGCCTCGCAGAAGACGAGAAGCACGACTTCGAGGTCTTCCGCCGCCTCATCCCCCCGCTCGACGTCGGGGAGCTCCCCGCGCCGGTGTTCGCGGTGCAGGTGACGGCCTTCGCCGGGGCCGCGGAGGGCGTGGCAGTCGGTTTCGCCTTCCACCACGCGGTGGCCGACGGCCGGGCTATTTGGGATTTCGTGGAGGCGTGGGCGGCGGAGTGCCGGGGGGAGAACCCGCCGCCGCCCCTGCCGACGGTCGACAGGGCGGTCATCGAGCATCCGAAGGCCGAGGAGATCGGACGGCTGTTCTTGCGCCGTCTGGCCCCATCTCTGTCCAAGGTAATTAAACGACTTCTTTTATTTATTCTCCTTAAAAAAATAATTCCTATTCTCCTCCTCCCTTTTTACTTATTTCTAAATTTTAAATTACTGATTAAAAGTATTAAAGCCTTCAAAACAGAGACAATAAATTCTGCACTCGGAGAATTGCAAGTAAAATTTGTTCATAATGTATTTATATATCCCACCGCAGCTCTGCCGTCCAGTTTATGCTTCGGATTTGTCCAACTTGGAAAGGAGAACGCTGGTGGTCGGCAGCCGGCGAATCCAGCAGCTGAAGCAGAGAGCCGCCGTCGAGCCACCTCCTTCGACCTTCATCTCCATCGTGGCACACGCGTGGATCTCCTTCGTCCGCTCCAAGGGCCTCGACCGCGATGCCACCGCCGACACCTACGTAAATTTCGTCGCCGACTGCCGTGCCCACCTCGACCCGCCGATCCTCCCCGGACAGCAGAACTACTTCGGCAACTGCGTCAAGAGCTGCCTGGCAAGGGCCGCCGCCGGAGACCTCGTGGAAGGAGGAGGCCACGCGCAGGCGTGCAGGGCGATGCAGAGGGCGGTGCGGGAGGCGTCGCTGGAGCAGCCGCTGGCGGACTGCGGAGCTGTGTGGTTGGAGAGGTTCAGGGAGTTTGACTGGCAGCGGGCGCTGATCGTGGTGGGGTCGCCTCGGTTCGCGGTGTACGATATCGATTTCGGATGGGTAAAGCCGAGCAGGGTCGAATACATTTCGTACCATGGCGGCCTTTTGACCTTCTCCAAGGCCAAAGACGAGGGCGGAGTTCAGATGTCTGTGGCTCTTCATGCTCTTCACATCCAACCATTTGTGGAACACTTCATGGACAATTAAAATGCGGTTTCAATATCATCAATCAATCTGAGTATCTATTAATATGTGGCCTCCTGAGTGAATCATCATCTAATTAATGATCATACTGTACTTATCACTAGTATTTGATTGATTTTTCTCTTTTTAAGTTAGTCGAGCGGTATTGGTGATGAGAGCAGATTAAATTGTTGAACTCAAGTGTGTTCATTCGTCGGCATGCATATTAAGCAAAGCACCAACAGACAACACTTGCTCAGCCCACGCAAGGTCGTGCTTCCCATGACCAGCTACTTGGCATGCCATACTAGGCATGATAAACTAGGTAGCGTGTCATGATAATGACGCACATCAGACCAGGGAGTTGAGGATATGTTCGGTCACATCAGACTTTGGGCAATTTTGAAAGCCTCCAGGTAGATGGAGGTCGAGTTCAAGTTACAAGGAGTGCAACCATACCCTTTGGCCACAGCTTAAGTGAATAGCTAGAGGAGAATGGCTCGGTGTTCAGCAATGCAGTAGCAAACTGGGCACAATGTTTAGTTATAAACATACGTAGCTGAGAAGGACCAGAATCAGGAATCAGATTAGTGTGTTCAGCTACCTTGTGCGCTCGATATGATTGCAGCAACAATTCTCCCCTCTTCTTCCCCCACCCAAACCCATCATCTCTCCTCTGCTTCCTCCCCTCTTCTTCCCCTTCCTCTCTTCTTCCCCCACCCCTCATCTCTCCCTCCGCTCTTCTTTCCTCTCCCCGCTCCTTCCCCCACTCCTTATCTCTCCTCTTCTTCCCCACCCCTCTCTCCTCTGCTTCTTCCCCCTCGCATTCTTCTTTCCTTCCTTTAAAGTAGAGGAGAGAGCGGTAGGGAAGAAGAGGGGAGGGGGGAGGGAGAGATGAAGGGTGGGGGAAGAAGAGAGGGAGGAGGAGAAGAGGGGAGGAAGCAGAGGAGAGATGACGGGTTCGGGTGAAGGAAAAAGAGGGGTATATATTGTCTATGAGTGGCCCTACCTAACATGCATGACTATATATGAAGAGCATCGAATGCAATAGTTTAGTTTTCCCTCGTCATCGATACCATTTAGTCTGATAAAAGTAGTAGTATATACCTTGATATAGTCAGTAATTAGACGATGATTCACTGCTCATCTTTATGTCTCTGGAGATAGAGGATGACTTTGAGGCTATATATCATATGTACTTGGATTGATTGATGATATCAAAATCGACGTGTGTATTTTAATTGCCCATGAAGTGTTCGACAAAGGATTGAATGTGAAGAGCATGTAGAGCCACAGACATCTGAACTCCGCCGCCGTCTTTGGCCTTGGAGAAGACCAAATTCCCATCGTGGTTCATCAAGACGACTTCGACCCTGCTCGGCTTTCCCCACCCGAAATCGATATCATACACGCGAACCGAGGCGACGCCCTTACGACCAGCGCCCGCTGCCGGTCCACCTCCCTGACCACTTCCAACCACGCAGCTCCACAGTCCGCCAGCGGCTCCTCCAGCGACGCCTCCCGCACCGCCCTCTGCATCGCCCTGCACGCCCGTGCGTGGCCTCCTCCTTCCCCCAGGTCCCCGGCGGTGGCCCTCGCCACGCAGCGCTTGATGCAGTTGCCAAAGTAGTTCCGCTGCCCGGGGAGGATCGGCGGATCAAGATGGGTGCGACAGTCAGCAATGAAGATGACGTAGGTGGCGGCGGCACGGTCGAGGGCCTTGGAGCGGACGAAGGAGATCCACGCGTGGGCGACGATGGAGACGAAGGTCGAAGGAGGCGGCTCGACGGCGGCTCTGTGCTTCAGCTGCTGGATTCGCCGGCGGCCGACCACCAGCGTTCTCCTTTCCAAGTCGGAGAAATCGAACGAGTAAATTGGACGGGGAGTCTGCGATTTAAAATATGAAGAAATTTTACCTACAATTCATTGGATAATTAATGCTTTTTATTGTGGTGGAAGGCGAAACCGACTGCCACACCCTCCGCGGCCCCGGCGAAGGCCGTCACCTGCACGGCGAACGCCGGCGCTGGGAGCTCGCCGACGTCGAGCGGGGGGATGAGGCGGCGGAAGACCTCGAAGTCGTGCTTCTCGTCTTCGGCGAGGCGGGCGAGGTCGACGCCGTCGGCCTCCGCTTCGAAGAAGGCGACTCCGGGGAGGACGGCGGCGGGGGAGCAGTCGACGGCGACGTCGCCGGAGGCGGGGAGGTAGGTGAGCTTGCCGGCGAGGGTGAAGTAACGGAGGAGGGCGCGGGAGAGGGCGGCGCGGAGGGAGTCGAGGAGGGAGGGGAGGGGCGGGAGGTGGGCGCCTCCGGGGAAGAGGAGGAGGCGCTGCATCGGGGGCATGCGGATGCAGAGGGCGTCGAAGAAGGAGAGATCGACGCGCTCCGGCGGGGGAGTCGGAGACGCCGGGAGGGTGACGTGAGTCGCCTTCACTACTCGCACTCCGCTCATCGCCGGATAAAATTGATGAGGACGCCGATAAGGCTTTTTTTCCAAGGATTATAAATTATAAATAGAAGAAATGAGGAAATATTATAATATTATATTTTTTTAAGAATATTAATATAATATTTAAATTTAAGATAAAAAAAATCTAAAAGTACATTCTTAAAATTTAAAATCTACAAGAAAAATATTTAAATATAGTTAACTTTTTTTAGAAAAATTAATTAATTATGATAATAACTTTTTAGTTTAGATTAATTATATGAACTACATATCTCACATTTTTAAAATAATAAAAAATTATTAAGAAAATTATCTGTTAGAATTAATATTTTTTTTATAAAAAAATTCCAACATTAGTATAAATATTTAATATGAGTGTAGTTTATTTTTAGAGTAGGAGGGATTGGAGGGAGTAGGTAAATTTAAGAAAAAATTGTTTAAATCAAATCAACTGTGCTGATCAACTTTAAATGACAATTTTAAAAAACCACCGACAATATATATATATATATATATATATATATATATATATATTATATCTCTATAATATTAAAATTCAATTTTTTTTATAATGTTAAAACTTAGACAGAAAATGTCTACCTGATATATATTTTATAAAATTTTAAAACTAAATTTTAACTAAAGAAATTAAATTTGAGTTGAAATCATATTCCAAACACTATTCTTTAATTCTAACAAAATCTAAATTATAATTATAACTAAATTAGAATCAAATTCCAAACAGTATTATCTTAAAAACCTACTATGAGATTTCAGTAATGATTATAACTAATATTACCTCAAACCAAACCAGACCTAAGAGCAAAATTTTCCATCAGATGGAGATCCAAACTCCTCCATATACACCCCCTACTGCTAGACTAGAAATACAAATGCATGGAAGAACTTTTCTCAAACAAATTAAATTACACATCCAAGCACATTCATATTAGAACGCCTCCCTCTCCTTCAGATGATTATAATGACATCAATCCCTGTGTATAGGCTCTCTGTAGGAAGAAAGGAATTGTTACAATGTTGTTGTTCTATTTACAAGGTCTTTTATGCAGCATTTACAAACTTCCGCTTTAGATTTTTACAAGGTCTTTTATGCAGCATTTACAAACTCTTCCACTTTAGATTATTACCATCCATCCATGTAGAGGAGGCACCTTCTATGATACAAAATGGGATATAAGGAAGAACCTAATCATTTGAGATTAGAAAATTTATAAAGAAGGCTATGATGATATGATTGAGCTGCCACCTGCAGCATGAACAGCTACTCTTTCTTAGGAGAAAGATAAAAAAAGGGGAGAAAAATATAATGTCAAGCAGTGCCGGTTATCAATCTCTCTTGTTGGTCCAATCTTTTCACTTTGAGGAGACCCACAAGAACTTGCAGTCCAAAAAATGCACAGAGCATGTAAGCAGCAGTAGCAGGCACCTGCGTTTTGTTCATAGACATTTATTTACTTTTACTTCTTTTAAATCATAGGAGAAGAAAAAAAACTGAATTCACTGCATGTTTCAAAAGGATTTTTAGATTAATCACTTACCCGAACGGAATTGAAGTACAAAATTGTTGCGAGGTTCACTAAACTTCCCGCAGCAATGGCCTGTAGATTTGCATGAGGACATTTAGCGCCATATTGAATAGGATTCAACCCAGGTGACGAAAGAGGATGAAAAAAGATGAATGCTAAGTACTACTGCAGTAGGATTACAGATATGTACAAGTTCATCCAATTGCATGGCTCATATTAAAACTGTGCATTTAGAAAAGTACATATAGTTAGAAAGAACAGCATCAATAAAGAAGCTTTACATTTCCATTCCCATTTCCTATGTTCTTTTCATTCCTTCTTTGGGATCTAATGTTGAACCATTTTAGATCGGTGAAATGAATGCAGTTATAATTTTGAAAGAAAATAATGAAGCTTACATTTCCAATTGTTTTTTGGACAGCGGCAACTCTTTGAAATGCCCTCTCAGATTCCAGAGTTCTCACCCGAAGTTTGAGGTCCCCTTGCTCCTGTAAGATGTTGAAACAAAGTAAAGAAATGTTGCCACAGAAACAAGGGATGGGAAAAAAGCTAGATCCAAATATTATCGTGAATACCAGTCTCTGAACTATTTGTGCCAGCTTTTCCACTCTGTCAGCTTGTCTAAACAAGTTATAGAATGCACTCGATTGTCTGTCCCATCTTTTTCTCAGGTCCTATGAAGTAACAAAATGTTATTAGTTTTATCATATGAGGCATAACACCTTTCTTCAGTAAGAATCAATGAGCATAACATAGGAAGTATAATTCTTGCCTTGATGACAACTTCTACACCAGCTTCTCGGAATCTAAGCAATTCCAGTGCGTACCTAGTAATAGGGATAAAAATAAAATCAGATCAAGATGATGTCAAAGTCAGCAAATCCAAGATAAACAATGGAAAGTATTGACAATCTTACGGTTTGGCAATCTCAGTTATGTCAAATCTAGGGTCAAGACCCTTTCCTATTCCATCCAGCACTGCACAGATAACAATCAAAATGTCAAAAAAAATTTAGCATCAATGTTTGCACGGTCAGATAAAAGCAATTCATGATTACTACACCTGAAAATGCTCGTACAACAAATGTGAATGTAGCTGGAAAACGGAAAGGTTGATCAGCAGCGATTGCCAGAAGATCCTCGCCTGAAAGTTTGAGCACATTTAAACATAAATCAATTCAGTATGAATGTTAAAATGTAAGAGCTCAATATAGGTAACTGATTAACTGAGTTCTTTTATAAATTTACTGTGCCGAACGTTAATATTTTGAGATATATTATGTGAAATAGGAAGATCAAGGGATCACCTATTGCTGCTAGCCGTTGCTTCTTCTTCTCTAATCTTTCTTCTTTTGTCAATTGCTTTTTGAACCCAAGTTCAGCATTTGCCATCTCCCTCTCTTTCCTCTGTGCTGCAAGGCGTTCTTCAAAACTACAAATATGGGGAGAAAAGAAAAAGGCAGGACGAACGTGAGAGAGCAAAAACACACTTTAATTTAGATTAACTTCTTCTGAATTACCTATTAAGGAAGAACTGAGCTGTTCTTCTGACTGCTGTCATGTCACCAGTTGGTACAAGAACACCCATTTGAATCATCGATTGAAGCACCTGTATGAAACATATTTTCATGGTTAAGGATAGAAATGCAAGCAGATGACAGATATGCAATAACATAGAAACAAAGAAAAAACAATGAAGAACAAGAATATAAACAATTCATATAATATAGCATAGCTATCAGCATGGCAACAACTAGCTCAACTCTAGTACTTTAATAATTCACCAGTACATATACAAGGAAAAATCTCATCGCCAGGCAGTACAAGACACAGACTTTCACTACATGCTCCAAGGAAGAAGAAACTCTAAAAACGTATTAGTTGAAGTACACGGAGTACCTGAAAATTCATCAATTTGTCAATACAGGTGAATGGATAAATTATTGATTGGCATCTATTTATACGTTTTTTCAAAGGAAAATTATTTTCAGTTATACAGTTTTCTTTGATTTGTAATTTTCATTGATAATCTTAAGCCATCTTGATGACTAGTAGGAACATGATCCAGTGGATTTCTGTACTCAATCCTTTTTCTGTCTGCAGTTACTTTGCCATAATTGATGACTAGCACGAACATGATGAAAATCATAATTATGAATTCAAGATTTCATCAGTCTGGAGTTACTTTGCCATAATATATGTAAAATCCAAAAATCTGAAGCTTCTAAAATAATTGCTTAATAGCAAAGTCAATGTTTAGGTGGTTGTGTTTCTCCCGCAAGATCATTTTTTTACTTTCTATGTAAACCAACATCTCCAAATCCGAGAACCAAAACTGATTCGGACAGCCATTCAAAATCAGTCTCAAGGGAAAATTTCTATGTGACTGGTGTTCTATAGGTTGTGAATTTTCATCTGAAGGAAATTGCTATTATGTTCATTATTTACTCAACCATGACTATAATGTGAGTGCAGAAAGGTCTAAACAATCTTTAAAATTCAGGAAAAGAAATTATGAAACAGCAAATTCAGATAAAAGAAGATCAAATTAACTATAGATGAAAATTCCTAGACAAAGGACCTCAAATGTGTTATAACATGCAAAATATCTTCTTATGCAAGTCAAAATAACTCAGCTATTAAATGCACGTCTAGAAGATTTAGTTTTGAGTGAATAACCAAAGAATCCTAAATTCAATCAGCAACCAGATGAATAATAAATTATAGGATAGGATGTCAAAAGTGACTAACCCGATCTGGATCTTTTTCGTAAACCCCATAGAATGCCTCGAGTAGACCTTCCCTAATATTAGGGCTAATGCTGCATTTTTTTT
Organism: Thalia dealbata; assembly: GCA_030544415.1. Classification (NCBI taxonomy): domain Eukaryota; kingdom Viridiplantae; phylum Streptophyta; class Magnoliopsida; order Zingiberales; family Marantaceae; genus Thalia; species Thalia dealbata. The sequence goes on along the minus strand of CM060457.1, from coordinate 28,054,553 downwards.
CACATAATTAGAATTCAATATTCAATGTGAGATAAATCTCCACAAACAAAATAAAGGAAAGGGGAGTTTTTAGGCCAAACCTTCCCATCATTCCGAAGTCATAAAATATAAGCCTCCCACCATTCACATCATCCACAGCAATATTCCCTGGATGCTGTAATATGAAAGATACTTTAGTAAGTCACAGTTATCAGGGCATTAAAAAGTTTAAGAAAAAAATTGAAGCTCCATTTTTATATTTGGCATCCAGAAAATGGTACTGCAGCTGTCTTTCTTAAATATATCTTTTCATCATAAGCAATAGTGGCATGGACACTGTTCTCCAAAAACTGAAGCGAATGGATAAAGAGATTAAAAGCTTCGATTATTAGATAACAAAAATTTCTAGTTTCCAATTGGTTTATATGATCCAATTAGATGAACTTTAAGAAACTGCCCTGGTTTCCTTCTTTTGAGATGCATAAGCTAACCCTTTTAGTAGTGACTCAAACTCATAGCTGAATGACTGGAACATTTATGTCAAGAAAGAAAAGTAATTTTAGGCAGAAATCAGTTAAAGCCTACCGGGTCAGCATGGAAAAACCCATGGGACAAAATCTGTTCAAGGTAAGATTCAACAGCATAACGGCCCAACCTGTAATGGTACCAATGTGAAGAAAATTAGACGATCATCTAAAAGCTAAAATCAAGAAAGGGGTGGGTGGTCTATACATATTTATCTAGAGATAAAATTTCAGATTGGAGTACCTTTTCCGATCAACACCCAACTGATCTAATTGCTTTATCCTGTTTATCTTTATTCCTGGAACATATTCCATTGTGAGCACCTGCAACAAAACATTTAATGTTTTTTAGCTGACAAAAATAAGTTAAAAGATCTGAATTTACTTGACCCATGCAAAACATGTATAAAAATATGAACCTGTGGTGTGGTATATTCCCAGTATATTTGAGGAACCTTAACATAATCCATATCTTTGAAGTTTCTAGAGAACTCTTCAGCATTGGCTGCTTCTTTTGTGTAATCTATTTCCTGAGAAAGGACAAATGACTGTTTTTAAGAATGTTGATCGAAGGACATAATATCGGGCACAATAGATACAAGGAAGAGAATGGAACTGTACAAGTAGCTACACTCTTGAGTATGGGACATATAATAAGCTCGCCAATTGACATTTTCCAAGAATTTCATGAAATTTTGTATTCAGGTTAAAAATGAACAATCTGAGAGTATTGAAATGGTACTTCTCTATGAGAAAATCATCAGAAGATGGTTGAGGAAAAGAAATCTAAAATAACAAATTGGACAGTAAAATAACCTGGTAAAGGACACTGGCACACTCATCATAGATAGCAACCCAATCTCTCCTAGCACCATCTGACTTGGGGTCTACCTTCTGAAGGTATTCGGATATAACCTGACAGCACATTTCATATGTTAAATGAAAGAACAGTGGTCACATTTTGACAACTGAAATTGTCATGCCAAGAACCCTTTCATTCCACAAAAAGGAAAGGAAGTACATATATCAAGACAAAGAGAAGCTAAAATCTTAAATAATAGTACAAAATCTCTAGCGTATTTTCTGTTTCCTACTGTTCTTGAGGCATAAAAGTTTTGCCACAATATGCATGCTCTTCTTGGCCTATGAAAATCTTATACAGTTCCGTTGTTAAGCTATAATGTTATCATAATTAAGACTATCTATGAGAACATTTGAGGTAGCTTGAATGAATTTAGAACAATCATAAACAAGAATTTTAATTTCATTTCATTCGACCAAATAAAGTGGCCAGTACTGATCCTCTGAGAAAATTTGACACTTGGGCCAAGTACTGAAAATATAGACTAACGCCACACTCCTTTTGCTATGCGACATAATCTTTTGTCATAGTCTGTAGCTTTGTGTTAATCTTGTGATAATGAAAACTCTAAATAAATACAACTAAGCTTGTTGTATCTTGTCCAATTACAGGCCCTCTTTAGATATCAGAGCCATTACAGTAGAAGAAGTTACAAGCACAATATTAGCATCTAAGCAAATCATACATCAAAAAGTTTGCATCATGCAGAATAAAATACTAGGAAGTTGCAACATTTAAAACCACTTGCCCTGAGATTCTTCAGATCAATATCAAATAGCTCCTTGAGACCAGGTCTTTGTACTTTAAGGACAACTTCTTGGCCCTTCAACCTTGCCCGATGCACCTGGCCTGCCAATGGAAAAAAAGCAGGTTGAGATATACTATCCTACGTCATTTTCTTATATGATCAAGTTACTTGACTAAGAACATGGAAACTGATTACCAAGACTTGCAGCAGCTATAGGCTCATAATCAAATCTGTCAAAGATATCATCCACGGGAGCTCCAAGTTCTTCTTCAACAATTGAAACTGCAGTGGCTGAAGGGAATGGTGGAACTTGATCCTGTTTGACCATTTGGAGGGTTTAAGAGCCTTAATATTTAATTTCTCAATTATGACAATTTTGGATTTCTAAAAGATATCCAGGTATATTTGTAGAACTAACAAGCACCATATGACATCTCACATATTCCATGGATGGTGAAAGGAGATAAGAATCTGAATTTGATATAGATCAAGCAACTAGCTGTATGGCATTGGAGTATATGGAGTGAGAGAAATAGAAGATGTTTTATGGGAAAAGCAATATCAACAAGGACTTTAGCATTCCAAGCAGCTGCAGCCCTATCATTCTTTAATACTCATAAGCCTCCCTGAGTATCAAATAGCCGTTGGGTGTGTCATTCAAATTTGTTTGGGAAGTATTGTTGATGATTGGGATGGAGTGTTTTACAAATGTGATGCTCTAGATTATGTAGCTTTTTCTATTTATTTCTTCTTCTTTTTCATTTCTTCTCATCCTTTTGGATGATCTATTGTATCATTTCAGATTGGTGAAATGAATGCAATTTTCTTTTCAAAAAAAAAAAAACAAGCACAAGGGAATCTGGATCAAATGATATTAGACCTCTCTATTGAAAGCCAAACAGAAAGAAACAATTAGAATTTACTGATGTTGTTTTGTTGCACAAGTGAAGGACAATAGTGATTGACTATTAAATAATTAAAAGTGATAAAAGTAAAATAACAGATACTGTGATATGGAAAAGTGCAAAAGCCTTCCCTGAAAGGCATAGGAAAATTGATTATGTAAGACCATAAGAAGATTGCAAAGTATATGTGTGCTAATAGTTTCATATCTCTTCTTATTTGAAGAGGTCAAGTACCAAGCAAACTCATTACTACAAATTGTCTAAAATCAGAATGTATGAAGTAGATTATCTCTAAAAGGTGCATGAAGTGAGAACTTAGAAACTAGACCTGAAGTTCAGACAACTGATCAACATATTCTTGAGGAAGAATATCCACCCTTGTAGAAAATTGTTGTCCTATTTTGATGAATGTGGGACCTAATCTCAGAATACCTTCCTTTAACCACTTAGCAAGGGCTTTACGCCTTACAACCTTCTTCTCTTCTGTCATTCCTCCTGCGGATTTTCAAGATATATTTTAGCAGATAATAACAGGTGACCAATTACCTCAAATAAATAAATAAATAAAACAGGTGATAAAATTAAACAACTTGTCCTCAATACTAGTGTCTAACATGACTGTTCCAATAACATGTTGGTTAAAATATATTTACCGTAGACTACTAAGATATAGTAACTAAGGGCAGGTAGATTCTATATTCTAGCCATGTACATGATGAGAATAGACCTAGAATGCATAATACAATAGTGGATGCCCAAGTTTGCATATGCCCCAACAAGTTACTAGAGAATTAGTTAATAACCAAAGAAACCCATCTTATCTCTAATGTAAAGAAAGTTGTTTATGAGAACTTGGACAACCAAAGACAGAAAACCTACCTCGATAAGTAAACTTCTGGTTGTTAAGCCAAGTCTTGAAAATAAATGCAAAAACAAAGCCCCATATCTCCAAAGTTCTTTGAATTGTAGAATAAGTTTTGAATCTACTCCAACGCCCTCCAGGAGTAACAGAGACCTGCAAGAGATTGTAAATCATCATAAAAGAAGCAATAGTTTGTAAAGACAAAAACTAGCAGAAAAATGATGGCCAGTGTAGTAGAGATGACATTTCTTATGTTTATGTGTACGATCTAACATCACAAGGGAGTCATGACCTATAAGGGGAATAGAAAAAAAAAGAACATACAAATTTGATCGTGTGATTGTAAAAGGTTTTGCAGAACCATGGAGCTATAATTGTTCGTCTGGATATATATTTATGCATAGATATAAAAGTATCAAACATAAAAATCTCCAAAACTTATGAAGCAGCCATCTACAATTCTATATTAAGCTTGAGCGTCCCTAGGATTGGAAAAAAGAAATGTACAAAATGAAAGAAATTACTGAAGTGATTAGTTATGCCATTCACTTATGTAAGATTGCTAATTGTTCTGGACAAAATATTTCTACACAACGAGAAACTTAATCATCATTTAAGAAAGTTGTATCTTTTTGAAGAATTAAGAATGTTTCTCTAATGATATAAATGTGTGAATGGCCCACGTATTAGAAGATTAATTCAAAGAAGGAACACAAGAATGGCCATAGGTATTTAGAATTAGGGAAGTAACACCGCCATGCAAATACATTACGACTTAGTAAACCAGCATGAGAAATCTATTCCATTCGCCACAGCTCCAGATACAATGAACCAATATATGATTTAAGAATTCACCACTAAAAAATTATTTTTTATTGTTTTCTTAAGAGAACTGATTAAATACTTCAACCATGAACCAACTAAAGAAGCGGAAAGGAAAAAAGAAAGAACTAGAGTTACGACAGGAAAGAGAAGCCATACCTGAGGCTGTGCCCCACCCTGCTTGAACCAAGCATCCTCCTTGCCTATCTCCTCGACCCTCTTCTTCCTCTTCAGCTCCTCTGAGCTCTTATCTACTTCCCCCGTCACCACCGTCGTCGTCGTAGTCGTGGTCGTCGCTCCGTTCTCACCATCGTACTTCACCAAACTCCCATTCCCCGTCCCATTCCCATTCAAAATCACCTCAATGCTCTCCCTCGCGCTTCTTCCACTAGCCACCTCCTCCTCGTACCGAACCCCACCTCCACGCCCATTCCCGTTCCCCACATAGCGGTCGAAGTCTCCGGAGACATCGGTGACCGCGACTCTGTCCTCAGGCACCGACCTTACGGTGAACCGAAGCGGGAGCCGCCCCCGCCGGAGGCTCAGCAATGGGTGGTAGTAGTACCTGAGGGTAGGGACAGGGGGTCTGCGGCCGGCGGCTGGGTTGAGGAATAGGAGGTCCTGGAGCAGAGGGGAAGCAGCCGAGAGGGAGACTGACATTTCCTGGATTGTTCGGGGGCAGATCGCCGGATGAGCCGTTGGGGGGTTTTGGTGGAGTCGTCGGCCGTGCGTCGAGGGAGGGGAGGGCGGGGGGGCGGACGAAGAGGAGGAGGAGGAGAAGAGAGAGAGCAGAAAAGGATGTGAAAAAAAGGGAGAAGAAAAGGTTGGCAAGAGGCCACGTGGGAGGATGAGAGATCTAAAAGTTACACACATCGAGTCCTCTCATTGGTCGTCGGACGAACACCTGCAATGACCACAAGATTTCCTGTCCATGGTTTTTGGATATACTCCCATCCTCTACCCCTCCGACCAGACCACATGGGCCCCACGTGAATCTCCAGTTCTGACCCACTAATCATGAAGGTAAGGACTGTGTCTGCGTCGATGATGATTAAATACTGGGAAAGCGGGGAGGCTAACTAGATTCTCCCTCCCCCGGACATGCTGACTGAGCAACGAAGGAAGAAACAATTCATCCACAAAACTGGCAGGGTCACCATGTGGCTAGGAGGCATTCTAATATATCAAATCTATATAGACTCCTTAACAAGTAATATATTTTATATACAATATTTTCTACTCTAAATTCTTCCCATATGAATAACTTCACTGAAAGCAGATATTCAAACCTGAGAATCTCCTTTGAATAATTGGGTTGTTAGTCAAAGAGTATTTGCTTTTCTAATCTCATGTCTCAGAGTAGTTTCTAGTGAGCAATCTTGTCCTTTCAAACCAACCAGTATTCTAGTCTTATGATCAAGTAATTTTTTAATCCATGACCAAAAGAATTTAGTGTCTCTCATCAAGACTCATGTTAGATTTTATTAATCATTCCATAAAGAGAGGGCTAAATTCGAATTATAAAATAACTTGGGTAAATTGATTAGCTATGAAAATAACCTCTAGCCGGTAATAAATCATAACATTCTAACAAGATAAACATGGACTTGTATATGTAGTTTTTTATTTTATCCTCGATCTAAAGAATCTTCCGACTCTCAAGCGACTTACTCTATTCAGTATTCATACTATGTACTAAAAGATACTAAAATTAGAATAAAAAAATAAATAATTTGGTTTCAAGGTCGATTGATTTCTCAAGAAAGAAGAATCTATTGTGTCTTTGATCTGAGACTCATATTAAGACTTCATTCCATAACAAGATATACTAAATTTTAATTACAAAGTAACTGGTCTGGTAAATTCATTAGTCATCAAAATAACCTCCGGTGTACATACTGTTTTCCCCACCCTTAATTAAAAAAACCTTCTTTTGCCTCTCTGGAGACTTAACACTCTTTAGTATTTATGCTATATACTAAAAAAAAAAAACTTTGGTTTCATGGTCGATTGATTTCTCAATCCTTGAAATAAGAATCTGCAGTGTATCTATCTCGTCTAAACTCACATTAGACTCTATTCCATAACAAGAGACGTTAGATATTTCGATCACAAAATAACAGCTTTATGTGTTCATTTGTATTCATTATCAAAATGGAGTGTTTTAGGAATTTAACTGAAATAATACATGAGAAGAGTACTCACTAACCTTTTGTTAAAGTGCATTCCTCATCAAGTGTGATCCACAGAGATGTTCTAGGGCAGTTTTATGTGTAGCTTCAATCCATTCAGTAAGTGGCAGATGCTCTTAAAATTGTTGCAAGAATCAATCCCTGAAATGAACCTACAGACCCTTCCAGCTACGTCTATGCAGCTCTCCCCAGGCAGCTTCTTCAGGCCCTCTTCCCTCGTCATCCTCCTCATTTCAGCAGCTTCCTGCCATAACCCCTCTTCTAAATACAAATTGGCAGCCATCTGAATACTAACATTTTGATAAAGTGCGTTCCTCATCAAGTGTGATCCACAGAGATGTTGTAGGGCAGTTTCATGTGTAGCTTCAATCCGTTCAGTAAGTGACAGATGCTCTCAAAATTGTTGCAAGAGTCGTCCCCTGAAATGAACCTGCAGACACTTCCAGCTACGTCTATGCAGCTCTCCCCAGGCATCTTCCTCAGACCCTCTTCCCTCATCGTCCTCCTCACTTCAGCAGCTTCCTGCCATGATCCCTCTTCTGAATACAAATTGGCAGCCATCACATAATTCCCGCTGCGTTTTGGCTCCAAATCTAGTAATCTCCTCTTGGCTTCCTTTCCGATGCCTCTTACATCTCCAGCGGCATGCAACTGGCAAGCGCTGAGCAGTGTCCTCCACACCACTGCATCAGGCTCAATGTGCATCTTCTGAATGAAATCATAGGCTTCTTGCAGATATCCCTTGCGACCCAGCACATCAACCATGGCACTGTAGTGCGTCATCATTGGACTGATCCCACAGTCTTCCTTCATCTCATGGAAGAATCTATAGCCATCATCGACCAAGCCGGCGTGGCTGCAAGCACAAAGCACCCCGAGAAATGTCACGTAATTTGGCTGAACTGAAGCATTCTTCATTCGCTCGAACAGCTCCAGGGCTTCTCTTGCAGAGCCGTGCTGTGCGAGTCCCAGAATCATGGAGCTCCAAGTCCACACATTCTTCAGCGGCATTCTGTCGAACATTCGACCGGCGTACCTTACGGCTCCACATTTTGCGTACATGTTTACGATGGCCGTTCCCAGCTGAACATTGATTGGCAATTTGCTTCTGATGACTTCTCCATGAAGCCATTTCCCTAAGCTCAAGCTCCCCAGATCTGCGGCAGCGGAGAGCATGATCAGGTACGTGGTTTGGTCTGGTTCGAACTCGCAGCTCCTCATCCGAGCAAAGATGTCGATGCATTCATCTGGCAAACAGTTGCCAATGCAGGCAGATAAAATCGTATTCCACGAGACCGTCGTCCTCAGCGGCATTCCATCGAACAGCTTCCGCGTGTCATCGATCCGCCCACAGGAGCCGTAGAGGTTCAACAGAGCATTCTGGACGTAGACGACGTGATCCACACCGCTCTTTAGAGCATCGGCGTGGACTTGCGTCCCCAACCGGAGCGCCGTGAGACCGGCGCAGGCTTTGAGGGCGAAGGGGAAGGTGAGCTCGTTGGGTCTCAGACCACGGCGGCGCAGTTGGAGGAAGAGGAGCAAGGCCTCGCTCGGGAGGTCACTGCGGGAGTAGCCGCGGATGACATGGTTCCATGAGGAGAGCATGGGGTGGGCGAGGGAGAGGAGGAGCGAGCGGGCGTAGGGCAGATTGCCGCCGCCGCCGGGGGAGAGAGCGCAGAAGCGGAGCATCTCGCTGGCGAGGAACCTGTCGCCGGCGAGGCCGGATAAGTGGACCTTGGCGTGGATTTGACGGAGCTCGTCCATTGAGGCGCACGACTGGAGAAGGGAGAGGCATCGCTGCTTCATGGAGCGGACGCGAGGGAGAGACGAGGAAGAAGAAGAAGACCATCGGACGGCGAGGCGATCTCTGCAGTCCCTCCAACAGTTTTGACAACCATTTCACGCCCTCTCAATATTTGACCCAAGTAATATATCTGGCAAAGACATTTATTCTGTGTTTGGATGAACAGCACCTCATGCTGGTGAAACTAAACACAGTATCAAAAGTCTGTCGGTATGATTTGATTCAAGTAGAACTTGTGTCTCAGGATGAATCTGATTCAAGTATCATCGACACAGATTAAAATTTACATTAAATTATAGAATTGACATGGATATTATGCAAGTTCTCAGCAGATTAAATGACTCAAGAACACTACAATCTTACATTTGCTGTGACAAGAGAGCAAAACAATATCAGATGAGGTTGGAGCTATCTGCAGTAATGGAGGCATTTGATTCAAGAGGCTTGCAGTAGCTCCTTGATATCATATCCTTGAACCTGGATACAGAAAGATTAGAATAACAGAATAGTTAAGATCAAAAGAAGGAAACACAATTGAGGTGTACCTGAAGAAATGTGAGCAGTAAGATCACCCCCGAGTTCCAGAGTGCGTGTATAGTGATAGGTGCCAGCAGATTACGAGTTTGAGCGTATGTAAAACCCAAAGCAATCCCTGTTCAGATGCAATAAACGGGAGGCGAAAAAAAAGTTTACATTTTTGAGTGAAAACTGAAGAATCTCGAGTTGATGCACAAATATGATAGATGTCCTATGCATGTTATTTATAATGACAAAATAGATGTTCGGTAAAAGTTTTGATCAAATGGACCAAATCAACTTATAGAAGGTCAGTTCCGCATCGAGTAATCATCAGGTATATGGATCTAAAGAGGAAATTTATCAATCTACAACTAGCATCTAAGGTAACTTATAATTGCTAATAAAAACATTTTAGTCAAAACTTAAAACTAAATTGGCCTTAACTTGCTGATAGAGGAGAAGTCAAATTACTACCTAACACAAACAGCTGAGGAAATTCTCCAGGAGTGAGATGAGCGACAGCAAATAGCGCAGCCGTTATGAGCACCGAAGCTGGCGTTGGTAAGCTGCGTAAGGAACAAAGATTCAGTTGGAAGGGCAGTTTGGATAAATATTCACGTTTCCTCAAGAGAACTCAAATAGTTAGATTCCAAAACCAAGTCCATCGTTTGTTTAGATAAATGTACAGTGGAGACGAATATTCTAAATAGAAATTGCAAATAACTTGTAAAGAAGGTAGGATGAGAAATATACTATTTGGTTAAAGACACCATGAGGAATCCCCGGAAGACAGTCTCCTCAAGTATTGGTGCTAGAACACCAGTAACGCCCACTAGACATGCAGTGCTAGCACAAAAATAAGTTTCACAAAATTAGCCTTTTGATCCATTCATTTCGTTTTATGAGTTTTCAAACCAAAATATAGAAAATATTACCTGATACCTGAAGAGCCAATCAGTGGTAGCAGGCGAACTAAAGCATCAGTCTGCAACAAAATAATGGTAAAAATTTACAATCCCATAATAATGGTAATTTACAATCAAAAGAAATGGTGCAGAACTAGGTCAGCGTCTCTGTAACCATTAACATTTTGTGTTTGGTTCTATTTGATGCTACGGATCAGATTATCAGTATCTTTCTTTCTGACTAGTCTAAGTTATTTACTATTCAACTCATCAACCTGACGTAGAAGAGATAGTTTCCAATATGAACATCCACTGCACAATCCCACCTAAGAAGCATTATGCATGAAACATATCGAATATTGTAAAGCAGGTAGGAGAGAACTAACAATTGAAAACACTAAATAGTACGTTCTTTATAAAAGATATAATCTAACCTCTCTTTGAGGAGTTTCGCCCTGGAAGATGTTCAGGACAAATCCTGTTAGGGCAATAGCAACTACTGCACCCAAGAGACCAATTCCTGCCCAAAGGAGCCAACCATCCCGTAGATTGAATGGTTTGTCAAGATCTGAGAGAATCAAAGCACAGCCATCATATAAAATCATGTTCAAAAGAATGATGTCAGTTCTTCCTCTCTTTTATTCTCTTTCTAATTTCTTTTTAATCTAATCAAGGCACAAAATGCATGCTCATCTGGTTAGAGTGGTAAGGCTTGACACTGAAGGTTGTGAGTTCAAGACTTGTTAAAATCAAAGCAATTTTGCTTGTTTCCTTTAAAGTCATAACTTTCATTGCTACTGACGCAATGCATTTGCTTCAATAGATGTAACTTGATTTGTGCCTTAAAGCATACATCAAGGAGGAAAAGGGATGGCTGTAAAAATAAAAATAAAAATCAGAAGTTATCCATAGGTGAAAAGTACCTTCCGACGAATTGATATTATCTTAGTTACTAAGTCGGTGTCTTCTTATTTTTGGGAAAAAAATGAAGAATATATTATTGCATAAAACATTATAGTCAAGAACTCCAAGAAGAGGGATTTCAGATCAAATTTACAGGAGAACAAAGGAATGCACAAGAAAATACCGTAGGAAAATATATCATCTGGAAGTGGCTGAAAGCTGTTGGTGATGCCATAAATCACCCCTAGCACAACTGCAGTCACAGAGCTGCCAAGATAACAAATTGAGAAATGATATAATCTACATATTTTGCTAATAAAATAATTGAATAAAAATAATCCATGTACTGAGTAATAGAAAGGAGGAGGTACCGATGCATACAATTGGCTAGCAAACAACAATTCGGCTTTCTCATCCAAACTCAACTCCCTGGCTTCGAAACCAATATATGGCAAAAGTGATGCCTCCACCAACCCTGTAAGAACGAAGCTGTCTGGAAAATTTTCAATTTCAATCTGTTGTCATGTACGAAACAAACTGAAGCTACTTCAACTCCCAGCGGCAAATTATGAGAAAATTTATTATTGATCAATCATGTTTCCTCTTTGTCGTATATAATATTAATACCTTCTATAGTAGAAAAAATTTTAGTTTCCAAAAAACCAAAAAATTGAAGTGATTTTAACACAATGACACAAAGGCAAAGCTTACGTATGTTTGTAATATACCTCACTGCGCATGCCAACATGGTAAGTGAAACAGTTGGCCAACTCCAAGGCACATCCCATCGCTGAAGGATAGGCCATTCCGCATCCAAACGCTACGAAAATTTAAAGAATTCTGTAAGCTCCAAGTTCTAGCACGAAATAGCATATTCTCAGGAGTTCATGCTTTTGAATAATAAGAGCATGTAATAGAATACCAAGTAAGAGAATGACAATGAATCCCCGATATGTTGCACATATATTAGACAATTCTTGAAAAATATAGGATGCAATAGTTAAATTATAAAACATAAGCATATGATTATAACTAGAGATTACTAAATCCGAAATAGAAATCATAAACCATTGTTACTATACACAAATGCTTATGGATAAATCAGATAATGCTGCCAACTTCAAGGATTCCAACATCATTAAAGTTATCCCAAGCATCTCCACTTATATCAGTTTTCCTAGCCAAAATCAGCAAATTAGCTTTTGAACTTCGTATCCTAATAAATGTGAACTCTAATTAAGAACTTATCGTGTTTGCATATTTTTATTTTTATGTTTTTCTAAAAATAATTGAGATACTTCAGTACCTCATTGTCACCGGATGAAGTGGGCTTCTTCAGCTTGTCGTCAGCGTTATAGAAGCAGACGGTGGTGGAGAGACGCTTCCTTCCATCGCCGCTCTGAAGCAACAGAGGCAATTTGGCCTCAGGGAAACGAGCGGGAACAGCGAAACGTCTGGGAGGTAGTAACGCGGCATGGATCCTCGTCGAAAGCAGCGCCGTCGAGGGCGGAGGGGCGCGCAGGAGGACGGGCGAAAGCATCGCGAAATGGCAAGATGATTCCTTTAGGGATTCGAGCAGAGAGCGCGAGGAGAGGAAGACGATTGAATTCTGAAGTCCGCAGAGAGTGATAGAGGTCGAGGAGGCGGCCACGTGGCCAGGGAAGAGGATGAGGCGACTGGCTGTCGCCCGTCGGAACGACGGACGACGCAGCGATGGCCCACCGGGACACCGGATACCTAAACGGGCCGGGTCATCGGGTTTTGACGTAACGGGCTCGGTGCTGGCCCGGTTGTGGGTTGGGGATCCGAGAAGGTCCTCTCAAGGGAAGGGAAGGGAAGCTATCAAGCGGGTCTGAATCCGCTGCGACAATTCACCGAACACTTCGCGGACGAACGCTCGGGGACCATCGCCTGCGGATTTGGCCGAAGCGGCATTTCGTCGAACAGCACGCGACCGAAAACGAAAAGGAAAAGGGCAGGGTGGCCAGCGGCGACGGAGGAGGAGGGGAAGAAGACAACAAGGAGAGACGGCCAAATAAATTTAATGCGGGGGAGAGGTGAGAATTGACAGGCGATCGGCCTTTCGCTTCCACCGTGCGCCCGCCCGCCAGCGACTTTGTTGTCCGACAAGAAGAGCGGGGTTTGGTTTGCAGTCGCACGGCAGGGCCAAAAAAAGAGGGGCGAGTGAGGCATTCGGTCGAACGGGTTGAGAGCCACCCCCCGGCGCACGGCGCCGGCAAGTTTTGTTGCTTCTTTAGGCGATGGATTGCGATTTATGACGTCGACCTCAGAGGGGAGGGGATGCCGTGGCCGTTCTCACGAGCGTCGACGGTGATGGTAACAAGTCGAGTTCTAATCGATCTGACCTCAAAATTTGGATCCTGCTCGCAAGATGAAACTGGAAGAGAAGTCAACCGTTGAATCGACGGCGTGATCCGAATAAGTCCGAGATGGAATCCAGCATGCCTCCGACAAAGTTTATGTTGCCGACGCCGATTCGAATCCGCTCCACAATCTCGCACGCTGCATATTTCGGCGGCGAGAAGAAGAAGAGGCAGAGCAGGAACAAGAACGGGGAAGAAAAGAAGGCGGCAGGGCGCGACTGCACTCATTTGATCGCGCGGTTGTCTGCACAAAGTGGTCGAGTCGAACCCACACGGCATGTGCCATTTGGTGTCAAGTGAGGGGACTCCTGTCGAACATTTGGACGACACATTGATTGTGTTCGTGCCTCGCCGCATCTTAAATTTTCCATATGGATTAAAATTACACGACGTCAATTAATTCATTAATGCATTAATTAATCAAACTTAGCGCGGCAGCTCATCTGGTTGAGAGTTGTAATTTTGCTGTGCTTTATCGCAACAAATATATTATACATTTTAAGGAAAATAAAAGGCCCGTTGTCCGCAGACTAGGAAACACTTTTGACTTAAAGATTGCTTTCTTAAAAGATTTCATGAAACGTGAAAAAGGTAAAGATAATAATAATTTGTAACTCTTGAATTAAAATTATGATTAATTTCTGAAGAAGGATCACATGCACTTCACATGAACCAAGTAAGTAGTGCATGGAAACTTGAAACTCATGTAGGAACTAATTAATTAATAACACAAATGTAAAAAAAAAGATGGTGATTAATGTAATCATTTTAAAGTATATTATGATTAAAAAATAGAAAAAATATTATTAATTCAATTATATTTTAGTACTCTTTTTAGCATTGTTGGTACTCAAATCAAATAATTAAAAGAGAGAGAGAGAAAAGGGGTTCAAATTTAAGTAGTAAAAAATAAAAAAGCAGTTGGGGTTAATTAAGGAGGTAATTAATTAAAGTGAAGTACTAATCCGGCCTTCTAACGGAGTAGCTCCAATGCTTCCTTGGAACTTGAACTCCTCTTACGGTTGTTTGACTTTGACCGAGGATATTTCATATATATACATTAAAATAATAATAATTCATGAGTAAAAAAAACCTAAATTGAGATACTTGATGATATTTAGTATTATTTTTTAGAAAATAAAAAAACGAGAATATTATATTATTTTACTATTATTATACCAAGATAAATAAAATTTTTGTCCAACAACTTCTATGTAAGGTATTTAAGTAATAATAATATATCATATACTTTAAAATATAGAGTAAATAAATACATATTAAGAAGAATAGATGAACTAAATATAAGATAACAAACTCTCTTATTTTATTTATATCATCTTAGTAAATAGTATTATCTTAATATGTCCTAATTTCTTACTTAGTTATTATATTTTTAATATTAGAAATATATTTTTTGAAGAGCATAATAAGATAATAAAGTATTTCTTTTTTTAAACATTAAAATAGTTGTCTTTACTATACTAGATATTGATAAAATAAGAGATTTTGCTATATCGTGTGTACTAATTACTTTTATGATTTGTAGCATGTAATATAATAATAATATTTATTTATCCTTCCTTATAGATTACTTTTAATATTATTAAATAAATTATATTAAGTTAAATATCTATATGAGAGGACGATGTAAGTATATTAAAATAATATATTATTCTTATTTTAAATAAAAAATTATTTTATTTATTTTAGAAGAGACCTTAAATCATATTAGAATGCTTTTTTTTTTGTACATTTAAGATTAGTTTTAACTTATTTTATCTTTTTTTTTGTTATATATATATATATGTAATTAGTTTTTATCTATTTTTTAAATGTATGTGTAAAAAATTAAAGAAAGAAAATAAACTAAAAAAAAGGGAAGCAGTTTGACGGCAGTTCCGGAGAGTCAAAGACGAGCCCTCCATCTTTCCATCCTCAAAAGTGTTCCACCTTGTCGGCGATCCGTACTCCTCCTGCCGGCCGGAGTCATCCCCCCCCCCCTCCCTCGTTCTCGGAGGCCAAAACGGGACTCCTCTCGATGACAAAATCACCAACTCTCTCTCTCTCTTCCTCCGGTCGTCGTCGTTGTCGTCGTCGTCGTCGGAAGAGGAGGAGATCCTTGTGGTGTAGGGGAGGAGGAGGAGGGGCCGGCCGGGGAGACGAGGAGCGAGGAGGAGGAGAGAGGGAGCTTTCGGATGGGGAGGGGGAGGGGCCGGCAGGGTCGCCACCGTGCTGTCTCGGTGCCCCCCAAAGCGCCGGCAGCTAACATGACCGCCCCTCCGCCGACGTGGCTCCGCCTCCCGCCTCCTCCCTCCGCTCTCGATATGGACGCCCACGTGGCCCGGCCCCGCCCCCCCAAAATACCTTTTCCTTTTTCTTTATTCATTTATTTTATTTACCCATTCATTTTTATTCTCCAAATTAATACTTATCTCCCTTTTTTATATACACATACACATACACATACATACGTACATACAATTAATTAATTAAATTAAACTACTCCAACTGGCTCTAATGATTGCCCAACATGCCATCTAATTAACCTAATAATCCTTCTTATCATCATTCCTTGTGCTGCTGCTGCTGTGTTTATTTGTATTGTATGAAAACCAAGGTAGCAGTGGAACTCAAATCAAGGGACTTCTTATGCATCAATTTTGTCCACCTAATCATCTAAAATATGCTTGTTTAATTATTATTATTATTATTTTTAGCACTGTACTTTTAATTTTTTTTATTAGATAAATAATACAGATTAGGCTACTTCATATACAGATGATGAAGTTAAAATAGGTAAAGTGCTGTATATAACTTTAAGAAAAAATTTAAAAAAATTATATAGGCTTATATATATATTTAAATATAGAATATTATTAATATATTAATATGAAAAATGATATTAGAGGTTATTTGCTAATATATGTATATATATAACCTTGATATAGAAATTGAGTTGACCTGCCCTACTTGCTTATAAGGACAAGAGAGGCAGCCCTGGAACATGCTTTTACCAGGTGGGGTTCCATGCATGAAGCCCCTTCTAGTGCAGCCAGTAGAAACCAAAAAGAGCAAATCCCCTTGCTTTTGAAGACTGAACCACACAGACACATCTGATGGATGGATGGATCGACAATAAAATTAGTACTTCTCAAACAATACACATAAATTTGGAATTATCATACACATATATTTATACAGCGAGTGACACAGAAGAAGAAAAAAACATAGATGAATGATATAAATACATGAACAAGGTCCAATTTTTGGGGGAACATCCTTCCCTGATGAGTGACAGCTACCCCTTGGAATAAGATATCATGGCATTAGAAAACTCAATTCATTTCTTTAGAAAGATCTTGGGTTTTGGACTTTGACACATTTCAATTACAGTGATTGCCTTGTATATATATACACACACACATATGAGTACTATGTCTCATCTCATCCCGCACCACTTCTTCCTCTCCCACTTCTTCTCCTTCTGCTGATAAAGCCACACCTTGAATCTGCTACTACTCCTTCCTCTTCTTCTTCTCCTAATGAAGACTTCCATGCCCTTCATGTCTCTCCTCCTCTTCCTCTTCCTCCTCTCTTCCGCCAGCAAATCTAGAGGTATATGTACAGATATGGATAGATATGATCAATTACTGCAACAAGTCTTATCTTTGAATGCTGGATATAAATATATATGTTGTCTTTTGTTCGGGCTTCAGGGAGCAGACTGTTGCTGGAAGAACTCCCCAGTCCGCAGCTCGCTTCTTCTTCGCTGCACTACCAAATCCAAGTCAGTGACTTCTTTCAGTTGTTGCAGGTTTTGACGTTATCAGTTATCTGCAGCTGACTAATTATACTGTTGTATAAAAATAGGAGGAGGTGAAGGTGCTCAACTGTGGATCTGACAAAGGCCATTGCGGTGGTTCATCATCATCATCAGGTACTGTGAAGAAAAAGACTAAGAGGAGAAAAATTAGGGTTCTTCATCAAAGGCAGCAGCCGGGGTTTCATGAGGATTACTTTGGGCCTAGGGGTCACAAGCCTAAGCACCATTAGCCAAATCGCTCCTCCCTCAATCCCTTCACCCCCCTAATTTCAACTCCATTAGATGATAGCAAGACTCCCTTAATTTTGTATCTCTCTCCCAATCTTCCCTCCAAGTCATAGCTAGTAGTGATGAGCTTGATTTAGCACTAAACCTGTAACCCAAGATCTCCGATCGATTAATCAGTTGACAAAAACTATATATATATATATACATATATATATCTTCTCGATCGACACAGTTCAGATATTTCAAATCTGAAATGAGTTCCTCCCCTTGATCTTGCAGGAAAGAATACTGCGCATGCTACTAGGAAACTAATCACCAATGAGATGACCACCTCCACCTCCACCTCCAACTCCAACTCCAAGGTTGGTACTCAAATTCAAAATATCATTCTCAATAAACCGAGAGTTAGAAACCTTTATCTGCAGGATAAAGCCTGGGGACTAAAATTTCTTTCTTAATCCATACAGGGAGAGACGAAGAATAGCAACACCAAGGCAGCCCACAGCGGCGCTGCTCAGCCACCGCAGCAGCAAACCTTCCCCGACATCCTCGACATAGCCGGAATGGACTATTCTCCTGCAAAGAGAAAGCCACCGATCCACAATTAATGGAAGAAGAAGAAGCAGTATACAGCAGCAGTACCCAGCAGCAGCAGCAGCAGTAATAGTAGTGGAACCAAATTAACCTAAAACCGAGATATTAGGAATTAGATAGATAGATGTTATGTAGTAGGACTAGTAGTAATAGTAGTAGTAGTAGTAGTAGTAGTAGTAGTTGCAGTAGAAAGAGATAGAGGGAGGAAGAGATTTAATAGGCAGCATTGCAGGAAATGCTGCAGTTTTCTTGGCGTCCAGGGTCCCATCTGTGTAGATACTCTTGAAAATTAATTAAACTATTGATACATGCATGGATCATTATTTATTGGATTTCATGATGAGCTTGCTGTTGATTGATAAATTAAGGGGGGGGTGTCATTGAGGAGATGGTGATCAAAGTGATTAAAGGAAGACATGGTCAGGAGTAGCAGTTGGATGTGGGGTGTTGATGCAGTGTGGTGGGAGGGACAGGGATGGGGAGAGCTTTGTCCCAAAGTGTGTGTGCCCTTGTGAGGGGAGATGAGATTATGATGGCTCCTGTCCACTGAAGACATGGCAACTATTTAATGTGCCATTCATTCTTTCCCCAATTCTTAGTTAACTTTCCAGGGACATATCCATAAGATTAATCAATTACCCCTTTTACTCTATCCATTCTCGTTATAAATAAAAATAAAATATGATGTTAAAGGACATAGATTTAACACATCAGTAATAATCATAATGATGATGATGATGTAGGTAAATAATAATAATTAAGATCTTAGTAGAATTAAACTGGGGATTGAAATAAAAAGAGAAAAAAAAGGCCTCCTTATTCCTAAATTATTTGCAAAGGAGTGGTGTGGGCTCAGGTGCCGCCTACCGACTCAACATATGTTCATGGAATATGCAAGGATGTACATGACAAGATACTGTTCCAAAGGGGACACAAGATTAATGCAGATTACAAGTACATCTAACTTTGGATTTCTTCCATAAATATAAATACATGTTAATTTTTCTTTTGAAAAATTCTTTTCTGCTAAGCAGAATAATATTACGCACACATATCTATATATAAATGTAGTTGAATGTCTTAATCAATACAATACTGACATGTTTAATTAATCATGTATGAAATGAATTAAAGGCGATTCAATTCAAATTGTTGCAGTATATACGGAGATGTAGAACTAGATGTGTCCTTCCTTGGAGGATCCGAATCAGCATTTATCAGCATGAAGACGATGAAGCCCCCCTGGACATCGAAGCCGACATGGCGTTAGTGACCGACGAATTAAAGGAGGCACATGGCAAGTCTTCCATAATTATGTCGCTAATTTAATCATGAAAATTCAGTATAAAAAGCAATGAACGAAGCAAAAGACAAGCTCTGGTTCGATTTTTTACTGATTCTAACTACCTGGTCCAATTTGATGTTAAGACTTCAACGTCTTTGATGAAGAATGAATTCTCTACCTGACATTTCACCGCGGACGAATAGGGTGTTGGTCGATCAAGTCAAACAGTGCATCCTCCAGGCCAAATCCGAGCATTCTCGCCATGTCTCGCGTCTTCAGTCGAGGCTTTGGGAACTCGTGTTGCTTCAGCCATGAATACACAACGAACACCTTGTTCAGCACGAACAGCTCAAGAGCCTCAGGGTTGAACACAATGCCTAGCCTCATACTTATCTGCCACGCAGCTAAAACAGACAAAGTTCAGTGATCAAAATCAAGAATGAGTCAGATTGCCCTCACTATGTTGTTGCTCAGTACCTGATGAGGAACTAGCATTGCTGCATACCGAGCAAGTTCTCCAGCTCGCCAATCCAGAACCACAGGGAACCATGGATAAGCCGCATCAAATCTCACAAACCATAGCCTTATGTCAGAGAGCTCTGATAACTCCCGTGTATCATAGGGGTCCTCTCTTTCATAATTGATCGTAAAACCAACTGTTTGATCCAAAAGACTCTTTGGTTCAGCTGGAAAGGATTTGCACCAGTGCATTAAACATTTGATAAAGAAGGATAAATAATGAGTGGTTACACTTCTTGGCTTACCATCTCTAGCAATTTCTTCGGCAGGTGAGAGATCAAGACGTCGTATGAGATCATTATTGATAATGATTTCCAGTCGCCCTTCGGTTGGCGGCAGAGGAGGTGCTACTTGCTGGGCTGGCAATAAATCGTGCAAATTTAATCAAATCTTTTATCTACCACTGTCACCACAAATTTATAAAGACACCAAGTATAACTTCTAACAAAAATTAGATCATAAGTTAATTATAAAACCAAAAATTGCTTCAAGTTTTAAAGAGGCCAAGCAACATAAACCACGAAGTGCTTGTACCACACAGAAATCATTCTTATGCTTCCCTCTAAAAGACATGCTTTATGCACAATAAAAAAAAACTGCACATCTCTCGTGAGTACCTAGAAGTTACATCCCTTTGGCGAAGCTTAGCCCTGATAGTTTTCTAAAGCCTGATATTGGTGGGGATTTCTCTCTAAAGCAAGTGTATCTATTAAGATCTGAAGAAGCAAGCATAGTAACTATGTACATCTGTTTGTAGCATTTTTATCAAACGATGATTTTATCTTTCAAATATTCCAGAGATTCCTGTTAGGCTATGTTTGGTAGGGGTCAAAAATGAAACGAGGCTAGATTTGAAAAACCAATACCAAGCATGGTCTAAGTGTGATTCATCAGCTTCAAAACAAACGGAAACATGAAAATTAATTCAAACTAGCACTTGACTAAGCTATTCAATTTGGAGTCATTTGCAATCTATGTTAGGTAGAAAACTTTGCAATCTATGTTAGGTAGCAATGATCATCCATGTGCGGACAACTATATCTCAACACATGAGAAAAAATAACAATATGTCCAAATAGAAACCTCTCTACGAAGGTTTAGAAATATTATGTTCACTAACTGTGCAAGAAAAGAAATCCAAGTCCTTTAATTATAGCTAAAACCAAGTAAGGGAGCAATTGTTTATAACATTCTCAGCATTTCAAAAGATTAAAAAATTCCATATAATGCAAAAGCCCCCATTGACCCTAATCAAATGGACACACTTGACCCTCGAACTAATATTTCATTTCACGTTCTTGATACGTGTATTCTGCTACATATGCAAATGTTCAAGCAAGTAGCGTGCGAGATATAAATTCTATCCAAACTCGAGTCAGTTAGTCGGCCATCATAAACAAGCAACTCGATTAAATCTAACCAAACTGAAGAATCTCCATTAATTCGGACATTATAAGCAAGCAGCTAGGAGGATAAGAATGTGCTTTACCGTCGTCCTCGCCGGTGAGGGAAAGGTCGTAGTTCCCGGAAGGATTGAATGAGACGGAGAGCGAGTGCGAGAGCTCGCTCCTGGATCTGGAGGCGGAGATGGAGGAGCCGCAGAAGGGGCCGCAGGAGAGGGAAGGATTTGGGAGGGAGGACGAGGTGGGCGGCGCTCGGCGTGTCCGCGGAGGTAGGAGATGACGGTGGATGGTGGGACGAGGCGCAGCGAGAGCCATTGCAGGTCGCTCGCGAGTGGACTCGAAAGCCACTCCTCTGGTTAGCGGATAGATAACGGCACGGGCCGGAAACATTATGTCGCCGGGCCCGGCTCAGGAACAGCCCGTTTTAATCCAAAAACCGCTCCTCTTTTGCGTAGCGGATAGATAGATAACGGCACGGGCTTCAAACATAACTTAACCCGACCGGCTTCGAAACAGCCCGTTTTAATTGTATAAATCAGTACGAAAAGCCGCACGATGTAACGTTATAAACCGATGATACAAGTCTAAAATTCAAAATAAGAAGAACAAGAAGTAAGAAAAAAATATAATTTTATTCAAGCATAGGTAAAACTTATTTATGATCTTAAAATTAGGTATTAACTCTCACTTAATATATTACAATTAGATTATTTATTAATCATTTTTGAATCATTTATTTTCTTTAAAACTTAATGAGTCTTTAATCCAATTCTCTTTGAATTATTTATTGATTAGAATTCTAAAAGATTTGAATGACTTTATTTGGATTGTATTCTTTATTTAAGTATCTCTTAATAAATATCCTAACATCACATTCATATCGTACCATAATTAGTTTTATTTTATTTTCATGGCTTTCCTATGATCCCACAGTCGCCACAACGCGTGAGATACGTGGCGGACACGGTTGACGTTCTCGGAAGGAAGCAGATGGCATCCGCCACGTGGACCTCCACGTGCCACAGGAGACGAGCCACGGCACCGCCGTTTCGACCCGAATTTAAGCACGTGTCGCGTTGGAAGGCGCCCTCCTTCGATCTCCTGCCCCCTGGATCCGCTGTCTCGCTACCGCCACCGTCCTGCTAATAACTGGCCTCTACTCGTCGGAACGGGCATTTGGCGTGACGTAAACCGGAATGATTGGCCTAGAACGCGACGACCGTGCGTAGAACAACACAGCGGATACCCAACTCCGTCGCAGCTTCGCAGTCACGCTGACTGCTACTATTTGACCAAAATACCCTTCACGTGGATGATATCTCTCCGTTTATCTTTTTGTGATGACGAAAATACCCTTATTTTTTTATAAGTATATACATATTGAGTAAAGTAAAATAAACTTAAAAGTTTAAAACGTGATTCGTCTCGATATGGCTTGAATTAAATAACGCAGCGTGCGGTTGATGTGGCGAGCAAAGAGCTTAATATATATATATATATTGGAAGTATTAATTGGTGAGGAGGAGGAGGAGGATGGTGGCGAACAAGGGGAATAATGAAGCAGGGAAATGGCAAATAGGGAAGAAAAGGGGCAATTCTTTAATTAAAGGGGGGAGCATCGTCTCCGTTTCCAAATCCATCCTCCCACAAAAGAAGCGAGACGGATCGGGGGAGCCACAAAAGGGAAAGAGAACGCTGGGAATCGGAAAGAATCCGTCGCGCGCACTCCGGTTGCATGCCCCCTCAGGCGGCATTTCTCTCCGCCGGCGATTTCACGGCCTCCGAGCTCGAAAAGGCGCCATCTTGAGGCCTTGAGGGAGGGGGGTTGCTTGCCCCGAGAAAGGAAAAAAAAAGAAAAAAAAAGAAGAAGGAAGTCTGGAGCAGCTGGGCTGAGCATGGCATTGGCGTTCTCTAGGTCTCCCCCGCCCTTTCTCCTCCTCCTGCTGCCGCTTCTCATTGTCCTCTTCCTTCCATGCTCCGCCTCCCATGCTCCTCCCTTCGGGACCAGGGGAACGTCCTTTCCAGGTGCTTATTATTTTGGTTTATTCTGGAGATCGCCGTTCGACGTGTTGTTGCGCAACAAGCAAACAGATGCTTATTCTCAAAGGAAAAAAAAACGATTTTTTTGCAAGTTTATATGCCTTGTATGCGGGATTCCCGGTGCCTGCACAACAAAAAACCCTAGCTTTAATTCTTCCTGAGCTACAATTTGGTGGTAATTATTAATGTGCGCTTGAATTCGTAGGTGGAGAGCTGGAAGATGGATTGGTTTCACTGAGGAGGCTTGCTGCTGAGGCGCCACCTCCTGCTCTTCAACCGGAGAACAGCTCGTTCATCCTCGCAGAAGCGAGGACGAACAGAAAAGATCCTACCAATGGATTCCATCATTACACTGCTGGTTGGAACATCAGCGAATACCATTACTGGGCCGTGAGCTCGTTGAACTCTCCTTGTCTTTTTCCTTCCCTTTTTTTCCCCTCTCATCCTTCGGTTAATGGTTCCTGTGTCGTATGCTTCTATGTGTATGGCGCCAGTCCGTCGGCTTCACGGCTGCTCCGCTGTTTGGGATCGCAATGGCCTGGTTCTTTTTGTTTGGCTTGCTATTGGTGTTCATCTGCTTCTGGTACTGCCTTTGCCGTCGCTGGGAGTACACTGCTTCGCGCACCGCTTATATGCTTTCTCTTATACTGCTCATCATATTTACCTGTTCTGCAATGTGAGGGGACTTTATGCTTTATTATCGTCCAATTGTCAATTCGTTTCTCTTTCCTCTAAGAAGAATTCCTTTTTTTTTGTAACTTGAATCTGTTGAACTGATCGACAAAATGTATGCAGCATTGGATGTATTGCTCTGTACACAGGCCAGGAGAAGTTCCATAAAAGCAGTTCCAAAACTCTAAATTTTATCGTGGGTCAAGCGAACTTCACAGTAGACAATCTAAGGTACTTTTCAGAAAGTCTCGCTGATGCTAAGAAGATCAACGTGGATGAGGTTTTCCTTCCGAGCACTGTCCAGGGTGATATCGAAGGCATTGAGAAAAAGGTCAACCTTTCTGCAAACTACCTTGCTACTCGGACATTCGACAACTCTAAGAAGATTAGACATTTGCTGAACAAAGTGTACGTTAATTGACTCTTGGGTTGAAACTTCCTTCTTTTGTTTGTGCGGAACTTGTTGTTGGGAGTTCTACATGTTGCGGAGATGGGAATTTAATTACAATTTTTTGTGTCGCAGGAGATTAGCTTTGATCGTTATCGCTGCTGTGATGCTCCTTTTGGCATTTGTTGGGTTTTGTGAGTATTGTCTCCTCGATGAATGTGTTAAGCATTTTATTAAGCTACCTCGCTAAATTTTAATTTGTTTTGTTATGCAGTGTTCTCTATACTTGGATTAGAGGTCATTGTCTCCGTGTATGTGCCTTACCTTTTATTACTTAGAAAACTTTCTGATTCCACAGAAAAATTCCTGATTCATTTCTTTGATGATATTTTACACAGATTAGTGGTAATTGGGTGGATTCTAGTGACCGGCACATTCATCTTGTGTGGTGTTTTTCTCCTCTTATACAAGTAAGTTCTATTAAGATTATGATAGTTTGCTGCATGTGCTACATCTCTTCATGTGATCTAAAATGGGAATATAAATTTGTCTTGGACATATCCTTTACTGTTTAGACAAGGCTTGCCCTTTAGCCTCGTGCTTTCTGCTTTACGTTGCACCCTCGTGGTTGGTGATTTGTACAGGTTAAATTGACTAACAAATACAATCACAAAGCACCTTTTCTTCCACAGTTCTCAGAAATTGAATAAGTATAACTAGGAGATTTCACAATATTAAATAAAAATTAGAACAGAATTTCAAACTAATTTTGAATAAAAGAAAAGATGTGTCCTCAATCTACGATTTGACTTGAATCATCTTGGCACATGCTTTTGCAGTAAAGATGTTCTTTTATCTCATTAGGATGCCTATATGGTGGCATACCCTTCTTAAAAAATAGTCTTCAACAACCAAATGCAAAATATGTGGTCTGCATTTTTGCATTTTGCTATCGAATGCTTCTTTCTACCATCAACCGTCAGGTTTATTTTGTTACATCTTCCTGCAACCCTTTGGACATAGAATAAGAATTCAAAAACTAGTTATATGGAATTAAGGGAAAGTAAAGTAGTTAACTTGGCAACATAAGAGGCATGTGAACTGACTTGTAATTGTTTGAAGTACCAAATCTGTAATAGTTAGTTTGGTCTTTGAATATCAAGTTCCTATCTATTGCTTGATCCAGATTAGCATTTATTTGAAACTAAAGTAACTTTTTGGATCTAAATCTTGTCATGAAGCTCCTGAGGTGATGAAAACCTTGTATGCTTGCAAGGGCAAAGACCAAAGTACATGAATTCTCATTGTAGTGACTTTACCTACACTTGCGGTTCAATGATTATTTGGCTAACAATGTTTCACTTACTACCATCTTTTTTTTTCTTTTTTTTTTTCCTATGTTGGGATATTTCTCATCACCTGATATGCTTGTGACGTTTCTTTTAAGACACTAATTTTTTCACTCTGATCTTTTGCCAGTGTCGTGGGTGATACATGTGTTGCAATGAATGAGTGGGTTGAGCACCCTCATGCCCACACAGCTTTAGATGATATTCTACCTTGTGTTGATTATGCCACTGCCAACGAATCCTTGTTCCGAAGCAGGGAGGTTACCTCTCAGCTAGTTGGTACTGTCAATCAGGTGGTCACCAATGTTTCCAATGGCAACGTCCCTCCTGATTCATTTCTGTACTTCAATCAGTCTGGTCCATTAGTGCCTAATCTCTGCAACCCGTACACACCCGACTTTAACAAGCGAGAATGCAGTCCTGGTGAGGTGGACTTCAACAACGCATCACAGGTAAACAAACCATCCTGATTGGAGCTTAATCACAGACAATAGATTTACTGGAAGCCACATTTGAGTTCTTTCATTTGCTATACAGGTATGGAACGGATATGTTTGCGAAGTTAGTCTGGACACCGGTGTTGAGATATGTATAACCACTGGACGGATTACCCCAAGTATCTACGAGCAAATGACTGCAGCCGTAAACGTGAGCCGAGGACTATACTACTATGTGCCATTCCTTACACAGCTAGAAGACTGCGACTTCGCACGCGAAACCTTTTCGGCGATACACCAGAACAACTGCCCGGGCCTTGAGCGGCACATCAGCTATGTCTACTCTGGTCTCGTGATGGTTTCAGGTGCAGTGATGCTGTCCTTGATATTCTGGGTGATCTATGCTAGAGAGCGGCGCCATCGCAAGTACAGCAAGCAGGGTGATGCTAGGACAGGCGGGGCACTGCGTCCTGAAGAAAAGGGCTCATAGAATTCTATAGTTATCGGTATTGATATATGTGGACTGGGTGGAGTTTCTCATGCAAATTCCATGGTATTCATTTTCGCTGAAGATTCATGTATATGTATATTATGCGAGGCTAACTCTGGGTGTCCAGAGTCTGCTTTGGTTTTGAGAGTGTTGTATGTGGTATGGTGGTGGAAGTTTTAAGGTTCACCATTTTTGTTTTAAAACGTAGTAGGTTTTTGGTGGTACTTCATCTGGTGATGCTTCTTTGCGGATTTACGACCTTTTAATTTGTAATATCCTTTGTTCATTGTATGTTACCCTTGGCATGAATTCGTCATGTCTGATCCAAATTGTTCTCAGTATAAGTGCCATGAACAGTGAAGCTGCAGAAACAGATGCAGGGATCAATGCCCCTGTTTTGTCAGTATGAGCAACTATTCTCTCTTTAATACAACCAACTCCTCATTATAAATTATGCCAGCAAAGAATTCATGCGGCTTGCTTGCCTTCGTAGGGGGCCGTGACTGAGAACGAAAGAATTTTATCAATCACACGCTTAGGAGTTACACCACAAGAATGATTCAAATTCCTCTTAAGTTATGAAGAGCCAAGTCAAGTCAAACTCATTGTTTTTCTAAAACCTAGTGAGTACAGAGATTAATCATTCTAAAAAAAGCAGTTTAATCATTCAAAAAAGAGCAGCTAAATCATTCTCAAATTTCGTATATAAGTCAAGTCAAACCAGCCAACCAAAATGGGGGACTAACCTTCTTTATTTCCACACTAAATCAAATCCAACGAGTGACTTGAAGAAGATTCTCAGTAGCTGGTCAATTTAAGAAGGTTAAAAGTAAGACGCCACCGGAGAGGAAGCCCTCTCTCTCGCTCAAGCACCTCTGCGTTGGTTTCCTTGGTTGGCCATGGCGAACCAGCGCTGCTTCCCATGGTCTTCCTCTTTGTCTTTGCTACTGCTCTATGTTGCATCTTTCCCCCTCGTAGCCTCTCTCAACTTCACCTTCAACTTCACCGGCTCCGACGGCGTCCGAAACGCTGGAGGCCTCATCCCCCAAGGCGACGTCTCTCCCACAAACGATGGCATCGAGCTGACTAAGAACACTATTGGCAACAATGTCACAAGCAGCGTCGGGCGAGTTCTGTACCCCGACCGGCTCCGCCTCTGGGACGCCGCCTCAGGTAACCTCCCGGCCAGCTTCACCACCCATTTCTCCTTCAAAATTAGCGAATACTCCAACCTTAACAGCGGCGATGGACTCGCCTTTTTACTCGCCCCAATGTCGGAGATACCCTTCCTGCTCGACTCCTCTGCTGGAGGAAGCCTTGGACTTTTTAATGACTCCGCTAACCAAGTCGTGGCGGTGGAGTTTGACGCCTACAGGAACTACTTTGATCTCTCCGGCAATCACATAGGGATCGATGTCTACTCCACCAAGTCGATCGCTTCTGTCGATTTGGTTAATTTTAGCATCAGTAACGGCAGCAACACGGCACATGCTACAGTGAAGTACGACGGCGGTGCTATGAACTTGTCCGTTCTCCTCTCTTACTCATCGGAGGATCCCGCCATCGATGGTCGAAGCTGGAACGTGTCGAGTGTGATAGATTTGAGGAAGTACCTGCCGGAAGAGGTATACGTCGGCTTCTCGGCCAGCACCGGTCGCTACGCGGAGGCGCACACCATCTTGTCCTGGGATTTCAACTCAACCGAGCTGCTCGACAAGAAAAAAAGGCTGCCACTACTGCTGGTACAGGGCTTGATAGTTGCCCTTGCGATCATCCTCTGCGTGCTGGGGTTGGTATGGTTCGTGCTGTGGCAATGGCGGAACAAGCAAAGACGCGGCCCAGCAGCTACCGTGCTTCTGCCTGTGTTCGACCGGGGAATGGGGCCGAGAAGATTTGCCTATCAAGATTTGGTTGACGCCACAGACAATTTCGCAGAGGAAGGAAAGCTCGGGGCAGGAGGATTTGGGGCCGTGTACAAGGGAGTTCTCCCCGGCACGAACGGTGATCTCCATGTGGCGATCAAGAAGATCTCCAAGGAATCCATGCAAGGGGAGAAAGAGTACTTGTCGGAAGTCAATCTCTTCAGCCAGTTGCGCCATCGCAATCTGGTTCAGCTCATCGGCTACTGCCACGAGGTCGAAGACTTCCTCCTTATTTACGAATACATGCCCAACAGAAGCCTCGACAAGCACCTCTACAACGCCGGCAGATTGCTCGGGTGGGAGGAGCGGCACAAGATCTCGGTGGGGCTGGCGTCGGCCTTGCTCTACCTCCACGAGGAGTGGGAGCAGGGCGTGGTGCACCGGGACATCAAACCGAGCAACGTGATGCTGGATCTCCAATTCAATGCAAAGCTCGGCGACTTCGGACTGGCGAGGCTGGTCGACCACGACTGCACGGCGGTGACTACCGTCCTGGCCGGGACGAGGGGCTACATGGCGCCGGAGTACGAGAAGACAGGGAAGGCCCGCAAGGAATCGGACGTGTTCAGCTTCGGGGTGGTGGTGCTCGAGATCGCCTGCGGCCGGAGACCCATCAACTTCGCGGAGGAACCCGAGAGGATAAGTCTGGTGGAGTGGGTGTGGGGGTTGTACGAGAGAGGGGCGTGTCTGGAAGCTGCAGATCCAAGGCTGTGCCATGAGTTCGACGAGCGGCTGATGGAGAGGTTGATGGTGGTGGGATTGTGGTGCGCACATCCGGATTACAGGCTGCGGCCGTCGATAAGGCGGGTCATCGGCGTTCTTGTCTTCGAAGCTCCGCTGCCGGAGCTGCCACCGTTGAGCATGCCAAGGCAGGAAGGTAAATATGCAGCATCGTCATCGTCAACGTCATCGACGACGACGGGAGGAGGATGCTCCTTGAACAGCATGTCTTCTTCTTCGCATGCTTCCGAGAGTTTGATACGGTAAATAACAAGCAGTAAAATCTACAAGAATTAGACAATGTTTTAATTGTTTATTTAATTATTTTCTGAAGTTTTTGTTTTCATTTTAGTCATAAATCCATAACTTTAAGCTAGTTAGATATTAACTTTGTGTATACTTATCATTTTATACTTTATTTATTGTAATTTATATCAAATTTTAAACTTTGTATATTACTAATATCTTTCTTATTCTAAGAGAATATAAAATAATTTATAACTTTAACATCGTGTATGAGTGTACATCACTCTAATTAGACATACGGACTTTGTAATTGAATTTTATACGGGCTTCTCAAACCCTCTAGTTTAGATTTTTTTAATTTTTTATTAATAAATATATATTTTTTTAAGAAAGGTGAACTTTCAACCATTTGAAAAGTCGTTTTAAATAAAAAATTAAACAAAAAAGAAAATTTAAAATTTAAAAAGTAAGTGAAGTATTGAGGTATTAAATATAAATTTCAAAAGAACTTTCAACCAGTTGAAAAGTCGTTTTAAAGATGATTTTTCTAATTTTATTAAATACAAGAAAATTTTAAAATATTTATTTTTAACTTTACGTCTTATCTTATATTGCCAATGGAGATGCAATTTGATTGGTTATCTTTATCTTGCAATTTGATATGTTGAATGATGTGTTTTTGGATCTTATGAATGAAAATTTTCGAATTACTTAATTAAATATAGTTTAAAATAAAAAAAGAATATATTGTTATGTGATGTCGTGATCGTTGAATGATTTGTTTGTGGAATTTTTGAATGGAATTTTAAAAATTACTTAATAAATTATAGTAGGAGTATGGGCTGCCTATTTTATTATGAGTAATGAGATATTTCAAGTGCAAGAGATGAAGTCTAGGATACTAAATATTCTTATAAAATATGGTGTAATATATAGGTGTATTTACCCAGTGAGTAATTGGATAATTCTAGTAATGAGATATCAGTCTAGATAGTAAGTTGATCAATATGTACTTAATATTATTATTGTTGTTGCTGTAATATTCTACTCACAGGTCCATCAATCTCATAGATGTACCATAAATATTGCATAACTTTTCTATGGATGAATCAATTGATTGAGATACTAACTTTGTTCGATGAACTTGTACAAGCAGCAGTTTGGTTGATAGCAGAACTACTAAGCTTACTAAAATATGGTACAGTTTTTTGAGCCCAACTGTGTTTTCACTCTTCATCAACCACATTTACTGTCTTGTACAATCATTGACGTCAAGAACATTCTACATAGGGCTCCTGTTGGCTATATTTGAAATTAGAACCTTCAAATATCAGCCCAATTAATCTAAAGGCACTTTTAATATCGATTTCAAAATACTGCTTTATGATCCTAATGATCAATATGCTTTTTTATATGCTTAACTATATTCTTTAAGCTATACATGGTGTCACACCCTTAAATTTGAGGTGTTTTAGTGCGGTTGCTAATGCCAGAATGCATGAATGGCTGTCATGGTAAGAGCAATACCTAGGCCAACACCTTTGGACGTGCAAGTCCAAGGTTCGTGCGCATGGGACACTGCTCAAGGCTCAAGAATACATCTCCATTGGGGCATGTGTGGATAGATATGGAGCACACAAGCCGTGCAGGGCGCATGGCAAAAAGGCTAAAACAAGCAACTTCTAGCTATAAGTCACCCTTGCTTGGACCATAAAGCTGAAGGGAGTGTAAGAGAGATGCAGGAATGATCAAGAGTGATCAAAGAGGACTTTAGATTAGCTAGAGAGCTTGAGAATTATGTAGGTGGTATTGAGGTTGCTGGGTAAGAAATGTCTTATAATCATTGTTGGGTGAGTAAGAGAGGTTTTTATAGGTGTGGTATCCTTTCGAGTGAAAGAATGATGCTTTTTTCCTCTCAACTTTGCATACGTTTGAAGTTTTAGTGCCTTCTCAGTGATTCTATCTTCTTTATCCTGTCTTAGGCTAGTGATGGCCAAAGAGTTCCTCAAAACCTAAGAAGTGTGCATGTTAAATGATGATTTTATAATTTAAAAGGAGATGGTTCTACTCTTTCTAAACCGTATAATATCACGTCAGTCGATCAGATATTGGATGGGAAGGTAGGATGGACTACTTCATGGGTTTCCTAATGTCGTGGGTTATATATATATACAAATCATGACGTAAATTTATTAAAAGACTCGCCCACCCATTTCTTGATAAAATAATTTAACATGGCTCAAGGAACATATAAGTTAGAATAATTGGGTACTATAGAAAGGTTGTGAGTTAGTACACAAAGTATATGCCTCTTTGATTAGAATAATTGGAATCTGTATGAGAGGTCGTGAGTTTAATACTAGCAAAGTTCAAAAAAAGTACAATAGGTTTTTCCAATCCATGGAATATTTTTTTGGACAGATGATTATAACTAAGACCAAGTCTAACAAGAATCGAATCAGAATTCTAATTAGATAAATTATTCTAACAAAGGTGCAAAGATTGAAGGCCCTGCAGATTAAAGAGAGTCAATAATTCCTCCTGCTACGGTGTTGAAGAACACTGCTGCAGGAAGAGAAATAGGAGTTGAAGAAGAAGTAAAAGAAGAGATGTCAATGGAGTACTACTACTGCTATTAGCTAGTGAATGAATTACTCGGAGGCATACAGCAGCAGCTGCTCTGCTGCCTGTATGTCCATAATTAATTATTAACCTATTCAATAATTGCGAGATGAACTGATGGTAACAAATCAAGTCAAGTCAAATCTTCTTGAAGATTAATTTTTCTCGTGCAATAAAAATTTCCACAGGGAGACACTGCTACAATCAGCGTTTCCGTGTGCTTCTTCAACCTTTGGAAGTCTTCCTGATTCCCACATACGTCAAAATCTCCACACCAGAAAAGAATGCCTCGGAAGAGTAGCTCAACATCCAAAGAGACCGAGACAGTGGTGTTTTTTATCGTCTAAATAATTAATGAACCACACTTTCAATTATGCTAACCACACCATAAATTATAAGCCTACGTTAAGCCGCACATATTATTTTTGGTCATAGAACTAACTACATCAACTAGGCTTCTAAGTCCGTCTGATATTACTACTTAGTGTCTTGTCTTTCAGCAGTAGCTACACTACACATACTGAATGGTTGTCAGCTGTGCACATCTGCCCAATTTTGTTTGCAGATCATCTCTTTTTCTTCTTCTGCAGAAAAAGCATGCAGAGTGTAGAAAAGCAACTCTAGAATTGCAGATCACACATCTGAGGAGAAACATGCTATAGCAGCTATGCTGTATAGTCATGCAGAGGTTTGTTTCATCAAACTATCACCATCTTTATTTATTTGAAGCTCGATCCCTTTTGTGGTGCTGTTTCTATCTTGCTTTGAGAATGAAACAAGTTTCTAAATAATGGATGGTTGGTAATTTACCAACTCCCTTATTCTCTTTAAAAAAAGGGAGATAGAAGATTCTAAAACTTGCTTTTTGGGTGGGGTACATAAATTGCATGGATACGTTCTTACTCTGAAAATAAATATTATATCAAACAAACTTTACCTTAACTTATGCTACATCATAAGTGCTCAAAGTATTAAGTTTATTTACTTAGAATGATAAAACTTGATGAAAGAAGAAGATTATAAGTTTAAGATTATGAAGGAAGCCAAATGAAGAGCAAGAAATACTCTTCAACCCTGACTCTGAAAGGAGAGAAAAAAAAACAGTAGATCTTCAACTCCCGGAGAAATACGAAGAGGAAGAAATGCTGTTCAAGGATTCTCCTCCTGACGATGACGATCCTGCATTATTACCTTCCTGCCTCGACACGTTCAGCTGCGGCAGATCTGGCAACGGAGCTTCGAAGCTGAGAACGCTGATGGCCCCTGCCTTATCGGCGGCGGCAGCCTGTGATCCTGGTGCGCGCACCACAATCCCAACACCATCAGCCTCTCCATGAGCGTCTCCTCGAACTCACTGCACAGCCTTGGATCTGCAGCTTCAAGACACGCCCCTCTCTCGTACAACCCTCACACCCACTCCACCAGATTTCACCGATCGGGGTCGTCCGCCGTGTAGTTGATGGGTTTCCGGCCGCACGCCATCTCGAGCACCACCACTCCGAAGCTGAATACGTCCGATTCCTTGCGGGCCTTCCCTGTCTTCTCGTACTCCGGCGCGATGTACCCCCTCATCCTGGCCAGGATGGTCGTCGCCGTCATGCAGCTGTGCATCTTCGCCAATCCGAAATCGCCGAGTTTTGCTTTGAATTCGAGATCCAGCGTCACGTTGCTCGGCTTGACATAGGACCCATTGCTCCCACTCCTCGTGGAGGTAGTGCAACAACCGGTCGACGTTGTAGAGATGCTTGCCGAGGCTTCTGTTGGGCATGTACTGGTAGATAAGAAGGAAGTCGTCGGCCTCGTGGCAGTAGCCGATGAGCTGAACCAGGTTGCGGTGGCGCACCTGGCTGAAGAGATTGACTTCCTACAAATACTCTTTCTCCCGTTGCTTGGATTCTCTAGAGATCTTCTTGATAGCCACATGGAGATTGTTCAAGCCGGCGAGAACTCCCTTGTAGACGGCTCCAAATCCTCCCGCCCCGAGCTTCCCTTCCTCTGCGAAATTGCTTATGGCATCGGCCAAATCTTGGTAGGTAAAACTCCTCGGCCCCATTGGCTGGCAGAGCACAGGCAGAAGCCTGGCGGAGGTGGAGGCAGCGGCGGCGGCCGCCCTTTGGCGTCTTTGCTTTTTCCGCCTCTGCCACAGCACGAAGCACAGTAATCCCAGTACGCAGAGAACGAGCAGAGGGCCAATTACTGCCCCCAGAAGCAGCCTTTTCTATTATTATGTCTGAAGATATGGTGGTCAGCAGCTCTGTTGAGTTGCAGTCCCACGACAAGATGGTCTGCGCCTCCGCGCTGAGCCCGGTGGTGGCGGAAAAACCGACAGCTACCTCTTCCGGTAGGTACTTCCTCAAATCTACCACACTTGAGATGCTCCAGATTCGACCATCGACGGAGGGATCCTCCGATGAGTAAGAGAGGAGAACGGACAAGTTTATAGCACTGCCGTCGTGCTTCACTGTAGCGCGTTGGAATTTGTTGAAAACTAAACTTGAAATTTATATTTCTAATTTTTTTATTATCTAGCTCTTAGTTTATGGTTCATATTTATTGGTTGATTTGATTTATAATTATTTAAAAAAAGTATGGTTCATAATATTTCAATACTTGTAAATTTAGTGCTTAATTTAGCACTTTATTCTATTATAAATAGGTGATGTAAGTGTCAAGGTTATTGATTCCCATTTAATATAATTACTTCTCTATTGAAGAAAGTTCTTCCTATTTTCTCCTCTTTCATACCTTCTAGTTCCAGGAGCATTGTGTGAGAGCCCTATATTCCAACAAAGTGGTATCAGAGCAAGGTTCTGAAATTGTCAGAAGATGTCATCATCATCCTCTTATTCTTATCAGTATCCGAGACTCACTTCCCTTAATTATGGGATTTGGGTAATTCGGATGAAGATGATACTTGGTGCCCAAGGAGTATGGGAGATTGTAGAAAAAGGTTACAATCAGCCAAGTGATGAAGCAACTCTATCTCAAAGAGAAAGAGAAGTTTTGAAGAAGGAAAGGAAGAGGGATCAACATGCTCTCGCCATCATCCATCAAGGTCTGGATGATGAAATGCTCCACCGGATTGCGAACGAGACTACCTCAAAACAAGCATGGGAGGCCCTTCAAAACTCCATCATAGGAGTAGAGAAGGTGAAGAAAGTTCGTCTTCAAACTCTAAGGGCTGAGTTTGAATCTCTCTCAATGAAAGATGGTGAGGCAATCCAAGACTATTTTACAAGAATTTCTGTAATTGTGAATCAAATGAAGAATATGGGAGAATCAATGCCGGAGGCTCGAGTGGTGGAGAAAATTCTACGCTCTCTCGATGGGAGGTTCGATCATATCGTAGTGGCGATCGAAGAATCAAAGGATATCGAAGCCATGACCGTTGATCAATTAAATGAGTCTTTAAGGGCCTATGAAGAAAGGATGACTCGAGGCAAGCAACAACAGCCTGAGCAAGTACTCCAAGCCAAGATGACCTTGAAGTCCAGAGGAGGTGGATTGAACAGAGGTCGTGGTCGAGTACAAGGCAGAAGTAGAGGTAGCGGTCCAGGAAGAACAAATTATGAGCACACACAAAGCCATCAAAGAAATCAATTTCCCACAACAAGATCTTCAAGAGGACGAGGAAGAGGTAATTACTTGAAATATCCTAATCAAGTAAATAAATCTGATATTCAGTGTTATTCCTGTCATAAGTTTGGACACTATTATTGGGAGTGTCGGTCTAACAAAATATATGAAGAAGCAAAACTTATTGAATACAAAGAAGAAGAAACAGAACACTCTTTACTCCTTGCATTGAAGGATGGTGCGGTGAACGTGGATAAGTCAAGCGTGTGGTATCTTGACAACGGAGCAAGCAACCACATGTCAGGTGACAGAAACAAATTCTACAAACTCAATACCAACAAGAAGGGATTTGTAAGCTTTGGCGATGACACAAAGGTAAAAATTGAAGGTAATGGCGAAATTTTAATTCAAGCAAAAGATGGAAGTCATATAATTATTCAGGATGTCTATTATATTCCAAAGCTCACTAGTAATATCCTAAGTGTTGGACAACTTTTGGAAAGAGGACACAAAATTTATATGGAAGATACTATATTATGGCTTAGAGATAAGCAATCTAATCTCCTTGCAAAAGTCACAATGTCACAAAATCGTATGTTTATGTTAAATCTAGAAAACTGTGATGCAATTTGCTTAAAGACATGCTTTGAAGATACATCATGGATTTGGCACATGCGGCTTGGTCATTTAAATTTTGGAAGCCTCAGCTCTTTAGCAGAAAAGAAGATCGTGAAAGGGATTCCAAAAATTCATCATCCTGATCAGTTATGTGAAGGATGTTTACTTGGCAAACATTCAAGAAAAAGTTTTCCAAAGCAATCTAAATCAAGAGCTGAGAAGCCACTTCAACTAATTCATGCTGATATTTGTGGTCCAATCAAACCACAATCTTTTAGTGAAAATTCTTACTTCATCCTTTTCATTGATGATTATAGTAGAAAGACTTGGGTTTATTTTCTGAAGCATAAGTCAGAAGCTTTTATTTCATTCAAAAAATTTAAAGCTTTTGGTGAGAAGGAAACTGGTTGTAAAATTCAAGCCTTAAGAATAGATAGAGGTGGTGAATTTACTTCTAATGAATTTAAAAGTTTTTGTGAATTGCATGGTATTCGTCGTCCCTTGACAGTTTCAAGAACACCCCAACAGAATGGTGTTGCTGAGCGAAAGAACAGAACAATTCTCAATATGGCTCGAAGCATGCTGAAGTGAAAAGATATGCCGAAGGAATTTTGGGCTGAAGCAGTGGCATGTGCAGTTTATCTCTCGAATCGAAGTCCGACCAAGAGTTTGAAGAATGAAACTCCTCAAGAAGCATGGAGTGGACGGAAACCAAGTGTGGCGCACTTAAAAGTATTCGGATCCATCGCTTATGCACAGGTACCTGAACAAGAGAGATTTAAGCTTGATGACCGGAGTCAAAAGCTTATTTTTATCGGGTATGATGAAAACTCAAAAGGCTATAAATTATTTAACCCTGAAAAAAGAAAAGTTGTGATTAGTAGAGATGTGGAATTTGATGAGAATATGTCATGGGATTGGAATGAAAAACAAGAAGATTTGTATAATTTTCTACCATATTTTAAAGAGGAAGAAAATCATAATCGAGAAGCTACTCCACCAGCATCACCAATACATTCCACATACTCATCCTCACCATCATCATCTTCAGAAAGGCAAATCAAAACAAGATCCCTTGCAGATATTTACAATGAAACCGAAAGGTTAGATGATTTTAATCTATTTTGTTTACTTACTGACTGTGAACCTGTGAATTTTGAAGAAGCAAAAAAGGAGGATAAATGGGTTCGAGCTATGAATGAAGAAATTCAGGCAATAGAGAAGAATGAGACTTGGGAGTTAGCAAATCTTCCAAGTGGTCATAAACCGATTAAAGTCAAATGGGTGTACAAAGTAAAGAGAGATTCAAATGGAAAGGTGACAAGATACAAAGCAAGACTTGTAGCCAAAGGTTAAAAACAACAACAAGGCATTGAGTATGAAGAGGTATTTGCTCCAGTTGCTCGTATGGAAACTATTTGTTTATTAATATCATTTGCTGCGCAAAATCATTGGAAGATTCATCAATTGGACGTGAAATCTGCTTTCTTAAATGGCTATCTTGAAGAAGACATTTATGTTTAACAACCACTCGGGTATGTTGCTCCAGGACAAGAGAACAAAGTTTTGAAGCTGAAGAAAACATTATATGGGCTCAAACAAGCACCAAGAGCATGGAATAATCGACTTGACAAATATCTACATGAAAATAATTTTTATAGATGTCAACATGAATATGCTCTGTATAAAAAAGAAGAAAAAGAGAATATTTTATTTCTTTGTGTATATGTGGATGATCTTATTTTCACAGGAAATAATCCCAAGATGTTTGAAGATTTTAAGAAGGCAATGGCCCGCGAATTTGAGATGACAGACATGGGGCTTATGACATATTATTTAGGAATACAAGTTGTGCAAATGGAAGACTCTATTTTTCTTTCATAGGAAAGATATGCAAGGGAGGTACTCAGAAAGTTCAACATGCTAGATTGTAATTCCATCAGCACTCCTATGGAATGTGGAGCAAAATTATCCAAACACATGGATGATGAAGAGAAGGTTGATTCAACCATATTTAAGAGCCTTGTTGGAAGTCTAAGCTATTTAACTATCACAAAACCCGAGATTTTGTTTGCGGTGGGGATTGTGAGTCATTTTATGGAGACTCCAAACAAAACACACTTCATGACAACCAAGAGAATTCTGCGATATATCAAAGGTACTGTTGACTATGGAATTTTTTATACTTTCTCTAATGATGTCAAACTTATGGGGTATTGTGATAGTGATTTTGCTGGAGATATTGATGATAGAAAAAGCACAACTGGCTTTATTTTTTTCATGGGAAACAATGCTATCACATGGTGTTCGAAGAAACAACCTATCGTTACATTATCTACTTGTGAGTCTGAATATGTTGCGGCTACTTCATGTACATGCCATGCTATTTGGTTGAGAAGGCTGCTAAAGGAACTTTCCCTCAAACAAGGAACTGCTACAGAAATTATGATTGATAATAAGTCAGCACAAACATTAGCAAAAAATCCAGTCTTTCATGATCGAAGCAAACATATTGATACAAGGTATCATTTTATCTGAGAACATGTTGCAAATAAAGAGATTGAGCTAAAGCATATTAATACTGTTGAACAAGTCGCAGATATCTTTACGAAGCCTCTCAAGATCGATAGTTTTAAAAAGCTCAGACTAAAGCTCGGAGTTCAGAATATTTCAAGTTTAAGGGGAAGTGTTGAAAACTAAACTTGAAATTTATATTTCTAATTTTTTATTGTCTAGCTCTTAGTTTATGGTTCATATTTATTGGTTGATTTGGTTTATAATTATTTAAAAAAAGTATGGTTCATAATATTTCAATACTTGTAAATTTAGTGCTTAATTTAGCACTTTATTCTATTATAAATAGGTGATGTAAGTGTCAAGGTTATTGATTCCCATTTAATATAATTACTTTTCCATTGAAGAAAGTTCTTCCTATTTTCTCCTCTTTCATACCTTCTAGTTCCAGGAGCATTGTGTGAGAGCCCTATATTCCAATAGAATTGACATCGATGCCTATGGGATCGCCCTGGGTATCAATGTTTTCGTTCCGCCAAGTATCAAACTCTATCGCCACCGCTTGGTTATTGAAGACGCCGAAGTTTCCTCCGCCGGAGCCGGCCGGGATGGACTGCTCCGAGAAGGGTGTGAGGAAGAAAGCAAGCCCGTCGCCGCTGTTACTGACGTTGGGGTACTTGCTGATCTTGAAGGAGAAATGGGCGGTGAAGCTGCTGAGCTTACCTGAGACGGCGTCCCAAGGGCGGAGGCGGTCGGAAGCCAGAACACGACCAATGCAGCTTAGGACATCAGTTGTGTCGGTCAGCTGGATGCCGTCGGTTGTGGCAGTTGCGTCCGCTTCGAAGTTGAGCGAGACGACAAAGGGAAAAGAGGAAACAAAGAGCAGTAGCAAAGGCAAAGACAAATGCAAAGAACAGGAGAAGCAAAACAAGTTCACCGTTATCAA
The DNA here is from genome assembly GCA_030544415.1 of Thalia dealbata. NCBI lineage: Eukaryota > Viridiplantae > Streptophyta > Magnoliopsida > Zingiberales > Marantaceae > Thalia > Thalia dealbata. The sequence goes on along the minus strand of CM060457.1, from coordinate 28,014,752 downwards.
CCTCGGAAAGGATTGCAGAGGTAACCTGAGTGAGAGAGAGCTCCATTCATTTCTTTCCTTCGCTGTTTTAATTATTAGCTTCTTGGACTTTTATTTCTGGAATTATTTATCCCCTGTACTTTTATTTCATTCAACTTCAATTTGGCCTCCTATTATTCTCCTTAAATTATTATTTAGGGGGTTAAAAAAACACTTCAACCATTAGATTAAGATGAAAGTTTTTTTTAACTTACCCTAATTATTATAACTAGAGGGCTAAGTAGAGGGCGTAGAGGGCTAAGTAGAGGGCGTACGCTCCATGTACAAAATTAAGATATTTTTGATAATGAAAAATATATATTTATAAAATATATCGTTATTTTTTTACGTATAATAAGTATCTCGTTAAGTACACAAAGTGTACATTCCTTTGAGATGGTATCAGTAGTGGATATATAGAGCTCAATTACTCTAATGGGTCTCTACTGTCACTGAAACTTAATAATCTAATTGTTTAGTTGTTTTTAATTCCTTAAATGAATCTGTGTAGGAAAGAAACAACCATCACTCACGATAAAACATGAGGTGCATATGCCTATGAAACTGGTATTTTTAATTAAGTAGGTTGAGTCTATATGATTTATCATTCAAATTTATTCAAAGTAAAAATTACTTTTTCAACTGAGGTTGGCGCAGGTACAGGTACAGTATAAGTCTGAGTTGAGCAAATCACATTCCTAAAGCTTTTCTATTGATGCTTTATAAAAGCTTCTTGTATTATAAATGTTCACTTTATAAATTTCTTTTTATTTATTTTTCTTTTGGACAGTGGAATAGAATCGAAGAAGAGGTGACTTTGTGTTTCAATTCCGAGACAACTCCAGTTGAATCCACAAGTAAATGTCTCAATCAGATCAAATGAACATTTTTTTTTCGTTCTAAGTATATAAACTAATAAACCAGAGGTGCACAAAGATCGTGAGTTGAGTCTACTGCTAACAAATCAGAGAAAGGAAGCCATATGAAGAGCACTCTTCAACCCTGATTCTGACAGGAGAAAAGACAAAGAACAGTAAGAGAAATGGTTGGTAGATCTTCAACGCCCAGAGACGTATGAAGAGCAAGAAATGCTGTTCAAGGATTGTGCACCCGATGATGATGACGATGCCGCAGCAGCATTACCTTCCTGCCTCGCCACGTTGAACGGCGGCAGATCCGGCAAAGGAGCTTCGAAGCTGAGAATGCCGATGGCCCGCCTTATCGACGGCCGCAGCCTGAAGTCAGGATGCGCGCACCACAATCCCAACACCATCAACCTCTCCATGACCCGCACGTCGAACTCATTGCAGAGCCTCCGGTCTGTAGCTTCCAGACACGCCCCTCTCTCGTACAAACCCCATACCCATCCCACCAGATTTATCCTCTCCGGGGCCTCCGTGTAGTTGATGGGCTTCCGGCCGCACGCAATCTCGAGCAGCACCACCCCGAAGCTGAACACGTCGGATTCCTTTCGGGCCTTCCCTGTCTTCTCGTACTCCGGCGCGATGTACCCCCTCGTCCCAGCTAGGTTAGTCGTCACCGCCGTGCAGTCGTGCTCGACCAGCCTCGCCAGCCCGAAGTCGCCGAGCTTCGCGTTGAAATCGGGATCCAGCATCACGTTGCTCGGTTTGATGTCCCGGTGCACCACGCACTGCTCCCACTCCTCGTGGAGGTAGAGCATAGCCGAGGCCAGCCCGAATGTGATCTTGTGCCGCTCTGCCCACCCGAGCAATCTGTGGCCATCGTAGAGGTGCTTGTCGAGGCTTCTATTGGGCATGTATTCGTAAACAAGAAGGAAGTCGTCGGCCTCGTGGCAGTAGCCGATGAGCTGCACCAGGTTGCGGTGGCGCAGCTGGCTGAAGAGGATGACTTCCGACATGTACTCTTTCTCCCCTTGCTTGGATTCTCTCAAGATCTTCTTGATGGCCACTCGGAGATCATTCCTCGTGCTCGAAATAACTCCCCTGTACATGGCCCCGAATCCTCCCGCCCTGAGCTTGCCTTCCTCTGCAAAATTGTTGGTGGCCTTGGCCAAATCTTGGTAGGAAAAACTCCGCGACCCCCTTTGTTGGTCGAACACTGTTTGAAGCCTGGCGGCAGCGGCGGTCGTGCGACGCTTTTGCTTGTTCCGCCGTTGCCGCAGAATGAACCAAAACGATCCCAGCAAGCAGAGGTTGATCCCCAAGCCAATTGCTGTTCCTGGTAGCAGCGTCATCCAATTTTTGTGTCCATTGTCGATGTCCGCGGCTGGAGCTGGAGATGTAGCCGCCATCGGCGGAGTTAAAGTCCCAAGACAAGATGGTGTGCGACTCCGCCCCGCCAGCAATGGCGCCCAAGAAGCCGACGAGTACTTCTTCTGGCAGGTACCTCGTCAAATTTATTGAACTCGACAGGTTCCAGCTTTGTCCATCGACGGAGGGATCCGCCGATGAGTAAGAGAGGAGAACAGACAATTTCGTAGCATGGCCGTCGTACTTCACCACGACGTGCGCAGTGTTGCTTCCATTGCTGATGCTAAAATTGACCAGCTCGGCAACGGCGATCGACTTGATGGAATAAACGTCGATTCCAATGTGATCGCTCGGGGGATCAAAATTTTCGTTAAACGAGCTGTTGAACTCCACCGCCACGACTCTGATATCGGAGCCATTGTAAAGGCCAAGAGATCCTCCGTTGGAGTTGGCCGGGATGTGTTGCTCCGAGATGGGGGCAAGGAAGAAGGAGAGGCCGTCGCTGCTGTTGTAACCAGGGTAGCTGCTGATTCTGAAGGAGAAATGGGTGGTGAAGCTGGTTCTGAGGTTACTCGAGGAAGCGTCCCAGAGGCGGAGCCGGTCGGACACTGTACTGGACGTTGATTGTGTTAGTCAGCTCGATGCCGTCGGTCATGGCGGTGGCGTCGCCTTCAAGGTTGAGACCTTTAGCGAGTCTCACGCCGTCGGAGCCAGTGAAGTTGTAGGTGAAGTTGAGGGAGGTGACGAAGGGAAAAGAAGCAACAAAGAGCAGTAGCAATGACTAAGAGAAAGAGGGAGACCAGGGTAAGCACAGCATGTTCGCCATTGGCAATGTCGGAAAGGAATGCAGAGGTGCGTAAGCGAGAGTTCACTCTCCAATCTCCATTGCTCTCTCTCTCACATCCTTTAAAACTTGCTTCAAGTCAACGAGTCAAGATAACGTAATAAAATACTCTTAATATATATATATAATTAATAAAACTATTATAAAAAAATTTAATTTGCTACGGAGACTTTTCAAGTCAACGAGTCAACATAACACAAAGTTCAGTAAAATACTCTGTAAGAAATTAATAAAAGTATTAAAGAAAAAAAAGGTTGGATAGTTGGAAATTCAAGCTCTCTTTACCAAAATTAATTTTCAAAATACTCAAAAAAACATCTCTTAGGACACATACGATGCGGATATTAATTAGATAAAGTTATATACGTAGAAAGTGCTCGTCCTTCATCTACTAGGTCCTAATTTATTTTTATAAGCCTCACTTTGTGTGGTACTTCAATGAAGGATGTATTTGTTCACGTTCATCGACTCAAAATGCACGATGAAATGTACTGATCCAATGAAAATTCCAATAATTCATAGAAGAGTATTCTCACTTAAAATAATTATAAATTCATTAATGCTAAAAATAAGAGTTCTAAAATTAGACAGAGCATTTTTTTTTTATAAATCTAAGAACTTGTAGAGAGTAATAAAAGAAAAGAAAGAATTAAGTGTGGCGCAAATAAAACTTAATAAAAAGATTGAGTTTTTGTTTTTATTATTTTCTTATTTACCTAGGTTTAGTATTTTTCTCTTAGCTCAGTCATAGTATGATGATGTTACATTAAATAATTTCAATTAAACGACGTCATTCTCTTAAATATATTACAGTTTAATTTATAATATGTTACTTGATATTATACTCTTAATTTAATTTGATTGGACTATGGCCGAGGACCTCTTACAAGCGGTGAGCTCAACTTGATGGGGTTTTAAACCTTGAAATATCAAGGTAGGTGTAGCACCTTATAAGGTCTGGGTTTAATGTCAATGGAGAAAATGTATAGGTGTGATCATATCGTATGTAGAAATAATACAAGCCTTAGGAAACAGCGGAAGAACACCGTAATAGTAATGAATAAAGAAATTTACAATTTTTAGTTTTAGTTTCTCTCCTTACAATAAATCTCTCTAAAATAATATAAAATTGGATGATGATATTTCCTATGCATTTGAGCTATAAATAGTATGAATTAGGTGGGAGTTACGATGGTTGGATATGGAACACAACTTACTCCCGCTTGATCCTGAGGGTATAACATTTTTAAAAAATAATTAATAATTTGGTACCACATTCCTAAGGTGGTTGGTTGTTAGAGATTGCAACCTATTCTCTCGACCGAGTCTAAGTCTAGGAGGTGGTTAATTATAATAAATATATATATTAATTAATTGCTGGTGTGATATTTTTAATAAGGTGTTTAAATAGTTTGTTTGAGGGTTTTTTTAAATAAAAAAATTAGATCATATATATCTATGCAATTTCAATTGAACTATTTTTATTTATTTATCTATAATTATAAAATTATTTATAAGGTTTTAATAAATGAGGGAACTCCGAGAGATCACTGAAAACATAATAAAACAAAAATTATAAATTATTATAATATTAAACTTTGATATTGGATATTTCTTATTACTAAAACGTAGATGGAAGATATCTAAAATTTTCATATTTTTCTTAATGAAAATCTTTTTCTCTCAATATAGGACAATATGAATTTTCTTGAATAAAATTTTCCTCTGAATTGATATTATTTTCTTAATTTTTAGATATAATTCCCTTTCTAAAAGACGTTGGATTGAAGGAATATTAATTGTTACCTGTGGTAATCCATGATAACTAGTTGCAGTGGACCTGATTAGTAATCATTAATTGTCCAAGTTTAATCTCTATAATTGTGATGGTTATTTGAGTTTATTAAGTAAAAGATAGTCTTTCAAACAAGGTTAGTGCAGTCTGGTTAAACTCTCTATAAAATGTTCACTTTATGCACTTTTTTTTTCCTTCTTCACGGTAGAATATAATAGAAGAAGAGGTGACTTTTGAGTCCAAAATAAACTTGAATTGGAATAAGACAATTGCATGTGTGTGTTTCAACTCCGAGACAACTCCAGTTGAGTCCACAAGTACTCGTCTCAATCAGATCATATGATCTTTTTTTCCCTCCTAAGTAAAATAATAAACTAGAAGTTCACAAAGATTGTGAGTTGACTCTGCCACTAGCAAATCAGAGAACGGAAGCCATAAACCCAGATTCTGACGGGAGAAAAGAAAAAAAACAGTAAAAGAAAAGATCGGTAGATCTTCAACACCCGGAGGCATATGAAGAGCAAGAAATGCTGTTCAAGGATTGTGCAACCGATGATGATGACGACGCCACTGCATCATTACCTTCCTGCCTCGCTACGTTCAGTGGCGGCGGATCCGGCAAAGGAGCTTCGAAGCTGAGAAGGCCGATGGCCGCCTTATCGAGGGCCGCAGCCTGAAGTCCGGGTGCACGCACCACAATCCCAACACCATCAACCTCCCCATGAGCCGCCGGTCGAACTCATCGCAGAGCCTCCGGTCTCCAGCTTCCAGGCACGTTCCTCTCTCGTACAATCTCCACACCCACTCCACCAGATTTATCTGATCGGGGTCGTCCGCCGCGTAGTTTACGGGTTTCCGGCCGCACGCCATCTCATGCACCACCACTCCGAAGCTGAACACGTCCGATTTTTTGTGGGCCTTCCTTGTCTTCTCGTACTCCGGTGCGATGTACCCCTTCATGCCGGCTAGGACGATCGTCGCCGCTATGTAGCTGTGGTCCACCGGCTTCGCCAATCCAAAATCCCCGAGCTTTGCTTTGAATTTGAGATCCAGCATCACGTTACTCGGCCTGACGTCCCGGTGGATAGGGGTGTAATTCGGGCCGGGCGGCCTGCGGGCGGCTCGGGCCCGGCCCGACCCGAAGCACGAGCAGGCCGTGCTTGGCACGGCCTGCTACTGTTCATGTGCCGTGTCGGGCTGCAGGTTCTGAGCCCGCGGGCCGGCACGACATGACACGATATATATATATAATATGTATATATATATATTTTTTTAAAAAATTAAACAGCAGAATGGTTAATACACGGAAGGTGCGCGTTCGAAACCCGCAGCGCGCAATTATTTCGCAGGCGGGTGCAAAAATTCGGCGGGCCAGCCCGATCGAACCGTGCCGGGTCCAGCCCGGCACGCCTTCCGGTCGGACTCTGGGCCGTGCCGGGTGGGGCACTCTCCAGACCGTGCCGTGCCAGGCACGGTCCGCTACAGTAGCGTGCCGGGTTTGACCCGTCACGCTACAGTGCCGTGCCCATACGGGCCGTGCTCGGGTCGGCCCGAGCACGACCCGTTTACATCTCTACCGATGGAGGACCCACTGCTCCCACGTATGTATTGTTCAAAAAAACTAATTAAAATAACATTGTATATAAGAATAAATATATATATTAAAATAAGTTTACTTCTCATTAATTACACACCAAAATGTAATTAACTATAAATTAAAAGGTTTATCACTTTATTTTTATTTTTCAAAAGCAATGGCGAAGCCTGGCGGGATTACGCCAGAGGTGGGGGAAAGCTGCTTTCAGACTACTGCGCGTCTTGTCGATCTGGCCACAAAGATAGGGAAAGATCTGGGGGAGTCCGCGCCCACCCCGACGTCAAAAAGAATGGTTCTGAGCATTTGTCAGGGTATAGCCCTTGCATTTGCCGCAAAGATCTATATGGATATTATGTCAAAGTCCGGACATTAAGGTCAAATAATTGTTGTAACATTGGATTGGATTTGGCGAGCTTGAAGTTGAAAGCAATGTCGTAAAAATTTTTGATTTGCTTTAAAGATTGCAATGTAGTATTGACTTTTCTTGTGAGGAAGATTTTGTGCAAGGTAATAAAATGGACGGTATATTTTCTTGAATTGCTTGTTTGGTTTTTTGTTCGGTTTTTTTGGGAGTGGGGGCCCAGACGCCCGCAGAGATCGAGATCGCCCGCGGGCTCCGCCTCCACGTCGCCCGTGCGGAGTGCTGCTCCGCCTCTCGCCATCGCCATCGCCCGTCCTCCCCGATGATCCCCCACAGGCGTCCGTACCCGGGCTGACAGAGCAGCCGGGTGGCGGGCTGAAGGCGGCCTCCGGCATCAAGAAGCACGGGCCGTCGATCTCTTCCGCGACTTCCTCTTTGAGAAGGGAGGCCTCGCCCAGGTAACTCCTCCTCTAGGTTTTGTCACCGACCTTGAAACCCCCATCAGGAAGTAGCAAAACCCCTAAATTTTTAGGGTTCAAGCCATTGATTTCATGATTTCATTGATTTTGGGTTTTATTTTTCTCTCCCACGTCTGTTGTCCATCGAGCAGCGAGAGGAGGCACGGAGGCGGCTTGGAGAGAGGGTTTCCCATCTCACACTCCCACCCTCTTCGATCTGCGTCGCTCGCCATGGCTTCAGGAAATCAAGCGGGCTTCAAGAAGCACGGGCCGTCGATCTCTTCCGCGACTTCCTCTTTGAGAAGGGAGGCCTCGCCCTGGTAACTCCTCCTCTAGGTTTTGTCACCGACCTTGAAACCCCCATTAGGAAGTAGCAAAACCCCTAAATTTTTAGGGTTCAAGCTATTGATTTCATGATTTCATTGACTTTGGGTTTTATTTTTCTCTCCCACGTCTGTTGTCCACCGAGCGGCGAGAGGAGGCACGGAGGCGGCTTGGAGAGAGGGTTTCCCGTCTCACACTCCCACCCTCTTCGATCTGCGTCGCTCGCCATGGCTTCAGGAAATCAAGCGGGCTTCAAGAAGCGCGGGCCGTCGATCTCTTCCGCGACTTCCTTTTTGAGAAGGGAGGCCTCGTATTACACCCCGAACTAAACAGCCCTTCAATTTTTCTGCAAAGGGACTTCGATGGTGCGGCACAACGCGGCTGGGATGCGTTGTAAGCCTTGCGCGCGTGCGTGGGATGACTCCTTCTCCCGTGCGCGAGTGCGGAACCTCGGACCGAACACAAACTCTGGGCTTTTGCCCGGACGGACACTTGGGATTTCTTTCAAAAATGGGGAAAAGGTATGCAGCTTCGCTGCACCATTAAAACCCCAAAGAAACCTCAAATATATGCAAAGTTTACAAGCAAAAGAGTCGCCAAGGTCACTCCCCTTCGGCGACTGGACGACGCTGAGCGATAGGGCACAGCCGCCCCTCGTCCCGCTCGGATGACAAGCACTCGGACGCCCCTCGGTCGCCTGCTTGCTGCTTGCCTACTTGGCTAGCCTTGGCCGATCGCCTTCCTCGTCGCCTGGGTCAAGCTCCGAATCGCTTGAACGTCTCGCCTTGCTGCCAGTGAGCTCCTCCTTTTTCTTTTGCCCATGGGTGAGCCTATCTGTGCGCCCAAGAGCATGGGCGCATCCTAGGGAGCGTGGGTGCTGTACGACCCCATTAAGAAGCATGGTTTCTTAGCCATCTCTCATTAATGCTCCCTAATCCGGGCGTCCTTGTTGGTGCGGCACGTGCCACCTGTTCGGCTGTGCCACCTACACTTCACTTGCTGCGGGCAGCACCTTCGGCCGGGCTCGACCTGTTCGTACGGTCGAGCCACTTTGCTTGTTCCTTGTGCGGTTGAGTCCTTTGGCCCGGACCCAACCCTTGGCGCAGCCTAAGTCTTCAGCTGGCTTGCCAAAGTGCATCTCCGAATACTTTGAGGTGGAATTCTAGGCATTGTTCGGGCAATCTTGCCCCTTGCTCGGGCGTGCCTTCATCTCTCGGCCACGCCCCTTTGGCTGGAATATTACTGGTGTGATAAGGCTCCCCCTCTTGAGGACGTCGACGCCCTCGTCGACTCTACCTCGATGTAGGCCTTGATCTGCTTCTCGAACTGCCATAGGGTGGCATCTCGCTCCCAGCTGGCTTCGGAGGCTGGTTGGTCCTTCCATTGGACCAAGTATTCGGTGTTGCCTGGCGTGTCGTGTGTCTCTCCAAAATTTTCTCGACTTTCCTGCGGAATTCTGTGGTCACGGCCAGATGTGGTCGGGTGACTTGCTCCCGGTTGGGATCCGCGTCTTCATGGAAAGGCTTGAGGAACGACGTGTGAAATATCGGGTGGAGTCGCAGCCTAGTCGGGAGTCGGAGCTGGTAAGCAACTGCTCCGACCCTGCGCACCACCGGAAAAGGACCGTCAAACTTTGGGATCAAACCTTTGTGCAGCTTGGTCCCGCGGGCCTTCTTCCACATCTGGGGTGTTAGCTTCAGCAAAACTAAGTCACCCTCATTGAACTCTCTCGGTGTCTGGTACTTGTCTGTGTGTTTCTTCATGCGATGCGCGGCGCGCTCAAGGCTGCTCCTAGCCTTGGCGATCTGCTCTCCTCGGTCTCGGATAAATTTGGAGGCTGCCGGATACCTCCCTTCGCTCGTGGCTTGGGCTAGCTCGGCTAGAACGAGCGGTTGTTGCCCATAGACAAGCTCGAACGGGGACTTGCCTGTAGTAGATGAGCGATGGGTATTATATGAGAATTGGGCAGCATCAAGGAGCGTTACCCAATTCCGCTACGTCGTTGTGACGAAATGCCTTAGATACTCCTCGAGTAAGGCATTGATCCGTTTGGTCTGGCCATCCGTCTGCGGGTGGTTGGCAGTGGAGAACTTGAGCTTGGTTCCCAGCTGCTCGAACAATGCGGTCCAAAACCACCCCGTGAAACGGGAATCTCGGTCGCTGACTATGTCCTCCGGCAATACAAAGTAGCGCACTACATGTCGGAAGAACAAAGTGGCCGTCTCCTCGGTCGTGGCCTGCTCCGTCGTCGGAATAAACAAGGCGAACTTGCTAAACCTATCAACGACAACAAAAACAGCAGAAAAACCATCAGCTTTCGGAAAGGACTTCACAAAGTCCATCGAAATTGATGTCCATGGTTGGCTGGGCATGGGTAGCGGTTGCAAAAGTCCCGTTGGTCGGCTATGCTCCGTCTTGTCGCTTTGGCAAATGCCACAAGTCTTGACAAATGCCTCAACGTCGCGCTCCATTCGCGGCCAATAATACGAGCGTGCTAGTAGACTGCACGTCCGCTCGACTCCGGGATGGCCCGCCCAAGTCGAGTCATGGCACTCTGACATTAACGTCCGTCGGAGCTGGGTCGAAGTTGGGATCACCTGTCGGCTTCCCGCTGTCTGCAACAAGCCTGCTTTGTCGACCCAAAAGCGTTGGGTCTCCCCTCCGTGCGTTTTGGCCAGCAAGGCTTGATAGGCCTTGTCCTTCTTGACTGTCGCCTGGATCTGCTGTGTCAAGTCGCCCATGGCGCAGGCGGTAATCGCGCCAAGCTTTCGGCTGAGAGCATCCGCGGCCTGGTTGTATCGGCCGGGTCGGTGCTCCCACTGGAAGTCGAATTCGGGGAGCAGCTCTTGCCAACGAGCCTGCTTCGCCGAGAGCTTCTTCTGCGTGGTGAAGAATGTATTGACAACATTATCAGTCCGCACTATGAAGGGATGGCTCAGCAGGTAGACCCTCCATGTGCGAAGGCAATGCACTACGGCGAGCATCTCTCCCTCGTGTGTGCACTGTATCGTTGCTTGGCGGGGTTGAGCTTGAGACTCTCGTAAGCCACCGGGTGCCTGTCTTGGACAAGCACGCCTCCAAGTGCTCGCTCCGAAGCATCGGTGATGACTTCGAACGGCTGGTTGAAGTCGGGGAGCTTTAGCACGGGCTCGGTGCTAAGCCTCTGCTTAAGCTCGTCAATTGCCACTTGGCACTGGATTGTCCATGCCCAGTCGCACTCCTTGCGCAACAAGTCGGTGAGCGGTGTAGCGAGCTGTGCGAACCCTCGGACAAACCGTCGATAGTAATTGGCTAAGCCGCCTCCAATGCGATGCCCCAAGAACGAGATCTCCGCTTGGGCAAACTCGCACTTGTCTTTGCGCAAGTAAAGCTGCTGCTGCCTTAGCTTGGTAAACACAGCCCTCAAGTGCTGCAAATGCTTGGGCATGTCCCTGAAATATACCACGATGTCATCCAAATAAACGACGACGAAATGGTCGAGATACTCACGGAAAACATCGGTCATCAAGTTGCAAAATGTTGCTGGTGCGTTGGTGAGGCCGAACGGCATCACCAAGAACTCATACGACCCATATCTCATCATGCAAGTCGTCTTGGACTCGTCCCCTTCGGCAATCCGCACTTGCCAATACCCTGATCTTAAGTCGAGCTTGGAGAAAACTCGAGCACGGTTTAGCCGATCAAACAAGTCGGCAATGAGGGGAATCGAATACCTGTTCTTCACCGTTACTTTGTTGAGCACTCAATAGTCCACCCACAAGCGCAATGTGCCATCTTTCTTCTTTTGAAAGAGAACCGGCACGCCGAATGGTGCCTTTGATGGCCGGATCAATCCGGCTCCAACGAGGTCGTCGAGCTGCTTCTTCAGCTCCTCCAGTTCGGCTGGGGCCATGCGGTAAGGCGCTTGGGCTGGCGCCTTGGTCCCCGAAAATAGCTCAATGTGATGGTCGATTGGCCGTCGAGGAGGCAATGTCCGAGGTAGCTGGTCGGGCATTCGGTCGCCAAACTCCTCGATCACGGCTTTGGCTTCGGCAGGAATCGAACGCTCCTCTTGGTTGGGCGCAGGCTCCTTACGTATTGTGGTCAGAAAGGTTGCCTCGCCCTGCTTCATGCCTCGGACTAGCTGAATAGCCAAGAGCAAAGCTGCCTTTTGTGAGGTCGGGCCGGTAGAAGTGGATGCTTCCGCCATCTCTTCCCGCGAACATGCTTTGATGAAGCCTCCATGAGGGGGCTCCAAAAGCATTAATCCTTCGAGGTATGGTGCCACCATGGCTCGAGTCTGCAGCAAGAATTCGGATCCAAGGATTAGTCTGAAATCATCTAAGGGAATGGTTGTGAAATCGATGGTGTCGTGCTAATGTCCCAAGGTTGCTGGCACATATCGGATAATGCCGGTGACTCCAACCGGCTGAGCATTCACCATCTTCACGCGCGTGGGGCTGTCGACCACGCGTAGCTGCAACTCCCGGGCATGGTCAAGGCTGATAAAGTTGTGCGTTGCGCCCGTGTCGACCATTGCTCGGCATGGTCGGCCGTTGAGCTCCAGGGCAATGTACATCAGCCGCGGTTGCAGATGCGCGGCATTGAGTCGCTGCAGGGGCGCAACACACGCCAATGTGTTGCCTTCAGCTGGCACGGGCATGGCTACGGTCTCATCGAGCTGCACTTGTATCGTGGCTGCGGCGTGCTCCTGGTGCGGGCATCTCCGGGTGAAGTGCGGTCCCCTGCAGATCTCGCACCGTAGCCCCTGCGCTGGTCCCCGTTGTGCAGGGCCCGTGCTTTATACGTAGGCGAATTATCCTCGCCCACGACCCCGTCCGCGTGCGGCTCCAGGTCTCCCGCGCGGACGCGGCGGTCTTTGTGCCTGATATTGCGGCGGACTATATTGGCGCGGCGGTCGTCCAACATCAGCGGGTCGAGGAGGCGCGACCGCCCTCTTGTCAGTCAACCCCTCGGCTACTAGCTGAGCCTCTTTCAGGGTTGCGACGTCCCTCCGTTCAAGCTCTTCGCTGGCCCAAGTCTGAAGGCCAGCAAGGAAGGCATAGAGCTTGTCGGCTTCGGCCATATCCTGTAGATCCAAGATAATGTTGTTGAAGTCTTGGACTTACTCTCGGATGGACCTTGTTTGCCGAAGTTGCCGCAGCCGATGGCGAGCTGCTCGGGCTGCGTTCATCGGAAAGAACTGCCGCCGCAAGGCTTCCTTCATAAGTGCCCACTCGATGATGGGCTTGGCGGTCTCCGAAGCATTTGGGTCGGTCTCAAGACGCCACCAAAGCTTCGCATCGCCAAACAAGTAGGCTGCAGCGATGGGGACTTGATCAGCTGGGTCGATGTGGGCAGAAGTGAAGTATTGCTCCATGTCCCACATGAAATTGTCCAGCTTCTTAGTGTCGCGAGTCCCTGAAAACGTAGAGGGGTCAAGAATACGCGACGTCGGTCGTGGCTGAGCTTGTGCGGCCGGGGCATGGAGGAGCCCCGTGCGCAAAGCGTCGAACTCCCGGCGGAGGGAGCGTAGTTCCTCTGACTCGCGCTCCCGCTGCTGGGCTGTTTGCTCCGCCAGATCTAGCTCCAAACGGAGGAAGTCCACCTCCGTAGCTAGCGTCTCCAAGGCCCCATAAAGCTCCTAAGGCGATCATGCACCGTGGTCTGCAAAGAAGAACCATTGCCTGGTGCGGCTGGCGCACCGACCCACTTCTCCAATGCTTGTAGTCGTTCGGCCAGCTCGTCCTTCGAATGAACGTCCGCCATGAGTGTCAAACTGAGCTCTGATACCAGTGTTACACTCTGAACTAAACAGCCCTTCAATTTTTCTGCAAAGGGACTTCGGCGGTGCGGCACAACGTGGCTGGGACGCGTTGTAAGCTTTGCGCGCGCGTGTGGGACGACTCTTTCTCCCGTGCGCGAGTGCGGAACCTCGGACCGAACACAAACTCTGGGCTTTTGCCCGGACGGACACTTGGGATTTCTTTCAAATCTGAGGAAAAGGTATGCAGCTTCGCTGCACCGTTAAAACCCCAAAGAAACCTCAAATATATGCAAAGTTTACAAGCAAAAGAGTCGCCAAGGACACTCCCCTTCGGCGACTGGACCACGCTGAGCGAGAGGGCACAGCCGCCCCTCGTCCCGCTCGGATGACAAGCACTCGGACGCCCCTTGGTCGCCTGCTTGGCTAGCCTTGGCCGATCGCCTTCCTCGTCACCTGGCTCAAGCTCCGAATCGCTTGAACGTCTTTGCCTTGCTGCCAGTGAGCTCCCCCTTTTTCTTTCGCCCGTGGGTGAGCCTATCTGTGCGCCCAAGAGTATGGGCGCATCCCAGGGAGCGTGGGTGCTGTACGACCGCATTAAGAAGCATGGTTTCTTCGCCATCCCTCATTAATGCTCCCTAATCCGAGCGTCCTTGTTGGTGCGGCGCGTGCCACCTGTTCGACTGTGCCACCTGCACTTCACTTGCTGCGGGCAGCACCTTCGGCCGGGCTCGACCTGGTCGTGCGGTTGAGTCACTTTGCTTGTTCCTTGTGCGGTTGAGTCCCTTGGTCCGGACCCAACCCTTGGCGCAGTCTAAGTCTTCAGCTGACTCGCCAAAGTGCATCTCCGAATACTTTGAGGTGGAATTCCAGGCATTGTTCGGGCAATCTTGCCCCTTGCTCGGGCGTGCCTTCATCTCTCGGCTACGCCCCTTTGGCTGGAATACTACTGGTGTGACACCTTGCCCTGGTAACTCCTCCTCTAGGTTTTGTCACCGACCTTGAAACCCCCATCAGGAAGTAGCAAAACCCCTAAATTTTTAGGGTTCAAGCCATTGATTTCATGATTTCATTGATTTTGGGTTTATTTTTCTCTCCCACGTCTGTTGTCCACCGAGCGGCGAGAGGAGGCACGGAGGCGGCTTGGAGAGAGGGTTTCCCGTCTCACACTCCCACCCTCTTCGATCTGCGTCGCTCGCCATGGCTTCAGGAAATCAAGCGGGCTTCAAGAAGCGCAGGCCGTCGATCTCTTCCGCGACTTCCTCTTTGAGAAGGGAGGCCTCGCCCAGGTAACTCCTCCTCTAGGTTTTGTCACCGACCTTGAAACCCCCATCAGGAAGTAGCAAAACCCCTAAATTTTTAGGGTTCAAGCCATTGATTTCATGATTTCATTGATTTTGGGTTTTATTTTTCTCTCCCACGTCTGTTGTCACCTACATGCCATGCTTAGACCATAAAAAATCTTATGGTCTTTTGTTTGGTTCAAAATTTTATGGTCTAACAGCAGTACATAGTACCCCAACTTGTTTGATATTCTGTGCTGAACATAATGTATGAAATTTAATAGTTTGTCTTGGTTCATTTGATAATGATTGATTAGAAAATGCAAGAAGATGCAGCACCAACACAAATTATTTTTGTCTTTGTATAGTTTGTTGCTGATGCATTGGCACACTCTCAAGATCCATTGACTACTGATAGACATTGTATTTTTCTGTTTCTGTAGTTGATTCTATCAGCTGTGTTTTTTCTTAGTTGTTTCTCAACTGCTTAGAGCAGTAAGAATTGATACTAGAGGTTGTGGGTTCAAGATCTAATAAAGTTCAAAATTTATAATATAGTTTGTCTTTACTCTTAGATCGTCTTGAATTATAGGTGAATGTTAGATGAGCTTAATTTTTGTGGCTTATGATTTGTTGTAATTTTCCAAACCTAATAGGGTCTACATTTATTGTTGAGCAGAGGGGAAACATTATGAGCTTATACTATATGATGCTTAGATATCTAGGAATGAACTACCAACTGCATAATATTAATAACATGCATTTACTTCGTATACATCCAGTTGGCATCACCTACATGCCATGCATATATACTGCGGGTGTAGGTCCTCACCCTGAGCATAAGTCTGCATATAAGTCACCCCTAGCATAAACCCACATATAGCTTACCCTGGGTTTAAGCGCATATATAGATCATCAAAGGCATAAGCCTGTGTATGATCTGTGATTATGGGGCTGGTGTATAATCACTGAGCATATGCATGTATATATTCACTGCCGACAAGCCTGTGTTCTCACAAGCAACACATGCATCTCATAATAAATAATCAGTGTAGAAGCCCTCTTCCCACATGCACTCTTAGCATAGTGCAAAATGATTGATATAAATGCATCAGGATGTCAATAAAAGATGAGGAACATCATACAAAAGAAAAGGTAACTCCCTGCTCATAGATCTTAATTGTTAGATCTTAATTGTATTGGCATCATCATTAGTCCAGCTATAAAATCATATATTTTTCCTCCAATCTGCAATTAGCATTCATAGTCACAATCCTGACCCATGATAGTCCTTATTGTTAGTTGAATTGGTAAAGAGTTGAGAAGTTATGAGACTAAATAGCCATAGAGAACCAGTTGTTTTGTAGCTATTAAAGTTTAGTTACAACTAGTCGTTAGACCTGGATAGATATGTAATCAAGCTACAACCTTTAACTGATGAATATACAAGACATAGGTCTTGTTTTGCTCCTTATAACTCATCCATTCTTAGATAGATTATCAATAAATCAACTTTGTTTGGCATGCCCTAGACAGCCCTATCTGGTGCTGTTCTCTGGTGGTTGGACACAGATCAGGGGTGCCACCCTCGGTTACAAACCTGTGATTACTTGTAATGGTACAAATCACTCGAATAAAACCTGTGTTTGCTTATAATTCCACATCAAATTATGAACCATTGTGGATATATCAAAAGGTGAATGAGTGGAGGCGAAACAGGTTACATCAAAGGTTGTTGTAAATTGGACAGTAAAGATTAAAGACAACAAATTTTACCTTCTACTACTAGCTACATGGCTGTCCATAGACTACATGTTAGGATTTGAGTGTTACCTAATTGAATTATTTGTTAACACTTTCATTATTGATTTGGTATTGGAAGTGGTTTCTATAGTTTGTGACACTGCAGTTGCACAATAAGGGCCACGGAAACTTCTAGCCATTGGCAATTCATGAATTTAAATGCTGTGTTGGCATGCAAATGTTGTGCTGTGGGATAGCTAGTGTGGCAGGTGTCATTTGAAACACTTGATTGTTTTGTTGCAACTATAATCTAGGATCATATGCAATTTACAGTTTGAGATTTTTCCTTAGCAGTATATACACATATTGAACTGTAGAGGTCCAACAGATTTATCCCAAATGTCAGCAATGTACATGTATGGTTTTCGATTATAACAATTATATCCAGCTGCCAATTGATTGGGTAATGAAATTAAAATAGTGTCTTGCAGTTTGACATGTCTGACTTTTAAAATCAACAACACATCAGGTTGTTGGACCTGTCGATATCTCTAAAAGTTAGATCCCTATAAGCCTTCCTGATCCTTGAAGTTTAGCAACAAGGACATTTCATGACCATCTGTAGTGAATGGTCAGTGGACAAGCCATCCCCAAATTTTGGAGATATGAGTTGGCAGAATAGGAACAGATTAGCAAGTTTGAATTGCATATAGTATTTTGGAGATCCATAAAATGGCCATTTGAAATCTAGTATAGTTCTTGCAAAAGCCCATGTAAACCTTATTTACAAAGAATAAATTGATTAAAACCCTGTCCAATGCATTCATTAATTGACTCTTTTCTGTACTGGAAATACAGTTTAGACAAGAAAGCCTTGATGATGGATTTATAAGAAAATGATGTTTATATTTTAAATTTGTTTTTACCTAAGTTTCATCTTCTACATGCCATTGGAGGCCTTTTGGCCTGGTTTCATCTATGGAGATGAAAACTGAATAGATATTTTAACCCGTTAGGTTATAAAAAGTGATGCATGGCCACGTGTTTTTCTCTCCAGTATCTGCCGAACATCCTTTGTTTACATCAATCCATGCGTTGTGTCCTATGTTTCAGGTGAAATGTGCACAGGTCCTTCTTGAAGCAGGTGCTTCGGTGAATGCACTAGACAAGAATAAGAATACTCCGCTTCACTATGCTGCTGGTTACGGGCGCAAGGAGTGTGTTCTGGAGCATGGCGCGGCTGTGTAAGTCAAAAGATCAAAGTTCCAACTCCTCGAGCTTTCTAGTTCACTGCTCTTTTTTTCTTGGTGCAGCACTCTGCAGAATTTGGACCGGAAGACGCCTATTGATGTTGCCAAGCTGAACAATCAAGATGATGTCCTACTCGAAAAGGATGCGTTTCTTTAAGCGTCACTTTGTTATTAGTCATGTTCTCTACGTTCTATCTTGGCACCTAGTCGCTGTTCTGTCAATGAACTTTAAGGGTTTCATGTATGGCCAAAAATTATGGATTGGGAATGTCATTGCTATTACCTACTAGATTTCGCATTCTTTTCGGAAGTGTGTTTGTCGAATAATTTTTATATACATATTACTGTTATTACAACTTTTTACTTCACAAAAAAAAAAAGGTTAACATTGTAAATGATCATTTTGGTTTTTGCCTAGGAAAAAAAAAGGACTACATCTTCATGCTGTCAATATTATTCCAAAAGGAAAGTCTATATTTACTAGTCTGACAAGTTTGCAGCTAACAATAAGGTATATAATAACGTTTAGATACAAAGAACCAATGGGAGAAACTAGCAAGTAGTAACAAACAATTATATTTAAACCAGGAACCCATGGGAAGCATAGAAGCATGATGACTTAATGTCGGATACCTTGATCGGATAATGATGAAATGTTGCCTGGAACTGAATCTTTAGATACTCGTTAAGCAATATAGTCAACATCAAGAGTAGAATAGAGGAAACTGACGCTCCTGGCTTTGATTTCAAGCCAAATAGACTGATCATTGTAATTTGCGTGAGAATAATAGCGATGGATAAAAAGTGATGAATGCAAGGCCAGTACTGTCCAAATGTGTCATAATTTATTGCATATACATCCTGCATCTGCAAGGGAAGCCAGTACTGTCCAAATGTGTCGTAATTTATTGCATATACATCCTGCATCTGCAAGGGAACTTCGACATTAAATATAAAAATTACTGCTACTAAGAATCAATTTTCTGAGAAACTACCAAGAATCCTGAATCTTTATCTTCATGAGGTATCTAAGAAATGTGCAGGAACACATATTTTGATTTCACAGGAACCTTAATAAAGGAGAAAAAATAAATTCCTTTCTGAGACTCCAAGAACTGACAAAGTACAGTGCAATTTCCATATCTAAATGCAAATGCTCAAAGATTATTTCTATCTTACGTTTCCAGAGAATTCCTCAGGATTTCATAATTGAACAAGCGAGATTTTAAAATAGCAGTTTTTATAATAACTCAACCTAAACTAGTACCTGAGCATATATGGTTTTACCCAGCTCAATGAGCAATTCATTTGCACGGTTCTATCATTTTATTTGACAAAATTACATGGGATACTAGGAAATATTGACAGAGGAAACCACTCCATAAACTGGTAGCATACTGTGCTAATATGGTACTAAAACTAAAATATGCTCAAACGATATTCCATGAAGCCACACTGACGATGTAATGCTATTTACAAATTGACATATATTATCAGCATAACGTAAAGACTAAAAGATAATCTTGTTTATATTTGACTGTAAAAAAAATTGGAGCATCCGATTTTGCTCGTGTAAAAAAAATGCTAAATTTATTTTATATATACATGTAATTGTGCTAGTATTACGTCCACCTAAAAATTATGATAATTTTTTAAATATAATTCATAATCGTGCATTACTTAGGCTAATCAATGGTTTATATTTGCAATGTGGGTATTACATAAGGTTAATTTGACCCACTTAGATTGGGTTGACTTAAGTTTGACTAAGGGTAACTTTGACCTTTTATTTGAATGATTTGAGAAGATATTCATTATTTTTTTAAAAAAAAATATAAGAAGGAAGAGGAAAGAGGATAGTTTGGGCCTGACATGGGTTAATGAGAGTATGTTAATACTCAAATATGAGGAGGCTAAATTGGGCTCGGTTGGCCCAAATGCAACCCATAATTTAAAACCACATCTCAAACGTGGTCATCCAATTTTTTATTTAATGTATGTATCTATGTATAAGGCTGTGTGATTGACACTTGATTGGAAATATTGGTTGAGATTGTTTGTGTATGGTTGACCTAGATTAGATTTAAGTTGACACTTGGTTGGAAATAAGTATTTTAATTATAAGTCATACTTTATTTTAAAATATTTAAATATTACTACTGAAACTCAGAAATTATAAATCCTCATTTTTTTTTGAAATATATATATTACTAAATAATAAAACTTCTAAATTTTTAGAAAATATATATGTGTCAATAAATAAGTAGGTACATATATATACATATCGTCACATATATGCATATACATAACGTACAAATAAAGGTTTGCATAGATGTGTTAATAATAATAGCTAGATCTATATATATATTTAGCCATATAAATAGATTATATAGAAAATGAATACTTAACTAGATTCTCAAGTAGAAATGAAGTCTTATTATATATATATATATATATATATATATACAAGTCAATATGCATAGATGTATATATTAAATATACATATAAATAGAATCCTCCTCGTAAGAATAATTCTTTACAATATGTATATATAGGTATATAATAATAAATATATCTATATATATAAGTATCAAAATAAGTTTATCTCAAAAATTAAATAATTAAGGATTAATGGAAAAAAAAAGGGAGTTCGAGGCAACGTTATTAGTTTCCTTGTTGACCCGATCATCCCACAATCTAAATCTCCACCTCTACACCCTTCTGTCGCGAACAATTAAGATTGGCAAGCCTATGGTTGAATCCGTTCGACTAGGAAGAGAAGGCGTTTTAGGAAATGGAAGCTAACGGTACCCATGCTCAGAATCCTATATGGAAATAATAAATTTGAAGAATTAAGGTTGGTGCCCATTCTCTAGTTAATACAAAAATTTAATTTCTGGGATATGAAGTTAAGATCGTTGATAATATAGATTTTAGGTATTGTATTGTATTATTTTTTATTATTTTTTATATGAATTTCTCATGTATTTAATTTCTTTTTTTGAATGAAATTATTTGAGGATAGTGCTATTAGTTAATTTTGAATATTGAGGTGATTAAAAATATTTTATTTTATATACATCTATTAGATCACAGTGAATGTATATATATATTTCGTCTTCATTTATCTGTAAGTAATAATAATTAAATATATATAATTAAAGTCTACAATTGTTCTCTGTTAATAAAAATTAAACTTTCAAGATGCAGATGATGTATGAAATAAGTTCTCCCTGGCACCAACAGCGATCTCCAAGTGGCCATCAAGAAGATATCCAAAGAATCCATGCACGAGGAGAAAGAGTACTAGGCGAAAGTCACTCTCTTCAGCAAGTTGCGCCACCGCAACCTGGTGTAGCTCATCGGCTACTGCCACGAGGCCGACGGCTTTCTTCTTGTTTACAAATACATGCCCAACAGAAGCCTCGACAAGCACCTCTATGACGCCCACAGATTGCTCGGGTGGGCGGAGAGCAGCACAAGATCGCGCTCGGGCTGGCCTCTGCCTTGCTCTACCTCCATGAGGAGTGGGAGCAGTGCGTGGTGCACCGGGATATCAAACCGAGCAACGTGATGCTGGATCCCGAGTTCAACGCAAAGCTTGGCGACTTCGGGCTGGCGAGGCTGCTGGACCACAACTGCACGGCGGTGACGACTGTCCTGGCCGGGACGAGGGGACACATCGCGCCGGAGTACGAGAAGATGGGGAAGGCCCGTAAGAAATCCGACGTGTTCAGCTTCAGAGTGGTGATGCTCGAGATGGCTTGCGGCCGCAAACCCATCAACTACACGGAGGAGCCCGAGAAGATAAATATGGTGCAGTGGGCATGGGGGTTGTACGAGAAAGAGGCTTGTCTGGAAGCCTGCGATGAACTCGATGAGCGGATCATGGAGAGGTTGATGGTGGTGGGATTATGGTGCGCACACCCGGATTACAGGCTGCGGCCGTCGATAAGGCGGGCCATCGGCGAGGCTGCTGGACCACAACTACACGGCGGTGACGACTGTCCTGGCCGGGACGAGGTGATACATCGCGCCGGAGTACGAGAAGATGGGGAAGGCCCATAAGAAATCCGACGTGTTCAGCTTCAGAGTGGTGATGCTCGAGATGGCTTGTGGCCGCAAACCCATCAACTACACGGAGGAGCCCGAGAAGATAAATCTGGTGCAGTGGGCATGGGGGTTGTACGAGAAAGAGGCTTATCTGGAAGCCTGCGATGAACTCGATGAGCGGATCATGGAGAGGTTGATGGTGGTGGGATTATGGTGCGCACACCCGGATTACAGGCTGCGGCCGTCGATAAGGCGGGCCATCGGCGTCCTCAGCTTTGAGGCTCCGTTGCCGGATCTTCCGCCGCCGAACATGGCGAGGCAGGAAGGTAATGATGCAGCAGCGTCATCATCAGGAGGAGAATCCTTGAACAACATTTCTTCCACTTCCTATGCCTCCTGGCGCTGAAGACTATTTCTTGCTCTTCATATGTCTTTGTTCATGATCCTAAACTTATAGTCTTCTTCCTTCATCAAGTTTTATGATTCTAACTTAAATAAACTTATACTTTTAGCATTATGATGTAGCAGAAGGTAAGGTAAGGTTTGTTTGATGTGATATTGAAATAAGTAAATCTAGTTGATGGGTTATTATGTTATTACTGGATTAATTATTTTATACAAAGTAGCTAGATTTGGCGGATTAAATTAGAAAAAAAGAAAAGAGTAGTATAATCATATGGTAATTACATTAATTTTATAAATTATTGAATATATTTGTCACCCAGTAGCGTTTTTTATTATGAAATATTATGGGTACTTAATTTTTTTGTACATTTGTCCACTATAATATATCGAACCCTAGTTGTAACTTATAATTAACAGAGGGCCCATGTGTCTATTTTATATATCTAGTTGTAACATTTAATTAAGTTATATAAAGTTTATGATACATGATTGAACTATCCATTTATGCATCAAATAAATATATCTTAATACTAATATAAATTTGTGTACTTTTTTAAGTTAATATTTGTAGTGATGTATACGGGCCGTGCTCGGGCCGGTCGGTCTGGGCACACTACTGTAGAAGCCCGCTAATTATTCGCAGCCGTCAGAAATATTTGAAATATTTGCTTTATTTGTGCGCGCAGCGGGATTCGAACTCACGCCTTTAGGTTATTTGTGCGCGCAGCGGAATTTGAACTCATGCCTTTAGGTTATTTGTGCGCGCAGCGGAATTCAAACTCGTGGAATTTAAACTCGCACCTTTACTGCGGAAGCAAAATGAATTAACCATTTTGTCATTCAATATTTTTTTTAAAAAATATATATATTATATGTAAACCCCCATCAAAAAAAAAAAAAAAAAAAAAAAAAGGACCGGCCGGTTCGGTTAGACCGGCCGGTTCGGTTAGACCGGCCGGGTCAACCGGTCTACTCGGCCGGGTCGGCTAAACCGACCCCGTCGCTTAGAACCAAGTGGAAGAGGGCGAAGGGAAGCGCCCTAATCGCGCCTCCTTCGTCTTCTTCCCTTCGCACTCCACGCAGCAGCGACGACGGGCGAGGGCGTCGCCGGTGAAGCCGCCGTCGCCTCGGACCACTCCCGTCGCCATTGTCGAGAGGAGCATCGTCGGAGAAAAGCAGAGCAGCGGCGCCGTTGCTGCTCACCCTCTGCTGCGCACCCGGATCTCCGCCGCTGCACGCAGTGGAGTCGCCGCCGCGACTTCGCCTCAGTCGACCGTCGCAACCCGTCTACGCCGCCTCGTTTCGCCTCCACGAAGGCGCAGCGGCCGGATTTTCCACCTTGAAGCCGGTGATTTGGCAGCGGGCTCGCAGCAGAACGCGCTCGCGCAGGAGAGGAGCAAATCGTTCGATCCGCCTCTCCTGCTCCCCGAATCAGCACCAATAGTTGTTCGTGAACCCGTAGGTGAGTAATCGCCGCTATCGTTCCTCCTTCCAACCTTTGATTTCGCGGACGATGCGTTTGCCGTCCGCGGGTGGGTCGATGAGCGTCGAGAGCTCCGGCGACTGGTTCTTACGGCCGGATCGTTTGCAGCGAGCTTCCAGCCATCTCGCGCGCGAGGACGCGGGGTTGTTGGCCGGCGAGAGTACTTGAGCGTGGACGGCGGGAGCTCCGGCGAAGAAGCCGACGAGGGAGCGATCGGCGAAGAAAGCGGCGAAGGTGTTATTTCGCCCCTTTTCGTAATCGTGATTAAGGATTTCCTTAATCACGATTAGCGCTAATTAAGTGTGCTTAGTGTAAATAAAATATAATTAGTGGAAAATTATGTTATTGTATGCTTAGTTTAATTAAAAGCATGATTAGCGTTAATTAACTAAGCTTAGTGTATAAGAAATTATTTCTTTAATGAAACGGTTGGGTCGAATCAAGTGGGGTTAAATCGGTTGGGTTTGAGTTAAGTTTGGGTTCGAGTCAAGTTGGGTTGGGTGAGCCGAATCAAATAAGTTGAACCTCGTTCGAGCTCGAGTCAAATTAGATTGAATTTAATTTAGCTGAACCGGACCCGAACCGAACCGAACCGAACCGGGTGAACAGTAACTCGAACCGTTGACCGAGTCAACAGCTGACCCAGTCAGCATTGACCGGGCCCACCGCCGACCCAGTCAGCGTTGACCGTTGACCAGTCAACGTTGACCGTTGGCCGGGTCAGAAAAATATTAAAATAATAAAATAATATTAAAATAATAAAATAATATTAAAATATTAAAAAAATCAAAAAAAATCAAAAAAATAATAAAAATTTCTATGGGTTCTACTTGGACTCCTGGATGACTTGGGCCAAGTTATGGGTGAGTTTGATGAGTAGAAATTGAATAAAAAAATTCATTGAAGTTATTGGATAAAAATACAAAAATATGATAAATTCATAATTCATTAGGTAAGATTAATCCTAAACATGCATAGGATTAATTTAATGTAATAATTATTTAATTGGTAGATTTTAATTTATTTGTCTTAAGAGAAATAAATTAAATCTATTTTAAATAATTTTTATTAAATAGGATTATTGTGGGTACGCGATCCGAGAAGCTCGGCGGGTGATATTCTCCGCGCGACTTGGTTCCCAGAAGCAGATCGCTATCCCAGGTGCGTTGGTTCTCCGTTGGTAGGATTTATTCACGCTAGGGAATACCCGCTGGGGTTTCTTAGGAAAAATTCTTGGATGTCTTCAATATGATAAACCATAATGTTTGATAAGATTTAAATTTTATGCATGCTAGCATAGTTATCTTATCTAACATGTTTGATCTGCTAGGTATCTAACATGCTTTATAATCATGTCGTGCATGCTAAATTGCTTTGGTATGATATGTTAAATAACTACCATGCGGACATAGATAATACATGCGACATGTTAGAACCTTGGCGACGTCACCGCCACTTAGAGAAAAAGGGGCCTTTTTCCATATGCCCCGGTTGACCGCCGCGTCCCGACGGTGGTCAAACGGTGATGTTTCCGTTAGGCGCCACTCCCGAGGTTGATGCATAGCGGAGCACTGGGAGCACCACTCCCGACGTTATGCATAGCTCATATACTGGGAGCTGGTAGGGTAAGGGACTGTACACACTCCATGGTCATGTTAGATTGGAAATATGGAGCAAGTCCTCACCCGAAACCTTCACCCGCGCGAGTGTCGTTGTAGGCGGCCTCGTGATAGTCCTGAGATGGTTAGCTAGGATGAACCCTACCATGGACTTGGCACCGACGAAGTCGAGGGCCACATCCCATCGTGCGGATGTGCGCCAATCTCGATAGACGTTGACGGCTATTGGACTGGGAAGGTGATTCCACATGCGACGCCTTGGACAGTGGATCCGTAGACCGCACGACTATCACCCTTGACGTCTGCAGACGATCGGATGAGTAGTCCGGATCCTAGGGTGGTTATTCCGGCTAGCCGTGGCCGATGATATTTAAGAGAGGTGACCCTGTCTACGGGCAGTGTGTAGTACTACATGGGTGTCGTGACCCCTACGGTATCCGGGGAGGATGTAAGGGCACGACGGTTTCGCTAGGGGAGGCATGGTTGGCGACTAGTGAAACAACAAGAGAGGGACTCTGGGTCATCCGTCCTCTCTGCCAACATCAGTGCAGCGGGCATAGGTAGAGACAGAGACAGAAAGGCACTGATGGGCTTACTGATACTCTTAGCTAGGGTAGTCATTAAGCGCAGGCTGGCAGCCCGAGTTTATGAAACCTAAAAAGTCATACTATTGATATGGACACTAGACATGACTAGGGTGACATCTAGTGACATGTACACATTTAACTGTTTATTTAATTGTTTGTTTATGCTGTCTATTTTATATGAATTGTTTAAGACGAAATGGCATGAAAGATGATGATTAATTACCAAAGACATCCTAGAATACTCCTCCTAGCCTTTGATTTCCTTATTCGGTAGAGTCGTAATTTCGCATTAGGCCGCAAGGCTGAGCACACCGCGTTCAATGTCTGTGCAGGTGTCGATGCACGAGACGAGATCGATGACGGAGGGTTCGTCGCGAGAGGTATACGACTGCTGTTATGAGTTTTCGTATGCCGGTCTTAGATTTGTATTAGGAGATATCGGGACTGTATTTAAGATGTTATTTGAAAATGTGGGTGTATGTAGTTTCGTATTTGTACTTACGCCTTGTATGGGCTTGTCGGGCTCATACGGCGGTTGCCACGTGTCGTCCTGCGGGTCGGGGCGTGACATTATATATATATTAATCGTGTCGTGCCGGCACCCGGGCCTAGACCCTGCGTCCCGGCACGGCACAGCAACCGTGTTGGGCTAGGCCTAGGCTGCCCGGCCCAATTTACATCTCTAAATATTTGTATCAACAATCTAATAATTCACCTTTTTTTTGGGTATAAATACATAACTAATCCATCTTACGTTACTCACTCTACGAACTCAGCATCACTTATTTAAAATAGTTATTCATAAAGTATAATTTGGCTAATTTGATCGGTCAATATGCCACCTGGAAATGTGGCCAGATTGAAGCACAATCCGACCCCGTTAGGTCCACCTTCCCTCGCTCGTCCGTTTTCTTCCTCTGCCGCGGTCGCCATTGTTCCTCGAGGCCTGCACGGAGACGAAGCCGACGTGCTCCAGGAGACGAAGCATGGGCTTGATGCTCTGCTCTGTTCGTTCTTTCGGTCCGCATGGCGAAGAAACCCAGCTGCTCCAGGAGACGAAGCGCAGGTGGGGTCACAGCTCTGCTAGCAATGTCGAAGGATGGCAAGTCTATAGACAAAGTGATATCACCTCTGTTCGTTTTCACCGCGCAGCAACAACGATTAAGACAAACTCACAATCACGCCTCCGTTCGCTATGATTGCGGCCCTCGCTGTCATCTTCCAGCTTTGATTTCGTCTTGCTACTGTGCGGTGGCGACGATGAAGACGAATTCACGAGACTTCGTCATAGAAAAGGTTGAAGCCTGAAACTGCTCAATTGCAGGACAATGAGGAGCTTTGATTGGTTCAGGCGAGGTGGTCCGCTTCCACTTCGAGGTGGAGCAGTAGGACAATGGTGTCTTTCTCAACTTCTTCGGCTTTAACGGGACTGGTGGCGGGTTGAGAATTAAGGCGCTGCTATTCTACTTCTTCACCTTATTCTGCGTTGTGCTCCCGATGTCCATGCTCGTGCCGGAGGCGGAGTTGCCGACGTGGGTGGTCTGCTACATCCAGGCTGCCCCGTGCTCCCTAGAGTTGTATTTGGAAGGAGGGAATGAAGCGAAACGGGAAGCCTTACCTAGAAAAAGGATCTATCAGCAGGAAGCCTTATTTGGAGTTTTTTCATCAAGTGCTTTTCATTAAGAGTTCCCTCTCCATTGCTCTCTCACATCCTTTGAAATTTACTTCAAGTCAACGAGTCAATATAACATAATAAAATACTCTTATATCTATATGCCAAAAATATCTCTTAGGACATATGATGCAAATATTAATTAGATAAAGTTATGTACAAAGAAAGTGTTCATCCTTTGTCTACTAAGGTCCTAATTTACTTTTATTAGCCTCACTTTGTGTGGTACTTTAATGAAGGATGCATTTATCCTCGTTCATTGACTCAAAATGAACGATAAAATGTATTCTTACCTAAAATAATGAAAATAAGAGTTCTAAAAATAAGTATATAAATCTAATAATCTTAACATACAGAGGGTAATTTAATATCAAAGAAAAGAAAACTTAATAAAAGGATTAAATTTTTATTCTTATTATTTTCTTATTTATCTGAATTTAATATTTTCCTCTTAGCTCTCTCAGAGAGGATAGTATCCGATGATATTGCATCATATAATTTCAATTAAAAGACGTGGTTCTCATAAATGTATTACAATTTAATTGATAATATATCACTTAATATCACACTCTTAATTTAATTTGATTGGACCATGGCAAAAGACCTCTTACCAGCCATGAGCTCAACTTGATGGGGTTTTTAACCTTCAAAATATTAAGGTAGGTGTCACATCTTACAAAATATGTGTTTAATGTTGATGAAGAAAACACCGGTAAAATACTCAACTTTGGTTTATCTTCTTACAATAAATATCTTTAAAATAATATAAAATTGGATGATGATATTCGCTTATAGGAGGTGCACTTATAAATTTTTAAAAAATGATTAGTAATTAGGTAACACATCTCTAAGGTGGTTAGTTATCAGATATTGCAACTTATGAGCTCTGGACTAAGTCTAAGCATAAGAGGTAAGTTTAAGAGGTGGTTAATTATAATAATTTTATATATTAATTAATTGTTTAGGTGATATTTTTAATAAGATGCTTTAATGATTTATTTGTTTGTTCGAGGGTTTTTTTAATAAAAAAGTTAGATATATATATTTATGTAATTTCAATTGAATTATTTTTATTTATTTATCTATAATTATAAAATTATTTCTAAAGTTTTAATAAATAAGGCAACTGCAAGAGATCACTCAAATTCTAAAATAAGAATTATTATAATATTAAAATTTGATATTAGATATTTCTAGAGATATCTATAATTTTCATATTTTCCTTGATGAATTTTTTTCTCTCAATACAGGACAATATAAATTTTCTTGAATAAAATTTTCCTTCAATCGATATTACTTTAAAATTTTTAGTAATTTATAGATATAATTCCCTTTCTAAAAGATGTTAGATCTGATTAGTTAATTGTACAAGTTGAATCTCTATGATTGTGATGATTATTTGATACTATATGTATATATAGTATCAAATCACCTTTCTTAATATTATTTGATCGATACTTAATAAAAGCTTTCTTGTCAACCTTTATAATATAAAATGTTCACTTGCACACTTTTCTTTTCTTTTTCACAGTAGAATATAATAGAAGAAGAGGTGACTTTTGAGTCCAAAATAAACTTGAATTGGAATCAGACAATTGCATGCATGTGTTTCAACTTCGAGACAACTCCAGTTGAGTCCACTAGCACTTGTCTCAATCAGATCATATGATCTTCTTCTTTTTCCTCCTAAGTAAAATAATAAATTAGACGTGCACAGGTATTGTGAGTTGACTCTGCCACTAACAAAAAGGAAGCCATGAACCCAGATTCTGACAGGAGAAAAGAAAAAGAACAGCAAAAGAAAAGTTGTTCAAGGATTGTGCACCCGATGACGACGACGACGCCGCTGCATCATTACCTTCCTGCATCAGCGGCGGCGGATCCTGCAACGGAGCTTCGAAGCTGAGAACGCCGATGGCCCACCTTATCGACGGCCGCAGCCTAAAGGCAGGGTGCGCGCACCACAATCCCAGCACCATCAGCCTCTCCGTGACCCGCTCGTCGAGCTCATCGCACAGCCTTCCGTCTGCAGCTTCCAAGCACGCCCCTCTCTCGTACAACCTCCGCACCCACTCCACCAGATTTATCCTGTCCGGGACCTCCGCGTAGTTGATGGGCTTCCGGCCGCGCGCAATCTCGAGCAGCACCGCCCCGAAGCTGAACACGTCAGATTCCTCTTGGGCCTTCCCTGTCTTCTCGTACTCCGGTGCGATGTACCACCTCGTGCCGGCCAGGATGGTCGTCGCCGCCATGCAGCTGTGGTCCGCCGGCTTTGCCAATCTAAAATTCCCGAGCCTTGTATTGAATTCGAGATCCAGCATCACGTTGCTCGGCTTGACGTCTCGGCGGAGGACCCACTGCTCCCACTCCTCGTGGAGGTAGTGCAACGCCGACGCCATTGTTTGTGGCGTCGGCCAAATCTTGTGTCGGAAGCCAGAACACGACCGATGCTGCTTAGGACATCAGTTGGGTGGCGTCTGCTTCGAAGTTGAGGCCTTTAGTGATTCGGACGCCGTCGGAGCCGGTGAAGTTGCAGGTGAAGTTGAGCGAGGTGATGAAGGGAAAAGAGGACAAAGAGTGGTAGCAAAGAGAAAGAACAGGGGAAGCAGAGCATATTGAATTCTATATAATTTTAATTTTTTATATGATTTTGGATGATCATGAAATTCTTGTAATTTAAAACTAAAAGTTTTAACCTTAGTTTTTCTTTAAATCATGTTGAACACATAAATAGTATTTTTAAACACATAAGCAGCTTATGTTGAACACATAAATAGTATTTTTAAACACATAAACAGCTTATTTTCTTATATGAGCATTAAGTATTTTTAAATTATCTTCAACGCATAAATAGTATTTTTAAACACATAAACAACATATCCGGTAAATATTTTAAAATTAATAAATTTTTAAAAAATAAAATTTACTATATGTCCAATTATAATTAATATGATATTCCATTATTAATTAATATATTATTATTCTAACTAATCAAACCATTATTCTAACTAATCAAATATCAAAAGTTAACTGATAAATTCAAATATTATTTCTAAATTTATTAAATAAATTATTTTTTACTCATCAAGTAAGTTTATGAACAGAAATTTTAGTACAGGATAAAAATATTAAATTAAGAAAAGTAAGATTTTCAATAAATAAAAAAGTAATTTATTTTTAATTATAAATTTTATTCATTCTTTTCTAATAATATTAATATTATACCTAAATATCTTTAAACTAGTAGAATTTATATTTAAAAGTTCGTGCATGCCAAGCATATTAGAAGAAATAACTCATTTGAGATTTTAACTAGGAAATGTAAAAATTTCCCATTACTTTGTAACAACTTAACATTTTTTTATATGTCATGCTAGCCCACCAGGCTATGCCATGAACAGGCCATCGACAATATGCTACATACAACCTGATAAATACCTTCAACAACTGCTACTGTAATTATGCATTAAATTTCTCAAAATAGGTGTCATTGGAGATAACTAAAACAAACAAATCACAGATGCTACTGTGAACGTTGATTTAGTTCGCTTACATGCAGAGGGTGCATCTTCAAAGAACTTTTGCCCCTCGGCTCATCTGCTGTTAGCAAAATTGACTGAAGATACTGAGTATATAAAACAGACATTTACTGCTACCGTTTAGGATAAGTACTCAATTATGTATTCTCCCATAACTCCCTTTCTCTTCTCACCGATACCACCTTTAGTCTTCTGTAAAGTAGGTTCTCTATACTTTAATCTTTAACCTTTATCTTCTAGTCTCAGTGTCAGTCCATTGATCATCTTCAAACTTCTATACATCTGAGCATCACCTAAACATATTGACAAAAAAAAAATACAAATAGGAGCCAGAAAAATTACAGAGCTCGTGATCTAGCCGATCACACACATTCAGGTAAAGAGCTTGTTAACCCACCAAGCAGCAGTGAACAAGTGAACCCACCCAAGTGTTTCACTAGCATATGAACTGAAGTATCCCTTATTACTTCAATTCTATAACCCATCACTTGTTAACCTTTTTACTGTACCTACCTATCTAGATAGTCCAAGGACCAGTCGTAGCAAAAGCACTTTAACTAAGATTCTTAAATCCTATCTAATAATGTGAATTTAGGGCTTTTACACCCAGCAAGTGGGTATATGACTTTTAAGCTTAAAAAAATAATAACATAAGCACAGTTAGGCCATGAGAGGAGCGCGTAGAGATGAGGGTTGGAAGCTCAATCTGCGGGCGGAGAACGGGTCAGAGGGGGGAATGAAGAGAGGAAGGCAGGAAGAAAGGCCATGTGAAATGGATCAGCGTCAGCGCTGGAATCATTTACAAGCATTAAATCAATAATTTATGCACAACTGCGAGACTGAGTGGGAACAAATAAAGATACAACAAATGGCCTGAAGGAGAAAGATGTGAGAAAACGAAGGCTGCGAGAAGACGAGGAGGAGTAGCTGCTAATTTAATAAATTAAAGTGGTCTTTTTTTTCTGGTAGGTTGACTTGATTGAAGTCTTCCCACGAGTCTACAGAGGCTACTCCTAATTGAGACAGGAGCTCCCGCTTACGCACCTCTGCATTCCTTTCCGAGGTTGGCCATGGTGAACTTGTTGTGCTGCTTCCTCTGGCCTTCCTCTTTGCTGCTGCTCTTTGTTACTTCTTTTTCCCTAGCAACCTCGCTTTCCTTCAGCTTCAACTTCACCGGCTCCAACGGCGTCCAAATCGGTGGAAGCCTTAACTTCTCTGGCGATGCCTCCCCTACAGCCGATGGCATCCAGCTGACCAACAACAACATCGACAAGAATCCCACAGGCAGCGTCGGGCGAGCTATTTACCCCAACAGGCTTCGCCTCTGGGACGCCGCCTCAGGTAACCTCATAGCAAACTTCACCACCCATTTCTCCTTCAAAATTAGCAGCTACCCCAACATTAGCAGCGGCGACGGGCTTGCCTTTTTCCTCGCTCCAATGTCAGAGATACCTTTCCCGGTCAACTCCTCCGCGGGAGGAAGCCTTGGACTTTTCAATGACTCTAACCAAGTCGTGGCCGTGGAGTTCGATAGCTTCAAGAACTATTTTGATCTCTCTAGCAATCACATAGGGATCGATGTCTACTCCACCAAGTCGATCGCCTCTGTCGATTTGGTTAATTTTAGCATCAGCAACGGCAGCAACACTGCACATGCAACGGTGAAGTACGACGGCAGTGCTATGAACTTGTCCGTTCTCCTCTCTTACTCATCGGAGGATCCCTCCATCAATGGTCGAAGCTGGAACATTTCGCATGTGGTAGATTTGAAGAAGTACCTACCAGAATCGGTAGCCGTTGGCTTCTCGGCCAGCACCGGTCTTAGTGCGGAGGCGCACAACATCTTGTCTTGGATTTCAACTCAACTGAGCTGCCGATCGCCGGATCTCAAGCTCTAGCGTCGAAGACTGACCGTAAATACAATAACGGAACGAGGCTGCTCCAGGGGATACTAATTGGCATTGGGTTCGTCCTCTGCGTGCTGGGACCGTTGTGGTTCGTCCTGTGGCAACGACGGAACAAGCAAAGGCGCGGCATGGTCGCCACCGGGCTTCAAACTGTGTTCGACCAACAAAGGGGGCCACGAAGTTTTGCCTACCATGATTTGGCCAATGCCACAAATAATTTCGCAGAGGAAGGGAAGCTTGGGGCAGGAGGATTCGGGGCCGTGTACAGGGGAGTCATTCCCAGCACGGGGAGTGATCTCCGTGTGGCGATCAAGAAGATATTGAGCGAATCCAAGCAAGGGGAGAAAGAGTACATGTCCGAAGTCATCCTCTTCAGCCAGCTGCGCCACCGCAACTTGGTGCAGCTCATCGGTTACTGCCACGAGGCCGACGACTTCCTTCTTGTTTATGAATACATGCCCAACAGAAGCCTCGACAAGCACCTCTACGATGGCCACAGATTGCTCGGGTGGGCGGAGCGGTACAAGATCGCCCTCGGCCTGGCCTCGGCCGTTCTCTACCTCCACGAGGAGTGGGAGCAGTACATGGTGCACCGGGACATCAAACCGAGCAACGTGATGCTGGATCCCGATTTCAATGCGAAGCTTGGGGACTTCGGGCTTGCGAGGCTGGTCGATCACGACTGCACGGCGGTGACGACTAACTTGGCCGGAACAAAGGGGTACATCGCGCCGGAGTACGAGAAGACAGGGAGGGCCAGGAAGGAATCAGACGTGTTCAGCTTCGGGGTGGTGGTGCTCGAGATTGCCTGCGGACGGAAGCCCATAAACTATGCGGAGGCCCCGGAGAGGGTAAATCTGGTGGAGTGGGTGTGGGGGTTGTACGAGAGAGGGGCGTGTCTGGAAGCTGCAGACCGAAGGCTCTGCAATGAGTTTGACGATGGGCTCATGGAGAGGTTGATGGTGTTGGGATTGTGGTGCGCGCATCCTGACTTCAGGCTGCGGCCGTTGATAAGGCGGGCCGTCGACGTTCTCAGCTTCGAAGCTCCGTTGCCAGATCTATCGCTGCCGAACGTGGCGATGCAGGAGGGTAATAATGTAGCGGCGTCGTCATCAGGAGGAGGAGAATCCTTGAACAACATCTCCTCCTCTTCATATGCCTCCGGGCGTTGAAGACTAACTCTTCCTCTTCATATGTCTTCATCATCTTAAACTTATAGTCTTCTTCGTTCATCAAGTTTGATGATTCTAACATGAAATAAACTTATACTTTTAGCACTTATGATGTAGCAGAAGGTAAGGTAAGATTTGTTTGACGTAATATTGAAATAAGGAAATCTAAAGTTGAAATTTAACTCGTTCTCTCTGCAGAAGTAGCGGTAAAAGTTAAATGGAAAATGATTGTTTTTTTCTTATTTTATTAAATACAAGAATATGTTTTAAAATATTTATTTTAACTTGTCTTATCTTATCTTATCTTATCTTATCAAAGGAAAATTCAATTTGAATATTAGTTAGAAAACTGTGGATTTAATATTCACTGAATTTTAAAAAAGAAAGAGATCTTAGTTTGATAATTTCTTAGACGGCTAAATTGACATGTCTATGGAATTATTTAAAATATATTTATGAAAGCATCTTTAACCTACATTGATTTTGGTAACGCTTACACAACTTTTGTCGTAGAATCTATAATTAGATGAATATCGATAAAAAGAATTAAATATAAGACTTTATATGTCTCCTAAACCTGACGAGTATTTTTTCTTGTATGACTCAAGAATATTTTATTATGGGTATGAAATACTATAATGATAATTTAATTTGCACTATTATGAACTATCTTATGAGAGATAGTGTGAGGCTAATAGGTAACCTCAGTATATAAACTAATTACTTTGATATAAAATTAATTCATTAATTCCTTTTTTTAAGATTTAATAACAAAATTTGATATTAGGAAGCTTTAATTTTTGTATAAATATCCGTGTTAGTAATATAATAAATCAATGTAGAAAAGATAATAATAAAAATCAAACTTATGATGGCATATAAATATATATATATATATAATATTAAATGCCTTATTTGATCATGCGAACAATATAATATTAAATGCCTTATTTGATCACTTGAACAATATTAATTGTTCACCTCTAGTTCTTTGACTGATAGATAAAGTTTAGGCATGTGAACTGTTCTTCTCAAGTCCTTGTGCTGCACTGGATAGATAAAATTTAGACATGCGATGATTCTAAATTTTAATCCTTTTCAGCTTCAATTGCATTTAAAAATAGAAACGTACAGGGATTCATATTCCCTTATTCAGCATTTCACTTCAGTAGCAACCTGCACATATTATTGTTAATGACTGACGAAGTGATGATCCATCTTCTTTATCGGGTTGTCGCCCTATTCCACATCATTGTAGTCTACACACATCCTTGGCATAGATGACTAACAAAGTGATGAGTTGATAAGAAAGATGAGTTACAATTCAAGCCCTTAGCTTGAGTTGAACCCTTAAAAGGATTCAGGAGCTTGAGTGTTCGAACCCTTCCCGTATGTGGCACCAATGCCAATACGTGACACACCTCAAACCTAAACTAGGCATCTCAGCTCGAGTTCGACTCTAACATGAGGCATGTTCAGCACAAGCACTTACCATGAATGATATGATATGATATCATGCTCTACCTTTGGACCATAATATTACATCAAAGTATAACATGCAAATGATTAACAGTCATGCCTAGCATGACTTGCGAGGCAGTAGGCTATGTTAGGTACAACCTGACTCAGGTAGAGCATGTGTCGCCTATGAGTGGCTCAACCTATTGTGCATATCTAGGTGAAGCTACTTGGGTTTACCTAAGTGTGAAGACACTTAAAATAATCTTTAGGTTATTTTCAAAAATTATTTTTTATAATAAATAATATGTTAGGAAATTAAATATCCAAGTTTTTTTTTTCTCTTTTTCTTGGTCCAATATTTCATGTGGTTTCTCTTAAATTTAATTTCATAATCATATTTTCTTCTCTCATTCATAATAGTATCCTCAGCAATGACATTGACCATAAATGTGTGGACCATTTTGGTCATATATGTTGGGTGATCAATCAATTAAAAACTTCTTGCATTCATAGATTATTTTCTCCTAGGAATCTTGGAATCTTAAGAGGAGAGCAGCCTACGGTTAACTATTCTTATTGGAAGTCTTTTTTTTTTTGCTTGTTTTAATATTCTTTTACTTTGACTATTATGTTTCTTCAATCGTAGGAGTGTCAGTGTCAAGAAAGTATATTCAGGTTCTAGATATTAACTCAAATTTTAAGGTTCTACATACATTTAAAGCTTAGTAGGTTTTAAGTGGTACTTGATGGTGATGCTTCTCTGCGAATCTGCAACCTTTTAATCTGCAATAGCCATTATTCATTGTGAGTTGCTCTTGGTTTGAGTTCACCATGTTTAATCCAAATTGTTGTGTTTCCAGTAGAAGTGCAATGAACAGTAAAGCTGCAGAAACACATCCAGGGATCAAACTGGATTAGGTGCCCATCTGTTTTGTCAGCATGAGTAACAATTATTCCATGCATGAAGTCAAATCAAGTATACATTAAGTTGAAATCAAACTGAGTTGATAGATAACAAACTAAAACAGGGGACTACTCTTATTTCAGAATAAATCAAATCCGACCATCTTAAATTTCAGCTCGGCGATTTCGGGCTGGTGATGCTAGTCGTCCACGACTACACCGCGGTGATGACTTTCTGGCCGGGACGAGGGGATACATCGCGTCAGATACGAGAAGACAGGGAGGGCCCGTAAAGAGTCCGACGTGTTCAGCTTCGGAGTGGTGATGCTCGAGATTGCCTGCGGATGCAAACCTATCAACTACGCGGAGGAGCTCGACAGGATAAATCTGGTGCAGTGGGCATGGGGGTTGTACGAGAAAGAGGCGTGCTTGGAAGCTGCAGACCGGAGGCTCAGCGATGAGTTTGACGTGCGGGTCATGGAGAGGTTGATGGTGTTGGGATTGTGGTGCGTGCACCCTGACTTCAGGCTGCGGTAAGGCGGGCCATCGGTGTTCTCAGCTTCGAAGCTCCGTTGCAGGATCTGCCGCCGCTGAACATGGCGAAGCAGGAAGGTAATGATGCAGCGGCGTCGTCATCGTCGGGTGGACAATCCATGAACAGCATTTCTTGCTCTTCATATGTCTTCGGGTGTTGAAGATCTACCCTTTCTTTTACTGTTCTTTTTTTTTTTCTCCTCCTGTCGGAATCAGGGTCGGAGAGCATTTCTTGCTCTTGATATGGCTTCCAACAGTTCAGGATATCTTGTCATTTTGTATACTTACTGAGAAAACAAATTAATCACCGATCTTGTTCAGATTACCAGGTGAAGGGGAGAAGAGGAGCCGTCAAACTTACCAGCTCCGCCGCTGTCGCCTTCGCCGGTTGCGCCCACTCATCTTTTAATTAAGATGAATGAATTCAACTACCTCTGTATTAAATGCTGCTTTATAAAATCTAGCTCATGATTAAAAAATTGATTAAACTTACCAGGGAAATCTAAGCTGAGATGAATATTGATTAAATTAAATATAAGATATAAGATATTTATTAATTGTATCTACCACCAGTGACATGATAATATAAACAAGATGTTGATGTACTCTTTTAGATAACTTATTATTTTTCTAAAAACAATAGGAACCATATCAGCCAGTTGCCATTTTTCTTGATACGACATGATAATATTGGTGCAGTGGTAAGTGTTCCCATTCTTCTTTAGATGGTTCCACTTCCTCAGTAATGTAAATAAAGGTATGCCTAGACATAAACAAACATCATATTTTATACTCTAGAAGAATGATTCAGTTTTCTCGTAGAAATCCTAGGAAGAGAGGGACCCACAATTAACTATTCTTATTGGAAGTCCTTTTAGAGTATCAATATGAAGAAAGAATATTCATGGTCCAGAGTTTAACTCAAGTTTTAAGGTTCTACATTTTTGTTTCAAAGCTTAGTAGGTTTTAGATGGTACTTGATGGTGATGCTTCTTTGCAGATCTGCAACCTTTAAATCTGCAATAGGCATTATTCATTGAGTTGCTCTTGGTTTGAGTTTGCCATGTTTAATCCAAATTGTTGTGTTTCCAGTAGAAGTGCCATGAACATTAAAGCTGCGAAAACACATCCAGGAATCAAACTGGATTAGGTGCCCATCTGTTTTGTCAGCATTGAGTAACAACTATTCCATGCATGAAGTCAAATCAAGTATGTATTAAGTCGAAATCAAAATGAGTTGATAGATAACAAACTAAAACAGGGACTAGTCTTTCAGCTACTCTTCTTTCAACGCTAAATCAAATCCGACCATCTTAAATCTTCAATTAAGTTTGCTGAACTGTTTTGCTGCGTGTGACTTGAAGAAGTCTACGTAGCAAGTCAGTCAATTTATGAAGCTTAAAAGTAAGACGCCAACGGAGAGCAAGCCCTCCCTCTCACTCAGGCACCTCTGCGTTGCTTTCCTTGGTTGGCCATGGCGAACCCGTGCTGCTTCTCCTGGTCTTCCTCTTTTTATTTGCTGCAGCTCTCTGTTGCTTCTCTTCCCTTCGTAACCTCTCTCAACTTCACCTTCAACTTCACCAACTCCGACGGCAACGGAAACGATCAACGCCTCATCCGCCAAGGCGACGCCTCCGCCAAAGACCACGACATTGAGCTGACTAAGAACAATTACGGCTACAATGTCACATGCAGCGTCGAGCGAGTTCTGTACCCCGACCGGCTCCGCCTCTGGGAGCCGCCTCAGGTAACTACTCCACCTGAGGGTTTGAGCTTGACCACCCATTTCTCCTTCAAAATCAGAAACTACTCCGACCTTATCAGCGGCGACGGACTCGCCTTTTTTCTTGCTCCGATGTTGGAGATACCCTTCCCGGTCGACTCCTCCTATGGAGAAAGCCTTGGACTTTTTAATGACTCCGCTAACCAAGTCGTGGCGGTGGAGTTCGACGCCTTCAAGAACTACTTTGATCTCTCCGGCAATCACATAGGGATCGATGTCTACTCCACCAAGTCGATCGTCTCTGTCAATTTGGTTAATTTTAGCATGAGTAATGACAGCAACACTGCACATGCTACAATGAAGTACGACGGCAGTGCTATGAACTTGTTCGTTCTCCTCTCTTACTCATCGGAGGATCCCTCCATCGATGGTTGAAGCTGGAACATTTCGAGTGCGATAGATTTGACGAAGTACCTGCCGGAAGATGTATACGTCGGCTTCTCGGCCACCACCGGTCGCAAAGCGGAGGCGCACATCATCTTGTCTCGGGATTTCAACTCAACCGAGCTGCTCTACAGGAAAAAAAGGCTGCCACTACTATTGGTACTGGGCTTAATAGTTGCCCTTGCGATCATCCTCTGTGTGCTGGGGTTGGTGTGGTTCGTGCTGTGGCAATGGCGGAACAAGAAAAGACTCGGCCCAGCCGCCGCCGCCGAAGCCGCCGTGCTTCTGCCTGTGTTCGACCGGGGAATGGGGCTGAGAAGATTTGCATACCAAGATTTGGCCGAAGCCACAGGAAATTTCGCAGAGGAAGGGAAGCTCGGGGCAGGAGGATTTGGGGCCGTCTACAAGGGAGTTCTCCCCGGCACGAACGATGATCTCCATGTGGCCATCAAGAAGATCTCCAAGGAATCCATGCAAGGGGAGAAGGAGTACTTGTCTGAAGTCAATCTCTTCAGCCAGCTGCGCCACCGCAACCTAGTTCAGCTCATCGGCTACTGCCACAAGGCCGAAGACTTTCTCCTTATTTACGAATACAAGCCCAACAGAAGCCTCGACAAGCACCTCTACAGCGCTGCCAGATTGCTCGGGTGGGAGGAGCGGCACAAGATTGCGATGGGGCTGGCGTCGGCGTTGCTCTACCTCCACGAGGAGTGGGAGCAGGGCGTGGTCCACTGGGACATCAAACCGAGCAACGTGATGCTGGATCCCAATTTCAACGCCAAGCTCGGCGACTTCGGGCTGGCGAGGTTGGTCGACCACGACTGCACGGCGGTGACGACTAACCTGGCCGGGACGAGGGGTTACATCGTGCCGGAGTACGAGAAGACAGGGAGGGCCCGCAAGGAATCGGACGTGTTCAGCTTCGGGGTGGTGGTGCTCGAGATCGCCTGCGGCCGGAGACCCATCAACTTTGCGGAGGAACCCGACAGGATAAGTCTGGTGGAGTGGGTGTGGGGGTTGTACGAGAGAGGGGTGTGTCTGGAAGCTGCAGATGCAAGGCTGTCCCATGAATTCGACGAGCGGCTGATGGAGAGGTCGATGGTGGTGGGATTGTGGTGCGCACTTCCGGATTACGGGCTGCGGCCGTCGATAAGGCGGGTCATCGGCGTTCTTGTCTTCGAAGCTCTGCTGCCGGAGCTGCCGCCGTTGAGGATGCCAAGGCAGGAAGGTAAATATGAATCTGCGTCGTCATCAGGAGGACAATCCTTGAACCACATTTCTTCCTCTTCATATGCCTCCGGGAGTTGAAGACGCTTTCTTGCACTTCATATGTCTTCCTCCATGATCTTACACCTATAATCTTCTTCCTTCATCAAGTTTTATGATTCTATTTTAAATAAACTTATACTTTTAGCGCTTATGATGCTATAGCATAAGGTAAGGTAAGGTTTGTTTGATGTCACATAGAAATAATGAAATTTCACTCGCTCTCTCTACAAAAGTAGTTGTAAAAGCTAATTGGAAAATGATTATTTTTTATTTTTCTTATTCTATTAAATACAATAATATTTTTTAAATATTTATTTTTAACTTGGAGGTGAAAATTGATTTGTTATTTTTCCATCCCCCTGTTAAATTGAGTGATATGTTTTTGGAAATGTAATTTTTCAAATTATTTAATTAAGTATAGTTTAAAATTAAAAAAATATATTATTATGTGATGTCGTGTTCCTCTATTAAATTAATGCGTTGAGTATGTTTGTGGAATTTTTCAAATTGACTAGTATTATTTTTATAGTATTTTTTAATGCTTGCACAATTTTAATCTATGCTGAGTTGAATATTGATAAAATAAAAATATAATATATTTATTAATTGTATTAACCACGAGTGATATGATAATATTTTACTGATGTATATTCAATCTTAGGAGCATGAATCTTATTCTGATGAGATTAGTTTGATCAAATGTGGTATAAGAATAGAGTATGAGATACTGTAATGATAATTTAATTTACATTCTTATAGGTTATCTCTTATGATAATATTTTAAGTGGAATTGAATAATTCACATTATTTACTTTTCAAAATAGATCACTGAACCATGGAAGTATAATATGATTTTAATATGCACTCAATTCTTAAAAATATTATTTAAAATTATTGAATTAATTGTAGATCTACCTATAAGGATTTTTTGATATAATATTTATATATTTGATCATCACAATATTTTGTTATGGTTATGTGTTACAGGTGCAACATTGAATGTCGCGTACGCGATGGACGTTACTACCCGTATTCCAACTTCTCCAACTATATTTTATTATTTATACTCGCGATGGTTGAGAGATACTTGATCGTCGAATATAATATTTATTATATTATAGAGAGATCATTGTATGGAGAGAAAGCCAGAGTTGTTACTATCAACTCCGCAACTTGGGGGTTTTTACCGGTGCTTTATAATAATAAAGTAACCTTTTTCCCTCATCTCCTTGTTGTTGGTGTTTTATTGTGCTTCCACAGGCTTGTATCGTACAGAGCATCTGCGATACGCCGCATACCCGTGCGTTCTTCATCAGCAATCAAGGTGCGTAATTGACGGGTGTGTCAATTGGTATCAGAGCAAGGTTACAAACACCACAGGAGAAACATCTTCCGTTGCATCTTCTCGGCAAACATCAATTGTGACCAAACAAGAGTTTGAAAAGTTGGAAAAGAAAGTGGGCACGATGGAGGAATTGATAGAGGCGTGCAGATGATGTTCGCACGGCTCTTCAATGACCTCGAGCGAACCCAAATCTTGAATGAACAAGTATCCGAGATGGCGGAGCCAAGCTCCCGGATACCAAGGGGAGACGACGATGAACTGGGGGCTGCATTGAGAGCGGAGGCATGTTGCTCTAGCACCCGGCGATTATTGGACATTCACCAGCCCACAAAATCGAACGTCCATATTCCCGATCCCTCGACATTCGCTAAAGAACAAAGTGCTGAAATTTTGGAGAATTTCATATGGGACATGGAGTGTTTCTTTAAAGCCGCCAAGCTTGTTGACGAAGACCAAGTCGATATGGCCGCTGCGTTCCTTGTCGGCGACGCGAAGAAGTGGTGGAGGGTGCGTTGCGACCCCCATCTTCACGGAAAAGGCGAGGCAGTCACCACCTGGGCATCCATGATGAGGGAACTCCGACGACAGTTCCTTCCAGCCAACGCGGCGTGGCTTGCCCGTGAACGTCTGCAAAGACTGCAACAAAATCGTTTGGTCAGGGATTATGTCCAAGAGTTCAATACGGCCATCTTGGACCTCCATGACATGTCCGAAGCGGATCAATTGTTCGTATTTCTCAGAGGACTCCAACCATGGGTCCGGAATGAATTGATGCACAAGGGAGTAAGAGATCTACAAGAAGCGATCTCTACTGCAGAGGGTTTGCTTGATTGGCGAGCAAATAATTTCTCACCAAACGTCGACGCTGCGTCCTCCTCCCCTCGCTATCAACAACCCCTGGCTAACGGGTGTCGGCAAGCTGCTGCGAATCAAGGGCGACACCAATTCGACTCGTCCCAGGGCAGAGGAGAGTTCGCCGCATCGACGGGTGCTGGTAGGCCGCTGTTGGAAGTGAAGCGATGCGAATAAGACTCACGGCAATTCTGTAGTGGAAGAGAAAAAAATCGTGTAGGGTGGCTTCTTGCTATCCCTCACATCTATTGCAATAATATAGCAGATTACAAAAGTAAAATTGGAAAAACAAAGGAGAGAATTTGGAAGTGCTTCCATATTCTCTTACAATGCAGAAAGGAAATTATAAATTAACCATGCAAAGTTTAAATCAAAATACTTATTTCCAAAACAAGCTTATTTCCTAACATTCTCCCTCCTAAGCTTGTTATTCAATGTACTCCGAATTTGCACCTCTTGATCTTCTTGTCCGATTGCACCCAGTCATCACCATCACCTAAGTTAGCCTCCGACGTCTCAGAGTTCGATTCATCATACGGTGATTCCATGTCATGGTCAAGCTCCGTCCTCGAAGACTTCAAGCTTTTCACTTCGCCTCTCATTTGTTCCGTCTCCGCCAAGACTTCATCGAGCTTTTGCTTCGCCGCTTTGAACTCCACCATTGCTTATCTAGGAGAGAGTGCCAAACCACGCATGGAAACCTTGCTGTTTTCATCTGCTTCCTTGGCAAACTTGAGATCTCTCTTGAGCACCTTGATCTCTCCCTGCGCGTGAACCAGATCTAGAGAAGAATGCCCGTTCTTCTTCGAGCACTTGGAACTCAGCAGGCTTCTGTTGCTCTCCAGGACTGTTCTGGTCCTACTGCTTCTTAGGACCGCCTCCATCGCAGCGTTCTCCTCTTCCAGAAATCTCACGCGATCCTTCGTCATCAGATCCGATTCCTCCCTGACCGAAACTCGCTCGAGAGCCATGGAAACTTTCTCTCGAGCGACAACTTCCAGCCACGCCTCCATCCTGCAATTTGAAACAACGGGCAAGAGGAATACATCTCCTATTTCAGTTCCCATCCACGCCATCGTTCTTTTGGCTGAGGTTTTGCGGAGGAATTCGAGAGGTCCTTCTGCAGCAGCAGCTTTTGTCTTCCCGACCTTCTCCGCCATCCTCTCCGCTGCCTTCTTCGTCCAGCCAATAATTGCATCAACAGGCGATTTGGTTCCCACCTTACTGCTCTTCAGAACGCCATCATCACCGCCACCATCATCGCAGCCGCTGCTGCCCTGTTGCTGGCGGAGGCTCTCCTGCTTGCTGCGAACGGTGCCCAACACAGCAGCCTTCCTCGCCGCCGCTCGCGCATCAACTTGGCGCTCCAACCCGCTGAGAACCTCTCCGGCCGAATCCTGCTCGATCTCCCGTGCTTTAACTTCCTCAAAATTAAAATAAGGTTGAAAACTATAAGAAAATAAAATCACAGAAGAGAGACTGGAAGATCGAGGAACAAATACTTTTTTCTATATATTATTCATTTTCTAATATACAAACATTAAGTTGTTTATATAGATACGAAGTATACTAAAAAATAATAATTAGATCTAACAAAGATAATGTATAGCCAAGTGTCACTCTTATGTCTCCACTACGAGCACATATTACTCCTTGACTATTTACCTTTTCAACCAAATAAAAAACTAATAAAATGTAGCATTTAAAGTTTATTTAACAAAACTCCCCCGTAAACTTAAATGCTTCTACCGTCCACTACTCCGATCATTTTCTTGAATTTGTCAAAAGTCTCTTTTGGAAGCGGTTTTGTGAAGATATCCGCAACTTGATCTTGACTCGCCACGTGTACCAACTTCACATTTCCTTCCTTCACATGATCTCGGATAAAATGAAAACGAACGTCAATATGTTTGCTTCTTTCATGGTTCACTGGGTTCTTTGCCAACTCAATTGCTGACTTGTTATCAACTTGAATTATGGTTGCACCTAGTTGCTTTAATTCCATCTTGCTCAATAAATTTCTAAGCCATATTGCATGACATACACACCAAGATGCTGCAACATATTCAGCTTCACATGTTGAGAGCGTCACGATTGGTTGCTTCTTCGAGAGCCAAGTAAATGCAGTAGCTCCCATAAAGAATACATAACCCGATGTACTTTTTCGATCATCTATGTCTCCGCACCAATCGCTATCGGAGTATCCAACTAACTTGTAATCTTCTACTTTCGAGTAGAACAACCCAAGTGACACAGTTCCTTGGATATATCGTAGGATTCGCTTCAAT
This sequence comes from Thalia dealbata, assembly GCA_030544415.1. Lineage (NCBI taxonomy): Eukaryota > Viridiplantae > Streptophyta > Magnoliopsida > Zingiberales > Marantaceae > Thalia > Thalia dealbata. The sequence continues at coordinate 27,969,849 of CM060457.1, read as the reverse complement.
GCCTTCCAATGTGAGTAAAGTGGCTTCTCCATGAATCGACTTATAATGCCAACGCTTAATGAGAGATCCGGCCTTGTGCATGTGAGATAGCGAAGACTTCCTACTAAACTCTGATATGTACTTGCATCAACACGATTTCCACCGTCGAACTTCGAAAGTTTTGCACCTGGTTCCATGGGTGTTGAAACTGGGTTGCAATTTGCCATCTTGTATTTCTTCAAAGTTTCCTTTGCATACGCCTCCTGTGATATAAAGATACCTGTATCTTGTTGTCTAACTTCCAAGCCAAGAAAAAATTTCATCAAACCCAAATCTGTCATCTCAAATTCACGTGTCATTGTGCTCTTAAACTCTTCTATCATTTTATCATTGTTTCCCATAAAAATGAGGTCATCAACATAAAGAGCAACAAATATCATGTTACCTCCATTCTTCTTTGCATAAAGGGCATGCTCGTAGGGAGATTGCTTGAACCCGCTCTCTTTGAAATATGTGTCGATGCGTTTATTCCACGCTCACGGTGCTTGCTTTAATCCGTAGAGCGCCTTCTTCAATTTTAGCACCTTTTGTTCTTCTCCAATTCTCATATACCCCGGTGGTTGTTCGATGTAGATATCCTCTTCGAGTACACCATTCAAGAATGCCGATTTGACATCCATTTGAAATATCGACCATTTGAATTGAGCAGCATGTGAAAAGAGTAATCGGATTGTCTCCATTCTTGCAACAGGAGCAAATACCTCATCATAGTCAACTCCTGCCTTTTGTTTGTATCCTTTCGCAACAAGTCGCGCTTTGTATCGTTCTATCTTGCCTTGAGCATTCATCTTTTTCTTGAACACCCACTTTACACCAATAGGTTGGCTTCCTTTCGGCAACTCTGCTAGCTCCCATGTGTTGTTGCGGTTTATCGCCTTGATCTCCTCGTCCATAGCAATTTGCCAGTTCTCATCTCGCACCGCCTCTTCAAAACTAATATTTTCGGCATCTGCAAGAAGACATACAAAATGCATCTCACTTGTTGAATTATATATATCTTGTAAACTTCGCATTTTGGGTTGTTGAGGTTCCTCTTCATCATCAGTGGTTTCAGAATTTGTTGGCATGTTTGTTGGTCCAGTAGTTGATGATTCTTCAGCTTCGATGATAACCTCTGTCGAATTGTTCCAATCTCATTTGCTTGCTTCATTTATTTGCACATCATGACTCACCAACACTTTCTTGTTTATCGGGTCGAATAATTTGTATCCTTTAGTCTTCTCATCATAACCAATAAAGATATATTTTTTGCTTTTGTCTTCGAGCTTCGTCCTTTGTTGATCTGGTACGTGTGCATAAGCTACACTACCGAACACCTTGAGATGAGAAACCGTTGGCTTTTGTCTGCTCCATGCCTCTTGTGGTGTTTGATCATCTAACTTCATATGCGGACATCGATTTTGTACATAGATGGCACATTGCACAGCTTCTGCCCAAAATTCCTTTGGCATTTTCTTGCTCTTGAGCATTGATCGAACCATGTTGAGAATAGTTCGATTCTTCCTCTCTGCTACTCCGTTTTGTTGAGGTGAGTACGGTGCAGTGAGAAATCTTCTTATGCCTTGCTCCTCGCAATACTCCATGAAGGCCGTCGAAGTGTACTCGCCACCTCTATCAGATCGCATGGCCTTGATATGTCTACCTGTTGCCTTCTCCACCATCACTTTGAAATTTTTGAACACCTCAAATGCCTCGGATTTTTCCTTCAGAAAATAAACCCAAGTTTTTCGTGAGAAATCATCGATAAAGGAAATAAAATATCTTTTACCGCTGAAGGATTTAGGAGTGATTGGTCCACATATGTCGGTATGAATCAACTCGAGAATATGTTTAGCTCCATATTCTGCCCTCTTTTGAAACGAGGTTCTCTCTTGCTTGCTAAGCACACATTCTTCACAGAATTTGCTATGAAAATCCATGTCCGGCAGCCCGCGCATCATGTTCTTCTTTGCTAACTCTTTTAGACCACCATAGTTTTGGTGACCAAAGCGAAGATGCCACAATGTTGCTTTATCTTCTACGTTGAGTCGCAGACACTTTGCTTGTACACTCCTCAAGTTTAATTTGTACATTCGATTTCTTCCCATTTCGACTCGAGCAACCATTCGCCCTTGCTTGTCCTTCAAATGTAATAGCCTGTCTTGTAAAAGTATCGAGTAACCTTTCTCCGTTAATTGTCCCATACTCAAAATATTAGTCTTAAGATCTGGTACGTAATAAACATCTTGGATTGATCCTAATAAACCATCCTTTTGTAAATAACAAACCGTACCTCGACCCTTTACCTCAACTTTTGATGCATCTCCAAATGACACATGACCATGATCTATCTTTTGCATTTCTTTAAATAGGTACTCGTGGCCGCACATATGGTTGCTTGCTCCCAAGTCGAGATACCATAGCGTGTCATTGTTGATGTTGACTTCACTTTGAGTCATCAAAAGAAAACCTTCATTTGCTTCGTCTTCCAAGGTTAGGTTGATTGTTTCTTCCACCTTTTTATCGGTGCGACAATCTTTTGCATAATGCCCCATTTTTCCACAATTATAACATCTGTCGGAGTTGCAATCCGATGCGTAGTGACCATACTTGTAACACTTGTAGCACTTGATATTGGAATAATTTGACCGGCCGCCTCTTCCTCGACCGCGTCCTCTTCCACGCCAATTTGGTTGGCTTGATAGTCTCTTCTCCTTATAGAATCCTCCATGATTTCCGCCTTGACCACCACGACCATTTCCATGACCTCCACGGCCACGACCTCTACCTATAAAATTTTGAGAATAGAATACATTTTCATCTTTGATTGACGCCTTGGTCTGAAGTGCTTGCTCGAGTGGCTCCTCCTTCTTTTTCTTACGTTGTTCATGTACCTCCAGAGACCCAGCAAGCTCGTCAACTGTGAGCGTCGCAAGGTCCTTTGATTCTTCTATCGCGCAAACAACATTCTCAAAATTATCAGTTAAAGATCTCAGAATCTTCTCGACAATACGCGCATCAGATAGCGCTTCGCCATTACGAGCAAGTTGATTTGCCACAACTTGTACGCGGGTGATGTAGTCGGATACACCTTCGGACTCCTTCATCTTCATCCTCTCCAACTCGCCACGAAGAGTTTGGAGACGCACTTGCTTGACTCGGTCGGCTCCTTTAAACACTTTCTTTAAAGTGTCCCACGCTTCTTTTGAAGTAGTTGCACCTGCAATCTTCTCAAAGCCCGACTCGTCAACAGCTCGGAACAGCATGTACAGAGCTCCTTTATCCTTCGCTCGTGCCTCTTTCAAGGCCTTGTTTTGAGCCGCCGTATAACCCGTGGTGCTTGTTGGTTCTTCGAAACCTTCTTCGACCGTCTCCCATGCACCTTGAGATCCAAGGAGAGCTTTCATTTGAATGCTCCAATTCTCTTAGTTTGTTTTCGTCAGTCGTGGTAGCGGCATTTGCCCCGTTACAGATGCCATTAGCTCTGATACCACTTTGAAAACTATAAGAAAATAAAATCACAGAAGAGAGACTGGAAGATCGAGGAACAAATACTTTTTTCTATATATTATTCATTTTCTAATATACAAACATTAAGTCGTTTATATAGATACGAAGTATACTAAAAAAAAATAATTAGATCTAACAAAGATAATGTACGATAGCCAAGTGTCACTCTTATGTCTCCACTATGAGCACATATTACTCCTTGACTATTTACCTTTTCAACCAAATAAAAAACTAATAAAATGTAGCATTTAAAGTTTATTTAACAAAGGTGTTGACTGAATCTTCTCCAACTTCTCCCTCGCGATGTTGAAGGCGTTCCCATCACTGAAAAAGACATCCTCGCACTTGAAGAGAAGGTCCTCGAGGTTAGGCAGCTCCTGCAAGTCGTGCTCCATCTTCTCATCAGTGAACCGCTTGAACTGTCGCGCCTCCATCTGTAGCTCCGCCTTCTCTCGCTGCAGGCGGAGGATCATCGATATGATCTCGCTGGCAGTTGACACGGCGGCGCTGCGCTCCTCCTCGAGCTCCGCGCACAGCTCCTAGATCGTCTCCTTCTAACTCGCCACCGTCTCTCGCAGTGCAGCCACCTCGTCCACCTCATCCTTCACTTGCTTCTGGAATTCGACCACAGCAGCTTCATCCTCCACATCGATCAGATTCTTCATCATCCTCTGCATCGCCACGGAGTGGGAGGCTGCGAACTCTGTTTTCGCCTCCGCCTCCGCTTCTTCGGGACGACCTTCGTCCGCGACCTGCACTCCCGCAATTTCTTCGGCCACCGCCTTGACTACCTTCTGGAGAGGGCTTCCCGCCGCATTTCGTCCGATGTCCTCCGCAAGGTTCCCATCGATGAGGTCTCCAACTTCACTGCGCTCGCACATGAACGTGACTGGTTCGTCCTCGCCGAACTCCTTCACGAACATACTTCTCACGTCCTGCGCCTCCATCAGAGATAGTTCCTGCAAAATAAATTCTTCAAAAAAAATTTCTTTGTCTTCTTCAATTTCTATTTCTTCAACAAGCAGAACTTGATGAAGAACTTGATGGATCTCTTCTTTTTCACTGGCTTCAGCGAGGAACACCCTCTCTTCCTTCTCACACTCTGATGCATAGTGTCCAAAGCGAAAACACTTGAAGCATCTGATGTGAGATTTGTCTTTCCTTGTCTTCTCACGCTTTGGAGACGAATCGTCCCAATCTCCATCGCTGTGGCTATATGAATGCCCTCTGCCACGATCATGGCCTCTTCCTTGAGCAAAACCTATTGCTCTCCCTTGGCCCCTTCCACGCCAAGAGCTTGAAGAATCCCTACGGTGCTTTGTCTCTCCTTCTGCACGGGACCAAAGAACCTGATTCTCTTCAACTTGTGTAGAAGGTGCAAACCTTATTTCAAAGGTTTTCAGTGCTCCAACAACATAGTCCACGGTCATAGTCTTCAAATCTCCAAAGTGCTCTAAATTACAAACAATGGGATAGAATTTTGAAGGAAGTGAACGCAACAGCTTCTCAACCACCCTTTGCTCCTTCATCTTTGATCCGGCACTTCTCATCTCAGCCACCACAACAGATAAACGACCAACATACTCATCAACAAATTCTGAGTTTGTCATCTGTAGTTTCTCAAACTCACCACGTAATTTACTCAGCTTGGCATCTCTGAACCTTTCATCTCCAACATGGAGATTTTTCAGAGCTTCCCAAGCTTCTCTTGCTGTTCTTCTATCAGCAACGAGCCTCAAGACTTCATCATTCACAGATTGATGAATCATAGATAGAGCCACATTATCTTTTTTCGCATCCACCTGCACGGGTCCTCCGACCGGTTCGATTGCATCCCACACACCTTGCGCATTAAGGAACGATCTCATTCGCACAGCCCACATGGCGTAGTCACCTCCTTTGGTCAGCAACAGACCTGTGTTGTGACTCCCTCCTACCACTGAGGAGGTTCTGAGCATCGCATCTCCAGACGTGCCAACTACCGCCTTCTTCCAGGACACCGGCGTCTCCATCATTGTCTTCTAAGGTATCACCCGAGCGCACCTTGCTCTGATACCAATTGTTGGAAGTGAAGCGATGCGAATAAGACTCACGACAATTCTGTAGTGGAAGAGAAAAAAATCGTGTAGGGTGGCTTCTTGCTATCCCTCACATCTATTGCAATAATATAGCAGATTACAAAAGTAAAATTGGAAAAACAAAGGAGAGAATTTGGAAGTGCTACCATATTCTCTTACAATGCAGAAAGGAAATTATAAATTAACCATGCAAAGTTTAAATCAAAATACTTATTTCCAAAACAAGCTTATTTCCTAACAGCCGCAACCTGGTGGTTCTTCGCACTCGAACAGAGGAAAATAGGGGGGATGCGATCGATGTGGGGGTCCCCATCCGATGCACCAGTGTCGGCGGCAGGAAAAGTTGGCGGTGGTTCAATCGGAGGAAGAAGTGCCGGCTTCGGAAGAGACGGAGCCTCCCGTCATCGTCCGCGCGACTCCTCTGCAACAGATAAATGCAATCCGCAAGGGACGGGATTGCCACCTGATGTATGTCTCACTGCAGGTTAATGGCAAGCCCTGTTCGGGCATGGTGGATTCGGGCGCTACCCTCAATTTTGTCAGCAAAGAAGTGGCTAACATGCTCGAACTACCCATCGTAGAGAGCGAGCATAGAATCAAAACAGTCAATGCTCGCCCATCGAAGGTTCTCGGGGTGATTAAACAAGCGCCAACCACGATGGGACAATGGAACGGAGGAATTGATTTCACCGTGATCCCCTTGGATGATTTCGGCATCATACTGAGTAATGATTTTCTTCTCCGAACCCAGGTGATGGTGGCTCCCCATCTAGGCGGATTGATGGTGTTAGATGCAATGCAGCCGGGGTTCGCCAAAGCCTTGGCCGCTCCACCCACGAGGCTGGTTGAAGAACAGAGCACGAGCGTCGTAGGGATTGTCGCTGCATTACAACTCGTCGGAGGTTCGCGCCATGAAGATATCACCGTCGCTACTGTATTGAAAGAAGAAGGTTTGGAGGAGGACTTGGGAATCGATGTAGCACCGAAAATAACTGACGAACTCGGAGATGGGAACCAGCGGATTTCGGCGACAGGGAAGGGTGCTTCGAAATCGCGTAGGGGCGACAATTTCTTTTTCCCGATGGAGATGGCTCGCGGCGAGCGTGGTTCGGCTGTCAATCGCTTCATCTAAGAGCAACCGGAGCAGCTGGCGAACGATCGGGAGAGTTTGGGGAAGGCCAGGCGGCGGTTGACGAAGCACACCAACCCCCATCGCCGCCCAAAGAAGTTTGCTGCGAGTGATCGAGTTCTTTGTAAACTCGCTCCGTAGATATGGAGGAGAGCTCCACTTTCGCGTGTGCGTAAGAGATTGGCTCCCAGATATGATGGTTCTATTGTTTCCATGAAGCGAATCGGTTCTGTCACTTATCGATTTCAGCTCCCGCCCGTTTGCGCATCCATCCTGCATTATACATACGCTTCCTCAAAGCGTTCCACGAAGACGAGGAGCGCTGTCCCGATGCCGCCAGGGTCGTCCAAGATCGCCAAGAGCAGATGGGTGTGCGGGGATGCTTAGAGAAGTCTCGGTGACGAATAAAGATGCACATCGACGCCCATCGTCGACCAAAAGAATCTACTGTAGGTGACAAAGTTCTCTTTAAACATTCTACGCATATGTGGAGGCGTGCGCAGCGATCCCATATGCGGAGAGGATTGTTTCCAAGGATCGCTCGGCACCGCCTTCCCTCCAACGATCTCAGAAACAGGTGGACAGGATTTTGAGGCGCGGGACAGTTCACCCTGCAGGCGTCGTTGAAGGTTGGACTCAATGGAAGGGAGAGGCCGCTGAGGAAGCTAGCTGGAAAACATAGACATCGTTACAACCTTTTTGGACGCAGATTCACGGTTATGTTATGAAGGAGTCGATGGGGGCATCGACGTCTTCCGGCGGGAGAGAATTGTTACAGGTGCAACATTGAATCGTTGCATACGCGATGGACGTTACGACCCGTATTCCAACTTCTCCAACTTCCTCCTATATTTTATTATTTATACTCGTGATGGTTGAGAGATACTTCATCGTCGAATATAATATTCATTATATTATAGAGAGATCATTATACAGAGAGAAAGCCGGAGTTGTTACTATCAACTCCGCAACTTGGGGGTTTTTACCGGTGCTTTATAATAATAAAGTAATCTTTTTCCCTCATCTCCTTGTTGTTGGTGTTTTATTGTGCTTCCACAGGCTTGTATCGTACAAAGCATCTGCGATACGCCGCATACCCGTGCGTTCTTCGTCAGCAATCAAGGTGCGTAATTGACGGGTGTGTCAAGTGTCAAGATGTGATATAAAATTAATTCATTAATTCCTTTTTTTTAAGATTTAATAACAAAATGGCATATAAATATGCATAAATAAAGAATTCAATTATGTGAATAATATTAACTATTCACCTCAAGTTTAGATAGGTGACGATTCCACATTCCAAAACCCTACTTAGCTTCAATGAAGCCCATTTCTTTATTTGGTTGTTCCACTTCCGCTGCAGCCTACACACACCAGCATCTACGCTCACGAAATGACGAGTCATCTTCCACGTCCATTGTAGTGTGCATGCATGGTTGCCATCGATCACTGACCAAATGATAAGTCGATAAGGAAGACAAGTCATTGTTTGAATCGTTGGCTTGAGTTGAACTCTCTAAAGGGTTCGAGCGTTCAGACCCTTGCCGCGTGCAACATCAATGCCTGCATGCGACACACCTTGGACCTAGACTAGGCATCTCAACTCAAGCTCAACTTTAGCACGAGATACTTACTATGAACGAAATGATATCATGCCTACTTTTAGGCTATAATATTATGGTCCAATATAATGTGCAAATGATGACCGGCTATATCTAGCATAACTCACCAAGCAGTAGGTCGTGTTAGATACAACCTACCTTGAGCTATATGTTGCCTATACATATCAGAAGCTATTTAGGTGGCATGCCTCAATCCTACTATTGGGCACATGACAACCACCGTATAAGCTGCACTTCTACACCATAGCTTATACAAGGCTAAAGTATGACAAAATACCATAATTATTTTAATTAAACATAGCGGAAGCATAAAATTTTACATTTAAACTAATACTACCTATTTAAATCTCTATCTAGATTATCAAAATAATATTGTTTGTGAAACTAGGTTCTCCTTCACTCCCGGCTAATAGCCAAACCTGTAGGTAATAGGAAAAAATGTGCATATCTAAGTTGTGAAACTCAGTGAGGCTACAGATAGAGCACCTTAAAAATGACATAAGGTATTGTACAAACTAACAAGAAAATATATACACTAAAATCACATGTCAGTAATATGTAACAAAACAGTAGATATGACGTAGCATAAACATGATCATAACAAGGTATGTAACCGGATATAAGAAATATGTTCATCACAGTATCATTAAGTCGAAGATGTCATATCACCTTAATTAATATATCATAATTTATTCATATCACACCTAAGGCAGCCAGCTTATGTTCAAGGTAAATCCTTCGTCAGGAATTTCTCCGAACTCGTCAGTGTCAACTCTATGACTTTATCCTCTATGCCTATATACTAATGTTAGCAGAAGGAGCTGGTGACCACGGCATCCCTTTCTTCTAACATAAGTACTATACAATGCTGAGAGGATCAGAGGGACAGATTAATGCTACGATGTTTAGAGAACTTGTAATACCAAATGTCACGCCAAAGAACTTTTCGGGTGAAGTTCCGGATGTGCAGCGTATAGTTCAGAGAAGCAGGAACAATAAATAAGGAAAAGAATTACTTTTCCTGAGCACTGAAGAAACCACACTCTCTCTCTCCGACACTAGTAAAACAATTCCTTGGTGACCTGTTCATTAGGGATATAAATAATATAAAGATAATAACTATTGAGGGAGAGGTGTGACTCTTCATCGAGGGTAGCGTCTTTTTAACGCCTCTACCTGAGGGCGTAACAATAATACTTCTTGAGTTTAAATATCATTTAATGATCTATAAAAATATAACATTTAATTCTATATAATTAGTGTCACTTTTATATTTTGTCAGTAATATTATTGCTCCCATTTTAAAATCATGAATGAAATAATTCACCTTATTTTTTCTAAATAGTCGTAGACATAAATAATTACTAACTCGGGATGGATCACTTATTTAAAATAGTTATCCATAAAATACATTAAATTCTTAAAAAAAATACAAAATAACTAAATTAATTATAAATCTACTTATAAGGATTTTTTGATATAATATTTATATATTTGACCATCGTTCATTAATTCCTTTTTTAATAATAAATAGATCATATTAAATGCCTACCACTTAATCATGTAAATAATATTAATTATTCATCTCAAGTTCTCACATTAAGCTTTGGCTACACTGGATGGGTAAAGTTGAGATGGGTGAACATTCCAAATTCCAACCTTGTTCAGCTGCAATTGCACGTGAGAATAGACTATAGAGAAGTTTGATGATTCACATTCCCTTATTCGATCGTTTCACTTGCACGGCAACCTGCACACATTAATGCTGACGACTGACAAAGTGATGAGTCACTTCATCATCGAGTTGCCGCCTTATTTTGCATCATTGCAATTTGCAGGCGTCCTTGGCATCGACAACTAACGAAGTGATGAGTCAGTATGGAAGATGGGTTATCATCCAGGACCTTAGCTTGTCTTGAGCTCAAGCAAATCAGTTGAGTGCTCGATCAAGTCCCTTGATACATGACCATTTTCCTCAGGAGATTTACTGGTTATTGTTGGAGTCAAACTCATACTTAAGCTTGTTCTAATTGTATACGTGTAATATAGTTTTCTTTCATTAGCAGTTATGTTACAGTTTGTTTTCTAAACAATTGGTTCTGTATAAAACAGTGAAAACAGAGCATGTGTTGTGGCATGCGTTCTTCTCTACAACAGAGTTGTTCTTCTGATAGAAATTACACTTTGTTCATTCTTCTTGGATCTCTGTTTTGTTTTCTTCATTTGGTATCAAAGCGTTCCAAGTTTCGAAAAAAAGAAAAAGAAAAACAACGTTCAAGTTTTTGAAGTTCTTGCGTGTACCCCTTCTCTGTTTTTCCGAAGGTAAATGGAGACCATGACGTCTGGGACGAAGCCGCTGCTGACAACGCCGGCAAGTGGAAAGAACCCTCTAATAAACTTGGGGAGTTCTGCTGGTTCTAAAGCCTCTCCAAGTGGTGGAGGAGGCACTCTTGGTCATTGCCCGATGCTTCAGAAAGGTGGGAACTTTGCCATGTGGGCAATTCGTGTTCGCTCGTTCTTGAAGGCGCAGGGAGTCTGGGAGACGATTGAACCAGTGAATGGAGATGATCATGCGGTAGACAAGCGCCTGGATGACATAGCCATCTCGTTTATTCATCAGGCGCTAAGTGATGATCTATTGATACTGGTTGCTGATAAGGGATCAGCGAAGGAGACGTGGGATGCACTTAAAAGTCTTCATGGAGGAAACGAGAAGTTTCAGAAGGCCAGGATGAGCCAACTCCGTGGTGAGTTTGAGAATTGTCATATGATTGATAATGATTCAATTGATGATTTTATAAATCGTCTCTCCTCAATCGTGACGACGATGAGAAATATTGGACAAAGAGTTAAAGAAGAACATGTAGTAGAGAAAATTCTGTGATCGGTACCATCGAAGTTTGACCCGGTGGCATGCAACCTGGAGCAATTCCAGGATACTTCAACAATGTCTGTTGATTATGTTGTAAGTGCCCTAAAAACTTTTGAAGTTAGACTTAAATCTAGGTCGCAAATTTTTGACAACCAGGTGTTGTTAACCCGGTCTGGTTGGGAGCCGAGAGGGAGAAGTAATTTCGGTAATCTCCATGGACGTGGACGCGGGTTTAATAACAACAACAGAGGAAGATTTCGGGGTCGTGGCAGATTTTTTGGCGATCGGCGCACTGCTGGAGATGTCAACAGTAGCAGTTCGTCACATCAAAACAAATCCAAGAAAGATAAGTCCTCTGTCAAGTGTTACAATTGCAAGAATTTTGGTCATTATGCATCCGAGTGCAGGAAGGAGGATGTAATTTTCCTTGCTGAACAAAATGCTGACAACAATCAGCAAGAGTCTCAGGTTCAACACAATGTCTTGATGATAGTTGAAGAAAAGGAATCTGATACGGATGTGATTTTACAGAGTATCAGTTCAGAAACTAATCTTCTTGATGTGTGGTACTTGGATTCAGGTGCCACAAGTCATATGACAGGAAAGAAGGAGTATTTCCATACCTTGGATGAGTCTGTGGTTGGAAAAGTCAGATATGGTGATGGTTCGCTGGAAAAATCAGTAGGAAAGGGATCAGTTTATTTACCTATGGGTGGAGGTATCACAAACTTACTTCATAATGTTCTTTTTATTCCTTCATTGCAGTCAAGCATCCTAAGTGTAGGCCAACTTGATGAATTAGGCTACACTATCGTTATTAAAAATGGAGTTATGTGCATTTCTGATAAAATGGGAAAAGTTGTGATAAATGTTAAAAGAACTCCAAATAGAATGTATCCATTAAAGTGTGATCTTGCTGATCAATGTTTGCTGACCTCTACTGAATTCAATAGTAAGTTATGGCATCATAGATTCGGACATGTGAATTATCAGACTTTGAAATGTATGTCTGATCAATCCTTAGTTCAAGGGCTGCCAAAAATCTCTCCTGCAAAAGAAATTTGTGATGAATGTGCAGTCACAAAACTGAATAGATCAGCTTTTCCTAATGCAACATCGTTTAGAGCTAAAACTGTTTTGGAGCTTATTCATGGTGATTTGTGTGGCCCCATCATTCCCTCTTCCTTAGGAGGGAGTAGCTATTTCTTCCTGCTTGTAGATGATTTCTCAAGGTACATGTGGGTGTTTATGCTTAAACAAAAATCTAGTGCATTTGAAGTTTTCAAACAGTTCAAGACTTTATCTGAATCTGAAAGTGGAGAAAAGGTGAAGTCCTTCAGGTCTGATAGAGGTGGTGAGTTCAATTCCAATGAGTTTAAGTTGTTCTGTCACAAACATGGAATTAGAAGATTCTTGACTGCTCCCTACACTCCACAACAGAATAGGGTAGTAGAGAGAAGGAATAGGACAGTAATGTCCATGTCTCGGTCTCTCTTGAAAATTCTTATAATCTCAATTAGAAGATACGTAGGCAGCCCAAAATCTAATTTTGGGTTCGGTCTTTTTATTTTTTTGCAGATTTTAATATTGGAGCAGAGATTTTATAGGAGGAGGAGCCTCTTTCTTTTTGCAGATTTTAATATTGAAGCATAGGAGGAGGAGTTGATCAAGTTTAATTTAAGTTAAAAGTGTTAATTTTGTAAGATAATGATTGATTTATTCTTTGAAGTACTGAGATGTTTTATAAATTATATTATATATTTTAAAAAAATTATATACTTTAATAAAATTAAAATGTAATTATTTTTTTAAGATTCGAGTACAAGATGAATTTTCTAGAAAAAAAAGTGTTAGGTAACTTTTATTAGCCTGACTTTTTTTTAGTCTCACATCATGTAATTCTGGGGGAAACATTGCATATTTAAGACAATACTTTCACTAGCACTAGTGTACTTGTACGGGCGGGCCGGGCTTGGCTTGCCACGCATTAATGCGTGGGCATGTGCCCGGGCACGAGCCTGGCCCATTATCATGCCTAGCAATCATGTCGTACAACTTTTTAACATTGGAAAAATATTTGCCCACATGGCATACAACTCTAGCTATGCATGCTCTTTCTTTTTTGTATGTTTTTTTTTTATAATCCTCCATAATTAATATTTGTTACGCTCTTTCTTTTTTTTATGCTTTTTTTTAATAATCCTTTATAATTAATATTTGTTATTTGTTATAGATAAATGGCGCTCCCATCAATCAACAGCTACAAATTAACTATCTAAGCAACTTTGATACTGTTAGGTAAATAATATTTAATAAATTTACATCTGAAATAAGTTTATTAATTAACTTTTGAACGATATAATGTTAGGAGGGCAGCGGGAATGGAAGAGATCGCCGGATGTAGTCTTTGTTCGAGAGGATCATAAAACTTTTCACGTGAAGTTTCAACCTATTGGAGCATAACAAGAGGAACATCCAAGCAATGATAATAAATAAGAGAAAGAATTACTTTTTTTCTCTCTCTCTCTCCGACCCTGATAAAACAATTCCTTGATGACATGTTCATTAGGGATATAAATAATATGAAGATAGCAACTATTGAGGGAGAGGTGTGACTCTTCATCGACGGTAGCGTCTTTTCAACGCCTCTACCTGAGGGCGTAACAATAATACTTATTGGGTTTAAATACATTTAATTCTATATAATTACTGTCACTTTTATATTTTGTTAGTAATATTATTGCTCCCATTTTAAAATCATAAATGAAATAATTCACCTTTTTTTTTTAAATAGTCGACATAGATAATTACTAACTCGGGATCTTATTTAAAATAGTTATCCATAAAATATGTTAAATTCTTTAAAAAAAATATATAAAATAATTAAAAATGAAGACGCCCACAGAGAGAGGGAGCACCTCAGCGTTGCTTTCCATGGTTGGCCATGGCGAACCTGTGCTGCTTCCCCTGGTCTTCCTCTCTCTATTTGCTGCTGCTCTCTGTTGCTTCTCTTCCCTTCGTAATCTCTCTCAACTTCACCGGCTCCGACGGCGTCCGAATCGATCAACGCCTCATCACCCAAGGCAACGTCTCTCCCACAACCCACGGCATTGAGCTGACAAAGAACTATCGCGGCGACAGTGTCACAAGCAGCGTCGAGCGAGTTTTGTACCCCGACCGGCTCCGCCTCTGGGATGCCCCCTTAGGTAACCTCACGGCCAGCTTCACCACCCATTTCTCCTTCAAAATTAGCAATTATTCCGACAATAATAACGGCGAGGGGCTCGCCTTTTTCCTCGCTCGAATGTCGCAGATACCCATCTTTAACCCTCAATGATATATGAATATCTATCAATAAAATTAAAATATAAGATATTTATCCATAATTTGATGAATATCTATAAATAAAATTAAAATATAAGATATTTATCAATTGTATTCATCCTTGCATGTCTCCTAAATTTAAAAGTATGTTTGATCACATATAACTCAAAAATATTTTATTATGGGTATGAAATACTATAATAATAATATAATTTGCACTATTATGAACATAAGAAATAGTGTGAGGCTAATAGGTAACCTTCAGTATATATCTAATTACTCTAACTATTACACTATGTTATTATAGTTTTTATGAGATTTGATATAAAATTAATTCATTAATTCATAACATAATTTGATATTAGGGAGGTTTAACTATTGTTGATGATTGACAAAGTGATGATTCATCTTCTTCATCGAGTTACTACCCTATTCCACATCGTTGCAGTTTACACACATCCTTGGCATTAATGACTAGCAAAGTGATGAGTCGATAAGAAAGATGAGTTACAATTCAAGCCCTTGGCTTGAGTTGAACTCTTAAAAGGATTCAAGAGTTTGAGTGTTCGAACCCTCCCCTTATGTGGCACCAATGCCAACACGTGACACACCTCAAACCTGAATCATCTCGGCTCAAGCTTGACTCTAACATGGGTTGTGTTCAGCACAGGCACTTACCATGAATGATATGATATGATACCATGCTCTGCCTTTGGACCATAATATTAATCCAAGTATAATATGCAAACTATTAATAGTCATGCCTAGCATGACTTGCGAGGCAGCAGGCTATGCTAGGTACAACCTGACTCAGGCAAAGCATGTGTCCACTATGAGTGGCTCAACCTATTATGCATATCTAGGTGAAGCTACTTGGATTTAGCTAAGTAGAAAGATACTTAAAACAATCTTTAGGTTATTTTTAAAAATTATTTTTTATAATAAATAATATGTTAGGAAATTAAATATCTAAGTTTTTTCTCATTTTCTTCTCTCATTCATGATAATATCCTCAGTGATGACATTGTTCATAAATGTGTGGACCATTTTGGTCATATATGATGGGTGACCAGGCATTCATACACGACAACGACAATGATTCACTTTTCCCCTAGGAATCTTGGAATCTTGAGAGGAGAGGGACCCAAAGTTAACTATTATTATTGGAAGTTTTTTTTTTAGGTGGTAGTTGATGGTGATGCTTCTTTGCGGATCTGCAACGTTTTAATATGTAATAGTCATTATTCATTGTGAGTTGCTCTCGGTTTGAGTTCGCCATGTTTAATCCAAATTGTTGTGTTTCTAGTAGAAGTGCCATGAACAGTGAAGCTGCAGAAACACATCCAGGGATCAAAGCACCCATCTGTTTTGTCAGCATGAGTAACAGCTATTCCATGCATGAAGTCAAATCAAGTATGCATTAAGTCAAAATCAAACTGAGTTGATAGATAACAAACTAGGGGACAACTCTTCTTTCAGCACTAAATCAAAATCGACCATCTTAAAATTTCAATTAAGTTTGCTGAATTATTTTTTTGTGTGTGACTTGAAGAAGTCTCCCTAGCAAGTCAGTCAATTTATGAAGCTTAAAATTAAGATGATAAGCTCGGCCTTTTTAACGACTCCGCTAACCGAGTCGTGGTGGTGGAGTTTGATACCTACCATAACCCTTTCGATCCCTTCCACAATCACATAGGGATCGATGTTTATTCCACCAAGTCTATCGCCTCTGTTGAGTTGGTTAATTTTAGCATGAGTAACGGCAGCAACACAGCACACGCTACAGTGGAGTACGACGGTGGTGCTATGAACTTGTCCGTTCTCCTCTCTTACTCATCGGAGGATCCCTCCGTCAATGGTCGAAGCTGGAACGTGTCAAGTGTGATAGATTTGAGGAAGTACCTGCCGGAAGAGGTATACGTCGGCTTCTCGGCCGCCGCCGGTGACAGCGTAGAGGCGCACATCATTTTGTCCTGGGACTTCAACTCAACCGAGCTGCCGGCCACCATATCTCCAGTCCCAACGTCTGAGATCTTTGATAGACAAAAAATTGGAAGAAGGCTGTCACTACCACTAATATTTGGCCTTGGGACCATCCTCTGCATGCTGGGGTTGGTGTGGTTCGTGCTGTGGCAATGGTGGAACAAGTGAAGACACACCCCAGCCGCCACCGCCGAAGTTGCCATGCTTCTGCCCGTGTTCGACCGGGGAATGGCGCCGAACAAGTGAAGATTTGCCTACCAAGATTTGGTTAACGCCACAGGCAATTTCGCAGAGGAAGGGAAGCTCGGGGCAGGAGGATTTGGGGCCGTGTACAAGGGAGTTCTGCCCGGCACAAACGATGATCTTCATGTGGCGATCAAGAAGATCTCCAAGGAATCCATGCAAGGGGAGAAAGAGTACTTGTCAGAAGTTAATATCTTCAGCCAGTTGTGCCACCGTAACCTGGTTCAGCTCATCGGCTACTACCATGAGGCCGACGACTTTCTTTTTATTTACGAATACATGCCCAACAGAAGCCTCGACAAGCACCTCTACAACGTCGGCAGATTGCTCGAGTGGGAGGAGCGGCACAAGATCGCTGTGGGGCTGGCGTCGGCCTTGCTCTACCTCCACGAGGAGTGGGAGCAGGGCGTGGTGCACCGAGATGTCAAACCGAGCAACGTGATGCTGGATCTCGAATTCAATGCAAAGCTCGGCGACCTCGGTTTGACGAGGCTGGTCGACCACGACTGCACGGTGGTGACGACCATCCTGGCCGGGACGAGGGGTTATATGGCGCCGGAGTACGAGAAGAAAGGGAAGGCCCGCAAGGAATCAGACGTGTTCAGTGTTGGAAAAAAAACAATGAAACAATAACTAGCTGAAACAGAGAATTGACAGCAGCAGCAATGTAAAGGGAAATTGTGTAGAGAAGCAATGTTCCTCTCCTCTGACACGTTCAATATATTCACTGTAATAGAATTTACAATGCTGTATTTGGAAAGAAACAAAAGATAGAAACAAAAACGAGATGATTTGAGACATATTCCAACTTCACTTACAAACAGAACTTTCTTACTACTGTTTTATTCCTAATACATGCTAAAATCAAATTATACCAAAACAAGCTTATCTCCATCATTCTCCCTCCTAAGCTTGTGTGTGCTTGAGCTTTTGAAGTCCAAGCATTGTTCTCATCTCTACAAACTTGTGCCGACCCAATGCCTTTGTGAAAATGTCGGCCTTTTGCTCACTTGTGCTCACATGTTTAACTACAATCTGATTTGTTTCAATACACTCCCTGATAAAGTGAAACCGTGTGTCAATATGCTTTGTGCGGTTGTGATGTACTGGATTCTTACTAAGTGCCAAAGCTGACATATTGTCAACAAATATTGTAATAGGTTTCACTTGTTCTTCTAGCAAGGTTGATAGAAACCGTGCCAACCAAACTCCTTGGCACGCAGCTCCTGTCAATGCCAACATATTCAGCCTCACAAGAGCTAAGAGCAACTATCTTTTGCTTAGATGACCCCCAGCTAATTGCACTTCCACTAAAAAGGAAGACCATGCCACTAGTGCTCTTCCTATCTTCGGCACATCCAGCATGATCACTGTCACTATACTCGGTTAACACAGCATTACTGATTTGATTACCCTTGTAATAAACCAAACCATATCCAAGTGTCCCTTTGAGATACCTTAGAACTCTCTTTGCAGCAATTAAATGTGCCATTGTTGGTGCTTGCATGTGCCTGCTGAGAATCCCCACCGAATACATCAGATCTGGTTTTGTTTGAGTTAAATACCTCAAGCTTCCAATAAGCCTTCGGTATTCTGTTTCATCCATTTCCTTTGCTTGTTGAAAGACCAGCCTTTCTTCCATGGGTGTGTGAGACAAATTACAATCCAACATTCCCATTTGTTTCAACAGATTCTCGGCATACAATGATTGACATAGAGTAATTTTGTCTTGTAACTGCATAATCTCCATACCGAGATAATGATGTAGAAGTCCCATGTCAGTCATTTCAAATTCCTTTTGCATCTGTTCCTTAAAGTGTTGAATAACTTTCGTATTTGAGCCTGTGATCAGTATGTTATCCACATAAACTCCTACTATTAACTTCTCATCCTTTGTTGATCTAGTGTACACAGCTGAGTCTTGCATATTCTTCTTGAATCCAAGTGCAATCAAGGACTTGTCTAGCTTCATATTCCAAGCTCTAGGTGCCTGCTTAAGACCATATAAAGCCTTCTTGAGCTTAAGCACTTTCTCCTCCTCTCCTTTTAGCACAAACCCAATCGGTTGTTTCACAAAAACTTCTTCTTCTATGGTACCATTCAAGAATGCAGACTTAACATCCATTTGATGTAGCTCCCAACCTTGTTGAGCTGTTACTGCAATTAACAACCTAATAGTCTCTATCCTCGCTACTGGTGCAAATACTTCATCATAGTCAACTCCTTGTTGTTGCAAATATCCCTTTGCCACCAACCTTGCTTTATGTTTCACCACTGCTCCATGTAAGTCTCTTTTTTATATTGTACACTCACTTCAAACCAATGGCTTGACTTCCCCTTGGAAGATCAATAGGAAACCAAGTTTGATTCTTAATAGCTAAACCTAAAAAAACTTCATCTAGATATCATAATAGTCTGTCACTCATAAGCAATACATGCTTGACTTGAGTCAGATTATATCTAACCTGCTACATAGTGAGTCCTGCCAAGCATGACTGATCATCGCTTACACGTCATATTCTAGGGTAGACAATCCAGTATGCTAGGCATAGGCAACACGTCCCATGGCTTGTATTGTGCTCAACCCATATTTATTCCTCTCTAAGCTTCACCGAGCGTTCTACTGTCCCCCGGCAGCTTTGCCATCTATCCATCGTTGGAGGGGTTTGGAGGGACGGACCTGCATTATCTCCCAGCTCGCCTCCTCCTACTCTCTTTCTCCCCTTCGGCGTTTCTCTGCGAAGAGCAGTGGGATTTGCATGGGAGGGTGATTCCGGAATGGAGAAGTGGGATCATCGCAGAACTTGGTCATCGACATGGTGTTCTCGAAGAGAAGGTAGGGGACAATGAAGGGGAGAATGTTGAGAACGAAAATGGCCGCATGGATGTAGTAGACCACCCACGCTGGCAACTCCGCCTCCGGCGCAAACATGGACATCAAGAGCACCATGTAGAATGAGGTGAAGGAGTAGAATTGTCACGCCCCGACCCAACTGTCGGTCACGTGGCAACCGCCGTATGGGCCCGACAGACCCATACAAGGCATCAAGTGATACATACCATTCATATACATTATTTATGCAGCGGAATTTACAATTTAATTATCTAACTCAACATTTCTAACACAGTCCCGATAAACCTACTACAATTCTAGGAAAAATGCAACGATAAATAAAAATATAGACCCGTCGACGGACTCATCTTCATCGAATAACTCGGGCAGTCATCTAACACACCTGCACACACGGGGAAAAGTGGTGTGCTCAGCCTTGCGGCCTAGTGCGAAATTACGGCTCAACCGAATAAAGAAATCAAAGGCTAGGAGGAGTATTCTAGGATGCCCTTGGTGATTAATAATCATCTTTCATGCCATATAATTTAAACAATTCATATTGAGATAGACAGCATAAACAAATAAATAAATAAAGGTGTACATGCCACTAGATGTCACCTATGTTAAGTCTAGTGTCAACGTCAACAGTCTGTCCCCATTTGATTTGTATAAATCAATTTATAGGGAGCAACAAACATCATAAATACAATACCGATGTATAATTCACTAGATGTCACCTACGTTATATCTAGTGTCCACGTCAACAGTCTGTCACCTACATCGTGATGAGACTTTAAGGTTTCATAAACTCGGGCTGCCAGCCTACGCTTAGTGACTACCCGGGCCGGGGGTATCAGTAAGCCCATCAGTGCCTTTCTGTCTCAGTCTCTACCTATGCCCGCTGCACTGATGTTGACAGAGAGGACGGATGACCCAGAATCCCTCTCCAGTTGTTTCACTAGTCGCCAACCATGCCTCCCCTAGCGAAACCGTCGTGCCCTTACATCCTCCCCGGATTCCATAAGGGTCACGACAACCCGTGTAGTACTACACACTGCCCGTAGACAGGGTCACCTCTCTTAAATCTCATCGGCCACGGTTAGCCGGAATAACCACCCTAGGATCCGGGCTACTCATCCGATCGTCTGCAGACGTCAAGGGTGATAGCCGTGCGGTCAACGGATCCACTGTCCAAGGCGTCGCATGTGGAATCACCTTCCCAGTCCATTAGCCGTCGACGTCTGTCAAGATTTGGCGCACATCCGCACGATGGGCTATGGCAACCTTGACTCCATCGGTGCCAAGTCCATGGTAGGGTTCATCCTAGCTAACCATCTCAGGACTATCACGAGGCCGCCTACAACGACACTCGTGCGGGTGAAGATTTCGGGTAAGGACTTGCTCCATATTTCCAATTTAACCCGACCATGGAGTTTGTACAGTCTCTTACCCTACCAGCTCCCAGTATATAAGCTATGCATAATGTCGGGAGTGGTGCTCCCAGTGCTCCGCTATGCATCAACCTCGGGAGTGGCGCCTAACGGGACGTCACCATTTGACCACCGTCAGAACGCGGCGGTCAACCGGGGCATATGAAAAAAGGCCCCGTTTTCTGTCTAAGTGGCGGTGACATCGCCAGAGGTTCTAACATGTCGTTATTTACTATCTATGTCTGCATGGTAGGTATGCTAGCATAGCATAGAAACACAATAAAATAATATTTAACATGCTCGACATGATACTACAACATATAAGAAACTTAATAAGGAAATCATGGTATATCCTACATGTTAGACAGTAATAAACTAAACTAACATGCAGATAAAACAAATATTATCAAGCATAATATTTTATTTTATTTGAGACATCCAGAATTATTCCTAAGAAAACCCCATCGGATATTCCCTAGCTTGAATAAATCCTACCATCGGAGAACCAACGCACCTGGGTTAGCGATCCGGTCTTCAGAATCAATCCGCGTAACAACGAATCACTCCGTCGAACTACTCGGATCACGTACCCGCGATAAATCCTAATTAACACAATTATTTAAAATCAAATTTAATTCCTTTTTCCCTAAAGTAAATCAAATATTAATTTATCAATCTAACCTAATCATTCAGATACTAATTAACCAAATTTCCATTTTACAATTTAAATTAACTTAGTTAAGCTTAGATAAATTTTATCAAATTTATCCATTTAAACCCCTCATCTAGCCCAAGTCACCTAAGGGCCCAAATAACACTCATCAGTACTTAATTAGATCAATTAAACATTAATTAGCTATTTTAAATCACCTATTCATACTCATGAAAAGTTAAATTTATTTTTATTCTTATTTTTATTATTTTATTATTTTATTATTATTTTGACTAGTCAACGGTCAACAGTTGACCCGGTCAATGCGATGGACCCGGTGAACACGGTGGACCCGGTCAACACGGTGGACCCGGTCAACGCTGTTGACCCGACCATCGCGGTGGACTCGGTCAATGCTGTTGACCCGGCCAACGCGGTGGACCCAATCACTATTCGTTCGGCTTAACTTAAGTCTGACCCAAGCCTAGCCAGTTCGGTTCGATCGAGTCAGCTCCAACTCATCTAAATCCAAGTCCGACTCGAGTCTGGTTCAAGTTAATTTGGTTCGACTCAGGTTCAGTTTAATTGATTCAGCTTACCTCAATTAACTCAACTCGAACCCAAACTTAACTCGAATTCAACCCAACTAACTCCAATATGGTTCAACTCAACCCATTTATTAACCTCACTTAATTAATCACTAACCTTGTTTAACTTACACTAATCATACAACTTAACTTAATTTATCATGCTTAATTAATCCACTAAGTTTGATTAATTAACACTAAGCATGTTTAAATTAATCTAAGCATTTTAACAACACTAATTTATCCTAAACATGTTTAATTACAACTAACATGCTTAAATAAATTACTAATCGTGATTAGGGGAAAGTAAAGCTACCTTAGCCGAAATCACTATTCATCGTCGGAAACACTATTCACAGTCGGAATAGTAGCACCGTCGCCGGAACCTTAGCCGCCACCTCGCCGGAGCTCGCGAAATTAGCGACAAACTTGACGGCGAGCTCCGCAAGCCTACGCACGCGTGGGAACCGACGACTACCTGCGCAAAATCCGGCCATCAACACCTAAAATCCATCTTTTGGGTGGCGTCGCCGGTGAACTTTACGGCAAGTTCGCCGGAGGGTGAATTCGCCCAATAACAGAGGGGAAACGGAGCTCCTAACCTTGCGATCGCATGGGGAAGGAGAGGTGGAGGATCCGGTCGGCGAGGAGTGGATTCGCAGCTCCACTTGTCGCCGGAGGTGCGGCGGGTCGAAACAAGCAGCGGCGACGAAACCGTCGCCTGCTGCAATCGCGTCGGGGCCGAACGCAAGCTCATGAGCTTGCGGAGAGGGCGACCAACTCGAGCCCCAGCAACCACGAACGGCGCGTCGGTGATCTGCGCGTGGAACGACGGCCGGACGACGGACGGTGGCTGCGGACGGCGAGCGATTTCAACGCGCGATGAGGAAGGTTGCAGGGGAAAAATGGGAGGCGCGCAATAGCCGCAATCGCCTGCTGCAATCGCCGCTCGGGGCATGCGAGCAGACGTTTCTGCTCGCGGCTCTGTTTCCGCCCGCAAGCAGGGGAAGGCGGGGAAAAGGAGGAGGCGCGCGGCTGCAAGTGACCTCCGCCGAGCTCCCCTCGTCGTGGCGGAAATGGGCAGCAGCGAGGAGGCTACGAATGGCGGACGCGAAGGGCGAGCGGCGACGATCTGCGGAGGCTCTGCTGCGGGTGGTCGCGGCAACGAGGGAGCTGTCGCCGAGCTCCCCTTTCTACAGGGAGTGGGCGCCGGGGGTGGATGAAGGCAGGCCGACGCCGACGGACGGCAGGCAGCGGTCGACGGTGAAATGCTGGGCGTCGGCGCTGCTTCGCTGCGATGGAAGAGGGGGCGAGCTCGAAGAAGGAGGGAAAGCAGGGGAAGGGGCGCGGGGCAGCAACTGACTCCGCCGAGTTCTCCTCGTCACGGCGGAGAGGAATGGGCGGCGAAGGGCAGCTGTGGACGGCGACAGCGAGGGGTGGACGGCGACCTAACCGAAGGGGCCGCCGGCGTGCTCTGCTGTGGGTAAGGGAGGCGCGCTCGGGACGGAGGAGGAAAGGTCGACCTCCGCCGAGCTCTTCCCGACGCGGAAGGAGACCGTTGGCGAGCGGCGGCGCTGACGAGCTGGAGCAGCGCCGGCGCTGCTGCGGTTGCGGGCGGTCGCGAGGGAGCAGAAGAAGAAAAGGAAGAAGAAGAAGGAGAAAAAGAAGGGGAAGGAGAAGAGAAGAAGAAGAAGAAGGGGAAGATGGGAGGGGCGTCTCGCGAGCGGGAAGAGCCTGCGGCTCTTCTCGCTCGCGTCGACCCTCTTCGGACCGGGTCGGACCGGTTCACTCGGACCGGCCAGCTGGCCGGTTCAGTTGAATCGGACCGGAAAAATTAAATTTTTTTTTCTTTTCCTAAAACTATAATTTAGATGATGGGGGTTTACAAGAATGGCAGAGCGCCTTAATTCTCCACGTGCCGACGGTCTCGTTAAAGCCAAAGAATAATAAGATATGGAAGATTTTTGAGGGGATATAAATCAGCAAAAATATTATCATTATTATGACACTCATAGTAAATACAATTTATGATAACCTAAAGTTGTGTAAGCATTAAAAGGATATGTAAAATTGATACTAGTCAATTTGAAAATTCCATTAAGAAATTCCACAAACATAACATTCAACTCTTTAATTTAATATTCGTGGGGATCATGACATTAGATAACAATTTAAGTAATTTGAAAAATTATATTTCCAAAAATATATCATTCAACCTATCAATTTAACTGGGCGATGATACACAAAGTGTACATCCCTTTGGTTAGAGTAAGTGGGCTTTAATATTATTGTATTTAATAAAATAAGAAAAATATCAGATCAAACAAATCTTACATGACCTTCTGCCGCATCATAAGAAGTATAAGTTTATTTAAGTTAGAATCATAAAACTTGATGAAAGAAGAAGATTATAAGTTTAAGATGAAGAAAGAAGCCATACCTGAAGAGCAAGATATAATCCTCTTCAACGCCCTGAGGCAGATGAAGAGGAAGAAATATGGTTCAAGGATTCTACCCCTCCTGATGATGACGCAGCTGCATTATTACCTTCCAACATCGCTGCTTTAGGCGGCGGCAGATCAGGTAATGGAGCCTCGAAGCTGAGAACGCCGACGACCCGCCTTATTGACGACCGCATCCTGTAGTCAGGGTGGGCGCACCATAATCCCAACACCATCAACCTCTCTATCAGTCGCTCGTCGAACTCATCGCACAGCCTTCGGTCTGCAGCTTCCAGACACGCCCCTCTCTCGTACAACCCCCGCACCCACTCCACCAGATTTATCCTCTCCGATTCCTCCGCGAAGTTGATGGTTTTCCGGCCGCAGGCGATCTCGAGCACCACCACCCCGAAGCTGAATGATGGAGATAAGCTTGTTTTGATATAATTTGATTTTAGCATGTATTAGGAATAAAATAGTAGTAAGAAAGTTCTATTTTTGATTTATATAAGTGCAGTTTACAACTTCCAAATTTGCATTGTAAGAGAAGTTGGAATATGTCCCAAATCTTCTCATTTTTGTTTTTGTCTTTTGTTTCTTTCCAAATACAGCATTGTAAATTCTATTACAGTGAATATATTGAACGTGTGAGAGGAGAGGAACATTGCTTCTCTACACAATTTCCCTTTACATTGCTGCTGCTGTCAATTCTCTGCTTCGGCTAGTTACTGTTTCTTTTTTTTTTCCAACAATTGGTATCAGAGCAAGGTGCGCTCAGGTGATACCTTAGAAGATGTCGATGCAGACGCCATCAGCTTGGAAGAAGCCATTGATTGACACGTCAGGAGATACGATGAGCAGAACCTCCTCGGTAGTAGGAGGGAGTCATCAAGCGGCACCGTTGCTGATCAAGGGAGGCAATTATGTGATGTGGGCTGTTCGCATGGAGTCTTTTCTTGATCTGCAAGGAGCGTGGGAAGCAATCGAGCCAGAAGGAGATGCTGCACATGTAGACCGAAAGAAAGACAAGGTGGCACGATCAATAATTCATCAATCCTTGAGTGATGAAGTATTGACTCTTGTTGCTGACAAGAAGACAGCAAAAGAAACGTGGGATACATTGAAGAATCTCCACGTTGGGGATGAAAAATTCAGAAATGCAAAAGGTAGTCGTTTGCGTGGTGAATTCGAGAAGTTGCAGATGAAGAATTCAGAGTCTATAGATGATTTTGTTGGCAGACTCTCTTCGGTGGTTATTGAGATGAGGAATCTCGATTTAAAAGTGAAGGAGCAATTTGTTGTGGAGAAGTTGCTGCGGTCTATTCCTTCAAAATTCTATCCTATTGCATGCAATTTAGAATAATTTGGTGATTTAACCACCATGACCGTTGATTATGTAGTAGGGGCTTTGAAGACTTTTGAAGTTAGAATCGCACCCTCTCTGCAAGAAGAAGAGAATCAAATGTTGCTAACTCGCACCAATTATGAGTCTAAGCAGCGCAGGGATTTCTCTAATAATTGGTCTGGAAAAGGCCAAGGTAGAGCAAGGGGTTTTGCTCATGGGAGAGGAAGGTTTATGGCTAATGCTGGTGGAGGACGTGGTCGAGGAAGGTTTGGTTCCAATTCTGCACAAGAAAAACCCAAGAAGGACAAGTCACGTGTTAGATGTTTTAGCTGTCAAAAATTTGGACACTATGCATCTGAATGCAAGAAGGAAGAAAAAGCTTATTTGGTCGAAACAAGTGAAGAAAAGGAGGATCATGAGCATCGTGTCATTCTAATGTCAATTGAAGAAAAGGTGGAGAAGAGTGATACACTCTTGCAAGGTATCAACTCATATGTTTCTGCTGTTGATACTTTTGTTGATGTTTGGTACCTAGATTCACGAGCTACTAGTCACATGACTGGAAACTTAGCTTGCTTGCATAATTTGAACAATGATTACAGTGGACAAGTAAAATTTGGAGATGGTTCACTAGTCAAAATAGCAGGAAAGGGAAGTGTAAACTTTTCTACTGAAAATGGTGAAAATAGAGTCATAATTGATGTTCTTTACATTCCAAGCTTGAAAACTAACATATTAAGTATTGGACAGCTAGATGATCTAGGTTGTATCACCATAATCAGGCATGGCACGTTAGACATTTATAACAAGGAAGGAAGAAATTTTGTTACTGTCACAAGATCTGATAATAGATTGTATCAGCTGCATATTCAAAATTCAGACAGGTGTATGCTTGTAAGTAATGATACTAGTAATTGGTTATGGCACAAGAGGTTTGGATACTTGAACTTTCAAGCATTAAGAATCATGTCTGATCAGAAGCTAGTAAAGGGTTTACCACACATTCATTTAAGTGAAAGAGTTTGTCAGGAGTGTGTAGCAACCAAGCAAATCAGGTCTTCTTTTCAGACATCAACAAACTTTAGAGCCACAAAGGTCTTTGAATTGGTGCATGGAGACTTGTGTGGTCCTATTGTTCCTTCTACATTGGGAGGAAATAGTTATTTCTTGCTATTGGTTAATGACTACTCCAGATATATGTGGGTTACTATGCTAAAAACAAAGGATGAAGCCTTTGCTGCATTTAAAAAATTTAAGTTGCTGGCTAAATCAGATTGTGGCAATCAACTGAAAACTTTCAGAACAGATAGAGGATGAGAGTTTAATTCAAAGAAATTCAATATTTTTTGTGAGTAGCAAGGAATTAAAAGACATCTAACGGCACCTTATTCTCCACAGTAAAATGGTGTAGTAGAAAAAAGAAACAGAACAGTGATGGCAATGGCAAGGAGCTTACTGAAAATAATGGAAGTTCCTTCAGAATTCTGGGGAGAAGCAGTAAACACAGCAATTTATATTTTGAACAGGTCTTATACCAGCAGTCTGAATGATGTAACACCATGTGAGAGGTGGACTGGAGAAAGCCTAAGCATTTCACACTTGAAAGTCTTCGGTTGCAAGGCTCATGTGAAGATTTTGGGAGTGCATTTGAAGAAACTGGATGATCGAAGCAAACCAGTTGTCTTCATTGGCTATGAGAGGGGTACTAAAGCCTACAGGTTCTATGATTCTGAGAAAAAATCAGTAATAATGAGTAGAGATTGTACATTTGAAGAAGAAGTAAAATGGGACTGGTCTCAAGATAGAATTCTCAAAGTATCAAATAGTATCAGAATTATGGGACAACAATTTGTTTCTGATCAGCAACCGTATCAACTGGTTTCTGGTCAATTTGGTGTATCTGAATCTGATTTAGTGTCACCAAACAAATTGACATCTGATGCTGAGCAACCAGTCAGAGTATCTCATAGCCAGATCACTCCAATTCCCTTCAATCTGGATGCTATAGGCAGTTGCACGGCTCAACACCAAAAAGTATCATATTGTGATACTATTGGTGATACTCTTGCTAACGATAGTGTTGAAGTTTATGCAGATATTATTGATGCATCAGCTGAACCAACTGCAAGAAGAATGTTTAGATCTCTAGAAGGTCTTTACAGGAACTCAAATGCAGCTGAAACTTTGCAAGAAGAAGCATAGTTGGCACAAAGTACTGATCAGGAGCCACTGAATTATGAAGATGCAGTTAAACACAAAGCACAGAGAATAGCAATGCAAGAAGAGTATGATCCCAAAACCCACCTTCGGGCACGTAGCAACCGCCGTATAAGCTGCACTTCAATACCACAACTTATACAAGACTAAAAAGTATCACAAAGCACCGTAATTTTATTAATTAACATAGCGGAAGCAGATATATTTTATAATTTAACTATCACTTCCAATTTACATCTCTATCTAGATCACCAAATCGATATCGTTCGCTAAGCTAGGTTCTCCCTCACTCCCGGCTAAAGACCAACCTGTAACCTGCACAACAGGGGAAAAATATGCACATCTGAGTCGCGAAACTCAGTGAGGCTACAGAGAGAGCATCCTAAAAAAGGGTATAAGGTATTGTACAAACCAACAAGAAAATATATCTACTAAAATCACATATTAATTCACATGTCAACAATATAACAAGGAAATAAATATAAAATAACCCGATCATAATATGGCATATATCAGGATATAAGAAATATGATCATAATAATGCCACTAAATTAAAGATGTCATATTACTTAAATTACCATATCATCACTGTGCGCTTGCTGTATTCCCACCCGTTCGATTCAACATGAACAAGGCTGCGCTAACAGAGGACATGTCGGCGCTGGACGTGCACGGGAGGTCTTGGAACTTCCGCCTCGTCCTTTGCGGCCATCCCCAACGCTACAACCTGTACAAATGGTTGGAGTTCACCACCAGGAAGAGGCTGGTCGAAGACGACATCGTGGTCTTTGCCAAGCACCGTGCTGGCGATCTCTACATCGGTATCAGACGTACCGGAAACTCCTCCGACGCCACTAAGAGAGCCAGCATGCAGGCGGATTCGATTGCGAAGGCAACCCAGTTAGCCAGAGCGGGCCTCCCTTTCGAAGTCGCTTATTACCCAGGGGATGGATCACCCGAGCATGTGGTGGCGGCGGTTCCAGTGCCTCATCAGGTACTCCATTGCCGTCCACCTTACTCGATGATGTATCAAACCGATCATTCCTTTATCTCGCTTAATTCTATAAGGTTTTCCAGGTTGAAGGAG
This sequence comes from Thalia dealbata, assembly GCA_030544415.1. Classification (NCBI taxonomy): domain Eukaryota; kingdom Viridiplantae; phylum Streptophyta; class Magnoliopsida; order Zingiberales; family Marantaceae; genus Thalia; species Thalia dealbata. The sequence continues at coordinate 27,940,478 of CM060457.1, read as the reverse complement.
CAGCAGAGGCAGCGCCAAGCCGGAGTAAAGGCAAACGAGTTCAAAAAGTTCCTCGGGTGCAATCTTTGGGTATTATAAAAAGATCAAGAGACAAAGCGGGTGAAGATGATGATAACAACGAAGAGGGAGGAAGCAGTCAATCGCTAGGGGCTTCCACAAGGAGATCGTTCAAGCTGTTTGGCCATGATATCTAATAATAATGGGATAGTTTAATAGTCAATGAGTATTAAAAAATAATAAATTAATGTACACATGCTGTTTTTCTAAATATATTGATGACATGCAACGCAATGAATGTATATTTTCTTAGTTGGAAATAAATTTGTTATGATTTTTATTTATTTTTGTTATCTTAATTTTGGTCACACAAACAAGTAAAGATAATTCGATCGAGTGTCGAGATTGCTTGGCTATTTGCTTACGAATCCAAAAGCATGGGGTGGATCAATTTGGGTGGTTGACGGGGAACCGTACTTGTTTGTCTTCCTCTTTCTCTAACCTCAACACTCAACCAAGCAGTCTCGTCCCATTTGGCTATTTTCTTACGAATCCAAAAGCATGGGGTGGATCGGATGATGTATTTTTATATTAAAATTCAATACTTCAAAATCTACATTTACTTTTATAAATACGTCCTTAATGCCATTTTACGAATAAAACCTTAAAATAACTTCATAAGACTGAATTATTCTTAATGAAAATTACAAGTCCTACAGCTAATGCTAGAGAATCAAGTAACAACGTAGATGTATGTCACCAAAGTTCGGTTTAAATTTAATCCATAGATAAGATGAATCTTTTTTTGAACTTACTATGTACGGAACCCATAATCTCGCATATAGCGTTCAATAACTTTAACTAAAGGGGGGTGTACATTTTGTGCATAAGATAAAAACTCATATTTGCAAAAGATTCGGTTGTTTCTTTGAAGATATTGACGGTGGTGTTTCGTTAATTTAAATTTTTTCTATAAGAAAAAATAAAATTTTTAAATATTTAAATTCTTAAAATTTTCAATAATGATGGCTTAAGTAAAAAAACTATATATATTTTTTATTTTAAAAAATAATTTAATAAAAATCATAAAATCCAAGTTTTTCTTTTAAATAAAACAGCCAAGTTGTTCTCGAAAACCATAAAGTAGAGAAAACACAAGGTGATAGCCGAACAGTTTTTTTATGTGCAAACGATTGCAATTGTCCACGAGAGAAAATCAAAGAAAAAGTTTACCTCCCCGCTCAAATTTCTTCCTAAAAAATGGAAGAAAAATCACGTGACTAACTTAACCGCCTCGACTGCTGAATACTAAATATACATACATCTCCTTTGGATCAAGTTTACTATCGATCGCCCTCCTTAAAATCTATCCCGATGCCTTTGCAGCCTATCGTAGTTCCAATTATGTCAGTGGAGCCTCAGCTTTGGAACGCCTTAGCCGGCCCCGCCGCTGCTGTGCGAGTCCCCGCCCAGGGCTCCTATGTCTTCTTTTTCCCCGAGGGCCACCCCGGACAGTCCTTGCCTGAAGAAATCTGCCTCTCTGATGCCTTCCTTTGCCGCGTCTCCTCCATCTGCCTCCTCGCCGACCACGACACCGATGAGGTATTCGCTAGAATTGGCCTCGATCCCCACCCAATCACCGACCCTAACCACCTGCCGCATGCATGGATGCCTGTCGCCTGCTCCTCCTCTACGTCGGATATTGTCGATGTGGTCAGCGTTGGCGAGTTTACCTCCTTCGCCAAGTTCCTTACTAAGACCGACGTCGGGAAAGTGCTCACTGTGCCGAAATCCTGTGCGCTTGCTGTATTCCCACCCGTTCGATTCAACATGAACAAGGCTGCGCTAACAGAGGACATGTCGGCGCTGGACGTGCACGGGAGGTCTTGGAACTTCCGCCTCGTCCTTTGCGGCCATCCCCAACGCTACAACCTGTACAAATGGTTGGAGTTCACCACCAGGAAGAGGCTGGTCGAAGACGACATCGTGGTCTTTGCCAAGCACCGTGCTGGCGATCTCTACATCGGTATCAGACGTACCGGAAACTCCTCCGACGCCACTAAGAGAGCCAGCATGCAGGCGGATTCGATTGCGAAGGCAACCCAGTTAGCCAGAGCGGGCCTCCCTTTCGAAGTCGCTTATTACCCAGGGGATGGATCACCCGAGCATGTGGTGGCGGCGGTTCCAGTGCCTCATCAGGTACTCCATTGCCGTCCACCTTACTCGATGATGTATCAAACCGATCATTCCTTTATCTCGCTTAATTCTATAAGGTTTTCTAGGTTGAAGGAGCAGCAGAGGCAGCGCCAAGCCGGAGTAAAGGCAAACGAGTTCAAAAAGTTCCTCGGGTGCAATCTTTGGGTATTATAAAAAGATCAAGAGACAAAGCGGGTGAAGATGATGATAACAACGAAGAGGGAGGAAGCAGACAATCGCTAGGGGCTTCCACAAGGAGATCGTTTAAGTTGTTTGGCCATGATATCTAATAATAATGGGAGAGTTTAATAGTCAATGAGTATTAAAAAATAATAAATTAATGTACGCATGCTGTTTTTCTAAATATATTGATGACATGCAATGCAATGAATGTATATTTTCTTAGCTGGAAATAAATTTGTTTTGATTTTTATTTATTTTTGTTATCTTAATTTTAGTCACACAAACAAGTAAAGATAATTCGATCGAGTGTCGAGATTGCTTGGCTATTTGCTTACGAATCCAAAAGCATATACATTCCGGCGTGTTCTTGCTTGTGCTTACTTGATACATGGAGCAAGTCTGCGTTTGGTTGAGTTACTTTAAGAGCAGTGTCTTGTTTACGGATGGAATTATTGATCGTCGGCTCTCTGCTCATGGAGACTATCTTCTCGTCTCTTTTGTCAACTGCACCTAGGGGCAACTCCTGATTTTCAATCTACAGAGGCTGCCATGCAGCTTTTTTGTGAAGTCGGTTTTGTGTTTATCGGGCAATCTTATGAGCTGACTTCTTGCAGCTTCTTGTGTGAAACATTCTTTTGGTGTCAACTGCGTTAACATCTACTATTGGCTTAAGTGGCCAATGAAGCGTTTGTTTGCATCCTATGTGAGCACTCTCCAGCTTTTCGCACAACAATAATACTGCTGGTATGGTATAGGAGATGATTCACTCGTTTTTAAGCTAATATTTTTATTCAAACTACTGAATTTTAGGTATCATCAATGCAGGTGTTGTTTCAGCTAGCTGTTTTCCTTCCTTTCCATCTGTCGGGAGATTGATTTTTTGTTGTTTCAGTTAGTGAGTTCGTGTGCAGTCTACCAAGCATGAAGTTAATAAGAAATCTATAGGTTGGTTAGATATCACCAAAAGTTTCATTCCTTGGTGCACTTTCTACAGTTTTGTCTGCTGCAATGTGTCAACAAACCATCTTAAGAGGAGCTTCCCCATAAGAATGATTCTACGCCTTCCCTTCCTGCTTGGGCATCCTTCACTTGAATAGAATAACTGGGAGTATATATCCAGGGAAGGATGGAACGGTGAGTACACCTTATAGAGCTGATCGGTTTTATTACTAAAACTTGAGAATTTTATTTACTCGGATTTGCCTTGATCTGCAGGTATAAGGTAATCAAGGAGGTTGGAGATGGAACCTTTGGGACTGTTTGGCGAGCAATAAACAAGCAAGGAGGTGAAATGGTATGTTTTTCATCAGAGCAATATGCCGTCCTTACACTTGCATTTATAGAGCCTTTTAGGCTTTTAAGACAGTGAGACTTTAGATGTTAGGACTCTGCGGATATGTGCACTATAATGATAGATTTGATATAATCTTTTAGTTATTTTTAAAAACTATTTTATATATATATGGACAAATAATAAGTTGGATCCCAAAAAATTTTTATATTTTTTGGTGAAAAAATTTCTAGTGGTTTCTCTTTAATTTAATTTCTCTTGTTCTTGACAATATCTTCTCCACTGTTCATGAATGTGTGGATCATGTTGATCATATATATTGAGATTTGAGACTTATTGAATGATTTACTTTTCTCCCAACAACTAGGAAGAAATTGTTGGAAGAGAGGGACCCACAATTAACTATTATTATTGAAAGTCTTCTTTTTCCTCTTTTCTTGTTTTAATATTCTTTCACTTTGACTAATATGATTCTCCAATCTTAGGAATATCAGCATCAAAGAAGGTATATTCATGTTCTAGACTTTAATACTAACTTTCATAATCTATCAATTCTAAGTGATCTATCTCTTCCTACCTCATTAATCTCCCCTATATTTATCTATAATTAAAGATATTTTTTAATATTTCCTTATTTTTATGTTTCCTCATTGAGTATATAATCCCTATATTTATTTTGAGATTATTTTTAAAATATTAATATCATAATAACCTCCTTAATATTTATGGTAAGAACATCTTTTCTAAGTTTAATATTATAATACATTTTTATCCTAGATTTTAATATTGATCTTTCTTCTGATATTATTAGGATAATATTAAAACCTACATAAAAAAATTTAAATATAATAAATTAATTATCTCTTCCTAGGTAATATTACGTCATGGTCAAAGCTCCAATTTAAATAAATATTATTCCAACAATTCTTGCCAACATTTTGTATACTTGAAAAAAAAATATTTATTCCACGTGCCATGCACAAGCCTCCCTCCAAGGCTTACCTCAAATTTAATGTCTTCCTTCAATTCAACCCCTTCACATTTTTGCACCAAATTATATAATTAAATTCCCAGCATTTCTTATTCCCAAAGTAATTATTAAATGCCCAACGCTGTTTATTAATTATTCGCATCAACGAATCTTTTAATAATTAAAGAAGATTCTTTGCGTTGCCTTCGCTTCGCTCGAAGAGTCTTTTTTTTCGCCTTCGCTTTGCTTTCACTCCAAGCAACCGCCATTCCTGCGAAGACAAAGCAACGCCCACCCCACGGAGTCCGTTACATCGAATCGTTCGCTTTCAAGTTTTAACCACTCAAAATAACGGAAACCCGTCACCGAAGCAAACCGGCGACGGCGTTTGCAACGCAGTGGGAGATTTTTATTTATTTATTCTGGCGTAGATTTTGTTTTTTACCTAGTTTTATCGACGGGTGTTAAAATTGGCTCTGTGCACGTGGACGAACGAGATCTCATCTCCGTCCCTGCTTTTGTATTTACATAAAAGAAAAATCCCCGGTATGAACCAGACGGACGTCGGCGAGATCTCCGACGACCGGCCGGCCGGAATCAACGGTTGTCAAAATTTGTTCTATGCACGCGGACGGATGCGATCTCATCTCCGTCCGTATCTTTTAGTATTTACACAAAGGAAAAAAGAAAAATCTCCGGTAAGAACCAGACGGACGACGGGGAGATCTCCGACGACTTCCCACCTGATCTCTAGAGATCGTCGGCCTTGGACATGGCGGAGAGACGGCTGGGCCGGGGGCGGAAGTCTGCGCGGCGGCGCTGCTGGTGGGAGGACGGGCGGATGAGGGCGGCGAGGGCGCGCTTCACCAGATCGCCCTCCACGGTCCCGATCCGCACCAGCGAGTTGGTCATCGCGGAGCGGCGAGCGCTGAGGCGGTAGGAGGGCGGCGGAGGGCGGTGGCGAGGGGGGAAGCGGAGGCCCTTGTGGAGGCCGCAGCGGAAGGAGCCGGGGTGGGTGGTGGGGGAGCACATGCAGGTGCGGCGGGCCTGGGCCGGGGCCGGATCGGCGGTGGCGGCGAGGGAGCGGTCGAGGGTGAAGCGGACGGAGGAGGCTCGCGGGGAAGGGGAGGAGCCGGCGAGGTAGACGCGGGTAGGCGAGGCGGATCGGTGGGGTAGGAAGGAGCTGGGGGTTGAGGAGCAGGCGAAGGGGGAGGACGAGGCCGAGGAGGAGGAGGAGGCGAACGGGGAGGCGGCGGAAGAAGAGGGTGTGGCGCGGCGGAGGGAGGCGGAGAAGGGGAGGACGGGGGCGTTGGTTTTCCTGGAGGACATCGACATGCTCTGCTTCTTCTCGCAATTTGGGCAAACCCCAAGGAGGAGTCCGGCCGGATATTTATAGCAAAGTAGAGCCGTGTTGAGGTAAACGGGAAACGGAGGAGACGCGGCTGCGGCAGCGTCATCGCCTCGTCCTCCGCAAAGGCCGGTGCGCTGATGGTGACATGGCAAACGAGCGGAAAAAAATAGCAATTAATTAATTAACTTGGACTCAAGTCCAACCCAATTCACAGCTTAATTGGGCTTCAGCAGGTTTGGACTACTGGCCCACTGATCAAATAAAAAATTTATTTCTTAAATTTCAGTTGATTTTTTTTAAAATTAATAATTTTCCAACTCATAACTTCTAGAATATACTTTATAATGGATGTACCTGTCCATAATAAGAATTGTTGTTTTAACTGACATTTTATTATCAGAGTTCCGAAGTGATAATTCAAAGTCAACCGACTTGACTGAGTGCAACTTTCAATTAAGCGACCAAGACAGTTCCATATTGTAGACTGCTTGTTATTTGACTTTGAAAAGTTGTTACGTCGACTACTTCGAACTGTAAGTAGTTCTGTAAGAACACAATTTTTGATAACTGGAAGTGGAGATCTCCAGCTGCATTCCTTTCCGAGCTTGGCAATGGCGAACTTGTTTTGCTCTTCCTTGCTCTTTCTCATCGTTGCTTGCTTTCCCTTTGTCACCTCACTCAACTTCACCTACAACTTCACTGGCTCCGACGGCAAGTGACTGGCTGAAAACCTCGACTTCGAAGGCGAAGCCACAGCCACAACCGACGGCATCGAGCTGACTGACACAATCAAAGTCCAGTTCAGCGTAGGACGAGTTCTGTTCCCAGGCCGGCTCCGCCTCTGGTGGGACTCCGCCGCCGGTAACATCGGAACCATCTTCACCACCCATTTCTCCTTCAGGATTAGCAGCTACCCCGGCTACAACAGCAGCGACGGCCTCTCCTTCTTCCTCACCCCCATCTCGGAGCAACACATCCTGGCCAACTCCAGCGGAGGATCTCTTGGCCTTTATAATGGCTCCGATATCAGGGTTGTGGCGGTGGAGTTCGACAGCTCGTTTAATGAATATTTTGATCCCCCGAGCGATCACGTTGGGATCGATGTTTATTCCATCAAGTCGATCGTCGTTGCCGAGTTGGTGAATTTTAGCATCAGCAACGGAAGCAACACTGCGCACGTCACGGTGAAGTACGACGGCCCTGCTACGAACTTGTCTGTTCTCCTCTCTTACTCGTCGGCGGATCCCTCTGTCAATGGACGAAGCTGGAACCTGTCGAGTTCAATAAATTTGACGAGGTACCTGCCACAAGAAGTACTCGTCGGCTTCTCGGGAGCCACTGCCGGCGGCGCGGAGTCTCACACCATTATTGTCTTGGGACTTCAACTCCACCGATCCGCCAACGACGGATAGATCTCCACCTCCAGCGCCGGACATCGGCAATGAACCCAAAAATGGGCTGACACCGCTATAGGGAACAACAATTGGCTTCGGGATTAGCCTCTGCGTGCTGGGATCGTTGTGGTTCATTCTGTGGCAACAGCAAAGCAAGCAAAGGCGCGGCGCGGCCACAGCCGCTGCCAGGATTCAAACTCTGTTCGACCAACAAAGGGGGCCGCAGAGTTTTACATACCAAGATTTGGCTGACGCGACAAACAATTTCGCAGAGGAAGGGAAGCTCGGGGCAGGAGGATTCGGGCGTGTACAGGGGGGTCATTCCCAGCTCGGGGAATGATCTCCGTGTGGCGATCAAGAAGATCTTCAGAGAATCCAAGCAAGGGGAGAAAGAGTACATGTCAGAAGTCATCGTCTTCAGCCAGCTGCGCCACCGCAACCTGCTACAGCTCATCGGCTACTGCCACGAGGCCGACGACTTCCTTCTTGTTTACGAATACATGCCCAACAGAAGCTTCGACAAGCACCCCTACGATGGCCACAGATTGCTCGGGTGGGTGGAGCGGCACAAGATCGCGCTCGGGCTGGCCTCGGCCGTACTCTACCTCCATGAGGAGTGGGAGCAGTGCGTGGTGCACCGGGACATCAAACCGAGCAACGTGATGTTGGATCCCGATTTCAACGCGAAGCTCGGGGACTTCGAGCTGGCGAGGCTGGTCGACCACAACTGCACGGCGGTGACGACCAACCTGGCCGGGACGAAGGGGTACATCGCGCCGGAGTACGAGAGGACAGGGAGGGCCAGGAAGGAATCAGACTTGTTCAGCTTCGGGGTGGTGCTGCTCAAGATTGCCCGCGGCCGGAAGCCCATCAACTACGCAGAGGCCCCTGACAGGGTAAATCTGGTGGAGTGGGTGTGAGGGTTGTACGAGAGAGGGGCGTGCCTGGAAGCTGCAAACCGGAGGCTGTGCGATGAGTTCGACTGGCGGCTGATGGAGCGGTTGATGGTGCTGGGATTGTGTTGCGCGCACCCTGACTTCAGTCTGCGACCGTCGATAAGGCGGGCCATCGGCGTTCTCAGCTTCGAAGCTCCTTTGCCGGATCTGCCGCGGCTGAATGCTGCGAGGCAAGAAGGTAATGATGCAGCGGCATCGTCATCGTCATCGTCGGGTGGACAATCCCTCAACTACATTTCTTCCTCTTCATATTCCGCCGGGCGTTGACAATCCACCGTTTCTTTTACTGTTCTTTTTTTTTCCATATGTCAGAATCAGGTTTCAACAGCATTCCTTTCTCTGCTCATAATATTTGTGCCCGTCCAGTTTATTAGTTTACATAATTGGAAAGGGAAAAAAAAGTTGTTCACCTGGATAGATTTAATAAAACAACTAAAAATACTTAGGCATCTAATATTTTAATATAATAGTGATTTCTAAGTAATATTTAGATGCCAATCTAATATCAAAACTCAAAGATAACTCACTGTAATTATATAATTATAGATAAATAAATAAATAATAGGTCAATTAAATTATTCTTTATAAATAAAAATAAAAATTAACAATATACATGTCACTATTAATAGGTAGCTTCAAATGCACAGTAGGACGATTGAAATTATATGAAACACATAAGCGTGGCCCAAATAAATAAATAAATTATTTATGCACCTCAAAGACATCACCTCAATAATTAATTAATCTATAACCAATGCACCTCAAAGACATCACCTCGCTCTTACTAGATACAGCGAGATTAAGGTGATAAGGTGATAATATTAAAAATTTTAGAGCACTTGCTCTTGAGAGTGACTTGAGAAATTATCCAAGCAACAAGTAATTTTTTACTCAGCTGAATAAAAATAAAATATTAAAGTTTATTGTAAAATATTCGAGATGTATATTTTTAATATATTTACTTAAAATATTAGAGTTTATTGTAAAATAATGCAGATGTTTATTTTTAATATATTTACTTAAATGACTTTTATGATTAGCTCATGTACCGATGGTATAAATAAACAATGTAATATTTTTACATTTTATTATTTTATTTTATTTATTGAAATACAATTAATATATAAATTTACTATAATTAATCACCTTTTATTAATTAATAGCCGGAATAATATATACACAATTTATGCATGCTACTTATGAGCTCTAACACTCAGAAAATTTATATCTATTTCACGAGTACAGCTACGTTAATGTCCAAGCTCTATCTCACTGGATGACCAATTTTTTGACCCAAGCTCGTGACATCACAAGAGTATACTTGGGAAGCAAAGCAAACATGGTATGTAATCAACTTAAATATTTTTAAATTTTTATTTGAGCTAAAATTTTTAAATTTTTTATTTGGTAAAAAATCATTTTACTTTTTTTAATTATCCAACTTAAATATTGATTTTTTAAAAACGTATTAATAAAACTTAAATTTTTTTTATATTTTTTAACTTAATTTCATTATAAAAATTAGACTATTCTTACTAAATTTTTAAAAAATATTTTCACAACTAAATATATGGCATCCAAATTATAAATCGGATTTTAAATTCACGTAATTAACAAACTATTAATTTATATGGGTATAGAGAATTCAAGATATTTTATTGAATTGACCTTTTTTTAGTTATTGACTTGGAAAAGTCCAAGAAGCTAATAATTAAAACAGCAATGGAGAGAAATGAATGAAGCTCTCTTGCTTGCTCACTCACTCCGGATACCTCTGCAATCCTTTCCGAGGTTGCAATGGAGAACTTGCTCTGCTTCCTCCGCTCTTTCTCTCTGTCTTCGTCTTTGCTACTGCTCTTTGTTTCCTCTTTTCCCTTCGTTGCCTCGCTCAACTTTACCTGCAACTTCACCGGCTCCGACGGCGTCCGAGTCGCTAAGGGCCCCAACTTCGAAGCCGACGCCACCGCCACGACCGACGGCATCCAGCTGACCGGCACAATTGATGCCCTAGGCAGCATCGGTCGTGTTCTGGCTTCCGACCGCCTTCGTCTTTCGGACGCTGCCTCAGGTAAGCTCAGCAACTTCACCACCCATTTCTCCTTCAAGATCAGCGAGTACCCCAACGTCAGTAACAAAGTAAGGTATTCTAACCAAACGATCATAAAATCTTATCAGATGATGCCTTAACTAAGTATATATTAATATTTTTTATTAAATCTTAATTTTATCTAACATTCTACTATCTCAGCATCTTCTTTTACCACTTGTTGAGGACTATTGATAATTCAAAGTCAAATCAAATTGGAACTTTCTATTAAACAACCAAGCAATTATATTTTGTTGACTATTTGTTATGTTGAGTTTGAAAAGTACTCCTTCCGAGTGTAAGAAGTTATTTAAGAATACAATTGTGGATAACTGGAGATGGAGATCTCCAGCTGCATTCCTTTCCGAGCTTGGCAATGGCGAACTTGTTTTGCTCTTCCTTACTCTTTCTCATCGTTGCTTGTTTTCCCTTTGTCACCTCGCTCAACTTTACCTACAACTTCACCGGCTCCAACGGCAAGCGACTCGCTGAAAACCTCAACCTAGAAGGCGACGCCACCACCACAACCGACGGCATCGAGCTGACTGACACAGTCAAAGTCCAGTTCAGCGTTGGACGAGCTCTGTTCCCAGGCCGGCTCCGCCTCTGGAGGGACTCCGCCTTCGGTAAACTCAGAACCAGCTTCACCACCCATTTCTCCTTCAGGATCAGCAGCTACCCCGGCTACAACAGCAGCGACGGCCTCTCCTTCCTCGCCCCCATCTCGGAGCAACACATCCCGGCCAACTCCAGCGGAGGATCTCTTGGCCTTTACAATGGCTCTGATATCAGGGTCGTGGCGGTGGAGTTCGACAGCTCGTTTAACGAATATTTTGATCCCCCGAGCGATCACGTTGGGATCGATGTTTATTCCATCAAGTCGATCGCCGTTGCCGAGCTGGTGAATTTTAGCATCAGCAATGGAAGCAACACTGCGCACGTCACGGTGAAGTACGACGGCCCTGCTACGAACTTGTCTGTTCTCCTCTCTTACTCGTCGGCGGATCCCTCCGTCGATGGGCGAAGCTGGAACCTGTCGAGTTCAATAAATTTGACGAGGTACCTGCCACAAGAAGTACTCGTCGGCTTCTCGGGAGCCACTGGCGGCGGCGCGGAGTCTCACACCATCTTGTCTTGGGACTTCAACTCCACCGATCCGCCGACGGCGGATAGATCTCCACCTCCAGGGCCGGACATCGGCAATGGAGACAAAAATGGGACGGCGCTACTGCAGAGAACAGCAATTGGCATCGAGATCAGCCTCTGCGTGCTGGGAACGTTGTGGTTCGTGCTGTGGCGGTGGCGGAAGAAGCAAAGACGACGCGGCACGGCCGTTGCCGCCACCGTCAGGCTTCAAACTGTGTTCGACCAACAAAGGGGGCCGCGGAGTTTTGCGTACCAAGATTTGGCCAACGCCACTAACAATTTTGCAGAGAAGCTCGGGGCGGGAGGATTCGGGGCCGTGTACAAGGGGGTCATTCCCAGCTCGGGGAATGATCTCCGTGTGGCGATCAAGAAGATCTTCAGAGAATCCAAGCAAGGGGAGAAAGAGTACGTGTCCGAAGTCATCGTCTTCAGCCAGCTGCGCCACCGCAACCTGGTGCAGCTCATCGGCAACTGCCACGAGGCCGACGACTTCCTTCTTGTTTACGAATACATGCCCAACAGAAGCCTCGACAAGCACCTCTACGACGGCCACAGATTGCTCGGGTGGGCGGAGCGGCACAAGATCGCGCTCGGGTTGGCCTCAGCCGTGCTCTACCTCCATGAGGAGTGGGAGCAGTGCGTGGTGCACCGGGACATCAAACCGAGCAATGTGATGCTGGATCCCGATTTCAACGCGAAGCTCGGCGACTTCGGGTTGGCGAGGCTGGTCGACCACGATTGTACGGCGGTGACGACAAACCTAGCAGGGACGAAGGGGTACATCGCGCCGGAGTACGAGAGGACAGGGAGGGCCAGGAAGGAATCCGACGTGTTCAGCTTAGGGGTGGTGCTGCTCGAGATCGCCTGCGGCCGGAAGCCCATCAACTACGCGGAGGCCGCGGACAGGGTAAATTTGGTGGAGTGGGTGAGGGGGTTGTACGAGAGAGGGGCTTGCCTGGAAGCTGCAGATCGGAGGCTGTGCGATGAGTTCGACCGGCGGCTGATGGAGAGGTTGATGGTGCTGGGATTGTGGTGCGCGCACCCTGACTTCAGTCTGCGACCGTCGATAAGGCAGGCCATCGGTGTTCTCAGCTTCGAAGCTCCTTTGCCGGATCTGCCGCCGCTGAACGCGGCGAGGCAGGAAGGTAATGATGCAGCGGCGTCGTCATCATCGGGTGGACAATCCCTAAACTACATTTCTTCCTCTTCATATTCCTCCGGGCGTTGACGATCCACCGTTTCTTTTACTGCTCTTTTTTTCCCATCTGTTAGAATCAGGGTCGAAGAGCATTCCATTCTCCGCTCAAAATATTTGTGCACGTCTAATTTTTTAGTTTACATACTTTGAAGGAAAAAAAAAAGATAGTTGTTCACCTATATAGATTTAATAAAACAAATAAAAATAGTTAGGCATCTAATATTTTAATATAATAGTGATTTCTTAGTAATATTTAGATGTCAATCTCATATCAAAACTAAAAGAGAACTTGCTATAATTGTATAATTATAGTTAAATAAATAAAAAATAGGTCAATTAAATTATTTATATATAAATAATTTTTAAATATAGGAGGTGAGTCGAGGATTACTTTGATGCTAACAAACAAGTTATAATGAGAAAAATTTGGTATACGATAATGTAATTATATTAAAATAATGTAATATTTTATCAGTGAATGACAATATTATTTATTTGTTAAAAAATTTTTAATATAAAAATAACAATTATCAATATAGATGAAACACATTAGAGCTAATTTTTTAAAGTCCCCTGATAAACAAATAAATTATTTAAACACCTTGTTAAAGAGATCACTCAATAATTAATTAATATATAAATTTACTGTAATTAATCACCATATACTGTGATTACAAAAGAAATACATAATATCCATCAATCAAAATTGCTATTTTCCTCATGGTTTGTGGCACCCAACCTACAGAAAATTTGATATCCAGTCATTATTTGTTTGATGAGTACATCTACTTTAGTGTCTAAGCTCAATCTCATTCACACCGGATGACCAATTTTTCTGACCCAAGTTCAATCAAATTAAATTGAGTGTGACATTGCACGAGAATACCTGGGAAGCAAAGCAAACATGGTATGTATTAAATAGTAGATATTATGAATTGACCATCCAACAAACCAAGCTAAAAAATTTTAAGTTTTAATTTGGTAAAAAAATCATTTTTTTAAATTATCCAATTTAATTATCTATTTTTCAAAAAATACGTATTAATAATTTTTTTAACAAACTATTAATTTAAATGGGTATAAAATAATTCAAGATGTTTTATTAAATTGAGCTTTTCTTTTAGTTATTGATTTGGAAAAGTCCAAGAAGCTAATAATTAAAACAGGAGAGAAATGGATGATGCTCTCTCACTCACTCACTCAGGTTGCCTCTGCAATCCTTTCCGAGGTTGGCAATGGCGAACTTGCTCTGCTTCCCCCGCTCTTTCTCTTTGTCTTCGTCTTTGCTACTGCTCTTTGTTTCCTCTTTTCCCTTCGTTGTCTCGCTCAACTTCACCTACAACTTCACCGGCAACGACGGCGTCCGAGTCGCTAAGCGCCTCAACTTCGAAGCCGACGCCACCGCCACGACCGACGGCATCCAGCTGACCGACACAATCGATGTCCTAGGCAGCATCGGTCGTGTTGTGGCTTCCGACCTCCTCCGCCTTTGGGACGCCGCCTCAGGTAACCCCAGGAGCTTCACCACCCATTTCTCCTTCAAGATGAGCGAGTACCCCAACGTCAGTAACAGCGGCGACGGGCTGGCTTTCTTCTTCACACCCTTCTCGGAGCAGTCCATTCCTGCCGACTCCGGTGGAGGAAACTTCAGCGTTTTCAGTAACTCCGCGAATAACCAAGCGGTGGCGGTAGAGTTTGATACTGGCGGAACGAAAACATTGATCCCAAGGGCGATCACATAGGGATCGATGTCAATTCCAGCAAGTCGATCGCCGTGGTCCGATTAGTTAATTTCAGCATGAGTAACGGCAGCAACACTGCACGCGCTAGAGTGAAGTATGACGGCGGTGCGGTGAGCTTGTCCGTTCTCCTCTCTTACTCATCAGAGGATCTCCTCTCTTTTCTCATTTTTTTTACTTAGTGAGTTAATGTATTTATTAACAAGAAGAGGAAGAAGAAGAAGAAGGATTTGGACTTGAACTCAAGTAGGTTTGAGGTCCTGGAACAATGAATCCCACCTGATCGGCGCATCGGCACCACTGTCCCCGCCGGAGAGCAACTTGATCAGCGAAGAAGCAGCCACCTTTCTTCCTGAACCGCCATCGATGAGCAGCAGCCGTTGCCTCACATTGACCAGCTGCCTCTTCCTAGTCATCATCTTCGCCTTCTTTGGATTCAATGCATAAGTTTACCCGTGTGTATAAAACTCAGTTGCTGTGACCAGATGAACATAGAGTTGTATACTACATGTACATTCTATATAGATAAATATATACTGAAATTATTCAAATTAGGTATAATAAGTGGAATGTTATAAATTTTACTTTTTCAACTTATATTATAAATGTATAAGTTTACAATATTTACATTTTTTTTAACTCTTTAAATATATTAAACTCACGGTATTTTATATAGAGTCATTGATCTAGGAGAGACTCTGATCAATTGTATAGCTTGATTGACGGATTGATTAAGCATGACATCTTTCCTTTTCTTCTACCCTCTTTTCCAGTACGGCAAAAGGAGAATGCCAAGAGAAAGAAAAAAGGAAAAAAAAATTCTAAAGTTTCTGTTTTTTAATCATAGAAAGAAGTACTTAAGACGTTCGTTCTGAGTAAAACAGTGATATAAAATGATACGAGAATGATTTGAAAATAAAAATTTAGTTGGGAATAAAATATGCAAGTTACATCATTTTTTTACATCATGCCAAAATTAATTTTCCTAAGGAGCAGCTGGATTTACTCATTTTCAATTCTTTCTCTTGGCATTCTGTTAGGTTGACTTGAATACTTTGTTGAACAAACTTGAAAAATCTCCCTAGCAAAGTTTTAAAAGGCCAAGTGAGACAGCAATGGAGAGATGATCTCTCGCTCAGCACACCTTTGTGTCGTTCCTTTCTATGGTTGGCGATGTTGAACTTGGTGTGCTGCCTTCCCCTGGTCTTCCTCTCTGTCTTTCCTACCGCTCTCTGCTGCTTCTTTTCCCTTCGTCAACTCACTCAACTTCACCTTCAAATTCACCGGCTCCGACGGCGTCCGAATCGCTCAAGGCCTCCACTTTTCAGGCGACGCCTCCCCCACAACCGACGGCTTCAAGCTAGCGAGTAACATCAATGGCCAGGATGCAACCTACAGTGTCCGCCGAGTTCTGTATCGCAACCGGCTCCGACTCTGGGACTCCACCTCAGGTAACATCACCACCTTCACCACCCATTTCTCCTTCATAATTAGCAACTACTCCATTAGAGGAGCAGATGGGCTCGCTTTTATCTTCGCCCCTCCATCGGAGCAATCCATCCCCAACCACTCAGCTGGAGGAAACCTTGGCCTTTTCAATGATTCCGCTAACCAAGTCGTGGCAGCGGAGTTCGATTACCATTCGAACCCTTATGATCCCCCCAACGATCATGTAGGGATCGATGTCTACTCCATCAAGTCGATCGCCTCTGTCGAGTTGGTAAATTTTAGCCTCAGTAACGGCAGCAGCACTGCGCACGCTACAGTGAAGTATGGCGATGCTTTGAACTTGTCCGTTCTCCTCTCTTACGCATCGAAGGATACCTCGGTCGATGGTCGGAGCTGGAATGTTTCAAGTGTGGTAGATTTGAGGAAGTACCTACCGGAAGAGGTATACGTCGGCTTCTCAGCCAGAACCGGCCAGGACACGGAGGCACACGCCATCTTATCTTGGGATTTCAACTCAACCGAGCTGCCGATCTCCGGATCTGAAGCCCCGGCGTCGGAGACTCTCGGTAAACACGACAAGGGAATGAGGCCGCTTCTGGGGATACTAGTTGGCATTGGGATCATCCTCTACGTGCTGGGATCGTTGTGGTTCGTGATGTGGCAACGGCGGAGCAAGCAATGGCACGGCACGGCACGGCCGTCGCCAGGTTTCAAACAGTGTTCGACCAACAAAGGGGGCTGGGGAGTTTTGCCTACCAAGATTTGGCCAATGCCACGAACAATTCCGTAGAGGCAGGGAAGCTCGGAGCGGGGGGATTCGGGGCCGTGTACAGAGGGGTCATTCCCAGCTCGGCGAATGATCTCCGTGTGGCGATCAAGAAGATCTCCAGAGAATCTATGCAAGGGGAGAAAGAGTACATGTCGGAAGTCATCCTCTTCAGCCAGATTGCTCGGGGGAGCGGAGCAGCACAAGATCGCGCTCAAGCTGGCCTCGGCCATGCTATACCTCCACGAGGAGTGGGAGTAGTGCGTGGTGCACCGGGACATCAAACCGAGCAATGTGATGCTGGATCCCGATTTCAACGCGAAGCTCGACGAGTTCGGGCTGGCGAGGCTGGTCGACCACGATTGCACGGCGGTGACGACCAACCTAGCTGGGACGAAGGGGTACATCGCGCCGGAGTACGAGAGGACAGGGAGGGCCTCGAAGGAATCAGACGTGTTCAGCTTAGGGGTGGTGTTGCTCGAGATCGCCTGCGGCCGGAAGCTGATCAACTACGCGGAGGCCCCGGACAGGGTAAATCTGGTGGAGTGGGTGTGGGGGTTGTACGAGAGAGGGGCATACCTGGAAGCTGTAGATCGGAGGCTGTGCGATGAGTTCGACCGGCGGCTGATGGAGAGGTTGATGGTGCTGGGATTGTGGTGCGCACACCCTGACTTCAGTCTGCGACTGTTGATAAGGCGGGCCATCGGTGTTCTCAGCTTCGAAGCTCCTTTGCCGGATCTGCCACCGCTGAACGCTGCGAGGCAGGAAGGTAATGATGCAGCGGCATCGTCATCGCCGGGTGGACAATCCCTGAACTACATTTCTTCCGCTTCATATTCCTCCGGGCGTTGACGATCCACCGTTTCTTTTAGGGTTGAAGAGCATTCCTTTCTCCGCTCATAATATCTGTGCACGTCTAATTTTTTAGTTTAAATACTTGGAAGGAAAAAAAAAGAAGATAGTTGTTCACCTATATAGATTTAATAAAACAACTTAAAATAGTTAGGCATCTGATATTTTAATATAATAATGATTTCTTAGTAATATTTAGATGTCAATCTCATCTCAAAACTCAAAGAAAGCTCGCTATAATTATATAATTATAGATAAATAAATAAAAAATAGGTCAATTAAATTATTTATTTATAAATAATTTTTTAAATATAAAAATAACAGTGAACAATATACATGAACAAAGACATCACTGAATAATTAATTAATATATAATTTTACTGTAATTAATCATTACATAATTTGTGTATGCTACTCTGATTACAAAAGAAATACATAATATTCATCAATCAAAATTGCTATTTTCCTTATTAATTGTAGCACCCAACTCGCAGAAAATTTGATATCCAGTCATTATTTGTTTGATGAGTACATCTACTTTAATGTCTAAGCTCAATCTCATTCTCACAGGATGACCATTTTTTTCTGACCCGAGTTCAATCAAATTAAATTCGGCGGAGGAAACTTCGGGGTTTTCAGTAACTCCGCGAATAACCAAGCGGTGGCGGTAGAGTTTGATACATGGCGGAACGAAAACGTTGATCCCCAGGGTCATCACATAGGGATCGATGTCAATTCCAGCAAGTCGATCGCTGTGGTCCGATTAGTTAATTTCAGCATGACTAACAGCAGCAACACTGCACATGCTACAGTGAAGTACGACGCCGGTGCGATGAACTTATCCGTTCTCCTTTCTTACTCATCGGAGGATCCCTCGGTCGATGGTCGAAGCTGGAGCGTCTCAAGTGTGGTAGATTTAAGGAAGTTCCTACCGGAAGACGTAGCTGTCGGCTTCTCGGCCACCACTGGGCTCAGCGCGGAGGCGAACACCATCTTGTCGTGGGACTTCAACTCCACCGAGCTGCCGACCACCATATCTCCAGCCCCGTCGTCGGAGATCTTCGATAGACATAATAATAAAAAGAGGCTGCTACTGGGGGCAGTAATTGGCCCTCTGCTCGTTCTCTGCGTACTGGGATTACTGTGCTTCGTGCTGTGGAAGAGGCGGAAAAAGCAAAGACGCCAAAGGGCGGCGGCCGCCGCCGCCTCCCCCTCCGCCAGGCTTCTGCCTGCGCTCCACCAACCAATGGGACCGAGGAGTTTTACCTACCAAGATTTGGCCGATGCCACAAACAATTTCGCTGGGGAAGGGAAGCTGGGGGCAGGAGGATTTGGGACCATCTACAAGGGAGTTCTCGCCGACATGAACAGTGGAGATCTCCCCGTGGCGATCAAGAAGATCTCCAAAGAATCTACGCAAGGGGTGAAAGAGTACTTGTCAGAAATCACTCTCTTCAGCCAGTTGCGCCACTGCAACCTGGTGCAGCTCATCGGCTACTGCCACGAGGCCGACGCCTTTCTTCTTATCTACCAGTACATGCCCAACAGAAGCCTTGACAAGCATATCTAGAAGGCTGACCGGTTTCTCGGGCTGGTCGAGCGGCACAAGATCGCACTCGGGCTGGCAGTGGCGTTGCACTACCTCCATGAGGAGTGGGAGTAGTGCATCCTCCACAGGGACGTCAAAACGAGCAACGTGATGCTGGATCTGGAATTCAACGCAAAGCTCGGCGATTTCGGATTGGCGAAGCTGGTGGACCACAGCTGCATGGCGGCGACGACCGTCCTCACCGGGACGAGGGGGTACATCGCGCCGGAGTACGAGAAGACGGGGAAGGCCCGCAAGGAATCGGACGTGTTCAGCTTCGGAGTGGTGGTGCTCGAGATGGCGTGCGGCCGGAAACCCATCAACTATGAGGCGGACGACCTCGATCAGATAAATCTGGTGGAGTGGGTGTGGGGGTTGTACGAGAGAGGGGCGTGTCTGGAAGCTGCAGCGGAGGCTGTGCGGTGAGTTCGATGAGCCGCTGATGGAGAGGTTGATGGTGGTGGGATTGTGGTGCGCGCACCGGGATTACAGGCTGCGGCCGCCGATAAGGTGGGCCATCAGCGTTCTCAGCTTTGAAGCTCCGTTGCCGGATCTGCCGGCGCTTAAGGTGCAGAAGGAGGAAGCTAATGATGCGACGACATCATCATCATCCGGAGTGCAATCTATGAACACAATGTCTTCTGCTTCTTATGCTTCGGGGCGTTGAGGATGTGTTGCAGATGTATTCAGTTTTCTCCTTTAACAGCTCTTTGTTTTAGAAACTTAATGTTTCTGCGCTCTCTGCTTCATTACGCTGTATTTGAAGAATTTTAAAAAAATAATTGAAATGGGTGGAGAGGCTAAATGTATGTTTTATTTTAATTCACTTAATAACTAATATGATCTATTTACATGAGATAAACTTAAATTTTTTAAGAGTACACAATCATTTTTATATTTATATCCAATCTTATTAAAGATAAATAGAAAGAGGGAATGAAATGATATAGGAGAATGATTTGATATGTTCAGCAAGATATGAAAATAAAATAAATTAGTTGAAAATGAACTATGCAAGCTGCTTCTATGTTATATTTTATTGAACTATTCTGCTATGCTGACGTTGTTGATTTGAAATGTCTCCGTAGCAAGTTTTAATAGCTGAGTGAGAGAGCAATGGAGAGGTTCCCCTGTTCCTTTCTTCTGCGGTTGGCCATTGCGAACCCCTGTTCTTTGTGCTTGCTACTGCTCTTTGTTGCTTTATTTTCCCCTAGCAATCTTTGTTTTCTTCAGCTTCAACTTCACCGGCTCCGATGGCGTCCGAATCGCTCGACGGAGTCGAACACCATTTTGCCTTGGGATTTAAACTCGACCGAGCTGCCGACCACCGGATCTCGAGCCCCAGCGTCGGAGACTGTTAGTAAATATGATCAGGGAAGGGAACGAGGGTGCTCCTGGGTATACTAATTGGCATTGGGTTCATCCTCAGCGGGCTGGGATCGTTGTGGTTCGTGCTATGGCAACAGCGGAATAAGCAAAGGCAAAAAAAGGGGGCCGCTGAGTTTTGCCTACCGAGATTTAGCCAACACCACAGACAATTTCGCAGAGGAAGATGAGAAAGTGTACGTGTCGGAAGTCATCCTCTTCAGCTAGCTGCGCTTATGATTTCAATACTCACTGACCTAAATAATGATGATTAAGGATTTTTATTAATACGTAATATTTTTTCCTTAGCTTATTTAATTGGTGTCGGCATCAATAATATTATACCACACAATCCTATTAGACGATACATCATCATTTAATTAGGAAAACATCAAGCAATCAATTGAGCTCAATCAAAATCCTTGAATACTGTACTCTTCCTTGGGAACTCGGAGACCCACCATATGGAAGATATATGGTGCTCAGTTATTTGTTTTTCTTAATCTGCTTCATGAGCACACCTGCCTCGATATCTTAGGAGATAAGAAGCACATCAGCTCAAGCTCACCAGGCCAGGTGAGGATGTGGGGAAGCAAAGTGCTTTGTCCTCATATCTTGTATCTAATAGTTAGCCCAGTAAAACTTATCGATTTAAATATTTTATTTTATTGAAACTATTTTGCTATGTGTGACTTGAAGAAGTTTCTCCGTAGCTAGTCAGACAATTTAAGAAGCTTAAAAGTAAGATGCCAACGGAGAGGGAGACCTCTCTCTCTCACTCAGGCACCTCTGCGTTGCTCTCCTTAGTTGGCCGTGGCAAACCTATGCTGCTTCCCCTGGTCTTCCTCTTTCTCTTTGCTACTGCTCTCTATCGCTTCTTTTCCCTTCGTCAACTCGCTCAACTTCACCTTCAACTTCACTAGCAATGACGGCGGCGTCCGAATCTTTGGACGCCTCACCCCCCAAGGCGACGTCTCTCCCACAATCGACGGCATCCAGCTGACTCAGAACAATTACGGTCAGAGTGTCACATACCGCGTCGGGCGAGTTCTGTATCCCGACCGGCTCCGCCTCTGGGACACCGCCACAGGTGACCTCACCGACCGCTTCACCACCTATTTTGCCTTCAAAATTAGCGACTACTCCAACATTAATAGTGGCCATAGGCTCGCTTTTTACTCGCCCCAATGTCAGAGATGGCCTTCCCGGTCGTCTCTCCCACGGGAGGAGACCTCGGCCTTTTTAATGACTCCGCTAACCGAGTCGTGGCCGTGGAGTTCGACGCCTACAAGAACTACTTTGCTCTCTCCAGCAATAACATAGGGATCGATGTCTACTCCACCAAGTTGATCGCCTCTATTGATTTGGTTAGTTTTAGCATGAGCAACGGCAGCAACACTGCACACGCTACAGTGAAGTACGACGACGGTGCTATGAACTTCTGCGTTCTCCTCTCTTACTTATCGGAGGATCCCTCTGTCGATGGTCGAAGCATGAACCTTTCAAGGGTAGTAGATTGAAGTACCAGCCGGAAGAGGTATATGTCGGCTTCTTCGTCAGCACCGGTCATAGCGCGGAGTAGCAGACCATCTTGTCTTGGTATTTCACTCAACCGAGTTGCTCGACATAAAAAAAAAGGCTGACACTACTGTTGGTACTGGGCATGATATTTGGCCTTAGGATCATCCTCTGTGCCCTGGTGTTGGTGTGCTTCATGCTGTGGCAATGGCGGAACAAGCAGAGGCGCCTCCCAGCCGCCGCTGTGCTTCCGCCAGTGTTCGATCAGGGAATGGGGCAGAGAAGATTTGCCTACCAAGATTTAGCTGACGCCACAGACAATTTCTCAGAGGAAGGGAGGCTCGTACTAGGAGGATTTGGGGCTGTCTACAAGGGAGTTCTATCCCGCACAAACGATTATCTCAATGTAGCCATCAAAAGATCTCCAAAGAATCCATGCAAGGGGAGAAAGAGTACTTGTCGGAGGTCAATATCTTCCGCCAATTGCGCCACCACAACCTGGTTCAGCTCCTCGGCTACTGCCACGAGGCAGAAGACTTTCTCCTGGTAAGAAATTGGATAAAAATATATTATCCTAATTACTTTATTTTATTTTTTATTTTGTATGGTTAATATTTCGATATGACACACGTATTATTAAAATAAGTGGCTTATACTCCTTAAGCCCATGTATAAATACCCGTATCAACTTCCATTGTAATATCAATTCCATTAATCTAAATTTTCATCTTCATCAAAATTATTCTCTTCCTAGTTGATTTCGGTTTGTTATTATTTTTGTTCATCTTTCTCTATTTTACTTGTCATTTCAATTCTGATTTCTAACGAGTGGTATCAGAGCTACGTTGACAAGTGAAGATGAGAGCCATTTTAAAAAGGGAGAAGTTGCATAAAATTCTCCTAGAAGATCATCCATTCAATGTGGAAGCAGAGCTACGTTGACAAGTGAAGATGAGAGCCATTTTAAAAAGGGAGAAGTTGCATAAAATTCTCCTAGAAGATCATCCATTCAATGTGGAAGCAGATGTTAGCACCATTTCTGCCATACACCTTTCTCTTTCCAATGAAGTGTTACGAGAAGTGCTTCATGAATAGACGACAATAAAGCTTTGGAAAAGGTTGGAGCAGTTGTACAAACCAAAGACATTGACAGGTAAGATCGCTTTAAAACAAATGGAAAAGGCAGTCCATTTATTGTGTTCTCTTCCACCTTCATACAGAAACTTTCAAGAAATTTATATGGTAAAAATTCTATATCTTTTGAAGAAGTTGTATCTGCTTTAACTTCTAGACAACTCTTTGATCGACAACTTATAAAGAATTTAAAAGATAATAGATTCGAAGCATTATCATTAAGAGGCCAAGTGACAAAATTAATAATTTTAGATATAGATCAAAATCTAAATCTAAAGTTATTTTTTGTAATTATTGTAAGAAAAAAGGTCATGCTATATCTAAATATTACAAACTTAAAAATAAACAAAATTATGAAAGGAAAGAACAATTATTTAATGTCATTTGAAGCTTCTTTTGCAGAAGAGGAAAGCGATGGAGAAGTTCTTATGGTAAGTTTAGACTAATCCAAGTCTAAGGAGGACTTTTCACATGTCTCCTAATAGAAATTCATTTTCTACTTATAAATCAATTTTAGGTGGAGATGTTTTAATGGGAAATAATAATGCATGCAAAGTAGTTGGTATTTGTACAATAAAATTGAAATTGCATGATAACTCCATTAAACTATTATCCAATGTTGGGATGTACCAGTTTTAAAGAGAAATTTAATTTCTTTATCTTCCCTTGATGATCTTGGATATACTTTTACCCAAAGGAAATTTAGTAGTCACGAAGGCTACAATGCAAAATAAATTGTATGTTTTATTAGGAACAACAGTATAGGATCAACAAAGATCTCTTCCTCTCCTTCAACCTTAAGCGATGAGGACAACTCCCGTTTATGGCATATGAGACTAGGCCAAGGCATAAAAATCCTCAGCAAAGGATATTTAGGTAAGTAAAAAATTTCAAAAATTAATTTCTGTGACCATTTCTTGTATGTTAAACATAGGAAAGTTGCCTTCAAAATGGGTGTACATTGATCCAAAGGAATTCTGGACTACATTTACTCAGACCTCTGGGGTCTTGCTTCTCAACCTTCTCTTGGTGGCGGACGGTACATGATTAATTTCATAGATGATTACTCAGAAAGGTATGGATTTACATAATTAAACATAAAAGTGAAGTTTTTGATAAATTTAAAGAATGAAAAATCCTCGTTGAAAATTAAACTGGAAGAAAAATTAAAATATTTCAAACTGATAATGGTCTTGAGTTTTGCAGTAATGAGTTTAACAGATTTTGCATTGAAGAAGGCATTCAACGCCATCAAACTGTTCCTTATACCCCTTAACAAAATGGTGTTGTTGAAAGGATGAACAAGACTATAATGGAGAAAGTAAGTTGCATGATGTCCAACTCAGGGCTTTCAAAGTCTTTTTGGGCAAAAGCTGCATCAACAACTTGTTATTTAATCAATAAATTACCTTCTGTAGTAATAAATTTGAAAACTCCTGAAGAATTATGGTCGGGTAAACCAACAAATTACTTTGTACTTAAAATCTTTGGTTGTAAAGCTTATGCACAAGTTGATGATGGAAAACTTGAGCCTAGATCAAAATATTGTATTTTTCTAGGTTATCCTAAAGGAGTTAAGGGATATAGATTGTGGTGTCCCAAAACATGTAAAATAGAAATCCATAGAGATGTTATATTTGATGAACAAGTATTCTTGAAGAAGCAGGATGCGCGTGAACAACCCTCGGCTGATAAAGGAAATGATCAAGCAAACTCTAGCTCAACCAAAAGGGTAGTTGAACAATATCTACAACCATGTTAGGAGAAATCAACAACTTCAAATTGCCATTAAGAAATGTCGTTTTGACGTTTAGCTACTCAAGTTCTAGATCTTCCGCTGCTATTAAGGCTAAGAAGATACAAATAGAGGTATGTTTAACAATAGGAGAATAAATATCACCATAATCAATACCTTCAACTTGGCTAAACCCTTTAGCCACTAGACATGCTTTATATCTTGCATCTTGAACATGGTTGTTAAACATATCTGAAAGAAAGAAAGAAGGCATTCAAGGTGTTCAAGATGCAAGATATAAAACACGTCTAGTGGCTAAAGGGTTTAGCCAAGTTGAAGGTATTGATTATGGTGATATTTATTCTCCTGTTGTTAAACATATCTCTATTCATATTTTCTTAGCCTTAATAGTAGCGGAAGATCTAGATTTTGAGTAGTTAGAAAAATGAAATTTCTTAATGGCAATTTGAAGTTGTTGATTTCTCCTGACATGGTTGTAGATATTGTTCAACTATCCTTTTGGTTGAGCTAGAGTCTGCTTGATCATTTCCTTCATCAGCCGAGGGTTGTTCATGCGCATCCCGCTTCTTCAAAAATACATGTTCATCAAATATACATCTCTATGGATTTCTATTTTACATATTTTGGGACACCACAATCTATATCCCTTAACTCCTTTAGGATAACCTAGAAAAATACAACATTTTGATTTAGGCTCAAGTTTTCCATCATCGACTTGTGCATAAGCTTTACAATCAAAGATTTTAAGTACAAAGTAATTTGTTGGTTTACCCGACCATAATCCTTTAGGAGTTTTCAAATTTATTGCTACAGAAGGTGATCGATTGATTAAATAACAAGCTGTTGATGCAGCTTCTGCCCAAAAAGACTTTGAAAGTCCTGAGTTGGACATCATGCATCTTACTTTCTCCATTATAGTCCTATTCATCCTTTCAGCAACACTATTTTGTTGAGGGGTATAAGGAACAGTTCAAAAATACTGTTGCTCTACCTTCATGAGGATTGGGAGCAATGCGTGGTGCACCGGGATATCTAAACGAGTAACCTGATGCTGGATCCCGATATCAATGCAAAGCTCCGACTTCAGGTTGGCGAGGCTGGTCGACCACGACTACTCGGCGGTGATGACTGTCTTGGTTAGGATGAGGGGTTACATGGCGCCGAAGTACGAGAAGACAGGGAAGGTCTGCAAGGAATTTGACGTGTTTAGCTTCGGGGTCGTGGTGCTCGAGATGGCGTGCAACCGAAAACCCATCCACTTCATGGAGGAACCTGACATGATAAAACTAGTGGTAGATGTGGGGGTTGTACGAGAGGGGGGTGTGTACTGTTTACTTATGGCTTCCTTCCTAATCTTAATCTTATAATTTTTTCCAAGAAAGGTTTGTTTGATGTAATATACTGAGTGCTCTATTTTTAAAATAATAGAGTCTAATTACTCTAACTAGTGGCATACCTTCACTACAATATCTAATTACTTTAACCAGAGGGAGTCCCACTCTGTTACAAAGCCTAATTACTCTAACTAGAGGGAAGTATAATTTGTGTACGAACTTCATAGGTATTGAACCATAACCTTCTGTATAGAATCCAATTATTTGTATTTTATATACTATATGAGGTAAGGTTTGTTAGATGTAATATATTAAATGTAATATATGTGATAAAGTTAGCTTGATACATCGAAGAACTACAAGAACCATAATTCTGAAATTTACTTAGATGCTTGTTCTTTCTTTGGTTTGGGTTTCTCACTGTTTTCTGGATTGGATTCTCTATTCTGAAACTATGCTAGATACCGTTGATGAGTTGTTTTTAGGTAATATTGGTTGCTAGGAGATTGGATATTGAACAGGTGTAGGATGCAGGGAAAAAGTTAATGACAGGTTGTGGATTCATGCAATATCATGCTGTTGCTAACATGAGTGAATTATAATGTTGAATTTAGTACTGGGTTGGCTTTGTTAGATGTGGTTCTTGTAGTGAAGTCATGAAGCATGGATAAGTAGTGCAGGGAAGCTAGAGGAGTTGAGGGTAAGGATTGAACTGTTAACAGAAGATTGTAGGTGGGTCTTGGCATGTTAAGGAGGCTAAATGGGGTTGTAGGGATAATAATATACAAAAAGAGTTGTGATATACCAATGCGATCTGGGCAAATTCAGTTTTATTCTATTTTCTGTGAAAAATTTTGTAGGGATAAATATTGTTATTTAAATTAGGCTAGTAAGGTAGCAACACTTTGTTTCTAGAGATAAGATGAAGCGGGTGATTGGTGAGAAGGAAATAGTGAAATCATTGGGGGAGGCCATTAGTTTGTAAATTGTTAATCTTGGTAAGGTAGTGTGAAGGCTGCTTCAACAAGAAATATAGTGGCTAAATTAGGAAAAATGATAGATGCAAATTCTTTTTCTTAATTTTGTTTTCTTGTTGTTGTGTAGTTGCTGAGAGGATGAGCAAGTTAAGAATAGCAACATAGGAATGATGAGATTAGGTGCTGCAATGGTTAGTTTGTAGCTGCTCTGTAAATAACCTTTGGTATTGTTAAATCAGTAATAAAATCCTATGCTGTTCCTTGTAAATCTGCATGATTTCATGAGGACGCTACATGGCAGGAATCAGAAGAAATGGTCAGATTTCCAAATCTGTTAGATTTTGATTTAGTAAAGTAGATTGTGGAAGTTCTTGCAACTATTGATTGCTTTCCTTCACAGTAAAGATTTCTGTTTCTGAGTTTGGATTATTGTTTTTGTGATAGGATGATGTAGGTGCGAAGTTGGGGTGAGAAATAAAGGTGGAAAGGGAATTAAAGATAAAACGCTTTTCTTGAAAACTTGTACATGACTGCATACTCTGATTAACTACTGGGCATACTACTGTTTGTTTCACTGCGAATGTTATTAATCAGCTATGGGAAAGAGGGAAATGATAACAACATAGCCTGTGAGTATGGGTTTAAACATAGATATTACTCATTCTGGACAGATTTCGTGAATAAATTTCTGGGTTGGTTATGAAGGTTCAAACGCAGTCCAGGTGAATTGATTTGGTTATTACACCAACTACACTTGGTCCTCTTGAGTGGGTGGTGCACCGGCATAATGTTTTAGCTGTGAGTCTTAAAAACCTGCCCAACTTTTGTCGCACTTTGTCCAATCTGATTCATGAAGTATAGACACACAAGAAAACCAAAATAAATAAAAAGTATATTTGTTATGGCTTACACACAAGAAAAAGAAAAGTTAATTATATAATTTCAAGCTGAAAGGAGATAAGAAGTTGAATTTGGCACAGATTAAGCAGTTAGCTGTATGACATTGGGGTATTTGGGGGGAGAGAAATAGAAGATGCTTTATAGGAAAAGCAATAACAACAAGGACTTTAGCTGTTCAAGCAGCTGCAGTCCTATCCTTCTTTAATACTTATAAGCCTCCTTGAGTATCATAAGTCATTGGGTGTATCACTAAATTGGGTTTGGAAAGTATTATTTGTTGATTGGGATGAAGTGCTTTACATAATGTGATGCTATAGTTTTTGTAACTTTATTCTGTATTTTCTTTTCTTTTCATTCTTTTGGATGACTTATTGTATCATTTCAGATTGGTGAAATGAATGCAATTCTTCTTTTTTTAAAAAAAAACTGATTAAAGTAACAAAATATTAAATAATCGTAAAATGTAAAGTAACAAAACCTTTTTTTTAAAGAAGTCAATTACATAATATATAACAATCTCTACGAATCTTTGGCTTTGGAATCAATTTCTTTTTTTTACTCGAGCTATTTAAGAAGCTTCTAAACAAGGTCTTGATTAGATTAAATATTGGAATTTTCAAATTTATCATGAACCAGAATAATTTTTCTTAGCCTCAGTAAAAACTTTTTTTTTTTTACTAAGCCACAGATAAATTTGATAAAATAATCATAAATTTTTGCCGAGTGTCGTGTGCAGAGAGCTGCCAGGAACACCCCAAGCCTTCTCCGATCTAGGATTGCAAAGTATGGACAAGTCTTGCTCTTTTACTTTCAGGAGTTGATGGAGAGGAAGGAGGGAGGTTGAGTTATTCTTCTTTTAAGAGAAAAAAAAGCTACTGTATTAACTAGAAAAATTCTTAAATCCCATGCCACAAGCCGATATGATACTTGAGTAGCCCTTCCAGTATTAGAAAGTCCTCCGACCGTTTTATTACTGAAAAAAAAGCTACTGTATTAACTAAAAAAACTCTCAAATCCCATGCCACAAGCCGATATGATACTTTGAGTAGCCCTTCCAGTATGAGAAAGTCCTCCGACTGCATCCTACCATTCTATTACTGAAAAAAAGCTACTGTATTAACTAGAAAAACTCTTAAATCCCATGCCACAAGCCGATATGATACTTTGAGTAGCCCTTCCAGTATGAGAAAGTCCTCCGACTGCATCCTATCGTTCTATTACTGAAAAAAAGCTACTGTATTAACTAGAAAGACTCTTAAATCCCATGCCACAAGCCGATATGATACTTTGAGTAGCCCTTCCAGTATGAGAAAGTCCGACTACATCCTATCTTTCTATTACTAAAAAAAAGCTACTGTATTAACTAGAAAAACTCTTAAATCCCATGCCACAAGCCGATATGATACTTTGAGTAGCCCTTCCAGTATGAGAAACTCCTCCGACTACATCCTACCGTTCTATTACTTCTTCCACATCTGTCCATGGATTGCCGGATGCAAGGCTTTCGTATCCCTAAGATAAGAAAGTTATCATTAATACATGGGTGATAGAATCATCTTAAAAAGTTAAGGCAATGAAGGAGCTATCGAGTGAGTGATCCTAGATGGGTGGTCTTAAAGTCAGACATACTTGTTGTTCAAGTGTGTTGGATCATTACAATATTTTTATTTCAACACAGGATACACTAAACATCTAAGAGATTGATCATATTCAGGCAACACTACAGCTTAAGTAGATGGTGAAGTCGTACTTATGACTTCTAAGTTTTAGCACATAAATATAAATATAAAAATGATATATTTTAACTATTTTAAATTTTTTGGATGCCAACTCATTTTATCATATCATGTTAAATTGGATTATAATTATTCACACGCTATGCATATAATATTCTTTTTTGTCCTGAGTACATCTTGAATTAAAATCTCTAAATAATAAAATTTTACCATAATTATAATTTTAACAAATCAAAAACCTAAAGCACTGCACTCTATTTCAACAAACAGACATAAAATACTAAATTTTCTCGGATGAGTTATAGAAATTAATAACTACTTGGTATTGCTGGCTGCTAGGCCATAATATGACAATATGTGTGTATTGTAGGAAGCCACAATACACACATATTTTTACCTTAAGTTTAGTATGTAAAAAAAAAATAAAATTATCATAGTAATAAGTTATTTTTACCTTTTTAAGTGAGTTGATAATACTTAAGAAAAGCATCGGATAAGATCTAATTAAATTTTTATATAAAATGATATAAGAGATTATTTTCATATCTTAATTAGAAATGAAACATACAAATTACATCATTTTTGACATCATATCAGAATTAATTTTCCTAAGGAGCAGTTGGATTGACTCATTTCCAATCTTTTTATTTCTATAATACTTATATTAATTTCATAACGTAGACCTCTGAATTAATCAAGATACTTTATTTTTATTGAACTATTCTGTAACGTTGACTTGAATCTTTTTGGTTGACCTGAAAAATCCTCCGTAGCAAGTTCTAAAGGTTAAGTGTGAGAGCAATGGAGAGGGGATCTGCGTCGTTCCTTTCTTCTGCGTTGGCCATGGCGAACTTGTTCTGCTTCCCCTTTTCTTTGATTTTGCCATTGCAAGCTTTGTTGCTTCATCTCTTCTGATAATAGTAAAATACTAAATACTATGTACTCAACTTGTACATTCAACTCTCACTATTGCAAAAAATAGAGTTCTTCCCTGTTCTCTTTTCTTCCCATCACTGAGGGCGTTGTAGAGGTATTTCCATTTCTCTTCAATATATGCGAACGTGTGGGTAGTATAGCAAATTGCACCTCTTCCCAATTTCTTCCTCCGTTGAATGTACAAGTATTGGAAAGCAAAATGAGAAAATAGGAAACATTCCCACCTTTTCCCTACAATGCAGAAACTATGAACAAACATGCATAAAAATAAATCATATGAACTTATTTTCTAATACAAGCTTATTTCCTAACATTCTCCCTCCTAAGCTTGTTATTTCTTTTCCTTGCATCTGGGAATAACATACCCACAGTCACCATTGCAGGTAGAACCATGAGCTTGGAACTTGCATCTCTTGGTCTTGCAAAAATACAACTTTGAGCAAGTACAGTAATCGTGAAACTTATCATTTTTGACCTTGAACTTTCTCACCTTCTTGCAAGATTGCACCTGACCAATCTCCTTATGAGATGTGCCTTTGGCAAGCAAAGAAGAAAGTTCTTTGACCTTCTCCATGGCTGCATATTTTTGACTTCTGATGTCAGCATTATCCTGACTAAATGCTTTGTAGCTTATTCTCTTTGTATAGCAGTATCTCCTTCAACTGCAACCTTCTTTAACTCATAGAGAAGGCTGTGCACCGAAGTACCTCCTTGTCCTCCGGCCATCATGCTGCTAAGCATTGAAGCACCATCATCATCATAACGCTCTACCTGCTCGGCTGACTTGGTGATGCAGATCAAGTCCTCTTTATGCGATGCCATGAAGTCGATCTCCTGTGCTTCAATTTCCACTGCAACTTCATATTCAGGATCACAGGCTTCTTCCTCAGGTTGAGGCGGCAACTTCTTTGAGATACCAACAACACTGCGACAGACTGCCATTAAGCTCTTATGGAAGCTCTTCGCATCATCATTGAGGAACAAATCGATTTCCAGCATGTTGCCCAACTCCTTTGCAGCCTTCTTCATCCTCTCATGCAACAAGTTGTAGTCCTCGATCAGGGTCATCTTTTCCTCTTCCCTTCGCAAAACCAATGTGATCTCGGCCACTACCGATCTGATTGCTGCCTTGAGAACCTGCAAAGAGGTAGAAACTTCCCTCTTTCTGGTGGCATCCATGGTGGATCTCTCCATCTCCATCGCTGACTTCCAGAATGCAGCCGAGATGCGAATCAAAAGAGAGGAGTTTGCCAAGCACTCTCTGTTTTCTTTCTCGATGCTTTTTCCGGTGGTGTTGTAGGCGTTGTGATCAGCGTGCCCATCACCGATCTTGAGATGATTCTCTGCCAGCAATGAGTTTGATTTTTGGAATTCTAACTCTGTAGTGGTTGCCTCCTTTTCCTGCTCCACTTGGACACAAGCGAGCTTGGAGAAGTCAGTAGACTGCTTCGTGCCCATCATCCCCTGCATCGTCGTGGATTCGGATGTGTACTCCTCAATATTCTTCTCACTGACGACTGCAGCACGCATGTCCTCTATCTGCTAGAACTCTTGCATCACTGAACTCAATTCGTTGTAGATGCGACCCTTGGTGGTTTGCAGCTTTGACCAACTTGTGTTGAGTGAGCAATTTTGAGCTCCATTTCTCCCGGATTCTGGTGTGTGAAGCAGAATTCCTGCTGGGCTTGCAAGGTCTCATATTCTGATTTCACCGGGCACAGATTTAGCTCTTCGATCACCATCAATGAGGCCTTCAATTCTTCAGGAGTATCTCCCTTTTCTTCAAAAATCTCAGCCAAATAAATCCTCTCTTCTTTCCTGCATTCTAAAGCATAATGCCCATAAAATTGGCAATTGTAACATTTAATATGTGACTTATCTTTCTTGGGCTTCTATGTGGTGAAGATGAACTATTGTCCCAATCTCCATCACTTCACCCATATGAACGTCCTCTGCCACGACCATGGCTCCTCCATCTATCGTGACCACGTCCATGCCTTGAATCTGAAAAATCTCTGCGACCTTTGACTTCCCATTCTGCCTGAGTTAAAAGTACTTGTTCTGCTTCAACAAGGGCTAACGATTTAAGCCTCACTTCATAGGTCTTTAAGGCACCAATTGCATAATCCAACGTCATCATTCTTAGATTGCCTAACTGCTCCAGGTTGCAAGCAATGAGATCAAATTTGGACGGTACAGACCGCAGGAGCTTCTCAACAATCCTCTGCTCTTTAACTCTCCCCCCAATGCTTCTCATCTCTATGGCAATTGAAGAGAGTCTGTTGACATACTCATCAATTATCTCAGCATTGGTCATATGCAGTCTCTCAAATTCCCTAGATAATTGATTCATTCTAGCATCTTGAAACTTTTCATCACTTGTGAGAAGATACTTATTCCCTGGATAATTGATTCATTCTAGCATCTTGAAACTTTTCATCACTTGTGAGAAGATACTTTAACGTATCCCACGTCTCTTTTGCTGTTCTTTTATCAACAACAAGGGTCAAGATCTCATCTCCTAATGCTTGATGAATCACTGACAATGCCACATTTGTCTTTCTTCTTATCAAGAACAAGGAGTCCTCCATCTTCTTACTCGATCACTTCCCACACACCTTGTGCATCGAGGAAGGTTCACATTCGGACTGCCCACATAACATAGTTACCTCCTTTGTTCAGCATTGGGCAGATGCTTAGGCTCTCTCCTCCTCCCAAAGAGGGTTTGGACCTGCTTGCATCTGTCACGTTGCCAGCGGATGACCTTCCACTTCCTGGAGTTTTCATCGGCATCCTCAACATCATGTCTTCGCACTCCCTGGAGCTTTGATACCAAATAATGGGAAGAAAAGAGAATAGGTAAGAAGTCTGTTTTCTGCAACAGAGAAAGAAATTGTGAAGGAGGTGCAATATGCTATACTACCCTCACA
The DNA here is from genome assembly GCA_030544415.1 of Thalia dealbata. Classification (NCBI taxonomy): domain Eukaryota; kingdom Viridiplantae; phylum Streptophyta; class Magnoliopsida; order Zingiberales; family Marantaceae; genus Thalia; species Thalia dealbata. The sequence goes on along the minus strand of CM060457.1, from coordinate 27,906,730 downwards.
TCTGTATATATTGAAGAAAAAATAAACTACAGATGGAAATATTAGAAAGAAAAATGAGAAGAATAGGAAACATTCTCACCTTATCCCTACAATGCAAAAATAGAAACTATGAACAAACATACGTAAAAATAAATCATCTGCTAAGTTGTTATTGATTTTACAACTTTATATAGTCAATGTGTTTTGATCGAATGCAACTTGAGTGCTCTTTGTAAGCTTTCTTTATTTTTAAAAATCATAACTTTTTGTGGTTATGTAATATAATCCCATTTATTACAAGATGTCAAAGACCACTCACTTACAACTGCATTGCTGACACCTTCAATATTATTCCATTATGCAATAGGTTCATGATGACGCGGTGATCCTCTTGTAACACTATAATCTCTCAATTTATTAGCACTTCCATTACCCATCTCTTTCTCTATATCATTATTCTCATTAGATGTAATATTATTATTCTCTAAATTAAAATCATTATCATCTTCACTATCATCATCATCATTCTCCTCCATCCTCCTCATAATCATTATTCATAATCTCTTGATTGTTGTTGTTCATTCGGGTTTTATAGATTTTCTCTGCATTAATTTCAGTGATATTTGCTATTGGTGCACTATAAAAGTAATCTATATTACTGAAATTCTGTGAACATCGTGGAAAAACCTATATATATAAATCAATATTCATCAATTGTGGGTACGATGACATCATATCAAGCATGCAATTCATATTTCTATCATCTGAAATTGGCAAAAGCTTATATATGATATCTAGTAGTTGAATTATGCTTGGATACAAGGCTTTGCATAATTGTAACTTACAATTATCTCTATCAAGTTTCATAGTCTCATGTATCAAATTTGATAGCTCCTCAAAAGTAATTCCATTTCTCCCATTGATACAAGTCTTTGCATAACTATCAAAAGAAATCTCACTAACATTATCTTCAATAATTTTTCCACCCTAGTAGTAGAACAATAAACCTTTGTTGAATTCAGTTTGAATCTATACATACTACAAATAAAATTAAAATGAGAAATATAAATTAAATTCATACATGAGCAATTAACTATGAATAAACAATATAATAATAGTTCAGACTAGCTGTGGGAAATTTGTTATTTATTTACATGTTGTGACCCTCCATTTGGGACAATATTTGGTACCCGACCAATCGTCGCATTCATGCGGTTCTTGGGCGGTTTAGGGTATCCTTCTAAGTGACTAAAGTAAACTAAGGGATAATAATCCTCCCTCACCGTCCTCTCCACCAACATAAGTATAATGGGCATAGATAGGGAGAGATGGATTTGACACTAATTGGCTTACAAGAGATCCATGATTTTCCTAAGCATATGCTAGCCGCAAATCAATCATTTTAAAATCGATAAAACATTTAATTTTAGATGTGGACATATTAAACATATCGTACGGCAACTAATTGCAAATTATACTCTAAAGCAAATGTGCTTAATATTTTAGAATTATAATTTAGATACCTTTGAAATTTTGTTGTATTTGACAACATATAAAATTTAGAAAATTATCCTCGATATTCCACTCCTAGTTCCTTAAAATATGTTATTGCGGTTTGAATTTGAAAAGCCAAGCGCCTTACACTGAATGTGTATACAGTCATAATAGAAGAGCGATGTCGCAGCCTTATAGTGGGTAATATTAGAACTCTTTAATGTCCTTGTAATGTGTTATAAAATGCATCGTACGGGTTTTTGAATCGATATAATGCTTGTCACCTGTCGACCGGCCAAGGTGTATTCTGCTCAAATAGATTTTCCTTTCAAATTCTTTTTTATAATCTTTCTCTCATTTATCCTAGTTATAAATTTTATATTATAGTATATATTTTTTAACAATAGAATAGTTTCTACAAGTTTTTCCAAATTCATTTATTAAAGGTAAATAAAATTTTAGTATAGAATGATAAATATTGTAGAGCGAATAATATTAAGTAACAAGATTCTCCGTGTGAGTCAAAAGTCAAAAATAACAAAATGGGAATACAATAAACTAAACAATTGTATTTAGGATAACACTGCAAGGGGCAATAATAAAAATTTATCCTAGAATATTTAGAATTGGAAAAACTAAATAGTGAAGCATCCAGCTAACCAGAATTGGCTAAATAAATTGCACAAACGACTTATTAAAATTTATAAGTATCATTGTTTATCTATAATAAACTTACCCAAATTATAAAAAGTAAGACGCGCTAAGAAAAGAGAAAAAAAACAAAACATTGTCTTATACAGTTTATGAGGGAGTAGGAAGACTGCCCTTCAACCTTAATAGGATCGGTGAAAATTTTAGACTTTCAAATCGAGTAAATCATCAACTCCACATAAACAGCACATGAAAACCCCCAACCTAACTCTCTCATTTGCCCTCTCTAGACTCGCATTCTATATATATGTATATTTATCCATATAAACCTTCACCTCAATCGTCCATAAATTCCTCATACTATTAGCACCATACAGAACACCCTCAAAGTACATCTCCCAACTCTCTTTGAATGTCAAAACATAACAAAGAGTCCATGGAGGCCGCTTCCTATCAGCTCCCTCCCCCATCTTTCACGTTCACATGCTATTATTGTTCCCAAAAATTTGGAACAATTTACGCTCTCGATAGGCACAGCAAGGTTCATAAAAATGAGCACATCACCCACATACCCACAGAGGCTATTACGACCTCTCTTTCCCCTCTGCCCTACTGTTGCAAATTTTGTTCACGCCGGTTTGATACAATCCAAGCCCTATGTAGTCATCATAATGCACGCATTGACAATCTACATAAGGCTGCAGCCATGACTCCTAGGCCTTTTGGCATGCCCCAAACTGTTGCCGCTACCCATCCCACCCAAGTGGGCACCAGCATCAATAATATAAACGATATCGACCTCGATTTGCACTTATATACAAAGACTACCACCACTCATCCCCCTCCATTTCCATCGCCTTATTCTTGCCATTACTGTCCCGAACAGTTTGATACCATCCAAGCTAGTGGTCATCAAAATCCAAACATAAGCGATCACAGTACTGCTGCAGCCATAACTCCAAGGTCATTAAACTTGCCCAAAACTGGTGTCGCTCCCTCCCCCACCCAAGAGGACTCCGGCGACACTAAATCCAATGATATCGACATCGATTTGCACTTATAGGTGAAGAAGAGATGATGATCTCTTATGCATATTATTTCTAATTCTCCTCAATATGAATATGAGAATTAATTTAAAAGGACATGTATCGTGTGATTCTCTATTAGAGCAATTATGATTGGCTTCAGAACCCATAATAAGGACAAAAAACCCGATAAGCTTATATGTGATCTAATTAATGAGTCTTATTTTCTACTTAACAACTTAATATAATTTATTGTATAAATAGATTTTACATATGGTAAAATTACATTAAATTTTTGTGCCCAAATATAGTCATATTTGGACTAAATAACCTTAAATTAGTATAATAAACCCAACACAATCAATAATATGCTTAGAAATAGAGTGAAAAATTTTACTTAAAAAAAATAATATTTTCATTTTATACATTATAATACTCATATTATTTTTATATCAGAACCACCAGTGTAATATGGCAAGCGAGTATGAAACCTTCTAAAGATTTAGCATTTATGAAGCGAAGGTAGCTGCAACCCATTGCGTGGATGTAAAGTACAACTCCGGCCATCATTGATTGCTTTTGAGATGGAATGGTGATTGTCTTCGATTAACCTTGGACGGTGGATTTGTTGACCACACGACTATTATTTCAAGATGTTCAGTAGATGGTCTGACGATTAGTCCAGATCATTGGATTGATTTATTTCAGACTAGCCGTGGGCAATTTGTTATTTATTTACGTGTTGTGACCCCCCATTTGGGACAATATTTGGTACCCGATCAATCGTCGCATTCATGCGGTTCTTGGGCGAGGCATATCACAGCAGGTTTTCGCTAGGGCAGTTTAGGGTATCCTTCTAAGTGACTAAAGTAAACTAAGGGATAGTAATCCTCCCTCACCGTCCTCTCCACCAACATAAGTATAATGGGCATAGATAGGGAGAGATGGATTTGACACTAATTGGCTTACAAGAGATCCATGATTTTCATAAGCATATGCTAGCTGCAAATCAATCATTTTAAAATCGATAAAACATTTAATTTCAGATGTGGACATATTAGACATATCGTACGGCAACTAATTGTAAATTATACTCTAAAGCAAATGTGCTTAATATTTTAGCATTATAATTTAGATACGTTTGAAATTTTGTTGTATTTGACAACATATAAAATTTAGAAAATTATCCTCGATATTCCACTCCTAGTTCCTTAAAATATGTTATTGCGGTTTGAATTTGAAAAGCCGAGTGCCTGACACTGAATGTGTATACAGTCATAATAGAAGAGCGATGTCGCAGCCTTATAGTGGGTAATATTAGAACTCTTTAATGTCCTTGTATTGTGTTATAAAATGCATACTACGGGTTTTGAATCGATATAATGCTTGTCACCAGTCGACCGGCCAAGGTGTGTTCTGTCATTTATCCTAGCTATACATCTTATATTATAGTATAGATTTTTTAACAATAGAATAGTTTCTAAAAGTTTTTCCAAATTCATTTATTAAAGGTAAATAAAATTTTAGTATAGAATGATAAATATTGTAGAGCGAATAATATTAAGTAACAAGATTCTCCGTGTGACTCAAAAGTCAAAAATAACAAAATGGGAATACAGTAAACTAAACAATTGTATTTAGGATAACACGGTAAGGGGCAACAATAAAAATTTATCGTAGAATATTTAGAATCGGAAAAACTAAATAGGCATATTAGAGATAAAATCATAGTGATTTGAGAAGCACGATCATGAAAGAGTTTGAACTTAGTCACCTAGGCATTTCCGTAGAAATGAAGATAATGATGATGTCGGGTTTGTTTGATTCGAGTCGATCCAAAGCCACAACCGCACAATAACTTTTGTTAAATCATAGTTTACTTGATCCAATTGCAGTCGTCAATCTTAGGGGTAGCTAATCTGGGCCATCTATTTGAATTTATTTAAACTATTATTTAACTTCTTTGGTTTACTCAATACGTTACAACTTTACCCAAAATTTGATTTGCTAAATAAATTGCACAAACGACTTATTAAAATTTATAAGTATCATTGTTTATCCATAATAAACTTACCCAAATTATAAAAAGTAAGATGCGCTAAGAAAAGAGAAAAAAAACAAAACGTTGTCTTATACAGTTTATGAGGGAGTAGGAAGACTGCCCTTCAACCTGAATAGGATCGGTGAAAATTTTAGACTTTCAAATCGAGTAAATCATCAACTCCACATAAACAGCACATGAAAACCCCCAACCTAACTCTCTCATTTGCCCTCTCTAGACTCGCATTCTATATATATGTATATTTATCCATATACACCTTTACCTCAATCGTCCATAAATTCCTCATACTATTAGCACCATACAAAACACCCTCAAAGTACATCTCCCAACTCTCTTTGAATGTCAAAACATAACAAAGAGTCCATGGAGGCCGCTTCCTCTCAGCCCCCTCCCCCATCTTTCACGTTCACATGCTATTATTGTTCCCAACAATTTGGAACAATTTACGCTCTCGATAGGCACAACAAGGTTCATAAAAATGAGCACATCACCCACATACCTACAGAGGCTATTACGACCTCTCTTTCCCCTCTGCCCTACTGTTGCAAATTTTGTTCACGCCGGTTTGATACAATCCAAGCCCTATGTAGTCATCATAATGCACGCATTGACAATCTACATTAGGCTGCAGCCATGACTCCTAGGCCTTTTGGCATGCCCCAAACTGTTGCCGCTACCCATCCCACCCAAGTGGGCACCAGCATCAATAATATAAATGATATCGACCTCGATTTGCACTTATATACAAAGACTACCACCACTCATCCCCCTCCATTTCCATCGCCTTATTCTTGCCATTACTGTCCCGAACAGTTTGATACCATCCAAGCTAGTGGTCATCAAAATCCAAACATAAGCGATCACAATACTGCTGCAGCCATAACTCCAAGGCCATTAAGCTTGCCCAAAACTGGTGTCGCTCCCTGCCCCACCCAAGAGGACTCCGGCGACACTAAATCCAACGATATCGACATCGATTTGCACTTATAGGTGAAGAAGAGATGATGATCTCTTATGCATATTATTTCTAATTCTCCTCAATATGAATAGGAGAATTAATTTAAAAGGACATGTATCGTGTGATTCTCTATTAGAGCAATTATGATTGGCTTCGGAACCCATAATAAGGAAAAGAAACGCAATAAGCTCATATGTGATCTAAATAATGAGTCTTATTTTCTACTTAACAACTTAATATAATTTAATGTATAAATAGATTTTACATATGGTAAAATTACATTAAATTTTTGTGCCCAAATATAGTCAGATATTTGGACTAAATAACCTTAAATTAGTATAATAAACCTAACACAATCAATAATATGCTTAGAAATAGAGTGAAAAATTTTACTTAAAAAGAAATAATATTTTCATTTTATACATCATACCAGTATAATACTCATATTATTTTTATATCAGAACCACCAGTGTAATATGGCAAGCGAGTATGAAACCTTCTAAAGATTTAGCATTTATGAAGCGAAGGTAGCTACAACCCATTGCGTGGATGTAAAGTACAACTCCGGCCATCATTGATTGCTTTTGAGATGGAATGGTGATTATCTCCGGTTAACCTTGGATGGTGGATTTGTTGACCACACGATTATTATTTAAAGATATTCAGTAGATGGTCTGACGATTAGTCCAAATCATTGGATTGATTTATTACAGACTAGCCGTGGGCAATTTGTTATTTATTTACGTGTTGTGACCCCCCATTTGGGACAATATTTGGTACCCGATCAATCGTCGCATTCGTGCGGTTCTTAGGCGAGGCATATCACAGCAGGTTTTCACTAGGGCAGTTTAGGGTATCCTTCTAAGTCTCTAAAGTAAACTAAGGGATAATAATCCTCCCTCACTGTCCTCTCCACCAACATAAGTATAATGGGCATAGATAGGGAGAGATGGATTTGACACTAATTGGCTTACAAGAGATCCATGATTTTCCTAAGCATATGCTAGCTGCAAATCAATCATTTTAAAATCGATAAAACATTTAATTTCAGATGGTAGAGAAAGGCTGAGGCTAGCCCGATAGCGATCTTGTGCCGCTCCGCCTACCCGAGCAATCTGTGGCCGCCGTAAAGGTGCTTGTCGAGGCTTCTGTTGGGCATGTATTCGTAAACAAGCAGGAAGTCGTCGACCTTGTGGCAGTAGCCGATGAGCTGCACCAGGTTGCTGTGGCGCAGCTCGCTGAAGAGGATGACTTCCGACATGTACTCTTTTTCCCCTTGCATGGATTCTCTGGAGATCTTCTTGATGGCCACCGAGAGATCATTCTCTATGCTGGGGATAACTCCCCTGTACACGGCCCCAAATCCTCTTGCCCCGAGCTTCTCTGCCTCTGCGAAATTGTTTGTGGCGTTAGCCAATTCCTGATAGGTCAAACTCCTCGGTCCCCTTCATTGGTCGAACACAGTTTGAAGCCTGGAGGCCGCGGCAACGGATGAACCACAACAATCCCAGCAGGCAGAGGATGATCCAAAGGCCAATTACTAGTAGCAGCCTCGTCTTATTCTCGTGCCTTTTGATGATGTCAGTGTTCGGCAGCGCGGTTGAGTTGAAGTCCCGAGACAAGATGGTGTGCGACTCCGTGATGCCACCGACGCTGGTCGAGAAGCCGACGCATACCTCTTCCGGTAGGTGCTTCCTCAAATCTACCGCACTCGAAACATTCCAGCTTCGACCACGTCCGATGAGTAAGAGAGGAAAATGGACAAGTTCATAGCACCGCCCTAGTACTTTACGGTAGCGTGTGCAGTGTTGCTGCCATTACTCATACTAAAATCAACCAACTCGACATAGGCCATCGAGATGGGGGAGTTGACATCGATCCCTATGTGATCGTTGGGGGGATCAAAACAATTGTTCGAGTAGGTACCGAACTCCGCCGCCACGACTTGTTAGCGGAGTCATTGAAAAGGCCAACGTTTCCTCCTGCGGAGTATCGCGGAATACTGAGCCCCTCCGAAACGGGGACGAGGAAAAAGGCGAGCCCGTGGCCTCTGCTTATGTTGGGGTCGCTTGTAACTTTGAAGGTGAAATTGGTGGTGAGCTCATTGGAGGCGGAGTCCCAGAGGTGCGTCAGCGAGAGCTCCTATATCATTTAGTAGTAGCCTCAGGGAAGACTTCAGTCAAGTTAACCTAACAAAAAAAAAGTCACTTTACACTAATAAATCAGCAGCTGCTCCTCCTCGTCCTCTTGCAGCCTTCATTTTCTCATATCTCCGTTACTGTTTGCGGTATTTTTATTTGTTCGATTTAGGGACTCAGACTCAGAGCTTGTAAATGCATTCCGGCGCTCACTCTGACCCATATCACCTGGTCTCTCATCCTGCCTATCGGTCCTCGTTCTACCACAGCTTGAGCTTCCGACCCTCGTGATCGGCGATTCAGAAGGCAGTGGCAGTGACGGTGCATGGCCACATCTTCTCACCTTCCATCTCATGCATCTTCCACATCTTCTCACCGTCTAAAATTTGATTAGTCTAAGTAAAGAAATATACACTTTGTGCACAACTTCATGTATCTACTAATCATAATTTTTTTCTTTGAGATCTTTAAATACACCACACTTATTTTTCCATCTACTTCATGCAATTAGTTTAACTTAAAACTACTTCAAGGTATCATTTAATTTCAACCATTTAATTAGGGTGTTTCTGAAACTTTCAAAAGACTATAAGTACCATACAACTCATAGAAAGTTCTAAACTCATTGGATATAAATTCTCATCACTTGTATCTTAGAATTTTAATTTCATAACAAATATGCTTATCAACGAAGAGTATAAAGTAAAAGTTTTTATAATAAGATAGAGGCTTCGTTGGGCCATACATATAAGATAAAAGTGATTTAGTAGCTCTTTAGAATTGAGTGCTTTGAAAAACTTTTTCTTGAATTTTGCCGTCTAAGCATGCTTCAAATGATCAACTTTTAGAATTCCTTTTACATCTTATCTTGCAAGGTTTTGGGGCATCTAAAATTTAAATTGGGGCTAATCTAGGCCATCCATTTGAGTTTATAAATAATTATTTAACTTCTTTGGTTTAGTAGTAAGCTACAACTTTACCCAAAATTTAATTCCCGAAATAAATTGCATAGATTACTTATTCAAAATCATAATATCTTTGTTTATTCATAATAAACTTACCCAAACTATAAAAACTAAGACAAGATAAGAAAATAGAAAAAACTGAACATTGTCCTATTACAATTTACGAGGGGTTTTAACTAACTCCGCATGTACAGATCCTTAGGGGATTTCGTAGCCATATTACATTGGTGGATTTAATATCGAAATAATATGAGTATTATACCAATTTAACGAATAAAAGAATCATATTATTTATTATAAGTTAAAAGACTTCACTCCATTTCTAAACATATTATTGATTGTATTGGGCCTTTTACATTAATTTAAGGTTCTATAATCCAAATAACCAACTATATTTGGGCACAAAAATATAATGTATTTTACAATATGTAAAATCTATTTATAAAATAAAATATATTAATTAGATAAATAAAAAATAGGACTCATCAATTAGATTAAGCTTATAGGGTCTCTTATCCTTATTATGACTTCTAATGCCGAACATGATTGCTCCAACTAGAGAAGCATACAACATATGTTCTTTTAAATCACTTCTCCTATTATTAACGAAAATGAGGATAAGAAATAATATACATCAGAGATCATCGTCTATTCTTCATCTATAAGTGCAAATCGAGGTCGATATCATTGGAGTTTGTGTCATTGGAGCCCTCTTGGATGGCACTGGGTGCGACACCAGTTTTGGGCAAACTAAATGGCCTCGGAGTTATGGCTGCAGCTTTATTGTGATCGTTGATGCATGCATTCTGATGACCATATAGGGCTTTGACGGTATCAAATTGTTGGCAACAATAATTGCAAGAATAGGGCAATGGAGATTGAGGGGGATTAGAGGTGGTAGCCTTCGTATATAAGTGCAAATCAAGGTCTATATCGTTGGAGCTATTGATGCTGGTGCCCACTTGAGTGGGATGGGTAGCGGCAACAGTTTGGGGCAAGCGAAAGGGCCTAGGAGTCATGGATGCGGCCGGATGGTGATTGTTGATATGTGCATTCTCATGACTACATAGGGCTTGGACTGTATCAAACTGTCGTGAACAAAATTTGCAATGGACGGGCAATGGAAATGGAGGGGGAAGAGAGGTGGTGGTGGCCTCTGTAGGTACGTGGGTGATGTGCTCCTTTTTATGAACCTTGCTGTGACTTCTTATATCGTGAATAGTATCAAATTGTCGAGAGCAATAGTAGCATGTAAGGTGAAACGCGGGGGAGGGGGCTGAGAGGAAGCAGCCTCCATGGGCCTTTTGTTATGTTTTGACATTCAAAGATAGATGGGAGATGTATTTTGAGGATATTCTATATGGTGCTAATAATATGGATGATTGAGTAGAAGGTTTATATCGATACACACACACATATATATATAAATAGATAAGGTGAGTCTAAGAGGGTGCAAATGAGCAGGATAGGTTGGGGGTCTTGATGTGTTGTTTTTATGGAGTTGATGATTTACTTGATTTGGGTTTCTCTGCTCCTATTTAGGTTGAAGTGCACTCTTCATACTCCATCATAAACAATATAAGACAATATTTAGTTTTTTTCTCCTTTTTTAGCAAAGTTTTTATAATTTGGGTAAGTTCATTATGGATAAACAATGATATTTATGATTTTGAATAAGTAATCTGTGTAATTTATTTAGCCAATCATATTTTGGGTTAAGTTGTAGCGGATTGAGTAACCAAAGAAGTTAAACAATTATTTATAAACTCAAATAAATGGCCCAAATAAGCCTACCCCTAAGATTGACATTGCAATTTGATCAAGTAAACTAGGGTTTAACAAAAGTTGGTGTGAGGTAGTAGGTCTGGATTGAACTCGAAACAAGCAAACCCGACATCATCATCATCTTCATTCCCTCGGAATGATGTCGAGGTGACTACCTCCATAATCTTTCATGATCTTGCTTTTCAAATCACTTTGATTCTATCTCTCAAAAAAATATTATTTTTAAAGTGTCTCATGCCTCCTTAGTTTTTCAGCTTCCAAATATTCTAGGATAAATTCTTATTCTTACCCTTTGCCATGTAATCCTAAATATTATTGTTTAATTTATTATATTCTCATTTTGTTATTATTAACTTTTGGCTACAGTTCAAGTTCTCTTACATTGTGAATATTTTGTATTTAATATTACTTTATCTACAATCTTTATCATTAAAATCTAAAATTTTATTTATTTTTACTAAAGGGACGTGGACAAACTTGTAGAAACTATTTTTTGTCATTAAAAAATCTATATAATAATGTAAAATTTATTGGTAGAATAAATGTAAAAAAGTTTTAGAAATATTGAATTTGGAAGGTAAATCTATTATATTGTATGATATCCAAGTCGAATAAAAATAAAAATTATCATACATCGATTGGTCGTCAAGTAGACAAGGTTTTACAAATCCAAAAACCCATACGAGATGTTTTATCAGAATATTTCTATAAACCCCCATCCTTGATTTTTTTCTTTAAAAAAATCCCGGTCCGATCCGGACCGATCCAACCGAACCGGCCGGTCAACCGGTTCGGGTGAACCGGCCCGCCCTAAGTAGGGTCGCGGCCGCGAGCGAGAAGGGCAGAAGCCCTATCTCGTTCGAGCTTCTCGAGCGCCCCCGTTTCCCCTTTCCTCCAGCTCCCCTGCATGTGGCGCGGACAATCGGCGACGAGCTCGCCGGCGCGCCGCCCGTTCGCCCTCGTCTCCACCGTCGCCGGTTGTCGTAGTGGGGAGCTTAGCAGCAGCTCCAGTCGGAAGACCTCGCACCAGCGACTTCTCCACCGCGAAGCGCCGAGGTGGGTCGCTGCCCTCTCCGCCGACGGCTTTGACCTCGAGCTGCCGCGGCATCCATCCTCGCTGCCCCGGCATCCATCCTCGCTGCCTTGCTCCCTCTCCACGAAGGTGTGGAGCCGACATTCCGCCTTGGGATCGGCTAGTGAAGCAGGCGGGCGGCAGTACGCTCGGGCGGATCGAGCAAGGGACCACGATGTACGAAGGCTCCGTTTCCGCCCCTTTTCGTTATCCGAATCTTCCCATTCGCGATTCGTGAGCCCATAGGTGAGAACTCCCGTCCTTCGTTCATTTTCGTTCTGCGATTCCACCATCGCTGTGTTCGCCATCCGCGGGTGGTCCGACGACCCCCGGATCCTTCAACGCTCGGCTCCTTATGAGCGATTTGGTTGCAGCGTGGATCTGACATCGCGAGAATGACGCCGCCCTCAGAGACTCATGCTCGCCGATGCTTGATTCCCATTCATCAGCATTTACAGAGACCCATGGCTTGCTGATGCTTGCGGTGGCATACGACGATCTTGATTCCATCTCCTCACGGCTAACAGTGATCTTGATCATCGTTCATCAACATCTATTGAGGTGATTTCTAAATATCCTCACTGCCAATTAATTCAATCGATGTGTTTGATCGGATTATGCTAGGGAATTCAATTTTGATCTCAGTTGATAATTGATGATGTTAAATTCTGTGAATTCTGTAAATGGGGAATCCAATTTCGAACCTATGATATGCTGATGTGTTTTTGGGTTGAATGTTGATGGTATGCTACTGTGAATGTTAGAGAAATGGTGAAGTATTGATCATAGTTGCTATTTGGAATTCATGCAGTGATGTTGGTGCTTAGTTGATGATGTTTTGGGAATGTGAATTGGTTTGGATGGTGTTGATGTTTGGTTGATGGTGTTATGCCGTTGGATGAATCACCCTATTGTTAAATTCATGCCATCTCTCCCACCTTCTTCCCATTTCCCCTATTGAACTCTTTCTTCTTTCTTCTCTGCCACTATGTCTTTCTTGTCTCGGCTTGGTATTATTTGTTGGTACGGTTGATGGTGAGATTTATTACTATTGTGTTTTATTGGTACTGTTGATGATGGTTTGATGGATTTATTTTTCTTAGTGATACCGCCGATGGTTTTGGATTTATTTATTGTTTTGTTGGTTACTAATGTTTTTGGTTGTGGAGAATTTTTGTATTATGTTGTATTGTGTTGTTTTCAATGATGGTGGTAGTGTTGCTAACGATATTGGGTTTTGATGATGGCTTTGATATTGTTATATGTGGTATTCTTGTTGCTTTTGATGATGATTAATTATTGATGGTTTTGATGATGATTAATTATTGATTGTTTAATGATGGTTTTGATTAATATGTTGTTGTTGAGTTGTTAGTGCTTTGTTTTTATGATAATGTGATTATGTGGTGGTTAAATGGTGCTTTGGTGGATGGGTTGACGATGTTGGTTGTAGGCTTTTGACGAGACTTTGATGATTATAAATCGGTGTGTTTATGTGATGGATGTGGTGGTTTTCAATGAAGGTAAATTTTTGTGAGTTGTTGCAATGGTGTTTTAAATTGTTGTTATTTGTGATATGATAATTTTTCATGTGTTGATATATTGATGTGAGAATTCTGTTTCTTTCCTTCTCCTCACCCATTATAACCTCTTTCTCATTTTCCTATTTCCTCTCATTCTCCTTTGTTATTCTTCCCGTACAATAATTAGGGATGTAGAGAGAATTAAATGAAGGTTGACACTAAGGAAGGATTGTTGAATGTCAGTTTACTAATTGTGATGTGATGATGTTAAACTAAATTAGAGAATAATTAGCTTGACCTTCCTATTGACTTGGACTTGAAGATATGATTAAGTTTGATTTGGGATTTGACTATTCTAATAAGTAAGAGGTGATGGAAGAGGATTAGAGATTTTAAGTATTGGGCTTGAGTACGAAGTTGGGCCTAATAGTTGAAGTGCATCATTTATTTTGGATTGGGCCAAATAAATCACATAGGTCCAGTTATTAGTGAATAAATAATTTCTATCATATTAGATTATAAAGAACTATATTTTAAATAAAATCTTTATTGTTTTAGGGATCTTACCTCAACTTGAGAGCCGTGTATTATATCTGGATTGGTTCTGAAGTTCAGATCCCCATACAGGTGCGTTGGTTCATCGAATGTAGGAGTTATTCAAGCTAGGGAATTCCTGCCGAGGTGTTCTTAGGAAATATTTCGGATGCCTTAAATAGAATAAAACTAATATGCATGCTATGTTTCTATATAAATGCATGTTAGTATGATTTACTTTGTCTACGTGCAAGATATGCCATGTGTGCCATGCTACATATTTAACATGTCTATAACTCTTGTCCTGCATGTTATATTATTCATCTATGCTATGATAGCACGACTACCATGCGATTATAGATAAGAATGATGACATGTTAGAAACTCTTAGGAGACATCACTAGAAATCAGACGGGAAGGGGTACTGGTTGCATAACCCGTTTGGCCACTACGTACCGCCGATGGTCAGTATGGTGATGCTCCATCACATACCACTCCCGATGCTACACATAACTTAGATACTGGGAGTACCACTCCCGAGGTTATGCATAGCTTAGATACTAGGAGTTGGTAGGGAAATAGACTGTACAAACTCCAAGGTCACATTAGACTGGATATACGGAGTAATTCCCTACCCAGAAAGTTATACCCGCATGTGTGCTGTCTAGGCGACACTATGATAGTCCTGAGATGGCTAGCCGGGACAAACCAAAACAAGAACCTAACAAACATGTCACCGAGGTTGTAGCATTTCGGCGACAGCTAGTTTGCACACCTCTTGGCAGGCATCGCTGCTCGGGGATTGGGATGGTGACATCCCTCCGCATAGCCTTGGACAGTGGATCCGTTGACCACACGGCTACCATCCTTGACGTTCTACAGACAGTCGGATGGGTAGTCCGGATCCTAGGGTTGTATTTTATCGACTAGCCGTGGTCGATGAGTCTTGTTGATGGTGACCCCATTTTCGGACGATGTTGTAGTATTACACGAGTTGTCGTTGCCCCTACGGAGTCCGGGGAGGATGTAAGGGCACGACAGTTTCGCTAGGGGAGGCATTGTAGGCGACTAGCGAGACAGAGGAGTGTGATTAAGGGTCACCCGTCACCTCCGCCAACATCAGTGCAGCGGGCATAGGAAGAGACAGAGACAAAAAGCACTGATGGGCTTAGTGATGCTCTTTGGCCGGAGTATTCACTAAACATAGGCTGGTAGCCTGAGTCTTGAGACTGATAGACATAGTACACCGTAGATGACATTCTGGTGATATCGATGACATAGCTACTAGACACAGTTTAGGCGACATCTAGTACTACACCTGTTGTGTATGCTTACATAGTTATTTTGCATTTATGATATGCTTCACATGTATTATATGAAAATGACTAATAATAAACCCAAGGCATCACCGATTAATCCTCCTAGCCTTTGAATTCCTTATTCGGTTTCGAGCCATAATTTCGCAATAGGTCGCAAGGCTGAGCACACCGCTATTCCCTGTGTGTGCAGGTGTGTTAAATGATCGATCATGACGGTGGGTTTTTGCGGTTCCAATCGGTGGACTTAAGTCCGCTTACTTAAGTCCCCCCCAATCGGTCCAATCGGTTCCCGTTAGGGAACCTCATCTTTTTCAAACCCTAATCGGTTCCTTGACTGCTTACAGCCCCTCATTGCTTTCAGCCCCTTTGTTTAGATCGCGTCCTTAAATCGCCTTTAAATCGCGTAATTGAATTCCGCTCTCTACATGGAATTCCTCCTAGGATCGCGTCCTTAAATCGCGTAATTTACATTCCTCTAACGATCGCTGCATTTACATTCCGCTCTCTTAACTGATCGCGTAACGTAATTTCATTACGCTCTCTCTCATCTCTCTCTCCCAATCGTCAAGCTTATCTCCAATGTTCCTAGGTTCCCAATCAATTCCCCAACGGGGAACCTCATCGTTTACAACCCTTGGAACCTCATTGCTTACAGCCCCTCATCTCATCGCCTTCGGCCCCTTTCTTTTGAATCGCCCTTCCTTTTTTTTTGGTCGAGCAGCCCTTAAACTCATGGGCCCAGAGACAGGCCTTTTTCATGGTCGCGACTGTGCTTCTACGACAGCTCCGCTTCCTCGTCTTGCTTCTACTTTGCTTGCGCGAAGGCTTAGAGTCCTTTTCGCTAGGTTCAAAAGCTTTCGTCAAAGCGGAAGATCTGATCCAACGGAAATCCCGCCTATTGAGCGCAGCTGATATGCGGGCCATCATCTCATGCCATGAAAAAAAGACGGATGAGGAGAGTTTCTAGCTATGACCCGTAATAGAAAGATAGAATGGCTATGGACTCGTCGATAAAAATGAATCATTCTTCTGGTCTCTCTCTGCCCCCCGCCCCGAAACTGACCCACGGCACAGCGCCCTTAGCGCGCGTGAAGGCAAGGTTCAAGAGACCGCGGCGGAGTGGAGCAGCCGCGACACGAAGTTCCTTACCAAGGCTGGATCTCGCTGGTGCCACCTAAACGGTAGGTAGGCGGCGGATGTGTGACGTTTGGAGTTGTCGTTCGTGCACCTGTCCCCAATAGAATAACCCCTGCAGATCATGGCTTTAGCACTCGGTCCCCGATGGCCAGCGTTGGTATAGGAGCTCACGTTCGTTTGCGCTGCGCCTTCCCGCTGGACTGGACACGTATTAGCTGTTGGAAGTATGGTTAGTAAAGTGACTTCTTATTCGCCAGTTCAGGCTCAACTCCTCGCTTTACGTTAGCGGACCTACAGGTCGGGCCGGGGCGGTCTTTCTGTGTGGGACGATGCCGGGCGTGGAGGCGACGAATAAGAAGAAGCGAACTACTTTTTTTCCCTCCATGAGACATTGGCCCTCTTTCTTTCTATATGATCTCAATCGATTTGGAAGTTCTTAGAAGACGTTCATTTCCGCCACAATACAATAATAAAGAAGCAAGCGAAAGAGCTTCGCCGCTCCCTTATTCACAGGCGATTCGATTCGGACTTCGTGGAGCCGGTGCTGCTGCTGTCTGCGCGTAGGGCCGTCCCCCACTCCCGTCCCGGGGCGGGCTTTTCTTTTTTGAATATAGGGCACGATTGAATCGCCTCGACTCGAATCTACGCTTTCTTTTGTTGCGACATGCTATTCTTTCTCCCCTCTTGCTAGTGGGTTGATGGGTCGCAAGCCCGGCACACATGTTTTTGCCTTGCTTCTGTGTCCCTAACTCAGAATAGGTGACCTAAGGGCCGCCGCCCGACTAGACATACCAATAGTTACCAGATTCATATGGGCTACTGGGGAGTATGCAATGATCTTAAGATCTATCTGTCTTGAAGTGGTCGAGGGAGTATATATAATAGCAATTGCTCCTAGAGTATAAATGAAAGGAGTGGCACTCAGTGTGGCTTCGGGAAAGATGGGTATTGAAAATCTTAAAAACCCGTGGGTTCCCAATTTTGAAGGAATTCCTGCCAAGATGACGGATCCAGCCGTAGGTGCCTCCACATGGGCTTCGGGTAACCAAATATGAACTTGTACCATAGGCACTTTGACGGCGAAAGAGGCGAAAGAAGCAATCCATAGAAAGATTTGGCGCCGCTCACTAAATTCTGTAGTTAATAAGATGTGTGAATCGGTGGTTCCTGTTTGGAGAAGAATCAACGGAATAGCTAATAGCATCAAAACGGATCCAAGTGAAGTATATAGGAAAAACTGATAGGCTGCCTTGATCTTTCTTTGTCTCGAACCCCAGACCCCGATAATAATGGTAGAGTCAGGGGTGGCCCCAAAGCTCCATTGACTGACCGGTCTGGACGAAGCTCCAGTGGGTAGCCACTCCCTTCTCAGGGAACCGTACGTGAGACTTCCGCATCATACGGCTCCGTCCCGAGCTTCCGTCGTCGGCCCTTGTCATTAGACCACTATGCTATGCTTGTCTTTTCCGCCTTGCCTCTCTTTTCTTTTGCTTAAATGGTGATGGCGAAGAATGGAGCTTGCGTAGCGGGAGATGCCCGCCCGAAAGAAGCGCTCACTAGCTAGCCGGACTAGTGGTAGGGGACCGTCAAAAACCCTGCCTTTCGAACCAAATGCATAAGAAGGCTTCTTGGTAAGAAGGAGCCTGTAGAGCACATGTAAGGCACAGTTGGGTTTGTCACGCAGCAGATCTCTCTAGAGTGCGATAAAGAAAGATAGACGGAGCCTATGCAAAAGACTTTTCATTATAAGAACCCCGCAACTACGACTCCAGTGATGTGAGCGGTTCAATTCTTTTATCTTTCCGGCCTCCACTTGTACTTCGATGCATGCCTAAAGGGACCATGATCTGAATCTTTAGGACAAGACCCTACCCTATTCTCGAACCCTCTGCCGAGCCCAGCCTGCATTTCTTTGGAAGGTGTCCAACCAATGTCTCTACCAGCTGCCAACAGTCTTTCTTCGGAATTTTATTTCCCCTCCCTTTGTTTTAGCAACTTCTCCTAAGGTCTCCTCTCCAAGCCGGCAAGGACAGAGGAAGTCAGCAGCCTGCTGTGGCGGGGTTTCACAATAAGACCTGGACGATTATCCCTATCCTCGGTAGCTTACGAGTTTACGTCCATCCCTGGTCGGGTACAGTTTCCTTTCTTTTTCTCCCTTGTAGCCCTTACCCGAATTCGCGCAAGTGTGTCCACACCCCCTGACTTGACGAGGAATCTATTCTCGCGAACCAAGACACCCCCTACACACACCTAGGAGCACCCCTTCCTGCATATCCATACAAGACCCGAGTCGGCGGGTCGAGGTCCTACGAGGTACCCAGACTCGGAGTACCCTCCCACCGCCAAAGATGTGTGGTTCGGTGGTTCGACCAGAAATGCTATGCTTACGCACAAGACTACCCCTCTTCCCGAAAGCTTCGCGGGGACCTTGACTACTTTACGACGACGGAGGACCGCCCATAGGGGGTTTACTGCACAAGGCCCCTGCAGAGGAAAAGCTTTAGCCCAGCGAATAGAAGATGCTAAGCTCCGCACAACATAGGGATTGGCACGCTTTCGGGAAGAACATAGAATAGTAGAGGATCCAGCATGCAGGACACGGCGATCATTAGAAATTCACGAATTAGAGATGCTATTATATACTCTTTCCCAGAACTTCTCATACCAGACCAACCCACTGAAATGCAAATAGGAATCAGAAATGTAGTCAATATCACGAAGAATAATGAAAGACCGTCTATACCCATATTCAATTGGATGTTTTCATAAGGAAGCCATCGAAGGCTTTCCACAAATTGAGATTTGGCCGTAGAAGGATCGAATTGTATCCGAGGAACAGGGGGATACAAAAAAGTAATAAGAGAAGCGCACAGACCAATCAAGCGTATCGGTCGTATTCTGGAATTGGGAATGAAAAGAGGAGTAATGCTTCCTAGCACAGGACAAAGAATAGGACCGCTTAGATCGGAATAGCATTCAAAGAAATGTTCTAACATAGAGTTGAATCGAACAAGGATTAGTGGATAAGAGTCAAAAGATGGGCGCCCAACCCAATTAGAAGACGTTAGGGGTCCTTCTGTCTGTCTTTTCACCTAGAAGGTAAGGTCCACCTCTCGCCCAGTAGGAAGTCATGAGGCTCCCCTTCATCCCCTTACCGCCCACATATGCGCCTTTACTTTATTTATAGGACCGGAGACTCTTTCGACATCATATCCATCTGGCAAAACGCAATTC
This sequence comes from Thalia dealbata, assembly GCA_030544415.1. NCBI lineage: Eukaryota > Viridiplantae > Streptophyta > Magnoliopsida > Zingiberales > Marantaceae > Thalia > Thalia dealbata. Next base: position 27,886,854 of record CM060457.1, on the reverse strand, counting down.
GTCGATGGGAGACCGAAAGGAAAATTCTGCCAAGTTCTTGCTATCTTTCTTTAGCCGCTTCATAGTCGAAGTGAAAGGCTCTTGATCTCTTCTTAGTCCACTTCACTTTCAGAGGTGGGTCATTCAATTCTTCCTTTTTCAGGTCGCTTTCTGAGGCCTATGAAGCTAGACTTCCTGATCGACCGTAGATAGAAAGATTGGGAAAATCTCGCCACATAGACGGACTCGGACATAGAAGACTTTCCAATTCGCTCGCGGACCTAAAAAATCCTCATAAGCCTCTCAAATCCCAGAGGGCGCGACGCTTTGATATATTTCTTCCTCCTTTCTATCCCACTACTAGAGGATTAGGAGCTTGACTCAATAGGGCGACGTGGACATTCTTTGAGACTTGCTTGCACCCTGCGCCTGTGTGAGATTCGATTGATCCAGGCTTTCCGTCGACGTGAGGGGCCCTAGAGAAGGAAAGAGAATTGGAGGAGATAGTATGACTCAGAAAACCAAAGAGAGTGATAGTGAAGTTTACTATTGAGGACCGACCTCTCCTTCGCTTTCCGCACGTCCACAATGGAATTTCCAAAAAAGCGTAGTCTATTTTATTTGCAACCAAAGAGCCACGTCGGAAAACTTAACCTCTTAGTCACCTCCACTCACTTTCAGACAAGGCCCTACTTTACGTTCTTGCCCGTGCGATCAGTGTCATAAAGGCTACTATCTTCTTTTCTTTCAGCCCAATCAATTCAATAGAATTTCATCGCCGCTTGAAGGACCTGACTCTATCTTGGCCGCCCTCTTGGACTATCAAGCTTCCAATTGCAGAAAGTGACAAGCTCCGCGATTGTTCTAAGCTCATCGGCATCCCCAACCAAAGCCTTGCTGCCAAAATGATCAAGCACATAAAAAAGCAAGAATATTGGAAATCGGGGTTCATCAAGTCCTCAGAATATGTTGAGATTTGCGCGACGCGAGGGGATTTCGACTTCTTATCTCGACTACAAGAATCAGAAACAATAAGGCAAGGCGGCTAAAGAAAGATAGCAAGAACCATCGACTGCAGGGGGAGCGAAAAGAGAGAGAATATTTAAAGGCCTTTTTAGGTTCTAACTTCTCTGAGGTTGAATACTGACGGGGTTGAGCTTCAAATGCAAGGGCTTGAATATTTACTTACTAAACAGTTATATCTTCCCCCAAGAATCCAGGTTGAGAAAGAAGAAGGTGCTGTAAGCCAGAAGGAAGGGCTTTCTCTTAGTGTAGTGTCGCCAAGGTCCTTAACCCTAGCAGCGCTTTAGTTTGCTCTCAATCCGTTGCGCGCTCACGCGCTTCTTTCTCGCTGGGGCTGAAAGCGATCGAGGTGCTGAAAGCGGAACTTTAAGGCGCCGGAAATAAAATTGCATAAGAAATAGAAAAGATGTTATTTTGGCTTCTTTCTTCTTTCTCGCGACGTCACACTCTCTTCAATAATTCAAGAGAAGGGGACTCTTAGTATAATAAGCTAAGCATCGCACAGTGGAAAGGAGACAAAGAAATAGAAAAATCGATCAAGGACAGAAGCTAGGCGAGCCGACCCAAGACCTTATTTACTAGTGAACCAACCAACTATTTCTCTTCGCCTATATTCACGCTCTTTCTATTTTGTTTGCCCCTTGCTTGTTTTCCTGTTCTTCTTCCTACTATGTCCTATTGAAAGAAAAATTCGAAATGTTGCTTTCAGCTCCTTACAATCCTCAGTTGCGGTAGGAGGGTGGAAGGCTTCTGGTGTCGCCTCGGTCGGTTAAATCAGGGTGATCTAAACTTGGGTGCACTTCTTTCTGATCAGTTCCCCTTGGTACGGTTAGGCTGAAAGCAGGAGGGAGCAGTTCGCTATACCGAAAGAAAAGAGGCTCTAATAAGGCCGGCTCATGACTGGTCTATGGAGGCGGACTGCTGGGACATTTAATCCCCTCGCCCGCTTGGACCACCTTGATTTGTCGGCGGCGACCGATAGGTTGGACATTTCAGGAGCTTGAGAATAGTGGGGTAAAGAGCTTGTTCTTTCGCGCTTTCTCTTTAGCTTGGCTCTTTAGTAGGGCTATAAGAAGTCGAAATCTCTTTCAGGCTCCTAGTTACTCAAGAAAGGGACTGTGCTTTAATAGCGGGCTGCCGGGCCTGATGCTTATTAACGTGTTTCTCTCTTTCACCATTTTCTTGTGTGGTATGCAGCTGAGGATGTATATCCCGATCGTCGTTTGTTTTCTAGACTAGGCTCTTCTCGGTGATGATATTTTCATTGGGGATCAGAAAGTCGTTCTGCCTTACAAAGAGTGCTTAGCAGATCTGGGAGTCAGTGTCTCGATGCTCAGACGGATTCGCTAAGAAATTCTTTGGGTCCTATCAATATAAAAATGAGTTGAGCCCTCTTCTCTTGGATCAGTAAGCTATGTTGCCGAAGCCACGATGCCACTCTTCTATCCCCATAAAGCAGGGGTTCCATCTAGCTCCGGACCTACTCTACCTGATGGGAGATTGACGGGGGTCCCGATAGGCTCATAGGGCACCTCCGACCTTACCAGATCTGAATCCGCCGATTCTAGAGGTGCTGAAAGCCGAGAGCCACTCTTAGTAATGACCGCGGAAACTATTGAAAGAGGGATATGAGAGAATCTTGGAAGAAAAGGACAAGTTCAATAGAAAGTATGTGACGGGGAAGGCGAACGCTTCTTTGGTAAGGGAAGTCAAGCCAAACGCGGGATTTGATAAGCCCACCTAGACAGAAAGCCTACAAAAATAGGGCCTTTGTGAGCGTTAACTGCTCAGCGAGCTCAAGACCGAGAGAGACGATTGGCAACCTACACTCCGAACCAGTCTTCGCGCAATGACTCGATTCTCCGTCGCGTGGAGACCAGTGCAAGAAAGTCTGAGCTCTTCTTCTCCACAGAGTTAAGGGTCAAAGGAGTCGGCTATCGGAGGTATTCAACCTCTCCGAAGGACTTCCATCCCCTCACCATCACAGGTACCGACACGTTCTTGTAGCTTTCTCTCCGGGACCACTACCTTTCCCTTTCGGCTTAGGTTTTCCTGAAGGGATATGAGTTTCTTGCTATCACCTTGCTTTGGTATGATGAGGCATTCTGGAGGCCCGACTCTAATGGAATGGAACGGTCTCTTTGCCGTGATCGGAAGGACTTGGAGCAATTCAAATGTTCTTGAAAAAACCTCAGGGGACTATTGGTATGACAAAGCCTGTGTCGATTTCTCGATGACTGTGGAAGAAGTCTTAGATCCACCTGCCTTATGTCTACGACCAGCAAATATTGACAAAGGATTTCCCGGAGTAGAAGGAAGGCAGTCAGGCGAAGATCAAGCCCTTTCTTTCTTATTCCCGTTCCACCATCGACTTCACACGCGAACATCGATCCCTTGGGAGGGAGTGCCCCTGAAGTTTAAGGGTGGAAAGTAGTCCTGTAAGCGCCTTGATCTTCCTCGCGTGCGCGTACTTAATTTGTGGTAGTAAAACTGACTTATCTAAAGAATCATGGGCTTAAGAGGAAGTTAGAGACTGAAGAACTCGCCGAAAAGGACTTAGACAAGCTCAATAGGTGGCTAAAGTCATTCATTACGTCACCTGGCTTTCAGCACCTCCCTTCCTCCGATAGCATGACTAGTCTGAGTCGTCACCTGGTCATCTCCCCTCTGACTCAGCGCCGATCCGAGTGCTTTGATATGACTACAAGAGGAACTCGTGCCAGTTCAGCTCTCCCCTATTACGAGCCCAATCGATTCTCATTAGAGTTTTTAGATCGCTTAATTTCCATTCCTCCGCCGATCACGTAATGGAATTCCGCTCTCTCTCTCTCCTCATCGCTTTTTCTTGTAGTTTCACTCCCTCCCTTCCTCTCTGCTTTAACCGCTTTAGGCAAGTGAACATCGGTCCAATCGCGTCCCCTCAAACTAATAAAGGTCCAGATACCTCCATATCCTTCTTCAAGACTTCTGGACAAGACCACGACTCACTATTCAAAGAGCCCTTCGTCCGGTCGCCTCCTTCCAAAAGGAGCTCAGCCCAGCATTATGATGAGAGAAAGATTTCGATTGGAATGCAACTCAGACCACGGCCCAAGAACTACATGATTGTCCCACTACAAAAGTCAGAAGGAAATGCGATTTGGAAGAAGTGGCAAACAAAGTCCATTTCAAGAAGTTAAATGTCGAAGCAAGTGAAAGAGCTTCAGCTTCCATATGCCAGTTCCGTGTCTAAGCGAGTCTTTTGAGTCTCTTAGTTCATTAGCGGGTTTTCAGAGATTTGAAGCAAGGCAAGGTCTGAAAAAAAGTCCGATTTGCTTAATGACAACATCACTTCCCCTTCCATGATGATCGCACGCGCTTATGGCTAGATCGGCTCTTTCACCCTATTGCGCGCCTCTTCGCTAAACCCCGTGAAAGGCCTGAATTGGATTAGAGACTTTACCGCATAGCACCAACACATGAAGAAGCCGACTATCACACATAAGGCTTGAAGCCCCAAGGTTGCACCCTTTTCTACGCACCTTCTTCCATCCTCAGCAGTTTTCTACAAGACAACCCTCAACCCATCGCCCTAGACCAAGAAGCCCTATTCCATATCTCTCCGCTCCGCACTCTCCTTTCATTCCCTCACCTGATCCCGCAAGTTACGTCGAATATTCAAACTGGATCTTTCGGCTCAAACTCTTCAACTTCGATCTCACCTTCTCCCACTAATTAACATCTTTCTCCGTTGTTGGGCTGGCTTGGTTGGTTGGAGAGGTCTGAGCTGTCCAATAAAATGTGCAAAGGGTGAGTTCAACTCTACTATACTATAAGAGAGACCGAAATTTTCTCATTCCTCTTTATGAGTTACTGAGTCTTAGACCGAAGGGGCCGTAAATAGGCTAAGGCGTCGTGAAATCGCTGTGCTCTTCTTTCTCAACTAAGGAGACATTGCGCTCAATTCTGAGTTCACTGCCAGCCCCCATCTCATCTATCTCTGGATACGGAGGGCTGACGATGAACCTTGGTTCGGTCCCACACCAAGAAAGAAGCTCCTAATTCGTGACCAAGTCCACGACGACGACCCGCGGAGCGCCTAAGAGAAGTTCTTGCACCCTCACAACCGGATAAAATTCCAAATAGTACGCGTTGACCTATGACCTAAGCAGAATTGATTAAGCGCATGGAAATCACATCTTCTTAGTCACCGCCCAGCAAACTAAAGAGGCTCTCCCCTTTCTAGTTGCCGGAGAAAAGAGAAGGAGAAAAGTGTGGAAAAGCTTCGGAACAAAACAATCCGTTGCTTAATAAAATTCCACGATCCATCGACAATGAGCCATGATAAGTTTTTTCAAATCTCATATCATAACGAGTGAGAAAGAAAAACTCGACTCCCGAATAGAGTAGTTGCGCGCCCACAGAGGAATTGAATTGATATAGGCTACTATATTCTTGCTCGTCCTCCCCGACTGTCGAAATGGGAATTTGTCTTTATCTTTGTGGCTCCCGTGTGATTGGCTGACTTCTACCCATATTCTATTCATGGGAAGGAAAGGTGTTATAAGCGGCAAGGACTCTGATCTCCGTTGTTGAAATTCATAAAGGGTCTTGTCCCTGGCACGAGTTGTGGGAGAAGTGAGATCGATATCTTGATTCTGAAGCCCTTTATTTGAAAGTGGACCACCCTACTTGCCTAGTCACTATCACGCTAGCAATTCCAAGATTGAAGCTTTTGGGGCTCCTCGACGGATTAGGCCGAGTTGAACTGGACAAGAACGTTGTGGGAGTAGATCAGCTGCGACACTGGCTGGAAAGTGCTAGGACTCCAACTCCGACTCCCAGCGAGAGGTTTCAACACTGAAAATAGCAGGAAGGCACAAGGAAGCAGAAGAACTGACACTCAATATATCCCAATGTCTGGAAGGTCAAAGGCAAGTCATTGGTTTTCAGAGTGACGTATGAATACAGGCTTTCAAAAAGAGTGGCACTTCCCCTAGCTCTCTCTAGCTTTCCTTTCTTATTGGCCTTATACTGACTACTAATATAAGAGAAGGTCCAAAATTAGTGAAGTTAGAGAGGGAGTGAAACTACTTTCTCCCAATCCGCGAATCGACCATAGTTTACATCACTTGCCTTTAGCCGACTACTAGTTGCTATAAGCCGCAAATAGATCTTGCCGAGATCGTGCGAAAGGGCAAGAAGACTTTGGTTTTCTTCAATGGAATCTATAAGCAAAGATCCAAGCACAATACCCCGGCCTTTTTACTTCCTTTCCTCTTTGACCAGTTCAGGGCTCCCTTAGATCGCTACATGGAATTCTGCTCTCTCCGTACGACTTTCCCTTGCTGGCCTAGGTCTCACTCTAATGTTCAGGGTCACTCGTCTGGACCGACATTCAATAGAACTCCAACTTCTACTTTTTCTGGGCCTTTATTCTGCATTTGGCTCCTTCTCTTTCAGTAAGCGGGCTCTAGTACTATCTATTATTCGGGAAGAGGAACTGGGACTGGATGTCTGACCCCCTCTAAACCCTCCAATCTCAAGTCTTCCAAGGCAAGCTACACTGGCTGCCCTCTAACCTGATGGACGAGGCTTTCTCTCTTGCGCTTGCCTAATATGCTGACTTTCCTAAGGGATTGCATTGGTCTTTCCTCACTCAAAGAGCTTTCACTAGTTCTTCCTGCAGGCTTTCAAAGTTCCCGGCCCGGAGAGAATCTCCTACTACAAGCTTATTTCCTAACATCAGTCACGTAAATGCATTCCAGTGCTCACGCTGACCCATTTCACAAGCCCTCTCTTCCTACCTTCCGGTCCTCGTTCGCCCCCTCTGACCCCTTCTCCGTCCACAGCTTGAACTTCCATAGAAAATCCTATTTGTCTTTTTTTTTCTCTGCACAATTCCTTATATTTTTCCTTGTGGTCTACCAGTTATTGGATATAAACATGGATTCAGGTCCTGTTGTGATTTATCAGGTTCATGAGCACTTAAGGCCTAAGGTGAATTAGTTATTTGAAAACTTAATTGAGACGTTGTTCGATTCATACTGTGGTTGAAAACTGGGTACATGCTTCTTTTTTTCTGCAGCTATGTGATTTGTATGAGAATGGTTCAATCTTTGACAAATTCGAGTCCAAATGACAAATCTTTTAACCCAAAATTGTGCTAAGTAAAACAGACATATGCAGTTCAGAAATATATACCGATTCCAGCAATTGGCCAACGCTTATAACATTAGGTAAAGATTGTGATGGTGGCATCCTGGAAATAAACCCTGGGATGTCAGTAACTGGTAATTGGCTAACTGCATCATCGTTAACTGAAGAACTCCTTGAACATTCCTGAAGAAAAAGCATGTTAGAAATCTTCGTAGCTATAGCTTTTCATTATCTTTAAGTTCAAAATAAGGTTAACAGAGTTCTTGAACATAGCTTATTTCCCCTTGTTGATTGATTGATATTGTGTATTATGCTTACAGAAATCTCTGCAATCCATGAATGAATGCTGGATTCCGTCATAATGCTGTGTCTAGACTCTAATCCACTATTACTAAATACAGTCATTGTCAAATTTTGTCTATTTGACCATGTGTTAGCCATATATGAAACAAATACTTGGGATTACTGAGAATACAAAATATTGGAACCCAGACTGTAGTGCTTTCTGTTTCTGATGCTAATGAGGCTTTTGACAATTTATTTATATTCTGGAACTATAGAACATAGGGCCCAACCTCTCAACAGAGCAATCTCCCATAGAAAATCCTATTTGTCTTTTTTTTCTCTGCACAATTCCTTATATTTTTCCTTGTGTTCTACCAGATATTAGATATAAACATGGATTCAGGTCCTGTTGCGATGTATCAGGTTCATGAGCACTTAAGGCCTAAGGTGAATTAATTATTTGAAAACTTAATCGAGACTTTGTTCGATTCATACTGTGGTTGAAACTGGCTACATGCTTTTTTTTTTCTGCAGCTATGTGATTTGTATGAGAATGATTCAATCTTTGACAAATTCGAGTCCAAATGACAAATTTTTTAACCCAAAATTGTGTTATCTAAGTAAAACAGACATATACAGTTCAGAAATATACCGATTCCAGCAATTGGCCAACGCTTATAACATTAGGTAAAGATTGTGATGGTGGCATCCTGGAAATGAACCCTGGGATGTCAGTAACTGGTGATTGGCTAATTGCATCATCGTTAACTGAAGAACTCCTTGAACATTCCTGAAGAAAAAGCACGTTAGAAATCTTTGTAGCTATAGCTTTTCATTATCTTTAAGTTCAAAATAAGGTTAACATACAACTACGGATGACAAACATCATCAGAAACATATTGAATTCAATTTGATCAGAATTTATGCAATTGATTTAGCTTAAGAAAATACTTGCAAGGAGCATATTGTACAATCTCTGACATGAAGGTGGAAGCAAGCCTGTTCAAAGTACTATAATTTAAAAAAAATATTTAAGATTTAACAAGCTTCAAGCAACAAAACAGATAGAATAGCGAGGTAATTGGCAATTTAAGAAAATCTTCAACTAAGTATTTTGATACATACCAGTTAACTCCATAGAGAACTTCCGCAAAGACATTAACATGTGGAATTCATGGACAATACTGCTACCATGTAAATCCTGTCATTAAAAGATAAAGAAGTTTTTTTCTCAATTTGGCCAAGGAAACAACTGCTTTATATGTTCAATGGACACCAAAGAAAAACTACGTTGAGCGATGCGATGGATGGATGAATGTGTGAAACCCTAACTGAGTAAACTTGATATCTTGTCACATTGACTCTGAACTCCTAACCCATCAATAAAATGACCAATTGCAGGTCTCTCTATGTATCATTTCGTATGAATGCATGCATATGTTTCCCGTTTTAAGAAAAAGGCCTATCTTATCTGGCCGCAACTCTCACTTTGGACAATAGAGCTGCTGAGCATGGCTACTCTTCAAATCCACCATTTCCTCCACAGATTTACCTTCTATTATACATAGATTTTTCATTAAAGTTAGTGGCCTTTTGTTTCTAAGTATCCAGGCACTGGCCTTTTGTTTCATTAAAGTTAGTGGACAATAGAGCTGCTGACTTTTTGTTTCTAAGTATCCAGGCACTGTTGGTTTTGTTTCTAGTTTTCTAAAGTTCTATTGTTTCTATTTACAGTGTTTGCGTTGCTTTGTCAGCTACAATTTTGTACACTGCTGGTTTTGTTTCTACTAAATTAGAGCTTTTACAAGAAGTTGCAACAATAACGATATAATCTCATCCTCCGCACAGGGAGTGGACAATCCAATGTTGTTTGAACTTTTTTCCAATACAATTTAACAATATTTTTGTCAAGTAGCCTTTTACCCATTTAGGCTGAGTTGCAATCAAAAGATCATATGAGCCTCTCAAATTTTTTTGCCAGTTTTTGAATTTTTCAAGAGAAAAAGGAAGAAATAAGAGCTTTAAGAATGCCACAGGGAATGAGAATTCGATGGAGTCACTGCTAAAATCAGCGTTTCCGTTTGCTTCTTCAATCTTTGGAAGTCTTTCTTTATTTATTTGAAGCTTGATCCCTTGTGTGGTGCTGTTTCTATCTTGCTTTAAGAATGCCACAAGATTCTAAATAAAGGATAGTCGGTAATTTACCAACTCCCTTGTTCTATAGAAGATTCTAAAAACTTGTTTTTGCTTGGGGTACATAAATTACATGGATATGTTCTTACTCTGAAAATAAATACTACATTTAACAAATATTACCTTACCTTATGCTACATCGTAAGTGCTAAAAGTACAAGTTTAATTCAGTTTAAGATTTTGTACACTGCTGGTTTTGTTTCTACTAAATTAGAGCTTTTACAAGAAGTTGCAACAATAACGATATAATCTCATCCTCCGCACAGGGAGTGGACAATCCAATGTTGTTTGAACTTTTTTCCAATACAATTTAACAATATTTTTGTCAAGTAGCCTTTTACCCATTTAGGCTGAGTTGCAATCAAAAGATCATATGAGCCTCTCAAATTTTTTTGCCAGTTTTTGAATTTTTCAAGAGAAAAAGGAAGAAATAAGAGCTTTAAGAATGCCACAGGGAATGAGAATTCGATGGAGTCACTGCTAAAATCAGCGTTTCCGTTTGCTTCTTCAATCTTTGGAAGTCTTTCTTTATTTATTTGAAGCTTGATCCCTTGTGTGGTGCTGTTTCTATCTTGCTTTAAGAATGCTACAAGATTCTAAATAAAGGATAGTCGGTAATTTACCAACTCCCTTGTTCTATAGAAGATTCTAAAAACTTGTTTTTGCTTGGGGTACATAAATTACATGGATATGTTCTTACTCTGAAAATAAATACTACATTTAACAAATATTACCTTACCTTATGCTACATCGTAAGTGCTAAAAGTACAAGTTTAATTCAGTTTAAGATTTTGTACACTGCTGGTTTTGTTTCTACTAAATTAGAGCTTTTACAAGAAGTTGCAACAATAACGATATAATCTCATCCTCCGCACAGGGAGTGGACAATCCAATGTTGTTTGAACTTTTTTCCAATACAATTTAACAATATTTTTGTCAAGTAGCCTTTTACCCATTTAGGCTGAGTTGCAATCAAAAGATCATATGAGCCTCTCAAATTTTTTTGCCAGTTTTTGAATTTTTCAAGAGAAAAAGGAAGAAATAAGAGCTTTAAGAATGCCACAGGGAATGAGAATTCGATGGAGTCACTGCTAAAATCAGCGTTTCCGTTTGCTTCTTCAATCTTTGGAAGTCTTTCTTTATTTATTTGAAGCTTGATCCCTTGTGTGGTGCTGTTTCTATCTTGCTTTAAGAATGCCACAAGATTCTAAATAAAGGATAGTCGGTAATTTACCAACTCCCTTGTTCTATAGAAGATTCTAAAAACTTGTTTTTGCTTGGGGTACATAAATTACATGGATATGTTCTTCTGAAAATAAATACTACATTTAACAAATATTACCTTACCTTATGCTACATCGTAAGTGCTAAAAGTACAAGTTTAATTCAGTTAGAATGATAAAACTTGATGAAAGAAAAATATATAAGTTTAAGATTTCGAAGAGCAAGGAATACTCTTCAACCCTGACTCTGAAAGGAGAAAAAAACAGTCCCGGAGGAATACTCCTGATGATGACGATCCTGCATTATTACCTTCCTGTGCTTGGTTCAATCAAAATGTATTTGCATACTGAGTCAAGTGTGCACCTTGTGGCTGCAAATGGTTCATTAACTATGAACTTAGTCTATGCTATGAATTCATGCATTCAAGAAATACAACCTAAAACTTATGTTCATCATGCTTGAAGCCTGTTCTCACTCGTTGACTTCTAGCCTGTTCGCACCTTGTGATACAAGCTATAAAAGGAATTTAAATTCGCATCAAAACAGATAGAATTTCTATCTGTGGCGAAGAAGAAAAAAGAAACGTTCTTCATCATCTTGTAGAAAAATTGTCTACCTTCTCTAAGTTTTATATTTTTTATCATATTAAAAATTAAAAGAGAGATTTCTACGATGGTAAAATCTATAAGAAAAAATTATTATAATATTAAAAAAGGAAAATTCTTTGCAGTTCAATATGATTATCTTAAAATAATAAAATAACTTGAATGTAAATCCTGAATGTAACAATCTCTCTTGTCTTGATGGCAATTAATAGTCCTTCAAAACCACCGGATAAAAAGTAAAAAAGAAGAAAAAAACCAAAGAGATGCAACTGTGAAACACACCTGTTCCTGTTCTGAAGTATATGATAATTATGATCTTTTTCCCTTCAATACAGCAGAAGTCCAAATTGGAAGAACACAATTGGAAGGAAGGAAAAGAGGAGGATGATGATGATGATAAAACGGTAATCGGTGACAGTAGAATGAAGACAAAATAAAAATGCAAATTGGGTAACTGGAAGTCCAAAAGTTTGCCAATGAACAGAATTAAAATCCATGGCAACACATTTATTGTTTGCATTTGATAACATAACATAAAAGACAATTAATGTGGGAGAATAATAAGATACGCCTTAAAAGAAGTCAAATAATTATACTCGATCAAATCTAACAAGTAGAATAAATAGATACCCCATCAAAATTAATATTGCAGGTTCAGTAAAAGATAATATTGATCTCTCATATCAGTTAATACTCTTTTTTCTCATTCAAAGTGTTCAAAGAAAATCTACTACTTTCCGAGATGGAAACACACGAGAAAGTAAATTTGATCCAACTCGTTGACCTTGAAATCAAAATATAAAGATCAACTGAGAGCAACGAGATTAATTCCAGGCACATAAAACTGAGCAGCTATAACTACTAGAAAAAGAAAAGAAAGAGGGGCTCTACTGGATTGGACTAACAGAGAGGCATTCGTCAGGTTGAGCCATATTAAATTTCGGGAAACAAGAAGGAAAAAAAAATAAAGAACCCAACTGCTGCCCTGCCTTCATGCAAATCATTCCCCTCGAGTGAAGATTACAGGAATCTGTTTTATCATCTGCTATCCATATCCACATCCTCTTCGACCAACATCGAGTCGTCCCCTGCTGGAGCAAGCATGATGGCAGTCATCATGAGCTTGCCTGCATCAGGAAAGTCTTTGTGCTGCATAAGAATTCCTTCCTCCGACGAGCTTGAGTCTCTGACGCTCGGGAATTCTTCCTCACCTTTTTGCAAGGGCATAACTTCATCAAAACTGCCATCATAGATGTGTGATCCAGGTCCGTAGCAGAAGTTTGAAGCCTTGTAGAGCGCAGTTTCTCGTAATGACTTGAGGAGGACTTCATCGCTCCAACCCTCGGCTGTTGATGCCTGAGAAAGGGCGACCCAGTTATCTTGGTTCGCTGCATTCTTCCAACATTCTTCCAGAAGGCTTTTGTTGGACTTCCGAAAGGATGAGCTTGTCCATGCAAATACTTCAAAAGCTTTTTAAGCATAGTGCTTTGTTCCCTCTTTTTAAGCACAACTCAATCAGTTCTCCTGGAAGAAGAGCCCTATTGATGTCATCTATATCTTCATCTGATAAGTTTCTAACAATCTCTTCCTGAAAAAAAAAGGTTTATTTTCAGAAAGAAAAAAAATTATTTCCTTTAAATTGATTTATTAAACTAGTTCCAAATGTAAATTAGATAAGACAATGTTTCAACTAAACTGACTAAACCATTTACAAACTAGCGACTGGTTCAACGAAAACATTTTTTCCCTATTATTTTGGCTCTAAAGCTCCGACGTCAGACGTTTTCCTATGAGAAAGACAGGATCTTTTTTTTTTTCCGATTAAAAAACTGAAAAAGTCACAAAAGAATAAAGAAAGTAATCTCACGCAAGAAAATTAATGGCAATACAAATATTAACAACTTTAAAATTTGTAAATCAGCTTCTATTTCGTGAATCTTCATCTTAAAATTCGTGTCCTTCCCTATTAACATAGAAGTTTGTACATCTGCAGCCAACGCTGTGAAGTTACATGTGTTATAAGAATCAACTGAATGGTAATTAATGACTTGGAACTTTGATCACGGTTTTTTTAGAATTTAATGAGAGTCTTGAACCCAAGACCTCATCATCCTTCCATATAAAGTCCAATTACTCAAACAAAAGGAATTTACACTTTGTGTACTTCATCACGGTTACAGTTTCTATCATGTTTACCTGTTTAGCTTTTTTACAGTTCAAACGACGGAAACAGATATCAAAGTCAGATGATGGTGAATCCTTTCCAAAAAGAGCAAGTACATGTATCAGACTATATCAGAGTTTTTCATAATTGAAATTATTTTGAGAAATCTTGAGATAAGGAATCTTGGAGTCGTCAGACAAACAAATAGCAAAATTAATTGCAGAGTTGAAGATAACCTTACCAGATATGAGAATCAGCTACGATGAAAAATCACAATCTAATAACAGTTAAGAAGGGCAAACAGAAAAATGCTCCAAACCTGCAACTGCAGCAATTTTTGAAAGATTTAATAGACGCCTTCTGTCAGCAAGAGATAACCTTTCTGTTTGCCCCATCTCTGAATTGCCTTCAGTCATAAAGTACAATTTATCATCTAAAGATAAAGCAACATCCCGAAGTGTTTCTGAAGCTAATGAACATTGGTTCAGATATATCTCATGAAGCCATAGCAGATCTTTAAGCTCCTTCAGAAAAAGAGCCAACTCCTCCTGGAATTCTTCTCCAAGTCTAAGCAGCTTAAAATATTGATGGTTGTTAACCAGTTGTTTAAAGACAAAATTGCTGAATCCTCCCTTTGGCCTTATACTTTCATGCTGCATTAAAATTTACATCAAAATACATGGAGAAAATTAAAATCAACTATCAAGAAAACACAAACGTATAACACAATCCAATTTGTATGAAGTATGATACACCTAATATACACTAAAACCAAAAAAGCCCCATAAATAATTAGGTTCAGACAACTGAATGCATACTGATCCAAGATTCAGAGAAGCATCTAATAATTAGTATGGCAAAATAAAGGTGCATTTTAAAAGACTGAAAGTATTTCCATACCATAAGACTTCGAAGAAGTCCCGTATCGCTGAGGTCATAGCATAGTTGCCACAATGTTTGGTAGCCTTCATGTCTCTTTGCAATCAAGAGGAGGTTCAGTAACTTCTCTAAATATAACTTCTTTCCTCTCCAGATCCCGAACACTCATGTGTGACTCCTGAAGGAAAAAACTCAATTCATAAGGCAGTAAACAATAATATTATAATTGGGATAAAACAAGGCAACCGTGATCGATAAATAATATTTTTTTTTGAATCTATAATCTTCTGTACAGAGACTATTTACTCTAACTAAAGGAGCATCCACTTTGTGTCCAACCAATAAATAATATTAATAAGCACAAATTGCAAATATGTCTGATCAGCACTCACGCCATGAAGCAAAGCAGAGGATCGCTCCCAACCATCGTCGCTGCTGCCCTGTTGTTGGCTCTCCTCGGGTAGGCGCTCGGTCTCCCGCTCGCTGTGAGCGGTGCTCAGCACAGCAGCAGCCTTCCTCGCTGCCATCTCCTCTACAGCCGTCAAGGAACAGAACTCGGTGCTAATGTTGAAGGTGCTCCCATCACGGATCTGCGGATTCTCCATCCTTTGCATCGCCTCGGATTGGGAGGCTGCGAACTCTGCTTTTGCCTCGCTTCTGCCACCTTCGTCTGAGATATTTTCTCCTTCACGATATCTCTGGTTTCGGTCAAGAAATCGTGAGTCTTGCAGGAGGCGTGGGCCTCCACAAAATCTGCCCACAAAATCCATCTTCTGCTTCAGTGACTCCATCATCTCCATCGGAGGGGGTTCCTGCAAAACAAACTCTTCAAAAAAAATATCTTTTTCTTCTTCAATTTCTGTTTCTTCAACAAGCAGAACTTGATGAACTTGATGATGCTCTTCCTTTTCACTGGTTTCAGCCAGGTACACCGCCTCCTCCTTCTCGCACTCTGAGGCATAATGAACATAGCGATGATACTTAAAACATTTAATATGAGACTTATCTTTCTTCGGCTTCTCATGCAGTGAAGATGAGCTACTGTCCCAACCTCCATCGCTGCGGCCATTCGAACTTCCTCTGCCACGACCATGGTTCCTCCATCTATCGTGACCACGTCCATGCCCTTGAGACGTAGAACTTCTGCGAGCCCTGGCTTCCCATTCAGCCCGGGACAGCAGAACCTGTTCGTGGGCTTCGGTTGTCTGCATGGAAGCTTGGAGACGCACTTTGTATGTCTTTAGAGCTCCTACCACATACTCCACCGTCATGGTTCGGATGTCGCCGAATTGCTCCAAGTTGCAAGCTATGGGATCGAACTTGGACGGCACCGAACGAATTAATTTCTCGACGATCCGCTGTTCCTTCACCTTTGCACCAACGTTTCTCATTTCAGAAACAGTGGAAGAGAGTCAATCAAAGTACTCACCAACCGTTTCTGAATTTGACATCTGCAGTCGCTCAAAATCCCCGCGAAGTTTATTCATCTTCGCATCAAAGAATTTTTCGTTGCCCATATGAAGGCTCTTCAACGCTTCCCACGTCTCCTTCGCCGTTCTCTTGTCAGCAACAAGAGTTAGGAGCTCATCTCCTAAGGATTGATGGATGAAGGATAGCGCCAACTTATCCTTTCTCCTATCAACCGCTGTGGCACCTTCTTCACTCGGTTCGATCGCCTCCCACACGCCCTGTGCATCGAGGAAGGAACGAAGTCGAATCGACCACACGCCGAAGTTGCCTCCTTTGTTCAGCAAGGGACAGCCACCGAGGCTCCCTCCTCCTCCTCCTGAGGAGAACCTGAGACCTCCTGCATCAGCCATACTGCTGATGGGCGTCTTCCCACTCAACAGAGAATTGCTGGCGAACGTCTTTCCACTCATCGGAGAAAGCATCGGATTCTTCTGCACCTCGTCTCCACAACCTGGAGCTCTGATACCAATTGTTGAGAAAAGAAAACCAGAAATCAAAGAACAAAAAACAGAGCACCCTCTGCTGCAGAAGAAGTTGAACGAGAGGAAAAATATATGTGGAGAAGCTTATTCACTATCTCCCATGTTCATTGTATTAAAGGAACAATACAAATACAGAATTGGAAAACTGATGAGAGAATTTGGAAGTGTTTCCATCTTCTTTTACAATGCAGAAACGGAAATTACAATCTAAATATGGAATCAAAACTAATCGAAACCAAAATTTCCTACTACAAGCTTATTTCCTAACACTTGCTGTATCTGAACCAAAAATGATCGATCTCTACCAACTATATACTCAAGATGTTGAGATAAGCAATGAAAAAGTTCTTCTATATCAGAAAGTTTTGTGTAAAATACTTCTGAATTGTCTCGATCCATAAGAAGAACTGTGTTTCTACGAGCTTTCTCACCAACCAACTGAATGAGATTCCATAGAGAACCAGATCCTTCAGTTTGTGCATGAGATGGAGAATCATACAAAGATTTTCGATTCTGACTCAGAACATTTTGGAATTCCCTCACCTGGATCATACTATAAAGTTTTTCACCATGCTCCATGATAATCTGCATTGAAGATCCTGTGTGGAAGAAGGGGGTTAAATTTGCATACTTTTAGAATGATAATTCATTGATTTCAGACGTTTGGCAATCCAACCAATTAGTTCCTTTGGGAACTACATTTTGAGTCATTACATTAGAGAACACCTCCCATCCGATCTTATTAAAGACCTTTTTTAGATCAAGTTTAAGTAGGAAGAAAGGGTACTTTCTAGCTGTCTTGCTGATAGCATGCACCACTTCAAATGGCTGTAGGATGCTGTCCTGGATACCTCTCTGCCAGGAATAAATGTTGACTGCACCTGATCTATTTATTAGCCCATGTAGGAGGTACTGCACTCTACTTACTTAGCACTTGATGAGAATTTTGTAGCTGCCTTTGGTCAGAGCAATCATTCAATAATGTTTGATGGTGGATGGTATGCTAGATTTAGGGATAACAAACAATCTAGTTTTTGGCATCTCAGCATAGTTTTAAAATTCTAGGAATCTTTCTATGGTCTTAAGGCCTAAGGTAGATCAGTTTGATAAATAAAGCTTATCAAACTCCACAAATCTACTAATCACAATTTTTTTTTATTTTTCCCAGGAATATGTGCATAAACAATGGATCCAAAGATCTTTAAATATGCCACACTTATTTTTCCATCAACTTCAAGTTTCTTGAGGTGTTAAAATTTTAAATCTTCTTGAATTTTAATTTAGGAGATATACTGCACATGCAATTCCTTTAGCCTAAAACTCCTTCGGCATATCTTTTGATTTCAATGTATTCTTTACCATATCAAGAATTGCCTAATTCTTCCTCCCAACAATATCATTTTGTTGGGTTGTTCTTAGAATTGCCAAGGGCGATGAATATTACGCAACTCATAAAAAGATATTATAAACTCATTAGATATAAATTCATCACATATATTAGTTCTTAAAATTCTAATTGCATGACTACTATACTCATCAATGAAGAGCATAAAGTAAAAGTTTTTACCAAAAGATCGAGGCTTGATTGGACCATACATTAGCATGAATAAGATGAAGTGGTGTAGTAGCTCTTTGAAATTGAGTATTTTGAAAAACTCTTTCTTGAATGTTTGCCAAGTATGCTTCGCATAATTGATTTGGGTGATCAATTTTTAGAATTCATTTTAGCATCTTCTTACCTCGCAAGGTTTTGGGGCTTCTAAAATTTAAATTACTATATCATACGTGGCAAATCTATGATGAATCTTTAAAAGGTGTCATCAAGCAAATTGCACCATAATTATTTAAGTTCAACATAAATATGTAATTTTTTTGACATTGTGACTTTCACAAGGAGATTAGAGTTTTGATCACTAAGCCATAGTATACAATCTTCCATGTAGATTTTGTAATTTTTTCCAAAAGTTGATTAATACTTGGAACGTTACTAGTCAACCTTAGAATATAAATCATAAATAATTATATGGCTTCCATTTTTGCTTGGATTAAGATTTCACCTTCACCTTCAATTTCTACTTTTAGATTATCACCAAAGCTTACAAATCCCTTTTTTGCATATATTGAGCTCGAAGAACTTACTTCTATCACCCGACATATGCTTTCTAACTCTAATGTCAAGATACCATGCACTTGACTTATCTATATAATCTTTTTTTGGTGCAACAAGTGAGGAGAATTATGCATCTTCTTCGTCGTACTCAATGAACTTTGTTTTTTCATCTATTTTATTAGTTTAACACTCCCAATAATAGTGGCCAAATTTATAACAAGAATAGCACTTAATTTAAATTTATCAACTTGATTATTGTGTCTTAATGGATTACCTCTTCCCATCCTCTTCCATGCTTTATTACAAAACTTTGATTTCTTCTTTCAAAGTAAGATGAGTGCTCATCGTTTGCTCTTCTTAGACTGCTACCTTAACTTTTTATTCATCCTCGACCATGACCTCTATTGGAAGTGCCTCCTTTTGACTTCAAAGTCATCTTTGCTTGCAAGACTTGTTTAATTTGTTGTTACTTGCCATGAGTCATCCTTTCTTACGGACTCTTAAAGTCCATTTAGTTCATCAATATTCTTGATTCTTCAATAGCTATTATGACATGGTTGAACTTCACATTGAGAGAACACAAAATTTCTTTAACAACACAACATACCTTTGGTTAGAGTAATTGAATTTTATATCGGAGGATCGTGAGGTCTTGGGTTCAAGACTTGTAAAACCTCCAAGTCTTTTCATTTAGTTTACCACATCAAGACTCTTGTAAATAGTCTTGTATTGATTCACCTTCTTTCATGAAAAGAGATTCAAACTCAACCTTTTGAGTTTAAATTCGAACTTTTATTCACCTTCTCAACTCCAATGACAGATTTGTGAAGTGTCTCCCATGCTTGTTTGGATGTGATCTCATTTATAGTCGTCTTAAACATTTCATCACCATGGATGATGGTAAGAGCAAATTGATCATTCTTTCTTTATTTTTTCCAATGCATTTTTTTCTTATTGAGAAAGTGATGCTTCGTCCTATAGTTCTTTGTTTTCTTTCAAATTAAGTTTCCACGCACCTTATTTATTTGTAAAATCTATAATTAAACTCTCTTTTTTTTTATTTTTTAGCAGTATCTTCTCTCGTATGATGAATTCTGATATCACGTTGTTGGGTTGGACACATTTACTCAATTGATGCATAGAAGAAGAATATGGAAGAGGAAAAATATAAATAGAATAAACTTTCTTCCAATAGATCACCATATTATTAAGCTTTAACATTAAAGAGACATTTATGTTAATCCAAGAGATATAATTTATTAAAACTATATAACTACTTAAATTATCAAAATTTAAAAGTCAATTTAAATATCTAAAATTTATGTTTAATTTCTAATAGAAGATGATCCCAACGCCAATTAGTATCCCAGGAGCAGCCTCCTTCCCTTATCGTATTTACGGACAGTCTACGACGTGACAGTATTCGACGTTGGAGGTTGAGATCTGATCGGCAGCTCGGTTGAGTTGAAATCCCAGGACAAAATTGTGTGCGTCTCCATGTTGGAGCCGGTGGCGGCCGAGAAGCCGACGGCTACCTCTTCCGGCAGGTACTTCCTCAAATCTACCACCCTTGAAACTTTCCAACTTCGACCATCGACTGAGGAATTCTCCGATGAGTAAGAAAGGAGAACGGACAAGTTCATAGCACCGCCTTCGTACTTCACTGTAGCGTGGGCAGTGTTGCTACCGTTACTCATGCTAAAATTAACCAAATTGGCAGTGGCGATCGAAAAGATGGAATAAACATCGATCCCTATGTGATTGCTGGAGGGATCAAGGCCGTTCGGGAAGGTGTCGAACTCCACCTCCATGACTTTGTTAGCGGAATCATTGAAAAGGCCAAGGTTTCCTCCGGTGGATTGTTTGGGGATGGATTGTTCAGATGGAGGGGCGAGGAAGAAAGCGAGCCCCACGGCTCCAATGACGGTGGTGTTGCTAATTATGAAGGAGAAATGGGTGGTGAAGGTGGTGATGTTACCTGAGGTGGAGTTCCAGAGTCGAAGCAGGTCGGGATACAGAACTCGCCCGACTCTGTAGTTGGCACTCTGGTCGTTGATGTTACTGGCCAACATTAAGCCGTCGGCTGTGGGGACGGCGTCGTCTGAGAAGTTGAGGCCTCGAGCGATTCGGACGCTGTCTGAGGCAGTGAAGTTGAAGCTGAAGGAAAGCGAGGTTGATAGGGGAAAAGAAGCAGCAAAGAGCAGTAGCAAAGAGGAAGAATACCAGGGGAAGCGCAGCATGTTCACCGTTGCCAACCTCGGAAAAGGAATGCAGAGAGGTGCATAAGCGAGAGTTCCTCTTTGGACAGGTGGGAAGACTTCAGTCACGTCAACCTAGCAAAAAGTATAGCATTACCTTGCCATTCTGGACGTAGCTGATTCCGGTCAGCTGGATGCCGCCGGGTGTGGGAGAGGCGATGCATTGGAAGTTGAGGCCTTGAGCCATCAGGACGACGTTGGAGCCGGTGAAGTTTGAGCGAGATGAAGAAGAGAAAAGAAACTAAAAAGTGCAGTAGCAAAGACAGAAACAATGACGAAGACCGCAGAAAGGAATGCAGAGAGGTGCGTAAGCGAGAGCTCCTGTATCATTTAGTAGTAGCCTCAGGGAAGACTTTAGTCAAGTCAACCTAACAAAAAAAAGGTCAGTTTACACTAATAAATCAGCAGCTGCTGTTCCTCGTCCTCTTGCAGCCTTCATTTTCTCACGTCTCTTCATCACTGTTTGTTGTATTTTTATTTGTTCGAATCAGGGACTCAGACTCAGAGCTCGTAAATGCATTCCAGCGCTCACTCTGGCCCATGTCAACTGGTCTCTCATCCTGCCTACCGGTCCTCGTTCTACCACAGCTTGAGCTTCCAACCCTCATGATCGGCATTCAGAAGGCAGTGGCAGTGACCCTGCATGGCCACATCTTCGAGTATTGAGGATACTTAGTACCTAGTTAAGATAATAATTAAAATAAATAAATGAGAGAAGGAAGGAAACAAAATAAAGAGTTAAATCACATTAAAAATGGAATCAGAGAAAGTTGGCTGAGAGACTTGTGAACCTGCAGATAATGATATCATCCATCCAAGTGGTAAGTGGAGAATTTGTAGAGAGTGGAACTGCTAATTGCATTAAGTAAAACTACTGTCAGCTTGTGAGATTTTCACATGAGCCCAGTCTTGAAATCTAGCACACGACCTCAATTTTGCAATTGAATAGGAACTTTGCTAGCTACAGTGTAGGCTCCCAAATACTTGATTGGGAGGTGTGCCTCTTGGATGGTCAGTTTATCAATAAGCAGAGTTCTTGACTTCCTCTGCGTACCTTCTTGGGAAGATCATAGCTCCTTAGTGACTGATTGTCTTGTGTATTCGCAATATACTTCTAGGAATCTCCACAATCCATGAATCCGTGTTGGTTTACTGCTTGATATTATAACTGCAACCATGAGAGCTAAAACAAAGGGTTTTTAGATTGAAAGGTTCTATTTGACCTTCAAAGATAAATTGGTGCAGTAAAGCAGGGAAGGGAGACTGTATGATGCATTGGCCTCCTTTGAAGCTGCTTGATATATGCTCATTAATTTTAGAATGATAATTCATTGATATCAGACGTATTGGATCCAACCAGTGAGTTTATTTGGAAACTACATTTTGTGCCATAACATTGAACAACACCTCCCATCAGATCATATCAAATGCCCTTTTTAGATCATGTTTAAGTAGGAAGAAAGGGTACTTTCTAGCTGCCTTGTTGATAACATGCAACCCTCAAATGGTTGTATGATGTTGTCATGGATATCCCTCTGCCAGGAATATCTCTCTGCTAAGATGTAATGCTAGATTCTTTCTTGTCATCAATATTTTATTTTTCTCAAAGTAAAGTTCCTTTAGCATTCTTCTCAGCCAAATAACATGAAATAGGAAGTAGTTGCAACATACTCAATCTCAAGTAGATAAAATGATAATAGTTTGTTTGTTTGAACACCTTGAGATTGCATTATTTTTCAAGAAAAACATACAGCCAATTGTGCTTTTTAAATCATAAAAATCTCTAAAACAATCACTTTACAATAACTAATTAGCTTGGCACCATGAGAAGGTATAGAAACCAATTTCATAGTCAAGAGTACCTGCTTGTTGCGAAGCCTGGTGAGCAATATGTGCCACTGAGATGCCTGTTCAGTGGAAGATAGTGGTTTATACTGAAATATACGAAGAAATTATTGACATATTTAACACTTGCAAAATTTCAAGTACTTCAGATTTCAAATTAGCATGTCAACTAGACCGTCTTACAGAGTAAAAAGAAAAGAGTAATCATCAACTTAGATCTTTAACGTCCGATAAAAAAGGAGGAAGAAGATATTGTGTTCAAGGATTGCGGTCCAGACGAAGAAGAAGACGCTGCTGCTGCATCATTGAATTCCTGCACCCGCATGTTGAGCGGCGGCAGATCTGGCAACGGAGCTTCGAAGCTGAGAACGCCGATGGCCCGCCTTATCGACGGACGCAGCCTGTAATCCGGGTGTGCGCACCACAATCCCACCACCATCAACCTCTCCATGAGCCGCTCGTCGAGTTCATCGCAGGGAAGCCTTCGGTCTGCAGCTTCCGGACAAGCCTCCTTCTCGTACAACCCCCATGCCCACTGCACCAGATTTATCTTCTCGGGCTCCTCCGCGTAGTTGATGGGTTTGCGGCTGCAAGCCATCTCGAGCATCACCACTCCGAAGCTGAACACGTCGGATTCCTTACGGGCCTTCCCCATCTTCTCGTACTCCGGCGCAATGTATCCCCTCGTCCCGGCCAGGACAGTCATCACCGCGGTGCAGTCATGGTCCACAAGCCTCGTGTTACAACTCCAACCGGCAGAAGTTTCGAAGGCAGCAGACGCGTCCGAAACAGGGGAAGGACGTCCGCGAAGGAGGCGCTTCCCACCGTCGCGACTGTTGTACAAAGTATAAGAAGAAGGATGCGTTCGAAGAGAAGGCATCTGGAATTTTGATACACTTGTTCATATTGTTAGAGAGATTGTAATTAGAGTGCCCGGCGAGCATCGTGTTTAGCTCAGCCGGTGGGAGGAGGTTTTAACGGAGCTTTCAATAAAGAATCCTTTCCTTCTCATCGTGTTGTTTTCGTTCTTTCTCTGCTGTCGCTTCCGCAACATAGGCTGGTGGGACGAAGGAGGATTCCGCCCACGCCGTGCAGATCGATCGGTGAAAAATAAATCGGTCTGTATCAGTTGGTATCAGAGCCAACTCCAGAGAAGATAAAGAGGAAAACAGAGGGTGCACTCGACAAGACTCGAACGATGGTAAACAAACAACAAAAGGAACCATCGCTAGCTGCGATGAACAAGCTTTTGGAAGAGATGGACCAACGTCTTGCGCTGCTAGAGATCAAGATGGGCGGCCAAGACATCCCAATCGAGGGGGAGAACAGCGTTGGCTCCGTCCACGATCGATTGGAGGAACTGTACATGGCGTGCGATGAGCTTCGCCAGAAACTTGACGTTCGCCCTGTTCCGATCTCTCAAGTCACTGAAGATGGTGTCCAACTAATTCCCACCTCCCAACTCCTCTCCATGGACAGATTCCACGAGGAGTTGGAGAAGGTTCGGGCGGAAATCCAGACCAGCAGTAGGAGTCGACAGAAGGTGAAGGTGAAAATTTCGGAACCTGGCACCTACGCTGGAGAACGAAATACCCAGAAACTAGAAAATTTCATCTGGGATCTGAATCGTTACTTCAGAAACACCGGAATTTCAGAAGAAGATAAAGTGTCCACTGCCGCTGCGTATCTATGCGGGGACGCGAAGCAATGGTGGAGAATCCGTTGTGAATCCCCCGACGGCGATGACATCATAGAACCAGATAGCTGGGCGGCCATGGTTGACGAACTTCGCCAACAATTTCTGCCCGCCAACGCTGCATGGGTCGCACGCAAGAAACTAAGGGACTTGGGCCAGACTCGCTCCATCGGAGATTACATTCAGGAATTTAACAGCATCACCATGGGCATCAAAGATATGAGCGAAGCCGAGATGCTCTTCGCCTTCCTCCAGGGATTACAGCCAGGAGCGCAAGGCGAACTCCTTCGGCGAGGGGTCTCTACATTGCGGGGAGCCCTCACTGCAGCCAAAAGCTTGGTGGATCTCCGCATCGGTGCCCCACCTGCGCAAACAGGGGACAAAGGGACACGATTCGGATTTCGACCGAACTCCGCTGGGAACGGGAAGAAGCAGCAACTAGCAGGACCCCGAAACAATCAAGGAGGGGCTACCAACCCGCCTCCTGCCCGACGAGCAGGGTGCTTGAACTGCGGAGGCCCCCACTTGATTCGCTACTGCCCCAATCGAAAGGGGAAAGCAGCCGCTGCTGTCGCCACCAAGGAGAAGGAAGACGACACATCAGTAACCGCTGCTCCGGCCCGCGCGACGCCCATCCAGCGACTGAACGCGGTGCATGTCGAGGAGGATCCGAAGCTCATGTATGTCTCTCCCTGTTCATCAATGATCGCCCATGTGAGGCGATGGTGGATACCGGAGCGACGCATAGCTTCATGCGTGAGGAACTCGCTCGAGAGCTGGGGTTGAAGATCGAGCCCAGCAGATTAAAAATAAAAACGGTGAATGCCGAAGCCGCCAAGGTGATAGGCACCGTCCGCCAAACCTCCATCCAAGTCGGAGCGTGGAAGGGGAAGGCCGACATCACCGTGGTTCCCATGGATGACTTTGCGTTCATCCTAGGAACGGATTTTTTACAGAAATCCAAGACGATGGTCGCCCCACATCTTGGCGGCCTGATGATGATGGATAGCACGCAACCAGGCTTCACGCGTGCAACGGCGGCGACTCCATCGACCAAGGAGATAACTTCCCAGAAAACATTCCTCTCCGCCATCCAGTTGGCAAAGGGCCTACGGAAGGGGGAGATCACGTTCGCAGCCACCATACAGGAGGAAAAGAACCCGACGACAGCAGGCGACGAGATTCCTCCCGCAATTTCGAAAATGGTGGAAGAATTCGGAGATGTCATGCCCGAACAGCTCCCAAAGACGCTGCCACCGCGAAGGACGATGGACCATCCTATAGACTTGGTCCCAGACGCTCGTCCTCCTGCACAAGCGCCATACCGCATGGCGCCCACCGAACTGGTGGAACTCAAGAAGCAACTTGGGGAGTTGCTCGAAGCGGGGCTCATCCGCCCCTCGAAGGTGCCCTACGGAGCCCCTGTTCTGTTCCAGAAGAAGAAAGACGGGAGCCTCCGTATGTGCATTGACTATAGGGCGCTGAATAAGGTGACCGTGAAGAACCGCTATCCCATCCCCCTCATCGCAGATCTCTTCGACAGATTGACGCACGCTCGGATCTTCTCCAAGCTCGACCTTCGGTCGGGATATTGGCAGGTGCGTATCGCTGCAGGGGATGAGCCAAAGACCACATGCGTGACGCGGTACGGTTCTTACGAGTTCATGGTGATGCCCTTCGGCCTCACCAACGCGCCAGCCACCTTCTGCAACCTCATGAACGAGGTCTTCCACGAATTTCTGGATAAATTCGTGGTCGTATATTTAGATGACATCGTCATCTATTCGGAGTCCGAGGAAGCGCACCTTCGCCATCTTCATCTGGTGTTCGAACGCTTGAGAGAGCACCAGCTGTTCGTGAGAAAAGATAAGTGTGAGTTCGGGCAGAAGAAGATCTTCTTCCTCGGGCATCAGATTGGCAACGGGAAGGTTCAGATGGACAGCCGCAAGGTGCAGGCGATCCAAGAATGGCACCAGCCGACGAATCCATCCGAGTTACGCTCCTTCCTGGGTCTCACCAACTACTACCGACGATTCGTGGAAGGCTATTCGAAGATCACGGCGCCTCTCACGGATCTGCTGAAAAAGGAACAAGATTGGCAATGGACGGAGGAGTGCGAGCGGGCGTTCTGCAGGTTGAAGTCGTGCATGTCAACCGAACCTGTGTTGGCGCTCCCCGACTTCGGCAAAGCATTCGAGGTGGCGACAGACGCCTCCGACCGTGCCTTGGGTGGTATCCTGATGCAAGAAGGCCATCCGGTTGCTTTCGAAAGCAGGAAACTCAATCCTGCTGAACAAAGATATACTGCACATGAGAAGGAGATGTTGGGTGATTCATTGCCTTCGACTTTGGCGGGTGTATCTCCTCGGCAATCCCTTCGTGGTTCGCACGGACAATGTGGCGAACACATTCTTCCAAACTCAGAAGAAGTTGTCCGCCAAGCAAGCTAGATGGCAGGAACAACTTGCGGAGTTTGACTTCGTATGGGAGCATCGCGCTGGAAAACAGAATCAGGCGGCCGACGCTCTCAGCCGAAGGTTGCACGCCATCACACGCGTGCACGGAGATTTGATAGAACGCCTACAAGCCGCGGCCAAGGAAGACGCGAACTACCAGTGCCTTCTTCAACAAACGCGCGCGGGGGAGAGCAGGCGCTACTGGATTGATGAAGCGGGACTGCTGCAGATGCGAGGCGGAAGGACCCTCGTACCCCAATCGGCCGAAATCCGAAGGGAATTGTTGAGCGAAAGCCATGACACGGCTTGGGCGGGTCATCCGGGTGTGGAACGCACGATGGCCCTCGTCAACAGGACTTTCTATTGGCCGAAGATGGAGGAAGACATCGAAGCTTTCGTGAAGACATGCAGAATCTGCCAAGCAGATAAAACAGAAAAAGCGAAGCCGGTGGGTCTCCTCCAGCCGCTGCCCATCCCGTCACGACCATGGACCTCCATTTCCATGGATTACGTGAAGTCTTTTCCGAAGGTGGACGGGTTCTCAGCGGTTCTCGTGGTGGTGGATAGGTTCAGCAAATTCGCTGTGTTTATCCCCACCACCGAACGGGTCACGACGGAACAAACGGCGAACCTCTTCTTCCGCCATGTGGTTCGATATTTTGGGCTTCCGGAGGACATCGTCAGCGATCGCGACACAAGGTTCACCGGAAAGTTTTGGACGGAGGTGTTCAAACGAATGGGGACAAAGCTGAAGTTCTCCACCGCAAACCAACCGCAAACGGACGGCCAAACGGAGCGAATCAACGCTCTACTCGAAGAATATCTCCGCCACTTCGTAACAGCCAGCCAAGAAAACTGGGTGAAGCTACTTGATTCGGCCCAATATTGTTACAACATTCATCGGAGTTCTGCGACGATGAAATCACCCTTCGAGCTCGTCTATGGTCAACAACCATTAAACCCGCTCGAACTGTCCAGAGCGTCCATAGATGATCGCTGCCCTGCTGCCACCAGATTCACGAAAGATTTGCAGGAGCAGTGGATGGAGGCGAAGGAGAGCTTGGACAAAGCAGGGCGCCGCATGAAGAAATATGCAGACTCCCATCGTCGCCCGCGTGAGTTCCGAATTGGCGACGAAGTCCTGCTCAAGTTAACTCCGCAGATGTGGAAGAAAGCTCGTGGAACCCAAGTCCACAAAGGGCTGATCCCAAAATACGACGGACCCTTCCGTGTTGTTCAGCGGATTGGGGAGGTCGCGTACAGGTTGGAGTTGCCTTCCCGGCTTCGAATTCACCCGACGTTCCATGTTGGCTGTCTCAAGCCTTTTCATCGGGACGACGATCCCTTGCGACATCATCCGGAACGAGCGCCACCAACTATCACCAAGGAATTTGCCAAAGAAGCCGAGAAAATCCTGGCGAAGAGGACGGTGCGGCCTTCCGGACATGTAGAATACCTTGTTCAATGGAAGGATTCGCCAGCTGAGGAGAACAGCTGGGAAAAGGAGGAGTCGTTGTGGCAATTTGAGGATTTGATTCAGAAATATTTAGAAGACGTCGCAACAGGGACGTTGCGAGAATCGGGCGGGGGAGAGTTGTTACAACTCCAACCGGCAGAAGTTTCGAAGGCAGCAGACGCGTCCGAAACAGGGGAAGGACGTCCGCGAAGGAGGCGCTTCCCACCGTCGCGACTGTTGTACGAAGTATAAGAAGAAGGATGCGTTCGAAGAGAAGGCATCTGGAATTTTGATACACTTGTTCATATTGTTAGAGAGATTGTAATTAGAGTGCCTGGCGAGCATCGTGTTTAGCTCAGCCGGTGGGAGGAGGTTTTAACGGAGCTTTCAATAAAGAATCCTTTCCTTCTCATCGTGTTGTTTTCGTTCTTTCTCTGCTGTCGCTTCCGCAACATAGGCTGGTGGGACGAAGGAGGATTCCGCCCACACCATGCAGATCGATCGGTGAAAAATAAATCGGTCTGTATCACCTCACCAGCCCGAAATCGCCGAGCTTTGCGTTGAAATCGGGATCCAGCATCACGTTGCTCGGTTTGATGTCCCGGTGCACCACGCACTGCTCCCACTCCTCGTGGAGGTAGAGCACGGCCGATGCCAGCCCGAGCGCGATCTTGTGCCGCTCTGTCCACCCGAGCAATCTGTGGCCGTCGTAGAGGTGCTTGTCGAGGCTCCTGTTGGGCATGTATTCGTAAACAAGAAGGAAGTCGTCGACCTCGTGGCAGTAGCCGATGAGCTGCACCAGGTTTCGGTGGCGCAGCTGGCTGAAGAGGATGACCTCCGACATGTACTCTTTCTCCCCTTGCTTGGATTCTCTCAAGATCTTCTCGATGGCCACACGGAGATCATTCCCCGTGCTGGGAATGACTCCCCTGTAAACGGCCCCGAATCCTCCCGCCCCGAGCTTGCCTTCCTCTGCGAAATTGTTTGTGGTGTTGGCCAAATTTTGGTAGGCAAAACTCCTCGGACCTCTTCACTGGTCGAACACAATTTGAAGCCTGGTGGCGGCCATGTCGTGCCTTTGCTTGTTCTGCCGTTGCCACAACACGAACCACAACGGTCCCATCACGCAGAGGATGATCCCAATTCCAATTAGTATCCCTTGGAGCAGCCTCGTTCTGTTATTGTATATACGGACAATCT
Source organism: Thalia dealbata (assembly GCA_030544415.1). Taxonomy (NCBI): domain Eukaryota; kingdom Viridiplantae; phylum Streptophyta; class Magnoliopsida; order Zingiberales; family Marantaceae; genus Thalia; species Thalia dealbata. The sequence goes on along the minus strand of CM060457.1, from coordinate 27,857,391 downwards.
CCGACGCTGGAGCATGAGATCCGGTGGTTGGCAGCTCTGTGGAGTTGAAATCCCAAGACAAGATGGTGTGCGTCTCCGTGTTGTCACCAGTGCTGGCCGAGAAGCCGACGGCTACCTCTTCTGGCAGGTACTTCCTCAAATCTACCACACTAGAAACGTTCCAACTTCAACTATCAACTGAGTGATCCTTCGATGAGTAAGAGAGGATAACAAACAAGTTCATAGCACCTCCGTCGTACTTCACTGTAGCGTGTGTTGTGTTGCTGCACTCATGCTAAAATTAATCAACTCGATAGAGGCGATAGACTTGATGGAATAAACATCGATCCTACGTGATTGTGGGAGGGATCAAAAGGGTTATGGAAGGTATCGAACTCCATCGCCACGACTCGGTTAGCGGAGTCATTGAAAAGGCCGAGGTCTCCTCCGTAGGACTGGCTGGGGATGGATTGCTCCGATGGAGGGGCGACGAAAAAAGCGAGCCCATCGCCTTGGAATACGGAAGAGTTGCTAATTATGAAGGAGAAGTGGGTGATGAAGGTGGTGATATTACCTGAGGTGGAGTCCCAGAGTCGGAGCAGGTCGGGATACATAACTCGCCCGACTCTGTCGATAGCACTCTGGCCATTGATGTTACTGGCCAACTTTAAGCTGTCGGCAGTGGGGCCAGCGTCGTCTGAGAAGTTGAGGCCTCGAGCGATTCGGATGCCATCGGAGCCGGTGAAGTTGAAGCTGAAGGAAAGCGAGGTTGCTAGGGGAAAAGAAGCAGCAAAGAGCACTAGCAAAGAGGAAGAAGACCAGGGGAAGTGCAGCATGTTCACCATTGGCAACCTCGGAAAAGGAATGCAGAGAGGTGCATAAGCGAGAGCTCCTGTCTCAATTAGTAGTTGCCTCAGGGAAGAGTTTAGTCAAGTCATCCTAAACAAAAAGGTCCCTTTATACCAAGAAATTAGCAGCTACTCCTCCTCGTCCTCTTGCAGCCCCTCGTTTTCTCACATCTTTCCATCACTGTTTGTTGTATTTTTATTTGTTCGATTTAAGGACTCAGACTCTGACCCATATCACCACGTCCCTTTGTAATTGTATTCCCGTGCTCACTCTGACCCATATCATCTGGTCTCTCATCCTGCCTACGGGTCCTCGTTGTACCACACCCTGAGCTTCCATGGCCACATCTTTCGCCTTCCATCTCACGCATCTTCCAATGCTCTAAATGACAGGACAGGAGTGAAAGAAAAAAACCAAACAAAAAAATATTTAGTTAATATTATTGTAGGAGTTTAGGTGGGCCAATGATTGAGGATACTTAGTACCTAGATAAGATAATAACTAAAATAAATAAATAAGAGAAGGAAACGAATTAAAGAGTTAAATCACATTAACAATCCAATCATCTCGCTCTCCTCCAACTGATCCAGTAAGTGAGAGACATTTATATTGGCACTACATTAGAGATTTTGACATAAGCACATTCTTGTAATCTAGCAAGAGCTTCTCCACGACCTCATTTTTTCAATTGAATAGGAATTTTGCCAGCTACAGTGTAGGCTCCCAAATACTTGATTGGGAGGTGTACCTCTTGGATGTTCATTTTATCACTAAACAGAGTTCTTGACCTCCTCCCCGTACCCTTCCTGGGAGGATCATAGCTCCTTATTGATTGATTGTCTTGTCTTGTGTATTTGCAGTATACTTTTAAGAATCTCTGCAATCCATGAATGAACATTGGTTTACTGCTTGATATTATAATAACATCGTTTGCAACCATGAGATGACCTAAGTCAAAGGTTTTTAGATTGAAAGGTTTTATTTGACCTTCAAAGATAAACTGGTGCAATGCTGCAGAGAAGGTTTGTTGTAAAATGACGAAGAGGTATGCGGAGATTGGTCTCCTTGTTTGATGTCTTGATGCCCCTTGAAGCTGCTTGAGATATGTCCATTACTTTTAGGATGATAATTCATTGATTTCAGACGTGCTGCAATCCAACCAGTGAGTTTCTTTGGGAACTATATTTTGGATCATAACATTGGATCAGATCTTATCAAAGGCCTTTCTAAGATCAAGTTTGAGTAGGAAGAAAGGGTAACTTTCTAGCTGTCTTGCTGGTAGCCTGCACCACTTGAAATGGCAGTAGGTTGTTGCCATGGATCACTCACTTCCAAGAATAAATGTTGACTGTGCCTGGTCTATTTATTAGCCCATGCAGGAGGTACTGCATTCTATTTACTAAGCACTTGATGAGAATTTTGTAGCCCACTATGGTCAGAGCAATCAATCTACGATGTTTTGATGGAGGATGGTATGCTTCTGCAAGACAGCTTTAGAGATTATAATCAATCTAGTTTTTGGCAATTCACCTTTGAAATTCTAAGAATGCATCTGTAAGCTTTAGGGGTAAGGTTCATTATGATTGTCTTAATACCATTTTAAAACATGGGAAAAGACATACATAAAAGGACAATTGAAAGCTATCAAACTTGATCCATGAAATTGATATGCTTTAGCTCAATTTTCTTATTTGCAATGTGTTCTACAATGAAATGATACATTGTATCACCACCGTATACGTCATAAGAGCTCACATAATGCATGTAATTAATCACCACCATATCACAATTCAAATTAATAAGAATCTGTTCTGATATAATCTACTAAATCTCTATAATGCAAAAAAAAACTGCACGAACTGAAGCTCTCCACAACAATGTCTCCCTCTTTTCTCACCTCTTCCCCTCATCGCCGGCGACTCTTTCCGCAGCAATCTCTCTCTCTCTCCCTTCCCTTCATCTGCGCCCTGCGTTCGTCAAGCATAGCGGCGACCAGCAACTCCTTTTCTCCCCAAATCGAGCCTCCCACTTCCATTCGTACGCTGTGCTTGTGACGACATCGCTGGAAAGCCACCTCCTCACCGGCAACCTCCTTTTCGTCTCTCTCAATCCCAATCGGAGCTACGCTCTTGATCGATCTCTCCGCCAAATCCTCGCCTCGCCGCTCGCCTCATCCACCTCTGCGGCTCCCTCCACCACGGGGTCCCACTGCACCAAATCGCATTCCTTCACATGCCGACGCCGAGCTCTCCGCCAAACCCTCCCTCCGCTCGCGGGCACCGGCGTTTCCCACGCGTGGCGGACGACGGTTACAAGCAGCAGTCGATTTTGATCAGCGGTGGAGAAACGATAGAGTCTCAGCGATCTCCGTCAGTTAAAGTCTCGCAAGTTTCAACCTAAATCTCATGCCTATCACAGCATGATCATCATGCTGAGGGCAACACGGGAAAGTGCATGATCTTTACAATGAGATGCGCAGTGAGGGTAACTGTTTTCCTGACACGATGACTTGCAATGCGCTGATCCGGGCATTCTGTAAGCTAGGCCGAGAGGATTCTGCTATTGGGTTGCTTGAAGAGATGAGAGAAAACAACTTTCAACCAACTACAAAAAACTATACTACATTGAAAGGGAGGCATTGCGCAGTCCATTCTTTGAACAATGCAAGAACAAGGCAGAGTTCCTGCACCTGCATGTTGCGAAGCCAGGTGGAGGAATGTGTGTCCCTGAGATGCTTGTTCAGTGAAAGATATTGATTCTTTTTTGAACTTGGTGAGTACTTAATTGCTCTAACCAGGGGGTGGAAGATATTGTTGATACTGAAATACATGAAGAACTTATGTGAAGATATATTTAACACTTGCAAACATTTCATGAGTAGATATCGAATTAGCATGTCAATTAGACCGTTTTAAAGAGTTAAAAGAAAAAGTAATCATAAACTTAGATCTTTAACGTCCGATAAAAAAGGAAGAAGAAGATATTGTGTTCAAGGATTGTGGTCCCGACGAAGAAGATGCTGCTGCTGCATCATTGAATTCCTGCACCTGCATGTTGAGCGGCGGCAGATCTGGCAACGGAGCTTCGAAGCTGAGAACGCCGATGGCCCGCCTTATCGACGGACGCAGCCTGTAATCCGGGTGTGCGCACCACAATCCCACCACCATCAACCTCTCCATGAGCCGCTCGTCGAGTTCATCGCAGGGAAGCCTTCGGTCTGCAGCTTCCGGACAAGCCTCCTTCTCGTACAACCCCCATGCCCACTGCACCAGATTTATCTTCTCGGGCTCCTCCGCGTAGTTGATGGGTTTGCGGCCGCAAGCCATCTCGAGCATCACCACTCCGAAGCTGAACACGTCGGATTCCTTACGGGCCTTCCCCATCTTCTCGTACTCCGGCGCGATGTATCCCCTCGTCCCGGCCAGGACAGTCATCACCGCGGTGCAGTCATGGTCCACAAGCCTCGCCAGCCCGAAATCGCCGAGCTTTGCGTTGAAATCGGGATCCAGCATCACATTGCTCGGTTTGATGTCCCGGTGCACCACGCACTGCTCCCACTCCTCGTGGAGGTAGAGCACGGCCGATGCCAGCCCGAGCGCGATCTTGTGCCGCTCCGCCCACCCGAGCAATCTGTGGGCGTCGTAGAGGTGCTTGTCGAGGCTTCTGTTGGGCATGTATTCGTAAACAAGAAGAAAGCCGTCGGCCTCGTGGCAATAGCCGATGAGCTGCACCAGGTTGCGGTGGCGCAACTTGCTGAAGAGAGTGACTTCCGTCATGTACTCTTTCTCACCCTGCATGGATTCTTTGGAGATCTTCTTGATGGCCACATGGAGATCACAGTTCGTGCCGGGGAGAACTCCCTTGTAGACGGCCCCAAATCCTCCTACCCCGAGCTTCCCTTCATCTGCGAAATTGTCTGTGGCGTCGGCTAAATCTTGGTAGGCAAATCTTCTCGGCCCCATTCCCTGGTCGAACACCGTTTGAAGCCTGGCGGCCGCGGCAACGGCCGTGCCGCGTCGTCCTTGCTTCTTCCGCCACCGCTGCCACAGCAGGAACCACAACAATCCCAGCACGCAGAGGATGATCCCAAGGCCAATTACTAGTACCAGCCACTTACTATTCTGGTGTCTTTTGACTGTGTTAGTGTTCGGCGGCGGGGTTGAGTTGAAATCCCAAGACAAGATGGTGTGCGATTCGGTGTCGACGCCGGTGCTAGCCGAGAAGCCGACGGCTACCTCTTCCGGCAGGGAGTTCCTCAAATCTACCACACTTGAAAGGTTCCAGCTTCGACCATCGACCGAGGGATCCTTTGACGAGTAAGATAGGAGAACGGAAAAGCTCATAGCACCACCGTCGTACTTCACTGAAGCGTGTGCTGTGTTGCTGCCGTTACTGATGCTAAAATTAACCAAAGCGGCAGTGGCGATCGAATAGATGGAATTGACATCGATCCCTATGTGATTGCTGGAGGGATCAAAGACGTTCTTGTAGCTATCGAACTCCACCGCTGCGAATTGGCTACCCGATTCATTGAAAAGGCCAAAGTCTCCACCGGCGGAGTGGGTGGGGAGCTCCGATGGAGAGGCGAGGAAAAAAGCGAGCCCGTCGCCAGCAATGACAGTGGTCTTGCTAATTATGAATGAGAAATGGGTGGTGAAGGTGATGATGTTACCGGAGGTGGATTCCCAGAGTCGGAGCCGTTCGGGATACAAAACTCTTCCGACGCTGTTGGTGGCACCCTGGCTATTGATGGTACTGGCCAACTTTAAGCCGTCGGCTGTGGGGGCGGTGTCGCCTGAGAAGTTGAGGCCTCGAGCAATTCGGACGCCGTCGGAGCCGGTGAAGTTGAGGCTGAAGTTAAGCGAGGTAGCTTGGGGAAATGAAGCAAGAGAGAGTAGTATCAAAGACACAAACAAAGAGGAAGAAGACGAGGGGAAGCAAAACATGTTCACTTGCTAACCTCGGAAATGAATGCAGAGAGGTGCTTAAGCAAGAGTTCCTGTCTCAATTAGTTGCCTCTTTAGACTCCTGGGAAGAGTTCAGTCAATTCAACCTAAGAAAAAGAGGCCACTTTATCTTATTAAATTAGCAGCAGCTACTCCTCGTCGTCTCGAAGTCTTCACTTTCACACATCTTTCGCCTCCTCCCCGTTGATGTATTTTCTTGTTCGATTTGACGACTCAGTCTCGGAGTTGTGCTTAAAGAATTTATTTTAGATGTTGTAGATGCGTTCCAGCGCTCACGCTGGCCCATCACCAGCCGTCTCTTCCGACCTTCCGGTCCCCGTTCGCCCCCTGTGACTCGTCCTCCGCCCACAGCTTGAGCTTCCAACACCACCACCATCATCGGAAAACTCAGAAGGCAGCACTGCAGCAATCACGCTGCATCTTCTCGCTCTCCATCTCTTACGCATCCATCAAGCCTCTAAATGTCTCGAGTGAAAGGAAACCAAATTAAAAAAAAAAGTTAATATTGCTAGTAATAGGGTTTAGGTGTCTCAAAGATTAATGATAATTAGTACTTGTATACGATAGTAATTAAAATAAAATACTGAAACACAAATCCAAGAGCAAAAGGATTAGCTTATGTTGCATTCTTAAAGACTCCGAGATGCCCAGATTTCTTCAGCCCCCCAACACTGTAAATTTTAGATTCAAATTTTGACTTTGTGTGGAAATATAAAGTATGCTTAGCCATCGAGCATGTGAAATGATGACCGGAGTGTATGGTGACATCCTAGCATGAATTCATAATAAGGTCGAGACCGATTCCTCATACCAGGAACTCGTATGTAACAACAGTGGATATGGCCTGAGCAGCTGAGCATTGCCTAACCACACATATGTTTGCTCTTGATCTGCAAGAGAGTTTGGAGAAGGCTGCTCATGCTTGAAGAAAGCAGTCGATTAACACATGTGGTCCTCCTTGAGCTTACCTTGTAAATGTGGCGCAAAGAACTTCATGCAAAATGAGGTTAGAAGGAGTTTGAGTAGAAGCAGAACGTTATCAGTCTACAGGAGCAGCCTCGTTCTCTTATTGTATTTACGGACAGTGGCGATCGGAAGCTCGGTTGAATTGAAACCCCAGGACAAGATGGTGTGCGCCTCCGTGCTGAGACCGGTGCTGTCAGAGAAGCCGACTGCTACCTCTTTCGGCAGGTACTTGCTCAAATCTACCACCCTCAAAACTTTCCGGCTTCGACCATGGACGGAAGAATTCTCCGATGAGTAAGAGAGGAGAACGGACAAGTTCATAGCACCACCATCGTACTCCACCATAGCGAGTGCAGTGTTGCTGTCGTCACTCATGCTGAAATTAACAGTTCGACAGAGGCGATCGACCTGGTGGAGTAGACAATGCCTATGTGATTGCTGGGGGGATCAAAAGGGTTCGAGCAGGTGTCGAACTCCACCGCCACGACTTGGTTAGCGGAATCATTAAAAAGGCCAAGGTTTCCTCCGGAGGGGTTGGGGATAGATTGCTAGGATGGAGGGGCGAGGAAGAAAGCGAGCCCGTCGCCTTGGAATACGGAAGAGTTGCTAATTATGAAGGAGATATGGGTAGTGATGTTTCCTGAGGTGGAGTTCCAGAGCGGTAGCAAAGAGGAAGGAGACCAGGGAAACACAGCATGTTCACCATTGCTAACCTCGGAAAGGAATGCAGAGAGGTGCGCAAGGCAGAGCTCCTCCTGTCTCAATCAGTGAGTATTTTGTCGTACTAACCTATTAAAAATATTAATTTAGAAAAATGACGGCGTCAAAATCTTGAGTGTTTTTTCGTACTAACCAAATTAAAATAATAATTAATCAAAACAACCTTGCTAAAATATTTTTAATAAAAATAACCAGTCAACCTGGTTGTTTTGATTAAATATTATTTTAATTTAGTTAGTACGAAAAAACACTCTCAAAATCTTATTAAGTAGAATGACAGTGTGGTAAGGAGAGAGGAGATCCGGTGGGGATTCCGGGCGTGCCGTGTGGGGTGGGGGAAGAGCGGCAGAGGAGATGGGGTAGGGGGAGAATAGAGGAGGAAGAAGTGGGCGACGTCAACCAGGCACTGTGGTCGTCGGGCATGGATAGTTAAACAAAACACTCCTCAATCAGTGGTAGCCTCGTCAGGGAAGACTTCAGTCACGTCAACCTAACATAAAGTTAATCATCCTTCAGTCACGTTCACGTTAGGATTGAACGTGGTGTGCTCAGCATCGTGGCCTAGTGCGAAATTACGGTTCGAAATCGTATCAAGGAAATCAAAAACTAGGAGGAGTACTCTAGGATGCCTTTTGGTTTGTTAATCATCATTTTTCCTTTGATATGTGTAATTCATGTCATAAAAGCAGTATAACAAAGTTGACAATTACAAACATGCATATCACTAGATGTCACCTAAGTGATAATCAGTGTCTACGCCATCAGCAAATGTCATCTATATTGAAATACGACTTTAAGTCTCAAGACTCGGGCTGCCAGCCTATGCTTAGTGAAACTGTGAAGTTGAAGCTAAAGGAAAGCAAGGTTTCTAGGTGAAAAGAAGCAACAAAGAGTGGTAGCAAAGAGGAAGCACAGCATGTTCACCATTGCTAACCTCGGAAAGGAATTTTGTCGTACTAACCTATTAAAAATATAATGACGGCGTCAAAATCTTATTAAGTAGAATGACAGTGTGCTAAGGAGAGAGCAGATCCGGTGGGGATTCCAGGCGTGCCCTGCCTGACCCGGCCGTTAATATTTCTAGGTGGAGTGGGGGAAGAGCGGCAGAGGAGATGTAGTACAACGATTGCCCCCCAGCTACAGCGATTGCCCCCAACAATCGATCCGACGAAGGTCACAATCGACGACGTCCGCATCGTCTCCCAACGTCAATTTCGATCGGTCGATGGAAAGTCTGCTACGATTTCGACCTCTCTGTTTCCTCCCACCGTGCGGCGACGATGAAGAACGGACGAAGGCGAACAGAGCGCCTCTGTTCGCGAGCTTCTTCTCTCCTGCGAGCGGCATCGACGACGAAGGCTTCAAGAGCGCCTTTGCCATCGAGAGACGTCGACAACGAAACGAGAGCGATGGTGTCCCGCCTCCTCGAGATGATGGGGAGCAGGGGGGAGATGGGTCGCCTCCTCTGTTTCTTGGGAGGGGGGCTGGGGATGGGGTGGGGAGATGTGGGAAGCAGAGCGGCAGACGAGATGAGTTGGGGTGGGGGGAAAGCATAGGAGAGTGAGGGGAAGAAGAAGCGGCGGCTGGGGGGAGGGTTGGAACAGAGGAGGAGGAAGAAGCAGCGGAGCGTTGGTGGGAAGGAGAGCCGAGGACGGCGGGGCAGGTGCCGGTAGATGTGGGAAGGATAACGGGAAATAGCGGAAGGAGGGGAGGAGGAGGACGGCGGGGCGAGTGCCGGTCGAGGTGGGAAGGAGACGGTAGGAGGGGAGGAGGAGGAGGCCGGAGCGAGGAGGACGGCAGGGCGAGTACCGGTCGAGCGCTGGATCGAGCGAACGTTGGTCGACCACCGGTATTGTTAATTTTTTTGATTAAAAAAGTGGTCAGCGTTCCAATGTGGCAGGTTGACTGGTCATTTTCATTAAAAATATTTTAGCAAGGTTGTTTTGATTAAATATTATTTTAATTTAGTTAATACGAAAAAACACTCTCAAAATCTTATTAAGTAGAATGACAGTGTGGTAAGGAGAGAGGAGATCCGGTGGGGATTCCGGGCGTGCCGTGTGGGGTGGGGGAAGAGCGGCAGAGGAGATGGGGTAGGGGGAGAATAGAGGAGGAAGAAGTGGGCGACGTCAACCAGGCACCGTGGTCGTCGGGCATGGATAGTTAAACAAAACACTCCTCAATTAGTGGTAGCCTCGTCAGGGAAGACTTCAGTCACGTCAACCTAACATAAAGTTGCCAGTTTATTGTATTAACCAGTTGACGACTTGGTCTCGGATTTGTCCTTAATAGTATTGATTTAGAGGTTGTAGATCCGTTCCAGCGCTGACGCTGGCTCATCACCAGCCGCCTCTTCCTACCTTCCGGTCCTCGTTCGCCGCCTGTGACTCGTCCTCCGACCACAGCTTCAGCTTCCAACGACGGAAAACTCAGAAGGCAGCACAGCAGCAGTTACGCTGCATCTTCTCGCCTTCCACCTCAGGCATCTATCAAGCCTCTAAATAATGACTCAAGTGAAAGGGAAACCTTTTTTTTTAAAAAAAAAGTTAATATTCTACAGTTGGGTTTAAGTGTTGCATTATTAAAGACTCCAGGATGCCCAGATTTCTTCAGCCCCCAATAGCGATGAACATGATATATATATATGTGCAGTATAATATTACGGTGTAGGCTCCCAAATACTTGATTGGGAGGTGTACCTCTTGGATGTTCATTTTATCACTAGACAGAGTTCTTGACCTCCTCCCCATACCCTTCCTGGGAGGATCATAGTTCCTTATTGATTGATTGTCTTGTGTATTAGCAATATACTTTTAGGAATCTCTGCAATCTATGAATGAACGTAGGTTTTTACTGTTTGATATTATAATAACTTCATCTGCAACTATGAGATGACCTAAGACAGGTTTTTAGATTGAAAGGTTCTATTTGACCTTCAAAGATAAACTTGTGCATTTAAGCAGGGAAGGGTGTCCCTGTTTGATGCCTTGGCCCCCTTTGAAGCTGCTTGATATATGCCCATTAATTTTAGAATGATAATTCATTGATATCAGACGTGTTGGATCCAATTAGTGAGCTTCATTGGAAACTACATTTTGTGCCATAATGTTGAACAACACCTCCCATCAGATCATATCAAATGCCTTTTTAGATCATGTTTAAGTAGGAAGAAAGGGTTCTTTCTAGCTGCCTTGTTGATAACATGCAACACTCAAATGGCTGTATGATGTTGTCATGGATATCCCTCTGCCAGGAATATCTATCTGCTAAGAAGTAATACTAGATTGTTTCACATCATCAGTCATAATCTTTGTAGCTTTTTTTCCCTCAAAGTGAAGTTCCTTTAGTATTCTTCTGAGCCAAACCGTACCATATTCAATTTCAAGTAGATAAAATGATAATATTTTCTTTGTTTGAACACCTTGAGATTGCATTATTTTCCAAGAAAAATATATAGTCAATTGTACTTTTTTTATCATAAAAATCTATAAAACAATCGTTATCATAATACCAATTAACTTGGCACCATTAGAAGATATATAAAGCAATTCCTATATATGTCATAAACCATAAGCTCAATTAATAATATAAATTAACCTCATTCTAGATCTTATGCTTATGAGACCAATTAGTATTCTGCTTACGAGATCTTCTAATTATAGTAAAAATACTACTTGGTAACCTCATTCTAAGTTTATTTAACATTGATATTTGTTATTAATTACTTCTTATTTTTTAATATAAATTATATACATCTTATAATAATTAAGTAATTTATTTTTAAAATCTACTCAACAATCAATTAATAATTATGTTACTGTAATATTTGTATGTGCATTGATGACCACATAGGGCTTGGTCGGTATCAAACTATTGGGAACAATAATGGCAAGGACAATGGAAATGGAGGGAGATGAGAGATGGTAGCCTTTGTATATAAGTGCAAATCAAGGTTAATATCATTAGAATTATTGATGCTGGTGCCCACTTGGGTTGGATGGGTAAAAGCAACAGTTTGGGGCAAGCTAAAGGGCCTAGGAATCATGGCTCCAGTTATATGGTGATTGTTGATATGTGCACTTTGATGATTACAGGGATTGGACTATATCAAACTATCGTGAACAAAATTTGCATGGTGATAGCCGCTATGGGCATACGGGCGATGTGCTCCTTTTAATGAACCTTAATGTGCCTGTTGAGACCGGAAATTATTTTAAATTATTGGGATCAATAGCAGTATGAAAAGGTTAAACATGGAGGGGACAGGGAGGAGGTAGTGCTAATGATACGAGGAATTTATGGATGATCAGGTGAAGGAATTTATGGATCAATAGCAGTATGATTTGGACTAGATAGTCCCACAGCAGTCGCAGAGAAGAAAAGGCATGGAAGCTCGAGCTGTGGGCAGAGAACGGGTCAGAGGGGGCGAACGAGAAGGGGAGGGCAGGAAGAAAGGCCTTGTGAAATGGGTCTGATCTGGAATTTTATGGACAACTGCGAGACTGAGTCGGAACAAATAGAGATACAGCAAGGAGGAGGCCAAAGGTGTGAGAAAATGAAGGCTGCGAGAAGACGAGGAGGAGTTGCTGCTAATTTAATACTATAAAGTGGCCTTTTTTTCTTGTTAGGTTGACTTGACTGAAGTCTTCCCTGAGTTTAAAGAGGCTATTAATTGAGACAGGAGGAGCTCTCGCTTACGCACCACTGCATTCCTTTCCCAGGTTGGAAATGGTGAACTTGTTGTGCTTCCCGTGGTCTTCTTCCTCTTTGTCTTTGTCTTTGTCTCTGCTGCTGCTCTTTGTTGCTTCTTTTCCCTTCGTCACCTCGCTCGACTTCACCTTCAGCTTCACCGGCTCCGACAGTGTTCAAAACACTAAACGCCTCATCACCCAAGGCGACACCCAATACACACCGGAGGGCATCGTGCTGAACGGAAACGTGATCGATAAGAATGTCACATGGAGAGTCGGGCGAGTTCTGTACGGCGACCGGCTCCGCCTCAGGTAACCTCGCCGCCAGCTTCACCACCCATTTCTCCTTCAAAATTAGCAGCTACAGCAACATTAAAAGCGGCGACGGGCTCGCCTTTTTCCTCGCTCCAATGTCGGAGATACCCATCCCGTACAACTCCTCCGGGGGAGAAAACCTCGGCCTTTTCAATGACTCCGCCAACCGAGTCGTGGCGGTGGAGTTCGACAGCTTCGTGAACTACCTTGATCCCCCAAACAATCACATAGGGATCGATGTACATTCCATCAAATCGATCGCCTCTGTCGAGTTGGTTAATTTTAGCATCAGTAACGGCAGCAAAACTGCACGTGCTACAGTGAAGTATGATAGCGGCGCTACGAACTTCTCCGTGCTCCTCTCTTACTCATCGGAGGATCCCTCGGTCGATGGTCGAAGCTGGAACCTTTCGAGAGTGGTAGATTTGAGGAAGTACCTGCCAGAAGAGGTATACGTCGGCTTCTCCGCCAGCACCGGTGGCTACGCAGAGACGCACACCATCTTATCTTGGGATTTCAACTCAACTGAGCTGCCGATCGCCGGATCTCAACCTAAAGCATCGGAGGCTGTCCGTATATACGAAGATAAGGGAAGGAGGCTGCTCCTGGGGATATTAATTGGCGTTGGAATCATCCTCTGTTAGAAATTAAACATAAATTCTAAATATCTAAATTGTTTTTAAATTTAAGTAGTTTTGTATTTTTAAAAACTTATATCTTTTGGATTAATATAAATCTTGATAATATAGTGATAAATTGGAAGAAAGTTAATTATACAAAAAGTGTAGTTCAATACTCAAAAATTCTAAAAAAAAGAGGAAGAAAGTTATTTAATTCAAGAGTACTTCACAAGAGACTTGTTTACTCGGAGAACTAATGTCATATGTTCATGCTGCTGATTGATAATATGGTGATTGATTGTTTGTTTGTTTGTGCAAACCCCAAATTTTGACTTCCATCTAAGAAATTACATATAGTCTTTCTATCGTCTGGAATTTGGAGGATACCCACCTAGAACTGATTTGTCACTGCAGATAAAATGGATTTGTAACCCATATGGAGAAATGGATGGGAGCTTGTGATTGCATTATAACAAAGGTACGACATTACGTCCATTTGTTTTGTTTATAAATCATGCTCGGTTGTGTTGCTAATTCGTTCCAGTTTGATCTTTTTGTTTTATTAGGCTGGACCTGGAACAATTGCAGAGGCCTTGATAAGGGGATAGCCTATTATCCTGAATGATTTCATTCCTGGACAGGTAGGTCTCTTTACACAGATTTTTGAATCTAAACCTTCTGAAAAGATAGATAAAGCTGATTTTTATCAAACGTCAACCTGAGAAATGGCAGAAAACACAAACACAGTTAAGTGTAGGGGAAAAAAAATCAATTTGGACATGGAGGTTTGATAATAAAGGAATGTTGAATACATTTATTCGTTCAGTAGTTTCAGCTCTCATTTGGCCATTTGTTTCATTAGTGAAATCTTACAAGGAACTCTTTCTGCCGTGCAGGAGGTAGGCAATATACCTTATGCTGTTGACAACGGGGCAGGAGTATTCTCCAAAAGTACAAAGCAAACAGCCAGCCTCGTTGCTCGCTGGTTCAGCTCTGAATCAGAGGAGCTGAAGAAAATGTCGGAGAAGCCCTCAAGCTCGCGCAACCTAATGCCGTTTTAGACATCGTAAAGGATATCCACGATCTGGCACAACAGCAAGGACCTTTATCACAAATATCTGATTCCCTGACTTCGTCCTTCTTACAACTAATAAGATGAATTGACTGTTTGATTGTTTGTGCAAACCCCAAAATTTTGTCTTCCAAGTTTCTGCTGTGTATAGCTTCTAGTGTTGACATAAACATTGTGTGGTGTGTGTGCAATTTTATTTTCTTAATTTTTCGTCCTGTGGACTCTTCATTCATCTCAAGTGTATATTATCATCCAACATGTTCAGTTTTGTATATTCGACCACACCTTTTATGGTTTTATGGCAAGCAGATGCACCCTACAGATGATGAGTCCTTCAATGGCGTGCCATGGCAAGCAGATGTCCCTATAGATGAGTTCTCCCTTGCAGGAACGGTGATCTCCATGTTGCAAATCAAGAAGATAAGACGTATATATAAATGTATTTAGTTAGATAATAACTTTTAAAAAAATAAATAAGATATAAGAGTAAAATTATATCTGTATTCCGACTCTGTTGGTGGCACCCTGGCCATTGATGCTACGGGCCAACTTGAAGCCGTCGGCTGTGGGGGAGGCGTCGCCTGAGAAGTTGAGGCCTCGACTGATTCGGACGCCGTCGAAGCCGGTGAAGTTGAAGCTGAAGGAAAGCTAGGCTGCCAGGGGAAAAGAAGCAACAACGAGTGGTAGCAAAGAGGAAGGAGACCAGGGACGCACAGCAGGTTCACCGTGGCTAACTAGAGGTAAAAAGAGTCAGGCCACCGATGCTGCGGCCTGCAGGCCTAGGATATATATATTAATTATATAAATAAAAATATTAACTTAATTTGATAAAGTGATAAAAAATAGCACACTTAATACATTACATATCGGATTGAGTCTCACTCAATCAGTCAGTGTTCTGTCGTTAACCTACTTAAAATATTATTTAGAGGCTTGATGGACCGAGTCGTTAACCTATTTAAAATATTATTTAGAGGCTTGATGGAACTCTGAGACCGAGTCGGAGGAGGAGAAGAAAGATGTGAGAAAGTGAAGGCTAATTTAATACCATAAACTGGCAACTTTATGTTAGGTTGACGTCACTGAAGTTTTTCGTGAGTAACTAATTGAGGAGTGTTTTGTATAACTAACCTATTTAAAATATTAACTTAGGAAAATGACGGTGTTAAAATCTTTTTAAGAAGAATGACGGGTCTACTTGCCACATGGGAACGTTTGACCAAATTTTTAATCAAAATATTTTAAAATCTTTTTAAAATGCACCGTCAGCTGGATATCAAGTCCATTATGGATGTCTATGTTTGTGGACTTCATCAAAGGTTTCTAGTGATTGATGATTTATCAACAATTTTGGTTGTAGTCAACAGATTTAGCAGATATGATGTTTTCACTCCCAATCATAGAACATGTCACAACTGAGGGCATGGTTGAATTGTTCAACCACCACATGGTAAAATACTTCGATCTGTTAGAGATTATTATCTTCAACCATGATTTCAAATTCATGAGTTATTTTTGGACTTCTCTTTTCAAGTTATTTGGGGTCCAACTTGAAGTTTCTCATGATGAATCATCCATAAATAGGCAGCCAGACCGAGTAGATCAATGCAATGCTAAAAAATATCTTTAGCACTCTGTAGTTGTGAGCCAAAGAATTGGATCAAGCTCTTTGACACTACCTAATTCTACTATAACCTACATCGTTTTTGCATAATGATAAAGTGCTCCTTCAAAGTAGTGTTTAGACCACAACCCTTGACACCAACAAAGATAGCTCGGGTAGCTGATGGCAAGCATTGCCTAACCATGCATCAGTTTTGTATTGGACTAATAAGAGTAGCTTGCTAAAGCATGAATGAGTCTGAAGAATGTTGCTTGATACTTGAAGATAGTAATCGATTAACATCGATGATCTTTAGAGTTCCACAGTGATAATCAAGTCCTCCTAAACTTATCTCATTAATGTGGCAGGTCTACACAAATGAGGTTAAATTGGATTTTAGATTGTTAAAGAACTTACTAAGGCAAAGAACTTTATGCAAAAAAGAGGAGGTGGAGTAGTAGTGGGAGATTGTCGCTGTATTGTCGTTGCAAGCATGTAACATAAGGGTATCATCAAAATAATTTTTTTTTAAAACTTAATAAGACTTAAACCCAAGACCTCATGATCCTTCTATATAGAGCCCAATTATTCCAACCAAAGAAATGTACACTTTGTGTACTCATCAAAATGATTTTTGATGCTAAAATTATATAGATACTAAAAATAATTTAATGCATATATTTTATAGATATTTTTATTTAAAAAAAACTATGGCTTATATTATCTAGGACTCTTAGATGAGAAATATAAATAGTCACATATTTAAGTAAAATTTAAATTTTTTAAAAAAAATTAGTTAATATTAAAACCGATGCAGAGTTTGAGTACTATTATATATCTAAATATTTTTTAAAATATAACTACTAATTATAAATATTGTTTAATTATATATCTAAATGAAGATATCGCTGTGTTGTTTTTATGGAGTTGATGATTTACTTGATTTGGGCTTCTCTGCTCCTATTTAGGTTGAAGTCCACTCTTCGTACTTCCTCGTAAACTATATAAGACAAAGTTTAGTTTTTTTCTCGTTTTCTAGCTTGTCTTAGTTTTTATAATTTTGGTCAGTTTATCATCGATAAACAATGATATTTATTATTTTGAATAAGTAATCTGAGTAATTTATTTAGCGAAGCACATTTTGGGTAAGATTATAGCGGATTGAGTAACCAAAGAAGTTAAACAATTATTTATAAACTCAAATGGAATGCCCAAATAAGCCTACCCCTAAGATTAACGACTGCAATTTGATCAAGTAAACTAGGGTTTAACAAAAGTTGGTGTAAGGTAGTAGGTTTGGATTGGCGGGAAACAAGCAAACTCGACATCATCATTATCTTCATTTCCTTGGAACGAAGTCCAGGCGACTACCTCCATAATCTTTCATGATCTTGCTTCTCAAATCACTTTGATTCTCTCTCTCAAATAAAAATTATTTTTAAAGTATCGCATGCCTCCTTTGTTTTTCAGCTTCCAAATATTCTATATAAATTTTTATTCTTACCCTTTGCCGTGTAATCCTAAATATTGTTGTTTAATTTATTATATTCTCATTTTGTTATAGTTGACTTTTGGCTAGAGTTCAAGTTCCCTCGCATCAAGAATATTGTGTATTTAATATTATTTTATCTACAATCTTTATCACTAAAAACTAAAATTTTATTTATTTTCACTAAAGAGACGTGGACAAACTTGTAGAAACTATTTTGTAATTAAAAAATCTATATAATAATGTAAAATTTATTGGTAGAATAAATGTAAAAAGGTTTTAAAAATAGAGAATTTAAAAGGAAAATCTATTATATTGTGTAATATCCGAGTGGAATAAAAATATAAATTATCATACATCGATTGGTGGTCAAGTAGCATAGGATGTACAAATCGAAAAACCCATACAAGGTGTTTTATAACACATCACAGTAACATTAAAGTGTTCTAATATTACATGCTATAAGATTGAGACAACGATCTAAAAAATCATGTGAAAAAAAGTAAAATGAACATAAACAGTATCTTCTCCTATTATCTCAACTACTCTTCTATTATTAATGTACACGTACGGAATGCACGTGCTCAGCATTGCGGACTCAAATTGCAGTAGAATATTTCAATGACCTAGGAGTGGATTATCTAGGATACTTTAATGAATAAGTTACAACTCGTTGCTGCAAGGTATGTATAATATGTCCAACTCATAAATTAAATATTTTAGGAATTTTTATCATGATCAACTGGCAGCTGGCCTATGCTTAGGAAAATCATGGATCTCTAATAAGCCCATTAGTATCAAATCCATCTATGTCCCTCTCTATGCCCGTTACACTTATGTTGGTTGAGAGGAGGATCACGGAGGATAACTTCCCCTTAGTTTCCTTTAGCCACTTAGGGCGATACCCTAAGTTTTGATAGCGGTGACCTGGTGTGATATGCCTCGCCCAAGAACTGCATGAATGCGACAACCTGTCTGGTCCCCAACATTGTCCATAAACGGTGTCGTCGCACGTAAATAAATATCAAATTGCCAACGGTGAGATTGAAAAAAATCAACTCCATGATTGGGACTAATATTCAGATCACCTACCGAGCATCTTGAATAATAGTTGTGTCGTCAAGAATCCACCATTTAAGTTTTCACGGAGAGAATCACTGTTACATCTCAGAAGCAACCGATGTTGGCCAGAGTTGTGCTTCACATCCACAGGAAGGGTTTTAGCTATCTCCGCTGCATACACACTCAGTGGTTCTAACATGGAAATAATACGAGTATTATACTAATTTAAGGTATAAAAAGAAAATATCATATTATTTATTTTAAAGTATAAGACTTCACTCCATTTCTAAACATATTATTGATTGTATTTGGCATATTATACTAATTTAAGGTTCTATAGTCCATGACTATATTTGGGCACGAAAATATAATTTAGGATATGTAAAATCTATTCATACAAAAGAATATATTAAGGGGATAAATAGACAATAGGACTCATCAATTAGACTACACATATGCTTATAGGGTCTCTTGTCTTCATTATAGGTTCCAAATATGATTGCTCTAACTAGAGAAGCACACACAATATGTCCTTTTAAATGACTTCTCTTATTCTTTTTGAAAGGAGGATAAGAAATAATATACATGAGAGATCAACATCTATTCTTCATCTATAAGTGCAAATCGAGGTCGATATCATTGGAGTTAGTGCCGCTGGAGCCCTCTTGGATGGAACTGTGTGCGACACCAATTTTCGGCATGATAAATGGCCTTGGAGTTATGGCTGCAGCTGCATTGTGATCGTTGATGCATGCATTCTGATGACCATATAGGGCTTTGACGGTATCAAACTGTTGGGAATAATAATTGCAGGAATAGGGCAATGGAAATTGAGGGGGATTAGAGGTGGTAGCCTTTGTATATAAGTGCAAATCAAGGTCCACATCGTTGGAGTTATTGATGCTGGTGCCCACTTCAGCGGGATGGGTAGCGGCAATAGTTTGGGGCAAGCTAAAGGGTCTAGGAGTCATTGCTGCGACCGGATGGTGATTGTTGATATGTGCGTTCTCATGACTACTTAGGGCTTGGACTGTATCAAACTGTCGTGAACAAAATTTGCAATGGAGGGGCAATGAAAATAGAGGAGGAAGAGAGGTGGTGGTGGCCTCTGTAGGTATGTGGGCGATGTGCTCCTTTTTATGAACCTTGCTGTGCCCTTTTAGATCGTAAAAAGTGTCAAATTGTTGGGAGCAATAGTAGCATGTAAAGGTGAAACGTGGGGGAGGGGGCGGAGAGGATGCAGCCTCCAGGGGCCTTTTGTTATGTTTTGACATTCAAAGATAGATGGGAGATGTACTTTGAGGATATTCTGTATGGTGCTAATAATATGGATGATAGAGTAGAAGGTTTATATGGAGACATTATATATATATATAGAAGGTGAGTCTAAGAGGGTGCAAATGACCGGGATAGGTTGGGGGTCTTGATGTGTTGTTTTTATGGAGTTCATGATTTACTTGATTTGGGCTTCTCTGCTCCTATTTATGTTGAAGTCCACTCTTCGTACTCCCTCGTAAACTATATAAGACAACGTTTAGTTTTTTTCTCCTTTTCTAGTTTGTCTTAGTTTTTATAATTTGGTAAACAATGATATTTATGATTTTGAATAAGTAATATGTGTAATTTATTTAGCGAAGCACATCTTGGGTAAGGTTATAGCGGATTGAGTAACCAAAGAAGTTAAACAATTATTTATAAACTCAAATAGAAGGCCCAAATAAGCCTACCCCTAAGATTGACGACTGTAATTCGATAAAGTTACTAGGGTTTAACAAAAGTTGGTGTAAGGCAGTAGGTTTGGATTGGCTGGAAACAAGCAAACACGACATCATCATTATCTTCATTTCCTTATAACGAAGTGTAAGAAATGAGAGAATGATAAAATGTTTCTTGATTATAGAGGCTAAGCTCTTTCATGTTTATATAGGTCTTGGTAGACCTTGGTACAACTAAAAATAACAAAACCAAAAATAGTAAGTATATTACAACCATAGAAACTGAGTCTTTTAGACCGGGTCTTTTATTTATTACTTCCCCTCAATTGAAACCTTATCAAGGTTTAGATTGCGCTTGAAATTCTCCAGTTGTCGTAGTGAAAGAGGCTTAGTAAATCCATCGGCCACCTGATCACCTGAGGGAATAAACTTGATTTCTAACTGCTTGCGAGACACCCTTTCTCTTACAAAATGATAATCCACTTCTTTATGTTTTGTCCTTGCATGAAAAACAGAATTTGCCAAAAGATATGTAGCTCCAATATTATCACACCATAGTCTTGCAGGTTGTAAACTTTGGATTTTTAGCTCTCTTAGTAATGACTGCACCCACATGATTTCAGCAGTTGCATTTGCAAGAGCTTTGTATTCTGCCTCCGTGCTAGACCGAGATACCGTGGCTTGCTTGCGAGCACTCCAAGATATAAGATTAGAACCCAGAAAGATAGCAAAACCACCAGTAGACCTTCTGTCATCAGAACAACCAGCCCAGTCTGCATCTGAAAAGGCACTGACTAACATAGACACAGACCTGCTCACCTTTAAGCCAAGTTTAATAGTATACCTTAAATATCTCAATATGCGCTTTACAACTATCCAATGAACTGTAGTAGGAGCATGTAAGAATTGACAAACTTTATTTACTGAAAAGGAAATATCTGGCCTAGTCAGAGTCAGACATTGCAAGGCACCAACAATACTTCTATACCGTGTTGCATCTTGAAGTCCCAAAGGTGTCCCTTCTTGCACAGACAACTTCTCAGAGGTGGATAATGGAGTGTTAATAGGTTTGCAATTGAACATCCCAACCTTTTTTAGTAAATCAGATGCATATTTCTCTTGTGTTGACAAAATACCATTATGTACTTTGTTTACTTCAATGCCAAGAAAGTAATGCAAATCACCCAAATCCTTGAGTGCAAAATCTTTCTTAAGATCTCTCAATAGTGCAAGAGTAGCATCTTGTGTTGAACTTGTTACAATTATATCATCCATATAAATCAACACAAAAATAATAGTATTGCCTTTATTGTAAAAGAAAAGAGATATATCTGCCTTTGAAGACTTAAAACCAAGATCATGTAACTTAGAACTTAAGCGAGAGTACCATGCTCTAAGTGCTTGTTTCAATCCATATAATGTTTTATCCAATTTGCAAACATAGTTTAATAAAGATTGATTTTCATAATCTGGTGGTTGCCTCATATATACCTCCTCCTCCAGAATACCATGAAGAAATGCATTTTGTACGTCTAGCTGACGAAGACTCCATCCTCTGGACACAATAATAGATAAAACAAGTCTGATAGTAGTTGCTTTAACAACAGGACTAAAAGTATCCTCATAGTCTATACCATACCGTTGTTTAAATCCTTTAGCAACTAGTCGGGCTTTGTATCTGTCAATAGTCCCATCAGATTTTCTTTTAATTTTGTATTCCCACTTACAGTCTATAACATTCCTCCCTTTTTCTGATGGTACTAAGTGCCAAGTCTTATTTTTCATCAAAGCTATATACTCTATATCCATAGCATTTTTCCATTTTTCATGACTCAAAGCTTCTTCTAGATTTTGAGGTTCTCTAGTAGAAGTGAAAAAACCATATTTGATGGTACCATCAGTATATACTTTTTCCTTGCGTATACCACTTTGCGACCTTACTTTAGGACGATTTGGAACAAATGACGGTACATCGGATCTTGGAGCAAGTTGTGTCTGCACAGAAGATCCTACAGTAGCATCAAACTCAGGTTCTGGTGCCGGAGCAACATTGGACTCAAGGTCTAGTGCGAGTTCCTGTGCATCTGAGAGAACAGGAATATTAGCTTCGATCTCCGTATTTTCTGCAATATTTGATAAATCTTCATTGTTCGGTGTAACTCCATGTTCTTGTTCCACGGCTGCATGCTCATCGACTATATTAGTATCTGCATGCTCATCAACTGTATTAGTGTCATGCACATTAGTCAATAAATCATCTGTGTGATCATCCCCATAAGCAGAAGTGATAGGATTTAACAAAGATGGATAAAGAAGTGTGATTTCAGACTGCAATCGAGCACCAGCATTTGAGTGTAATTTAGAGAAAGGAAATACAGTTTCATCAAAGACAACATCCCTAGAGATGTAAACACGACCAGTTGAAACATCAAGGCATTTAAAACCTTTATATATATTACTGTACCCAAGAAACACACACTCCTTTGAGCGAAATTATAATTTGTGAGAGTTATAGGGACGATGGTTTGGCCAACAAGCACACCCAAACACTCGCAATGAAGAATAATCAGGTTTTGTATGAAATAATCTTTCTAAAGGAGTTGTATAGTGAATAACTTTACTAGGAGTACGATTAATCAAGTAGGCAGCAGCAAGGAATGCATCATCCCAAAATTTAAGAGGCATGGAAGCATGAGCAAGAAGTGCAAGACCAACCTCAACTATGTGACGATGTTTTCTTTCTGCAGAACCGTTTTGTTGGGGTGTATGGAGACAATAAACATGATGTGATATGCCTACTTTCAGGAAGAATGAGTGCAATTTTTCGTATTCACCACCCAGTCTGTCTGCATGGTGATGATTTTCCTATCAAAGAGTCTTTCAACAAGACTTAGAAACTCAAGAAATTTTTGAAACACTTCAGATTTGAACTTAAGGAGATAAATCCAAATAAATTTGCTATAATCATCAATAAAGCTAACATAGTATTTTTTGCCCCCGATAGAATTTGGAGCAGGACCCCATACATCTGAAAAGATAAGTTATAAAGGAAACTTTGACACACTAGATGACTTTGAATAAGGTAATTGATGAATTTTGGCTCTTTGGCATGCATCACAAATACTCTCATTATTTTCTTCATTAAGATAAGGGAGATTATTAAGATTAATAATCTTTTTAACTATGGGAGATGATGGGTGTCCAAGACGACTATGCCACCTAGCAAGGGATGGTTTGATGGTTCCAAAAACTTCCTTCTTTGTGGATGCAAACGGAAGAGGGTAGAGTCCATTTTGACATCTTCCTCTAAGCAGAACGTTCTTCGTGGTCTGGTCCTTTATCAAGAAAAATTTAGGGTGAAACTCCAAAAATGCATGATTATCAGTAGCAAGACGATGAACAGAAACAAGATTTTTCTTTGCTTTTGGAACATGAAGAACATTATTTAGATGAAGATTGTATTTAGGGGTATGAACAACAGTATGACCAATATGACTAATGTGCTTGCCGTGTGAATCTGATCGTTCCCATTGTACTTGTCTCGGACAGTTAGTTTTTCAAGCTCTCCAGTAATATGATCAGTGGCACCAGTATCTGTATACCAATTGGTGTCCACTCCATAGGATGTTGTGGCAGCAGCAGCATATTTTTCATCTAGAATAAAATTCTCATCAAATCTATGCCAACAATCAATAACAGTATGACCACTCTTACGACAAAGTTGACAAATAGGACGCTTGTTGTTGAAGTTGTTCAGCCTTGTGGTGTTGATGTTGATATTGCCACGGCGACGACCATTGCCACGATCATTGCCACGACCGCGGCTATCTCTTCTTCCACGATTGAAGCCACCTCGCCCACGACGACTTGTTGGGTTTACGGACGAAGATTGATGGTCTCCTTGGAGTAGTTCCATTCGTGTCTCGAAGCTCAGAAGTTGTGCATAGAGGTCAGCAACTGTGATCGGCTCCACCCTTGCAACCAGGGCAGTGGGTTAAACTCGATGTCGAGACTGGCGAGGATGTACGAAACCATCTCTTCATCCTCTAGGGGCTTGCCAGTAGATGCCATCTCATCTCCTAGCGCCTTCATCTTTCCCATATATTCAGCAACACTCATGTTACCCTTTTGAGTTGTTGCCAGAGCAATCCGCATGTTCACAGCACGTACTCGAGTTTGATGGGAAAACATGTCCTTAATTGCCCTCCAGGCTTGCGCTGCATTTCTTGCAGTGACGACTTGTGTGAGAACCTCTCTGGATAGAGAGGCTAGCAAATATCCTAGGACCTGTTGATCCAAGGCAAGCCAATCAACATAAGCCGGATTTGGCTCCATCATTGTCTTGTCGTCTTCCTGGATGTTGATCTTGGCGGCAGGGGCTCGAGTTTCGTTGGTAAGGTATCCTTCCAAGCGCGCACCCCGTATAGCTGGGAGAATTTGCGCTTTCCACAACAGATAGTTGTTCTTGGAGAGTTTCTCTGTGACTTGATAACCAAATAGCGGGTTCATGGCAAAACCAGACGAGGAAGAACTGGATGCCATTGCTAGATGGAATCTATTAGAATAACTAGGCTCTAATACCATGTAAAAATGAGAGAATAATAAAATGTTTCTTGATTATAGAGGCTAAGCTCTTACATGTTTATATAGGTCTTGGTAGACCTTGGTACAACTAAAAATAATACAACCAAAAATAGTAAGTAAATTACAACCATAGAAACTGAGTCTTTTAGATCGGATCTTTTAGACCGAGTCTTTTATTTATTACGAAGTCCAGCGACTACCCCATAATCTTTCGTGATCTTGCTTCTCAAATCACTTTGATTCTAACTTCCAAATAAACATTATTTTTAAAGTATCGCATGTCTCATTTGTTTTTCAGCTTCCAAATATTCTAGATAAATTTTTATTCTTACCCTTTGCCGTGTAATCCTAAATATTGTTGTTTAATTTATTATATTCTCATTTTGTTATTCTTAACTTTTGGATAGAGTTCAAGTTCCCTCCATCGAGAATATTGTGTATTTAATATTATTTTATCTACAATCTTTATGACTAAAAACTAAAATTTTATTTATTTTCACTAAAGAGATGTGGACAAACTTGTAGAAACTATTTTGTAATTAAAAAATCTATATAATAATGTAAAATTTATTGGTAGAATAAATGTAAAAAAGTTTTAAAAATATAGAATTTAAAAGGAAAATATATTATATTGTATAATATCCGAGTGGAATAATAATAGAAATTATCATACATGGATTGGTCGTCAAGTGGCAAAGATTGTGCAAATCTAAAGACCCATACAAGGTGTTTTATAACACATCACAGGAACATTAAAGAGTTCTAATATTACATGCTATAAGATTGAGACAGCTATCTAAAAAAATCAAGTGAAATAAAAGTAAAATGAACGTAAATAATATCTTCTCCTATTATATCAACTACTCTTCTATTATGAATGTGCACGTACGGAATGCATGTACTCAGCTTTGCGGACTCAAATTGCAGCAGAATATTTCAAAGAACTAGGAGTGGAATATCTAAGATACTTTAATGAATAAGTTACAATTCGTTGCTGCAAGGTATGTCTAATATGTCCAACTCATAAATTAAATGTTTTACCAATTTTTATCATG
Source organism: Thalia dealbata (assembly GCA_030544415.1). NCBI lineage: Eukaryota > Viridiplantae > Streptophyta > Magnoliopsida > Zingiberales > Marantaceae > Thalia > Thalia dealbata. The sequence goes on along the minus strand of CM060457.1, from coordinate 27,831,704 downwards.
ACGAACTAGCAGCTAGCCTATGCTTAGGAAAATCATGGATCTCTAATAAGTCCATTAGTATGAAATCCATCTATGTCCCTCTCTATGCCCGTTACACTTATGTTGGTGGAGAGGACGATGACGGAGGATCACTCCCCCTTAGTTTCCTTTAGTCACTTGGGGCTATACCCTAAGCTTTCATAGCGATGACCTGCTCTGATATGCCTCGCCCAAGAACTGCATGAATGCGACAACCTGTCTGGTACCGAACATTGTCTATAAATGGGGACGTCGCACGTAAATAAATAACAAATTGCCAACAGTGAGTCTGAAATAAATCAACTCCATGATTGGGACTAATAGTCAGATTACCTACCGAGCGTCTTGAATAATAGTTGTGTGGTTAAGAATCCATCATTCAAGTTTTCATGGAGAGAATCAATGTTAGATCTCAGAAGCAACAGATGTTGGCCAGAGTTGTGCTTCACATCAATAGAAAGGATTTTAGGTAACTCCGCTACATACATGCTGGATCGTTAGGAGGTTTCATAGCCATATTACACTCTGTGGTTCTAACATGGAAATAATATGAGTATTATACTAATTTAAGGTATAAAAAGAAAATATCATATTATTTATTTTAAAGTATAAGACTTCACTCCATTTCTAAACATATTATTGATTGTATTAGGCTAATTATACTAATTTAAGGTTCTATAGTCCAAATAGCTGACCATATTTGGGCACAAAAATATAATATAATTTAGGATATGTAAAATCTATTCATACAAAAGAATATATTAAGGGGATAAATAGACAATAGGACTCATCAATTAGATTACACATAAGCTTATAGGGTCTCTTGTCCTCATTATAGGTTCCAAATATGACTGCTCTAACTAGAGAAGCATACACCATATGTCCTTTTAAATGACTTCTCTTATTCTTTTTGAAAAGGAGGATAAGAAATAATATACATGAGAGATCAACATCTATTCTTCATCTATAAGTGCAAATCGAGGTTGATATCATTGGAGTTAGTGCCGCTGGAGCCCTCTTGGATGGAACTGTGTGCGACACCAATTTTCGGCAAGCTAAATAGCCTTGGAGTTATGGCTGCAGCTGCATTGTGATCGTTGATGCATGCATTCTGATGACCATATAGGGCTTTGACGGTATCAAACTGTTGGGAACAATAATTGCAGGAATAGGGCAATGGAAATTGAGGGGGATTAGAGGTGGTAGCCTTTGTATATAAGTGCAAATCAAGGTCCACATCGTTGGAGTTATTGATGCTGGTGCCCACTTGAGCGGGATGGGTAGCGGCAATAGTTTGGGGCAAGCTAAAGGGCCTAGGAGTCATGGCTGCGGCCGGATGGTGATTGTTGATATATGCGTTCTCATGACTACTTAGGGCTAGGACTGTATCAAACTGTCGTGAACAAAATTTGCAATGGAGGGGCAATGAAAATAGAGGAGGAAGAGAGGTGGTGGTGGCCTCTGTAGGTATGTGGGCGATGTGCTCCTTTTTATGAAACTTGTTGTGCCCATTTAGATCGTAAAAAGTGTCAAATTGTTGGGAGCAATAGTAGCATGTAAAGGTGAAACGTGGGGGAGGGGGCGGAGAGGATGCACCCTCCAGAGGCCTTTTGTTATGTTTTGTCTTTCAAAGATAGATGGGAGATGTACTTTGAGGATATTCTGTATGGTGCTAATAATATGGATGATAGAGTAGAACGTTTATATGGATACATTATATATACATATAGAAGGTGAGTCTAAGAGGGTGCAAATGAGCGGGACAGGTTGGGGTCTGGATGTGTTGTTTTTATGGAGTTCATGATTTACTTGATTTGGGCTTCTCTGCTCCTATTTATGTTGAAGTCCACTCTTCGTACTCCCTCGTAAACTATATAAGACAACGTTTAGTTTTTTTCTCGTTTTCTAGCTTGTCTTAGTTTTTATAATTTTGGTAAGTTTATCATCGATAAACAATGATATTTATTATTTTGAATAAGTAATCTGTGTAATTTATTTAGCGAAGCACATTTTGGGTATGGTTGTAGCGGATTAAGTGACCAAAGAAGTTAAACAATTATTTATAAACTCAAATGGAATGCCCAAATATGCCTTCCCCTAAGATTAACGACGGCAATTTGATGAAGTAAACTAGGGTTAACAAAAGTTGGTGTAAGGAGACTACCCCCATAATCTTTCATGATCTTGCTTCTCAAATCACTTTGATTCTCTCTCTCAAATAAAAATTACTTTTAAAGTATCGCATGCCTCCTTTGTTTTTCAGCTTCCAAATATTCTAGATAAATTTTTATTCTTACCCTTTGCCCTGTAATCCTAAATATTGTTGTTTAATTTATTATATTCTCATTTTGTTATACTTGACTTTTGGCTAGAGTTCAAGTTCCCTCTCATCGAGAATATTGTGTATTTAATATTATTTTATCTACAATCTTTATCACTAAAAACTAAAATTTTATTTATTTTCACTAAAGAGACGTGGACAAACTTGTAGAAACTATTTTGTAATTAAAAAAATATATAATAATGTAAAATTTATTGGTAGAATAAATGTAAAAATGTTTTAAAAATAGAGAATTTAAAAGGAAAATCTATTATATTGTATAATATCCGTGTGGAATAAAAATATAAATTATCATACATCGATTGGTGGTCAAGTTGCAAAGGTTGTACGAATCTAAAAACCCATACAAGGTGTTTTATAACACATCACAGTAACATTAATGTGTTCTAATATTACATGCTATAAGATTGAGACAACGATCTAAAAAATCATGTGAAAAAAAGTAAAATGAATGTAAACAATATCTTCTCCTATTATCTCAACTACTCTTCTATTATGAATGTACACGTACGGAATGCACATGCTCAGCATTGCGGACTCAAATTGCAGTAGAATATTTCAAAGACCTAGGAGTAGATTATCTAAGATACTTTAATGAATAAGTTACAACTCGTTGCTGCAAGGTATGTCTAATATGTCCAACTCATAAATTAAATATTTTACGAATTTTTATCATGATGAACTGGCAGCTAGCCTATGCTTAGGAAAATCATGGATCTCTAATAAGCCCATTAGTATCAAATCCATCCATCCATCCTTTTCTATGCCCGTTATACTTATGTTGGTGGAGAGGACGATGACGGAGGATCACTCCCCTTTAGTTTCTTTTAGTCACTTTGAGGGATACCCTAAGCTTCCATAGTGAAGAGCTATTGTGATATGTCTCGCCCAAGAACTGCATGCATGGGATAACCTGTTTGGTACTGAACGTTCTCCCTAAACGGGGTCGTCGCACCAAAATAAATAACAAATTGCCAATGGTGAGTTTGAAATAAATCAACTCTATGATTTGGACTAATAGTTAGATCACCTACTGAGCGTCTTGAATAATAGTTGTGTGGTCATGAATCCACCATTCAATTTTTCATCCTTTAGCATTCAGTGAGTACCAACAAGGGAGTTCCTGCCAATGGCCCATATATCCCTATGGCCTGCAACCGAAACTAAAGTGTTGGGAGCCGTGGAGCTCACTTCAACCACTATCCCTAAGGACTAAGGTGTCTATTAATGCTGATATATGTGAACTGAGTCCTGCAGGCTTGGGAGGTAGTTCAGACAGCCATTTTTATAAACGTGTTGGATTCGATAGGTCAGACCATGTCCTATTGTAAAATAAAAGTGTAGTGCTACATGGTGTCTCATATCATAGGGTCTGTGGGAGACATGATACAATTGTCTCAAAGCATCGTTCAGGTAAACAGCTCGCAAGATTGGAAGGAGAAGGAACCGCGGTCACCCACCTTCTCCACCAATGTCAGTGCAACAGGCCTAGGCAAAAACTTAGTCTGGCACTAATGGGCTTATGATAGTCCCCAACTAGGACTTATCTTTAGCATAGGCAGGTAGCCCTAGGAGTTAGTACTCGAAATTAGAAACTTAGAGATATCTAGACACATATTTAGACTTTCAAATTTTCATTATTTAATTATTTGTATGCTTTTTTTTCTTTGTTATACCATAATTGATATTGGTGTAATTGCTACTCGTCTGGATAGGTATTGTTAGGCCCTTTGCTTGGAAAGTTTATATATGTAGGTACTAAGTCGCAAGACATAGTGCATGCAAATTTTCCCCCCTCCCCCCCCCCCCCCCCTGCATAGGTATCAAGACATCGCTCAGGAGACTGCGAGGGATGATGGGTCGCAAGGTTGAACACTATAAAAGGACATTAATGTAATTGATTAATTGATATGATATATACTACAGATAAGGTAGACGGACTGTATCAACTTTTTGTGTAACTTATAAGTAAATTGTAAATTTAGTTAACAAGCTTAACTGTAGAATTTTTTAGTTATGATTGGGTTATATTATCTTGTTAGCCTTGTATGAATGAGACACTGCTCATGCGGCGGTTGTCATGTGTCCGACAGAATGTTGGAGTGTGACATAAGAAATAATATACATAAAAGATAATCATTTCTTCTTCATCTATAGTGCAAATTGAGGTCGATATTGTCGGAATTAGTGTCACAGTGTTGCAGGAGCCCTTTTAGATGGGACAAGGTGAGACACCAATTTTGGGCAGTTTAAGGATCTTGGAATTATAGTCGGAACTGTATTGTGATCATTGATATATGAATTCTGATAACCACATAGGAATTGTACGGTTTCAAACTCTTGGGAATAATATTTGCAAGAATAGCGCAATGAAAATAGAGGGGGGAAGAGAGGTGGTATCCTTTGTGTATGCCCACCCGAAGCTCAATGTAGTAGGTTGTGGGGTAGTAGGTATCCTTTGAAAGATGAGGTGTTTAGTGTTTTGGATGCTGTCGGAGTTGGTGAAGTTGTAGGTGAAGTTGACAGAGGCCACTAGGGTCAAAGAAGCAACGGAGAGCAGTAGCAAAGACAAAGAGGAAGACCAAGTGAAGCAGCTCAAGACCAAGGAAACCAATGCAAGGTGCCTAAGTGAGAGAGAGAGGGCTCCTCCTTTGGCGTCTTTAAAGCTTCTTAAATTAACTAGCTACGGAGAAGCTTCTTAAAGTCACACATAGCAAAATAGTTCGGCAAATAAAATATCTTAATGGAAAATTTAAGATGGTTGGATTTGATTTAGTGTTGAAAGAAGAGTAGTCCCCATTTTAGTTGGTCATCCATCGACTCAGCTTCACTTGACTCAGTATATATACTTGATTTGACTTAATGCAGTTAGTATTTATCAATGTTTTACCGTACTAAAAATAATAAATTTTAAAAACAACCAACAAAAAATATTTTTTTAGCAAAGTAAACAGTCAACTGGCCACATTAAAAAATTAACCTATTTTTTAATCATAAAAATTTGAACGCATCGCCATAAATTGAAGGGACATACATTTTATGTACAGTACCTTGGTATTATTGTGAAAAAAAATAGGACAATTCTTTAGGTCGAAGTAATTGTATGTGTAGTATATCTCTCAAATAAAAATTTAATCAGGAGATTTAAAAAATTTGACAACTTAAGGAACTTGAAGTGGATGAAAAAATGAGTAGCATATTTAAAGATATTTGGATCCATTTCTTATCCACATATTCAAGAGAAAAAGAAAAAAAATTTGTAATCGATAGACATGTGGAGTTTGATAAGTTTTATTCATCAAACTGATTTACCTTAGGCCATAGGATCAAAGAAGGATTCCTAGAATTCTAAAACTATGGTGAATTGCCAAATACTAGTTTGATTTTTATCCTTAAATCTAGAATACCATCCTCCATCAAACATTATCGATTGTATGCTCCCACCAAAGTCATCTACAAAATTTGATCAAGTGCTTGGTAAATAGAATGCAGTACCTCCTACATGGGCTGATAAATAGATCAGGCACAGTCCACATTTATTCCTGGCAGAGAGACTGCATTCTCTGCCATTTGAAGTGGTGCATGCAATCAGCAAGACAGATAGAAAGTACCTTTTCTTCCAACTTAAACTTGATCTAAAAAAGGCCTTTGATAAGATCTGATGGGAGATGTTCTCCAATGTTATGACCCAAAAGGTTAGTTCCCAAAGAAACTCATTGCTTGGATTGCAGCACGTCTGAAATAAATGAATTATCATTCTAAAAGTAATGGACATATCTGAAGCAGCTTCAAAGGAGACAAGGCATCAAACAAGGAGACCCTTCTCTGCTTTACTGCACCAGTTTATCTTTGAAGGTCAAATAGAATCTTTCAATCTAAAAGCCTTTGTCATAGGTCATCTCATGATTGCAGACGATGTGATTACAATATTAAGATGTAAACCAACATTCATCCATGGCTTGCGGAGATTTCGAGAAGTATATTGCAAATCCACAAGACAATCAATCAATAAGGAGATATGATCCTACCAGAAAGGGTGCGTGGAAGGTCAAGAACTAGTTTAGTGATAAACTGAACATCCAAGAGGGACATCATTTGGTGGAGTGGGCATGGGGGGTTTGTATGAGAAAGAGGCGTGTCTGGAAGCTGCAGACAGAATGCTTCCCTGCATTGAGCTCAACGAACGGGCTATGGAGAGAGAATTTTTTTTTGAACGGTTTATGAAGAACAAAATGTTGGAATCCGGATTAGACGTTTATTTAGTTAAGCTTTTACTGTACGTCCTTAACTAGATAGTCGAAGAGGGTTGGAATGTCAAGCTGTGGGCGGAGAACGGGTCAGAGGGGGCGAACGAGAAGGGAAGGCAGGAAGAAAGACCTTGTGAAATGGGTCTGAGCTCGAATTTTATGGACAACTGCGAGACTGAGTTGGAACAAATAGAGATACAACAAGAGGGAGGAGGCGAAAGATGTGAGATAATGAAGGCTGCGAGAAGACGAGGAGTTGCTGCTAATTTAATACTATAAAGTGGCCCTTTTTTTTTTTGTAGGTTGACTCGACTGAAGTCTTCCCTGAGTTTAAAGAGACTACTACAAATTGAGACAGGAGGAGCTCAAGCTTACGCACCACTGCATTCCTTTCCGAGGTTGGAAATGGTGAACTTGCCTCATCAACCAAGGCGACACCCAATACACACCGGACGGCATCCAGCTGACCAGAAACATGATCGACAAGAATGTCACATGGAGAGTCGGGCGAGTTCTGTACGGCGACCGGCTCCGCCTCTGGGACGCCGCCTCAGGTAACCTCGCCGCCAGCTTCACCACCCATTTCTCCTTCAAAATTAGCAGCTACAGCAACATTAGCAGCGGTGACGGGCTCGCCTTTTTCCTCGCTCCAATGTCAGAGATTCCCATCCCGTATGACTGACTCCTCGGGGGGAGAAAACCTCGGCCTTTTCAACGACTCTGCCAACCGAGTTGTGGTGGCGGAGTTCGACAGCTTCGAGAACTACTCTGATCCCCCAAACAATCACATAGGTATCGATGTACATTTCATCAAGTCGATCGCCTCTGTCGAGTTGGTTAATTTTAGCATCAGTAACGGCAGCAACATTGCACGCGCTACAGTGAAGTATGATAGCTGCGCTACGAACTTCTCCGTGCTCCTTTCTTACTCATCGGAGGATCCCTCGGTCGATGGTCGAAGCTGGAACCTTTCGAGAGTGGTAGATTTGAGGAAGTACCTGCCAGAAGAGGTATACGTCGGCTTCTCCGCCAGCACCGGTGGCTACGCAGAGACGCACACCATCTTATCTTGGGATTTCAACTCAACTGAGCTGCCGATCGCCGGATCTCAACCTAAAGCATCGGAGGCTGTCCGTATATACAAAGATAAGGGAAGGAGGCTGCTCCTGGGGATATTAATTGGCGTTGGAATCATACTCTGTTAGAAATTAAACATAAATTCTAACTATCTAAATTGTTTTTTAATTTAAGTAGTTTTGTATTTTTAAAAACTTATATCTTTTGGATTAATATAAATCTTGATAATATAGTGATAAATTGGAAGAAAGTTAATTATACAAAAAGTGTAGTTCAATACTCAAAAATTCTAAAAAAAAGAGGAAGAAAGTTATTTAATTCAAGAGTACTTCACAAGAGACTTGTTTACTTGGAGAACTAATGTCATATGTTCATGCTGCTGATTGATAATATGGTGATTGATTGTTTGTTTGTTTGTGCAAACCCCAAATTTTGACTTCCATCTAAGAAATTACATATAGTCTTTCTATCTTCTGGAATTTGGAGGATACCCACCTAGAACTGATTTGTCACTGCAGATAAAATGGATATGTAGCCCATATGGAGAAATGGATGGGAGCTTGTGATTGCATTATAACAAAGGTACGACATTACGTCCATTTGTTTTGTTTATAAATCATGCTCGTGTTGCTAATTCGTTCCAGTTTGATCTTTTTGTTTTATTAGGTTGGACCTGGAACAATTGCAGAGGCCTTGATAAGGGGATAGCCTATTATCCTGAATGATTTCATTCCTGGCCAGGAAAGTCTCTTTTACACAGCTTTTTGAATCTAAACCTTCTGAAAAGATAGATAAAGCTGATTTTGTTCAAAATATCAAACCGAGAAATGGCAGAAAACACAAACACAGTTTAGTGTAGGCAAAAAAAATCAATTTGGACATGGAGGTATAATAAAGGAATGTCGAGAACATTTATTCGTTCAGTAGTTTCAGCTCTCATTTGGCCATTTATTTCATCAGTGAAATCTTACAAGGAACTCTTTCTGCCGTGCAGGAGGTAGGCAATATACCTTATGTTGTTGACAACGGGGCAGGAGTATTCTCCAAAAGTACAAAGCAAACAGCCGGCCTCGTTGCTCGCTGGTTCAGCTCTGAATCAGAGGAGCTGAAGAAAATGTCGGAGAACGCCCTCAAGCTCGCGCAACCTAATGCCGTTTTGAGGGCGATCTGGCACAACAGCAAGGACCTTTATCACAAATATCTGATTCCCTGACTTCGTCCTTCTTACAACTAATAAGATGAATTGATTGTTTGATTGTTTGTGCAAACCCCAAAATTTTGTCTTCCAAGTTTCTGCTGTGTATAGCTTCTAGTGTTGACATAAACATTCTGTGGTGTGTGTGCAATTTTATTTTCTTAATTTTTCGTCCTGTGGACTCTTCATTCATCTCAAGTGTATATTATCATCCAACATGTTCAGTTTTGTATATTCGACTACACCTTTTATGGTTTTATGGCAAGCAGATGCAGCCTACAGATGATGAGTCCTTCAATGGGGTGTCATGGCAAGCAGATGTCTCTATAGATTGAGTTCTCCCCTCCCTTGCAGGAACGGAGATCTCCATGTTGCGATCAAGAAGATCTCCAGAAGGGGAGAGAGTACTTGTTGGAAGAAATCCATCCCCTGCCAGTGCTACGGAGGAGACCTCGGCCTTTTCAATGATTCCGCTAACCAAGTCGTGGCGGTGGAGTTCGACACCTTCCCGAACGGCTTTGATCCCTCCAGCGATCACTTAGGGATCGATGTCTACTCAAGCAAGTCAATCGCATCCGTTGTTTTGGTTAATTTTAGCATGAGTAATGGCAGCAACACTGCACATGCTACAGTGAAGTAGAACTTCTCCGTTCTCCTCTCTTACTCATTGAAGGATCACTCGGTCGATGGTCGAAGCATGAACGTTTTGAGTGTGGTAGATTTGAGGAAGTACCTGCCGGAAGAGGTAGCTGTCGGCTTCTCGGCCAGCACCGGCTCCAACACGGAGACACACACCATATTGTCTTGGGATTTCAACTCCACCGAGCTGCCAACCACCAGATCTCATGATCCAGCATCGGAGACCGTCCGTATATACAATAACAGAACGAGGCTGCTCCAAGGGATACTAATTGGCATCGGGATCATCCTCTGCGTGCAATGGCAGAACAAGCAAGGGCGCGACACAGCCGCCACCAGGCTTCAAACTGTGTTCGACTAACAAAGGGGGCTGCGGAGTTTTGCCTACCAAGATTTGGCCAACGCCACGGACAATTTCGCCGAGGAAGGCAAGCTCGGAGAGGGAGGATTCGGGGCCGTTTACAGGGGAGTCATTCCCAGCACGGGGCAGCACGGGGAGTGATCTCCATGTGGCGATCAAGAAGATCTTGAGAGAATCCAAGCAAGGGGAGAAAGAGTACATGTCGGAAGTCATCCTCTTCAGCCAGCTGCGCCACCGCAACCTAGTGCAGCTCATCGGCAACTGCCACGAGGCCGACGACTTCCTTCTGGTTTACGAATACATGCCCAACAGAAGCCTCGACAAGCACCTCTATGATGGCCACAGATTGCTCAGGTGGCCTGAGAAGTTGAGGCCTCGAGCGATTCGGACGCCATTGGAGCCGGTGAAGTTGAAGCTGAAGGAAAGCGAGATTGCTAGGGGAAAAGAAGCAACAAAGAGCGGTAGCAAAGAGGAAGGAGACTAGGGAAGCACAGCAGGTTCATGATTGCTAACTAGAGGTGCAATTGGAGCCGGGGGCCGATAAAAAATAGCTCATTAAAAGTCTCACTCGATCAGAGTGTTTTGTCGTTAACTTATTTAAAATATTAATTAGAGGAAGGATGGACCGAGTCGTTAACCTATTTAAAATATTATTTAGAGGCTTGATGGAACTCTGAGACCGAGTCGTCATATCACATCAACTGGGAGGAGGCGAAATATGTGCGAAAGTGAAGGCTAATTTAATGAACTTTTTACAGTAATAAGCAACTTAAAATATTTTCAAAAAAAAAACAAAGTAAATTTTGTTTTCCAAAAGTAAGCAGTCTACTAGCCACGTCATAAACTTGACCTATTTTTTATTCATAAAAATTCGAACGCCCATCGCCCAGTTCACCCGACCCCTGACCGGTCCACCGTCCCTTCGTCGTCTTCGGCTTCGGCCTTCCCTCCATCTCATTCGTCGACAACCGCCGCCGCCGCCTCTTGGTTGCATCGCCAATCCCGTCGCACTCGTCACCTACAATGTCTACTCCCCGCATCCCCACCATCCACCTCTTCCTCTCCGAGCTTCCTGTCACCCCGTCGTTCTCCTCGCTATCCACTCCCCATGACGACGGTTCCTCCGGAGCATCGGCATCGGCTCCGGAGAACAAAGAGCAGCAGATGGATGTAGCTAATTTTTACATGTAGCCGCCTATGGATTCCTCAAAGGAAAGAATAGGAGAGCATGAGGCCCCCCTACGCCCACCCACTGACGCTTCGGCCTCCTCCCCCCTCCCCTCTCCAGCTTCTTCTTCTTTTTCTTCCCACCAACGCTCCTCTGCTTTCCCCCACCCCATCTCCTCTCCCACCACACCCACATCTCCTCGGCAATGCCGTTGCGTGAAAGAACAGAGGCGCCATCGTTTTTTCTCTTCTTTTTCTTCCTCTGCACACACCTTCCCTCTCCTGGCGCTTTTTCTGCAAAGAATCCCCTGCCCTCCCCCCGGCGCTTCCTCCCTCCCAAGGAACAGGGCGCCATCGCTCTCGCTTCGTCGTCGACATCACAGTATGGCTCGCAGGTAGACGCAGCAGCAGAGGTGCTCTTGAAGCCAGAATCGTCGACATTATGAGTTCGTCTTCATCGAAAGCGATGTTCGGTGGGAAGGAACAGAGGTTTCCATGAAAACGATGGTCGAGCACCATGAAACCAACATCACTTTCTCTTCTTCTTCCTCTGCTTCTCGATGTCATCCGCTGGTGAGCAGGTGGTGGCGTTGGCAAACGTAAGCACAACGTTGCACCTCCTCTGCACCAACCCCACCCCTTGCACCTCCTCTGTTCCAACCCCCAACCCCAACCCCTCCTCCTCTCCTCCCTCCCTCCTCTCTTCCCTTCCCAGAGACACCCCCCCTTCCCCTCCCCTCCCATCGTTCCGTTCTGTTTCCAAAGTGAGAGAGTACCTTCTTCTTCTTCTTGTGCTGCTTCTTTCGCTGGGGAAGGGAAGGAGATGATGGAGGGCGCCTGCAGCAGCATCTGGAGCGGCGCCTCTCAGCGAATCCACCCTACAGCGCGAGGTGTGCCTCGGCGCCTTATCGGATTCTGTCATTTGCGGAGCGCGCTGTGACAAAGACGAAGATAACTCGCAATCCCGTCTCCGTCATCACGGTGCGGTCGGAAGGAACAGATCTTCCGCGCTCACGTCCGGATCAACTGGAAGAAGATTCGGAGGTAGATTGCGAGCACAGGATCAATTTTTCGGCTACGACCGCAGCAGAGGGAGGTGGGAGACGAGTTCCTCCTCCTTGTCACCATGCGGTGCGAAGGAACAGAGGTAGTGCGAAATATGAGTGGTGGGAAGGAAGTGAGAAATGGAAGCTCGCATCCATTATCGCGGACGTGCTGGAGATGAAAGTTGATCGCCGGAGAGGGAAGAGACGAGAGATCGTCGATGATGGGCGAGCCAGTGCGAGTTTTTTTTCGCAAGCGGTCGGCCGGAGAGACGGAGCGGTTTGATTTTGATTTTTTTAAAATAAAAAAACAGGTCAGCTTTGTGATGTGGCGAGTTGACTGCTCATTCTGGGAAAAAGTTTTTTTGCTTTGTTGTTTTTAGAAATTATTTTTTAAAGTTGATTAGTACGGTAAAACAGCTATTACTATAAAGTTTTTCGCTTTGTTGTTTTTAGAGATTCCTAAAAGTATACAGCGAATACACAAGACAATGAATATAGTTCCCAAAGAAACTCACTGGTTGGATTGCAGCACGTCTGAAATCAATGAATTATCATCCTAAAAGTAATGGACATATCTCAAGCAGCTTCAAGGGGCATAAAGACATCAAACAAGGAGACCAATCTCCGCATACCTCTTCGTCATTTTACAACAAACCTTCTCTGCAGCATTGCACCAGTTTATCTTTGAAGGTCAAATAAAACCTTTCAATCTAAAAACCTTTGACTTAGGTCATCTCATGGTTGCAAACGATGTTATTATAATATCAAGCAGTAAACCAATGTTCATTCATGGATTGCAGAGATTCTTAAAAGTATACTGCAAATACACAAGACAAGACAATCAATCAATAAGGAGCTATGATCCTCCCAGGAAGGGTACGGGGAGGAGGTCAAGAACTCTGTTTAGTGATAAAATGAACATCCAAGAGGTACACCTCCCAATCAAGTATTTGGGAGCCTACACTGTAGCTGGCAAAATTCCTATTCAATTGAAAAAATGAGGTCGTGGAGAAGCTCTTGCTAGATTACAAGAATGTGCTTATGTCAAAATCTCTAATGTAGTGCCAATATAAATGTCTCTCACTTACTGGATCAGTTGGAGGAGAGCGAGATGATTGGATTGTTAATGTGATTTAACTCTTTAATTCGTTTCCTTCTCTTATTTATTTATTTTAGTTATTATCTTATCTAGGTACTAAGTATCCTCAATCATTGGCCCACCTAAACTCCTACAATAATATTAACTAAATATTTTTTTGTTTGGTTTTTTTCTTTCACTCCTGTCCTGTCATTTAGAGCATTGGAAGATGCGTGAGATGGAAGGCGAAAGATGTGGCCATGGAAGCTCAAGCTATGGTAGAACGAGGACCGGTAGGCAGGATGAGAGACCAGATTATATGGGTCAGAGTGAGCACGGGAATACAATTACAAAGGGACGAGGTGATATGGGTCAGAGTCTGAGTCCTTAAATCGAACAAATAAAAATACAACAAACAGTGATGGAAAGATGTGAGAAAACGAGGGCTTAGCTGCTAATTTCTTGGTATAAAGGGACCTTTTTTGTCAGGATGACTTGACTAAACTCTTCCCTGAGGCAACTACTAATTGAGACAGGAGCTCTCGCTTATGCACATCTCTGCATTCCTTTTCCGAGGTTGGCAATGGTGAACATGCTGCGCTTCCCCTGGTCTTCTTCCTCTTTGCTACTGCTCTTTGCTGCTTCTTTTCCCCTAGCAACCTCGCTTTCCTTTAGCTTCAACTTCCGAATAGCTCCGACGGCGTCCGAATCGCTCGAGGCCTCAACTTCTCAGACGATGCTGGCCCCACAGCTGACGGCTTAAAGTTGGCCGGTAACATCATCAACAGCCAGAGTGCCAACTACAGAGTCGGCCGAGTTCTGTATCACTCTGGGACTCCACCTCAGGTAACATCACCACCTTCACTACCCATTTCTCCTTCATAATTAGCAACACCATTGGCAATGGAACCGCCAGGCTCGCTTTTTTCCTCGCCCCTCCATCGGAGCAATCCATCCCCAACCACTCCTACAGACCAGGCCTCGGCCTTTTCAACGACTCTGCTAACCGAGTCGTGGCAGTGGAGTTCGATACCCACCCGAACAATTTTGATCCCTCCAGCAATCACATAGGGATCGATGTTTATTCCATCAAGTCTATCGCCTCTGTAGAGTTGGTCAATTTTAGCATGAGTAACGGCAGCAACACTGCACACGCTACAGTGAAGTACGACATCGGTGCTATGAATTTGTCCGTTCTGCTCTCTTACTCATCGAAGGATCACTCGATCGATGGTCGAAGCTGGAACATTTCTACTATGGTAGATTTGAGGAATTACCTGCCGGAAGAGGTAGCCGTCGGCTTCTCGGCCGACACTGGCATCTGGGCGGAGTCGAACACCATCTTATCTTGGGATTTCAACTCTACCGAGTTGCCGGCCGCCGCATCTCAAGTTCCAACGTCAGAGACTGTCCGTATATACAATAACAGAAGGAGGCTGCTCCAGAGGATACTAATTGGCATTGGGATCATCCTCTGCATGCTGGGACCATTGTGGTTCGTGCTGCGGCAACAGCAGAACAAGCTAAGGCGCGGCACGGCCACCACCAGGCTTCAAACAGTGTTTGACCAGCAAAGGGGGCCGCGGAGTTTTGCCTACCAAGATTTGGCCAACGCCACGAATAATTTCGCCGAGGAAGGCAAGCTCGGAGAGGGAGGATTCGAGGCCGTTTACAGGGGAGTCATTCCCAGCACGGGGAATGATCTCCGTGTGGCCATCAAGAAGATCTTCAAAGAATCCAAGCAAGGGGAGAAAGAGTACATGTCGGAAGTCATCCTCTTCAGCCAGCTGTGCCACCGCAACCTGGTTCAGCTCATCGGCTACTGCCACGAGGCCGACGACTTCCTTCTTGTTTACGAATACATGCCCAACATAAGCCTCGACAAGCACCTCTACGACGGCCACAGATTACTCGGGTGGGCGGAGCGGCACAAGATCGCCCTCAGGTTGGCCTCGGCCGTTCTCTACCTCCACGAGGAGTGGGAGCAGTGCGTTGTTCACCGGGACGTCAAACCGAGCAACGTGATGTTGGATCCCGATTTCAACGCCAAGCTCGGCGACTTCGGGCTGGCGAGGCTGGTTGACCACGACTGCACGGCGGTGACGTCCAACCTGGCCGGGACGAGGGGATCCATCGCGCCGGAGTACGAGAGCACGGGGAAGGCCCGTAAGGAATCCGACGTGTTCAGCTTCGGGGTGGTGGTGCTCGAGATCGCGTGCGGCTGGAAGCCCATCAACTACGCGGAGGCCCCCGAGAGGATAAATCAGGTAGAGTGGGTGTGGGGGTTGTACGAGAGAGGGGCGTGTCTGGAAGCTGCAGACCGGAGACTCTGCGATGAGTTCGACGAGCGGGTCATGGAGAGGTTGATGGTGTCGGGATTGTGGTGCGCGCACCCTGACTTCAGGTTGCGGCCGACGATAAGGCGGGCCATCGGCGTTCTCAGCTTGGAAGCTCCATTGCCGGATTTGCCGCCGTTGAACATGGCGAGGCAGGAAGGTAATGATGCAGTGGCAGCGTCATCGTCGGATTCACAATCGCTGAACAGCATGTCGTTGTCTTCTTCTTATGTTTCCGGAAGAACCTGAAGACGGTAGCAGGATGAGTCTTCTTTTCCTCGGTAATGTAAGAAGGTAATGTTTGTTTGATGTAATATATATTTGCGTAGGACAATTGATGTACCTTGAGCGAAAGCTTGTTTTAGAATCTTTTATCTCCTATTTTTTTAAGGAACTTTTTGATTTATAAAAAAGTGACAGTGATTTTTATTTAACTCGATGCGTATTAAATTAGAGAGAAGTTTATACGGTGGTTAATTTTTGTTCTAAAACTATAATTAAACCGTATTTATATCTAATAGTTATATTTTTTTAAAAAATTAAATATATAATAGTACTTACACTCCAATATAAAATCTAATTACGTCGGTTCAACCATGCCCTCAGCAATAACATATTCTATGATTGACGTTGTGTAGCTATCCATGCCCGTCGACCACGGTGCCTAGTTGACGTTGATCCCCGGCTGCCCACCAATGCTCTAGCATCCTCCTCCCACTTCTTCTCATTTTCCTCCTCTCCTTTTTCCCCCTACCCTATCTCCTCTGCCGCTCATCCCCCACCCCACTGGGTCTCCTCTCTCCCCTCCTCCCCCACACTCCCACCTGGATAGCAAGGAGGACAGCGTGGGCGAGTGCCGGTCGAGCGTGCGGGAAACTAAATTTTGTGCCATAACATTGAACAACACCTCCCATCAGATCATATCAAATGCATGCAATGTCAAATACACTACATCCTTTTGAATGGATGATATATCGTACTATTTCAGATTGATGAAATGAATGTAATGTTTATCTTTTAAAAAAAACATCATGCAACACTCAAATGGCTGTATGATGTTGTCATGGATATCCCTCTGCCAGATTTTTTCTTATCATCAATCATAATCTTTGTAACCTTTTTCCCCCCTCAAAGTGAAGCTTCTTTAGTCTTCTTCTTAGCCAAATATAGGAAGTAGTTGCAGTATATTCAGTCTCAAGTAGATAAAATGATAATAGTTTATTTGCTTGAACACCTGAAATTGCATTATTTTCTATGAAAAAATATAGCGAATTATGCTTTTTTATCATAAAAAATCTTTAAAACAATCACTATCACAACAACTTGGTAACATTAAAAGATATATAAACCAATTCCAGCGAAAAGTCATCTTAGATGCTTTCAAGTCAGTCTATTTTCATTGAATTCTTCAAAGAAATAACTCACGATCCCAAATGAAAATAAAATTTTAATTTTTTTGATAGTTAAGTACCTTAAAAATCAAACATAGTCAACAAGCTTCTCTATCTCTCATGTATTTGGAAAATTTTACTCCATAGTCCATTGGAGCGTTGACATGATTACATTTTAACAAGTTAAATTTTTTGAGGATAACATATTCTTCTTATAAGAGAAAGACGTGGCTTTCCATTTGATTCACTTTTATTCCAAATAGTAAGTCATAAGCCCCATGTCATATATCTTAGAATTTATAATAATATTAGTTGTTGTAATTTTATTTTTAAAATCTACTCCAAATTAATAATTATGTTATTATAATATTTGTACACAAAGTATACAATTAAGCTTTATATGGGAGGATTACTAAGTCTTGATATAATTTAATTTTTTTAAATGACTTAAAATAGATAGGACATAATTATTTTAAATTCTTGTAATCTAGAACCATAAACTTTAGCCAACTTAATAATTATTTTTTCAATATGATCATCAATTTTATCCTGATATGAAAAAATAAATCATAAAAATTGGGACACAAAGATTGATTTAATAAATTATGCTGTGATTATCAAGCATTTTGGAAAATGTGGCCGTGTAAATGATGCAACAGACCTTTTTAGAAAAGGAAACAAGTTGGGTGTGTTCCTGAATTTTAGCCGATATTAACATGGTTGATGAAGCAGAAGCCATGCTTTGAACAATGCAAGAACAAGGCTGTGTTCCTGCACCTGCATGTTGGCAAGATATTGTGTCACTGAGATGCCTGTTCAGTGGAAGATATTGTTGATACTGAAATATACGAAGACCTTATTGACATATTTAACACTTGCAAAATTTTAAGTACTTCAGATTTCGAATTAGCATGTCAGTTAGACCGTCTTACAGAGAAAACAAAAAGTAATCATCATCTTAAATCTTCAACGTCCGGAAAAAAAATGAAGAAGAAGAGATTATGTTCAACGATTGCCCTCCAGACAAAGAAGATGCTGCTGCTGCATCATTGAATTCCTGCACCTGCATGTTGAGGGGCGGCATATCCTGCAACTGAGCTTCGAAGCTGAGAACGCTGATGGCCCGCCTTATCGACGGCCGCATCCTATAATCCGGGTGTGCGCACCACAATCCCACCACCATCAACTTCTCCATGAGCCGCTCGTCGGACTCATGGCAGGGAAGCCTTCCGTCTGCAGCTTCCAGACACGCCCCTCTCTCGTACAACCCCCACACTCACTCCACCAGATTTATCCTCTCGGGGGCCTCCGCATAGCTGAATGGCTTCCGGCTGCACACGATCTCGAGCACCACCACCCCGAAGCTGAACACGTCCGATTCTTTACGGGCCTTCCCCGTGTTCTCATACTCCAGCGCGATGGATCCCCTCGTCCCAGCCAGGACAGTCATCACCGCCATGCAGTCGTGGTCGACCAGCCTCGCAAGGCCGAAGTCGCCGAGCCTGGCGTTACGGCAACTAATTGCAAATTATACTCTAAAGCAAATGTGATTAATATTTTAGCATTATAATTTAGATATGTTTGAAATTTTGTTGTATTTGACAACATATAAAATTTAGAAAATTATCCTCATATTCCACTCCTAGTTCCTTAAAATATGTTATTGCGGTTTGAATTTGAAAAGCCGAGAGCCTGACACTGAATGTGTATACAGTCATAATAGAAGAGCAATGTCGCAGCCTTATAGTGGGTAATATTAGAACTCTTTAATGTCCTTGTAATGTGTTATAAAATGCATCGTACGAGTTTTGAATCGATATAATGCTTGTCACCTGTCGACCGGCCAAGGTGTATTTTGTCATTTATCCTAGCTATAAATCTTATATTATAGTATAGATTTTTTAACAATAGAATAGTTTCTAAAAGTTTTTCCAAATTAGTTTATTAAAGGTAAATAAAATTTTAGTATAGAATGATAAATATTGTAGAGCGAATAATATTAAGTAACAAGATTCTCCGTGTGACTCAAAAGTCAAAAATAACAAAATGGGAATACAGTAAACTAAACAATTGTATTTAGGATAACACGGTAAGGGGCAACAATAAAAATTTATCGTAGAATATTTAGAATCGGAAAAACTAAATAGGCATATTAGAGATAAAATCATAGTGATTTGAGAAGCACGATCATGAAAGAGTTTGAACTTAGTCACCTAGGCGTTTCCGTAGAAATGAAGATAATGATGATGTCGGGTTTGTTTGATTCGAGTCGATCCAAAGCCACAACCGCACGATAACTTTTGTTAAATCCTAGTTTACTTGATCCAATTGCAGTCGTCAATCTTAGGGGTAGCTAATCTGGGCCATCTATTTGAATTTATTTAAACTATTATTTAACTTCTTTGGTTTACTCAATACGTTACAACTTTACCCAAAATTTGATATGATAAATAAATTGCACAAACGACTTATTCAAATTTATAACTATCATTGTTTATCCATAATAAACTTATCTAAATTATAAAAATTAAGACGCGCTAAGAAAATAGAAAAAAAACAAAACGTTGTCTTATACAGTTTATGAGGGAGTAGGAAGACTGCCCTTCAACCTTAATAGGATCGGTGAAAATTTTAGACTTTCAAATCGAGTAAATCATCAACTCCACATAAACAGCACATGAAAACACCCAACCTAACTCTCTCATTTGCCCTCTCTAGACTCGCATTCTATATATATGTATATTTATCCATATAAACCTTCACCTCAATCGTCCATAAATTCCTCATACTATTAGCACCATACAAAACACCCTCAAAGTACATCTCCCAACTCTCTTTGAATGTCAAAACGTAACAAAGAGTCCATGGAGGCCGCTTCCTCTCAGCCCCCTCCCCCATCTTTCACGTTCACATGCTATTATTGTTCCCAACAATTTGAAACAATTTACGCTCTCGATAGGCACAGCATGGTTCATAAAAATGAGCACATCACCCACATACCCACAGAGGCTATTACCACCTCTCTTCCCCCTCTGCCCTACTGTTGCAAATTTTGTTCACGCCGGTTTGATACAATCCAAGCCCGATGTTGTCATCATAATGCACGCATTGACAATCTACATAAGGTTGCAGCCATGACTCCTAGGCCTTTTGGCATGCCCCAAACTGCTGCCGCTACCCATCCCACCCAAGTGGGCACCAACATCAATAATATAAACGATATCGACCTCGATTTGCACTTATATACAAAGACTACCACCACTCATCCCCCTCCATTTCCATCGCCTTATTCTTGCCATTACTGTCCCGAACAGTTTGATACCATCCAAGCCCGTGGTCATCAGAATCCACACATAAGCGATCACAATACTGCTGCAGCCATAACTCCAAGGCCATTAAGCTTGCCCAAAACTGGTGTCGCTCCCTGCCCCACCCAAGAGGACTCCGGCGACACTAAATCCAACGATATCGACATCGATTTGCACTTATAGGTGAAGAAGAGATGATGATCTCTTATGCATATTATTTCTAATTCTCCTCAATATGAATAGGAGAAGTAATTTAAAAGGACATGTATCGTGTGATTCTCCATTAGAGCAATTATGATTGGCTTCAGAACCCATAATAAGGACAAGAAACCCAATAAGCTTATATGTGATCTAATTGGTGAGTCTTATTTTCTACTTAACAACTTAATATAATTTATTGTGTAAATAGATTTTACATATGGTGAAATTACATTAAATTTTTGTGCCCAAATATAGTCAGATATCTGGAATAAAATATACCTTAAATTAGTATAATAAACCTAACACAATCAATAATATGCTTAGAAATAGAGTGAAAAATTTTACTTAAAAAAAATAAAATATTTTCATTTTATACATCATGCTAGTATAATACTCATATTATTTTTATATCAGAACCACCAGTATAATATGGCTAGCGAGTATGAAAGATTTAGCATTTATGAAGCGAAGGTAGCTACAACCCAATGCGTGGATACAAAGTACAACTCCGGCCATCATTGTTTGCTTTTGAGTTGGAATGGTGATTGTCTCCGGTTAACCTTGGACGGTGGATTTGTTGACCACACGATTATTATTTAAAGATGTTCAGTAGATGGTCTGACGATTAGTCCAGATCATTGGATTGATTTATTTCAGACTAGCCGTGGGCAATTTGTTATTTATTTACGTGTTGTGACCCCCCATTTGGGACAATATTTGGTACCCGATCAATCGTCGCATTCATGCGGTTCTTGGGCGAGGCATATCACCGCAGGTTTTCGCTAGGACAATTTTGGGTATCCTTCTAAGTGACTAAAGTAAACTAAGGGATAGTAATCCTCCCTCGCCGTCCTCTCCACCAACATAAGTATAATGGGCATAGATAGGGAGAGATGGATTTGACACTAATTGGCTTACAAGAGATCCATGATTTTCCTAAGCATATGCTAGCTGCAGATCAATCATTTTAAAATCGATAAAACATTTAATTTCAGATGTGGACATATTAGACATATCGTACGACAACTAATTGCAAATTATACTCTAAAGCAAATGTGCTTAATATTTTAGCATTATAATTTAGATACGTTTGAAATTTTGTTGTATTTGACAACATATAAAATTTAGAAAATTATCCTCGATATTCCACTCCTAGTTCCTTAAAATATGTTATTGCGGTTTGAATTTGAAAAGTCGAGTGCCTGACACTGAATGTGTATACAGTCATAATAGAAGAGCAATGTCGCAACCTTATAGTGGGTAATATTATAACTCTTTAATGTCCTTGTAATGTGTTATAAAATGCATCGTACGGGTTTTGAATCGATATAATGCTTGTCACCTATCGACCGGCCAAGGTGTATTCTATCATTTATCCTAGCTATAAATCTTATATTATAGTATAGATTTTTTAACAATAGAATAGTTTCTAAAAGTTTTTCCAAAATAGTTTATTAAAGGTAAATAAAATTTTAGTATAGAATGATAAATATTGTAGAGCGAATAAGAATAATATTAAGTAACAAGATTCTCCGTGTGACTCAAAAGTTAAAAATAACAAAATGGGAATACAGTAAACTAAACAATTGTATTTAGGATAACACGGTAAGGGGCAACAATAAAAATTTATCGTAGAATATTTAGAATCGGAAAAACTAAATAGGCATATTAGAGATAAAATCATAGTGATTTGAGAAGCACGATCATGAAAGAGTTTGAACTTAGTCACCTAGGCGTTTCTGTAGAAATAAAGATAATGATGATGTCGGGTTTTTTTGATTCGAGTCGATCCAAAGCCACAACCGCACGATAACTTTTGTTAAATCCTAGTTTACTAGATCCAATTGCATTCGTCAATCTTAGGGGTAGCTAATCAGGGCCATCTATTTGAATTTATTTAAACTATTATTTAACTTCTTTGGTTTACTCAATACGTTACAACTTTTCCCAAAATTTGATTTGCTAAATAAATTGCACAAACGACTTATTCAAATTTATAAGTATCAATGTTTATCCATAATAAACTTACCCAAATTATAAAAAGTAAGACGCGCTAAGAAAAGAGAAAAAAAAAACAAAACGTTGTCTTATACAGTTTATGAGGGAGTAGGAAGACTGCCCTTCAACCTTAATAGGATCGATGAAAATTTTAGACTTTCAAATCGTGTAAATCATCAACTCCACATAAACAGCACATGAAAACCCCCAACCTAACTCTCTCATTTGCCCTCTCTAGACTCGCATTCTATATATATGTATATTTATCCATATAAACCTTCACCTCAATCGTCCATAAATTCCTCATACTATTAGCACCATACAGAACACCCTCAAAGTACATCTCCCAACTCTCTTTGAATGTCAAAACATAACAAAGAGTCCATGGAGGCCGCTTCCTCTCAGCCCCCTCCCCGATCTTTCACGTTCACATGCTATTATTGTTCCCAACAATTTGAAACAATTTACGCTCTCGATAGGCACAGCATGGTTCATAAAAATGAGCACATCACCCACATACCCACAGAGGCTATTACCACCTCTCTTCCCCCTCTTCCCTACTGTTGCAAATTTTGTTCACGCCGGTTTGATACAATCCAAGCCCTATGTAGTCATCATAATGCACGCATTGACAATCTACATAAGGCTGCAGCCATGACTCCTAGGCCTTTTGGCATGCCCCAAACTGTTGCCGCTACCCATCCCACCCAAGTGGGCACCAGCATCAATAATATAAACGATATCGACCTCGATTTGCACTTATATACAAAGACTACCACCACTCATCCCCCTCCATTTCCATCGCCTTATTCTTGCCATTACTGTCCCGAACAGTTTGATACCATCCAAGCCCGTGGTCATCAGAATCCACACATAAGCGATCACAATACTGCTGCAGCCATAACTCCAAGGCCATTAAGCTTGCCCAAAACTGGTGTCGCTCCCTGCCCCACCCAAGAGGACTCCGGCAACACTAAATCCAACGATATCGACATCGATTTGCACTTATAGGTGAAGAAGAGATGATGATCTCTTATGCATATTATTTCTAATTCTCCTCAATATGAATAGGAGAAGTAATTTAAAAGGACATGTATCGTGTGATTCTCCATTAGAGCAATTATGATTGGCTTCGAAACCCATAATAAGGACAAGAAACCCTATAAGCATATATGTGATCTAATTGATGAGTCTTATTTTCTACTTAACAACTTAATATAATTTATTGTGTAAATAGATTTTACATATGGTGAAATTACATTAAATTTTTGTGCCCAAATACAGTCAGATATCTGGTCTAAAATATACCTTAAATTAGTATAATAAACCTAACACAATCAATAATATGCTTAGAAATAGAGTGAAAAATTTTACTTAAAAAGAAATAATATTTTCATTTTATACATCATACCAGTATAATACTCATATTATTTTTATATAAGAACCACCAGTGTAATATGGCTAGCGAGTATGAAACCTTCTAAAGATTTAGCATTTATGAAGCGAAGGTAGCTACAACCCAATGCGTGGATGTAAAGTACAACTCCGACTATCATTGATTGCTTTTGAGATGGAGTTGTGATTGTCTCCGCTTACCTTGGACGGTGGATTTGTTGACCACACGACTATTATTTCAAGATGTTCAGTAGATGGTCTGACGATTAGTCCAGATCATTGGATTGATTTATTTCAAACTAGCCGTGGGCAATTTGTTATTTATTTACGTGTTGTGACCCCTCATTTGGGACAATATTTGGTACCCGATCAATCGTCGCATTCATGCGGTTCTTGGGCGAGGCATATCACGGCATGTTTTCGCTAGGGTAATTTTGGGTATCCTTCTAAGTGACTAAAGTAAACTAAGGGATAGTAATCCTCCCTCGCCGTCCTCTCCACCAACATAAGTATAATGGGCATAGATAGGGAGAGATGGATTTGACACTAATTTGCTTACAAGAGATCCATGATTTTCCTAAGCATATGCTAGCTGCAAATCAATCATTTTAAAATCGATAAAACATTTAATTTCAGATGTGGACATATTAGACATATCGTACGGCAACTAATTGCAAATTATACTCTAAAGCTCTTAATATTTTTGCATTATAATTTAGATACGTTTGAAATTTTGTTGTATTTGACAACATATAAAATTTAGAAAATTATCCTCGATATTCCACTCCTAGTTCCTTAAAATATGTTATTGCGGTTTGAATTTAAAAAGCCGAGCGCCTGACACTGAATGTGTATACAGTCATAATAGAAGAGCGATGTCGCAGCCTTATAGTGGGTAATATTAGAACTCTTTAATGTCCTTGTAATGTGTTATAAAATGCATCGTACGGGTTTTTTAATCGAAATAATGCTTCTCACCTGTCGACCGGCCAAGGTGTATTCTGCTCAAATAGATTTTCCTTTCAAATTCCTTTTTATAATCTTTGTCATTTATCCTAGCTATAAATCTTATATTATAGTACAGATTTTTTAACAATAGAATAGTTTCTACAAGTTTTTCCAAATTAGTTTATTAAAGGTAAATAAAATTTTAGTATAGAATGATAAATATTGTAGAGCGAATAATATTAAGTAACAAGATTCTATAATGGGAATACAGTAAACTAAACAATTGTATTTAGGATAACACGGCAAGGAGCAACAATAAAAATTTATCGTAGAATATTTAGAATCGGAAAAACTAAATAGGCATATTAGAGATAGAATCATAGTGATTTGAGAAGCACGATCATGAAAGAGTTTGAACTTAGTCACCTAGGCGTTTCCGTGGAAATGAAGATAATGATGATGTCGGGTTTGTTTGATTCGAGTCGATCCAAAGCCACAACGGCACGATAACTTTTGTTAAATCCTAATTTACTTGATCAAATTGCAGTCGTCAATCTTCGGCGTAGCTAATCTGGGCCATCTATTTGAATTTATTTAAACTATTATTTAACTTCTTTGGTTTACTCAATACGTTACAACTTTACCCAAAATTTGATATGATAAATAAATTGCACAAACGACTTATTCAAATTTATAAGTATCATTGTTTATCTATAATAAACTTACCTAAATTATAAAAAGTAAGACGCGCTAAGAAAATAGAAAAAAAACAAAACGTTGTCTTATACAGTTTATGAGGGAGTAGGAAGACTGCCCTTCAACCTTAATAGGATCGGTGAAAATTTTAGACTTTCAAATGGAGTAAATCATCAACTCCACATAAACAGCACATGAAAACACCCAACCTAACTCTCTCATTTGCCCTCTCTAGACTCGCATTCTATATATATGTATATTTATCCATATAAACCTTCACCTCAATCGTCCATAAATTCCTCATATTATTAGCACCATACAGAACACCCTCAAAGTACATCTCCCAACTCTCTTTGAATGTCAAAACATAACAAAGAGTCCATGGAGGCTGCTTCCTCTCAGCCCCCTCTCCCATCTTTCACGTTCACATGCTATTATTGTTCCCAACAATTTGAAACAATTTACGCTCTCGATAGGCACAACAAGGTTCATAAAAATGAGCACATCACCCACATACCCACAGAGGCTATTACCACCTCTCTTCCCCCTCTATCCTACTGTTGCAAATTTTGCTCACGCCGGTTTGATACAATCCAAGCCCTATGTAGTCATCATAATGCACGCATTGACAATCTACATAAGGCTGCAGCCATGACTCCTAGGCCTTTTGGTATGCCCCAAACTGTTGCCACTACCCATCCCACCCAAGTGGGCACCAGCATCAATAATATAAACGATATCGATCTCGATTTGCACTTATATACAAAGACTACCACCACTCATCCCCCTCCATTTCCATTGCCTTATTCTTACCATTACTGTCTCGAACAGTTTGATACCATCCAAGCCAGTGGTCATCAGAATCCAAACATAAGCGATCACAATACAGCTGCAGCCATAACTCCAAGGCCATTAAGCTTGCCCAAAATTGGTGTCGCTCCCTGCCCCACCCAAGAGGACTCCGACGACACTAAATCCAACGATATCGACATCGATTTGCACTTATAGGTGAAGAAGAGATGATGATCTCTTATGCATATTATTTCTAATTCTCCTCAATATGAATAGGAGAAGTAATTTAAAAGGACATGTATCGTGTGATTCTCTATTAGAGCAATTATGATTGGCTTGAGAACCTATAATAAGGACAAGAAACCCTATAAGCTTATATGTGATCTAATTTTTGAGTCTTATTTTCTACTTAACAACTTAATATAATTTATTGTATAAATAGATTTCACATATGGTAAAATTACATTAAATTTTTGTGCCCAAATACAGTCAAATATTTGGACTAAATAACCTTAAATTAGTATAATAAACCTAACACAATCAATAATATGCTTAGAAATAGAGTGAAAAATTTTACTTAAAAAAAAAATATATATATTTTCATTTTATAC
This sequence comes from Thalia dealbata, assembly GCA_030544415.1. Taxonomy (NCBI): domain Eukaryota; kingdom Viridiplantae; phylum Streptophyta; class Magnoliopsida; order Zingiberales; family Marantaceae; genus Thalia; species Thalia dealbata. The sequence continues at coordinate 27,804,859 of CM060457.1, read as the reverse complement.
ATCATACCAGTATAATACTCATATTATTTTTATATCAGAACCACCAGTGTAATATGGCTAGCGAGTATGAAACCTTCTAAAGATTTAGCATTTATGAAGCGAAGGTAGCTACAACCCATTGCGTGGATGTAAAGTACAACTCCGGCCATCATTGATTGCTTTTGAGATGGAGTTGTGATTGTCTCCGCTTAACCTTGGACGGTGGATTTGTTGACCACACGACTATTATTTCAAGATGTTCAGTAGATGGTCTGACGATTAGTCCAGATCATCGGATTGATTTATTTCAGACTAGCCGTGGGCAATTTGTTATTTATTTACGTGTTGTGACCCCCCATTTGGGACAATATTTGGTACCCGATCAATCGTCGCATTCATGCGGTTCTTGGGCGAGGCATATCACAGCATGTTTTCGCTAGGGCAATTTTTGGTATCCTTCTAAGTGACTAAAGTAAACTAAGGGATAGTAATCCTCCCTCACCGTCCTCTCCACCAACATAAGTATAATGGGCATAGATAGGGAGAGATGGATTTGACACTAATTAGCTTACAAGAGATCCATGATTTTCCTAAGCATATGCTAGCTGCAAATCAATCATTTTAAAATCGATAAAACATTTAATTTCAGATGTGGACATATTAGACATATCGTACGGCAACTAATTGCAAATTATACTCTAAAGCAATTGTGCTTAATATTTTAGTGTTATAATTTAGATACGTTTGAAATTTTATTGTATTTGACAACATATAAAATTTAGAAAATTATCCTCGATATTCCACTCCTAGTTCCTTAAAATATGTTATTGCGGTTTGAATTTGAAAAGCCGAGCGCCTGACACTGAATGTGTATACAGTCATAATAGAAGAGCGATGTCGCAGCCATATAGTGGGTAATATTAGAACTCTTTAATGTCCTTGTAATGTGTTATAAAATGCATCGTACGTGTTTTTGAATCGATATAATGCTTGTCACCTGTCGACCGGCCAAGGTGTATTCTGCTCAAATAGATTTTCCTTTCAAATTCTTTTGTATAATCTTTCTCTCATTTATCCTAGTTATAAATTTTATATTATTGTATATATTTTTTAACAATAGAATAGTTTCTACAAGTTTCTCCAAATTCATTTATTAAAGGTAAATAAAATTTTAGTATAGAATGATAAATATTGTAGAGCGAATAATATTAAGTAACAAGATTCTCTGTGTGAGTCAAAAGTCAAAAATAAAAAAATGGGAATACAGTAAACTAAACAATTGTATTTAGGATAACACTGCAAGGGGCAATAATAAAAATTTATCCTAGAATATTGAGAATTGGAAAAACTAAATAGTGAAGCATCCTGCTGACCAGAATTGGCAACGTCCATAATGGCAAGGTAAGCATTGAGCGAGTTCTGTCACCCCGCCTCTGGGACTCGGTCTCCGGTGAGCTCACCAGCTTCACCACCAATTTCTCCTTCAAAATTACAAGCTACTCCAAAGTAAGCAACGGCAACGGGCTTGCTTTTTTCCTCGTCCCCGTTTCTGAGGAGCTTAGTTTTCTACAAAACCCCATCGAAGGAAACCTTGGCCTTTTCAATGAATCCGCTAACTAAGTCGCGGTAGTGGAGTTCGACACCTACTCGAATGCTTTTGATCACCGCCGTGATCACATAGGGATCGATGTCTACTCCATCAAGTTCATCGCCTCTGTCCAGTTGCTTAATGTTAGCATGAGTAACGGCAGCAACACTGCACATGCCACCGTGAAGTACGATGGCGGCGCAATGAACTTGTTCGTTCTGCTCTCTTACTCGTCGGAGAATCCCTCGGTCAATGGTCGAAGCTGGAACGTTTCGAGGGTGGTAGATTTGAGGGAGTACCTGCCGGAAAGGGTAGCAGTCGGCTTCTCTGCCAGCATCGGTCTCAATGTGGAGGCGACACCATCTTGTCTTGGGATTTCAAGTCGACCGAGCAGTCGATCGCCGGATCTCCACTTGCACCGGTCTCGGCGTTGATCGCCGGATCTCTGCCTGCACCGGTCTCAGCGTCAAGGACTGTCGGTAGATACAACAAGGGAAGGAGGCTGCTCCTGGGGATATTAATTAGCGTTGGAATCATCCTCTCTTAGAAAATTAAACATAAATTTTAAGTATTTAAATTAATTTTAAAATTTTATTTTGATAATTTAAGCAGTTATAATAAATTTTGTCCCTTGGATTAATATAAATGTCTGAGTAATGTTAAAGCTTGATAATATGGTGATCCATCCGAAGAAAGTTATTTTTCACTTATATTTTCCCCTTCTCTATTCTTGTCAATTGAGTATTTAAATGATATCAGAATTGAGAGAAGGTACTCCTGAAAAAATTAAAAAAATGAGTTTAATTAATAGATTTTACAAAAAAAAAAGAAGATGGTGCGAGTGATGATATCAACAATATCATCCTCTCTCTACTTTTAATATCAAAGGCTCACTAGCCTGAACCAAGTAGACACTTTAACGTCATCCTCGCTAGCCTTAAAATATGACTTTAAAGTTCAAAAGAGACACTTTGAATAGAGATCTATTCACCTAGTAGCAAATGATGAGCACTTACTAGACTTTGCAAGATAAAATAAAATCTCCACAACAAAGTATTTGAGAGGACGAGGAGGAAGAGGTAATTGTTTAAGATATCCTAATCTAAGTTGATAAATCTTAAATTGAGTGCTATATTTGTTCTAAATTTAGACATTATTATTGAGAGTGTAGAACTAACAAAATAGATTAAGAAGCAAAGTTCATTCAGTACTCCTTACTTCTTCCCCTAAAAGATGATCACGTGGATAAGTCATACTTCTTCCCCTAAAAGATGATCACGTGAATAAGTCATACTTCTTCCTCTAAAAGATGATCACGTGGATAAGTCAAATATATGATATCTTAGACAACAAAACTAGAAATCATATGTCAGGTGATAGAAGCAAGTTCTTCGGACTTAATAGCAATAGGAAATGACTTGTTAGCTTTGGTGACAATGCAAAGGTAGAATTTGAAGTAATAAAAATTCACTCATGATATCTATTATATTCCAAAGCTGACTAATAGTATTCTAAGCATTATATAACTTTTGAAAAGATATACAAAATTTATATGGAAGATAATATAATTATAGCTTAAAGATCAAAAGTTTAATCTGCGTGTGAAAGTTATAATGTCAAAAAATGACATGTTTATATTGAATTTGAAGAATTTTGATGCAATTTGCTTGATGTCATGCCTTGAAGATTAATCTGAGCAGAAAAGAAAATAGTGAAAGGAATTCTAAAAACTCATTACCTCGATTAATTATGCAAAGCCTGTTTACATTTTTTTTAAAATTCAATGAGTACTAAACTTACAATCTCACCACTTTAACTAGAGAAGCATGCATTTTGTATAGTGAAGCATATTTACTTAACAAGCATTCAAGAAAGTTTTTCAATGCACTCTATATTAGGAGCCATGAAGCCACTTCAACTAATTCATGTTAATGTTTGTTGTCTAATGAAGTTTTAATCTTTTGATGAAAGCTCATACTTTATGATCTTTATTGATGATTATAATGGAAAGATTTTTACTTGCTAAAACACAAGTTAGAGGCTTTTATTCATACAAAAATTTTAATGCTTTTGTTGAAAAGAAAAATAGTCATGAAATTAAAGAATTTCAATGAATTGCATGATATTCATTACCCTTAATTCTAATTCCAATAACATTCCAACGAAATAGGAGAATCAGATAATTCTTAGTATGGCAAGAAGCATGCTGAAATCAAAATATATATTAAGCATGAGTCTTTGAGCTATTTTCAGCATAATATATATTAAGCATGAGTCTTTGAGCTATTTATAATGAAACATAAATATTAGATGATATAAATTTACTTTATTTATTTCTCCTCGTAACTGGGAAGAATGATATTTCGGGGTTAATATCTCTTGATATTTAGGAGTTAATATCTCTTTCAAGTAACCAGTAAATAATTTAGAGTAAAATAGATGCATAAAAAAGATTTCAAAGGAGATATGAAAAGATAAAACGACAGGGCTTGTAGCCGAAGGGCATAAGTGAAAATAATATATTAATTATGAAGATGATATGTTTACAAAATCATTTAAGTTTCATAGTTTTTAAAAGCTTAAATTGTTAATCAGAGTAGTTTAGATGATTAGACTAATTATTAGTAGGCAGTTCTAATAACTTTTCATAATTATCTAGATAATAATAATCATTTTTTCATAAATTATTTTTTAATTCTTTTTAAAAATTCAGCGAGTATTGAACTTCCTTGTACTTTGTACTTTTTAATAAAATTAGGGATGTAAAATGTTCCTTAAAAAATATAGTAATGTGTTCCTTAGTCCTCCTGAGACAAAAGTAAATTAAAAGATTAGCACACTTAATAAGTTAACTAGTAAATTATATATATATTAGCTTCAGCTACAAGTAAAATGATCTGAAAAGAAGTAGTTTTGCATTAGGGAAAATAAAAGATACAGTAACGGATACAAGATAAGAGCAAGTAAGATGACACTTCAGATATCAAGTATAAATCTCATACTCCACGATCAGATTGAATAATGGAGGATGGGAAAGACCAGAAATTTTAGGAGTAAGGGATGAAATAAAAAGAGGTAATATAGGGATGAATAGCACAATTGATACTAGCAACATATATACTAGTCCAACACTCTACTGAGTGCTGATTTAGTTTGGTTGAATCAGATACAGAGGGTGCATACTCAAAGAACTCTTGCCCCTTGGCTCATCTGCTTTAATAGAAGAACTACGTTAGCAAAATTGACTGAAGGTTCTCTATACTTTAATTTAACCTTTGTCTTCTGGTCTTAATGTTAGTCCATTAGTCATCGTCAAATTTCTGTACATCTGAGCATCACCTAAACATATTGACAAAAAAAAAATACAAACAGGAGCTAGCAAAATCAGAAAGCTCGTGATCCAGCTGATCACACACATTCAAGTAAAGAGGTTGTTAACCCACCAAGCAGCAGTAAACAAGTGAACCCACCCAAGTGTTTCACTAGCATATTAACTGAAGTATCCCTTATTACTTCAATTCTATAACCCATCACTTGTTAACCTTTTTACTGTACCCACCTAACTAGATAGTCCTAGGGCAGGAGTAGCATAAGCACTTTACCGAAGATCCTAAAAACGAAATCTTTTACTTACTCTCAATGCTCACATAACTGTCTATAATTTGTAAATCGACATAATAAGGATCAGATAAACATAACAAAAACAATTATTTAGAAAAAAAGTCCACGGACCAATCTAATAATGTGAATTTATAGTTCTAAAATCCTATCATCCTAGATGCCTGTACACCCAGCAAGTGGGCATAGGATTTTAGGCTAAAAAATAAAAAAATAAGCACAATTAGGCCAGCAAGTAGGGATTTATTAGTGAGAGGAGTACGTAGAGGAGAGGGTTGGAAGCTCAAGCTGTGGGCGGAGAACGGGTCAGAGGGGGCGAACGAGGAGAGGAAGGCAGGAAGAAAGGCCATGTGAAATGGATCAGCGTCAGCGCTGGAATCATTTACATGCACTAAATCAATAATTTATGAACAACTGCGAGAAAAAAAGATACAATAAGAGGGAGGAGGCGAAAGATGCGTGAAAATGAATGCGGCGAGAAGACGAGGAGTAGCAGCTGCTAATTTAATACTACAAATTGGCCTTTTTTTTCTTAGGTTGAATTGATTGAACTCTCCCCCGAGTCTAAAGAGGCTACTACTAATTGAGACAGGAGCTCTCGCTTACGCACCTCTCTGCATTCCTCTCCGAGGTTGGAAATGGCGAACTTGTGTTGCTTCCCCTGGTCTTCGTCTTTGTCTTTGCTGCTGCTTTTTGTTGCTTCCTTTCCCCTAGCAACCTCGCTTTCCTTCAGCTTCAACTTCACCGGCTCCGACGGCGTTCGAAACCCTCAACGTCTCAACTTCTCAGATGACGCCGGCCTCAATTTGGCCAGTAACATCAATGGCCAGAGTGCCACCAACAGAGTCGGGCGAGTTCTGTATTCCGACCCGCTCCGACTCTGGGACTCCACCTCAGGTAACATCGCCACCTTCACCACCCATTTCTCCAGCAATCACATAGGGATGAATGTTTATTCCATCTTTTCGATCGCCACTGCCAATTTGGTTAATTTTAGCATCAGCAATGGCAGCAATACTGCACACGCTATGGTGAAGTATGACGGCGGTGCTATGAACTTTTCTGTTCTCCTCTCTTACTCGTCGAAGGATCCCTCTGTCAATGGTCAAAGCTGGAAGGTTTCGAGTGTGGTAGATTTGAGGAAGTACCTGCCAGAAGAGGTAGCCGTCGGCTTCTTGGCCGCCACCTGCTCCAACGCGGAGACGCACACCATCTTGTCTTGGGATTTTAACTCAACCGAGCTGCCGACCACCGGATCTCAAGATCCAGCGTCGGAGACTGTCTGTATATACAATAAGGGAACGAGGCTGCTCCTAGGGATACTAATTGGCATTGGGATCATCCTCTACATGGTGGGATCGTTGTGGATCGTGCTGTGGTAAAGGCGGAACAAGCAAATGCACGACACGGCCGCCGCCAGGCTTCAAACAGTGTTCGACCAACAAAGGGGGCCCCGGAGTTTTGCCTACAAAGAGTTGGCCAACGCCACAAATAATTTTGCAGAGGAAGGCAAGCTCGGGGCAGGAGGATTCGGGGCCGTGTAGGGGAGTCATTCCCAGCATGGGGAATGATCTCTGTGTGGCGATCAAAAAGATCTTGAGAGAATCCAAACAAGGGGAGAAAGAGTACATGTCGGAAGTCATCCTCTTCAGCCAGCTGCGCCACCGCAACCTGGTTCAGCTCATCGGCTACTGCCACGAGGCCGACGACTTCCTTCTTGTTTATGAATACATGCCCAACAGAAGCCTCGACAAGCACCTCTACGACGGCCACAGATTGCTCGGGTGGGCGGAGCGGCACAAGATCGCGCTCGGGCTGGCCTTGGCCTTGCTCTACCTCCACGAGGAGTGGGAGCAGTGCGTGGTACACCAGGATATCAAACCGAGCAACATGATGCTGGATCCCTATTTCAACGCCAAGCTCGGTGATTTCGGGCTGGCGAGGCTGGTCAACCACGACTGCATGGCGGTGACGACGATCCTGGCCAGGACGAGGGGGTACATCACGCCGGAGTACGAGAAGACAGGGAGAGCCCGGAAGGAATCCGACGTGTTCAGATTCGGGGTGGTGGTACTCGAGATCGCGTGCGGCCGGAAGCCCATCAACTACGCGGAGGTCCCCGAGAGGATAAATCTGGTGGAGTGGGTTTGGCGTTTGTACGAGAGAGGAGCGTGTCTAGAGGCTGCAGACTGAAGGCTGTGCGATGAGTTCGACCGGCGGGTCATGGAGAGGTTGATAGTGTTGGGATTGTGGTGCGCGCATCCTGACTTCAGGCTGCGGCCGTCGATAAGGTGGGCCGTCGGCGTTCTCAGCTTCGAAGCTCCATTGCCGGATCTGCCACCGCCGAACGTGGCGATGCAGGAAGGTAATAATAATGCAGGATCGTCATCATCATCAGGAGGAGAATCCTTGAACCAGATTTCTTCCTCTTCATATGCTTCCGGGCGTTGAAGTCTTTTTCTTCCTCTTCACGTATGCCTTCCTTCTTAATCCAGTATATTATTCTAACTAAATAAACTTATTCTTTGAGTACATATTACAATGGAGCATAAGGGAAGGTAGATAATCCTGATGAAATATTTATTTTGATGTAATCTTTATAAGCTAAGGTTTTGTGTAATATTTATTTCGAGAGTAAAATATGTATAAATAAGGGAGCTAGTAAATTACTTATGTTGAAGTTTATTTTTTTTATAAATAAAATAGATACTTCATTCACCACTTTATCTTTTACTGATAAATTTTTATATTCATATTTTTCAATAAATTTTATTTGCATGTATTAAATTTTTATTTTTTTTAATTTATTATAGAATCTAATTAGTGCATATTATTAATTAATTTTTAGTTAATTATATTTCTATAATAATTAATAATTTTGTTTTACTATTAATCTATATAAATTTTAGAGCAATATATTAACTGATTTATTTTTTAATTTATAATAATAATAATTATTTAGTAATTTAAAATATAAATTATTAAGCTACAACGATACATCACATGCATTGTATCCCTCCTATCGAGGTGACGAAGGGAAAAGAAGCAACAAAGAGCAGTAGCAAAGACAAAGACAAAGAGGAAGAAGACCAGGGGAAGCACAACAAGTCCTCCATTGACAGCCTCCGAAAGGAATGCAGAGAGGTGCCTTAGCGAGAGCTCCTCCTGTTTCAATTAGTAGTAACCTTTTCAACCTCAGGGAAGACTTCAGTCAAGTCAACTCTGCACTAATAAATTGGCAGCTACTACTCCTCTTCCTCTCTCGCAGCCTTCATTTTCTCACATCTCCAACCTCTTCCCTGTTCGATAGCATTGCAGCTCTCACGCTGGCCCATTGCACATTGAAGACATAAGCTTGTTTAGGATTGCATTATTATTAATATTATGTACTTAAGTTTTGCTTACACGTGTTTAGAATTATGCTATTAGTGGACAGTTATTTTGTTTGTGCAAGTTCTCTTTATTTATGAAATGAGAATACAGAAACAGTGACTCTGTTTTTTGTTCCTCCAAAATTCTATCTTGAGTTCTGGTGATGAACTCTCTGTGATCTTGCTTTCTCTCTCTGAATTGTTTTCCTACATTTGGTATCAGAGCCATACCATAAGGAAGATCAACGTTTTTTTTTCTCTTACTCCATCCGTGTGTGCGTAAAGGATTATCTAGAAGAGGTAGTTCTGCAACAATGAAGAAACAGCCGATGTTGACTCCGACAAGTGGGAAGACGACCACATCAGACTTGGTGGACTTCGGAGGTGGAATCAAAGCTTCATCAAGTGGAGGTCTTGGTGGCTGTCCATTGTTGAGGAAAGGAGGAAACTTTGTCATGTGGGCAATAAGAATCCGCTCCTTCCTAAAGGCACATGGAGTATGGGAAGCTATTGAGTCCAAGTGTGATCCAGATCAACCGTTGGATGAGCGCGTGGATAACATCGCAATATCTTTCATACATCAAGCTTAGTCAGATGAATTACTGACCTTAGTGGGTGATAAGGAGTCTGCGAAGGAAACCTGGGATGCATTGAAGAGCATCCATGGAGGAAATGAAAAGTTCCAGAAAGAAAGGATGAACCAATTGTGAGGTGAATTCGAAAGACTTTATATGACTGATAATGAGACGATTGATGAATTTGTAAATCGTCTTTCGTCTATTGTTACCGCAATGAGAAACATTGGGCAAAGAGTAAAAGAAGAACGCATAGTGGAGAAGTTGCTTCGTTCAGTCCCACCAAAATTTGATTCAATAGCAAGCAATCTGGAACAATTTGATGACATATCAACAATGACCCTAGAATATGTGGTGAGTGCACTTAAAACCTTTGAAGTTAGATTGCTAAGATTGCATCCTTCTGTGCCACCATCTGAAAATCAGGTACTCTTTGCACGAGCTCACTGGGAACAAAATACCCGAAGGACTAATGGTAACTTTCGTGGTCGTGGACGTGGCTCTCACAACAACTACAGAGGAGGCAGATCTCGTGGCCGGGGCAGAGGCTTTGGTGGCAAGAATACTGATGGTGGAGCTAGCAACAGCATCACATTTTATCAAGAGAAGCCAAAAAGAGATAAGTCTAAAGTCAGGTATTTTAATTGTAAAAATCTTGGTCATTATGCAGCTGAATGTACAAAGGATGAGACTATATTCTTAGCTGAGCAAAGTACAGGGAAACAAAAGCAGGATAGTATCCAACAACATATGGTTCTGATGACTGTAGAAGAAGAAAAGAAAACGTCAGAAGTATTATTACAAGGTATGACAGCAGAATCTAAGTTGGATGATTTTTGGTATTTGGATACTGGTGCCACAAGTCATAAGACAGGGAACAAATATTATTTTTACACCTTGGATGAATCAGTAGATGGCAATGTGAAATTTGGAGATGGCACACATGCTGAAGTTGCAGGAAGAGGCTCTTTATACTTTTCAGGAAAGGCAGGTAATACAATTCTTGTAACAAATGTTTTGTATATACCTTCTCTGAAACCAAACATTTTAAGTATTGGTCAGTTAGATGAGCTAGGTTATACAATTGTTATAAGAGATGGAATGTTATGTGTTACTGATAAACAAGGTCAGCAACTTATTTCAGTGAAAAGAGGTGAAAACAGAATGTATGTGATGCAGCTGAATATGTCTGACCACTGTTTGTTGACACCTACTGATACAGACAGTAAACTTTGGCATCAAAGGTATGGTCATCTAAATTATCGTTCTCTAAAGTTTATGTCTGATAAGTGTTTAGTTAAAGGCCTTCCTAAAATTGTTTTGACTAAGGAAATGTGCCAAGAGTGTGTTGCAATAAAATTGGCCAAATCATCCTTTCCTGATTTATCAACTTTTAGAGCTAAGGAGTTGTTAGAGTTAATTCATGGGGACTTGTGTGGTCCTATTGTTCCTTCATCATTAGGAGGGAGCAACTACTTCCTGCTTATAGTTGATGATTTTGCAAGATACATGTTTGTTTACATGCTGAAACACAAGTCTGATACTCTTGAGGCATTTAAGAAATTCAAATCAGTAGCTGAATCTGAATGTGGTAAACAACTTAAATCCTTTAGATCAGATAGGGGAGGAGAGTTCAATTCAAAAGATTTTAGTTTGTTTTGTCAACAGCAAGGTATCAGGAGGTACTTAACAGCTCCCTATTCTCCACAACAAAATGGAGTTGTGGAAAGGAGGAACAGGACAGTAATGTCCATGACCAGAACTCTATTGAAAACAAGGGAGGTGCCATTAGTTCTATGGGGAGAAGCTGTGAATGCAGCTGTCTACATTTTGAATAGATCTTTCTCTAAGAGTTTGAACAATGTAACTCCATATGAGTTATGGACTGGACGAAAACCGAACATAGCACATCTTAGAGTGTTTGGTTGCCAAGCATATGTGAAAATACTTAGTAAACACTTAAACAAACTTGCTGATAGGAGCAAGAAAGTAGTATTTGTTGGTTATGAATATGGATCCAAAGCCTATCGGTTCTTTGATCCAGAAACTAAATCTATAATTGTGAGTAGGGATTGCATCTTTGAAGAAGCTGCAATTCCAGATTGGCACGGTGAACAGTACCAGATAAATGAAGATGTTTCTGATTTTAATCATTTTCAGCAGCAGCATCCATTGAATGTTGATACTTTTAATGCTTTTAATACTCTAGCAAGTGATACTTTCGGTGGTTCAGCTATACAGATTGATACTTCTGCTAAACAAAGTATCAATAGAAATGATACATCTGTTTTTCAGCAACCAAATCAGCAAATTACAGAATCACAAAGTGATGTGCAGTTTGATACTTATGGTCAGTCCTTTGCTGGTGCATCCAGAGTTGAGCCTATACCATTTTCATTGGATTCTCCTCATCAGTTCACATGTGGAGGAAGTAATATAGATGACTCTTTTGAAGTGCCAAGGAAAACTCGAGCACTAAGTAGCATTTATAGAGCTATTGATGAGGTAAGTGACCCTACTAATCAAATACTTGGTCCTACTGATCAGATTCTTCTTTCACAGGTTCTAGAAAGTGAACCTTCAAATTTCAAAGAAGCAGTACAGCTAGAAGCATGGAGAAAGGCCATGGAGGAAGAATTTAAGCAGATAGTAAAGAATGACACTTGGATACTATCTGATTTGCCATCAGATCATAGTGCAATTGGTCTGAAATGGGTATTCAAGTTGAAGAAGAATGCCAAAGGAGCTATTATTAAGCATAAAGCAAGGCTCGTTGCAAAGGGCTATGTGCAATAAGAAGGTATAGACTATGAAGAAGTCTTTGCATCAGTAGCAAGACTTGAGTCTATTCGGTTGATCATTGCTGTTGCTGCTCAAAGAAGGTGGCAAGTACATCAGATGGATGTGAAATCAGCCTTTCTCAATGGAGTTCTTGAAGAAGAGGTATATGTTGATCAACCTGAAGGTTTTGTTGTAAGAGGGAAGGAAGGAAAAGTGTTAAGACTGAAAAAAGCATTGTATGGTCTTAAGCAAGCTCCAAGAGCTTGGAACCTGAAACTTGACAGGTCTTTAGTGGCACTTGGGTTCAAGAAAAATTCACAGGAGCCTGCTGTCTATGCTAAAGCAGTAAGTGGTCAACACCTTGTTGTCGGTGTCTATGTGGACGATCTGTTAATTACTGGTGCCAATTTGCATCAGATTCAAACATTCAAAGATCAGATGAAGCAAGAGTTTGAAATGACAGATTTGGGTCTTTTGCACTTTTATCTTGGTATGGAGATTCAGCAATCATTTGACAAGATAACGTTGGGGCAACATTTATATGCACAGAAAATTTTAAAGGATTTTGGCATGGTACACGCAAATCCTACACATACTCCTATGGAGGAGAGGCTTCAATTTCAGCAAGGTAGAAGTGTATCAGCTGTGGACAAAACTGAATATAGAAGGTTGATAGGTAGTTTGAGGTATCTAACTCATACTAGACCTGATCTAATGTATTCTGTTGGAGTTCTTAGCAGGTTTATGGAGGCACCAAATATTGAACATCTAAATGCAGCAAAGAGGGTGCTTAGGTACTTGAAAGGAACAATAGATTATGGTCTCGTTTATCAAAAAGGAGATCAAGCACAATGCAAGTAAAAGGGCTACAGTGATAGTGATCATGCCGGTTGCAATGAAGATAGGAAAAGCACAAGTGGAATGATTTTCTTGCTTGGAAATAGTCCTATCAGTTGGGGATCATCAAAACAGAAAATTGTGGCTCTAAGTTCGTGTGAAGCGGAGTATGTTGCATTGACAGGTGCAACTTGTCAAGGGATATGGCTGGCTCGATTTTTATCTGATTTACTTGGTGAACCAGTGCAAAAGGTTCCATTATTTGTGAATAATATGTCAGCCATCGCGTTAAGTAAAAATCCTGTATATCATAGTCGGTCCAAGCACATTGATACACGTTATCATTTTGTTCGTGAATGTGTTGAGAAGGGACAAGTGGAGATCATTTATGTCGGCACTTATGAGCAAAGAGCTGACATTTTTACAAAGGCATTAGGGAGACAAAAATTTGTTGAATTCAGAACCTTGCTGGGTTTACAACAGCTCAAGAACAAGGAACAAGCTTAGGAGGGAGATTGAAGACATAAGCTTGTTTAGGATTGCATTATTATTAATATTATGTACTTAAGTTTTGCTTACACGTGTTTAGAATTATGCTGTTAGTGGACAGTTATTTTGTTTGTGCAAGTTCTCTTTATTTATGAAATGAGAATACAGAAATAGTGACTCTGTTTTTTGTCCCTCCAAAATTCTGTCTTGAGTTCTGGTGATGAACTCTCTGTGATCTTGCTTTCTCTCTCTGAATTGTTTTCCTACACACATTGCCTCTCTTCCTGCCTTCCGCTCCTCGTTCGCCCCCTCTGACTCACGCTGTCCAATTTCGCAAGGCCTTTCTTCCTGCCTTCCGCTTCTCGTTCGCCCCCTCTGACCCGTTCTCCGCCCACAGCTTTAGCTTCCAACCTCCTTCTCTACGACTGCCCTAGGACTATCTAGTTAGGTACGTGCAGTAAACCTCTCCGGAGCTGAACACGTCGGAATCCTTGCGGGTCTTCCTTGTCTTCTCGTATTCCGGCACGATGTACCCCGCCCTCGCCCTGGCTTAGACAGTCGTCAAATCTGTGCTGTTGTGGTCGACCACCCTCGCCAGCCCTAACTCGTCGTGCTGCGCGTTGAGTTCGAGATCCAGTTTCACATTGCTCGGTGCATCACGCACTTAGAACAACGCCGACGTCAGCTCTAACGCGTTATTGTGCTGCTCCTCCCCACCCGAGCAATCTGCCGGCGTCGTGGAGGTGCTTGTCGAGGCTTCTGTTGCGGGTGGTGCGACTGGCTGAAGAGAGTGACTTCAAACAACCACTCTTTATCCCATTGCATGCATTCTTTGGAGATCTTGTTGATCGCCGCATGGAGATCACCGTTCGTGCCGGGGAGAACTCTCTTTGAGACGGCCCCAGATCCTCCTGCCCCGAGCTTCCCTTCCTCTGCAAATTTTTCTGTGGTGTCGGCCAAATCTTGGCAGGCAAACCTTCTCGGCCCCATTCCCTGGTGGCAGAACGCAGGCAGAAGCACGGCGGCGGCGGCTGCGGCTGAACGGCCTTCCCCGCGTAAGTTGCATTAGATTGTATTACGGCAGAAGCTTTGAGAATATAATTTGAGAAGATTCGGCTGAATTTGGAAAGTACGAGGATGAGGTATTTTCTTTTTCATTTAGCATCTGGCAAGCCTTGACAATTTAATGTTACAACTCGACATGAGATATGCATGACAACCTACAAAAATTCCCTTTTAAATTTGTCTATAAGTCTAGTGTGGTGTATAGAATAAGGTGGCAGATGCACTTATTAGTTATTATGTGACAGGAAATTGTAGGTTTCTATCTAGTTCAGAACTTATGAAACTAATGGTGATCTTTTAGAAATATGGGGAAAGTGTGTAAAAAAATCTACCAGCTATTGACTTTCACCTTGCTCATGTTAGGCGACCAATTTTGTATTCCTAAGGAATCATTAAGGGAAAAACTTATCAAGGACCTTCATGGCAACGAGTAGCAGGTTCAGCTGCGGTTTGATATTTTCTCCCCTGACTTCAAAATTTCTCGGTTCAGTCTGGTTCAATAGTGTTAAAAGTTTAGTGGTAGATATATTTAGAATTTTTATTGTACTTAAGCTGAGTTGATAGATAACCAACTAAAACAGGGGACTACTCTTCTTTCAGCACTAAATCAAATCCAACCATCTTAAATTTTCAATTAAGTTTGCTGAACTATTTTGCTGTGTGTGACTTGTAGAAGTCTCCGTAGCGAGTCAGTCAATTTAAGAAGGTTAAAAGTGAGGTGCCAGCAGAGAGGGAGCCCTCTCTCTCTCATTGGCAATGGCGAACCTGTGCTGCTTCCCCTGGTCTTCCTCTTTCTCTTTGCTGCTGCTCTTTGTTGCTTCTCTTCCCTTTGTAACCTCTCTCAACTTCACCTTCAACTTCACCAGCTCCGACGGCATCCGAATCGATCAACGCCTCATCATCCAAGGCGACGTCTCTCCCACAATCCACGACATTGAGCTGACTAAGAACAACTACGGCTACAATGTCACACGCAGCTTCGGGCGAGTTCTGTATGGCGATCGGATCCGCCTCTTGGACGCCGCCTCAGGTAACCTCATGGCCAGCTTCACCACCCATTTCTCCTTCAAAATTAGCAACTACTCCGACAGTAATGTCAGCGACGGGTTCGCCTTTTTCCTTGCTCCGATGTCGGAGATACCCATCCTGACCAACACCGCAAAGGGAGAAAATCTCGGCCTTTTCAACGACTCCGCTAACCGAGTTGTGGCAGTGGAGTTCGATACCTACCATAACCATTTTGATCCCTTCGACAATCACATAGGGATCGATGTTTATTCCATCAAGTCTATCGCCTCTATCGCGTTAGTTAATTTTAGCATGAGTAACCGCAGCAACACTGCGCACGCTACAATGAAGTACGACGGCGGTGCTCTGAACTTGTCCGTTCTCCTCTCTTACTCATTGGAGGATCCCTCGGTCGATGGTCGGAGCTGGAAAGTTTCGAGTGTGGTAGATTTGAGGAAGTACCTACCGGAAGAGGTATACGTCAGCATCTCGGCCGCCACCGGTGCCAGCGCGGAGGTGCACACCATTTTGTCCTGGGACTTCAACTCAACCGAGCTGCCGGCCACCATATCTCCAGTCCCAGCGCCTGAAATCTTCGATAGACATAATAATAGAAAGAGGCTGCTACCGGGGGCAGTAATTGGCCCTCTGCTCGTCCTCTGCGTACTGGGATTACTGTGCTTCGTGCTGTGGCAGATGTGGAAAAAGCAAAGACGCCAAATGGAGGCGGCCGCCGCCTCGCTTCTGCCTGTGCTCCGCCAACCAATGGGGCCGAGGAGTTTTACCTACCAAGATTTGGCCGATGCCACAAACAATTTCGCAGAGAAAGGGGAGAAAGAGTACATTTCGGAAGTCGTCCTCTTCAGCCGTCTGCGCCACCGCAACCTGGTGGTGCAGCTCATCGGCTACTGCCACGAGGCCAGCTGGCGTAACAAACAATTTCGCAGAGGAAGGGAAGCTCGGGGCGGGAGGATTCGGGCGTGTACAGGGGGGTCATTCCCAGCTCAAGGAATGATCTCCGTGTGGCGATCAAGAAGATCTTCAGAGAATCCAAGCAAGGGGAGAAAGAGTACATGTCGGAAGTCATCGTATTCAGCCAGCTGCGCCACCGCAACCTGCTGCAGCTCATCGGCTACTGCCACGAGGCCAACGACTTCCTTCTTGTTTACGAATACATGCCCAACAGAAGCTTCGACAAGCACCTCTACGATGGCCACAGATTGCTCGGGTGGGCGGAGCGGCACAAGATCGCGCTCGGGTTGGCCTCGGCCGTACTCTACCTCCATGAGGAGGGGGAGCAGTGCGTGGTGCATCGGGACATCAAACCGAGCAACGTGATGTTGGATCCCGATTTCAACGCGAAGCTCGGGGACTTCGAGCTGGCGAGGCTGGTCGACCACAACTGCACGACGGTGACGACCAACCTGGCCGGGACGAAGGGGTACATCGCGCCGGAGTACGAGAGGATAGGGAGGGCCAGGAAGGAATCAGACTTGTTCAGCTTCGGGGTGGTGCTGCTCGAGATCGCCTGCGGCCGGAAGCCCATCAACTACGCAGAGGCCCCTGACAGGGTAAATCTGGTGGAGTGGGTGTGAGGGTTGTACGAGAGAGGGGCGTGCCTGGAAGCTGCAAACCGGAGGCTGTGCAATGAGTTCGACTGGCGGCTGATGGAGCGGTTGATGGTGCTGGGATTGTGTTGCGCGCACCCTGACTTCAGTCTGCGACCGTCGATAAGGCGGGCCATCGGCGTTCTCAGCTTCGAAGCTCCTTTGCCGGATCTGCCGCGGCTGAATGCTGCGAGGCAAGAAGGTAATGATGCAGCGGCATCGTCATCGTCGGGTGGACAATCCCTCAACTACATTTCTTCCTCTTCATATTCCGCCGGGCGTTGACGATCCACCGTTTCTTTTACTGTTCTTTTTTTTTCCATATGTCAGAATCAGGTTTCAACAGCATTCCTTTCTCTGCTCATAATATTTGTGCCCGTCCAGTTTATTAGTTTACATAATTGGAAGGGAAAAAAAAGTTGTTCACCTGGATAGATTTAATAAAACAACTAAAAATACTTAGGCATCTAATATTTTAATATAATAGTGATTTCTAAGTAATATTTAGATGCCAATCTAATATCAAAACTCAAAGATAACTCACTGTAATTATATAATTATAGATAAATAAATAAATAATAGGTCAATTAAATTATTCTTTATAAATAAATTTTTAAATAAAAATAAAAATTAACAATATACATGTCACTATTAATAGGTAGCTTCAAATGCACAGTAGGACGATTGAAATTATATGAAACACATAAGCGTGGCCCAAATAAATAAATAAATTATTTATGCACCTCAAAGACATCACCTCAATAATTAATTAATCTATAACCAAGTACCCAGCCCAAATAAATAAACAAATTATTTATGCGGCTTAGAGACATCACCTCAATAATTAATTAATCCATAACCAATCAAATGCTACTAATATTTTGACTGCATTAAAAATTTTAGAGCACTTGCTCTTACTGGATACAGCGAGATTAAGGTGATAAGGTGATAATATTAAAAATTTTAGAGCACTTGCTCTTGAGAGTGACTTGAGAAATTAATAATTTTTTACTCAGCTGAATAAAAATAAAATATTAAATTTTATTGTAAAATATTCGAGATGTATATTTTTAATATATTTACTTAAAATATTAGAGTTTATTGTAAAATAATGGAGATGTTTATTTTTAATATATTTACTTAAATGACTTTTATGATTAGCTCATGTACCGATGGTATAAATAAACAATGTAATATTTTTACATTTTATTATTTTATTTTATTTATAGAAATACAATTAATATATAAATTTACTATAATTAATCACCTTTTATTAATTAATAGCCGGAATAATATATACACAATTTATGCATGCTACTTATGAGCTCTAACACTCAGAAAATTTATATCTATTTCACGAGTACAGCTACGTTAATGTCCAAGCTCAATCTCACTGGATGACCAATTTTTTGACCCAAGCTCGTGACATCACAAGAGTATACTTGGGAAGCAAAGCAAACATGGTATGTAATCAACTTAAATATTTTTAAATTTTTATTTGAGCTAAAAATTTTAAATTTTTTATTTGGTAAAAAATCATTTTACTTTTTTTAATTATCCAACTTAAATATTGATTTTTTTAAAACGTATTAATAAAACTTAAATTTTTTTATATTTTTTAACTTAATTTCATCATAAAAATTAGACTATTCTTACTAAATTTTTTAAAAAAATTTAAAAAATATTTTCACAACTAAATATATGGCATCCAAATTATAAATCGGATTTTAAATTCACGTAATTAACAAACTATTAATTTATATGGGTATAGAGAATTCAAGATATTTTATTGAATTGACCTTTTTTTAGTTATTGACTTGGAAAAGTCCAAGAAGCTAATAATTAAAACAGCAATGGAGAGAAATGAATGAAGCTCTCTTGCTTGCTCACTCACTCCGGATACCTCTGCAATCCTTTCCGAGGTTGCAATGGAGAACTTGCTCTGCTTCCTCCGCTCTTTCTCTCTGTCTTCGTCTTTGCTACTGCTCTTTGTTTCCTCTTTTCCCTTCGTCGCCTCGCTCAACTTTACCTGCAACTTCACCGGCTCCGACGGCGTCCGAGTCGCTAAGGACCCCAACTTCGAAGCCGACGCCACCGCCACGACCGACGGCATCCAGCTGACCGGCACAATTGATGCCCTAGGCAGCATCGGTCGTGTTCTGGCTTCCGACCGCCTTCGTCTTTCGGACGCTGCCTCAGGTAAGCTCAGCAACTTCACCACCCATTTCTCCTTCAAGATCAGCGAGTACCCCAACGTCAGTAACAAAGACAGGTATTCTAACCAAACGATCATAAAATCTTATCAGATGATGCCTTAACTAAGTATATATTAATATTTTTTATTAAATCTTAATTTTATCTAACATTCTACTATCTCAGCATCTTCTTTTACCACTTGTTGAGGACTATTGATAATTCAAAGTCAAATCAAATTGGAACTTTCTATTAAACAACCAAGCAATTATATTTTGTTGACTATTTGTTATGTTGAGTTTGAAAAGTACTCCTTCCGAGTGTAAGAAGTTATTTAAGAATACAACTGTGGATAACTGGAGATGGAGATCTCCAGCTGCATTCCTTTCCGAGCTTGGCAATGGCAAACTTGTTTTGCTCTTCCTTACTCTTTCTCATCGTTGCTTGTTTTCCCTTCGTCACCTCGCTCAACTTCACCTACAACTTCACCGGCTCCAATGGCAAGCGACTCGCTGAAAACCTCAACCTAGAAGGCGACGCCACCACCACAACCGACGGCATCGAGCTGACTGACACAGTCAAAGTCCAGTTCAGCGTTGGACGAGCTCTGTTCCCAGGCCGGCTCCGCCTCTGGAGGGACTCCGCCTTCGGTAAACTCAGAACCAGCTTCACCACCCATTTCTCCTTCAGGATCAGCAGCTACCCTGGCTACAACAGCAGCGACGGCCTCTCCTTCTTCCTCGCCCCCATCTCGGAGCAACACATCCCGACCAACTCCAACGGAGGATCTCTTGGCCTTTACAATGGCTCCGATATTAGGGTCGTGGCGGTGGAGTTCGATAGCTCGTTTAACGAATATTTTGATCCCCCGAGCGATCACGTTGGGATCGATGTTTATTCCATCAAGTCGATCGCCGTTGCCGAGCTGGTGAATTTTAGCATCAGCAATGGAAGCAACACTGCGCACATCACGGTGAAGTACGACGGCCCTGCTACGAACTTGTCTGTTCTCCTCTCTTACTCATCGGCGGATCCCTCCATCGATGGGCGAAGCTGGAACCTGTCGAGTCCAATAAATTTGACGAGGTACTTGCCACAAGAAGTACTCATCGGCTTCTCGGGAGCCACTGCCGGCGGCGCGGAGTCTCACACCATCTTGTCTTGGGACTTCAACTCCACTGATCCGCCGACGGTGGATAGATCTCCACCTCCAGGGCGGGACATCGGCAATGGAGACAAAAATGGGATGGCGCTGCTGCAGAGAACAGCAATTGGCATCGGGATCAGCCTCTGCGTGCTGGGAACGTTGTGGTTCGTGCTGTGGCGGTGGCGGAAGAAGCAAAGACGACGCGGCACGGCCGTTGCCGCCACCGTCAGGCTTCAAACTGTGTTCGACCAACAAAGGGGGCCGCGGAGTTTTGCGTACCAAGATTTGGCCAACGCCACTAACAATTTTACAGAGAAGCTCGGGGCGGGAGGATTCGGGGCCGTGTACAAGGGGGTCATTCCCAGCTCGGGGAATGATCTCCGTGTGGCGATCAAGAAGATCTTCAGAGAATCCAAGCAAGGGGAGAAAGAGTACATGTCCGAAGTCATCGTCTTCAGCCAGCTGCGCCACCGCAACCTGGTGCAGCTCATCGGCTACTGCCACGAGGCCGACGACTTCCTTCTTGTTTACGAATACATGCCCAACAGAAGCCTCGACAAGCACCTCTACGACGGCCACAGATTGCTCGGGTGGGCGGAGCGGCACAAGATCGCGCTCGGGTTGGCCTCAGCCGTGCTCTACCTCCACGAGGAGTGGGAGCAGTGCGTGGTGCACCGGGACATCAAACCGAGCAACGTGATGCTGGATCCCGATTTCAACGCGAAGCTAGGCGACTTCGGGTTGGCGAGGCTGGTCGACCACGATTGTACGGCGGTGACGACAAACCTAGCGGGGACGAAGGGGTACATCGCACCGGAGTACGAGAGGACAGGGAGGGCCAGGAAGGAATCCGACGTGTTCAGCTTAGGGATGGTGCTGCTCGAGATCGCCTGCGGCCGGAAGCCCATCAACTACGTGGAGGCCGCGGACAGGGTAAATTTGGTGGAGTGGGTGAGGGGGTTGTACGAGAGAGGGGCTTGCCTGGAAGCTGCAGATCGGAGGCTGTGCGATGAGTTCGACCGGCGGCTGATGGAGAGGTTGATGGTGCTGGGATTGTGGTGCGCGCACCCTGACTTCAGTCTGCGACCGTCGATAAGGCAGGCCATCGGTGTTCTCAGCTTCGAAGCTCCTTTGCCGGATCTGCCGCCGCTGAACGCGGCGAGGCAGGAAGGTAATGATGCAGCGGCGTCGTCATCATCGGGTGGACAATCCCTAAACTACATTTCTTCCTCTTCATATTCCTCCGGGCGTTGACGATCCACCGTTTCTTTTACTGCTCTTTTTTTCCCATCTGTTAGAATCAGGGTTGAAGAGCATTCCATTCTCCGCTCAAAATATTTGTGCACGTCTAATTTTTTAGTTTACATACTTTGAAGGAAAAAAAAAGATAGTTGTTCACCTATATAGATTTAATAAAACAACTAAAAATAGTTAGGCATCTAATATTTTAATATAATAGTGATTTCTTAGTAATATTTAGATGTCAATCTCATATCAAAACTAAAAGAGAACTTGCTATAATTGTATAATTATAGTTAAATAAATAAAAAATAGGTCAATTAAATTATTTATATATAAATAATTTTTAAATATAGGAGGTGAGTCGAGGATTGCTAACAAACAAATTATAATGAGAAAATTTTGATGTACGATGGTGTAATTATACTAAAATAATGTAATATTTTATTAGTGAATGACAAGATTATTTATTTGTTAAAATTTTTTTAATATAAAAATAACAATTATCAATATAGATGAAACACATTAGAGCTAATTTTTTAAAGTCCCCGGATAAACAAATAAATTATTTAAACACCTTATTAAAGAGATCACTCAATAATTAATTAATATATAAATTTACTGTAATTAATCACCATATACTGTGATTACAAAAGAAATACATAATATTCATCAATCAAAATTGCTATTTTCCTCATGGTTTGTGGCACCCAACCTACAGAAAATTTGATATCCAGTCATTATTTGTTTGATGAGTACATCTACTTTAGTGTCTAAGCTCAATCTCATTCACACCGGATGACCAATTTTTCTGACCCAAGTTCAATCAAATTAAATTGAGTGTGACATTGCAGGAGAATACCTGGGAAGCAAAGCAAACATGGTATGTATTAAATAGTAGATATTATGAATTGACCATCCAACAAACCAAGCTAAAAAATTTTAAGTTTTAATTTGGTAAAAAAATCATTTTTTTAAATTATCCAATTTAATTATCTATTTTTCAAAAAATACGTATTAATAATTTTTTTAACAAACTATTAATTTAAATGGGTATAAAATAATTCAAGATATTTTATTAAATTGAGCTTTTCTTTTAGTTATTGATTTGGAAAAGTCCAAGAAGCTAATAATTAAAACAGGAGAGAAATGGATGATGCTCTCTCACTCACTCACTCAGGTTGCCTCTGCAATCCTTTCCGAGGTTGGCAATGGCGAACTTGCTCTGCTTCCCCCGCTCTTTCTCTTTGTCTTCGTCTTTGCTACTGCTCTTTGTTTCCTCTTTTCCCTTCGTTGTCTCGCTCAACTTCACCTACAACTTCACCGGCACCGACGGCGTCCGAGTCACTAAGCGCCTCAACTTCGAAGCCGACGCCACCGCCACGACCGACGGCATCCAGCTGACCGACACAATCGATGTCCTAGGCAGCATCGGTCGTGTTGTGGCTTCCGACCTCCTCCGCCTTTGGGACGCCGCCTCAGGTAACCCCAGGAGCTTCACCACCCATTTCTCCTTCAAGATGAGCGAGTACCCCAACGTCAGTAACAGCGGCGATGGGCTGGCTTTCTTCTTCACACCCTTCTCGGAGCAGTCCATTCCTGCCGACTCCGGTGGAGGAAACTTCAGCGTTTTCAGTAACTCCGCGAATAACCAAGCGGTGGCGGTAGAGTTTGATACTAGCGGAACGAAAACATTGATCCCAAGGGCGATCACATAGGGATCGATGTCAATTCCAGCAAGTCGATCGCCGTGGTCCGATTAGTTAATTTCAGCATGAGTAACGGCAGCAACACTGCACGCGCTAGAGTGAAGTAAGACGGCGGTGCGGTGAGCTTGTCCGTTCTCCTCTCTTACTCATCGGAGGATCTCCTCTCTTTTCTCATTTTTTTACTTAGTGAGTTAATGTATTTATTAACAAGAAGAGGAAGAAGAAGAAGAAGGATTTGGACTTGAACTCAAGTAGGTTTGAGGTCCTGGAACAATGAATCCCACCTGATCGGCGCATCGGCACCACTGTCCCCGCCGGAGAGCAACTTGATCAGCAAAGAAGCAGCCACCTTTCTTCCTGAACCGCCATCGATGAGCAGCAGCCGTTGCCTCACATTGACCATCTGCCTCTTCCTAGTCATCATCTTCGCCTTCTTTGGATTCAATGCATAAGTTTACCCGTGTGTATAAAACTCAGTTGCTGTGACCAGATGAACATAGAGTTTTATACTACATGTACATTCTATATAGATAAATATATACTGAAATTATTCAAAATAGGTATAATAAGTGGAATGTTATAAATTTTACTTTTTCAACTTATATTATAAATGTATAAGTTTACAATATTTACATTTTTTTTAACTCTTTAAATATATTAAACTCACGGTATTTTATATAGAGTCATTGATCTAGGAGAGACTCTGATCAATTGTATAGCTTGATTGACGGATTGATTAAGCATGACATCTTTCCTTTTCTTCTACCCTCTTTTCCAGTACGGCAAGAGGAGAATGCCAAGAGAAAGAAAAAAGGAAAAAAAAATAAAGTTTCTGTTTTTTAATCATAGAAAGAAGTACTTGAGATGTTCGTTCTGAGTAAAACAGTGATATAAAATGATACGAGAATGATTTGAAAATAAAAATTTAGTTGGGAATAAAATATGCAAGTTACATCATTTTTTTACATCATGCCAAAATTAATTTTCCTAAGGAGCAGCTGGATTTACTCATTTTCAATTCTTTCTCTTGGCATTCTGTTAGGTTGACTTGAATACTTTGTTGAACAAACTTGAAAAATCTCCCTAGCAAAGTTTTAAAAGGCCAAGTGAGACAGCAATGGAGAGATGATCTCTCGCTCAGCACACCTTTGTGTCGTTCCTTTCTGTGGTTGGCGATGTTGAACTTGGTGTGCTGCTTCCCCTGGTCTTCCTCTCTGTCTTTCCTACCGCTCTCTGTTGCTTCTTTTCCCTTCGTCAACTCACTCAACTTCACCTTCAAATTCACCGGCTCCGACGGCGTCCAAATCGCTCAAGGCCTCCACTTTTCAGGCGACGCCTCCCCCACAACCGACGGCTTCAAGCTGGCGAGTAACATCAATGGCCAGGATGCCACCTACAGTGTCCGCCGAGTTCTGTATCGCAACCGGCTCCGACTCTGGGACTCCACCTCAGGTAACATCACCACCTTCACCACCCATTTCTCCTTCATAATTAGCAACTACTCTGTTAGAGGAGCAGATGGGCTCACTTTTATCCTCGCCCCTCCATCGGAGCAATCCATCCCCAACCACTCAGCTGGAGGAAACCTTGGCCCTTTCAATGATTCCGCTAACCAAGTCGTGGCGGCGGAGTTCGATTACCATTCGAACCCTTATGATCCCCCCAACGATCATGTAGGGATCGATGTCTACTCCATCAAGTCGATCGCCTCTGTCGAGTTGGTAAATTTTAGCCTCAGTAACGGCAGCAGCACTGCGCACGCTACAGTGAAGTACGGCGGTGCTTTGAACTTATCCGTTCTCCTCTCTTACGCATCGAAGGATACCTCGGTCGATGGTCGGAGCTGGAAGGTAGATTTGAGGAAGTACCTACCGGAAGAGGTATATGTCGGCTTCTCAGCCAGAACTGGCCAGGACACAGAGGCACACACCATCTTATCTTGGGATTTCAACTCAATCGAGCTGCCGATCTCCGGATTTGAAGCCCCGGCGTCGGAGACTCTCGGTAAACACGACAAGGGAACGAGGCCGCTTCTGGGGATACTAGTTGGCATTGGGATCATCCTCTGCGTGCTGGGATCGTTGTGGTTCATGATGTGGCAACGGCGGAGCAAGCAATGGCACGGCACGGCACGGCCGTCGCTAGGCTTCAAACAGTGTTTGACCAACAAAGGGGGCCGGGGAGTTTTGCCTACCAAGATTTGGCCAATGGCACAAACAATTCCGCAGAGGCAGGGAAGCTCGGAGCGGGGGGATTCGGGGCCGTGTATAGGGGGGTCATTCCCAGCTCGGGGAATGATCTCCGTGTGGCCATCAAGAAGATCTCCAGAGAATCTATGCAAGGGGAGAAAGAGTACATGTCGGAAGTCATCCTCTTTAACCAGCTGCGACACCGCAACTTGGTGCAGCTCATCGGCTACTGCCACGAGGCCGACAGCTTCCTTCTTGTTTACGACTACATGCCCAACAGAAGCCTTGACAAGCTCCTCTACGACGGCCACAGATTGCTCGGGTGAGCGGAGCGGCACAAGATCGCGCTCAAGCTGGCCTCGGCTGTGCTATACCTCCACGAGGAGTGAGAGTAGTGCGTGGTGCACCGGGACATCAAACCGAGCAACGTGATGCTGGATCCCGATTTCAACGTGAAGCTCGGCGACTTCGGGCTGGCGAGGCTGGTCGACCACGACTGCACGGCGGTGACGACCAACTTGGCCGGGACGAAGGGGTACATCGCGCTGGAGTACGAGAGGACAGGGAGGGCCAGGAAGGAATCGGACGTGTTCAGCTTAGGGGTGGTGCTGCTCGAGATCGCCTGCGGCCGGAAGCCGATCAACTACGCGGAGGCCCCGGACAGGGTAAATCTGGTGGAGTGGGTGTGGGGGTTGTACGAGAGAGGGGCGTACCTGGAAGCTGTAGATCAGAGGCTGTGCGATGAGTTCGACCGGCGGTTGATGGAGAGGTTGATGGTGCTGGGATTGTGGTGCGCACACCCTGACTTTAGTCTATGACTGTCGATAAGGCGGGCCATCGGCGTTCTCAGCTTCGAAGCTCCTTTGCCGGATCTGCCGCCGCTGAACGCTGCAAGGCAGGAAGGTAATGATGCAACGGCATCGTCATCGCCGGGTGGACAATCCCTGAACTACATTTCTTCCGCTTCATATTCCTCCGGGCGTTGACGATCCACCGTTTCTTTTAGGGTTGAAGAGCATTCCTTTCTCCGCTCATAATATCTGTGCACGTCTAATTTTTTAGTTTAAATACTTGGAAGGAAAAAAAAAGAAGATAGTTGTTCACCTATATAGATTTAATAAAACAACTTAAAATAGTTAGGCATCTGATATTTTAATATAATAATGATTTCTTAGTAATATTTAGATGTCAATCTCATCTCAAAACTCAAAGAAAGCTCGCTATAATTATATAATTATAGATAAATAAATAAAAAATAGGTCAATTAAATTATTTATTTATAAATAATTTTTTAAATATAAAAATAACAGTGAACAATATACATGAACAAAGACATCACTGAATAATTAATTAATATATAATTTTACTGTAATTAATCATTACATAATTTGTGTATGCTACTCTGATTACAAAAGAAATACATAATATTCATCAATCAAAATTGCTATTTTCCTTATTAATTGTAGCACCCAACTCGCAGAAAATTTGATATCCAGTCATTATTTGTTTGATGAGTACATCTACTTTAATGTCTAAGCTCAATCTCATTCTCACAGGATGACCATTTTTTTCTGACCCAAGTTCAATCAAATTAAATTCGGCGGAGGAAACTTCGGGGTTTTCAGTAACTCCGCGAATAACCAAGCGGTGGCGGTAGAGTTTGATACCTGGCGGAACGAAAACGTTGATCGCCAGGGTCATCACATAGGGATCGATGTCAATTCCAGCAAGTCGATCGCTGTGGTCCGATTAGTTAATTTTAGCATGACTAACAGCAGCAACACTGCACATGCTACAGTGAAGTACGACGCCAGTGCGATGAACTTATCCGTTCTCCTCTCTTACTCATCGGAGGATCCCTCGGTCGATGGTTGAAGCTGGAGCGTCTCAAGTGTGGTAGATTTAAGGAAGTTCCTACCGGAAGACGTAGCTGTCGGCTTCTCGGCCACCACCGGGCTCAGCGCCGAGGCGAACACTATCTTGTTGTGGGACTTCAACTCAACCGAGCTGCTGACCACCATATCTCCAGCCCCATCGTCGAAGATCTCCGATAGACATAATAATAGAAAGAGGCTGCTACTGGGGGCAGTAATTGGCCCTTTGCTCATCCTCTGCGCACTGGGATTACTGTGCTTCGTGCTGTGGTAGAGGCGGAAAAAGCAAAGACGCCAAAGGGCGGCCGCCGCCGCCGTCTCCCCCTCCGCCAGGCTTCTGCCTGTGCTCCACCAACCAATGGGGCCGAGGAGTTTTACCTACCAAGATTTGGCTGATGTCACAAACAATTTCGCGGAGGAAGGGAAGCTGGGGGCAGGAGGATTTGGGGCCATCTACAAGGGAGTTCTCGCCGGCATGAACAGTGGAGATCTCCCCGTGGCGATCAAGAAGATCTCCAAAGAATCTATGCAAGGGGTGAAAGAGTACTTGTCGGAAATCACTCTCTTCAGCCAGTTGCGCCACCGCAACCTGGTGCAGCTCATCGGCTACTGCCACGAGGCCGACGCCTTTCTTCTTATCTACCAGTACATGCCCAACAGAAGCCTTGACAAGCATATCTACAAGGCTGACCGGTTTCTCGGGCTGGTCGAGCGGCACAAGATCGCACTCGGGCTGGCAGCGGCGTTGCACTACCTCCACGAGGAGTGGGAACAGTGCATCCTCCACAGGGACGTCAAACCGAGCAACGTGATGCTGGATCTGGAATACAACGCAAAGCTCGGCGATTTCGGATTGGCGAAGCTGGTGGACCACAGCTGCATGGCGGCGACGACCGTCCTCGCCGGGACGAGGGGGTACATCGCACCGGAGTACGAGAAGACAGGGAAGGCCCGCAAGGAATCGGACGTGTTCAGCTTCGGAGTGGTGGTGCTCGAGATGGCGTGCGGCCGGAAACCCATCAACTACGAGGCGGACGACCTCGATCAGATAAATCTGGTGGAGTGGGTGTGGGGGTTTGTACGAGAGAGGGGCGTGTCTGGAAGCTGCAGCGGAGGCTGTGCGGTGAGTTCGATGAGCCGCTCATGGAGAGGTTGATGGTGGTGGGATTGTGGTGCGCGCACCGGGATTACAGGCTGCGGCCGCCGATAAGGCAGGCCATCGGCGTTCTCAGCTTTGAAGCTCCGTTGCCGGATCTGCCGGCGCTTAAGGTGCAGAAGGAGGAAGCTAATGATGCGACGACATCATCATCATCCGGAGTGCAATCTATGAACACAATGTCTTCTGCTTCTTATGCTTCGGGGCGTTGAGGATGTGTTGCAGATGTATTCAGTTTTCTCCTTTAACAGCTCTTTGTTTTAGAAACTTAATGTTTCTGCGCTCTCTGCTTCATTACGCTGTATTTGAAGAATTTTAAAAAAATAATTGAAATGGGTGGAGAGGCTAAATGTATGTTTTATTTTAATTCACTTAATAACTAATATGATCTATTTACATGAGATAAACTTAAATTTTTTAAGACTACACAATCATTTTTATATTTATATCCAATCTTATTAAAGATAAATAGAAAGAGGGAATGAAATGATATAGGAGAATGATTTGATATGTTCAGCAAGATATGAAAATAAAATAAATTAGTTGAAAATGAACTATGCAAGCTGCTTCTATGTTATATTTTATTGAACTATTCTGCTATGCTGACGTTGTTGATTTGAAATGTCTCCGTAGCAAGTTTTAATAGCTGAGTGAGAGAGCAATGGAGAGGTTCCCCTGTTCCTTTCTTCTGCGGTTGGCCATTGCGAACCCCTGTTCTTTGTGCTTGCTACTGCTCTTTGTTGCTTCAATTCCCCTAGCAATCTCTCTTTTCTTCAGCTTCAACTTCACCGGCTCCGATGGCATCCGAATCGCTCGACGGAGTCGAACACCATTTTGCCTTGGGATTTAAACTCGACCGAGCTGCCGACCACCGGATCTCGAACTCCAGCGTCGGAGACTGTTAGTAAATATGATCAGGGAAGGGTACGAGGGTACTCCTGGGTATACTAATTGGCATTGGGATCATCCTCAGCAGGCTGGGATCGTTGTGGTTCGTGCTATGGCAACAGCGGAATAAGCAAAGGCAAAAAAAGGGGGCCGCTGAGTTTTGCCTACCGAGATTTAGCCAACACCACGGACAATTTCACAGAGGAAGATGAGAAAGTGTACGTGTCGGAAGTCATCCTCTTCAGCTAGCTGTGCTTATGACTTCAATACTCACTGACCTAAATAATGCTGATTAAGGATTTTTATTAATACGTAATATTTTTTCCTTAGCTTATTTAATTGGTGTCGGCATCAATAATATCATACCACACAATCCTATTAGACGATACATCATCATTTAATTAGGAAAACATCAAGCAATCAATTGAGCTCAATCAAAATCCTTGAATACTGTACTCTTCCTTGGGAACTCGGAGACCCACCATATGGAAGATATATGGTGCTCAGTTATTTGTTTTTCTTAATCTGCTTCATGAGCACACTTGCCTCGATATCTTAGGAGATAAGAAGCACATCAGCTCAAGCTCACCAGGCCAGGTGAGGATGTGGGGAAGCAAAGTGCTTTGTCCTCATATCTTGTATCTAATAGTTAGCCCAATAAAACTTATCGATTTAAATATTTTATTTTACTGAAACTATTTTGCTATGTGTGACTTGAAGAAGTTTCTCCGTAGCTAGTGAGACAATTTAAGAAGCTTAAAAGTAAGATGCCAACGGAGAGGGAGACCTCTCTCTCTCACTCAGGCACCTCTGCGTTGCTCTCCTTGGTTGGCCGCGGCGAACCTGTGCTGCTTCCCCTGGTCTTCCTCTTTCTCTTTGCTACTGCTCTCTGTCGCTTCTTTTCCCTTCGTCAACTCGCTCAACTTCACCTTCAACTTCACTGGCAATGACGGCGGCGTCCGAATCTTTGGATGCCTCACCCCCCAAGGCGACGTCTCTCCCACAACCGACGACATCCAGCTGACTCAGAACAATTACGGTCAGAGTGTCACATACCGCGTCGGGCGAGTTCTGTATCCCGACTGGCTCCGCCTCTGGGACACCGCCACAGGTGACCTCACCGGCCGCTTCACCACCTATTTCGCCTTCAAAATTAGCGACTACTCCAACATTAACAGTGGCCATAGGCTCGCTTTTTACTAGCCCCAATGTCGGAGATGGCCTTCCCGGTCGCCTCTCCCACGGGAGGAGACCTCGGCCTTTTTAATGACTCCTCTAACCGAGTCGTGGTCGTGGAGTTCGACGCCTACAAGAACTACTTTGCTCTCTTCAGCAATAACATAGGGATCGATGTCTACTCCACCAAGTTGATCGCCTCTATTGATTTGGTTAGTTTTAGCATGAGCAACGGCAGCAACACTGCACACGCTACAGTGAAGTATGACGGCGGTGCTATGAACTTCTGCGTTCTCCTCTCTTACTCATCGGAGGATCCCTCTGTCGATGGTCGAAGCATGAACCTTTCAAGGGTGGTAGATTGAAGTACCAGCCAGAAGAGGTATATGTCGGCTTCTTCGTCAGCACCGGTCATAGCGCGGAG
The DNA here is from genome assembly GCA_030544415.1 of Thalia dealbata. Lineage (NCBI taxonomy): Eukaryota > Viridiplantae > Streptophyta > Magnoliopsida > Zingiberales > Marantaceae > Thalia > Thalia dealbata. Next base: position 27,773,946 of record CM060457.1, on the reverse strand, counting down.
TAGCAGACCATCTTGTCTTGGGATTTCACTCAACCGAGTTGCTCGACAGAAAAAAAAGGCTGACACTACTGTTGGTACTGGGCATGATATTTGGCCTTAGGATCATCCTCTGTGCCCTGGTGTTGGTGTGCTTCATGCTGTGGCAATGGCGGAACAAGCAGAGGCGCCTCCCAGCCGCCGCCGTGCTTCCACCAGTGTTCGATCAGGGAATGGGGCAGAGAAGATTTGCCTACCAAGATTTAGCTGACGCCACAGACAATTTCTCAGAGGAAGGGAGGCTCGGATTAGGAGGATTTGGGGCTGTCTACAAGGGAGTTCTATCCCGCACAAACAATGATCTCAATGTGGCCATCAAAAGATCTCCAAAGAATCCATGCAAGGGGAGAAAGAGTACTTGTCGGAGGTCAATATCTTCCGCCAATTGCGCCACCGCAACCTGGTTCAGCTCATCGGCTACTGCCACGAGGCAGAAGACTTTCTCCTGGTAAGAAATTGGATAAAAATATATTATCCTAATTACTTTATTTTATTTTTTATTTTGTATGGTTAATATTTCGATATGACACGTATTATTAAAATAAGTGGCTTATACTCCTTAAGCCCATGTATAAATACCCGTATCAACTTCCATTGTAATATCAATTCCATTAATCTAAATTTTCATCTTCATCAAAATTATTCTCTTCCTAGTTGATTTCGGTTTGTTATTATTTTTGTTCATCTTTCTCTATTTTACTTGTCATTTCAATTCTGATTTCTAACGAGTGGTATCAGAGCTACGTTGACAAGTGAAGATGAGAGCCATTTTAAAAAGGGAGAAGTTGCATAAAACTCTCCTAGAAGATCATCCATTCAATGTGGAAGCAGATGATAGCACCATTTCTGCCATACACCTCCAATGAAGTATTACGAGAAGTGCTTCATGAACAGACGACAATAAAGCTTTGGAAAAGGTTGGAGCAGTTGTACAAACCAAAGACATTGACGGGTAAGATCGCTTTAAAACAAATGGAAAAGGCAGTCCATTTATTGTGTTCTCTTCCACCTTCATACAGAAACTTTCAAGAAATTTATATGGTAAAAATTCTATATCTTTTGAAGAAGTTGTATCTGCTTTAACTTCTAAACAACTCTTTGATCGACAACTTATAAAGAATTTAAAAGATAATAGATTCGAAGCATTATCATTACGAGGCCAAGTGACAAAATTAATAATTTTAGATATAGATCAAAATCTAAATCTAAAGTTATTTTTTGTAATTATTGTAAGAAAAAAGGTCATGCTATATCTAAATGTTACAAGCTTAAAAATAAACAAAATTATGAAAGGAAAGAACAATTATTTAATGTCATTTGAAGCTTCTTTTGCAGAAGAGGAGAGCGATGGAGAAGTTCTTATGGTATGTTTAGACTAATCCAAGTCTAAGGAAGACTTTTCACATGTCTCCTAATAGAAATTCATTTTCTACTTATAAATCAATTTTAGGTGGAGATGTTTTAATAGGAGATAATAATGCATGCAAAGCAGTTGGTATTTGTACAATAAAATTGGAATTGCATGATAACTCCATTAAACTATTATCCAATGTTGGGATGTACCAGATTTAAAGAGAAATTTAATTTCTTTATCTTCCCATGATGATCTTGGATATACTTTTACTGGATGTAATGGAATTTTAAAAGTCACCAAAGGAAATTTAGTAGTCACGAAGGCTACAATGCAAAATAAATTATATGTTTTATTAGGAACAACAGTATAGGATCAACAGAGATCTCTTCCTCTCCTTCAACCTTAAGCGATGAGGACAACTCCCGTTTATGGCATATGAGACTAGGCCAAGGCATGAAAATCCTCAGCAAAGGATATTTAGGTAAGTAAAAAATTTCAAAAATTAATTTTTGTGACCATTGCTTGTATGGTAAACATAGGAAAGTTGCCTTCAAAATGGGTGTACATTGATCCAAAGGAATTCTGGACTACATTTACTCAGACCTCTGGGGTCTTGCTTCTCAACCTTCTCTTGGTGGCGGACGGTACATAATTACTTTCATAGATGATTACTCAGAAAGGTATGGATTTACATAATTAAACATAAAAGTGAAGTTTTTGATAAATTTAAAGAATGGAAAATCCTCGTTGAAAATAAACTGGAAGAAAAATTAAAATATTTCAAACTGATAATGGTCTTGAGTTTTGCAGTAATGAGTTTAACAGATTTTGCATTGAAGAATGCATTCAACGCCATCAAACTGTTCCTTATACCCCTTAACAAAATAGTGTTGCTGAAAGGATGAACAAGACTATAATGGAGAAAGTAAGATGCATGATGTCCAACTCAGGGCTTTCAAAGTCTTTTGGGCAAAAGCTGCATCAACAACTTGTTATTTAATCAATCAATTACCTTCTGTAGTAATAAATTTGAAAACTCCTGAAGAATTATGGTCGGGTAAACCAACAAATTACTTTGTACTTAAAATCTTTGGTTGTAAAGCTTATGCACAAGTTGATGATGGAAAACTTGAGCCTAGATCAAAATATTGTATTTTTCTAGGTTATCCTAAAGGAGTTAAGGGATATAGATTGTGGTGTCCCAAAACATGTAAAATAGAAATCCATAGAGATGTTATATTTGATGAACAGGTATTCTTGAAGAAGCAGGATGCGCGTGAACAACCCTCGGCTGATAAAGGAAATGATCAAGCAAACTCTAGCTCAACCAAAAGGGTAGTTGAACAATATCTACAACCATGTTAGGAGAAATCAACAACTTCAAATTGCCATTAAGAAATGTCGTTTTGACGTTTAGCTACTCAAGTTCTAGATCTTCCGCTGCTATTAAGGCTAAGAAGATACAAATAGAGGTATGTTTAACAATAGGAGAATAAATATCACCATAATCAATACCTTCAACTTGGCTAAACCCTTTAGCCACTAGACATGCTTTATATCTTGCATCTTGAACATGGTTGTTAAACATATCTGAAAGAAAGAAAGAAGGCATTCAAGGTGTTCAAGATGCAAGATATAAAACACGTCTAGTGGCTAAAGGGTTTAGCCAAGTTGAAGGTATTGATTATGGTGATATTTATTCTCCTGTTGTTAAACATATCTCTATTCATATTTTCTTAGCCTTAATAGTAGTGGAAGATCTAGATTTTGAGTAGTTAGACGTTAAAATGACATTTCTTAATGGCAATTTGAAGTTGTTGATTTCTCCTGACATGGTTGTAGATATTATTCAACTATCCTTTTGGTTGAGCTAGAGTCTGCTTGATCATTTCCTTCATCAGCCGAGGGTTGTTCATGCGCATCCCGCTTCTTCAAAAATACATGTTCATCAAATATACATCTCTATGGATTTCTATTTTACATATTTTGGGACACCACAATCTATATCCCTTAACTCCTTTAGGATAACCTAGAAAAATACAACATTTTGATCTAGGCTCAAGTTTTCCATCATCGACTTGTGCATAAGCTTTACAATCAAAGATTTTAAGTACAAAGTAATTTGTTGGTTTACCCGACCATAATCCTTCAGGAGTTTTCAAATTTATTGCTACAGAAGGTGATCGATTGATTAAATAACAAGCTGTTGATGCAGCTTCTGCCCAAAAAGACTTTGAAAGTCCTGAGTTGGACATCATGCATCTTACTTTCTCCATTATAGTCCTATTCATCCTTTCAGCAACACTATTTTGTTGAGGGGTATAAGGAACAGTTCAAAAATACTGTTGCTCTACCTTCATGAGGATTGGGAGCAATGCGTGGTGCACCGGGATATCTAAACGAGTAACCTGATGCTGGATCCCGATATCAATGCAAAGCTCCGACTTCGGGTTGGCGAGGCTGGTCGACCACGACTACTCGGCGGTGATGACTGTCTTGGTTAGGATGAGGGGTTACATGGCGCCGGAGTACGAGAAGACAGGGAAGGTCTGCAAGGAATTTGACGTGTTCAGCTTCGGGGTCGTGGTGCTCGAGATAGCGTGCAACCGAAAACCCATCCACTTCATGGAGGAACCTGACATGATAAAACTAGTGGTAGATGTGGGGGTTGTACGAGAGGGGGCTGTGTACTGTTTACTTATGGCTTCCTTCCTAATCTTAATCTTATAATTTTTTCCAAGAAAGGTTTGTTTGATGTAATATATTGAGTGCTCTGTTTTTTAAATAATAGAGTCTAATTACTCTAACTAGTGGCATACCTTCACTACAATATCTAATTACTTTAACCAGAGGGAGTCCCACTCTGTTACAAAGCCTAATTACTCTAACTAGAGGGAAGTATAATTTGTGTACGAACTTCATAGGTATTGAACCATAACCTTCTGTATAGAATCCAATTATTTGTATTTTATATACTATATGAGGTAAGGTTTGTTAGATGTAATATATTAAATGTAATATATGTGATAAAGTTAGCTTGATACATCGAAGAACTACAAGAACCATAATTCTGAAATTTACTTAGATGCTTGTTCTTTCTTTGGTTTGGGTTTCTCACTGTTTTCTGGATTGGATTCTCTATTCTGAAACTATGCTAGATACCGTTGATGAGTTGTTTTTAGGTAATATTGGTTGCTAGGAGATTGAATATTGAACAGGTGTAGGATGCAGGGAAAAAGTTAATGACAGGTTGTGGATTCATGCAATATCATGCTGTTGCTAACATGAGTGAATTATAATGTTGAATTTAGTACTGGGTTGGCTTTGTTAGATGTGGTTCTTGTAGTGAAGTCATGAAGCATGGATAAGTAGTGCAGGGAAGCTAGAGGAGTTGAGGGTAAGGATTGAACTGTTAACAGAAGATTGTAGGTGGGTCTTGGCATGTTAAGGAGGCTAAATGGGGTTGTAGGGATAATAATATACAAAAAGAGTTGTGATATACCAATGCGATCTGGGCAAATTCAGTTTTATTCTATTTTCTGTGAAAAATTTTGTAGGGATAAATATTGTTATTTAAATTAGGCTAGTAAGGTAGCAACACTTTGTTTCTAGAGATAAGATGAAGCGGGTGATTGGTGAGAAGGAAATAGTGAAATCATTGGGGGAGGCCATTAGTTTGTAAATTGTTAATCTTGGTAAGGTAGTGTGAAGGCTGCTTCAACAAGAAATATAGTGGCTAAATTAGGAAAAATGATAGATGCAAATTCTTTTTCTTAATTTTGTTTTCTTGTTGTTGTGTAGTTGCTGAGAGGATGAGCAAGTTAAGAATAGCAACATAGGAATGATGAGATTAGGTGCTGCAATGGTTAGTTTGTAGCTGCTCTGTAAATAACCTTTGGTATTGTTAAATCAGTAATAAAATCCTATGCTGTTCCTTGTAAATCTGCATGATTTCATGAGGACGCTACATGGCAGGAATCAGAAGAAATGGTCAGATTTCCAAATCTGTTAGATTTTGATTTAGTAAAGTAGATTGTGGAAGTTCTTGCAACTATTGATTGCTTTCCTTCACAGTAAAGATTTCTGTTTCTGAGTTTGGATTATTGTTTTTGTGATAGGATGATGTAGGTGCGAAGTTGGGGTGAGAAATAAAGGTGGAAAGGGAATTAAAGATAAAACGCTTTTCTTGAAAACTTGTACATGACTGCATACTCTGATTAACTACTGGGCATACTACTGTTTGTTTCACTGCGAATGTTATTAATCAGCTATGGGAAAGAGGGAAATGATAACAACATAGCCTGTGAGTATGGGTTTAAACATAGATATTACTCATTCTGGACAGATTTCGTGAATAAATTTCTGGGTTGGTTATGAAGGTTCAAACGCAGTCCAGGTGAATTGATTTGGTTATTACACCAACTACACTTGGTCCTCTTGAGTGGGTGGTGCACCGGCATAATGTTTTAGCTGTGAGTCTTAAAAACCTGCCCAACTTTTGTCGCACTTTGTCCAATCTGATTCATGAAGTATAGACACACAAGAAAACCAAAATAAATAAAAAGTATATTTGTTATGGCTTACACACAAGAAAAAGAAAAGTTAATTATATAATTTCAAGCTGAAAGGAGATAAGAAGTTGAATTTGGCACAGATTAAGCAGTTAGCTGTATGACATTGGGGTATTTGGGGGGAGAGAAATAGAAGATGCTTTATGGGAAAAGCAATAACAACAAGGACTTTAGCTGTTCAAGCAGCTGCAGTCCTATCCTTCTTTAATACTTATAAGCCTCCTTGAGTATCATAAGTCATTGGGTGTATCACTAAATTGGGTTTGGAAAGTATTATTTGTTGATTGGGATGAAGTGCTTTACATAATGTGATGCTATAGTTTTTGTAACTTTATTCTGTATTTTCTTTTCTTTTCATTCTTTTGGATGACTTATTGTATCATTTCAGATTGGTGAAATGAATGCAATTCTTCTTTTTTAAAAAAAAAACTGATTAAAGTAACAAAATATTAAATAATCGTAAAATGTAAAGTAACAAAACCTTTTTTTTAAAGAAGTCAATTACATAATATATAACAATCTCTACGAATCTTTGGCTTTGGAATCAATTTCTTTTTTTTACTCGAGCTATTTAAGAAGCTTCTAAACAAGGTCTTGATTAGATTAAATATTGGAATTTTCAAATTTATCATGAACCAGAATAATTTTTCTTAGCCTCAGTAAAAACTTTTTTTTTTTACTAAGCCACAGATAAATTTGATAAAATAATCATAAATTTTTGCCGAGTGTCGTGTGCAGAGAGCTGCCAGGAACACCCCAAGCCTTCTCCGATCTAGGATTGCAAAGTATGGACAAGTCTTGCTCTTTTACTTTCAGGAGTTGATGGAGAGGAAGGAGGGAGGTTGAGTTATTCTTCTTTTAAGAGAAAAAAAAGCTACTGTATTAACTAGAAAAATTCTTAAATCCCATGCCACAAGCCGATATGATACTTGAGTAGCCCTTCCAGTATTAGAAAGTCCTCCGACCGTTTTATTACTGAAAAAAAAGCTACTGTATTAACTAAAAAAACTCTCAAATCCCATGCCACAAGCCGATATGATACTTTGAGTAGCCCTTCCAGTATGAGAAAGTCCTCCGACTGCATCCTACCATTCTATTACTGAAAAAAAGCTACTGTATTAACTAGAAAAACTCTTAAATCCCATGCCACAAGCCGATATGATACTTTGAGTAGCCCTTCCAGTATGAGAAAGTCCTCCGACTGCATCCTATCGTTCTATTACTGAAAAAAAGCTACTGTATTAACTAGAAAGACTCTTAAATCCCATGCCACAAGCCGATATGATACTTTGAGTAGCCCTTCCAGTATGAGAAAGTCCGACTACATCCTATCTTTCTATTACTAAAAAAAAGCTACTGTATTAATAGTAAAATACTAAATACTATGTACTCAACTTGTACATTCAACTCTCACTATTGCAAAAAATAGAGTTCTTCCCTGTTCTCTTTTCTTCCCATCACTGAGGGCGTTGTAGAGGTATTTCCATTTCTCTTCAATATATGCGAACGTGTGGGTAGTATAGCAAATTGCACCTCTTCCCAATTTCTTCCTCCGTTGAATGTACAAGTATTGGAAAGCAAAATGAGAAAATAGGAAACATTCCCACCTTTTCCCTACAATGCAGAAACTATGAACAAACATGCATAAAAATAAATCATATGAACTTATTTTCTAATACAAGCTTATTTCCTAACATTCTCCCCTCCTAAGCTTGTTATTTCTTTTCCTTGCATCTGGGAAGAACATACCCACAGTCACCATTGCAGGTAGAACCATGAGCTTGGAACTTGCATCTCTTGGTCTTGTAAAAATACAACTTTGAGCAAGTACAGTAATCGTGAAACTTATCATTTTTGACCTTGAACTTTCTCACCTTCTTGCAAGATTGCACCTGACCAATCTCCTTATGAGATTTACTGAATGTGCCTTTGGCAAGCAAAGAAGAAAGTTCTTTGACCTTCTCCATGGCTGCATATTTTTGACTTCTAATGTCAGCATTCTCCTGACTAAATGCTTTGTAGCTTATTCTCTTTGTATAGCAGTATCTCCTTCAACTGCAACCTTCTTTAACTCCTAGAGAAGGCTGTGCACCGAAGTACCTCCTTGTCCTCCGGCCATCATGCTGCTAAGCATTGAAGCACCATCATCATCATAACGCTCTACCTGCTCGGCTGACTTGGTGATGCAGATCAAGTCCTCTTTATGCGATGCCATGAAGTCGATCTCCTGTGCTTCAATTTCCACTGCGACTTCATATTTAGGATCACAGGCTTCTTCCTCAGGTTGAGGCGGCAGCTTCTCTGAGATACCAACAACACTGCGACAGACTGCCATCTCCTGTGCTTCAATTTCCACTGCGACTTCATATTCAGGATCACAGGCTTCTTCCTCAGGTTGAGGCGGCAGCTTCTCTGAGATACCAACAACACTGCGACAGACTGCCATTAAGCTCTTATGGAAGCTCTTCGCATCATCATTGAGGAACAAATCGATTTCCAGCATGTTGCCCAACTCCTTTGCAGCCTTCTTCATCCTCTCATGCAACAAGTTGTAGTCCTCGATCAGGGTCATCTTTTCCTCTTCCCTTCGCAAAACCAATGTGATCTCGGCCACTACCGATCTGATTGCTGCCTTGAGAACCTGCAAAGAGGTAGAAACTTCCCTCTTTCTGGTGGCATCCATGGTGGATCTCTCCATCTCCATCGCTGACTTCCAGAATGCAGCCGAGATGCGAATCAAAAGAGAGGAGTTTGCCAAGCACTCTCTGTTTTCTTTCTCGATGCTTTTTCCGGTGGTGTTGTAGGCGTTGTGATCAGCGTGCCCATCACCGATCTTGAGATGATTCTCTGCCAGCAATGAGTTTGATTTTTGGAATTCTAACTCTGCAGTGGTTGCCTCCTTTTCCTGCTCCACTTGGACACAAGCGAGCTTGGAGAAGTCAGTAGACAGCTTCGTGCCCATCATCCCCTGCATCGTCGTGGATTCGGATGTGTACTCCTCAATATTCTTCTCACTGACGACTGCAGCACGCATGTCCTCTATCTGCTAGAACTCTTGCATCACTGAACTCAATTCGTTGTAGATGCGACCCTTGGTGGTTTGCAGCTTTGACCAACTTGTGTTGAGTGAGCAATTTTGAGCTCCATTTCTCCCGGATTCTGGTGTGTGAAGCAGAATTCCTGCTGGGCTTGCAAGGTCTCATATTCTGATTTCACCGGGCACAGATTTAGCTCTTCGGTCACCATCAATGAGGCCTTCAATTCTTCAGGAGTATCTCCCTTTTCTTCAAAAATCTCAGCCAAATAAATCCTCTCTTCTTTCCTGCATTCTAAAGCATAATGCCCATAAAATTGGCAATTGTAACATTTAATATGTGACTTATCTTTCTTGGGCTTCTATGTGGTGAAGATGAACTATTGTCCCAATCTCCATCACTTCACCCATATGAACGTCCTCTGCCACGACCATGGCTCCTCCATCTATCGTGACCATGTCCATGCCTTGAATCTGAAAAATCTCTGCGACCTTTGACTTCCCATTTTGCCTGAGTTAAAAGTACTTGTTCTGCTTCAACAAGGGCTGACGATTTAAGCCTCACTTCATAGGTCTTTAAGGCACCAATTGCATAATCCAACGTCATCATTCTTAGATTGCCTAACTGCTCCAGGTTGCAAGCAATGGGGTCAAATTTGGACGGTACAGACCGCAGGAGCTTCTCAACAATCCTCTGCTCTTTAACTCTCCCCCCAATGCTTCTCATCTCTATGGCAATTGAAGAGAGTCTGTTGACATACTCATCAATTATCTCAGCATTGGTCATATGCAGTCTCTCAAATTCCCTAGATAATTGATTCATTCTAGCATCTTGAAACTTTTCATCACTTGTGAGAAGATACTTATTCCCTGGATAATTGATTCATTCTAGCATCTTGAAACTTTTCATCACCTGTGAGAAGATACTTTAACGTATCCCACGTCTCTTTTGTTGTTCTTTTATCAACAACAAGGGTCAAGATCTCATCTCCTAATGCTTGATGAATCACTGACAATGCCACATTTGTCTTTCTTCTTATCAAGAACAAGGAGTCCTCCATCTTCTTACTCGATCACTTCCCACACACCTTGTGCATCGAGGAAGGTTCACATTTGGACTGCCCACATAACATAGTTACCTCCTTTGTTCAGCATTGGGCAGATGCTTAGGCTCTCTCCTCCTCCCAAAGAGGGTTTGGACCTGCTTGCATCTGTCACGTTGCCAGCGGATGACCTTCCACTTCCTGGAGTTTTCATCGGCATCCTCAACATCATGTCTTCGCACTCCCTGGAGCTTTGATACCAAATAATGGGAAGAAAAGAGAATAGGTAAGAAGTCTGTTTTCTGCAACAGAGAAAGAAATTGTGAAGGAGGTGCAATATGCCATACTACCCTCACATCTGTATATATTGAAGAAAAAATAAACTACAGATGGAAATATTAGAAAGAAAAATGAGAAGAATAGGAAACATTCTCACCTTATCCCTACAATGCAAAAATAGAAACTATGAACAAACATACGTAAAAATAAATCATCTGCTAAGTTGTTATTGATTTTACAACTTTATATAGTCAATGTGTTTTGATCGAATGCAACTTGAGTGCTCTTTGTAAGCTTTCTTTATTTTTAAAAATCATAACTTTTTGTGGTTATGTAATATAATCCCATTTATTACAAGATGCCAAAGACCACTGACTTATAACTGCATTGCTGACACCTTCAATATTATTCCATTATGCAATAGGTTCATGATGACGCGGTGATCCTCTTGTAACACTATAATCTCTCAATTCATTAGCACTTCCATTACCCATCTCTTTCTCTATATCATTATTCTCATTAGATGTAATATTATTATTCTCTAAATTAAAATCATTATCATCTTCACTATCATCATCATCATTCTCCTCCATCCTCCTCATAATCATTATTCATAATCTCTTGATTGTTGTTGTTCATTCGGGTTTTATAGATTTTCTCTGCATTAATTTCAGTGATATTTGCTATTGGTGCACTATAAAAGTAATCTATATTACTGAAATTCTGTGAACATCGTGGAAAAACCTATATATATAAATCAATATTCATCAATTGTGGGTACGATGACATCATATCAAGCATGCAATTCATATTTCTATCATCTGAAATTGGCAAAAGCTTATATATGATATCTAGTAGTTGAATTATGCTTGGATACAAGGCTTTGCATAATTGTAACTTACAATTATCTCTATCAAGTTTCATAGTCTCATGTATCAAATTTGATAGCTCCTCAAAAGTAATTCCATTTCTCCCATTGATACAAGTCTTTGCATAACTATCAAAAGAAATCTCACTAACATTATCTTCAATAATTTTTCCACCCTAGTAGTAGAACAATAAACCTTTGTTGAATTCAGTTTGAATCTATACATACTACAAATAAAATTAAAATGAGAAATATAAATTAAATGCATACATGAGCAATTAACTATGAATAAACAATATAATAATAGTTCAGACTAGCTGTGGGAAATTTGTTATTTATTTACATGTTGTGACCCTCCATTTGGGACAATATTTGGTACCCGACCAATCGTCGCATTCATGCGGTTCTTGGGCGGTTTAGGGTATCCTTCTAAGTGATTAAAGTAAACTAAGGGATAATAATCCTCCCTCACCGTCCTCTCCACCAACATAAGTATAATGGGCATAGATAGGGAGAGATGGATTTGACACTAATTGGCTTACAAGAGATCCATGATTTTCCTAAGCATATGCTAGCCGCAAATCAATCATTTTAAAATCGATAAAACATTTAATTTTAGATGTGGACATATTAAACATATCGTACGGCAACTAATTGCAAATTATACTCTAAAGCAAATGTGCTTAATATTTTAGAATTATAATTTAGATACCTTTGAAATTTTATTGTATTTGACAACATATAAAATTTAGAAAATTATCCTCGATATTCCACTCCTAGTTCCTTAAAATATGTTCTTGCGGTTTGAATTTAAAAAGCCAAGCGCCTTACACTGAATGTGTATACAGTCATAATAGAAGAGCGATGTCGCAGCCTTATAGTGGGTAATATTAGAACTCTTTAATGTCCTTGTAATGTGTTATAAAATGCATCGTACGGGTTTTTGAATCGATATAATGCTTGTCACCTGTCGACCGGCCAAGGTGTATTCTGCTCAAATAGATTTTCCTTTCAAATTCTTTTTTATAATCTTTCTCTCATTTATCCTAGTTATAAATGTTATATTATAGTATATATTTTTTAACAATAGAATAGTTTCTACAAGTTTTTCCAAATTCATTTATTAAAGGTAAATAAAATTTTAGTATAGAATGATAAATATTGTAGAGCGAATAATATTAAGTAACAAGATTCTCCGTGTGAGTCAAAAGTCAAAAATAACAAAATGGGAATACAGTAAACTAAACAATTGTATTTAGGATAACACTGCAAGGGGCAATAATAAAAATTTGTCCTAGAATATTTAGAATTGGAAAAACTAAATAGTGAAGCATCCAGCTAACCAGAATTGGCTAAATAAATTGCACAAACGACTTATTAAAATTTATAAGTATCATTATTTATCCATAATAAACTTACCCAAATTATAAAAAGTAAGACGCGCTAAGAAAAGAGAAAAAAAACAAAACGTTGTCTTATACAGTTTATGAGGGAGTAGGAAGACTGCCCTTCAACCTTAATAGGATCGGTGAAAATTTTAGACTTTCAAATCGAGTAAATCATCAACTCCACATAAACAGCACATGAAAACCCCCAACCTAACTCTCTCATTTGCCCTCTCTAGACTCGCATTCTATATATATGTATATTTATCCATATAAACCTTCACATCAATCGTCCATAAATTCCTCATACTATTAGCACCATACAGAACACCCTCAAAGTACATCTCCCAACTCTCTTTGAATGTCAAAACATAACAAAGAGTCCATGGAGGCCGCTTCTTCTCAGCTCCCTCCGCCATCTTTCACGTTCACATGCTATTATTGTTCCCAAAAATTTGGAACAATTTACGCTCTCGATAGGCACAGCAAGGTTCATAAAAATGAGCACATCACCCACATACCCACAGAGGCTATTACGACCTCTCTTCCCCCTCTGCCCTACTGTTGCAAATTTTGTTCACGCCGGTTTGATACAATCCAAGCCCTATGTAGTCATCATAATGCACGCATTGACAATCTACATAAGGCTGCAGCCATGACTCCTAGGCCTTTTGGCATGCCCCAAACTGTTGCCGCTACCCATCCCACCCAAGTGGGCACCAGCATCAATAATATAAACGATATCGACCTCGATTTGCACTTATATACAAAGACTACCACCACTCATCCCACTCCATTTCCATCGCCTTATTCTTGCCATTACTGTCCCGAACAGTTTGATACCATCCAAGCTAGTGGTCATCAAAATCCAAACATAAGCGATCACAATACTGCTGCAGCCATAACTCCAAGGCCATTAAGCTTGCCCAAAACTGGTGTCGCTCCCTGCCCCACCCAGGAGGACTCCGGCGACACTAAATCCATCGATATCGACATCGATTTGCACTTATAGGTGAAGAAGAGATGATGATCTCTTATGCATATTATTTCTAATTCTCCTCAATATGAATAGGAGAATTAATTTAAAAGGACATGTATCGTGTGATTCTCTATTAGAGCAATTATGATTGGCTTCAGAACCCATAATAAGGACAAAAAACCCAATAAGCTTATATGTGATCTAATTAATGAGTCTTATTTTCTACTTAACAACTTAATATAATTTATTGTATAAATAGATTTTACATATGGTAAAATTACATTAAATTTTTGTGCCCAAATATAGTCAGATATTTGGACTAAATAACCTTAAATTAGTATAATAAACCCAATACAATCAATAATATGCTTAGAAATAGAGTGAAAAATTTTACTTAAAAAGAAATAATATTTTCATTTTATACATTATAATACTCATATTATTTTTATATCAGAACCACCAGTGTAATATGACTAGCGAGTATGAAACCTTCTAAAGATTTAGCATTTATGAAGCGAAGGTAGCTACAACCCATTGCGTGGATGTAAAGTACAACTCCGGCCATCATTGATAGATTTTGAGATGGAATGGTGATTGTCTTCGGTTAGCATTATAATTTAGATACGTTTGAAATTTTGTTGTATTTGACAACATATAAAATTTAGAAAATTATCCTCGATATTCCACTCCTAGTTCCTTAAAATATGTTATTGCGGTTTGAATTTAAAAAGCCGAGTGCCTGACACTGAATGTGCATACAGTCATAATAGAAGAGCGATGTCGTAGCCTTATAGTGGGTAATATTAGAACTCTTTAATGTCCTTGTAATGTGTTATAAAATGCATCGTACGGGTTTTGAATCGATATAATGTTTGTCACCTGTCGACCGGCCAAGGTGTATTCTGTCATTTATCCTAGCTATAAATCTTATATTATAGTATAGATTTTTTAACAATAGAATAGTTACTAAAAGTTTTTCCAAAATATTTTATTAAAGGTAAATAAAATTTTAGTATAGAATGATAAATATTGTAGAGCGAATAATATTAAGTAACAAGATTCTCCGTGTGACTCAAAAGTCAAAAATAACAAAATGGGAATACAGTAAACTAAACAATTGTATTTAGGATAACACGGTAAGGGGCAACAATAAAAATTTATCGTAGAATATTTAGAATTGGAAAAACTAAATAGGCATATTAGAGATAAAATCATAGTGATTTGAGAAGCACGATCATGAAAGAGTTTGAACTTAGTCACCTAGGCTTTTCCGTAGAAATGAAGATAATGATGATGTCGGGTTTGTTTGATTCGAGTCGATCCAAAGCCACAACCTCACGATAACTTTTGTTAAATCCTAGTTTACTTGATCTAATTGCAGTCATCAATCTTAGGGGTAGCTAATCTGGGCCATCTATTTGAATTTATTTAAACTATTATTTAACTTCTTTGGTTTACAAAAGAATTATCAAAATTTATAAGTATCATTGTTTATCCATAATAAACTTACCCAAATTATAAAAAGTAAGACGCGCTAAGAAAAGAGAAAAAAAAACAAAACGTTGTCTTATACAGTTTATGAGGGAGTAGGAAGACTGCCCTTCAACCTTAATAGGATCGGTGAAAATTTTAGACTTTCAAATAGAGTAAATCATCAACTCCACATAAACAGCACATGAAAACCCCCAACCTAACTCTCTCATTTGCCCTCTCTAGACTCGCATTCTATATATATGTATATTTATCCATATAAACCTTCACCTCAATCGTCCATAAATTCCTCATACTATTAGCACCATACAGAACACCCTCAAAGTACATCTCCCAACTCTCTTTGAATGTCAAAACATAACAAAGAGTCCATGGAGGCCGCTTCCTCTCAGCCCCCTCCCCCATCTTTCACGTTCACATGCTATTATTGTTCCCAACAATTTGAAACAATTTACGCTCTCGATAGGCACAGCAAGGTTCATAAAAATGAGCACATCACCCACATACCCACAGAGGCTATTACCACCTCTCTTCCCCCTCTGCCCTACTGTTGCAAATTTTGTTCACGCCGGTTTGATACAATCCAAGCCCTATGTAGTCATCATAATGCACGCATTGACAATCTACATAAGGCTGCAGCCATGACTCCTAGGCCTTTTGGCATGCCCCAAACTGTTGCCGCTACCCATCCCACCCAAGTGGGCACCAGCATCAATAATATAAACGATATCGACCTCGATTTGCACTTATATACAAAGACTACCGCCACTCATCCCCCTCCATTTCCATCGCCTTATTCTTGCCATTACTGTCCCGAACAGTTTGATACCATCCAAGCCCGTGGTCATCAGAATCCACACATAAGCGATCACAATACTGCTGCAGCCATAACTCCAAGGCCATTAAGCTTGCCCAAAATTGGTGTCGCTCCCTGCCCCACCCAAGAGGACTTCGGCGACACTAAATCCAACGATATCGACATCGATTTGCACTTATAGGTGAAGAAGAGATGATGATCTCTTATGCATATTATTTCTAATTCTCCTCAATATGAATAGGAGAAGTAATTTAAAAGGACATGTATCGTGTGATTCTCTATTAGAGCAATTATGATTGGCTTCAGAACCCATAATAAGGACAAGAAACCCAATAAGCTTATATGTGATCTAATTGATGAGTCTTATTTTCTACTTAACAACTTAATATAATTTATTGTATAAATAGATTTTACATATGGTAAAATTACATTTAATTTTTGTGCCCAAATATAGTCAGATATTTGGACTAAATAACCATAAATTAGTATAAAAAACCTAACACAATCTATAATATGCTTAGAAATAGAGTGAAAAATTTTACTTTAAAAAAAAAATATTTTCATTTTATACATTATAATACTCATATTATTTTTATATCACGAGTGTAATATGACTAGCGAGTATGAAACCTTCTAAAGATTTAGCATTTATGAAGCGAAGGTAGCTACAACCCATTGTGTGGATGTAAAGTACAACTCCGGCCATCATTGATTGCTTTTGAGATGGAATGGTGATTGTCTCCTGTTAACCTTGGACGGTGGATTTGTTGACCACACGACTATTATTTCAAGATGTTCAATAGATGGTCTGACGATTAGTCCAGATCATTGGATTGATTTATTTCAGACTAGCCGTGGGCAATTTGTTATTTATTTACATGTTGTGACCCCCCATTTGGGACAATATTTGGTACCCGATCAATCGTCGCATTCATGCGGTTCTTGGGCGAGGCATATCACAGCAGGTTTTCGCTAGGGCAGTTTAGGGTATCCTTCTAAGTGACTAAAGTAAACTAAGGGATAGTAATCATCCCTCATCGTCCTCTCCACCAACAGAAGTATAATGGGCATAGATAGGGAGAGATGGATTTGACACTAATTGGCTTACAAGAGATCCACGATTTTCCTAAGCATATGCTAGCTGCAAATCAATCATTTTAAAATCGATAAAACATTTAATTTCATATGTGGATATATTAGACATATCGTACGGCAACTAATTGCAAATTATACTCTAAGGCAAATGTGCTTAATATTTTAGCATTATAATTTAGATACGTTTGAAATTTTGTTGTATTTGACAACATATAAAATTTAGAAAATTATCCTCAAAGTTCCACTCCTAGTTCCTTAAAATATGTTATTGCGGTTTGAATTTGAAAAGCCGAGTGCCTGACACTGAATGTGTATACAGTCATAATAGAAGAGCGATGTCGCAGCCTTATAGTGGGTAATATTAGAACTCTTTAATGTCCTTGTATTGTGTTATAAAATGCATACTACGGGTTTTGAATCGATATAATGCTTGTCACCTGTCGACCGGCCAAGGTTTATTCTGTCATTTATCCTAGCTATAAATCTTATATTATAGTATAGATTTTTTAACAATAGAATAGTTTCTAAAAGTTTTTCCAAAATAGTTTATGAAAGGTAAATAAAATTTTAGTATAGAATGATAGATATTGTAGAGCGAATAATATTAAGTAACAAGATTCTCCGTGTGACTCAAAAGTCAAAAATAACAAAATGGGAATACAGTAAACTAAACAATTGTATTTAGGATAACACGGTAAGGGGCAACAATAAAAATTTATCGTAGAATATTTAGAATCGGAAAAACTAAATAGGCATATTAGAGATAAAATCATAGTGATTTGAGAAGCACGATCATGAAAGAGTTTGAACTTAGTCACCTAGGCATTTCCGTAGAAATGAAGATAATGATGATGTCGGGTTTGTTTGATTCGAGTCGATCCAAAGCCACAACCGCACGATAACTTTTGTTAAATCCTAGTTTACTTGATCCAATTGCAGTCGTCAATCTTAGGGGTAGCTAATCAGGGCCATCTATTTGAATTTATTTAAACTATTATTTAACTTCTTTGGTTTACTCAATAAGTTACAACTTTACCCAAAATTTGATTTGCTAAATAAATTGCACAAACGACTTATTCAAATTTATAAGTATCATTGTTTGTCCATAATAAACTTACCCAAATTATAAAAAGTAAGACGTGCTAAGAAAAGAGAAAAAAAAACAAAACGTTGTCTTATACAGTTTATGAGGGAGTAGGAAGACTGCCCTTCAACCTTAATAGGATCGGTGAAAATTTTAGACTTTCAAATCAAGTAAATCATCAACTCCACATAAACAGCACATGAAAACCCCCAACCTAACTATCTCATTTGCCCTCTCTAGACTCGCATTCTATATATATGTATATTTATCCATATACACCTTCACCTCAATCGTCCATAAATTCCTCATACTATTAGCACCATACAGAACACCCTCAAAGTACATCTCCCAACTCTCTTTGAATGTCAAAACATAACAAAGAGTCCATGGAGGCCGCTTCCTCTCAGCCCCCTCCCCCATCTTTCACGTTCACATGCTATTATTGTTCCCAACAATTTGGAACAATTTACGCTCTCGATAGGCACAGCAAGGTTCATAAAAATGAGCACATCACCCACATACCCACAGAGGCTATTACGACCTCTCTTTCCCCTCTGCCCTACTGTTGCAAATTTTGTTCACGCCGGTTTGATACAATCCAAGCCCTATGTAGTCATCATAATGCACGCATTGACAATCTACATAAGGCTGCAGCCATGACTCCTAGGCCTTTTGGCATGCCCCAAACTGTTGCCGCTACCCATCCCACCCAAGTGGGCACCAGCATCAATAATATAAATGATATTGACCTCGATTTGCACTTATATACAAAGACTACCACCACTCATCCCCCTCCATTTCCATCGCCTTAATCTTGCCATTACTGTCCCGAACAGTTTGATACCATCCAAGCTAGTGGTCATCAAAATCCAAACTTAAGCGATCACAATACTGCTGCAGCCATAACTCCAAGGCCATTAAGCTTGCCTAAAACTGGTGTCGCTCCGTGCCCCACCCAAGAGGACTCCGGCGACACTAAATCCAATGATATCGACATCGATTTGCACTTATTGGTGAAGAAGTGATGATGATCTCTTATGCATATTATTTCTAATTCTCCTCAATATGAATAGGAGAATTAATTTAAAAGGACATGTATCGTGTGATTCTCTATTAGAGCAATTATGATTGGCTTCGGAACCCATAATAAGGACAAGAAACCCAATAAGCTCATATGTGATCTAAATAATGAGTCTTATTTTCTACTTAACAACTTAATATAATTTATTGTATAAATAGATTTTACATATGGTAAAATTACATTAAATTTTTGTGCCCAAATATAGTCAGATATTTGGACTAAATAACCTTAAATTAGTATAATAAACCTAACACAATCAATAATATGCTTAGAAATAGAGTGAAAAATTTTACTTAAAAAGAAATAATATTTTCATTTTATACATCATACTGGTATAATACTCATATTATTTTTATATCAGAACCACCTGTGTAATATGGCAAGCGAGTATGAAACCTTCTAAAGATTTAGTATTTGTGAAGCGAAGGTAGCTACAACCCATTGCGTGGATGTAAAGTACAACTCCGGCCATCATTGATTGCTTTTGAGATGGAATGGTGATTGTCTCCGGTTAACATTGGACGGTGGATTTGTTGACCACACGATTATTATTTAAAGATGTTCAGTAGATGGTCTGACGATTAGTCCAGATCATTGGATTGATTTATTACAGACTAGCCGTGGGCAATTTGTTATTTATTTACGTGTTGTGACCCCCCATTTGGGACAATATTTGGTACCCGATCAATCGTCGCATTCATGCGATTCTTGGGCGAGGCATATCACAACAGGTTTTTGCTAGGGCAGTTTAGGGTATCCTTCTAAGTGACTAAAGTAAACTAAGGGATAGTAATCCTCCCTCACTGTCCTCTCCACCAACATAAGTATAATGGGCATAGATAGGGAGAGATGGATTTGACACTAATTGGCTTACAAGAGATCCATGATTTTCCTAAGCATATGCTAGCTGCAAATCAATCATTTTAAAATCGATAAAACATTTAATTTCAGATGTGGACATATTAGACATATCGTACGGCAACTAATTGCAAATTATACTCTAAAGCAAATGTGCTTAATATTTTAGCATTATAATTTAGATACGTTTGAAATTTTGTTGTATTTGACAACATATAAAATTTAGAAAATTATCCTCGATATTCCACTCCTAGTTCCTTAAAATATGTTATTGCGGTTTGAATTTGAAAAGCCGAGTGCCTGACATTGAATGTGTATACAGTCATAATAGAAGAGTGATGTCGCAGCCTTATAGTGGGTAATATTAGAACTCTTTAATGTCCTTGTAATGTGTTATAAAATGCATCGTACAAGTTTTGAATCGATATAATGCTTGTCACCTGTCCACCGGCCAAGGTGTATTCTGTCATTTATCCTAGCTATAAATCTTATATTATAGTATAGATTTTTTAACAATAGAATAGTTTCTAAAAGTTTTTCCAATATAGTTTATTAAAGGTAAATAAAATTTTAGTATAGAATGATAAATATTGTAGAGCGAATAATATTAAGTAACAAGATTCTCCGTGTGACTCAAAAGTCAAAAATAACAAAATGGGAATACAGTAAACTAAACAATTGTATTTAGGATAACACGGTAAGGGGCAACAATAAAAATTTATTGTAGAATATTTAGAATCGAAAAAACTAAATAGGCATATTAGAGATAAAATCATAGTGATTTGAGAAGCAAGATCATGAAAGAGTTTGAACTTAGTCACCTAGGTGTTTCCGTAGAAATGAAGATAATGATGATGTCGGGTTTGTTTGATTCGAGTCGATCCAAAGCCACAACCGCACGATAACTTTTGTTAAATCCTAGTTTACTTGATCCAATTGCAGTCGTCAATCTTAGGGGTAGCTAATCAGGGCCATCTATTTGAATTTATTTAAACTATTATTTAACTTCTTTGGTTTACTCAATACGTTACAACTTTACCCAAAATTTGATTTGCTAAATAAATTGCACAAACGACTTATTAAAATTTATAAGTATCATTGTTTATCCACAATAAACTTACCCAAATTATAAAAAGTAAGACGCGCTAAGAAAAGAGAAAAAAAAACAAAACGTTGTCTTATACAGTTTTTGAGGGAGTAGGAAGACTGCCCTTCAACCTTAATAGGATAGGTGAAAATTTTAGACTTTCAAATCGAGTAAATCATCAACTCCACATAAACAGCACATGAAAACCCCCTACCTAACTCTCTCATTTGCCCTCTCTAGACTCGCATTCTATATATATGTATATTTATCCATATAAACCTTCACCTCAATCGTCCATAAATTCCTCATACTATTAGCACCATACAGAACACCCTCAAAGTACATCTCCCAACTCTCTTTGAATGTCAAAACATAACAAAGAGTCCATGGAGGCCGCTTCCTCTCAGCCCCCTCCCCCATCTTTCACGTTCACATGCTATTATTGTTCCAAACAATTTGAAACAATTTACGCTCTTGATAGGCACAGCATGGTTCATAAAAATGAGCACATCACCCACATACCCACAGAGGCTATTACCACCTCTCTTCCCCCTCTGCCCTACTGTTGCAAATTTTGTTCACGCCGATTTGATACAATCCAAGCCCTATGTAGTCATCATAATGCACGCATTGACAATCTACATAAGGGTGCAGCCATGACTCTTAGGCCTTTTGGCATGCCCCAAACTATTGCCGCTACCCATCCCACCCATGTGGGCACCAGCATCAATAATATAAACGATATCGACCTCGATTTGCACTTATATACAAAGACTACCACCACTCATCCCCCTCCATTTCCATCGCCTTATTCTTGCCATTACTGTCCCGAACAGTTTGATACCATCCAAGCCCGTGGTCATCAGAATCCACACATAAGCGATCACAATACTGCTGCTGCCATAACTCCAAGGCCATTAAGCTTGCCCAAAACTGGTGTCGCTCCCTGCCCCACCCAAGAGGACTCCGGCGACACTAAATCCAACGATATCGACATCGATTTGCACTTATAGGTGAAGAAGAGATGATGATCTCTTATGCATATTATTTCTAATTCTCCTCAATATGAATAGGAGAAGTAATTTAAAAGGACATGTATCGTGTGATTCTCCATTAGAGCAATAATGATTGGCTTCAGAACCCATAATAAGGACAAGAAACCCAATAAGCTTATATGTGATCTAATTGATGAGTCTTATTTTCTGCTTAACAACATAATATAATTTATTGTGTAAATAGATTTTACATACGGTGAAATTACATTAAATTTTTGTGCCCAAATATAGTCAGATATCTGGAATAAAATATACCTTAAATTAGTATAATAAACCTAACACAATCAATAATATGCTTAGAAATAGAGTGAAAAAATTTTACTTAAAAAAATAAAATATTTTCATTTTATACATCATGCCAGTATAATACTCATATTATTTTTATATCAGAACCACCAGTATAATATGGCTAGCGAGTATGAAAGATTTAGCATTTATGAAGCGAAGGTAGCTACAACCCAATGCGTGGATGTAAAGTACAACTCCGGCCATCATTGTTTGCTTTTGAGATGGAATGGTGATTGTCTCCGGTTAACCTTGGACGGTGGATTTGTTGACCACACGATTATTATTTAAAGATGTTCAGTAGATGGTCTGACGATTAGTCCAGATCATTGGATTGATTTATTTCATACTAGCCGTGGGCAATTTGTTATTTATTTACGTGTTGTGACCCCCCATTTGGGACAATATTTGGTACCCGATCAATCGTCGCATTCATGCGGTTCTTGGGCGAGGCATATCACAGCAGGTTTTCGCTAGGACAATTTTGGGTATCCTTCTAAGTGACTAAAGTAAACTAAGGGATAGTAATCCTCCCTCGCCGTCCTCTCCACCAACATAAGTATAATGGGCATAGATAGGGAGAGATGGATTTGACACTAATTGGCTTACAAGAGATCCATGATTTTCCTAAGCATATGCTAGCTGCAAATCAATCATTTTAAAATCGATAAAATATTTAATTTCAGATGTGGACATATTAGACATATCGTACGGCAACTAATTGCAAATTATACTCTAAAGCAAATGTGCTTAATATTTTAGCATTATAATTTAGATACGTTTGAAATTTTGTTGTATTTGACAACATATAAAATTTAGAAAATTATCCTCGATATTCTACTCCTAGTTCCTTAAAATATGTTATTGCGGTTTGAATTTGAAATGTCGAGCGCCTGACACTGAATGTGTATACAGTCATAATAGAAGAGCGATGTCGCAGCCTTATAGTGGGTAATATTAGAACTCTTTAATGTCCTTGTAATGTGTTATAAAATGCATCGTACAGGTTTTTGAATCGATATAATGCTTGTCACCTGTCGACCGGCCAAGGTGTATTCTGCTCAAATAGATTTTCCTTTCAAATTCTTTTTTATAATCTTTCTCTCATTTATCCTAGTTATAAATTTTATATTATTGTATATATTTTTTAACAATAGAATAGTTTCTACAAGTTTCTCCAAATTCATTTATTAAAGGTAAATAAAATTTTAGTATAGAATGATAAATATTGTAGAGCGAATAATATTAAGTAACAAGATTCTCTGTGTGAGTCAAAAGTCAAAAATAAAAAAATGGGAATACAGAGCCATATTGAGTCAAAAGTCAATATTAGTTTCTACAATCTTTCTCTCTGTGATCTTGCTTTCTCTCTCTGAATTATTTTCCTACATTTGGTATCAGAGCCATATCATAAGGAAGATCAACGTTTTTTTTTCTCTTACTCCATCCGTGTGTGCGTAAAGGATTATCTAGAAGAGGTAGTTCTGCAACAATGAAGAAACAGCCGATGTTGACTCCGGCAAGTGGGAAGACGACCACATCAGACTTGGTGGACTTCGGAGGTGGAATCAAAGCTTCATCAAGTGGAGGTCTTGGTGGCTATCCATTGTTGAGGAAAGGAGGAAACTTTGCCATGTGGGCAATAAGAATCCGCTCCTTCCTAAAGGCACATGGAGTATGGGAAGCTATTGAGTCCAAGTGTGATCCAGATCAACCGTTGGATGAGCGCGTGGATAACATCGCAATGTCTTTCATACATCAAGCTTTGTCAGATGAATTACTGACCTTAGTGGGTGATAAGGAGTCTGCGAAGGAAACCTATGATGCATTGAAGAGCATCCATGGAGGAAATGAAAAGTTCCAGAAAGCAAGGATGAACCAATTGCGAGGTGAATTCGAAAGACTTTATATGACTGATAATGAGACGATTGATGAATTTGTAAATCGTCTTTCGTCTATTGTTACCGCAATGAGAAACATTGGGCAAAGAGTAAAAGAAGAACGCATAGTGGAGAAGTTGCTTCGTTCAGTCCCACCAAAATTTGATTCAATAGCAAGCAATCTGGAACAATTTGATGACATATCAACAATGACCCTAGAATATGTGGTGAGTGCACTTAAAACCTTTGAAGTTAGATTGCTAAGATTGCATCCTTCTATGCCACCATCTGAAAATCAGGTACTCTTTGCACGAGCTCACTGGGAACAAAATACCCGAAGGACTAATGGTAACTTTCGTGGTCGTGGACGTGGCTCTCACAACAACTACAGAGGAGGCAGATCTCGTGGCCGGGGCAGAGGCTTTGGTGGCAAGAATACTGATGGTGGAGCTAGCAGCAGCATCATATTTTATCAAGAGAAGCCAAAAAGAGATAAGTCTAAAGTCAGGTATTTTAATTGAAAAAATCTTGGTCATTATGCAGCTGAATGTACAAAGGATGAGACTATATTCTTAGCTGAGCAAAGTACAGGGAAACAAAAGCAGGATAGTATCCAACAACATATGGTTCTGATGACTGTAGAAGAAGAAAAGAAAACGTCAGAAGTATTATTACAAGGTATGACAGCAGAATCTAAGTTGGATGATTTTTGGTATTTGGATACTGGTGCCACAAGTCATATGACAGAGAACAAAGATTATTTTTACACCTTGGATGAATCAGTAGATGGCAATGTGAAATTTGGAGATGGCACACATGCTGAAGTTGCAGGAAGAGGCTCTTTATACTTTTCAGGAAAGGCAGGTAATACAATTCTTGTAACAAATGTTTTGTATATACCTTCTCTGAAACCAAACATTTTAAGTATTGGTCAGTTAGATGAGCTGGGTTATACAATTGTTATAAGAGATGGAATGTTATGTGTTACTGATAAATAAGGTCAGCAACTTATTTCAGTGAAAAGAGGTGAAAACAAAATGTATGTGATGCAGCTGAATATGTCTGACCACTGTTTGTTGACACCTACTGATACAAACAGTAAACTTTGGCATCAAAGGTATGGTCATCTGAATTATCGTTCTCTAAAGTTTATGTCTGATAAGTGTTTAGTTAAAGGCCTTCCTAAAATTGTTTTGACTAAGGAAATGTGCCAAGAGTGTGTTGCAACAAAATTGGCCAAATCATCCTTTCCTGATTTATCAACTTTTAGAGCTAAGGAGTTGTTAGAGTTAATTCATGGGGACTTGTGTGGTCCTATCCTTCATCATTAGGAGGGAGCAACTACTTCCTGCTTATAGTTGATGATTTTTGCAAGATACATGTTTGTTTACATGCTGAAAGACAAGTCTGATACTCTTGAGGCATTTAAGAAATTCAAATCAGTAGCTGAATCTGAATGTGGTAAACAACTTAAATCCTTTAGATCAGATAGGGGAGGAGAGTTCAATTCAAAAGATTTTAGTTTGTTTTGTCAACAGCAAGGTATCAGGAGGTACTTAACAGCTCCCTATTCTCCACAACAAAATGGAGTTGTGGAAAGGAGGAACAGGATAGTAATATCCATGACAAGAACTCTATTGAAAACAAGGGAGGTGCCATTAGTTCTATGGGGAGAAGCTGTGAATGCAGCTGTCTACATTTTGAATAGATCTTTCTCTAGGAGTTTGAACAATGTAACTCCATATGAGTTATGGACTGGACGAAAACCGAACATAGCACATCTTAGAGTGTTTGGTTGCCAAGCATATGTGAAAATACTTGGTAAACACTTAAACAAACTTGCTGATAGGAGCAAGAAAGTAGTATTTGTTGGTTATGAATATGGATCCAAAGCCTATCGGTTCTTTGATCCAGAAACTAAATCTATAATTGTGAGTAGGGATTGCATCTTTGAAGAAGCTGCAATTCCAGATTGGCACGGTGAACAGTACCAGATAAATGAACATGTTTCTGATTTTAATCATTTTCAGCAGCAGCATCCATTGAATGTTGATACTTTTAATGTTTTTAATACTCTAGCAAGTGATACTTTCGGTGGTTCAGCTATACAGATTGATACTTCTGCTAAACAAAGTATCAATAGAAATGATACATCTGTTTTTCAGCAACCAAATCAGCAAATTACAGAATCACAAAGTGATGTGCAGTTTGATACTTATGGTCAGTCCTTTGCTGGTGCATCCAGAGTTGAGCCTATACCATTTTCATTGGATTCTCCTCATCAGTTCACATGTGGAGGAAGTAATATAGATGACTCTTTTGAAGTGCCAAGGAAAACTCGAGCACTAAGTAGCATTTATAGAGCTACTGATGAGGTAAGTGACCCTACTAATCAAATACTTGGTCCTACTGATCAGATTCTTCTTTCACAGGTTCTAGAAAGTGAACCTTCAAATTTCAAAGAAGCAGTACAGCTAGAAGCATGGAGAAAGGCCATGGAGGAGGAATTTAAGCAGATAGTAAAGAATGACACTTGGATACTATCTGATTTACCATCAGATCATAGTGCAATTGGTCTAAAATGGGTATTCAAGTTGAAGAAGAATGCCAAAGGAGATATTATCAAGCATAAAGCAAGGCTCGTTGCAAAGGGCTATGTGCAATAAGAAGGTATAGACTATGAAGAAGTCTTTGCATCAGTAGCAAGACTTGAGTCTATTCGGTTGATCATTGCTGTTGCTGCTCAAAGAAGGTGGCAAGTACATCAGATGGATGTGAAATCATCCTTTCTCAATGGAGTTCTTGAAGAAGAGATATATGTTGATCAACCTGAAGGTTTTGTTGTAAGAGGGTAGGAAGGAAAAGTGTTAAGACTGAAAAAAGCATTGTATGGTTTAAGTTAAGTAAAAATCCTGTATATCATAGTCGGTCCAAGCACATTGATACACGTTATCATTTTGTTCGTGAATGTGTTGAGAATGGACAAGTGGAGATCGTTTAAGTCAGCACTTATGAGCAAAGAGCTGACATTTTTACAAAGGCATTAGGGAGACAAAAATTTGTTGAATTCAGAACCTTGCTGGGCTTACAACAGCTCAAGAACAAGGAACAAGCTTAGGAGGGAGATTGAAGACATAAGCTTGTTTAGGATTGCATTATTATTAATATTATGTACTTAAGTTTTGCTTACACGTGTTTAGAATTATGCTGTTAGTGGACAGTTATTTTGTTTGTGCAAGTTCTCTTTATTTATGAAATGAGAATACAGAAACAGTGACTCTGTTTTTTGTTCCTCCAAAATTTTGTCTTGAGTTCTGGTGATGAACTCTCTGTGATCTTGCTTTCTCTCTCTGAATTGTTTTCCTACACACATTGCCTCTCTTCCTGCCTTCCGCTCCTCGTTCGCCCCCTCTGACTCACGCTGTCCAATTTCGCAAGGTCTTTCTTCCTGCCTTCCGCTTCTCGTTCGCCCCCTCTGACCCGTTCTCCGCCCACAGCTTTAGCTTCCAACCTCCTTCTCTACGACTGCCCAAGGACTATCTAGTTAGGTACGTGCAGTAAACCTCTCCGGAGCTGAACACGTCGGAATCCTTGCGGGTCTTCCTTGTCTTCTCGTATTCCGGCGCGATGTACCCCGCCCTCGCCCTGGCTTAGACGGTCGTCAAAGCCGTGCTGTCGTGGTCGACCACCCTCGCCAGCCCCAACTCGTCATGCTGCGCGTTGAGTTCGAGATCCAGTTTCACATTGCTCGGTGCATCACGCACTTAGAACAACGCCGACGTCAGCTCTAACGCGTTATTGTGCTACTCCTCCCCACCCGAGCAATCTGTCGGCATCGTGGAGGTGCTTGTCGAGGCTTCTGTTGCGGGTGGTGCGACTGGCTGAAGAGAGTGACTTCAAACAACCACTCTTTATCCCATTGCATGCATTCTTTGGAGATCTTGTTGATCGCCGCATGGAGATCACCGTTCGTGCCGGGGAGAACTCCCTTTGAGACAGCCCCAGATCCTCCTGCCCCGAGCTTCCCTTCCTCTGAAAATTTTTCTGTGGTGTCGGCCAAATCTTGGCAGGCAAACCTTCTCGGCCCCATTCCCTGGTGGCAAAACGCAGGCAGAAGCACGGCGGCGGCGGCTGCGGCTGAACGGCCTTCCCCGCGTAAGTTGCATTAGATTGTATTACGGCAGAAGCTTTGAGAATATAATTTGAGAAGATTCGGCTGAATTTGGAAAGTACGAGGATGAGGTATTTTCTTTTTCATTTAGCATCTGGCAAGCCTTGACAATTTAATGTTACAACTCGACATGAGATATGCATGACAACCTACAAAAATTCCCTTTTAAATTAGTCTATAAGTCTAGTGTGGTGTATAGAATAAGGTGGCAGATGCACTTATTAGTTATTATGTGACAGGAAATTGTAGGTTTCTATCTAGTTCAGAACTTATGAAACTAATGGTGATCTTTTAGAAATATGGGGAAAGTGTGTAAAAAAATCTACCAGCTATTGACTTTCACCTTGCTCATGTTAGGCAACCAATTTTGTATTCCTAAGGAATCATTAATGGAAAAACTTATCAAGGACCTTCATGGCAACGAGTAGCCGGTTCAGCTGCGGTTTGATATTTTCTCCCCTGACTTCAAAATTTCTCGGTTCAGTCTGGTTCAATAGTGTTAAAAGTTTAGTGGTGGATATATTTAGAATTTTTATTGTACTTAAGCTGAGTTGATAGATAACCAACTAAAACAGGGGACTACTCTTCTTTCAGCACTAAATCAAATCCAACCATCTTAAATTTTCAATTAAGTTTGCTGAACTATTTTGCTGTGTGTGACTTGTAGAAGTCTCCGTAGCGAGTCAGTCAATTTAAGAAGGTTAAAAGTGAGGTGCCAGCAGAGAGGGAGCCCTCTCTCTCTCATTGGCCATGGCGAACCTGTGCTGCTTCCCCTGGTCTTCCTCTTTCTCTTTGCTGCTGCTCTCTGTTGCTTCTCTTCCCTTTGTAACCTCTCTCAACTTCACCTTCAACTTCACCAGCTCTGACGGCATCCGAATCGATCAACGCCTCATCATCCAAGGCGACGTCTCTCCCACAATCCACGGCATTGAGCTGACTAAGAACAACTACGGCTACAATGTCACACGCAGCTTCGGGCGAGTTCTGTACGGCGATCGGATCCGCCTCTTGGACGCCGCCTCAGGTAACCTCATGGCCAGCTTCACCACCCATTTCTCCTTCAAAATTAGCAACTACTCCGACAGTAATGTCAGCGACGGGTTCGCCTTTTTCCTTGCTCCGATGTCGGAGATACCCATCCTGACCAACACTGCAAAGGGAGAAAATCTCGGCCTTTTCAACGACTCCGCTAACGGAGTCGTGGCAGTGGAGTTCGATACCTACCATAACCATTTTGATCCCTTCGACAATCACATAGGGATCGATGTTTATTCCATCAAGTCTATCGCCTCTGTCGCGTTAGTTAATTTTAGCATGAGTAACCGCAGCAACACTGCGCACGCTACAATAAAGTACGACGGCGGTGCTCTGAACTTGTCCGTTCTCCTCTCTTACTCATCGGAGGATCCCTCGGTCGATGGTCGGAGCTGGAAAGTTTCGAGTGTGGTAGATTTGAGGAAGTACCTACCGGAAGAGGTATACGTCGGCATCTCGGCCGCCACCGGTGCCAACGCGGAGGCACACACCATTTTGTCATGGGACTTCAACTCAACCGAGCTGCCGGCCACCATATCTCCAGTCCCAGCGCCTGAAATCTTCGATAGACATAATAATAGAAAGAGGCTGCTACTGGGGGCAGTAATTGGCCCTTTGCTCGTCCTCTGCGTACTAGGATTACTGTGCTTCGTGCTGTGGCAGATGCGGAAAAAGCAAAGATGCCAAATGGAGGCGGCCGCCGCCTCGCTTCTGCCTGTGCTCCGCCAACCAATGGGGCCGAAGAGTTTTACCTACCAAGATTTGGCCGATGCCACAAACAATTTCGCAGAGAAAGGAGAGAAAGAGTACATTTCGGAAGTCGTCCTCTTCAGCCATCTGCGCCCCCGCAACCTGGTGGTGCAGCTCATCGGCTACTATCACTGTGTACGTAGATCTCAATATTCACTAATTCATGAAGATGATTAAGGATTTTTATTAATAGATACTTTTTCTTTTTAGTATTCTTTACTTGAGAAGTGTTTATAATCTTTTAGCTTACTTATGAATGGAATCAACATCAATAATATTATACTAGGCAATTCTATTAAACGATATAATAATATTATACCTCACAATTCTATTAAAATATACATCGTGATTTAATTAGAAAAGCATCAATCAATTAGGCTTATAAGTTGCAATCAAAATCCTTATACACTGTACTCTTCCTTAGGAACTCGGACACCCATCCACTCAGACAATTTTTTAATCATAGCTTTTTTACATCATAAATATATATATAATATATATATCACGTATAGAAAATAAATATAGTGCTCTACCTTTAAAAGTCAAAGTCCATGACTAATCTTCTGTCTAAGTCTGAAGGTTTCGGTTATATCCTAAAAAATAAAAATAAGTTCCTCGGTACCTTGAATAATATTGTACCCGATGAGTTATTAATATATAAAAAAGAAAATACATATGTATCTCTGCAATAATTTAGTAGAAAAGATCATCAATAAATCACACAAAAACTGTCACCTTGGATAAAGACACAAGAATAAATATGCCGGAATCAGAGCTGTAACAAGAGAAAGAGAACAGAGGAATATTACCCCCCTTTTATCTAAGTTACACATTGTACCTATCTCATAGTTAGCCCAGTAAAACTTGTCGATTTAATAAGCTTAAAAGTAAGATCCAACGGAGAGGGAGACCTCTCTCTCTCTCTCACTCAGGCACCTCTGCATTGCTCTCCTTGGTTGGCCATGGCGAACCTGGGCTGCTTCCCCTGGTCTTCCTCTTTGTCTCTGCTACTGCTCTCTGTTGCTTCTTTTCCCTTCGTAACCTCTCTCAACTTCACCTTCAACTTCACTGGCAAGGACAGCGTCCGAAACTTTGGACGCCTCACTCCCCAAGGCGACGTCTTCTGTAACTTCTATTGTCAAATTGGGCAATAGCTTAGATAACTCTATAAAAAATCAATCTGGCATAATAACTAAAATCAGGGAGAAAATAACCAAAATAACAATTAAATCCTCATAAAAGCCTCACATCTTTCCTTCGGTAACATAGCATACATCACACAAATATAATGCTTAGGCTAATAATAGTACAATAACGAAAGCCCACGCCAACATCAATTGTAAAAGAAACATAAAAACAACATCAACGTCACTCAAAAAAAATCATAATAATAAGAATAAAAATAAAACCAATAGCAACATCACATCCACACAATTCTATTGATTGCTGTCAGACACTAGCAACCTATCCACCACTAACAATCAAGAATTTAAATCACCTAAATAAATTCATAAACAGTCAGAATTCATCCATTATGTATCTTAAACTCATGGTTTTATGCAGGAAAATCAACTTCATCGCAAAAATAAATTTCCAACAGTAAAGCAATGAGCCTCAATTAAAAACTATCATCTAATATATTTTTCAGTCATCATTAACAAATCCTTAAACCACCAAACCAAATTTATGGACATTAGCATCAAGGCAGCAGCATCTATGAACCCAAACATCACTAATATCCATTACATTTTTCATCCATAGCAGGAGAAGAAAAATAAGCGAAAAAGAGGGAATCATGTCTTAATGGCATCATTGTATAATAGTCTACGACAAGGATAAAATTTAGGAAATTTTTGTTGTACAGTTTAACAGCAGCATTCACACTTAACTATGCACGCAATTTCCATCAAACAACACCAAGACAAGCAATTATATTGACAAAAAGTTCCCTTATGGATTAAGCTATCCAAACCCCAATTTGTTGGATTTTCTTAGTAAGAATCGGAATGGGGAAAACGAGGGAACCAACCTAAAGATGAAATCCAACTTGGTCAGAGCTTCGTCGGCACCTTCCTATCTTCCCGTTCGCTCCCGCACTCCACGTTTGCTCCACGTCATCACGCAACCTTGGATCAATGTCGCGCTGCCTCTCTGCTGCAATCGCCGATAGGAGATGCAGATTCGGCCTTCCTGCTGGTCCGCCGGTAGCGCAGGATCGATGGGGAGGAGAGGAGGTGAAGAGGAGGGGGAAGAAGGATGGGGAGAGGGAAATAGGGAGAAGGGGAGGAGAAGAGGTGTCGACAGAGAGGGTGGAAAAGAGGGGGGGGGGGGGGGGATCGGGCAGAGAGGGGACAATTTTGGCCCTTGCCCCTTTAGTTATTTATATTTTCTTTTCTTTTTTTTTAAAAAAAAGGTTTACCTCGAGCACGACTAAACATCTCACAATCTAGAGTCTCTCTCATGTTGTTGATCATGAAAAATAAAAATAAATTCTCTTATGGGTTGAGTATGCTTAAATCTAGTGAATTTGATAGAAAATAATATAAAATCGAGAACATAGACTAACAATGTCTCATGAATCGAATAATCTGATTATTCAAGCACAATAACAGAGCAACAAAGCAAACAAGAGTCACACGAGACTAAATCCAGGGCTAGCTTAATCAAATATAGTTGTCGTAGAGAACTGTCACATCAGGAGAAGGAACTATGTATCATAAGGTACGCAGATCATAGTAAAAGTAAAAAAAAAATGAAAACAAAGCCTCATTTTCTCCCTGAGTTGCACACTGGACCTTACTACCTGGTTTACCATAGCTAGGCTAGGGAATATCCCCAGCCAGGAGTTATCTAACCTCCCATTCTGGCTGGCTGGTATTTTAGCCCCACGCCCCTCTATCTAGGCAGCCCATTAGAGTGCAAACAAAATATCATTGCAATGACTGTGCTTTAAGTACACCAGTTAATGGCATCCTAGTCATACGCATCCTAAAGATGAAGCATAAATATTTATAGTGCAGGAAATTTCCTAGGGTATGTTTTTCACCATACCTCTAGTTTTTAAAGAAATAGGTGCATATGCTAACTTTATAATCAAATATAGTTGCCGCAGATAACTATCACATCAGGATAAGGAATTATGCATCATAAGATACTCAAATCAAAGTAGAAGCTAAAAAAATGGAAACAAAGCCCCCTTTTCCCCTTGAGTTGCACACTGGACCTCACTACCTGGTTTACCATAGCTGGGCCAGGGAATATCCCCAACCAGGAGTTATCTAACCTCCCATCCTAGCTGGTTGGTATTTTAGTCCTACGCCCCTCTATCTAAGCAGCCCATGGGAGTGTGAACAAAATATCACTGCAATGAATGTGCTCTAAGCACACCAATTATTGTCATCCTAATCATACGTACCCTAAAGATGAAACAGAAATATTTATAGTGTAGGAAATTTCCTAGGATATGTTTTTCACTATACCTCTAGCTTTTTAAGGAAACAGTTACATATGCTAACTTTAGAAACAAATAAAAGCATAAGACTTATGATTAATCAATGAGCAATAGCAATGAAGAGCATGAATATTAAAGGTGATTTACAACTCATTTATAAGCATAATTAGGAACATTAACTAGCAGGAGAGTCAAAGAATATCAAATATAGTTAATTAAAGGGATAAGTTCTCCTGAACTAAGAATTGAGAATTATCTCGTCTATTCTGCCTAGACAATAAACACTTACTTGATTCTATCGTCGTAAGCACGTTCTAATTCATATCGCGATCCTTAGTATAATTGTTAGCCCATTTATTCTGCTTGGAGAATAAACACTCACTTGATCCTAACGTCTTAAGCAGATTTTAATTCGTATCGCGATCTTTAGTATCATCATGCTTGCTTATTAAATTTTCTGTGAATATTTCAATAAATTTTAATTCTCAATCTAATAATAATTTTATAAATTCATCTTCACTAACACTCTTAGAATGATCTCTAGATTCACCCTAATTTTTATCTCAAGTTTGTAGAAAAGTTTAATGGAGACTCGCCATGAAGTGTATGTGTCCTTTGGACTCATACGGTGGTTGTCACGTACTCGACAAATGAGTAGGAGCATGATATCTAAAATATGGTTGGTTGCAAATATATATATAGATATATATTAATCTAATAAAAAAATTTTAGTAGAAATGCAAATATCCCAATTGTTACAGGGCTTAGTTGGGTGGAATCTAATCGAGCATTCAATGCCCATTCACATCTCTCTGCACTCAACTCACACATACCACTATATCTTCTTACTTATTCCCCAATACTAATCAATTGATTAAATAAATACAATATAAATCATGCATGCATGCGTGCTGTCTCTATTTGATATAATACAGTATAAACACCTTTTAATATTTTTTTCCAAAAAGAAATATTTAGAGATTAAGACAGAGAAATAAACAATATAAATTCTTTGATAATACAACAAGAATTGAGCCTTCATATTTGTTGAAGCATGGGAGAAATTAAATATTTTTTTTTGACAAAAAAATCCTATTTAATATATGTCATGTTAATACAGCAAGTATTATGCCTTCAGATGCACAGCACTTGTAGAAAAATTGTATAACTTATGAAGGAAAATTTAAATTTGTTGTTAAAATTTACAGCAAAAACATTTACTTACTTTTTTTACTAAGTCTAAGTATGCAGTTAAGATAAGGTTGAGTTTCCCCACAAAATAGACTTCTTTTTTTAAAAAAAAATCACAAATAAAGTCCATCTGAAGTCATGAATCGCATTAAACTGGCTTTTAAGAAAAGAAGAAGGGGGTGTTTGCCTCCCTCCAACATCATCATCCACACATCCAACTCCCAGACTTAAGTCTATTTCTATTTCCCCCACAAGAATCAATGATATAAATCTCCCCAAACTCTTTTCCATCCGCAGGAAGAATGGTATTTGAGCTGTTATTTCTTTTTTTAAAAAAAAATTATCATGATAGTATAAAAATAAAGTGTTTATAATAATAAAAGTATAAAAATACTCACAATAATAACAGTAATATTCAGAAGTATAATTGAACAATATTTAAGCGGTATAAGCGAAATAAACCCTCGTACAAAGCTTGATATGGGATTGAAGTTGATCCGGAAAGGAAGGGACCAATTCAGATCTTTTTGCAATCACGGCTTCAGTGATGGAGGGTTTGAGTAAGGAGAATTCAAACCTGCAAAGAGCATGGAGGACTTGAGGCGGAAGACGAGACGAAGTGGATGAGCTCCGCACAGCTGCGGAGCGTCAATTACTGCAAGGATAATAATGAGGACAAAATCCCCGATAATATTACTGCTCAAGAGGCACAAAAGAGAGTAATTACCAATGATGGAGTGATTAGTGAAGCAGATAAGGGAGCAGATGAAGGTGGAAGGTCTTGCCGATGAGGAAGTGAAGAGCCATCTGCAGGTGAAGGTTTGAGTTCATCAATTCCAGTTGTTGATCTACTGATATGGCTTCATTTCATTTCGTAATCTCTTGTCATATATATTCTCTATTTATTTATTATTTACTATTTTTAAAAAAAACTGAATAGGAATATATGTCTCACAGGATGAGGAATGAGAATGCCATAACATTTTCTCAAAACATCTTCCTCGATATGTTTGGAAAGTAAAATAATAATTATTTGAAAAAGAATCCTCATCCTCATGAAATAGGTAACAGAATCACAATAGAACAGGTAGAATCTAATTCACTCTTTAGTAACAAAAAAACAAGCCCACATTGGAAGTGTTCATTTCTTGAAGCAGGGGAGGAACCAAAATCCAAATCCAACAACATATACGTACCTCAATGGGACGATCCATCCTCCTCTCTAACTCTATTCATGTGCTGCGCGTCTGCGTCTACCTATGTGTTTGTGTCTGAGTCTGGTCTGCATCTGCGTCTTCGTCTGCTTCTGCATCTGCGTGCAGCAGCCAAATTATTATTTATTTAACTCATCAATTACCTACCTACATAATAATACATTACCGCTGCAGCTGCACTATATGTATATATATAATCACATGCGTACGTACTCATCTTTAATCTTGGACAATCTTGGATTGTTATTTGGAGATTTCTTCTTCTCAGATCCGACGATGACAGATCTATGTGCTCCAGTTTGGGACACCCTTCGATCGTTATACTTCTTAGCCGCCTCTTTGGAATTGCTGGAATAGATTTGAGCGCAGGACAATTGCATATCTCCAAGTCTTCCAACCGGTCGAATGCTTCTCCCATCCAATCCGGCAAAGACGTCAGATTGTTGCAGCTGATGATGGTCAACCTCCTAAGTCTCTTAACAGCCTTCATGTGATGCGGTAGAATCTTCAGCTCTTCGCATCCAACCATCTCCAGCTTGCTGACGAGCGGAAAAACTCTGCTCCCACTGGTGTCGAATTCAGACATGAACACCTCCTCATTGTTCAACCATAATTTCAGCCTTTCCCAATAAGAACCAAAGATATTCGATGCCCTTAATTTTGGGCATTGGATCAATGTCACTTCTCCAGTGAAATATCCTGTCCGTAACTCTTTGAGTGCAGGCATTCCGGAGAGTATATATTGTATACTATGGCCATGGACTTGGAAGATATCGATTGAATTCACACCACTTATTTCAATAATATCAAGAGAGCCTACTGATGATAGAAATGGTGGCAGCCCTTGGCACTCGTTTGCATTGATCAGTTTAATTTCTTTCAATGAATCAAAAGCTGAAATATCTTGCATCCAGCTTGGCCACTGGTTACCTGCATAGGAAATAATATCCAGCTTCTTCAAACGTCCACAGTATGGTTTAAGTTCCTCCAATTGTTGCACTATTTGTTCCATTGAGACGATGGTCTGTATTGCTGTCGTGCTGGAGTCATCCTTTGTGTTTGTATCGTTGAATTTAAGTTCATCATCTTGTTCCGATGGTTCTGACATTCCTTGAGATAATGCTTCCTTATAAACCTTCAATTCAGAATCAAATTCTAAGTTCCACCATTGCCAACGGAGTGATAAATACTTGAGGCTTGTCTTCTTTTCTAGTCCAAGAACTCGGATGATTTCATCTGACCTCCATGATCGTTCAAGCCTTTCAAGATGTAGTTGTTTAAGATTTACCAAATATTGCAGTTCTGCCAATGTACTTCCAAATGTATCATTTGTACTATATCCTGACAATCGAAGGAGATCGGTGAGTTCACCTATCCCACGTGGCATTCGATTCAAGGATGTACAGTTATGCATGTTTAGCTCTACCAGGCCCTTCAAGTTATTGATGCCTTGAGGGAATTCGACCAACCAAGCACAACCTTCGAGATTAAGCTCTTGCAAATTTACTAAACTTGTGATTGTGCTGGGTAACCTCTGAAGCTTTTCACAGTGAGTTAGTTTTAGAATCTGCAATCTCACAAGTTTGTGAATATGTTTTGATAGTTTCAGAAGATTCTGACAGTAGGCCAAACTTACAATCTTCAGATTTAAGAGGTTGCATAAGGATTTAGAAAATACATTGATGTCCGTGTGCGAAAGGTTGAGATATAATAAATTACGCAGTCTTCCGATCATATTAAGTAGATGTTGGACCCTTATGGCTTCTAAATGCAATGTACGTAGATACGTCAGGGTTGCAAATATTCTCTCCGGAACTTCAAGAGTTTGATAAACCTTATCTTTTCCCGGACATCGTAAAATCAATGTTCGTAGTTTGTTCCTCTTAATTTGGGCCAGCCTAAGAAAAGAATAGGTTGATGCATTAGAACTTAAAACTAAACTTAAATGTCTGAAAAGAAGATATCATCATCATCAACAGGAAAGATATCAACATCATCAGCAGCAACAACTTCTTCATCATCATCAAATAATAACCGATAGAATGGATGCTGTGCATGTCTACTTGGTTGAAGATAAAATCTAATTAAATTCTCATTGAAATTGTGCGTGATTAAGTATTCCAAAGTATGAGATCTATCAGCAATAATTTCTTGCCACTGACTGAGTTTGATGTACCTGGATATGGAGGCCACCAACTTTGCGGTCGAGGGATTACTACCACCAGAAACCTTAAGAAGACGACCGTGTGGTGATCGTTCAGCTACTTCATAAATTTGCATAGCCATTGTAGTAGGATCTTCTTCTTCTTTACCCTCATGGTACTGTTTGCCCCAATGATGATGATGATGAACATGAGAATCCAGCCACGCCCATCTCATGAATATATCTTTCCATTCATCTTTTGATATGCCCTCCAACATCAAATTAAAGTCGGCTCTAAAATCTAAAAGTGATGAATCAGCAGTGATGATGATCGTACTCCCTGGGCCACCCACACGGAGGAGGATGCGCATCAACTCATCATTCCACTTATTCCTCCATCCTGATCCAAACGACATGTCAGCAGAAATACCATCGAGAATGAGGAGGTACCTCCTTCCGCCGGCGAGTCGCTGATCAGCGGATACCCACATCTCTTGGAAGCTGCTGGTTTCGGCTACTTGATCATCATTATAATTATTCCCCATCGATCTTGCCATCTCTCTCCCCATTCCTTCCAAGTCTTGAAAATAGAAATTGGAGGCATCCACCCAGCACCGACGGTGGAAGTGTTGGCGCACCCACTCGTCCTGGTAGATCCTCCGAGCCAGGGTGCTCTTTCCCACTCCCTCTACACCATATATTGCGATGGTGAAGGGTCGTCGTGCATCATCGCTTAAATACTCTACTCTGCTGAAGTTGGGTAACCTCTTCGTCATCGTCTCTCGTTGCTGCTGAAGTTGTTCCATGATTAGTTCGTACTCTTTTCTTCTTGATCCCTTCACCTCGTCCTCCAAGATTGCGGAGTAGCCGTCATCTCGGAGTGGATCCATGGAGTGCATTGGCGCCCTCCGAAGGTTCAATGTGGAAATCCTCTCGACCAGGCC
This sequence comes from Thalia dealbata, assembly GCA_030544415.1. Lineage (NCBI taxonomy): Eukaryota > Viridiplantae > Streptophyta > Magnoliopsida > Zingiberales > Marantaceae > Thalia > Thalia dealbata. Next base: position 27,734,765 of record CM060457.1, on the reverse strand, counting down.
CTTCAACCTGCGCCCCATCTTCTTCAGCTTGCCCTGTATTGCGATGCGAAAAGCCAACCGAGCGATGAGGGGCAAAGGGCTGCGACCAGATTCCGCCAGCTCCCTCTCACGCCGGTCGACGATGCTGTAGAGCAGGTCTTCGACGTCCACGATGGCTGCACCGACGTCCGCCATCCACTCCTCCGCCAATTCTTCTTCTTGCCCCTTCAGAAACATCACCCGCAGCTCGCCGTCCAGCATGGCTGCGTTGATGTCCCAAAGGAGACGGCGAATCTCCTCCAACTGGATTTGTATGCGCAGCGCCTCCGACGGCAGCGTCTCCATCAGTATCCGCCGCAAATCGAAGAACGCCATGTAATTAATTGCTCGCTTAGTATGATTCGGTAGCAGCTCGATGATGTACGGTCGTCTGATATATCAGCTCATCTCGATTCTCCTGTTCCGCAATTTTACTAATTTATTCATTACTTGCTTAGGACTTCACATACTTGCATCCTACTACTCTTTCTTTCTTTCTTTCTGCATGTAAAGTTGTGCCATGCAGTCAAAAGTATAAATCATCCAACGCTCACAGCTATCTAGATCTTTGAATCCGATTCCCTTCCTTTCATCACTTCACCATCCTATCAAGCAAGAAATCTTGGGACTTTAGTTAACCGATAGCTCTTTAAAGTAAACGAAAGTGAAGATCAATCTTTTCAAATTAATTAATTAGCTCGTCTGACTAACTGTTATTTATATTGGATTTCTAGTCCAATCTAATCAAATCAGGCGGTTTGTTTCATTATTTCCAAGTGAAAGTTTAAATAGTTTTCTTGTATAAAATTAATCGAGACAAAATGTAATTAAACTATACCACAGCAAGTTAATTAATCTCGAGGCCCTTTTCTTTTCCTTCAAATTATTTGCACAGCGATGGATCATTGCTTCAGGGAAAGCTAATTAATAGACTCAAGTTGTAAAGAATGTTTATTGACTACTCAGTTTCCTTTTCTTTTCTTTCTTTCCCTGTTCATCAATCGTTTTTTTACTACATCCATTATGCATCTCAGCTGTCATCCGTGGTCCAAACTTAAGTAAGTGATTTCTTTGCCTTGACGTAAGGATTAGAATAAAGGAGTGCGATCACCTCATTAAAGGAAAAAAGAAAGAAAGAGAAAGAACAGTTGCAGTGTGTTGCTGCATGCCGATGCGAAATGAATCACACCATTATGCATATTTAAACAGCCCTTCATTCTCAAGATGCCAAGCAACAGAAGTGACCTGACCTCCATGCACGCCTTACTTCGCTGCCCAGCAGCATCAGAATTGTGCAGTAGGAGGCATTTGGGACTGTCACCCAGTTCCTGATCTCACGCTCCTTTAAAACGTGGAGAGGAGCCATCCAAGACCTCTTTTGCGTTCTTTACGTGGACATGCAGGCATCTCATCTTTGGGAATGAACCATGGGATGAGATGAAGGTCAAGCTTATGACGCTCTGCGTGGTACAGGATATTTGTGCTTCCAACCCACACAAGGCCAGGCTGCTGCACAATTAGCCCTCTGCGGCGGTGTGGGTAATCAGCCACCTACTCATGTTCAGCTAACTGCTGGCTGTTGAACATTCCTGAACTCTCACTCGTTAATGTTCAGGAAAGCTTAATGTTCATGAGGATTCGTTGTTTTTATGATAATAAGGGCAGGCAGTAGACTTTGATCCACTTCATTTCATCAAAAGAGAAAATAAATAAATAAATTGATGGATCGGAGCAATATTAAAAACACAAGAATAAGGTTACGTGCATTGATGCTGGTACAAGCTTTGACGACTACAAAACTGGTGTTTCTCTTGACAAAATGAAACTTCTAACAAGTAAAAAAAATTCTTCCTGGCTATGAACTCCAGGATGGTTTTCTATTATAGAAAAGGAAATTTTTTTAAAGATTTAAAATAAAAAAATAAAAAAAGAAAAGATAATATATATTTGATAAAGAAAAATAGAAAAGGAAAAAAGAAAATATATTTATAAATAAAACTTTATTCTAAATGGAAAAAAAATTTAATTCGTCATGTCTAACGGGCGAAGAAGGGAGAGGGGTATATGGCTAGCGAGTATGAAACCTTCTAAAGATTTAGCATTTATGAAGCGAAGGTAGCTACAACCCATTGCGTAGATGTAAAGTACAACTCCGGCCATCATTGATTGCTTTTGAGATGGAATGATGATTGTCTTCGGTTAATCTTGGACGGTGGATTTGTTGACCACACGACTATTATTTCAAGATGTTAAGTAGATGGTCTGACGATTAGTCCAGATCATTGGATTGATTTATTTCAGACTAGCCGTGGGCAATTTGTTATTTATTTACGTGTTGTGACCCCCCATTTGGGACAATATTTGGTACCCGATCAATCGTCGCATTCATGCGGTTCTTGGGCGAGGCATATCACAGCAGGTTTTCGCTAGGGTAGTTTAGGGTATCCTTCTAAGTGACTAAAGTAAACTAAGGGATAGTAATCCTCCCTCACCGTCCTCTCCACCAACATAACTATAATGGGCACAGATAGGGAGAGATGGATTTGACACTTATTGGCTTACAAGAGATCCATGATTTTCCTAAGCATATGCTAGCTGCAAATCAATCATTTTAAAATTGATAAAATATTTATTTTCAGATGTGGACATATTAGACATATCGTACGGCAACTAATCTAAAATTATACTCTAAAGCAAATGTGCTTAATATTTTAGCATTAAAATTTAGATATGTTTGAAATTTTGTTGTATTTGACAACATATAAAATTTAGAAAATTATCCTCGATATTCCACTCCTAGTTCCTTAAAATATGTTATTGCGGTTTGAATTTGAAAAGCCGAGCGCCTGACACTGAATGTGTATACAGTCATAATAGAAGAGCGATGTCGCAGCCTTATAGTGGGTAATATTAGAACTCTTTAATGTCCTTGTAATGTGTTATAAAATGCATCGTACGGGTTTCTGAATCGATATAATGCTTGTCACCTGTCGACCGGCCAAGGTGTATTCTGCTCAAATAGATTTTCATTTCAAATTCCTTTTTATAATCTTTCTGTCATTTATCCTAGATATAAATCTTATATTATAGTATAGATTTTTTAACAATAGAATAGTTTCTACAAGTTTTTCCAAATTAGTTTATTAAAGGTAAAAAAACAATTTAGTATAGAATGATAAATATTGTAGAGCGAATAATATTAAGTAACAAGATTCTTCGTGTGAGTCAAAAGACAAAAATAACAAAATGGGAATACAGTAAACTAGACAATTGTATTTAGGATAACACGGCAAGGGGCAACAATAAAAATTTGTCGTAGAATATTTACAATCGGAAAAACTAAATAGGCATATTAGAGAGAGAATCATAGTGATTTGAGAAGCACGATCATGAAAGAGTTTGAACTTAGTCACCTAGGCGTTTCCGTGGAAATGAAGATAATGATGATGTCGGGTTTGTTTGATTCGAGTCGATCCAAAGCCACAACCGCACGATAACTTTTGTTAAATCCTAGTTTACTTGATCAAATTGCAGTCGTCAATCTTAGGGGTAGCTAATCTGGGCCATCTATTTGAATTTTTTTAAACTATTATTTAACTTCTTTGGTACCCAAAATTTGATATGATAAATAAATTGCACAAACGACTTATTCAAATTTATAAGTATCATTGTTTATCCATAATAAACTTACCTAAATTATAAAAAGTAAGACGCGCTAAGAAAAGAGAAAAAAAACAAAACTTTGTCTTATACAGTTTATGAGGGAGTAGGAAGACTGCCCTTCAACCTTAATAGGAACGGTGAAAATTTTAGACTTTCAAATCGAGTAAATCATCAACTCCACATAAACAGCACATGAAAACCCCCAACCTAACTCTCTCATTTGCCCTCTCTAGACTCGCATTCTATATATATGTATATTTATCCATATAAACCTTCACCTCAATCGTCCATAAATTCCTCATACTATTAGCACCATACAGAACACCCTCAAAGTACATCTCCCAACTCTCTTTGAATGTCAAAACATAACAAAGAGTCCATGGAGGCCGCTTCCTCTCAGCCCCCTCCCCCATCTTTCACGTTCACATGCTATTATTGTTCCCAACAATTTGAAACAATTTACGCTCTCGATAGGCACAACATCGTTCATAAAAATGAGCACATCACCCACATACCCACAGAGGCTATTACCACCTCTCTTCCCCCTCTGCCCTACTGTTGCAAATTTTGTTCACGCCGGTTTGATACAATCCAAGCCCTATGTAGTCATCATAATGCACGCATTGACAATCTACATAAGGCTGCAGCCATGACTCCTAGGCCTTTTGGCATGCCCCAAACTGTTGCCGCTACCCATCCCACCCAAGTGGGCACCAGCATCAATAATATAAACGATATCGACCTCGATTTGCACTTATATACAAAGACTACCACCACTCATCCCCCTCCATTTCCATCGCCTTATTCTTGCCATTACTGTCCCGAACAGTTTGATACCATCCAAGCCCGTGGTCATCAGAATCCACACATAAGCGATCACAATACTGCTGCAGCCATAACTCCAAGGCCATTAAGCTTGCCCAAAATTGGTGTCGCTCCCTGCCCCACCCAAGAGGACTTCGGCGACACTAAATCCAACGATATCGACATCGATTTGCACTTATAGGTGAAGAAGAGATGATGATCTCTTATGCATATTATTTCTAATTCTCCTCAATATGAATAGGAGATGTAATTTAAAAGGACATGTATCGTGTGATTCTCTATTAGAGCAATTATGATTGGCTTCAGAACCCATAATAAGGACAAGAAACCCAATAAGCTTATATGTGATCTAATTGATGAGTCTTATTTTCTACTTAACAACTTAATATAATTTATTGTATAAATAGATTTTACATATGGTAAAATTACATTAAATTTTTGTGCCCAAATATAGTCAGATATTTGGACTAAATAACCATAAATTAGTATAATAAACCTAACACAATCAATAATATGCTTAGAAATAGAGTGAAAAATTTTACTTTAAAAAAAAAAAATTCATTTTATACATCATACAAGTATAATACTCATATTATTTTTATATCAGAACCACGAGTGTAATATGACTAGCGAGTATGAAACCTTCTAAAGATTTAGCATTTATGAAGCGAAGGTAGCTACAACCCATTGTGTGGATGTAAAGTACAATTCCGGCCATCATTGATTGCTTTTGAGATGGAATGGTGATTGTCTCCGGTTAACCTTGGACGGTGGATTTGTTGACCACACGACTATTATTTCAAGATGTTCAATAGATGGTCTGACGATTAGTCTAGATCATTGGATTGATTTATTTCAGACTAGCCGTGGGCAATTTGTTATTTATTTACGTGTTGTGACCCCCCATTTGGGACAATATTTGGTACCCGATCAATCGTCGCATTCATGCGGTTCTTGGGCGAGGCATATCACAGCAGGTTTTCGCTAGGGCAGTTTAGGGTATCCTTCTAAGTGACTAAAGTAAACTAAGGGATAGTAATCCTCCCTCACCGTCCTCTCCACCAACAGAAGTATAATGGGCATAGATAGGGAGAGATGGATTTGACACTAATTGGCTTACAAGAGATCCACGATTTTCCTAAGCATATGCTAGCTGCAAATCAATCATTTTAAAATCGATAAAACATTTAATTTCAGATGTGGATATATTAGACATATCGTACGACAACTAATTGTAAATTATACTCTAAGGCAAATGTGCTTAATATTTTAGCATTATAATTTAGATATGTTTGAAATTTTGTTGTATTTGACAACATATAAAATTTAGAAAATTATCCTCGATGTTCCACTCCTAGTTCCTTAAAATATGTTATTGCAGTTTGAATTTGAAAAGCCGAGCGCCTGACACTGAATGTGTATACAGTCATAATAGAAGAGCGATGTCGCAGCTTTATAGTGGGTAATATTAGAACTCTTTAATGTCCTTGTAATGTGTTATAAAATGCATCGTATGGGTTTTTGAATCGATATAATGCTTGTCACCTGTCGACCGGCCAAGGTGTATTCTGCTCAAATAGATTTTCCTTGCAAATTCTTTTTTATAATCTTTCTCTCATTTATCCTAGTTATAAATTTTATATTATAGTATATATTTTTTAACAATAGAATAGTTTCTACAAGTTTTTTCAAATTCATTTATTAAAGGTAAATAAAATTTTAGTATAGAATGTTAAATATTGTAGAGCGAATAATATTAAGTAACAAGATTCTCCGTGTGAGTCAAAAGTCAAAAATAACAAAATGGGAATACAGTAAACTAAACAATTGTATTTAGGATAACACGGAAAGGGGCAATAATAAAAATTTATCCTAGAATATTTAGAATTGGAAAAACTAAATAGTGAAGCATCCAGCTGACCAGAATTGGCTACGTCCAGAATGGCAAGGTAAGCATTGAGCTTGTTCTATCACCCCGCCTCTGGGACTCGGTCTCCAGTGAGCTCACCAGCTTCACCACCAATTTCTCCTTCAAAATTACAAGCTACCCCAATGTAAGCAATGACAACGGGCTTGCTTTTTTCCTCGTCCCCGTTTATGAGGAGCTTAGTTTTCTACAAAACCCCATCGAAGGAAACCTTGGCCTTTTCAATGAATCCGCTAACTGAGTCGCGGTAGTGGAGTTCGACATCTACTCAAATGCTTTTGATCACTGCGGTGATCACATAGGGATCGATGTTTACTCCATCAAGTCCATTGCCTCTGTCCAGTTGTTTAATGTTAGCATGAGTAACGGCAGCAACACTGCACACGCCACCATGAAGTACGACGACGGTGCAATGAACTTATTCGTTCTGCTCTCTTACTCGTTGGAGAATCCCTCGATCAATGGTCGAAGCTGGAACGTTTCGAGGGTGGTAGATTTGAGGGAGTACCTGCCGAAAAGGGTAGCAGTCGGCTTCTCCGCTAGCATCGGTCTCAATGTGGAGGCGACACCATCTTGTCTAGGGATTTGAAGTCGACCGAGCAGTCGATCGCCGGATCTCCACTTGCACCGGTCTCGGCGTCGATCGCCGGATCTTTGCCTGCACCGGTCTCAGCATCAAGGACTGTCGGTAGATACAACAGCGAGGGGCACGGCGAGCGTTCCCTCCCACCGTAGCAATCTTGAGGAGTTGATTTCAGGCGTTGGCCGCGGCGTTGAAGGCGCAAAAGGGGCTGGAAACGAGGCCAGCCAGTGCAGTAGGGGAGGGCGACATCGACAGTGCTTTTGGGAGCGATTGAGCTGTCACGCCCCGACCCGTAGGTCGACACGTAGCAACCGCCGTACAAATCGCAATGACCTGTACAAGGCATAAAAGGGAAAATATAACAAATAAGTGTAAGTCCAAGATAAGGTTAATGTAGGTCTATAACAGTTCCGACTTAGGTTCTAACTCACCAAGAAGATAAAAATCTTTAAAATTTCTAATTTGCTATCGATCCCACCTTCCCGTTCACCTACCATGTTCGCTCCTATACCTGCACGCTAGGAACCCATGCGTGCTGAGCCTTGCGGCATAGTGAACTACAGAAGGCACGTCGAGAACAAAGAGTATAGACCGAGGAATATGTTGCCACATGTTGCCATGTATAAGCAGTTATATAAAAATGAAGTAACAATCAGGATGGACATAGTATATCACATGGTTACATGAGCAAAGCATTACACTAGCAAGAATTTACACATGTACATGCATTGTAAGATAGCAATTTATTTATAATTGGTTATAAGTATATAAATTTCAAGTATGCATCAAACTAGTTCACTTTTTACTATGAATCTGGGCTGCCAGCCTATGCTTAGGATATGCCCTGGCCGGGGACTATCCCAAGACCCATCAGTGCCACTCTAAATCTCTTCCTAAGCCCGTTGCACTGACGTTAGCAGAGAAGGCGGGTGACTTTGGATCCTTCTCTATCAGCCTCGATAACCGTCATCCTCCCACGTTATCGAGACTGCCGCTTCGTGCATTACTCCCCATAGTACGCACGTCGCGACGACTTGTATAATATTATACAACTGTCCCTCGACTGAAACAGTAGTCACCTCACAATTTATAATAAACCTTGCAGCCACGGCAGCTGGAGAAACTACACATGTATTATATCCCAAGGATCCGGACATGTCATCAGACTGCCTGCAGGACATCTGTAATGACAGCCGTGGTCATCAGATCCACTGTCCAAGGTTTGCAGGAGGGAAACACATTCTAAGTCATATGCAACCGATGTCACCAGAATGAGCCTCCGTTAAGTGTCATTGGAGAGCTACACCCTTAGCTGCATACATGCTAGACTCATGAACGGTTTCGCTCTAGCTAACCATCTAAGGACTATCACGGTGACGACCATCCGTCACGCGTGCGGGTAATACAGTGTAAATTGGACCTAGGTGTATCATGGGCTACAATGTCCCTAAGATGTGTTCGGTCCATATTTAATCTAGGTGGATGGAGAATATTTGTTCAACTTAAGTTTATATTACAATCAAGTTGTCAATCTCTACCACCTAGTACATGCATGTCTTCAACACCCTTATGGGGGTACTATAAATATTGTCTATGTTCTTGTTGCTAAGTTGATGTCATAATGTCTACTACTCCTATTATCAAGTAGGTGTAGTACAAGATATTCATATCAACAAAGCATGTAAAGAACATTTGAATAGCATGTACATTGATAAACAATTGATGTAGCAAGATTTAATTTAAATGATTTAAAATAAATAAATAATTTAAGCAACTAGCATGGGAGAGGCGTCCCTCGACCTGAGGTACTTAACAACTACCCATCTCGACGGCACGACGGTAGTAATCTTGCAATAAGATTTAACAACTCACCTTAGTTGAAGACTCAAACTCTTTTAGAACCAACCAGGATTGATTAATAAGGATAAATCACGTCACCGTTCAGTGTGGAACAATGTCCTACAACAATCCACATGTCTTCTTGTTAATTATTAAATTTCCTGACTACTAAGGTTGCCATCGTCTAACTTTCCTCAAATAGCTCAGGAAAACAAGGAACAATAAAATCATAATACAAGTTTATACTTTTATTACTCCTAGTCCAGCAAACCACATCATATCACTACTTTTAGCATAATACATAAGAATTTAATTTGTAAGAACTAAATTAAAGGACACTTATCAACAAAGTCCATCTAAGTATGCTGCTGGAGAAAAATAAAAAGAGTAGACAAAAGAATGTAAGAGGGGGAAAGACTTCTCCCTCCTCGGCAATAGCAACTAAATTCTTGCACTATATTTATTTAACTCTCATTTGCTGCCATGTGAAGTATGATTCATGTTTAAGCCAAAGCTAACACACTTTTAAACAAATAGAGACAAATCCTTGCCACTTTATTTATGATAGCATTTACAAGGTAAAAGAAGGTGTTTGATAGTAGCAAAACTTGATGGAAGAAACCCAAGTAGCAAATAATTTCCTTCAAATGTATGTAGTATATACTTCCAATTAGTTTGTTCTTTAGTGTCCAACTAATGGCAACAAATAGAATCATATTGCAGTAGCATAAAATGGGAGGAAAGGAAAGCATTTGCAAGGAATAAGTCAAGGATAAATCTATTTACTATTCTGCATTTACATTTGCAGCCACCCTTCTACTTGACTTCTATACCTCTTTAACTCGGCATCCAAATCATGTACAGGTTTTTCAGCAAACAAAGATTTTTTACTTGTTATTTATCAATTTTCCAACAGTACATGAAAATTTCTACAGTGACACATAGTAAGAGTGAAGAAGCATATTGGTTACTAGTAAGAGGGAAAGAAAAATCAAAAGAAGACAAGAGGGCAAAACTTCTCCATTCACAGCAGTATTACGTAAGTCACAACCCAATTTCTCTCTTCATATTTTGTTGCAACAACATAATTATTATTCAAAGCATAATTAATTCATTGCAAGGTTTTATTCATGGAATTGCTTAAAAGGAGAGAAAAGAGGAGAAGTGGGCTCTCGGCAGTAGCGAAGGAGAAGGAAAAACAAAGGAATAAAATTCCAATAAGTGGAGAGAGGAAGAAGGTAAAAGGAAAGGGGATAATAGAGGAAACAGAGAATAAGAAAGAAGAGGATTTTTCCCTTCATTTTGTTGCAGCAACACACGTATTCCAAGCATAACTATTTGCTTGCAAATTTTATCGATGACAGCACTAAACAGGAAGGTAAAAGGAAGGAAGGAGATAAAAACAAAGAGGGAAAATAAGAGGAAAAGAAGGGTTTCCCTTTCTCGGCAGCAAAACTCAAAAGCAGAGGATTAAGTTAGACTTAATTCTCCTTGGACAGCAGCATACACCATTTAAAAACAATCACAACACTTTAATATCTCATCTTCGGCAACAACTTGATGAAAGGAAGAGCAAAAGAAGGGTTTTACAAATTTTGGCAGCAGCAACATCAATTAACCATAAGGGAGAAGCAATCTCAATGCATCTAATATCTATGGCATGATTCTAATCAATGTTTCCAGCCTACCCATCAATCTAATACTCAACATTTACTTAATTTAACAAGACAGCAACATCCAAAGATAGAGCAAAAGCAAAACACAAATTCTTTTTAACTTTAACTACAAGCATCCCATTCATAGGGAAATTTAGAAATCATTAGGCTACTTAGAAGATCAAGCAGAAGAACGCAGCATTGTATGAGGATTTAGAAGCCTACCTACTTGTGGATTTAAGCACTAAAAATCTTTATGTCGACTGTCAACTTCCACGTTCCCAGCAGCACCCTTGGCTTCGTCCCACGGCACAATGGTGCGAAGAGAGAAAGATGGAGCCTATCGTCCTCCTCGCCAAGATGTCATCCGGGATCAAGCAACGAAAGAGGAAGGGAGTCTAGGATGGAAATGATCGGGCGAGCGTTTTTCTTCTCCTTCATTGTAGGGTGCTTAAACCCCTACCATAAATTATCCCCAAATCAAAAGGGATTAATTTCCTTTCTTGAAGGTAAAAAGACTAACATGTCCCTCACTAGGCAGACTATTTAAAATTCTATCATCATGCAGAATTGAGGGCTTACAGAGCTCTACCGACGATGCTATTAGGCGGCTGGAGGGCTAAGGAGGACTCGGAGAAGGTGTACGCGGGTTCTCCGGTGTGTTTGCGGTTGCGAAGCTACGATGATAGCTGCTGGACGCGCGGTGGCGCTGCTGGGGCTCAAACAGAGTTCAAGCAAAGGGAAGAAGACGGACCGCGCGTGCGTAGAGCATCCTTCTTTAGCTATTTTAGTATTAATTATAATTTTTATGACTATATTTCTTTAAGATAAGATTACTAAAATGTATGACTTATTATTACTATTTTAGTGAGTATATATTCAAGCTATCAATGGAAAAAAATTTATTTACTATTATACCTTTTCTGTTTAATTATTATATAAATATTATTTGTATCATATTTTGAATGTAATTTCCCTGCCAAAAAGGTATTTGGGTGGTTATTGACTAATTTCATTCAAACAAAAGAGTATATGATAATTAAAAATTATGGAACTCTTCTATCACAACATAGTCAAGTACTTTACAGTGCTAGATATAGAGGAACTCTTCTATCACAATATAGTCAGTACTTTAAAGTGCTAGATATAGAGGTGCTTATGGAGTCGAACTGCTCATGAGGGGCATGAGCCCGGCCCAGCATAGGTCATGCCAGGCATGATCGGTACTCACTCGGGCTATACCTGCGTGCACTGTGTGCCATGGCAGGCCATGATTAAGTGGCCCATAGCCCACAACCCATGGCTTGACACGAGCCCATCACCGGAGATAGAAGCAAGATCAAAATGATGTTTGACACCGAACTCTTTCCGCTTCTACCAGATGTTTGACACCGAACTCTTTCCGCTTCTACCAGCCTCCTCTTCTTCGACTCCACAGCCGACGGGGAGCAGCATCCGATCTGCTCTGCTCCTATCAATGCCCACGGCCTCGCTTCCATCCTCGCGGTGGAGACACTGCATATACCGTCTTTCCTATTCATCCGTTCGTGAACCTCCAACATTCTTCCGTTCGTGACAATTCCGTCTTTCCTATTCATCTTGAGTACCCAGGATTCCTTATAGTAAGGTTTCCTATATACTGTTAAAGTGGCAGCTGTTTATATAGATGTTCTTGTCTTTGACTCTTCGGATTCAAAATTAATGTGGTGCGCTGGAGTAAGTCTGACTGATATTGTCTTTGAGCAGCTCATGAGATAGAAGATCCCCCCTATCTATCAAACAGCTTGAAAAGCTATTTACCCTTAATTGGACATGCAACCTCCTGCAGTTTGAAAATTGCACCATCCCCCTTTTTACTTCCAGCGAGGGTGCTTTGCTCTAAGGCGAAATGCTCCTGTATCGATGCATTTTTACATCTCATAGCTTCTTCGATAGATTGCTTAGCTGTTGATCTTTAGCGTAAGAGCACTTGATCAATGAGCTATTATGCACTCTTTCAAGAGAGGCTATTGCAAACCTTTTGGCTTTCTCTACATCCCTACCTCCATTATCATTGAGTGGTCATTTAGGAGCTTTTGCTGATGATCGGTATTGTTTTCCTCTTGATAATAAAGCTTATCTCCTATTATCTCATTGGCCAACCTTTATCATTATTATTTTTAGAGCATATCTAATATCCAGTATTCAGATCTTACCTTAATCTAAAGAGGGTGACGATGCAGTATTAAAAACTATAAGGTAAAAAACATAGCCGTTAGCAGAGCTGTGATTACCTGAATCCGATGAGAGCATGGCCAGATTATTATTAGGTTGACCTGAACCCGGTCTGAGCAAGAGTAAACTCAAATCCACCCACAAATTGTGTCAGATTTTCGGGTTCATATTAAAAGTGCCAAATGTATGAGCAGTGCCAACTCAGTTTGAAACTGGAATTAGGATAAAGTAGATGGAATGCTACCATCATCAACCATTTTAGCAATCAACTGAAAAACTTATCTGAAGATGGAAATGATGAAAAGATGAGCGTTTTTGGATGATCAGCACGTAAAATTGCTTCTAGGTCAATGAGAGGTCACTAGTTATTTGGATGATTTTTAAAAACATTTCCTACTTCTTATTCATATTTCAAAAAGTTTGGAGTCCATTTGGTCGACGAATCATTTTTCAAATTTTTATCTTCATATTGAAAACTAAGGTTTAAAGTTCCTGTTGTGCTAAAAAGAAAATGTGGTTGATTTAGATAATTTATTCAGAAAATTCAATAGCTACCCTGTGTACTTCTCAAAGAACTGCAAGAAATAAAAAGAAATACGGTAATAAATTTATAAATTCCATAAGTCTGTGATTTCTTTAGGGCAACTTTAGGGCAAGTTTGCCGGAGGGCGAAACCGCCCAATAACAGGGGGGAAACGAAGCTCCTCACCTTGCTAATGCATGGGGAAGAAGGGGAGGAAGCTTCGGCCGGCGAGGCGGGCGGAATCGAGGCTCCACCGCTCGCCGGTGGTACCGTGTTCGAGCGAGCAGCGGCGGCGGAAATCACCGCCTGCTGCGTTGCCGTCGAGGGTCGACGACAGCTCCCGAGGGTGCAGCGGGGGCGAGCGTCGCCAACTGCAGCAGGGGAGACGTCGCCCGGCGATCTAGGCGGGATTGTGGCGGATGCAGCCGGCGGATGGTTGCGGACGCGAAGAAGAGGAGATGCAGGGGAAGGGGGGTCGCACGGCTGCAAGGGACCTCCACCGCTCTCTTCGTCGCGGCTGAGAGGGACGACGACGAACGGCGAGAGGGGACGGCGACAGGGAGGCAACAGCCGGCGGACTCGGCGGCAGCTATTGTCGACGATGAGCAGAGGGGGAAAAAAAATGCAGGGGCGATGGGGTCGAGCGCCGCCGAAGTACTTCCGCCAAGTTCCCCCCCTTTCGCGACGGAAAGGAGGCACGGCGGACGGCGATCGATGGGCGACGGCGGCGGGCAGCGACCGGCGGCAGAAAGGCTGGCGTCGCCGCTGCTCTGCTGCTGAAGAGGGAGGCGAGGAAGAAGACGATGCAAGTGGGAAGAATCGTGCCTCTTCTCGCTCACGTTGGTTTTCTTTCGAACCGGGTTCGAGCCGGTTCAGCTGGACCGGCCGGCTGGCCAGTGCAGTTGAACCGGATCGATTTTTTTTTTCTTCTAAAATATGATTTTTTTGAAGGTGGGGGTTTACAACCGATATGCATAAGGAGATTTTCCGAGCAGTTGAGCACACAAATGCAACAATATCTCAACTAGCAAGGTGGGAAGGAGGCTTGTTCAGAGGATGGACAATAGTTGTAAACAATAGTATTTCTTCTGCAGCTATGGATAGGTTTATTGAAGATATGAAGGACATTAATTTAGGAGAAGGTAACAAGCAAATTGGGTGGAGATGGACAAAAACCAAAGAATTTTCAGTACACTCCATGTATAATTTGATGAAGGAGTCAGGTATCAAAGATGAGGAGGGTTGTATCTTGTGGAAACCTAGACTTCCATTAAAAATAAATTTTTTCAATTGGCTAATGAGGAAGGATAAGCTGCATACAAAAATCCGTTTGGTAAGCAAGGGAATCATGGTTGATGAAAATTGTTGTTTATGCAATGGAGATGTTGAAACAAGAGATCATTTATTCTTCCATTGTCCTTACACACACAATGGATGGTCTATGTATTTACAATATTTACACGTGCAACTATATGACCTCTCACATATTCCATGGAGGGTGAAAGGAGATAAGAAATCGATTTTGACACAGATTAAGCAGCTAGCTGTATGACATTGGAGCATATGGGGAGAGAGAAATAGAAGATGCTTTATGGGAAAAGTAATACCAACAAGGACTTTAGCTGTCCAAGCAGCTGCAGTCCTATTATTTTTTAATACACATAAGCCTCCTTGAGTATCATAAGCCATTGGGTGTATCACTCAATTAGGTTTGGGAAGTTTTACTTTTGTTGATTGGGATGAAGTGCTTTATATAACATGACGCTATAGTTTTTGCAATTTTTTCTGTATTTTATTTTCTTCTCATCCTTTTGGATGACCTATTGTATTATTTTAAATTGGTGAAATGAATGCAATTCTTCTTTTCAAAAAAAAAAAAGTTTTCCTTTTCTTTTCTTTCTTTCCCTGTTCATCAATCGTTTTGTTACTTCATCCATTAAGCATCTCAGCTGTCATCCGTGGTCCAAACTTAAGTCTGTGATTTCTTTGCTTCACGTAAGGATTAGAATAAAGGAGTGTGATCACCTATTAAAGGAAAAAAAAAACAGAGAGAGTTCAGTTTGCAGTGTGTTGCTGCATGCTGATGTGAAATGCATCGCACCATTATGCATATTTAAACAGCCCTTCATTCTCAAGATGCCAAGCAACAGAAGTGACCTGACCTCCATGCAGGCCTTACTTCGCTGCCCAGCAGCATCAGAATGGTGCAGTAGGAGGCATTCGGGACTGTTCCTCAGTTCCTGATCTCATGCTCCTTTGAAACGTGGAGAGGAGCCATCCAAGACCTCTTTTGCGTTCTTTACGTGGATATTCAGGCATCTCTTCTTTGGGAATGAACCATGGGATGAGATGAAGATCAAGCTTATGACGCTCTGATGAGAGATTAAATCGTGGTACAGGATATTTGTGCCTCCAACCCACACAAGGCCAGGCTGCTGCACAATTAGCCCTCTGCGGCGGTGTGGGTAATCAGCCACCTACTCATGTTCAGCTAACTGCTGGCTGTTGAACATTCCTGAACTCTCTCACTCGGTAATGTTCAGGAAAGCTTAATGTTCATGAGGATTCGTTGTTTTTATGATAATAAGGGCAGACAGTAGACTTTGATCCACTTCATTTCATCAAAAGAGAAAATAAATAAATAAATTGATGGATCGGAGCAATATTAAAAACACAAGAATAAGGTTACGTGCATTGATGCTGGTACAAGCTTTGACGACCGCAAAACTGGTGTTTCTCTTGACAAAATGAAACTTCTAACATGTAAAAAAAAATCTTCCTGGCTATGAACCCCAGGATGGTTTTCTATTATAAGATCTTCACTTTTTTCCACAAAAAAAAATCTTGAAAGGAAGAAACTAGAACAGATAAATTAGAAGAAAGAAAGGAAAAGAGAAAACGTACTTCTAGAGAGGTTCACGAACTACACCAGTAATAGAGGAAAAGAAAAATGACGACAAAGTGAGGCAATAGAAACTCGCATTTTTCTACAGCTCTCCTTGGGTTAAGCAATGATTCTGTTGGAAGGACAATTATTTAGGATGGAAGAATGTGAGGGGGGGGAAGGGGGGGAAAGATGAACCAGTCAAGTAGAGTTACAAATATAAAAGGCCGCTTTGCAGTATTAATTTTATATACTCATTGTGATCATCCATGGAATCGACCTGCTTAACTATTAGTTTGGTTTCTTTAGAACCCTGACACCCCCAAGAAGAAGATGACAGAGAAAATACGTCATTAGATGATGATGCCCTGAAGATTCCTTCCCTTTATTTTCCCTCTTACTAGTTGTGCTGTGTTCGAGCATGTCCATATCATATCCTGTTGGACATTTAATATTCTGCTTTCACAAGGAGATCAGAGGAACAGAATCCTGCCCCCTCAACTAGACAACTTTATCCTTTCCCAAATAATAAATAAATTGATAAATAAAATAAATAATGAAAACATAAATATAAATATTTTTATAAATTGAACTAAAGAATCTAACGTAAACCCCAAAATTTATGTGCACAAGAAGTTATGCGTCAACACGCATGCCATGCACGTGAGCGCCTAAACACGAGCAATGTCGCGAACCCCACGCCGTTCCACCTTTCTCCTCCTTCCTATTACTATATTTCTTTCTTTCACTGGTTGTGACTATGCATATAATAATTATGATTAAATGAATAGTCATACGCATGTCCAGAGCATAATTGTGATGTATAATGTAAAATATTGCTTAGTATTTATTTCAGTGTGCTTTCTTATTTTCAATTGTGAGATTTGTATTTTGAATGAAGGGGTGATTGTGTAATATATAATTACTTTGAAGATTATATATAAAAATAATAAAATAATAATATTAAGAGTTTATTTATAAAATCATATGAATTTTTTAAGTATTTGAAGGATCTGCTAAACCAATAGTAATTTAGATGTCGTTTGAATTGGTCAAATAATTAAATAAATGATAGATCTAAATGGATGGATGAGATCAAATCACTTAGGCGGTTGACGATCAGGATTTGATCTTAGAAATAAAAAATAAAAAAAAATAGCTAATGAAGCTTGTAATTATGTATTTTATTATTATTTCTTTTTCTCTTCTTCTCCTTTCCATCACATGCATGAGCTGACTCCTTTCTCTCTCCTCTTTTTCAAACAAGGTGACAAACAACTCCACCCTTCATATTGCTGGCAATCCGACCAACTATGGTGGAATTTTTCAACGAAATTTAAGCCACAACATCAAGTGAGTTGAGCGAATTTATTAGAACTATTATTTTAAAGTTTTAATGAAGATTTGAGGGAGAAATAGAGGTGGAGGCGTTAGTGAGCGGAACCATCATTGTCGGAGCTTGTCAGCCATTTCGACTATGGAACTTGACAACTTAGTATCTATGGTATCTCCTCGAGAAGAGCTATCCATTTGTACCTAAGTTGAGGATTATTGGCCGCCAGTTGGCCACCAGTGAGCTAAAAATACTAACTTAGGGATTTCGCCTAAGTGAGTTTAATCGATGAAATTGGCCGCATGTGAGCACTAAAGATTGGAAAAATATATGATTTTTAGATTTCCAATGAAGAGAACTATCGATGAGTACTAATATTGGTGCTGATCGGAGAAATTCGTCGATGAGGGTTTTGACGAACCTTCTGGCGAACTTGAAATAAAAATTAAGGTGAATCTAGAATCATTCTAAGAGTGCTGGTAAGACGACTTTGAGAAATTATTACTAGATTGAGAATTAAAATTCGTTGAAATATTCACAGGAAATTCGGTAACTAGGCACGATAATGCTAACGATCGTAATACGAGTAATGGCATGCTTGCGATGATAGGATCAAGTGAGTATTTATTCTCTAAGCAAAATAGATAGGATAGTTCTCAATGTTTAGTTTAGAAAAACTATATCTTTTTGAATAGTTATACTTGATATTCCTTGACTCTCATGCTAATTAATATTCACGATTATAATTATAAATGAATTGTGAATCACTTTTAACATCCATGTTTATTGAGATAAGTTTTTCATTGCTATTGCTCCTCGATTCATTATAAACATGATACTATGCTTTTGTTTAATTATAAATCTAACATATGCATCTATTTGATTATTCGTGATAATACTTTATTTTTAGAATGTATATAGCTAAGATGACATATTACTGGATAATACTATAGATATTTTATATTCCTGTATATTCTTGTATTTTTATTTTGATCTGAGTACCTTATGATATTTGATTCCTCTCCTTGAGGTAATAGTTGTGGCTACAACTATCGTTAATTTAGTCAGCCTCAGATTCAGTCTCATATGACTTTTGTTATTCTTCTTGTTTGACTATTGCACCCAAATAATTGATTACTTTATTCACGAAACTTTGTTATTTTATGTTCTCAATTTTACATTATTTTCTATTTAACTTACTGGGTACAAGTGGACTCACTCTATAGGAAGATTTATTTTTATTTTTAAGATCACAGCAGAAGAGGGACTCGTAGATCATGAAACGAGTAGACAGGTACCTGACTTTTGAAAGGTAGAATAGTACATATTTATTTTGTGTATATAGAGACCCACTAACTAAACTGTAAACTCTGCTTTCTTTATAAGAAGAAATAATAAATAAAAATAAATAATAAAATAATAAAAATAAATAAAGGAAAATAAAATACAATAAAGTAAAATAGAAAACATAAATATAATGTTAAATCAGTAATAAAGAAAAATATAATAATTAAATAAATCTTATAATATTTAAAATAATAAGATAATAATAATAATAATAATAAATATAGAAAATTTTTATTAGTTTAGAAATATATATATATGGTAATACAATTGAGAAATAAAATATAAAGTAAAATAAAATAAATAATGAAGTGGAAATAGAAAAGGAAATTTTTTTAAAGATTTAAAAGAAAAAAAGAAAAAAAGAAAAGATAATATATATTTGATAAAGAAAAATAGAAAAGGAAAAAACAAAATATATTTATAAATAAAACTTTATTCTAAATGAAAAAAAAATTAATTCGTCACGTCCAGCGGGCGAAGAAGGGAGGGGGGGGGGGGGTAACGAGGGTTTAAACCGTCGGAGGGCGACGACGCGGCGGAGGCTCTAATCTCGCCGGCGGCCGTTGTTTGGCAACGGGGGAGAGTGCTGGGGAGTCGTAACGTCGTCGGCAAGGTCGGCCTGGCGAGGGATCATCTCCGACGAGCTGTTGTGGCATGGGAGGCGGCGAATAGGCAGCGAACAGGGGAGCTCCCTGTTTCTACTGAGTTCGCCGGCGAGGGGCACGGGGAGCGTTCCCTCCCACTGCGGCAAGTTTCCTAAGGTTGTCTCGACTCTTGAGGAGTTGATTTCAGGCGTTGGCCGCGGCGTTGAAGGCGCAAATGGGGCTAGAAACGAGGTCAGCCAGTGCAGCAGGGGAGGGCGACGTCGACAGTGCTGTTGGGAGCGGATTGAGCTCTACCGGCGATGCTATTAGGCGGCTGGAGGGCTAAGGAGGACTCGGAGAAGGTGTACCCGGGTTCTCCGGTGTGGTTGCGGCTGCGGAGCGGCGATGATAGCTGCTGGACGCGCGGTGGCGCGGCTGGGGCTCGAACAGAGTTCAAGGGAAGGGAAGAAGACGGACCGCGCGGGCGTAGAGCATCCTTCTTTAGCTATTTTAGTATTAATTATAATTTTTATGACTATATTTCTTTAAGATAAAATTACTAAAATGTATGACTTATTATTACTATTTTAGTGAGTATATATTCAAGCTATCAATGGAAAAAAATTTATTTACTATTATACCTTTTCTGTTTAATTATTATATAAATATTATTTGTATCATATTTAAATGTAGTTTCCCTGCCATAGAAGATATTTAGGTGGTTATTGACTAATTCAGCAAGTATATGAATTTCATTCAAATAAAAGAGTATATGATGATTAAAAGAACTATAGAACTCTTCTATCACAATATAGTCAAAGTACTTCAAAGTGCTAGATATAGAGGTGCTTATCGGGTCGAACTCCCCACGAGGGGCATGAGCCCAGCATGGATCGTGTCAGACATGATCGATACTCACTCTGAGCTATATCCGCGTGCACTGTGTTTCATGGCAGGCTAAGATTACGTGGCCCATAGCCCACAACCCATGGCTTGACACGAGCCCATCACCGGAGATAGAAGCAAGATCAAAATGATGTTTGACGTCGAACTCTTTCCGCTTCTACCAGCCTCTTCTTCTTCTTCCATGCCTAAACCTATGTTTCCTTACTCCGGGCAATGCCAACTTTCCCCCTGGCGATGGGCTTCTCCCTGAACCTCCTCTCTGCCTCCTCCTCCTCCCTCCTATTTGTCAAAGAGACTTTGCTTCTTGGGATGAGGACTCCACAGCCGACGGGGAGCAGCATCTGATCTGCTCTGCTCCTATCAATGCCCACGGCCTCGCTTCCATCCTCGCGGTGGAGACACTGCATATACCGTCTTTCCTATTCATCCGTTCGTGAACCTCCAACATTCTTCCGTTCATGACAATTCCGTCTTTCCTATTCATCTTGAGTACCCAGGATTCCTTATAGTAAGGTTTCCTATATACTGTTAAAGTGGCAGCTGTTTATATAGATGTTCTTGTCTTTGACTCTTCGGATTCAAAATTAATGTGGTGCGCTGGAGTAAGTCTGACTGATATTGTCTTTGAGCAGCTCATGAGATAGAAGATCCCCCCTATCTATCAAACAGCTTGAAAAGCTATTTACCCTTAATTGGACATGCAACCTCCTGCAGTTTGAAAATTGCACCATCCTCCTTTTTACTTCCAGCGAGGGTGCTTTGCTCTAAGGCGAAATGCTCCTGTATCGATGCATTTTTACATCTCATAGCTTCTTCGATAGATTGCTTAGCTGTTGATCTTTAGCGTAAGAGCACTTGATCAATGAGCTATTATGCACTCTTTTAAGAGAGGTTATTGCAAACCTTTTGGCTTTCTCTACATCCCTACCTCCATGATCACTGAGTGGTCATTTAGGAGCTTTAGCTGATGATTGGTATTGTTTTCCTCTTGATAATAAAGCTTATCTCCTATTATCTCATTGGCCAACCTTTATCATTATTATTTTTAGAGCATATCTAATATCAAGTATTCAGATCTTACCTTAATTTATAGAGGGTGACGATGCAGTATTAAAAACTATAAGGTAAAAAACATAGCCGTTAGCAGAGCTGTGATTACCTGAATCCGATGAGAGCATGGCCAGATTATTATTAGGTTGACCTGAACCCGGTCTGAGCAAGAGTAAACTCAAATCCACCCACAAATTGTGAAGACTGTATAAGCTTGTATTACTTGAGTTTCTGATTCACATAATAAGTTAGAGTTATATTTCTTTACATGTATTTCATACAGCAGTTAATTGGCAGTTAAAACTGTCAAGACATTTGAATTCCTTTCTTTTCAAATACAATGAAATTAGAACAGAACAGAGAATCTCTCTCTGCTTCTGAATTCTTCATTTCTGATTACTGATCCTTCTGTACTTTTGGTTCATCGTTGTTGTTGCGGCTCTTGTATCTTTCATTTGGTATCAGAGCCTTATGATCACCAACCTGTAAAAACCATCAATTCGGGCAACACCTATTTCCACACAGAGACTGCAACATAATATCACCAAGGAGTGGTGAAGTGAAATCATGAAGAAAACACCGCAGGTGTCTTCGGCAAGTGGCATGATAGAGTATGGAGGACCAAAGGCCTCTTCAAGTGGTGGAGGAAGCTTTGGTTCTTGTCCTATGTTGCACAAGGGTGGAAATTTTGCCATGTGGGCAATAAGACTTCGGTCCTTCTTGAAGGCGCAAGGAGTTTGGGATGCTGTTGAACCCAATGATAGAGATGACCAACAAATAGACAAGCGTCTGGATAATATCGCTTTATCTTTTATACATCAAGCCTTGCATGATGAGTTATTAATCCTAGTTGCTGATAGAGGATCAGCAAAGGAGACTTGGGAGACACTGAAGAGCATCCATGGTGGCAACGAAAAATTCCAAAAGGCAAGAATGAATCAATTACGTGGTGAGTTCGATCATCTTCAGATGTCAAATAATGAATCTGTCGAAGAATTTGTGAATCGTCTCTCTTCAATTGTAACCACCATGAGGAACATTGGGCAAAGAATTAAGGAGGAGCGAGTGGTGGAGAAGATCCTGCGCTCAGTTCCATCAAAATTTGATCCAGTGGCTTGCAATCTGGAACAATTTCAAGATACATCAACCATGACAGTAGACTATGTTCTAAGTGCTCTAAAAACCTTTGAAGTAAGACTTCAAAGATCACAGCTATCACATGACAATCAAGTGCTACTAACTCGTGCTGAGTGGGAAGTAAGATCAAAGAAGAATATTGCTAGTTCACGAGGGCGTGGACGTGGATTCTATGCTAATAGCAGAGGTAGAAGTCGAGGACGTGGCAGAGGATACACTGCTCGGTTTTCTGATGCAGGTGCTAGCAGCAGCACCACAATTCATCAAGTAAAACAGAAAAAAGATAAGTCAAATGTTCAATGTTATAATTGTAAATGTTTTGGACACTTTGCATCTGAATGTAAGAAGGAAGAAGCAATCTTTCTGGCTGAACAAAGTGACTGTAAACCCCAACAAGACTCTCAACAAGCAGTACTGATGACCGTTGAAGAGGAGGGTACTAATCCAGAACTGTTAATGCAAGGTATTAATTCAGAATCCAATTCTTTTGATGTATGGTTTTTAGATACTGGGGCTACAAGTCACATGACAGGAAACAAAGGATTTTTTCAAAGCTTAGACGAAACAGTAGATGGAAGAGTAAAATTTGGTGATGGCTCAGTGTCTAAGATTGCTGGAAAAGGTACAATACATTTTTCAGCAGGAGAAGGTATCCCTAAACTTTTATCTAACGTGTTGTTCATACCTACACTGCAGACAAGCATTCTAAGTGTTGGACAATTAGATGAGTTAGGGTATACAATAGTTATCAAAGATGGAATTATGAATGTTTCTGATAAAATGGGAAGAAGACTAATAAATGTACAGAGGACTTCAAATAGGGTGTATCTGTTGAAGTTTGGCATTTCTGATCACTGTTATTTATCTACTACACAAGATAACAGTAGACTGTGGCATAACAGATTTGGACATCTAAACTTCCAAGCATTAAAAGTTATGTCAGATATGTCCTTAGTTAAAGGGCTTCCTAAAATTTCCTTGACTAAGGAAATCTGTCAAGAATGCATTTCCTCAAAAATGATCAGATCATCATTTCCTGCTTCTACAAATTTTCGAGCTACAAAAGTTTTAGAACTTGTACATGTGGACTTGTGTGGTCCTATAGTTCCTTCATCTTTAGGAGGGAGTAATTACTTTCTTCTTATTGTTGATGACTGTTCTAGATATTCATGGGTTTATATGTTAAAACACAAGAGTGATGCTTTTGAAAGTTTTAAGAAGTTTAAATCATTAGTTGAATCCGAAAGTAATGAAAAACTCAAAGCCTTCAGATCAGATAGAGGAGGTGAGTTTAACTCCAAGGAGTTCACTTTGTTCTGTCAAATACATGGCATTAAAAAGTATCTCACAGCCCCCTATACTCCACAGCAGAATGGAGTAGTAGAAAGAAGGAATAGAACCATAATGTCAATGACAAGGTCATTACTAAAGACTATGCATGTGCCTTTGGTGTTTTGGGGAGAGGCTGTAAATACTTCTGTATATATTTTAAATAGATCTTTCTCCAAAAGTTTAAATAACGCAACACCATATGAGATGTGGACAAAAAGAAAACCATCTGTTTCACATCTGAAGGTTTTTGGATGTTGTGCTTATGTGAAAATTCTAGGCACATATTTAAGCAAACTTGCTGATAGGAGCAAGAGAGTGGTCTTTGTTGGCTATGAGCCTGGATCAAAAGCATATAGATTTTTTGATCCTGAAACAAAATCAATTGTTATTAGCAGAGATTGTGTGTTTGAAGAAAATTTGAAACCAGTGTGGCACGGTGAACAGTTCCAGCAGGTTGATAAGGTATCTGATACTGTATCATTTCAGCAGCCTTTTCAACACATCTCATCTCAGCAGCTTGTTCAACCTGTTTCTGATATGAGTTTCAATTCTAATAATTTGCTTACACCTAGGACTGCTAGTATATCAGAAACTTGTGTTACTCCTGTGCCTGTTCAGCCAAGATACAACAATGATACCACTTCTATTCATCAACCAATTCAGCAGATTTCTGATTCACAATCTGATACTTATCTTGATACTTCTGACCAGATTTCTCCTGCAGCTTTTAGGACAACTCCTGTTCCATTTGTTCTTGATTCTCCAAGCCAGTATATATGTGGGGGAAATAACATTGACGATTCTGATGAAGTACCCAAGAAAACTCGTGCTCTAAGTAGTATTTATAGAACTACTAAAGAGATCAATGTGCCTACTGATCAACTAAATATGATGTCTGATCAGATTCTGTTTTCACAGATTCTAGAAAGTGAACCTTCAAGTTTCAAAGAGGCAGTACAAGTTGAAGCATGGAGAAGAGCAATGGAGGAGGAATATAATCAGATCATTAAAAATCAAACTTGGGTCATTTCTGATCTTCCATCTGGCTGCACAGCAATTGGGTTGAAATGGGTGTTCAAGTTGAAGAAGAATACTCAAGGAAATGTGGTGAAGCACAGGGCTAGACTTGTTGCAAAATGCTATGTGCAACAAGAAGGGATTGACTATGAAGAAGTCTTTTCTCCAGTAGCAAGACTTGAATCAATCAGATTAGTCATTGCTGTTGCTGCTCATAAAGGGTGGCAAATACATCAGATGGATGTAAAGTCAGCCTTTCTAAATGGCATACTTGAGGAAGAGGTTTATGTCAAGCAACCTGAAGGCTTCATAGTGAAGGGCTCAGAAGATAAAGTATTGAAATTAAAAAATGCACTCTATGGTTTGAAACAAGCTCCAAGAGCTTGGAATCTAAAACTGGATAAGTCTTTGCTGTCTTTTGGCTTCAACAGAAATCCACAAGAGCCAGCTATCTACACTAAGCTGATGTCATCTGATCTACTGATCATTGGAGTTTATGTTGATGATTTGTTAATTACAGGCACAAGCATAGAACAAATACAAGTCTTCAAGAAACAGATGAAAGAAGAGTTTGAAATGACTGATTTAGGATTGCTCCATTTTTATTTAGGCATGGAGATAAATCAGTTGCAGGACATGATTACAGTGAGTCAATCCTCTTATGCAGAAAGAATATTGAAGGATTTTGGCATGATACATTCTAATCCAACTCACACTCCAATGGAAGAGAGAGTGCACTTCCAGCAGAATTGTAATCTACCAAGTGTTGATAGCACTGAATACAGAAAATTAATGGGTAGTTTGAGATATTTAACTCACACAAGACCTGATCTTATATATTCTGTTGGTGTATTGAGCAGGTATATGGAGAAACCAAATGTTGAACACATGGTGGCAGCAAAAAGGGTGCTTTGGTACTTGAAAGGAACATTGGATTATGGTCTCATATACCACAAAGGAGATCCAAAACAATGTGTTCTAGAGGGGTACTGTGATAGTGACCATGCCGGCTGTAGTGAAGATAGGAAGAGCACAAGTGGAATGGTGTTCTTCCTTGGCAAAAACCCGGTCAGTTGGAGCTCATCAAAACAAAAAGTTGTGGCTCTGAGTTCCTGTGAAGCAGAATACATTGCACTTACAGGAGCCGCGTGTCAAGGTGTGTGGATGGCTCGGCTTCTAGCAAGCCTACTTGGAGAATCAGTAAAGAAGGTATCATTGTTTGTTGATAATGTATCAGCCATATCATTGAGTAAGAACCCAATATATCATAGCCGCTCCAAACATATTGATACTAGGTATCATTTTGTAAGGGAATGTGTTGAGAATGCACAGATTGAAGTTGTATATGTGAGTTCTTGTGAATAAAGAGCTGACATTTTTACCAAAGCATTAGGACGGCAGAAGTTTGTGGAGTTCAGAACTATGCTTGGACTTCACCAACTCAAGAGTAAATCACAAGCTTAGGAGGGAGAATGAAGACTGTATAAGCTTGTATTACTTGAGTTTCTGATTCACATAATAAGTTAGAGTTATATTTCTTTACATGTATTTCATACAGCAGTTAATTGGCAGTTAAAACTGTCAAGACATTTGAATTCCTTTCTTTTCAAATACAATGAAATTAGAACAGAACAGAGAATCTCTCTCTGCTTCTGAATTCTTCATTTCTGATTACTGATCCTTCTGTACTTTTGGTTCATCGTTGTTGTTGCGGCTCTTGTATCTTTCAAATTGTGTCAGATTTTCGGGTTCATATTAAAAGTGCCAAATGTATGAGCAGTGCCAACTCAGTTTGAAACTGGAATTAGGATAAAGTAGATGGAATGCTACCATCATCAACCATTTTAGCAATCAACTGAAAAACTTATCTGAAGATGGAAATGATGAAAAGATGAGCTTTTTTGGATGATCAGAACGTAAAATTGCTTCTAGGTCAATGAGAGGTCACTAGTTATTTGGATGATTTTTAAAAACATTTCCTACTTCTTATTCATATTTCAAAAAGTTTGGAATCCATTTGGTCGACGAATCATTTTTCAAATTTTTATCTTCATATTGAAAACTAAGGTTTAAAGTTCCTGTTGTGCTAAAAAGAAAATGTGGTTGATTTAGATAATTTATTCAGAAAATTCAATAGCTACCCTGTGTACTTCTCAAAGAACTGCAAGAAATAAAAAAAAAATACGGTAATAAATTTATAAATTCCATAATTTTCAAATCCCTATTATCGTATTACATTACCCATTATGGTTGATATATCACCTCTTCTCTTCTAACTTACTGACCATTGGGTTGAGACAAAGGGAGACCGTGAACCTGTAAGTGGAGCATCACTCAGCACTGCCAGCGATCACATAATCGACTGACTCGAAGGGAGAAATAACACAGGGGAGCACAATGATCGTTTCATCCTGCTGTTTATATGCACAGCAGCATGCTCCAGATCAATGCACCTAATGGAGCATTGACCGTTTGCAACTCTCACCTTTCTTCTCCTTGGTGGCTGCCTTCATGGATTGCTTGCTCGACCTGGCCTGCATGTTGGTGTTTGTGGATTGTGCCATCATGGGTTTGACTTGGTAGGTGGGCAATACATCGGATAGGTGGTCAAGGTTGTTGCTCAAGCTCGGTTGCTGCGTTATGGCCTATCTCCAGCTCCCTTGCTTGTATCCATCTTCCGCAATTGGTCCAACTAGGATTCTGTCCTGCCCGTCTCAGCAAGGACCAAAATTCCCCTTGCTAAATTGGTCTTGCTTTTTTCTTTGCCTGTAGCTTCTTGCTTCACGTATCTCATCAAAATTGTTTTTTGATCAGATGGTGAAGTGGAATAATCCCAAGAAGCCCACGTATGGTGCCGGATCCACCCAAAGTCTATCCGAGATGATAAAAAAGGAAATGAAGAGGAAGGGCCGACCAATGGAGAGGAGATGCTTCTGTGGATGGCAAGAAGCAAAAAGAGCCTGCCTTGGCAGTGCAGAAGAGCTCGGGATTCATCTTCATGTGTAGTGGGAAGACAGCCCGAGTGCTTCCCTTACCAGATCTTTGGGCTCCCTAGAGGGAGGAAAAAGACTGTTGAAAAGATCAAGCCTGGCACCAAACTTTTCCTGTTTGATTCTGATCTGAAGCTTCTGTATGGGGTCTACAAGGCCACCTGCCAGGGTGGAATGGACCTGTCACGGAATGCCTTCAAAGGGGCCTTCCCCGGCTCAGGTAACTGATATTTTTGGGATGTCTACCTGTATATAATTTGGAGATAACTTCTGCAATTGCTTCTACTGAACTTATCAAAAATATATACTTGTAGTTTTTGCAACTCGGGCAGAGTGTAGATTGATGACATTGGGCTAGCAAATGTTTATCTATATTGCAAGGCAAGATGATTTGGCATTTCTGGTTTTGGTTTGAACGACTACCTATTGAAAAGCCCATGTGTGATTGAAGGGTTCTGAAGAAATATCATAAAGAGTGCCTACTGGACCTGCTTATTTTCATTATCATGTATGTCAAATATAGGAACAGAACAGTGAATGTCACAAGCATTAACAAAGCATAAATTTTCTTTTCAATTTTGATACTTGTGCAAACCATTTTGGAGTTTAAATTCTCAAATGCTTTATTTGTATTACATTGTACACTTGTAAACATAAATATATTGTTGGAGGATAAAGATACCGTTTAAATGAAGGATAGGTAATGAAACTTAAACAGATACCTTTTGCAATTCACCAATTGGTACTGGATCTTTTACTTATGATGCATCCCACTTAGTATATATTGAGAAAAAAGACTAGTTAAGGGTTCTAGTTAGATCGATCACATCGTGCATATTCCTTGTCTTGGTTCATCGTGTCTTTCCATTTTCATAGTTGTATATTATTTGGATATTAGATTGCCAAAATTTAAGAGTTCCAATATAAAATGCGATTTCTTGGCTATTTAAACTGAGTATGAGTAGAATACAAAGCAGTCTTATTTTTCTATCACAAGGGATGAGTACTGGATGTCAACAATGCGCTTTTTGAGCTCATGACACTCAAGATCTTCTAATTTCATTCACTGTTTTATAAGGCCTCTACAGGCAGCATATGGTTTGGTGAGTGACATATATTGTATACTAGCACATATGTGGTAAACAGTGGAATATAAATATTTACTAGGAACTCATTCTATGCAATTTATGACAATGCTTTTCGTAGGAGAATAAAGCAGGCATAAGTAGAGAGATAGGTATTGATGTGGATTCTGAACAGATCATGCCTATTAGAACAGTATCCAAGTTCCATATTGTTTATGGCTGATATGGTCTTGAATTGGGAAAACTAAATGGGGTCATTATGTCGTTGGTTTCATTCTCTTTCATAGACTGTACTATCTTTGAGAAAAGCTCTAAATGACAATCACTGCAAGGTGAAATTGCTAAATGAACTTGTTTCAAGTTCTTAGCTGTTAGTTTGGTTACACGGTGCACCTCAATACTTGGCTGGGAGGTGAGTGCCAATGCGGAAGTTCTTTTACTGGATATTATTGTTATGAGTTTATGCGTTGTTGCTCAATAATCTTGGGGAAAATATTTTTATCACCAACACATTTACCTACCGTTACATTCCTTAACTAACACCAGGAAGATAGCTGAAGTTTGATCTCATTTGTAGAACAGATTTGAACACCTTAGATTTTGCAAGACACAAAGTAGCCAAATGGATCATCGGTAGCTTTTAGTGATCAAAGATTTGACCACCTTAATCTCGATAGTATGGATAATTAATTTCTTTATGAGTTAGCTTTTGGTGATCAAAGATTATGTTCACTTTAAGAAGATCTCTCAAACACCATATCCATAGATGATTAATTGTTTAACTAGCTGGTCTTGATATTGATTTTTTTTATGATTTAACTTGCAGCCAACACCATATTTATCTATTACAAATCTACTCATTCAAGACTCATTACTACTGATCTTTACTGGTGTAGCCATCTATTTTACAAATCAGATTGGGTGAGTGCACCATGGACCCAATCCTTTAGAGATGTGACATTTGGTGTCTTTTTATTACCAACAGTGATGAAGGAGGTGGAATATACAAAATGTATGTTTTAGATCGAGCGTCTGTTTCTGACTTGAGAACAGATTGATAGAATAGTTATCTTGAAATATTACTTGAGGATTCAACACAATGTGGTTTTACTTTTAACTGTGTATACTTTTTACCCAAGGGTTCCCATGAGAAATGCTCAATCTCAACCCTAAGTAGAATGATTCATGCCAACTAGTAGTCTTCTTAACCCATGACCTCTCAAAGAACTCAATTGATCCTTTCTTGAATAGATCACACGTATATTTAGTGTCTCTAGTGTACTTTAAAGTTAATACTGATAATACTTGATATCAAATTCTAGTGCAGTCCTATGGTGCTGCATCAATGTAAAGATTTTTTTCTTTTCTAATCCTCTTAGAAATTGATATAATATTCCTTATTAAGGGTAGTCATAAATTATTCCTATGCCATTGGATAACTTTACTAACACTCTAAGATTCACACCGAATCTAAACATCTCCTCTAAGCAATTGGTCTGCTAATTTAATAGTAGTCTTTGAAATCTTTTATAGTCATTTATGGAACATCACTAGGTATCTGGAGTCATCAAAACTTAACAATCCAATTGTCTAGTTGTTTTTAATTGTTTAAATAAATCTGTCCAGGAAAGAAACAACTATCACTTACGGTAAAACATGAGGTGCATATGTCTACGAAACTGGTGTTTCTAATTAAGTAGGTTGAGTCTGTATCATTCTAACAATCATTTGAATTTATTCAAAGTAAAAAGTTACTTTTTAAACCGAGGTTGGCGCAGGTACAGGTACAGTATAAGTCTGAGCGGAGCAAATCACATTCCTATAACTTTTTTATTGATGCTTTATAAAAGCTTCTTGTCAATTTTATTTTGTTAAAATTCAGTAAGGTTTGAACCAAGGTACTTTAGTATTATAAATGTTCGCTTTATAGATTTCTTTTCTTTTGGACAGTAGAATAGAATAGAAGAAGAGGTGACCTTTGAGTCCAAAATAAACTTAAATTGGAATGAGACAATTGCATGTGTGTTTCAACTCCGAGACAACTCCAGTTGAGTGAGAAAATTTCTCAATCAGATCATACGATCAGAGAAAGGAAGCCATAACAAGAGCAAGAAATGCTCTTCAACCCAGATTCTGACAGGAGAAAAGAAAAGAACAGTAAAAGAAATGGTCGGTAGATCTTCAACGCCCGGAGACATAAGAAGAGCAAGAAATGCTGTTCAAGGATTGTCCTCCTGACGATGACGATGCTGCTGCATCATTACCTTCCTGCCTCGCCACGTTGAACGGCGGCAGATCTGGGAAAGGAGCTTCGAAGCTGAGAACGCCGATGGCCCGCCTTATCGACGGCCGCAGCCTAAAGTCAGGGTGCGCGCACCACAATCCCAACACCATCAACCTCTCCATGACCCGCTCGTCGAACTCATCGCAGAGCCTCCGGTCTGCAGCTTCCAGACACGCCCCTCTCTCGTACAAACCCCACACCCATCCCACCAGATTTATCCTGTCCGGGGCCTCTGCATAGTTGATGGGCTTCCGGCCGCACGCAATCTCGAGCAGCACCACCCCAAAGCTGAACACGTCGGATTCCTTCCGGGCCTTCCCTGTCTTCTCGTACTCCGGCGCGATATACCCTCTCGTCCCGGCCAGGTTAGTCGTCACCGCGGTGCAGTCGTGGTCCACCAGCCTCGCCAGCCCGAAGTCGCCGAGCTTCGCGTTGAAATCGGGATCTAGCATCACGTTGCTGGGTTTGATGTCCCGATGCACCACGCACTGCTCCCACTCCTCATGGAGGTAGAGCAAGGCGGAGGCCAGCCCGAGCGCGATCTTGTGCCGCTCCACCCACCCGAGCAATCTGTGGCAGTCATAGAGGTGCTTGTCGAGGCTTCTGTTGGACATGTATTCGTAAACAAGAAGGAAGTCGTCGGCCTCATGGCAGTAGCCGATGAGCTGCACCAGGTTGCGGTGGCGCAGCTGGCTGAAGAGGATGACTTCAGACATGTATTCTTTCTCCCCTTGCTTGGATTCTCTGAAGATCTTCTTGATGGCAACACGGAGATCATTCCCTGTGCTGGGAATGACTCCTCTGTACACGGCCCCGAATCCTCCCGCCCCGAGCTTCCCTTCCTCTGCGAAATTGTTTGTGGCGTTGGCCAAATCTTGGTAGGCAAAACTCCGCGGCCCCCTTTGTTGGTCGAACATAGTTTGAAGCCTGGCGGCGGCGGCGGTTGTGCCGCGCCTTCGCTTGTGCCGCCATTGCCGCAGAACGAACCAAAACGATCCCAGCACGCAGAGGCTGATCCCCAAGCCAATTGCTGTTCCCCGTAGCAGCGTCATTCAATTTGTGTGTCCATTGCCGATGTCTAGGGCTGGAGCTGGAGATGTAGCCTGTTAAAGGAGGCTAAAAATAGAGTTTTGACTTAGGCAAAGCAATACCAAGTCATTATCTATTTTTATCTATTTTTTAATAAGCATTATCAAATATTTTTAGGGTTTCCAAATTTAGAGGGTAAAACCTATATAAGTCTCTTTTGTTCTCTTTTGTATGTGTGAAGAAGAAAAATAGAGTCTGAGAATTGTAATCCCACTTCCATCTAGTAAAACGATCTGTGCAGCAGATCCGGAGACGTAGGCAATTTGTCGAACTCCGTAATCAAATTCTCTTGTGTTCCTTTTTCGCCTTCAATTTCCTTCTCGTTCTGACTTGTAGAAAAATTGTGCGTAATTTTTCTCAACAAGTGGTATCAGAGCCAAGTTGCTTGATCGAAGTCAGGTTCGAGTGGGAGCGATGGCGGCAGACGAAGGAAGGGTGAGAATTGAAAAATTCGATGGCGCGGATTTCAGATTCTGAAAGATGCAGATCGAAGACTATCTGTACCAGAAGAATCTTTATCAGCCCCTTTCTGGAACGAAGCCAGAGGGCATGAGAGATGAAGATTGAGCTCTTCTTGACAGACAGGCCCTTGGAGTTATCCGACTGACGCTATCCCGCAACGTTGCCTTCAACATCGCAAAGGAGAAGACCACGGCGGGTCTTATGGCAGTTCTCTCCAGCATGTATGAGGAGCCATCAGCCGCTAACAAAGTCCATCTGATGAGGCGGTTGTTCAACTTGCGAATGGCGGAAGGAGCATCTGCACCCCAGCATATCAATGAACTCAACACAATTATACTTCAATTGAGTTCAGTTGGTATCGAATTTGATGAAGAAGTACGAGCGTTGATACTTCTATCTTCACTGCCAGAAAGCTGGAATGCTACAGTCACAGCCGTGAGTAGTTCATCTGGAAGCAACAAATTAAAATTTGATGATATCCGTAATCTGGTTCTCAGTGAAGAGATTCGACGGAGAGAGTCGGGTGAATCATCAACCTCAGCATTATATGCAGAGACAAGAGGAAGAAATTCAACCAGAGGACGTGGCAAATCAAATTATCGAGGTCGATCAAAGGACAGAAAGTCCAAATCCAGAAATCCCAATAATTTTCAGAGGTCGAAGACTATCGAATGCTGGAACTGCGGGAGGACTGGGCACTACAGAAATCAGTGCAGGAGTGCACCGAAGGACCAGGACCAAAATGTAGAGGTAAATGCTACTTTTGCCTCAGGAGGAGATGATGCATTAATATGTTCTTTAGAGAGCAAGGAAGAGTCTTGGGTGTTAGACTCTGGAGCATCATTCCACGCTACTTCGAAGAAAGAATTCTTCGAGAGGTATGTTCCTGGAAACCTTGGAAAAGTATTTCTTGGTGATGATCAACCTTGTGATATTGTTGGCAAAGGTGCTGTGAAGATTAATTTGAAAGGATCTATTTGGGAGCTGAAGGATGTCAGACACATTCCAGATCTGAGAAAGAATTTAATCTCAGTTGGGCAATTAGCCAGTGAAGGCTACACTACTATCTTCTATGATGACAGGTGGAAGATTTCAAAAGGAGCAATGGTGGTCGCTCATGGAAAGAAGAATGGTACTCTCTACATGACAGCAGAAGGACATTGTTCAATTGCAGCTGCTGCAGAGAATGACAATTCCAACATATGGCACCAGAGACTTGGCCACATGAGTGAAAAGGGGATGAAGATTATGCATTCAATGGGGAAACTTCCAGGTCTACAATCAGTTGAGTTAGACATGTGCGAAGACTGCATACTTGGAAAGCAGAAGAGAGTTAGCTTTCAGACAAGTGGCAAAACCCCAAAGAAAGAAAGGTTGGAGCTTATTCACTCTGATGTTTGGGGACCAACAACAACTGCATCCATTGGTGGAAAGCACTATTTCGTGACTTTTATTGATGATCACTCCAGGAAGGTATGGGTTTATTTTCTAAAGCAAAAATCTGAAGTGTTTGAGATTTTTAGAAATTGGAAAGCTATGGTTGAAAATGAGACAGGTCTAAAGATTAAGAAACTTAGATCTGACAATGGTGGTGAATATGAAGACATCAGATTCAAGAAGTTCTGCTATGAGCACGGGATCAAAATGGAAAGAACCGTGCTGGGTACGCCTCAACAAAATGGTGTAGCTGAGCGTATGAACCGAACGTTGACAGAAAGAGCCAGAAGCATCCGTATACAGTCAGGTCTACCAAAGCAGTTTTGGGCAGAAACAGTCAACACAGCAGCTTACTTGATCAACCGAGGCCCATCAGTTCCATTGGAGCATAGAATACCAGAAGAGGTATGGAATGGTAAAGAAATTAAACTTTCTCATCTTAAAGTTTTTGGTTGTGTTGCATATGTTCATATTAATGATCAAGGCAGGAACAAGCTTGATCCTAAATCTAAGAAATGCACTTTTATCGGCTATGGTGAGGATGAGTTTGGCTATCGTATCTGGGATGATGAAAATAAAAAGGTGATCCGCAGCAGAGATGTGATCTTCAATGAAAAAGTGATGTATAAAGACAGACACAAGACTGATGCCAGTAACTCAGAGCAGAGCGGGCCAGTATTTGCTGTAGATGATATCCCAGACAGTCTTATAACAAAGCAGACTGTAGCAAGTCCCCAGCCAGAAGAACCTGTTAGTCAGAGCAGTGCACAACAGTCCAGCATACCACAGCCTCCTCCAGTTCCTGCATTGAGAAGGTCTTCTCGAATTCCTGTACCTAATAGAAAATACATGAATTATTTATTATTGACAGATGGAGGAGAGCCCGAATGCTATGATGAAGCCTGTCAGACTGATGATGCTAGCAAGTGGGAGCTTGCAATGAAAGATGAGATAAGGTCTTTGAACTTTAACCAGACATGGGAACTAGCTGAGTTACCCAAGGGAAAGACGGCACTTCATAACAAATGGGTGTATCGGGTGAAAGATGAACATGATGGTTCTAAGAGATATAAAGCCCGATTAGTTGTCAAAGGATTTCAACAAAAGGAAGGAGTTGATTATACTGACATTTTTTCACCTGTTGTGAAGCTCAATACCATCAGAACAGTGCTGAGTATTGTTGCCAATGAAGATCTTTATCTTGAACAGTTAGATGTGAAAACTGCATTTCTTCATGGAGATTTAGATGAAGAAATATATATGCATCAACCAGAAGGTTTCGCAGAAAGAGGAAAAGAAAATATGGTATGCAGACTTAAGAAGAGTTTGTATGGTCTGAAACAAGCCCCGAGACAGTGGTACAAGAAGTTTGACAGTTTCATGCACAAGGAAGATTTCCAGAAGTGCAATGCTGACCACTGCTGCTACTACAAAAGGTATAACTCCAGCTATATCATTTTATTACTTTATGTGGATGATATGTTAGTAGCAGGTCCAGATATGGATGATATCAAAAGGCTGAAGCAACAAATGTCAAAGGAGTTTGACATGAAGGACTTGGGACCAGCAAAGAAGATTCTTGGAATGCAAATCACAAGAGATAAGCATAGAGGTATTTTGCAGTTATCTCAGTCAGAGTATATTAATCGTGTTTTGCAGAAATTTAACATGAGTGAAGCCAAGCCAGTAAGCACACCCTTGGCCAATCACTTCCGTTTGTCCAAGGATCAGTCCCCTCAGACAGAGGAAGAGAGAGCTCTTATGTCTAAAGTCCCCTATGCCTCAGCCATTGGAAGCTTGATGTATGCTATGACTTGTACAAGACCAGACATTGGCCATGCAGTGGGAGTTGTCAGCAGATTTATGTCAAATCCAGGAAAAGCTCATTGGGAAGCAGTAAAGTGGATTTTGAGATATCTACAAGGTACTACAGAGAAGTGTTTGTACTTTAGTAAAGGTGAACTAAAAGTACAAGGTTATGTAGATGCAGATTTTGGAGGTGAAATTGATAACCGGAAAAGCACTACTGGTTATATATTCACTGTTGGAAATACAGCTGTTAGTTGGATGTCACGGTTGCAGAAGATTGTCACATTATCCACTACAGAGGCTGAATATGTTGCAGTGACCGAAGCAAGTAAAGAAATGATATGGCTTCAAGGTTTGTTAACTGAGCTGGGATTCAAACAGGAGAGGAATATTCTGCACAGTGATAGTCAGAGTGCAATACACTTGGCAAAGAATTCGGCATTTCACTCGAGGACGAAGCATATTGGACTTCGTTATCATTTTATCAGATCTTTATTAGAAGATGATGTATTATTGCTGCATAAAATCCAAGGAAGCATGAATCCAGCAGATATGTTGACAAAGGCAGTAACTATTGACAAACTGAAGTTGTGCGTAACTTCAGTTGGTCTGCGAGAGTAGTCAGACCAGAAAGATCTGCTGCATAAATCCAGATGTGAAGACAGATTGAAATCAGTCTTCAAGTGGGAGATTGTTAAAGGAGGCTAAAAATAGAGTTTTGACTTAGGCAAAGCAATACCAAGTCATTATCTATTTTTATCTATTTTTTAATAAGCATTATCAAGTATTTTTAGGGTTTCCAAATTTAGAGGGTAAAACCTATATAAGTCTCTTTTGTTCTCTTTTGTATGTGTAAAGAAGAAAAATAGAGTCTGAGAATTGTAATCCCACTTCCATCTAGTAAAACGATCTGTGCAGCAGATCCGGAGACGTAGGCAATTTGCCGAACTCCGTAATCAAATTCTCTTGTGTTCCTTTTTCGCCTTCAATTTCCTTCTCGTTCTGACTTGTAGAAAAATTGTGCGTAATTTTTCTCAACATAGCCTCCATCGGCGGATCGGTGGAGTTAAAGTCCCAAGACAAGATGGTGTGCGACTCCGCTCCGCCAGCAGTGGCGCCCGAGAAGCCAACGAGTACCTCTTCTGGTAGGTACCTCGTCAAATTTATTGAACTCGACAAGTTCCAACTTCGTCCATCGACGAAGGGATCCATCGACGAGTAAGAGAGGCGAACAGACAAGTTCGTAGCATGGCCATCGTACTTCACCGTGGCGTGCGCAGTGTTGCTTCCGTTGCTGATGCTAAAATTCACCAACTCGGCAACGGCGATCGACTTAATGGAATAAACGTCGATCCCAATGTGATCGCTCGGGGGATCAAAATTTTCGTTAAACGAGCTGTCGAACTCCACCGCCACGACTCTGATATCAGAACCATTGTAAAGGCCAAGAGATCCTCCATTAGAGTTGGCCGGAATGTGTTGCTCCGTGATGGGGGCGAGGAAGAAAGAGAGGCCGTCGCTGCTGTTGTAGCCGGGGTAGCTGCTAATTCTGAAGGAGAAATGGGTGACGAAGCTGGTTCTGAGGTTACCCGAGGAGGAGTCCCAGAGGCGGAGCCGGCCGGGGGACAGAACTCGTCCGACACTGTACTGGACGTTGACTGTGTTAGTCAGCTCGAGGCCGTCGGTTGTGGCGGTGGCGTCGCCTTCGAAGTTGAGGCCTTTAGCGATTCGGACGCCGTCGGAGCCGGTGAAGTTGTAGGTGAAGTTGAGCGAGGTGACGAAGGGAAAAGAGGCGACAAAGAGCAGCAGCAAAGACACGGAGAAAGAGGAAGACCAGGGGAAGCACGACATGCTTGCAATTGCCAACCTCCGAAAGGAATGCAGAGGTGCGTAAGCACGAGTCCCTCTCCATTGCTCTCTCACTTATCCTTTAAAACTTGCTTCAAGTCAACGAGTCAACCGTAACATAATAAAATATTCATAGATATATATATATGTTAAATTAATAAAAATATTACAGAATTTTTTTTGCTAGGGAGACTTTTCAAGTCAACGAGTCAACGTAACCGAACAGTTCAATAAAATACTCTAAGAAATTAATAAAAGTCTTATAAAAAAAGATTGTATATTAGAAAATTCATGTTTAAAACATCTCTTAAGATACGTAAGATGAAGATATTAATTAGATAAAATTATATATATAGAAAGTGCTCGTTGCTTTCTTATAATATGTAGGATGAAGACCTGACGAAATCAACTTAAGATATA
Organism: Thalia dealbata; assembly: GCA_030544415.1. NCBI lineage: Eukaryota > Viridiplantae > Streptophyta > Magnoliopsida > Zingiberales > Marantaceae > Thalia > Thalia dealbata. The sequence goes on along the minus strand of CM060457.1, from coordinate 27,696,504 downwards.
TCAATCCAATAAAAAGCTAAATAATTCATGAAGGAGTGTACTTAATACTCACCATAAGTTCATCAATACTAAAAATAAGAGTTCTAAAAATAAGTAAAGTATTTTCTTATATAATTCTAATAACTTTAAGAGGAAGATGTGAGTGTGACTCTAATAAAAAGTGGAGTTTCTATTCTTCTTATTTTCTTATTTATCAGGTTTTAATATTTTCCTCTTAGCTCTTTCATAAAGATTGATCCTAATTAAATGACTTAATTTTCTTGAATGCAACCCAATTTAATTGAGAACATGTTCCTTGAGTGTTACACTCTTAACTCTTAATTTAATTTGATTGAAGATGGGCCTCTTTAACGTTGCACTCATAGAATTTTTATAAAAAAATAAATAATGATTAGGTACCACATCTTCCCTAAGGTGGTTGGGCGTTGGAGGTTCCAACTTATGAGCTGAACTGAGTCTAAGTCGAGGAGGTGGTTAATTACAATAAATTTTTATTTTTTTTAATTAAAAAAACTAGCTCATATATATTTCATTTAATTTCAGTTGACCTAATTTTATTTATTTATCTATAACTATAAAACCCTGTATAATATAGTATCAAATCACCAACTTTTGTATTATAAAATGTTCACTTTGTGCACTTTTTTTTTCTTTTGCACAGTAGAATATAATATAAAGGTGACCTTGTTGCGTAAGGTCCAATTAAATTTCTATATAAAATGATACAAGAGAATATTTTCATATATTTTGTAAGATATGAAAATAAAAATAGATTAGAAGTGAAATATACAAGTTACATCATTTTTGACATCATATCAAAATTAATTTTACTAAGGAGCATGACTCATTTCCAATCTTTTTATTTCTATAACCTAGTCCCCTGAATTATTCAATATATTTTATTTTTATTGAATTATACTGTTATGTTAACTTGCTGACTTATTATTGACTTGAAAAGTCTCAGAGCAATGGAGAGGGGATCTCTCGCTCAGCACCTTTCCGTCGTTCCTTTCTCCTGCGGTTGGCCATGGCGAACTTGTTCTTCTTCCCCTTTTCTTTGTCTCCTTGTTTCTCACTTTTCTCCAGCATCAAATCAGGTTTCTTGTCTCTTTATTTCTCAACTCAACCCTCTCTTATCACCATACACTTAATTCTTACTTCTTCTTTTTTACACCAAATCACCTGATGTGCATTTACACGATTAAAACTCTCTATTGATAATATTATCCAACCTGCGATAGAGAATTACTCTGCAACATTATAAGTACAGCCCATTTTGCCAATAGAGGAGGGAGGCCACTAAGTTAATTCAACGCTTTCATTTAAGTTGCAAGCTTATATTATTTGCTAGGTTATCATATCCTGCAAATTTAGCATCTTGCGAGTTGATCTCTATAAGGCTTCCGCCTGTGGAAGTTTCCCGCCGGGCCGTAGCTGCAGGCGATGAAGATGCAGCGTGGGCGCAGCCGATGGATGTCGACGACCGCCCCACCACCTGCGTGTAATGCCCGCACTTATTGCCAGCGGCGCTGCTGTTGCTGCTGTTTTCCTTCCTTTTTCTTCTTCTTTTCCTGTTTACCACGGCAGAATAATTAGAGTTCAAACTGATAGCCCAACTTAAAATAAACTGTAATGGATCTGTAATTTTATCTGCTAACAGTGTCGCCGCTCAGGCATCATCCGTAAAATTTTTATGCTTCCATTAATTCTTCAACTTAGCAACTGTATGTTAATGCAGCATCGATCGTTTCATTTTATTTCCCCCTCCAGAATACACATCAAAACAGCTTATATTATCTACTTTCGGAGGCCATTTAGGCTGCTTATTCCTGATTTATATATCACGTAGGGCATTGCTAAGTATACAGACTTTTAGTAAGGGCGCTGCCCTGGGTAGTTTCCCGGCGGGCTGTAGTTGCAGGTGATGAAGATTCCGCCGTTGCTGCACCGCATGCGGGCGCAGCCGATGGCCGTCGCCGACCGCCACACCACCTGCATGTAGTGCCCACACACCTTGCCGGGGGAGCAGCTGTTGCTGCCGTAGTCGTAGTCCTGCTTCTCCGACACCCAGGAGCTTGTTAGGAATAAGCTTGTTTTAATTATTATTATCATGTTTAATCGTAAGATAAGTTACGCAGTTTAGATAACTGCAGACCAAGTTTATAGGGATGGTTAGGTTGGTTTTTGTTTAAACCGTGGTTAGTGAAATGTATTTATTTATGTTGTTTTCATTAAAGAAATAAAAGAATACAAAAGAAAGGATTTCTTCGTCTCTGATAACACTTTTTTCATCTATCTTCATTTATCGGAGAAGAACAGAGAGTTCTTTTCCAACATTTGGTATCAGAGCCAAACGAAACGAGAAAAAAATAAAATATAAAAGAAGAACAACGATCATCTCCCACTGAAGTGGAGTGCATCGCTTCTCTGTTCTTGCCGGGATCAAGGAGTTTATGTCATCTGGAAAGAAGGTCCTGATGTCAATCCCGACAAGTGGAAAGGAACCCGTGATGAGTTTGATGGGTTCTGCTGGTTCCAAAGCCTCTCCGAGTGGAGGAGGAGACAGTATTGGATTTTGTCCGATGCTTCAGAAGGGAGGAAACTTTGCTACTTGGGCAATTAGAATTCGCTCCTTCTTGAAAGCACAGGGAGTTTGGGAAGCGATTGAACCTGTAGATGGAGATGATCGTGCTGTTGACAAGCGCTTGGATTATATAGCCATGTCATTTATTCATCAAGCTTTATCTGATGAATTGTTGATGTTAGTTGCTGATAAGGGATCAGCAAGGGAGACATGGGATGAGCTTAAGAGTCTTCATGGTGGAAACGAAAGATTTCAGAAGGCAAGGATGAGCCAACTTCGAGGTGAGTTCGAAAGTATTCACATGTCTGAGAGTGAATATGTTGATGAATTCGTGAATCGTCTCTCCTCAATTGTGACCACAATGAGGAATATTGGACAAAGAGTAAAGGAAGAACGAGTCGTGGAGAAGATCCTTCGATCAGTACCATCCAAGTTTGACCCAGTAGCATGCAACTTGGAGCAATTCTAGGATACTTCCGCCATGACAGTTGATTATGTTGTAAGTGCCCTCAAAACCTTTGAAGACTGCAAACTTCTGAGAACCAGGTGTTGCTAACCCGGTCTGAATGGGAACCGAGAGGAAGAAGCAACTTCGGAAACTTCTGTGGTCGTGGACGCGGATTCAACAACAATAGATGGAAGAACCATCAGGACGATAGTTCATCTCCACAACGTGAGAAGACAAGGAAAGATAAATCTCACGTCAAGTGCTTCAAGTGCCATCGTTATGAGCACTACGCCTCAGAGTGCAAGAAGGAGGAGAAGGAGGAGGCGGTGTATCTGGCTGAGACCAGTGGAAAAGAAGAGCAGCATCAAGTTCTGCTTGCTGCAGAAACAGAAATTGAAGAAAAACCTGATAATATTTTTGAAGCAATTGATGCTTCGTTGATGTTGTTGCAGGAGCTTCCTTTGATGGAGGTTGCAGGTTCTCTAATGGTCCGGGAGGCGCAGGACATGACAGGAGCGAGGTTGAAGGGGTCCGCGTAGGAAGGCATTCACGATGATGCTACGGTGATCGCGAGCAGGATGGCCGCGAGTCCGGAGATCAGTCGTCTGCTTCTGGATCGCAATTTCCAGGATCAACCGACGATGGAGATGATGGTATCAACGAAGCAGAAGATGGAAGATTACGAGGAGGTTGCTGCCGACACCATCTACAAGACTCGCGAGGCCATGATCGAAACTGGGGATATAGCGAAGAAGAAATCAGAGTTCGCAGTCTCCCAATCCATGGCGATGCAGGGGACGGTGGAGAAACTGCTCAAAGAGGAGACAGCAGCCACATCAGAGTCCCGCTTCCAGAAACCAAATAAGGAACAAAAGTTGCGCGAGGAGCAGGCAGTGGCGGCGGCGAGAAAGTTTGCTGATATGCTGGCCACTATTCGTAGCGAGCGGAAGACTGAGGAGAGCCTCCGCCAGCAACAGGGCAGCGGCAGTAGCGACAATGGTGGCGATGGAGTTCTGGAGAGTATTAAGGAGGACACCAATTGGCTCTTCGGCACAATCACGAGCCGAACGCAGGAGGCAGCGGCGTTGACGGCGGAGAAGGCCGGGGAGACGAAAGATGCTGCTGCAGAAGAATGTCCTCTCGAGTTCCTCTACAAAACTTCAGTCAGGAGAACAGCAGCGTGGAGGGGAGTCGAAGACGAATTCCTCTTGCCCATTGTTTTACCTTGCAGGACGAGACAATCTTCGGAATCGACTGCAAGGATCTTCCAGGAACTCATCGGTGCGGAGGAAACTCTTGAAGCGTTTGATGAAGAAGCAGAGGAGGATCTGGGGAACAAGAGCCCGCTGTTCCTTTCCGATCCCTACGCTTGCGCCCAGGTCCGCTTCTGGGCTGATTTCATCGAGGAGAAGATGATGTTGAACGAGGATACCAGCTTGTTGAGCGAGAGGTTGACCGAGACGGCGAGGAAGTCGTAGGAGCTCTCGTAGGGACCCGCCAAGTTCTCCGTCTCAGAGGTCGAGATGTTTCTGCAAAGGGATGCAGAAGCCAAATTAAAATCCACGAGCGTGAAGTTGGAGAAGACTCAGTCAACATCTTGTTTTAATTTGGTGGAAGTTGAAGCACAAGAGATCGACTCAATTCGACCGCCTATGGCGTCGCAGAAGATGGCGATGCAGGATATCGAGCAAACTGTGAAGAGGCGGAACCTGGATGGGCGTGCGAGCAGCGTGATAGCTGGAGGACGAAGATGTGCTTCGGTGCTTAGCCATCCTTCGATTGGGAAGATGATCGAACAAGATCTGCATGAAGCAACCCTAGAAATCACCCCATCTGATGCAGAGAAGTTGTTGCTACCTCAGCCAGAGGAAGAAGCCTACATTGCTGAATATGAATCTACAGAGGACGAAGTGAAGGTGTTCATCTTAGACGACAAGGTTTGGTCGAAGCCTTTGAAGTATGGGGAGGAGCTAAGGAGCATCACGAACACAGCAGACACCCTGAAGGGTGCAAGTTTCGTGTTCATCGATAATTGGTTTCCGGATGCAAGGAAAATATATAACAAGCTTAGGAGGGTTTTAATTATTATTATCATGTTTAATCATAAGATAAGTTACTGCAGTTTAGATAATTGCAGACCAAGTTTATAGGGATGGTTAGGTTGGTTTTTGTTTAAACCGTGGTTAGTGAAATGTATTTATTTATGTTGTTTTTCATTAAAGAAATAAAAGAATCCATAACAAAGGATTTCTTCGTCTCTGATAACACTTTTTCCATCTATCTTCATTTATCGGAGAAGAACAAAGAGTTCTTTTCCAACAGAGCCCCATAAGAGGTTCTCGCCGTATTCCTCGCCGTCTGAGTGCTTCAGGTCGCAGTCGTCGATGCGCTGGTTGGCGTAGCTCTGCGCGAAGGCAGTGACGGTGGCGTCCCAGTGCACGGGGGGAAGGTTGGCGCCGGAAACGGCAGTGCGGGCGGCGTTGTGGGCGGCAACAAAGTCTTGGGGGGAGTTCTGGGCAAGGGCGGGTGCGGCGAGGGCTGCCACCATGGCGAAGAAGAACTGCACGAATGGAGAGCGAGAAGAAGACATCCTCAGCTCAGTGAATTTTATTAATTTTGGTGGTGGAAGGGGGAGAAGGCAATTGATGTGTATATTTATAGATGATGAGGGGACGATGCAAATGTAAATTGAATTCTACTCCTAATGTTTTAATTGTATAAGGAAGGCGGAGGGTGGTGGTGGATTTAATACTCACTTAATTTTTTTAAATAATATATATAATGAAATTTATTTTATTAAATCAACTAATAGAAGATATTTTTAATTTGGTGCGTTCATGATGCATGCCCGGCTCAATTGCATGCATAAGTTTACAGTATTTACATTTTTGAACTAAACTTTCTTTCTTAAAATCCAGTGAATATTAATGAATATTACACTTATGATATTTCATATAGAATTCAAAGGAGCTGTTGGATTTACTCATTTTCATCTTTTTAAATTTCTATAATACTTATATTAATTTCATAATCTAGGCTTCTGAATTGATCAAGCTTTTAGTTTTATTGAACTATTCTGTTAGGTTGACTTGAATTAATTTTATTGAACAATTCTATTATGTTGACTTGAAAAATCTCCCTAGCAAAGTTATAGAAGGCCAAGTGAGACAGCAATGGAGAGGTGATCTCTCGCTCAGAACACCTTTGCGTCGTTCCTTTCTGTGGTTGGCAATGGTCACCTTTGCTGCTGCTGCTCTTTGTTGCTTCTTTTCACCTAGCAACCTCTCTTTCCTCAAGCTTCAACTTCACCGGCTCCAATTAAAAATAAAACAACTAAAAATAGTTAGGCATCTAATATTTCTTAGTAGTCACTCTTTTATTAACCAAGAAATCATAATTCATTTCAACGGTTAGAATAGCTTAAATGATAATATGTTAGAATAGCTTAAAGGAGAAATCATAATGATAGTAAAGTTTAAGTAGAAGAGATGAATTGTAGACTATTTAAGTAATAAGTAAGAGACGAAGTAGTCATTTTTTAATATTTTAAGATATTAATTTTTTTACTAGGCTGGATAAAGATAAAATAAGAAAATTTATTATTTTTAGTTTAGCTTAAAATTCTACTACTCTTTAAAATGTTGATTTTTAATGTATTTACTCTTTAAGACTTGTAGCACATGATATTATAGTGATGCTCAAATATTTTTTTTTTTAAGTTGAGTTGAAGATTACTCTTAATACTATTAAACAAGTTATACTGATCAAAATTTTTATACATGTAATTTACTAAAATAATATAATATCTCATTCATCAATGATAAATTAATTTATTTATTAAATAAAAAATATATATAATTTATGTACTGCTCTGATTATAGTAACTGAATTCTATATAAAAAAAGAGATACATAATATTCATCAATCTATATTCCTTATAACTGGAACAACCCCCTTGTAGAAAATTTGATATACAGTCATTATTTCTTTTTATATATATTCAATGAGTACACCTACTTTAATGTCCAAGCTCAATCTCACTGGATGACCAATTTTTTTATCCAGGTTCAATCAAATTAAATTAAGAGTGTCGCATCACAGGAGAATACCTGGGAAGCAAAGCAACAGGGTACGCATCAAATATTAGACATCATGAATTGACCATCCAACAAACAAAAACCAAGCTAAATGTTCTTAATTTTTTATTTGGTAAAAAAATCATTCTACTTTTTTTTTTAATTATCCAAATTAAATATCGATTTTTAAAAAAAAAATAAGTATTAATAAAATTTTCATTATTTTTATATTTTTTAAAAATTAATTTCATTATAAAAATTAGACTATTCTTACTAAATTAAAAATATTTTCACAACTAAATATATGGCATCCAAATTATAAATTGGACTTTAAATTCAAGTGAGCTCAACGGCTTCCACTTAGTTAGTTATTCACGGAATTAACAAACTATTAATTTATAAAAAAGGTATAAATAATTCAAGATATTTTATTCAATTGACCCTTTTTTTTAAATTATTGACTCTGAAAAGTCCAAGAAGCTAATAATTAAAACAGCAACGGAGAGAAATGGATGGTGCAATCCTATCCGAGGTTAGCAATGGAGAACTTGCTCTGCTTCCCCTGCTCTTTCTCTCTGTCTCTGTCTCTGTCTTTGCTGCTGCTCTTTGTTTCCTCTTTTCCCTTCGTCGCCCCGCTCAACTTCACCTACAACTTCACCGGCTCCAACGGCGTCCGAATCGCTAAGGGCCTCAACTTCGAAGCGGACGCCACCGCCACGACCGACGGCATCCAGCTGACCGACACAGTTGATGTCCTAAGCAGCATCGGTCGTGTTCTGGCTTCCGACCGCCTCCGCCTTTGGGACGCCGCCTCAGGTAACCTCAGCAGCTTCACCACCCATTTCTCCTTCAAGATCAGCGAGTACCCCAACGTCAGTAACAGCGGCGACGGGCTCGCTTTCTTCTTCACACCCTTCTCGGAGCAGTCCATTCCGGCCGACTCCGGCGGAGGAAACTTCGGCGTTTTCAGTAACTCCGCGAATAACCAAGCGGTGGCGGTAGAGTTTGATACCTGGCGGAACGAAGCCATTGATCCCCAGGGCGATCACGTAGGGATCGATGTCAATTCCAGCAAGTCGATCGCCGTGGTCCGATTAGTTAATTTCAGCATGAGTAATGGCAGCAACACTGCACACTGTAGGAACACAATTCAGAGTGAGAAAGCAAGATCACAGAGAGTTCATCACCAGAACTCAAGACAATTTTGGAGGAACAAAAAACAGAGAGATTGTTTCTGTATTCTCATTTCATAAATAAAGAGAACTTGCACAAACAAAATAACTGTCCACTAACAGCATAATTCTAAACACGTGTAAGCAAAACTTAAGTACACAATATTAATAATAATGCAATCCTAAACAAGCTTATGTCTTCAATCTCCCTCCTAAGCTTGTTCCTTGTTCTTGAGCTGTTGTAAACCCAGCAAGGTTCTGAATTCAACAAATTTTTGTCTCCCTAATGCCTTTGTAAAAATGTCAGCTCTTTGCTCATAAGTGCTGACATAAATGATCTCTACTTGTCCCTTCTCAACACATTCACGAACAAAATGATAACGCGTATCAATGTGCTTGGACCGACTATGATATACAGGATTTTTACTTAACGCGATGGCTGACATATTATCCACAAATAATGGAACCTTTTTGCACTGGTTCACCAAGTAAATCAGATAAAAATCGAGCCAGCCATATCCCTTGACAAGTTGCACCTGTCAATGCAACATACTCCGCTTCACACGAACTTAGAGCCACAATTTTCTGTTTTGATGATCCCCAACTGATAGGACTATTTCCAAGCAAGAAAATCATTCCACTTGTGCTTTTTCTATCCTCATTGCAGCCGGCATGATCACTATCACTGTAGCCCTTTAACTTGCATTGTGCTTGATCTCCTTTTTGATAAACGAGACCATAATCTATTGTTCCTTTCAAGTACCTAAGCACCCTCTTTGCTGCATTTAGATGTTCAACATTCGGTGCCTCCATAAACCTGCTAAGAACTCCAACAGAATACATTAGATCAGGTCTAGTATGAGTTAGATACCTCAAACTACCTATCAACCTTCTATATTCAGTTTTGTCCACAGCTGATACACTTCCACCTTGCTGAAATTGAAGCCTCTCCTCCATAGGAGTATGTGTAGGATTTGCGTGTACCATGCCAAAATCCTTTAAAATTTTCTGTGTATATAGATGTTGCCCCAACGTTATCTTGTCAATTGATTGCTGAATCTCCATACCAAGATAAAAGTGCAAAAGACCCAAATCTGTCATTTCAAACTCTTGCTTCATCTGATCTTTGAATGTTTGAATCTGATGCAAATTGACACCAGTAATTAACAGATCGTCCACATAGACACCGACAACAAGGTGTTGACCACTTACTGCTTTAGCATAGACAGCAGGCTCCTGTGAATTTTTCTTGAACCCAAGTGCCACTAAAGACCTGTCAAGTTTCAGGTTCCAAGCTCTTGGAGCTTGCTTAAGACCATACAATGCTTTTTTCAGTCTTAACACTTTTCCTTCCTTCCCTCTTACAACAAAACCTTCAGGTTGATCAACATATACCTCTTCTTCAAGAACTCCATTGAGAAAGGCTGATTTCACATCCATCTGATGTACTTGCCACCTTCTTTGAGCAGCAACAGCAATGATCAACCGAATAGACTCAAGTCTTGCTACCGGTGCAAAGACTTCTTCATAGTCTATACCTTCTTGTTGCACATAGCCCTTTGCAACAAGCCTTGCTTTATGCTTGATAATATCTCCTTTGGCATTCTTCTTCAGCTTGAATACCCATTTCAGACCAATTGCACTATGATCTGATGGCAAATCAGATAGTATCCAAGTATCATTCTTTACTATCTGCTTAAATTCCTCCTCCATGGCCTTTCTCCATGCTTCTAGCTGTACTGCTTCTTTAAAATTTGAAGGTTCACTTTCTAGAACCTGTGAAAGAAGAATCTGATCAGTAGGATCAAGTATTTGATCAGTAGGGTCACTCACCTCATCAGTAACTCTATAAATGCTACTTAGTGCTCGAGTTTTCCTTGGCACTTCAAAAGAGTCATCTATATTACTTCCTCCACATGTGAACTGATGAGGAGAATCCAATGAAAATGGTATAGGCTCAACTCTGGATGCACCAGCAAAGGACTGACCATAAGTATCAAACTGCACATCACTTTGTGATTCTGTAATTTGCTGATTTGGTTGCTGAAAAACAGATGTATCATTTCTATTGATACTTTGTTTAGCAGAAGTATCAACCTGTATAGCTGAACCACCGAAAGTATCACTTGCTAGAGTATTAACAGCATTAAAAGTATCAACATTCAATGGATGCTGCTGCTGAAAATGATTAAAATCAGAAACATGTTCATTTATGTGGTACTGTTCACCGTGCCAATCTGGAATTGCAGCTTCTTCAAAGATGCAATCCCTACTCACAATTATAGATTTAGTTTCTGGATCAAAGAACCGATAGGCTTTGGATCCATATTCATAACCAACAAATATTACTTTCTTGCTCCTATCAGCAAGTTTGTTTAAGTGTTTACCAAGTATTTTCACATATGCTTGGCAACCAAACACTCTAAGATGTGCTACGTTCGGTTTTCGTCCAGTCCATAACTCATATGGAGTTACATTGTTCAAACTCCTAGAGAAAGATCTATTCAAAATGTAGACAGCTGCATTCACAGCTTCTCCCCATAGAACTAATGGCACCTCCCTTGTTTTCAATAGAGTTCTGGTCATGGACATTACTGTCCTGTTCCTCCTTTCCACAACTCCATTTTGTTGTGGAGAATAGGGAGCTGTTAAGTACCTCCTGATACCCTGCTGTTGACAAAACAAACTAAAATCTTTTGAATTGAACTCTCCTCCCCTATCTGATCTAAAGGATTTAAGTTGTTTACCACATTCAGATTCAGCTACTGATTTGAATTTCTTAAATGCCTCAAGAGTATCAGACTTGTGTTTCAGCATGTAAACAAACATGTATCTTGCAAAATCATCAACTATAAGCAGGAAGTAGTTGCTCCCTCCTAATGATGAAGGAACAATAGGACCACACAAGTCCCCATGAATTAACTCTAACAACTCCTTAGCTCTAAAAGTTGATAAATCAGGAAAGGATGATCTGGCCAATTTTGTTGCAACACACTCTTGGCACATTTCCTTAGTCAAAACTATTTTGGGAAGGCCTTTAACTAAACACTTATCAGACATAAACTTTAGAGAATGATAATTCAGATGACCATACCTTTGATGCCAAAGTTTACTGTCTGTATCAGTAGGTGTCAACAAACAGTGGTCAGACATATTCAGCTGCATCACATACATTCTGTTTTCACCTCTTTTCACTGAAACAAGTTGCTGACCTTGTTTATCAGTTACACATAACATTCCATCTCTTATAACAATTGTATAACCCAACTCATCTAACTGACCAATGCTTAAAATGTTTGGTTTCAGAGAAGGTATATACAACACATTTGTTACAAGAATTGTATTACCTGCCTTTCCTGAAAAGTATAAAGAGCCTCTTCCTGCAACATCAGCATGTGTGCCATCTCCAAATTTCACATTGCCATCTATTGATTCATCCAAGGTGTAAAAATAATCTTTGTTCCCTGTCATATGACTTGTGGCACCAGTATCCAAATACCAAAAATCATCCAAATTAGATTCTGCTGTCATACCTTGTAATAATACTTCTGACGTTTTCTTTTCTTCTTCTACAGTCATCAGAACCATATGTTGTTGGATACTATCCTGCTTTTGTTTCCTTGTACTTTGCTCAGCTATGAATATAGTCTCATCCTTTGTACATTCAGCTGCATAATGACCAAGATTTTTACAATTAAAACACCTGACTTTAGACTTATCTCTTTTTGGCTTCTCTTGATAAAATGTGGTGCTGCTGCTAACTCCACCATCAGTATTCCTGCCACCTAAGCCTCTGCCCCGACCACGAGATCTGCCTCCTCTGTAGTTGTTGTGAAAGCCACGTCCACGACCACGAAAGTTACCATCAGTCCTTCGGGTATTTTGTTCCCAGTGAGCTCGTGCAAAGAGTACCTGATTTTCAGATGGTGGCACAGAAGGATGCAATCTTAGCAATCTAACTTCAAAGGTTTTAAGTGCACTCACCACATATTCTAGGGTCATTGTTGATATGTCATCAAATTGTTCCAGATTGCTTGCTATTGAATCAAATTTTGGTGGGACTGAACGAAGCAACTTCTCCACTATGCGTTCTTCTTTTACTCTTTGCCCAATGTTTCTCATTGCGGTAACAATAGACGAAAGACGATTTACAAATTCATCAATCGTCTCATTATCAGTCATATAAAGTCTTTCGAATTCACCTCGCAATTGGTTCATCCTTGCTTTCTGGAACTTTTCATTTCCTGCATGGATGCTCTTCAATGCATCCCAAGTTTCCTTCGCAGACTCCTTATCACCCACTAAGGTCAATAATTCATCTGACAAAGCTTGATGTATGAAAGACATTGCGACGTTATCCACGCGCTCATCCAACGGTTGATCTGGATCACGCTTGGACTCAATAGCTTCCCATACTCCATGTGCCTTTAGGAAGGAGCGGATTCTTATTGCCCACATGGCAAAGTTTCCTCCTTTCCTCAACAATGGACAGCCACCAAGACCTCCACTTGACGAAGCTTTGATTCCACCTCCGAAGTCCACCAAGTCTGATGTGGTCGTCTTCCCACTTGCCGGAGTCAACATCGGCTGTTTCTTCATTGTTGCAGAACTACCTCTTCTAGGTAATCCTTTACGCACACACAGATGGAGTAAGAGAGAAAAAAAAAACGTTGATCTTCCTTATGGTATGGCTCTGATACCAAATGTAGGAACACAATTCAGAGTGAGAAAGCAAGATCACAGAGAGTTCATCACCAGAACTCAAGACAATTTTGGAGGAACAAAAAACAGAGAGACTGTTTCTGTATTCTCATTTCATAAATAAAGAGAACTTGCACAAACAAAATAACTGTCCACTAACAGCATAATTCTAAACACGTGTAAGCAAAACTTAAGTACACAATATTAATAATAATGCAATCCTAAACAAGCTTATGTCTTCACACACGCTACAGTGAAGTACGACGCCGGTGCGATGAACTTGTCCGTTCTCCTCTCTTACTCATCGGAGGATCCCTCGGTCGATGGTCGAAGCTGGAGCGTCTCAAGTGTGGTAGATTTAAGGAAGTTCCTACCGGAAGACGTAGCTGTCGGCTTCTCGGCCACCACCGGGCTCAGCGCGGAGGCGAACACCATCTTGTCATGGGACTTCAACTCCACCGAGCTGCCGACCACCATATCTCCAGCCCCGTCGTCGGAGATCTTCGATAGACATAATAATAAAAAGAGGCTGCTACTGGGGGCAGTAATTGGCCCTCTGCTCGTTCTCTGCGTACTGGGATTACTGTGCTTCGTGCTGTGGAAGAGGCGGAAAAAGCAAAGACGCCAAAGGGCGGCGGCCGCCGCCGCCTCCCCCTCCGCCAGGCTTCTGCCTGCGCTCCACCAACCAATGGGACCGAGGAGTTTTACCTACCAAGATTTGGCCGATGCCACAAATAATTTCGCGGAGGAAGGGAAGCTGGGGGCGGGAGGATTTGGGGCCGTCTACAAGGGAGTGCTTGCCGGCATGAACAGTGGAGATCTCCCCGTGGCGATCAAGAAGATCTCCAAAGAATCCATGCAAGGGGAGAAAGAGTACTTGTCGGAAGTCACTCTCTTCAGCCAGTTGCGCCACCGCAACCTGGTGCAGCTCATCGGCTACTGCCACGAGGCCGACGACTTCCTTCTTATCTACCAGTACATGCCCAACAGAAGCCTCGACAAGCATCTCTACAACGCCGATCGGTTGCTCGGGCTGGTGGAGCGGCACAAGATCGCGCTCGGGCTGGCGTCGGCGTTGCACTACCTCCACGAGGAGTGGGAGCAGTGGATCCTCCACCGGGACGTCAAGCCGAGCAACGTGATGCTGGATCTCGAATTCAATGCAAAGCTCGGCGATTTCGGATTGGCGAAGCTGGTGGACCACAGCTGCATGGCGGCGACGACCGTCCTCGCCGGGACGAGGGGGTACATCGCGCCGGAGTACGAGAAAACAGGAAAGGCCCGCAAGGAATCTGACGTGTTCAGCTTCGGAGTGGTGGTGCTCGAGATGGCGTGCGGCCGGAAACCCATCAACTACGAGGCGGACGACCCCGATGAGATAAATCTGGTGGAGTGGGTGTGGGGGTTGTACGAGAGAGGGGCGTGTCTGCAAGCTGCAGATCCAAGGCTGCGCGGTGAGTTCGAGGAGCCGCTCATGGAGAGGTTGATGGTGGTGGGATTGTGGTGCGCGCACCAGGATTACAGGCTGCGGCCGCCGATAAGGCGGGCCATCAGCGTTCTCAGCTTCGAAGCTCCGCTGCCGGATCTCCCGGCGCTCAACGTGCGGAGGGTGGAAGCTAATGATGGGACAACGTCGTCATCGTCGGGAGTGCAATCCATGAACACAATGTCTTCTGCTTCTTATGCTTCCGGGCGTTGAAGATGTGCTGCAGATGTGTTCAGTTGTCTCCTTTAACAGCTCTTGTTTTAGAAAATTAATGTTTCTGCTTCCTGTTTCATTAAGCTGTATTTGAAGAATTTAGAAAAATAATTGAAATGGATGAGAGGCGAAATGTTTGTTTTATTTTAATTCATCTAATAACTAATATGATCTATTTACATGAGATAAAATTAAATTTTTTAAGATTATACGATCAATTTTATATTTTTATCCAATCTTATATTTAAAAACAGAGACAAGTTCTCTGTTATTAAAGATAAATAGAAAGAGGGAATAAAATGATACAGGAGAATGATTTGACATATTTGGCAAGATGTGAAAATAAAAAAATTAGTTGAAATGAAATATGCAAGTTGCTTCGATGTTATATTTTATCGAACTATTCTGTTATGTTGACGTTGTTGATTCGAAATGTCTCTGTAGCAAGTTTTAATAGCTGAGTGAGAGAGCAACAGAGAATTTTAGCATGATGAGTAACGGCAGTAACACTACTTCATGTATGAAGATTAAGATTTATGATTCAAATACTCATAGATTTTGATTAAGGATTTTTATTAATGCTTAATAAAGTAATATTTTTTAAATTATTTTTTGGTTGAAAAATATTTATAATCCACTTTTAGAATACTCTTAAACGGTGACAGCATCGATGACATTATACCATACAATCCTATTAAATGATATATCATGATTTTATTAGGAAAGCTTCAATCAATTGAGGTGATAAGTTGCAATCAAAATCCTTAAATACTGTACTCTTCCTCAGGAACTCGGACACCCATCATATGGAAGATATATGGTGCTCAGTTATTTGTTTTTTTTAATCTGTTTCATGAGTATACCTGCCTTGATATCTCAGGGGAGAAGAAGCACATCAGCTCAAGCCTCGCCTCACCAGGTGTGAGGATGTGGGGAAGCAAAGTGCTTAGTCCCCACCCATGTAAGACAAATTTTTAATCATAGCTTTTTTACATCATAAATTAGTCTAATATTAGACACTGCAAATTGAACACCCAACAAGCCAAAGCTAAAAAGAAATTTAATTTAGTAAAATAAAATTTTACTAATTATTTTATTTTATCATAGTAGTAAAATTTATAGTTGGTGTACTTATAAAAATTAATCCAGAAATATGATGCAATTAAAATAAGACTTCTATCTAAAAATGTATAATATACATATTTAGTGGATTTATACCTGTAGAAAATAAATGTAGTGTTGTACCTTTAAAAGTCGGGTAAATGTAGTGTTGCTCAACTATTTTGCTGGAGTGTTTTACCGTACTAGTCAACTTAAAATATTAATTTAATAAAAAAACTAAGTGACCTTTCAATTCGTAAGTCAAAAAGTTGACCTATTTTTTATTCATGAAAATTCAAACGCCCATCTCCATTCATGTCTCTCGATCCCTCCTTCGACTGGCTCTCGCCCGCATCAGTTGGACCATCGTCATCTTTCTTAGGACGCTGGCCTCCCTTGCTCCGACCTTCCTTCATTGGATCTCCTCACTTACTGCTGCGTCCTCCTTTATTCCTTCTTGCATTGATCGCCTCCTCCTCTCCCGCTGCCGCTCTTGCTCCAGCCTCACCGTTAAGAGGGTGAGCTCGATTTGTAGGATCTAGGCGCCGGGCCACGGGGGTGGCGTTTTGGAGAGAATGTCGGGCACGCGCGTGGGAAGAAACAGAGATGGGAGGGCCATCACCTACGGTGAGGCGCGCGTGGGCAAAAGCAGATGGGAGAGGAGGAGGAGGAGGGGGGTGGGGGCCATGGGAAGAAGCAGAGGACTGGAAAAGAAGCAAGGAGGAAGAGAGGAGGCGCTGGAGCCGGGAGAGCTGGGAGACAAAGGTGATGGAGAGATTGTATTCGGTGTCGCTGGCATTGGGCGAAATCGAGCTCGCTATCGCTGGAGCCGGGAGACGGCGCGACTCCTCTTCCTATCTACTTCTTCCCACGCTCGGGCCACATCGCAGGTGATGACCTGCCATATCCTCTGACTTCTTCCCCCTCCTCCTCCTCCTCTCCAATCTTCTCTGCCGCCCCGCACTCTCTACAGATCCCCGCCCCCGTGCATCGGCGCCTGGCTCTTGCAAATTTAACTTTCCCTCTTCGCGGTGAGGCTGGAGCAAAGGTATTGCGAGTAGCAGTGGGGGAGGAGCAAGCGGTCGACGCGAGGAGGAATAGAAGAGGTGAGGAGATTCAATGAAGGAAGGTCGGAGCAAGGGAGGCCGGCATCGGGAGAAAGATGACTATGGTCCATCTTGTGCGGGCGAGAGCCGACGAGGGATCGAGAGAGCATGGACCGGGATGGCCGTTCAAATTTTCATGAATAAAGAATAGGTCAACATTTTTTAAGTGGCGAGTTGAAAAACACTCTATTTTACTATGTGTGACTTGTAGAAGTCGAGTCAGTCAATTTAAGAAGGTTAAAAGTAAGGTGCTAGAGAGGGAGCCCTCTTTCTCTCGCTCAGGAACCTCTGTGTTGCTTTCCTTGGTTGGCCATGGTGAACCTGTGCTGCTTCCCCTGGTCTTCCTCCTCCTCTTTGCTGTTGCTCTCTGTTGCTTCTCTTTCCTTCGTAACCTCTCTCAACTTCACCTTCAACTTCACCGGCTCCGGCGGCGTCTGAATAGATCAACGCCTCATCATCCAAGGCGACGTCTCTCCCACAACCCACGATATTGAGCTGACTAAGAACAATTACGGCTACAATGTCACACGCAGCTTCGGGCGAGTTCTGTATGGCGACCGGCTCCGCCTCTTGGACGCCGCCTCAGGTAACCTCATGGCCAGCTTCACCACCCATTTCTCCTTCAAAATTAGCAACTACTCCGACAGTAATGTTGGCGACGGGCTCGCCTTTTTCCTTGCTCCGATGTCGGAGATACCCATCCTGACCAGCACCACAAAGGGAGAAAACCTCGGCCTTTTCAACAACTCTGCTAACCGAGTCATGAAGGTGGAGTTCAATACCTACCATAACCATTTTGATCCCTTCGACAATCACATAGGGATCGATGTTTATTCCTCGCCTCTGTCGCGTTAGTTAATTTTAGCATGAGTAACTGCAGCAACATTGCGCATGCTACAGTGAAGTATGACGGAAGTGCTATGAACTTGTCCGTTCTCCTCTCTTACTCATCGAAGGATCCCTCAGTCAATGGTCGGAGCTGGAACGTTTCGAGTGTGGTAGATTTGAGGAAGTACCTGCCGGAAGAGGTATACGTCGGCATCTCCAGTCCCAGCGCCTGATATCTTCGATAGACATAATAATAGAAAGAGGCTGCTATTGGGGGCAATAATTGGCCCTCTGCTCGTGCTCTGCGTACCGGGATTACTGTGCTTCGTGCTGTGGCAGATGCGGAAAAATCAAAGACGCCAAAGGGAGGTAGCCGCCGCCAGGCTTCTGCCTGTGCTCCGCCAACCAATGGGGCCGAGGAGTTTTACCTACCAAGATTTGGCCGATGCCACAAACAATTTTGCAGAGGAAGGGAAGCTCGGGGTGGGAGGATTTGGGGTCGTCTACAAGGGAGTTCTCGTCGGCATGAATAGTGGAGATGTCCCCGTGGCGATCAAGAAGATCTCCAAAGAATCCATGCAAGGGGAGAAGGAGTACTTGTCGGAAGTCACTCTCTTCAGCCAGTTGCACCACCGCAACTTGGTGCAGCTCATCGGCTACTGCCACGAGGCTGACGACTTCCTTCTTATCTACCAGTACATGCCCAACAAAAGCCTCGACAAGCATCTCTACAATGCCGACCAGTTGCTCGGGCTGGTGGAGCGGCACAAGATCGCGCTCGGGCTGGCGTCGGCGTTGCACTACCTCCACGAGGAGTGGGAGCAGTGGGTCCTGTTGAGAAAAATTATTTACAATTTTTCTACAAGTCAGAACGAGAAGGAAATTAAAGGGCAAAAAAGAACACAAGAGAATTTGATTACGGAGTTCGGCAAATTGCCTACGTCTCTGGATCTGCTGCACAGATCGTTTTACTAGATGGAAGAAAGATTACAATTGTCAGACTCTCTTTTTCTTGGCACCTTTTCTTGACACATACAAAAGAGACTTATATAGGTTTCACCCTCTAAATTTGGAAACCCTAAAAATACTTGATAATGCTTATCAAAAATAGATAAAAATAGATAAAGACTTAGTAATACTTTGCCTAAGTCAAAACCCTATTTTTAGCCTCCTTCGACAATCTCCCACTTGAAGACTGATTTCAATCTGTTTTCACATCTGGATATATGCAGCAGATCAGTCTAGTCTGACTACTCTCGCAGACCAACTGAAGTTAAGCACAACTTCAGTTTTTCAATAGTGACTGCCTTAGTCAACATATCTGCTGGATTCATGCTTCCTTGGATTTTATTCAGCATTAATACACCATCTTCTAATAAAGATCTGATAAAATGATAACGAAGTCCAATATGCTTTATCCTCGAGTGAAATGCTGAATTCTTTGCCAAGTGTATTGTACTCTGACTATCACTGTGCAGAATATTCTTCTCCTGTTTGAATCCCAGCTCAGTTAACAAACCTTGAAGCCATATCATCTCCTTACTTGCTTCGGTCACTGCGACATACTCAGCCTCTGTAGTGGATAATGTGATAATCTTCTGCAACCGTGACATCCAACTAACAGCTGTATTTCCAACAGTGAATATATAACCAGTAGTGCTTTTCCGGTGATCAATTTCACCTCCAAAGTCTGCATCTACATAGCCTTGTACTTTTAATTCACCTTTGCCAAAGTACAAACACTTCTCTGTGATGCCTTGTAGATATCTCAAAATCTGCTTTACTGCTTCCCAATGAGCTTTCCCTGGATTTGACATGAATCTACTGACAACTCCCACTACATGACCAATGTCTGGTCTTGTACAAGTCATAACATACATCAGGCTTCCAATGGCTAAGGCATAAGGGTCTTTAGACATAAAAGCTCTCTCTTCCTCTGTCTGAGGAGACTGATCCTTGGACAAACGGAAGTGATTGGCCAAGGGTGTGCTTACTGGCTTGGCTTCACTCATGTTAAATTTCTGCAAAACACGATTAATGTACTCTGACTGAGATAATTGCAAAATACCTCTATGCTCATCTCTTGTGATTTGCATTCTAAGAATCTTCTTTACTGGACCCAAGTCTTTCATGTCAAACTCCTTTGACATTTGTTGCTTCAGCCTTTTGATATCATCCATATCTGGACCTGCTACTAGCATATCATCCACATAAAGTAATAAAATGATATAGCTGGATTTATACCTTTTGTAGTAGCAGCAATGGTCAGCATTGCACTTCTGGAAATCTTCCTTGTGCATGAAACTGTGAAATTTCTTGTACCACTATCTTAGGGCTTGTTTCAGGCCATACAAACTCTTCTTAAGTCTGCATACCATGTTCTCCTTCCCTTTTTCTGCGAAACCTTCTAGCTGATGCATATATATTTCTTCATCCAAATCATCATGAAGAAATGCAGTATTCACATCTAACTGTTCAAGATAAAGATCTTCATTGGCAACAATACTCAGCACTGTTCTGATGGTATTGAGCTTCACAACAGGTGAAAAAACGTCAGTATAATCAACTCCTTCCTTTTGTTGAAATCCTTTGACAACTGATCGGGCTTTATATCTCTTAGAACCATCATGTTCATCTTTCACCCGGTACACCCATTTGTTATGAAGTGTCGTCTTTCCCTTGGGTAACTCAGCTAGTTTCCATGTCTAGTTAAAGTTCAAAGACCTTATCTCATCTTTCATTGCAAGCTCCCACTTGCTAGCATCATCAGTCTGACATGCTTCATCATAGCATTCAGGCTCTCCTCCATCTGTCAACAATAAATAATTCATGTATTTTCTATTAGGTACAGGAATTCGAGAAAACCTTCTCAATGTAGGAACTGGAGGAGGTTGTGGTATGCTGGACTGTTGTGCACTGCTCTGACTAACAGGTTCTTCTGGCTGAGGACTTGCTATAGTCTGCTTTGTTATAAGAATGTCTGGGATATCATCTACAGCAAATACTGGCCCACTCTGCTCTGAGTCGCTGGCATCAGTCTTGTATCTGTCTTTATACATCACTTTTTCATTAAAGATCACATCTCTGCTGCGGATCATCTTCCTGTTTTCATCATCCCAGATGCGATAGCCAAACTCATCCTCACCATAGCCAATAAAAGTGCATTTCTTAGATTTAGGATCAAGCTTGTTCCTGCCTTGATCATTAATATGAACATATGCAATACAACCAAAAACTTTAAGATGAGAAAGTTTAATTTCTTTACCACTCCATACCTCTTCTGGTATTCTATGCTCCAGTGGAACTGATGGGCCTCGGTTGATCAAGTAAGCTGCTGTGTTGACTTCTTCTGCCCAGAACTGCTTCAGTAGACCTGACTGTATATGGATGCTTCTGGCTCTTTCTGTCAACGTTCGGTTCATACGCTCAGCTACACCATTCTGTTGAGGCGTACCCGGCACGGTTCTTTCCATTCTGATCCCATGCTCATAGTAGAACTTCTTGAATCTGGTGTCTTCATATTCACCACCATTGTCAGATCTAAGTTTCTTAATCTTTAGACCTGTCTCATTTTCAACCATAGCTTTCTAATTTCTAAAAATCTCAAATACTTCAGATTTTTACTTTAGAAAATAAACCCATACCTTCCTGGAGTGATCATCAATAAAAGTCACGAAATAGTGCTTTCCACCAATGGATGCAGTTGTTGTTGGTCCCCAAACATCAGAGTGAATAAGCTCCAACCTTTCTTTCTTTGGGGTTCTGCCACTTGTCTGAAAGCTGACCCTCTTCTGCTTTCCAAGTATGCAGTCTTCGCACATATCTAACTCAACTGATTGTAGACCTGGAAGTTTCCCCATTGAATGCATAATCTTCATCCCTTTTTCACTCATGTGGCCAAGTCTCTGGTGCCACATGTTGGAATTGTCATTCTCTGCAGCAGCTGCAATTGAACAATGTCCTTCTGCTGTCATGTAGAGAGTACCATTCTTCTTTCCATAAGCGACCACCATTGTACCTTTTGAAATATTCCACCTGTCATCATAGAAGATAGTAGTGTAGCCTTCACTGGCCAATTGCCCTACTGAGATTAAATTCTTTCTGAGATCGAGAATGTGTCTGACATCCTTCAGCTCCCAAATAGATCCTTTCAAATTGATCTTCACAGCACCTTTGCCAACAATATCATAAGGTTGATCATCACCAAGAAATACTTTTCCAAGGTTTCCAGAAACACACCTCTCGAAGAATTCTTTCTTCGAAGTAGCATGGAATGATGCTCCAGAGTCTAACACCCAAGACTCTTTCTTGCTCTCTAAAGAACATATTAATGCATCATCTCCTCCTGAGGCAAAAGTAGCATTTACCTCTGTGTTCTGGTCTTGGTCCTTTGGTGCGCTCCTGCACTGATTTCTGTAGTGTCCAGTCCTCCCGCAGTTCCAGCACTCGATAGTCTTCGACCTCTGGAAATTGTTGGGATTTCTGGATTTGGACCTCCTGTCCTTTGATCGACCTCGATAATTTGATTTGCCGCGTCCTCTAGTTGAATTTCTTCCTCTTGTCTCTGCATATAATGCTGAGGTTGATGATTCACCCGACTCTCTTCGTTGAATCTCTTCACTGAGAATCAGATTACGGACATCATCAAATTTTAATTTGTTGCTTCCTGATGAACTACTCACGGCTGTGACTGTAGCATTCTAGCTTTCTGGCAGTGAAGATAGAAGTATCAACGCTCGTACTTCTTCATCAAATTCGATACCAACTGAACTCAATTGGAGTATGATTGTGTTGAGTTCATTGATATGCTGGGGTGCAGATGCGCCTTCTGCCATTCGCAAGTTGAACAACCACCTCATCAAATGGACTTTGTTAGCGGCTGATGGCTCCTCATACATGCTGGAGAGAACTGTCATAAGACCCGCCGTGGTCTTCTCCTTTGCGATGTTGAAGGCAACGTTGCGGAATAGCGTCAGTCGGATAACTCCAAGGGCCTGTCTGTCAAGAAGAGCCTAATCTTCATCTCTCATGCACTCTAGCTTCGTTCCAGAAAGGGGCTGATAAAGATTCTTCTGGTACAGATAGTCTTCGATCTGCATCTTCCAGAATCCGAAATCCGCGCCATCGAATTTTTCAATTCTCACCCTTCCTTCATCTGCCGCCATCGCTCCCACTCGAACCTGACTTCGATCAGCCAACTTGGCTCTGATACCACTTGTTGAGAAAAATTACGCACAATTTTTCTACAAGTCAGAACGAGAAGGAAATTAAAGGGCAAAAAAGAACACAAGAGAATTTGATTACGGAGTTCGGCAAATTGCCTACGTCTCCGGATCTGCTGCACAGATCGTTTTACTAGATGGAAGAGGGATTACAATTGTCAGACTCTCTTTTTCTTGGCACCTTTTCTTGACACATACAAAAGAGAATAAAAGAGACTTATATAGGTTTCACCCTCTAAATTTGGAAACCCTAAAAATACTTGATAATGCTTATCAAAAATAGATAAAAATAGATAAAGACTTAGTAATACTTTGCCTAAGTCAAAACCCTATTTTTAGCCTCCTTCAACAGGTCCTCCACCGGGACGTCAAGTCGAGCAACGTGATGCTTGATCTCGAATTCAACGCAAAGCTCGACGATTTCGGATTGGCGAAGTTGGTGGACCACAGCTGCATGGCGGCAACGACCGTCCTCGCCGGAACGAGGGGGTACATCGTGCCGCAGTACGAGAAAACAGGGAAGGCCCCTAAGGAATCGGACGTGTTCAGCTTCGGAGTGGTGGTGCTCGAGATGGCGTGCGGCCAGAAACTCATCAACTATGCGGCGGACGACCCCGATCAGATAAATCTGGTGGAGTGGGTGTGGGGGTTGTACAAGAGAGGGGCGTATCTGGAAGCTGCAGATCGGAGGCTGTGCAGTGAGTTCGAGGAGCCGCTCATGGAGAGGTTGATGGTGGTGGGATGGTGGTGCGCGCACCAGGATTACAGGCTGCGGCGGCCGATAAAGTGGGCCATCAGCGTTCTCAGCTTCGAAGCTCCGCTGCCGGATCTGCCGGCGCTTGACGTGCGGAGGGTGGAAGCTAATGATGCGACGACGTCGTCATCGTCGGGAGGACAATCCATGAACACAATGTCTTCTGCTTCCAGGTGTTGAGGATGGGTTGCAGATGTGTTCAGTTTTCTCCTTTAACAGCTCTTGTTTTAGAAACTCCATGTTTCTGCTTTCTATTTCATGAAGCTGTATGTGAAGAATTTTAAAAAAAATAATTGAAATTGGGTGGAGAGGCTAAATGTTTGATTTATTTTAATTCATCTAATAACTAAAATGATCTATTTACACGAGATAAACTTAAGTTTTTTTTAAGATTATACAATCAATTTTATATTTAAAAAAAGAGACAAGTCCTCTATTGTTAAAGATAAATAGAAAGAGGGAATAAAATGATGCAGGAGAATGATTTGATATGTTTGGCAAGATATGAAAATAGAAAAATTAGTTGAAAATGAGATGAAAGTTGCTTCGATGTTATATTTTATTGAATTATTCTGTTATGTTGACGTTGTTGATTTGCTGAGTGAGAGAGCAGCGGAGAGGTTCCCCTGTTCCTTTCTTCTGCGGTTGGTCATGGCGAACTGGTTCTGCTTCCCCTGTTCTTTGTTGCTTCGTTTCCCCTACCAACCTCGCTTTTCCTTCAGGTTCAATTTCACCCGCTCGAATCGCGCGATGGAGTCGAACACCATTTTGCCTTGGGATTTAAACTCGACCGAGCTGCCGACCGTCGGATCTCAAGCTCCAGCGTTGGAGACTGTCAGTAAATACGATCAGGAAACGAGGCTGCTCCTGGGGATACTAATTGGCATTGGGATCATCCTCAGTTGGCTGGGATCGTTGTGGTTCGTGCTATGGCAACAGCGGAATAAGCAAAGGCACCTCTGCGTTGCTCTCCTTGGTTGGCCATGGCGAACCTGTGCTGCTTCCCCTGGTCTTCCTCTTTGTCTTTGCTACTGCTCTCTGTTGCTTATTTTCCCTTTGTAACCTCTGTCAACTTCAACTCCAACTTCAACTTCACTGGCAACGACGGCGTCCGAAACTTTGGACGCCTCCCCCCCATGGCGACGTCTCTCCCACAAAAGATGGCATCCGGCTGACTCAGAACAGTTATTGTTAGAGTGTCACATACAGCGTCGGGCGAGTTCTGTATCCCGATCGGCTCCGCCTCTGGAACACCACCACAGGTGACCTCACAGACAGCTTCACCACCCATTTCTCCTTCAAAATTAGAGACTACTCCAACATTAACAGCAGCGACGGGCTGGCTTTTTACTCGCTCCAATGTCGGAGATGGCCTTCCCGGTCGCCTCCTCCACGGGAGGAGACCTCGGCCTTTTTAGTGACTCCGCTAACCGAGTCGTGGCCGTGGAGTTCGACGCCTACAAGAACTACTTTGCTCTCTCCAGCAATCACATAGGGATCCATGTCTACTCCACCAAGTCGATCGCCTCCATCGATTTGGTTAATTTTAGTATGAGTCACGGCAGCAACACTGCACATGCTCCAGTGAAGTACGACGGCGGTGCTATGAACTTCTACGTATCGGAGGATCCCTCCGTCGATGGTCGAAGCTAGAACCTTTCGAGGGTGCTAGATTGAAGTACCTCCCGGAAGAGGTATACATCAGATATTTTTAAATTAACTCAATTATGATTAATATTATTTTATATTATGTTCATCTTTTGACTATGATCACTGTTGCAGTCGACGTGGAGTGGGAAATCTAATTTTAGGTATTTATTTCTGTTCGCGGTAATCTGAATAATATGCTGAAGCCATGGCAGTGGGGAAGGGACCGATCACTGTTGAAATGGAAGTGGTGTTGAATGAATTTTCTTCTCCTTTGAATGCGAAATTGTTTTTGGAATGCTGCCAGGATCGCCACCAAGTCGTGTCCCCTAGTTCATTTAGGGAGCATCGGATTTTGTTTTGGATCTCTGTCCTGTGATAGTTAAATGCATTCCTTGAGAAATGTTTTCTTTTCCTGCTGGGTTATTGGACTTGAAAAGGGTGATGCTAGATTTCGTAGCACTGAATTCATGCAGTCAATTAGGAACCATAATTCTGAGATTTACTTAGATGCTTGTTCTTTCTTTGGTTTGGGTTTCTCTCTATTTTCTGGATTCATTTCTCTATTCTGAAACTATGCTAGATACCGTTGATGAGTTGTTTTTAGTTAAATTGGTTCTAGGAGATTGGATATTGAGCAGGTGTAGGATGCAGGGAAAAAGTTAATGACAGGTTGTGGATTCATGCAATATCATGCTGTTGCTAACATGAGTGAATTATAATGTTGAATTTAGTACTGGGTTGGCTTTGTTAGATGTGGTTCTTGTAGTGAAGTCATGAAGCGCGGATAAGTAGTGCCGGGGAGTTAGAGGAGTTGAGGGTAAGGATTGAACTGTTAACAGAAGATTGTAGGTGGGTCTTGGCATGTTAAGGAGGCTAAATGGGGTTGTAGGAGATAATAATATACAAAAAGAGTTGTGATATTCCAATGCGATCTGGGCAAATTCAGTTTTATTCTATTTTCTGTGAAAAATTTTGTAGGGATAAATATTGTTATTTTAAATTAGGCTAGTAAGGTAGCAACACTTTGTTTCTAGAGATAAGATGAAGTGGGGGATTGGTGAGAAGGAAATAGTGAAGTCATTGGGGGAGGCGATTAGTTTGTAAATTGTTAATCCTGGTAAGGTAGTGTGAAGGCTGCTTCAACAAGAAATATAGTGGCTAAATTAGGAAAAATGATGGATGCAAATTCTTTTTCTTATTTTTGTTTTCTTGTTGTTGTGTAGTTGCTGAGAGGATGATCAAGTTAAGAATAGCAACATAGGAATGATGATATTAGGTTCTGCAATGGTTAGTTTGTGGCTGCTGTGTAAATAACCTTTGGTATTGTTAAATCAGTAATAAAATCTTATGCTGTTCCTTAGTAAATCTGCATGAGTTCATGAGGACGCTACATGGCAGGAATCAGAAGAAATGGTCAGATTTCCAAATATGTTAGATTTTGAGTTAGTAAAGTTGCAACTATTGATTGATTTCCTTCACAGTAAAGATCTCTGTTTCTGGGTTTGGATTATTGTTTTTGTGATAGGATGATGTAGGTGTGAAGTTGGGGTGAGAAATAAAGGTGGAAAGGGAATTAAACATAAAACGCTTTTCATGACTGCCTACTCTGATTAACTGCCGGGCATACTACTGTTTGTTTTGTATTTGTTTGTTTCCCTGCTGTTTCACTGTGAATGTTACTAATCAGCCATGGGAAAGAGGGAAATGATAACAACATAGCTTTTTAAGTATGGGTTTAAACATAGATACTGCTCATACTGGACAGATTTTGTGAATAAATTGCTGGGTTGGTTACGAATTAGACATGCTTATCGGGTCGGGCCGCCCCCGAAAGCGGGCCGTGCCTGGCACGATCCGCACTTAGTGTTGTGTCATGCTGGGCCTCAAGGCTGAGGCCCGCAGGCCGACACGACACAATACGAATAATATATATATATTAAATATATAAATTTTTTAAAAATATTAATTAGCGGAATGGTTAAAATATTAATTTTCACAGCGAAAGCACGATTTCGAATCTTGTTAAAGATATATTTTACAG
Source organism: Thalia dealbata (assembly GCA_030544415.1). Taxonomy (NCBI): domain Eukaryota; kingdom Viridiplantae; phylum Streptophyta; class Magnoliopsida; order Zingiberales; family Marantaceae; genus Thalia; species Thalia dealbata. The sequence goes on along the minus strand of CM060457.1, from coordinate 27,669,122 downwards.
CGGGCCGGCTCGACTGGACCGTCCGTGCTCGACACGGCACAGTTTATCTTCGGGCTATAGACCGTGCCTAGCGGAGCATTCGTTCCACCGGCTACATGGCCGTGCTCGGGCTGGCCATTATCATGCCTAGTTACGAAGATTCAAATGTAGTCTAGGTGAATTGATTTGGTTATTACACCAACTAGCAGATTGTAAGTTATTAAGTGTGTTACAAAATCCCATTATCTTTTTTAATTATGCAAAATTTAAAGTTATTTTGCTGGTTATTATTTACAGCTTATGTTACCCGCTGTTGTTCAAATATGGTGATAGAGATTACAGCTTATGTTACCTGCTGCTGTTCAAATATGAAAGTGGATTGATTCGTGGATATACTTCGGTGATAGAGATAAAAAGTGAACGAACAAAATAATACATTAGCATAAGTTAGTAACACCTGAGAAAAATGAATTTAAACCTAGAAAGTACATTTAGGTCTTTAGAATATTTGTATCACCCTCACGTATGGTGGGTGCCACATGAGCCTAGCTTGGCTTAGCCTGTGCTAATACTTGATACTGCTGGCTTATTGAGCCATAATATTACGATATGTGTACTGTACTAGACCATAATATTATAGTATGTGTACTATACTAAGCTGTAATATTACATTATGTGTGTACTAAACCATAATATTACAATATATATGTACTGTACTGAGCCATAAAATTACAGTATGTGTGCACTGTATTGAGTCATAATATTACAGTATTTGTGTACTGTACTGAACCATGATATTATAGTTTGGTGGTATAATACTAAACGACACATGATACAATAGGTTAGCGTGTAAAAAATATAAAATTGTTGTTGTATAGTAGTAAGATATTTTTACTTTTTCAACTGAGTTGATAATACTTAAGAATAATAGTAAGCTAGTAGTAAGTATCCTCAATTCAATTTCTATATAAAATAATCTAAGAGACTATTTTCATATCAGTAAGATATGAAAATAAAAATAGATTAGAAATGAAATATACAAGTTACATAATTTTTGACATCATATCAAAATTAATTTTCCTAAGGAGCAGTTGGATTGACTCATTTCCAATCTTTTAATTTCTATAATACTTATATTAATTTCATAACCTAGACCACTGAATTAATCAAGATACTTTATTTTTATTGAACTATTCTGTTGAGTTGACTTGAAAAGCCTCCTTAGCAAGTTTTAAAGACTTGTGAATTATTTTGTAACATTATAAGTATAGCCTAAATATTTAGGGGTATAACACTTATGATCATTTTTAATTATTTAATACTAGATAAATAAAAATATTAAAGTATAATTGTTTTAATAAAAACATATTTAATTCTCATAAAGTTTGTCGATATAAAAAGAGAAAATAAATGATTTGCCTATCTGCAAATAAATCAACAATTTTTTTTTCATGAGTCAAACTCAGTTGAAATTTTGTCAATAGAGGAGGGGGGAACTAAGTTAATTGAATGCTTTCAGCTAAGTTGCAAGCTTATATTGTTTGCTAGGTTATCATATCTTGCAAATTGAGCATTTTGCTAGGTTACATGGGGAGTGCCCACCATCAGGAGCATATTTGGCTAACTCTTATTCAATATGTCTCACAGTGTTTATTATCCCAGCAGTTCAATTATTTTCCAAACCTTTCAAGTTCCCCGGCGGGCCGTCGTTGCAAGCGATGAAGATGCCGCCGCCGCTGCACTGTGCGTCGGCGCAGTCGATGGATGTCGACGACCTGCGTATAATGCCCGCACTTATTGCCAGCGGCGCTGCTGTTTTCTTTCCTTTTCTTCTTCTTTTCCTGTTCACCACGGCAGAATAATTAGGCTTCGAACTGATTGCCTAAGTATCACCACTTAGGCATTACCCATCGATTCTTATGCTTCCATTAATTCTTCAACTTAGTAATTGTATGCAAATGCAGCATCGATCGTCTCACTTTATTTGCCCATCCAGAATACATATCATAGAATACAGTTTATATTATCTACTTTCCAAGGCCATTCAGGCTGCTTATTGTTGATTTATCACATACTGCATTGCTAAGTATATATACTTTTAGTAAGGGCGCTGCCCTGGGTAGTTTCCCGGCGGGCTGTAGTTGCAGGTGATGAAGATTCCGCCGTTGTTGCACCGCACGCGGGCGCAGCCAATGGCCGTCGACGACCGCCACACCACCTGCGTGTAGTGCCCGCACACCTTGCCGGGGGCACAGCTGTTGCTGTTGTAGTCGTAGTCCGGCTTCTCCGACGCCCAGGAGTCGACCGCGTCCACCCCCGTGTAGACGGGGGCGGAGCCCCAGAAGAGATTCTCGCCGTATTCCTCGTTGTCCGAGTGCTTCAGGTCGCAGTCGACGATCCGCTGGTTGGCGTAGCTCTGCGCGAAGGCAGCGACGGTGGCGTCCCAGTGCACGGGGGGAAGGTTGGCGCCGGCGACGGTGGCGCGGGCGGCGTTGTGGGCGGCAACGAAGTCTTGGGGGGAGTTCTGGGCGATGGTGGGTGCGGCGAGGGCCACCACCATGGCGAAGAAGAATAGCACGAGCAGAGAGCGAGAAGAAGACATCCTCAGCTCAGTGAACTCTAATATGGATGTTATTTATTAATTTTGTTGATGGAAGGGGAAGAAGGCAATTGATGTCTATTTATAGATGATGAGGGGACGATGTAAATGTCTAAGAATTTAAAATATATATATTTATTTATTTATTTAAACTGAAAATATTACATGATGAGTTCAATTGCTCTGACTAAAACACTCTAAATCTAACACTCTAAATATTTCATGATGAGTTCAATTGATGCGCTCGATGAGGCCACCGTTCGCCTTGCCGCCTTCGTCCCACTGCCGCACGTGCGTCGCCTCGTGCTACAGCACGCCGACCACCTTCGTTCGCACGCCACCGCTGGAGTCGGCGACGTAGTGGATCGTGCAGGCGGGGTAGTCCTGGACTCGACGATGAGGGTGATGCGCTGTAGGGGCTCGCGGTCGGCCTCGGACGGCTGCGCGAAGGTGGTCCAGATGAAGGAGGAGGCAGTGGCAAGGACCTGCTTGCTGTAGTCGACGCCGATCTCGGAGTCGAAGCAGTTCCCGCTGGGCGTGCCCGTGGCGTCGTTGATGGCATGAATTCGATGCCGGCAGTCGCAGAGACGAGCAGGGAGGCTACGAGCAGAGCGATAACACAACACAAACTGCTTGCTTCCGTCTTTTTAGTCTTGTTTGCAATAAGAACAAGGCCTACTTCCCATATATATATATACATAAAAAGAGAGATAAGGTTGGAATCAAAGAAGTCGTAAATGGAGTTAAAAAAATAAGAAAGAACATATAACTATATGAGCTAATACATTACAGTTGTAGCTCTCTAAGCTAAACATAAAATAATAAAATCTCTTATTTTATCATTGTCTAGCCTAGTAAAAATTATTATTTTGATGTACCCAAAAAGAATTGTTTCATCCCTAACTTGTTACTTAAATAGTCTCTAATTCATCTCCTTCTAAATATGACATACAAACTCAACCATCACCACCCGCATAAGTTGTCATTTCGTTGTCCTCTTTTTAGTTATTCTAGTAGCTGCATTAATTGTGATTTATTCTGATGCCTTGGCCTATAGATAGACCATATGACAACTATCATATAGATTCGAAAACTCATACAAAACATTTGATAAAACATCGCAATGATAAAATCTCTCAATACTCGTAAGCATCACCACAAAGTCCGATCAATATCGATATAATAAAATATTTAATCATTTTCTACACCACAGGATTTCTAATACAGTTCTAATATCACCTACTACAACACTAGGAAAATGATCTAAAAATCACGAGAAATAAAATCTAAAGTTCCGTCAAAGATGTCCACTCCAACTATCTCAACCACTCTCGTACTAAATCTACACACACATTAAACACGATGTGCTAGCCTTATGGTCTTGTACGAAAGTATAGCTCAAACTTGGTTTCGTTAATTTTATATGCTTTTATTAAATTAATTTTATATGTTGTCAATATATCAAAATACCAAATATATTTAAATTATATGAAAATATCAAGTACATACGTCACAATTTATTATTCTCCAAACCCTATTTGTAAAATGTCATCACTTGAATTAGTTCCAATTCCATGATAATGATCTGGGTAGCCAGTCCAGAATTTCTAATAAAAAACTCTCATAAGCCCATCAATATAAATTTTCTATGTATCTACCTATACTTATTACACTGATGTTGGTGAAGAGGACATATGACTATAAATTTATCTCCTAAGGCCTCGTTAGTTAAAATAAAAACAAACCTCAAACCACTCTAGTGAGAGCATCGCTCCATGCGTGTCACCATTAGAAAATAAATCAACGACGATGACTAGCTAAAAATAATTTAAATCTAGGATCCAGACTACTTATCTAATCGTCTGTAGAACATTTAGGATGGTAGTCGTGTGGTCAACAAATCCATTGTCCAAGGTCTTATAAAAGGAATCACCATCCTATCTCAAAAGTAATTAGTGTTGATCAAAATTGAGCTTAATATCTGCACGATAGGCTATGGCTACCTCAGCTATATCTATACTAAATCATTGGGAGGTTTCATCCCCATTAAGCTTATTAGGACTATTGCGGTGGTGCTTATCCACCAAAGGCACGAGTAATATATCAAAAACCTAGTATAATATCCATGGTTCATACCCTAGCCCACTCCTGTGATCTATGCTATCTCTAGCTCTATGAGGGGTGGTACTACCACACTTCCTGTAATTTTGATAGATTGAAGTGTTAATTAGGGCCCTACAACTTATTTTTATGATATTTTTTTATAAGGTTTGTATTGTGTAAACATTTTCATTGTGTTTGTTGGAACCTAATGTTTAGTGATTAATAGGGTAGCAAGACATCTTTATCAACTTAGTAATTTCAACGACAAAGCAAATTTGTTTTGGCATCTTCATCGTTGGATAGCGGGGACTTATCAATAGTTTCTCAGTGAAGATCTCATTCTGATTCCCTCCGTCAATAGTATTTTTAATCCTATGCCTACAGTGGAAAGGATGTAAGATGAAGAAATTTTACCCAAAATATGCTGCCGAATGGGTTTAATTGCTCGGTAGCAGAGCATGCAATTAAAAATCCATACCACTGATAAGATCCTCTTGACAAAATAGGGGACTTCTCCCACTTGTCTCCTTCTGCAGCAACCCAGCCAACCAACCCAAATTAATGGGACCAAAACAGAGGAAGGCTTCTTCGACTTCTCCTCCCACGATCGATGGCTCGGGCTGCAAATTAATCGCAGAGGGGAACGAAGAATGGATTCGTGGATTCAAGGAAGGCGAACGGACTTCGTCTGCTGCAACCCACTAATAAGTTATGCAAGTATATCACATTGCAGAGATCAACTCAACTTCTGCAGAACGAAGGCACAGCAATTCGAGCGTGCGAAGCCCAATCGAAGCAGCACAGGCGATCCATGTTCCGCACCAATTAGGTGGAATGCTCAGGTGAGGAGAACGTGTCTCCATGATTGTCATTTTTGCTAATTTACTGGATAAACCCAAGAGTCCTATTTTGATTGAAGCCCAACCATAGCCACATCACTAGAATTGGGTTACAAAAATTATACATGTCCAAATTTGATGGAGTTCTAGTCTATTACCTCGGATTAAATTAATGGATCTCTCATAACTCAAAAAAAAAATTTATTTCATTAGTCCGAAAGGGGTTTACATATTTTTGTATCGTTACTTTCTCATTTTATTTCAGCAAGTTACTCAGTATAATCTTACTACTCTGATTGTATTCTTTTAGTAAATATTCTAAGTTTTTTGTTGTAGCTAAATACAATTAGTATATTCGTCCAATTTATGTCTCACTTGAGTAATTTATCAGTAGTCATCAAATTTTAATACAAAGTAAAACCATAAGATAAAGATAGTTTTAGGCCGAGTAGTTGAATCACAAACAAAAATCTTTTAACTCTTCTTGGGCAATGTGTAAATTATATTAATGGTGGTTTTTCTAGTTAGTATTCCTACTAGTTGTGGGTGGCATTAAAATATTTATCTACTCATCATCACTTTCTTCAACATTCAACTTACTCTACTTATCATCATGGTAATTACTCACCCATTTAATCAATAATTTATCTTTTTTCATCTGTATATCCCAAAAGAGATTGAAGATAGTTGTCTTATTTCATAGGACTAGTTTTAGAAAGTTAAACCCTCTAGCTAACTTTGGTGTGCAAATTTTATCTCATGCTACTAAAGACTTCCTGTTAGCCTAACCATCTTGTCCATAGTATTATCATTTTATGTAGACCACATCCATTGTTCTAATTATCTTATTAGGTAATATAAATAGTTATGACCAATAGCTCTCCACCCCAACCAATATTGACTTTATGAGTTAAACTCTCCTTATATATGTTAGCAACTTAGCAGTTCAACTCTTAAGTCAAGCTGATATTAAATCAAGTAATTGTTTGCATTATATAATTTTTAATTTCTTAGGAGTCAATTAGTACTCCTAGATATTTGAATGCTAATAAGCTCTCTATATAACCAAGCATATGTATTATTATATCTTTTATTTTGATAAATACTCTCCTCTCCTAAATAGATGTTACTCTTAAGTGTATTAGCTTTCAAACTTGAAGCTTTTACATATTTAAGAAATATCTTGAGCTTCATAGATTCTTTATCTCCTCTAACAAGCATAAACAAATCATTTATAAAATAAAAGTGGGTAATAGACAATTTGATACATTTAGTGTGGTAGTTAAATTTTTTTCATATTCCCAAACTCTCGTATTTCTATTTATGTATTATATCACAAAGATAAAAAATAAAAGGTAACAGAGGATCACTCTATCTTAATCCTTTTTCTACTTTAAAGGATATTGCTTTGTTATCATTAATCACGATGGTATATGTCACGCCCCGACCCTACTGTCGGGCACGTGGCAACCGCCGATTGAGCCCAACCGACCCATTCAAAGCATCAAAGTGATACATATCATCCATATACATCGTATACACAACGGAATTTACAAAAAAATCATCTAACTTAATATTTCTAACAGTCCCGATAACTCTACTACAATTCTATGATAAACGGTAACGATAAAGAAAAATAAATCCGTCGGTGGATCCATCTTCATTTACTATCTCGATCGGTCATCTAATAACCTGCACACATGGGGAAAAGTGGTGTGCTCAGCCTTGCGGCCTAGTGCGAATTTACGGCTCGAAACCGAATAAGGAAATCAAAGGATAAGAGGATTAATCTAGGATGCCTTGGGTCTATTAATAGTCATTTTCATATAATACATGTGAAGAATATCATAAATGCAAATAACGGTGTAAGCAAATACAACACGTGTAACACTAGATGTCGCCTAAGCTATCTCTAGTCACTATATCATCAATGTCACCGGAATGTCATCTACGGTGTACTATAACTATAAATCTCAAGACTCAGGCTGCCGGCCTATGCTTAGTGAATACCCCGGCCAGAGAGCATCACCAAGCCCATCAGTGTCATTTTGTCTCTGTCTCTTCCTATGCCCGCTGTACTGATGTTGGCGGAGAGGATGGGTGACCCTTGATCGCTCTCCTCGGTCTCGCTAGTCGCCTACGATGCCTCCCCTAGCGAAACTGCCGTGCCCTTACATCCTCCCCGGACTCCGTAAGGGCAACGGTGACTCGTGTAGTACCACAACACCGTCCGAAGACGGGGTCACCATCAATAAAATCCATCGACTACGGTCTCGGTCGATATAATACAACCCTAGGATCCGGACTCACCATCCGACCGTCTGCAGATCGTCAAGGATGGTAGCCGTGTGGTCTACGGATCCACTGTCCAAGGCTATGCGGAGGGATATCACCGTTCCAATCCCCGAGTAGCGATGCCTGCCAAGAGGTGTGCAGACTAGCTGTCGCCGGAATGCTACAAACTCGGCGACATGTTTACTAGGTTCTTGTTCTGGTTCGTCCCGGGTAGCCATCTCAAGACTATCACGAGGCCCCTGAAACGACACTCGTGCGGGTAGAAATCATCGGGTGAGGACTTGCTCCATATCTCCGGTCTAATGTGACCTTGGAGTGTGTACAGTCCCTTTCCCCACCAGCTCCCAGTATCCAAGCTATGTGTAGCCTCGGGAGTGGTGTGTGGTGAAGCATCACCATTTTGACCATCGGCGGTACGCCGTGGTCAAACGGGATATGCAAGTAGTACCCCTTCTTATCTGATTTCTAGGGATGTCTCCTAAGAGTTTCTAACATGTCATCATTCTTATCTATAACTGCATGGTAATCGTGCTATCATAGCATAGATAAATAACATAGCATGCAGGACAAGATTCATAGACATGTTAAATATGTAGCATGGTAAACATAGCATAGCATACATGTAAGGCAAAGTAAATCATACTAACATACATTTAGATAATATCATAGTAAGCATAACATACATTTATCCATATATATATAATCATGATAAGCAATTCATTTTATTACATTTGAGGCATCCGAGATATTTCCTAAGAAAACCTCGGCAGAAATTCTCTAGCTTGAATAAATCCTACATTCAGTGAACCAACGCACCTGATAATGTAGTTGGGTCTTCTTCAAAACCAACCGTGTAATAAGTCGTACTTCCTTTAATTGTTTCGAGTAGATCTTCCTATTATAAATAAAATCGTATTTAGATATTTACTTTTATATGATTTATAATTAACTTTGGTCATAAGGTAACAAATCATCTTAATTTCAACTAATCACGTCCTAATTTTATTTAGTTATCACATCTAATGGACAACAAGGTGGAACCAAACAATGATATCCTAGTGATGACCCATATTTGATTCCCCATTCTAACATAATTATTTTATTATCTACATGCCAAACTCAATAACACCATTAAAACATTAACAACAAACCCAAACCCTACGGCAACAACATATGCAAAAACAAAACAAACTCATCCACACATCAACAAAACAAACCCATTCACTCATCCACACACCAACAAAACAAACCCATTCACGGATTCACAACAAAACTCATGCAACCCGGCCATATATACACATGCGAGAAAAAGAAACAAGACACCATCATCAAACTCATCCATCAAAGCACCATTTAAACCACCACATACTCACATATTCATGAAAACAAAGCACTCACATTATCATGAAAACAACATTATCATGAAAACAAAGCACGAACAACTCCACAACATATTAATCAAAACCATCACTAAACAACATAAGAAAACACTATCACATAACACCATTAAACCACAACTCATAATAATCCACATCTATAAACCAAACACCACCATAACAACTCACAATAATTCATATCCTTAAAACCCACAGCAACACTACCACCATCATTGAAAACAACACAATACAACATAATACAAAAATTCTCTACAACTAAAAACATTAGCAACCAACAAAATAATAAATAAATCCAAAACCATCGGCGGTATCACTAAGAAAAGTAAATCCATCAAACCATCATCAACAGTAGTAATAAAACACAATAGTAATAAATCTCACTATCAACCGTACCAACAAATAATACCAAGCCGAGACAAGGACATAGTGGGGAGAGAAGAAGGAAGAAAGCATTCAATAGGGGAAATGAGAGGAAGATGGGGGAGATAGTATACATTCAACCAAACACCAACATCGCAGCATGCATACCATCATCATCAACCCATCAACTAATCATGAAAAGCTCACCAAAAGCATCAACAACTCATCATATGATATCTAGCAAATTGGAACTTAATAATATTTCCCTAGTGCAGACCTCACTTCGATTCTCTCCACCTCCATCATCATTATTCTATATAAGCATCTTAAAGTAAAGAAAAGAGAAAACCCATCATCATTATTCTATATAAGCATCTTAAAGTAAAGAAAAGAGAAAACCCAATAATAGAGAAGAGGAGAGTATGATAGGGAGAGGAGAAGGAGGTGGGGGAGATAGCATAATTATTCAACTACAATCCCAAGTCATAAGCTTTTTGTGTAGTAAGCATGATATTAAAATTGTGTAGTAAGCAATTGGTCTTAGGTCCTTGATTGTATCTGGATTTAACACCTTAGGTATGAGCATAAGTAAATTAGAGTATAGTTTTCAATAGCTCTTGAATTGTTACACATTTATTAAGTTTTAGCACGTACCACATTTTTTTAAAAAAAAAATACATTAAAGCCATCAATAGTATATTTTAGTTTTATCATTATTTATGTCCAATAAAATATTGTTTCTCATCCTGGCTTCTTAGACAATGGTACATAAACTTGTGAAATGTAGGTATTAAACTAGATTACCAAGTTTAACTATTATTTGATCTAAGGTAGGAAGCTTATTCTCTACATCTCCCATTAAACTTTAATATATCCATTACAATATATGATATCAAAAGTTTTAATATTACTTTTACATAAGCAAAAAATAACTGAGTTTAAATCACCCAACACTTTGGACTTCTGCTTCAACATGCTCTCTTAAACCTCATGTTTTTTGATATTTTTTAAATTACTTCTAGCTTTATCTAACTTAAATTTTATTTGACTAAATTATTTATTGAATAATTACTACATTGCATCATTCATGAGTTTAAGCTTTTGTCGTATTTTATATATCCTAAAGCTCTCGATCTCTATGCTCCAAATAGCTGCAATAATAAGAAGAATTGCAATTCGGTTAGCTATCATATTCAAAAATCTCTACTAATAATAACACTAATATCAAATTTTAATATAGAATAATCTAAGAGCATTGCTTCTCTTATCTCTACCTACTCCATTACTTATCATCTAGTCTTTATTCCTAAATAATGTCTATCTCCTCTAATAGTATGATATCCTCTAATAGTAGTCAGCTCGATGACTTCTGAACCTCAACAAACATATTCCTTAATTATTATCATAGTTCTTTTCTCAATTTAATAATATTAAATCTATACATGAGCGTAAGATGTTATTATTAGATAATGAATGAACTAATCATTGACAACATACACAATTATATCCAATAAATATGCATCATATAGTACCTAAATTCTACCATTTACAACTGATGTGTAATTAGTTGCACGTTTAAAATATTTTTACTATTTTTAAAAAAAACTTTGCGAGACATAATACCTAAATTTTATCATTTACAACTCATGTGTAATTAGTTGCACATTTAAAATATTTTACTATTTTAAAAAAAAACTTAGCCAGTCTTAAACATAACATCTCAAACTCTCAATTACTCTAATAAAAGGAATATACACATCTTAAGTACAACCTAATCTAAGATAGACTTAAGCTTGCACCTATATGTATAGTTTTATTCTATTTTTACCAAACTCCTCTTTTACAATTAAATCCCTCATTAAAATTTATTTCTTAATATAAACTTTTTAATATAATAGCTTTAAATCTAATTAAATATAGTACAGTAGAGTGGCGTGAACTAATTATCATCAGCATCATAATAAATAAAAAAAATAAATTGGCGCTAAAAACAATATTAACTCATACATCATTAATGATAACATAATTATAAAATTAATATTAAAACCTCGTTATTTATTTTAACAAATATTAATATTTTAAAAATAATTAATAAATAAGTACTAAAATAGTATTAATTCATACATTATAATAATAATAAATAAATATATAATACATAGGATGTAAAATTTAAAATACATATCCATGCATCGCACGGATCCCCATACTATCATATTTATACATTATATTATCAACATGTAGACTTCTCTTTTAAAAAAGTATTGACCCTCCGATTTTTAAGTGCCAATGCATTTAATCTATTCGTATCTTCAAGAAGGCAGATACTAAAAGACTTGAAAGCTTGCTACTTATTTAACTATGGGGTTCGATAGAACCCAATTCATGTTGAATTTTGAGATTCTCTTAAAAGAAATTACTTCCTAAATCCTTTCTTCGTGCCCCTTCACCTTCACATCAAGTGCAATTCCCTGACAAATGAAAAGAAAGAGAACAATATTTTCATTGATTTCTTTTTTGTTCAAGTGTCTACCACTGTTTAACTTTGGTTACTGAATTTTCAATGACTCGACTTGGGTGCAACATCAGGAACACGGGTTGGGTCATCACTTGATTGAAGGTTTCTTTAAAAGCAAATATGAAGGTGAATTTTAAACACAACCTTCTGTCAATATATAGAACACATTGATCATTCCAGAACTCAGAAGCATTTTGTTTTCTTCCTCTTCGTTTAATGGTATCATCAGAAACACTTCCCTTGCTGCTTCCTTCCCTCCCCATTCTCTACCGCTCTCCCCTCTCCATCCTCGCTAAAGAACTGGCAAACAAAAACATAACCAAGTTGGAATACGATAGTAATCACTAAACAATATCTAAAGGAAGAGAGAAATCAACAAACTAGATGTGATTACTATGCTGAAACAGTGGATAGCATCTGTTTGGGTTAATCAATTTCAAAAGTGCTTTCGGTTTAGAAATTTGAAAAGTTAAACTTCTATGTGAAAATTTGTTTTCTTGGAGAAAATTGTAGATATTTGGATAATAAAGGGCCAAATGTGCAGGTCCAGATGCATGAAATACTTGCAACAAAAGATAAAGTGAAAGAATATCAACTTTTGTATCATCTAAAGCAATTACAAGAGCAGATACTAAATCAATTTAGGCAGCTTAAAATCGATGAAGGAAAAGGGAGTTTATGTGCTTTTACCAGGCAGCTTCATGTGAAACCTCCTCAACAAAAAGTGAGCACGCAACTACGGAGGAAATTGAGGAATGGCTGGCGCTCAAACAGGAGTGTAGATGTTGTAGCAAACAAGCTCATACATCATGTTGTGTTACTGCATATCTCATATCTCATGTATATATAGAGAGAGAATATGCATGTAGCGGCATTTGTGAGTGGTTAATCACAAATCCTTCTTCGATTTATTAGGGTCATTTGACATCAGATGTGCAGAAAGGCACCGTCACAAACCTGCTGGTGGATGAAACATACTGATATAACTCTTCAAAAGGTTAGACTAGCCAACCAGTATGTTTTCAAGATTTAGTGTGTGCAACTCACTACCATCTATAAGCTTTCTAATGGCTGATTTTAGTTCAGGCACACCCTCTTCCAGAATAGCACAAACAGGAAATATAGGAACATCTTGAACCCTTGTCTCTAATTCTTTCAAGACTTGTTCTGCACCATGTTCATCGATCTTGTTGGCGACTACTATGGAGGGTCGACTGGACAAACCTTCCTGGTGATATTCTAACTCCAAAGCTAAGTCTCTTAGCTGCTCCCAGGGAGGAATACCCTTCTTACCGCCCAATGCTGCTGCCAAATCAACAACATAAACCAGAACTTTTGTGCGCTCTATGTGCCTCAGGAAAGCATGGCCAAGTCCACGATTTACGTGAGCTCCTTTTATAAGACCAGGGATGTCAGCGACCCTGACGCTGAAGAAGTCATCATAATTCAGATTTCCTATGTTAGGCCTTAAAGTAGTAAAAGCATAATTACCCACGGTCGGCTTAGCCTTTGAAATGGCCCCAAGTAATGTGCTTTTGCCAGCATTAGGAATCCCAATAAGACCCACGTCAGCAATACTCTTTAGTTCCAATATAAGAACACTTTCAGAGCCAGGCTTGCCAGTAGCCAATGAATTTTCAAGCAAGGTTTCTGGACTTGAAACATCAGTTTGGCAATTGGCATTTCTGCGAGACTTGCACCCTTTCAGAGAAGCAACATTACCAAGGCCACCCTCTCCTCCTCGTGCAACTATTAATCGTTGACCTGGTTGAGTAAATTCTGCAACCGAGTATTGCACCACCTCTTCTTCATCTTCGTCCTCCACCTCCTCATCTTCATCCTCCACCTCCTCATTTTCCTTTGTTCTGATTCCATTCTCATCACTATTCTCATCATCATTAGTTTCCTTGTACAGGTCCATGTAAGTTGCTTTGCAATATGATCCATCAATGTTGGTGTCCTCCCGCTGTTCTACCTCAGGGAAGGTGGATGAACCAAAACTTTCTCTGGTATCATGCAGTGATTTATCCACATGACGTTTAGCAAACAGAGTCGCAGCATGTAAATCTTCCATGGGTGATGAACAGGTTGCATTGACCTTCTCATTCATCTGGTGAAGAGAATTAGCTTGTTCATTATCATCACCTGACATGTCCCAAGGATCTAAAGATGTGCTGGGAGAGCTTTCAGCAATAGGATATTCCCCACTAACCAAGTGTATTACTGTGCCAACTGGCACAAAAGCAACCTGCTAGAAACAAAAGATCAGTCTTCTGCATACACCAAGAGATTTATGCAATAATATTGGTTGAATATTCGTGCAATTATAACCTTGTCTGATCCACGGCTCCCTATCCTAATCTTTGAACTTCCATGACCTCCTCTTCGTGCATTCTGGAAAACATGTCCACACAGTCAAATTACTCAAGTGTCCCTTAATAATAGCTATTCAATAAATTTGACGAATATATTATAGAGCAAGTATTGTGGTACTTTTACAATGAAACGCTCATACCAAGTGATGTTGCAAATTACTTAAGTCCCAAACTGACAGAGCACTCGAGAATGACATCACCACCCCTTCCACCATTTCCACCTGCACTTATTTGGAGAAGAATTATTGTCTTAACAAACTAGCCAACCCCGTAAACAGCGTGAGGTAAAACTGAAAACTAGTTATAAAATAGCAGCAACTAACGAAATTTCATTATGCTACAAGGTTTAAACCAGAGAAATTTCTTTTAGGAGATTTCACTGACAAGTAGGTTACATGCCCTTCATATAGTTTCGTGAATGAATAATTAATATCATGGTGTATCTGAATTGAGACCAGGTGAATTGATTCACTGAATTGCAAAGAAGTAATGAAATTTCAGCCACAAATTTACGCTAAAGAAAAAAAAATCCAGTAGAAATTAGTGGTTTCTTTCAGAAACTTTTAGAAAGATTGAGAATTTATAGATGAGCTGTCAATAAATGTCGTAATAATGTGAATTTTTTTAAAACTTTTTTTTTGGATTTTTTCTAAAATATTTCGACCAAGGTAATATCATTAATGGCAAAATTCTGAGATGAATGCTGAAAAATGACTAAAATTGAATAAATTCTCACCATCAGGTCTTCCAAAACGATCACTCCTACTGCGTCTATAGCTACAACACCCATTTCCACCTTCGCCTCCCTTGGCCCATAACCTAAACTTGTCCACCATCTTTCGTTCCTGCGGTATATCTATATTTCTAGATGAGGTCTTCTTCGTGTTATAAAATAAGATGAAAGCGTATGAATAAAAGTAACCAGGCAAGAAAAATAAGAAGACCTTTAATCAGCAAAGGGGATAGCTGGGTGCAGATGGAACAGAAATGCAGAATGAAACGGCAAAAAAATAAAAATCTTCCAAACAAGAAAGAAAGGAGAGATCTTCGATCAATAAGATGGAACCAACTCAGAAATAGAGGAAATGCTAGAGATGATACCTGTAAAGGAGCCAACTTTCCCTTCTTCCTGGGAAGGTCAGAGTAAGCAAAGGCGCAGTAAAGCCATGGCAACCTATGATAATGCGGCGACCACAGATGTACTCTGGCATGGAATAGGATCTGATGTCGATAATTGCCCCACATACCTCACTTGCAACAAGCCAACAATTGAAAGTGTCGCTGCAGCAACAACAGGGATGGTCGACGGCTGGACGCCCTGAAAGGGCTTCGATTTTAAATAGGACATTATGATTAATGAAGAATGTAGCCTATGTAAAAGAAATGTTTAAACTCGAGATCATTTGTTTTATCATTGTACCTATACAAAGAATGGGTGGTACCTATATTTACAATAATCGCAAGTAGAGCCATACAATATCTCACATATTCCATGGGCTATAAGCCTATAAAGGGAAATGAGAATGAAATCGATGGAGATTAGTCAACTAGCAGTGTGGCATTAAAGTGTATGGGGTGAGAGGAACAGGAGATGTTTCATAAGGATTTCAAAAACAACAAAGAGCTTAGCCACACAGGCAGCTACTGCATTAATATTCTTCATGTCTCATAAGCCACCATAGAGCCTTAAATGTATGGTGCAATATGATTAAAGGGAAGTGTTGTCCTAGTTCATGTTTACTTTACTATATTTTTTTCTCTCTTCTCTTCTCCTTCTAAGGTTGATGTTGTATCTTTCACATCCTTTTTGGATGATATATATTTCATTTCAGATTGGTGAAATGAATGCAATGTTATTATTCAAAAAATAAACTACCACTAAAATGTTAGTTGGACTTTTAGGATTATTTTGATTCTCTCTATCAGAAGCATCAGTAGAGCAAGTCAATACCAAACCAAATGATGTGAAGAGCAGGAAAATAATTTTGAGATTTTGCATAAGATGCCTCTAGGTTCACCATTGGATAGAGAGGTCTCTGAGGACCCAGCTATATGTTTGTTAGAGACTAAAGTTTCAACACTATAGCCTCCCCTTCATCTGCATGTATATTGTGCCACCACCATACATAGTAAACTTCCAGGTTCACTTAAATGCACTCTCACCAACAATAAAGGACAATCAAATCTTTCTCCTACGCTAGAAGAGGAAACTACATGAAGCTGTTATCACAACCCCTTTTGCTGGCCGAGCTGTCTTCCTTCATTACTAGAACAGCAGGGCAGCAAGGGCACTTCTTCAACCTCCATTCTCAAGCTCCCAGAATGCAAATAATGGCTTTATAGGATTCAAATCCTTCACCTCCATGGGCGATCTCTGTGAAAGATATTGCTTTGGTGGTCTCCACTCTCCAATACATACGTCCAACACCGAAAACTTGTGCTAGTTGAAAAAAATAGGGTCATTCCACAACTTACGGCATAAAATCAGTTTTGTCTTCAAGAGGATATTGGAATCAAATTCCGTACTCAATCAGTGAAGATAAAATTATCCAATTCATTAGTTATTGGAACCAGCATATAAGCAAAATGTCTTCATATTATCTCCGCAAATTAAATAAATCATTTGAGGTAGGGAAGTATATGGGCTCCAACATGTAAAGAAGCAACCGATAACTTCCCTCTCCTCTCAGCAGTCAGAAAACAAGTCCAAATCGCTGAGGCATCAGAACAAATATTTTCAAACAGAACAATCAGAAAAAAAACAGCAGGAAAAGAGGTTTAAATCAGTAGGTTGATAAGTCTGATACCAAAAAGTGCTCTAAAATCCAAACTGCTAAAACTTTCCTGATTGGCACTCTTCTTTGGATACCATCACAAATGGTGTGCCAATCATCACCAATGCAGCAGTTGTCCAAGTGTAGTCCAAAAGGAATTAACAGATCCATTCCTTGATCAGCAATTGGACATTCATTACTAGATGATGTACCTAATCCCCCATTTATATCTCAAGCTACCGATGAATCTGTGACCAAATGGAACATTCAAATCCACCACCATACTAGGCAATTGTCACCCACCTTCAAGTTTAATCAAACTTGCCTTGAACCGCCAAATAGGAGTTTCCAACCAGCTCCAACCTTGATGTCCTCATCACCGGTTCAGTATTGTATTCGACACTTCATCAAACAGGCGAATACTGACCGTGTCAATTACAAATTTAGTAGTCATGGTTTCCATTTAACAGAGTTATTTGAGCAAATACGAGCAGCACGGAACATGCTGTTTGCACGAAACAGAAATCAACAGCAACCAATTTAATCATCTATCCTCTTCATGCAGGGAGTCAATATCAGAAACCAAGAATTGACAGGCATTTGTATAAAAATTTATGCACCTTTCAGTCGTTCGCCTTTTGAACAGTAGCTCCGGATCAACGAGCGGCGGAAGTGGCGGAGGAGACGCCCACAGGAAGAACGGCTGCAGGGAAAACCCAGTGCCGATCCAGCTGAACCACCGATCCGAGAATCTCTCTCGGACTCCCTCTCACTCGCGACGAGAGGGATGGAAGACAGTGAAGTCTGTGCTTATGAGTCGCACGCCGTCGGAGATGTGGGGGTAGGGATTTGCTACCGCCGTTTGAATGGCTAGCAGGGAAGTTGATCGAAGGAAGGGGGGCGGAGTTGGATGGAGAGAGGGCGGAGGAGGCTCGGCGATGGGAGCAACGGCACCTGCGAACGGAGGAAGGGTTTGGCGGAGAGTTCGGCGTCGGCGGGGGAAGGAGGCGGATTTGGGGCCGAGTCGATGGGGAAAACGCACGACGGTTATATCACTTTTACTTATAAATATTTCTGCTCATAACTTGTAATTAGTAATCTTGCTAATGTTAATAATATTATTAATAATAGAAATCAAATAAAAATAAAAGCGGATAATTATATTAATAAATGAAATTTTGATAGGCTGATTGAATTTGTTTACTCTTGTTTACTTTTAACCTCACTCAGTATATATTTCTGCTGATAACTTGTTAGCAGTAATGGCAACCTAATTAGTAATCTTGCTAATGTTAATAATATTATTAATTTTAGTAATAATAGAAATCAAATAAAAACAAAAGCGGATAATTATATTAATAAATGAATTTTTGATAGACTGATTGAATTTGTTTACTCTTGTTTACTTTTAACCTCACTCAAGAAATAGATTTTCTCCTTCAAGACCATGATAGTACTTCATCTTGAAGGGATCATGATCATTAATATCATGCAACCAGACTTTATTAAGCATTATGAAATGACAATATCCTCATCGACGTCTATAGTTGTGATAAGCATATAACCTAGGATGAAGATGTTATGCACTACTTAGTTCAAAAAGGGATGGTACGAAGATAAGACAACCCACATTGCAGCAATTATGAAGGATGCTACTGAGAAACAAGAGAAGATACAATACTGTGAGTTCCGGAGGACTTTATTCGAGTATCTAATGATCAGAATTCGAGTGAACTTCCATCTAAGGATGCACATAGATTCTCATCTTTATCTGAGAATTCACTGTTTCATGGACAAGTTATCTTTTAAGATTTTTTTTTGGAATATCAAGGGCCTCAACAGAATGAAAAAAAAAAAAAAGGTCAATAAAATCTTTACCTGCAAGAGATAAAATTGGAAACATGCATAAGTTCAACAATCAAAAGCATAACAGGTGTCTTTTGCTATATCATAAAGGACTCTATTGACATGAGTGGTGAGCTTCTAATTGGATGTCACGTTGATTTTTTAGACTTGGTGGAATCTCATATTGGGGAAACTTATATATTAGTAGAGTTGAAATGCAAACAAAATCTCAAAGTTATCAAAGTTAGAAATTTCTATAATCCTCCACATCGAAGGAAGGAATTATCTATATCGAAGGAAGGAATTATCTATAGTAGGAGCTGGAGGAGATAGCTAGCCAAGAAAAAATGACTTTTATGAGTAATGATTTTAACTTGACAAAGAATTCGAATGAAATGATAAATTGTATGGGCCATCATAGAGATTTCACAAAGTTCTCTTAGATTATTGTTGATCAAAATCTGATGGAAATATCAATCATTGGTAGGGTCTTTACATGGACAAACCATCTATCTAGCATGATTGATATGTTATGTAGATAAAAAAATAATTTAAATGATTGAACTAATATATAAGAGATAATATTAAGAATCATTATCTAATATTTTAAATAGAGACATTGGTGACATACGATGCTAGATACTCTTAGGAACATCACTAGACTATAAATTAAGAAGGTGTGCTCTCAGTACACCCTAGATGACTACCATAAATTATTAATGGTTGAGAAATAATGTTCCTCATTACACCACTCTTAAGGCTACACATAGCTTAAATATTAGAAGCTAGTTGGGAAATGGACCAGACCAATTCCAGGGTCATGATAGATCAAAAAGCAAAGTGGGTCCATACTCGAAAATGAATACCTGCACGTGTATTGTTTAAGTGCCCTCATAATAGTCCTAAGATGGCTAGCGAGAATAAACTCTACTAAGGATTTAGCAAGTATGTAATCAAGGTAACCATAACCCATTCTGCAAGAAGTGAGTTCATCTCGGTCAACATTGATTATTTTTGAGTTAAGAAGGTGATTCCCTATGCGAGACATTGAATAGTGGATCCGTAGACCACACAACTATCATCTTTGACGTTCTGTAGACGATCAGATGAGTAGCCTAGATCCTAGGGTTGTATTATCAGCTAGTCGTGGTCCATGAGTCTTTTATGATGGCGACCTTGTCTACGAACAATGTGTAATATTACACGAGCTGCCGATGCCCCTACAGAGTCCGAGGAGGATGTACGGGTACGGTAATTTCACTAAGGGAGGCATCGAGGGTGACTAGCAAAATAATAGAGAGTGATATAGGGTCACCCATCCTCTCTATCAACATCCGTGCATCAAGTATAGACAGAGACATAAACTGTAAAGGCACTGATGGGCTTATGGAAGTCCTTAGCCAGAGCATTCCTTAAGCATAAGCTAGCAATTTGAGTTTTGTGATATAAAGTTAGAAAATATTTTAGGCGACATACACCAGTGACACAGACATCGGATACAACATAGATAACAACTAGAGATATAAATATAGATACAAATATTTCAATTGACATGTGACATGATTGATACTATGTGTTACACTTAAACTGTTAAAAGGTAATGATTAATAAATCAAAGGCATCCTAGAACCTTCCCC
The DNA here is from genome assembly GCA_030544415.1 of Thalia dealbata. Lineage (NCBI taxonomy): Eukaryota > Viridiplantae > Streptophyta > Magnoliopsida > Zingiberales > Marantaceae > Thalia > Thalia dealbata. Next base: position 27,648,404 of record CM060457.1, on the reverse strand, counting down.
CTAGTCTTTGATTTCTTTACTATGATTTTGACCTGTAATTTCGCACTAGGCTGTAAGGCTGAGCACACCGCATTTAATGTGTGTGCAAGTTTAGTAGTAGCAGTTAATGTTGCTGACAAGGAGTACGTTGTTAGAGGTATACCACCGTACGTATTATATTAGGGGTATACCGGGACAGCATTAAAAGACTATATAGATGTGTTTATGATTTTTAGTGTGATGTTGTGTTTATTGTATGTCTTGTATGGATCTCAGGGTTCATATGGTTGTTGTTACGTGCCGACCTGTAGGTCATGGCATGACAATACAGGCTTACTCTAAAGCACTACACTTGCATAGTGGATCTTTTTTGGTGATCAGGTAATCTTGCTGAGGCTGAAGCTCTAATTCGATCTATGTCTACATCGGCTGATAGTGTCATTTGGAAGACCTTGTTGTCTGCATATAGAACCCACAAGAACGTGGAGATGGCAGATAGGGTGGCAGAGCATGTCCTGAAGTTGGATCCTCGGGATTTTGCTTCCTATGTACTTGTCTTATATGCAGGCTACCATTGTCAGATAGGGTTGATGTGGCTAAGTCGAGGAGTGCTATGAAAGAGAAGAGAGTCAGAAAAGAGCCCGGCATCAGCTGGGTAGAACACAATGGCCAGGTGTACCAATTCTCCATGGGTTGTAGGTCAAATCTAAGGCCTTGGAAGATAGATCAGTTGGAAGAATGAGGGAGTCCGGTTACTTAGCAGACACTAGCACAATCTTCCATGACATGGAGGAAGAGAAAAAAGAGACCACTTTGGCTCACCAGTGTGAGAAGTTAGCTATCACATTTGCTATTCTAAGCTTTTCTTCTAGAGCTCCAATTCTAGTAATAAAAAACTTGTGTATATGTGATAATTGTCATGCCGCAATTAAGCATAGATTCAACGTTGCAAATAGAGAAATTATTATGAGGGATATTACTCGATTTTATCATTTTAGATATGGGAAATGTTCTTGTAAAGAATACTGGTAATCAAAGGGCAAAAGGATTTGGAATAGCTTCCATGTTGTAAGACTGCCTTCAATAGGGTTGAGTGCTTCTCAAAGTTTATGAGACATAGAAGAATCACTAGAGAAAAACAAACTTCTTTAGTAGTTGGTTAAAAATTTCTTATTATTATTTGTCACATTGTTTATGATGTGGAACATTTTTTCCACTTAACACTAAGTTTGGTTAGAATTAACATGCCTACAATATGAATGAATATCGGTTTCTTTCATATATAATCATGTTGGTTATCATTTCAAAATAGACAATAATCGTAGTTGTGCTGCTTGTGCTTTGATCAAATTATTTACCCAGAATTGCGAAATCCATTGCTGCGGAGCTTGTTCTCATGGCAGACGTCTAGATGTTATTACCCATCTTCATTGCTGCCTTCATATGTCATAGTGGAACTTGGCTAATTATTTTATAGAAAGCTTGATTACCATACGCATGAGTGTCGTTCTCTCAGACTATGCATGCGATTTTTTTTTAAAGTTGTATTGCACTTGAGGCCTTGCCTATTAGATTCGGGAATGTCCTTGAACAGTTCAGCCCAATATGTGAAATTACCAAATCATACTTAAGTAACCCAAAGTTTGGTCATCCGACGTTGAAGATCACCATGTTTTACCCTCCATAGATCAATCCACAAAAGATCTAAATATCCTAATTGATAAGAGAACAAGTCTTGGATGATTGAGTTAATTTGCAAATAATAACTAAAGATCTAAATGGCTACGTGAATGGAATTCTTTATAGCATTAAGTTGGAGTATATGCCTCGCTTGAAAAAGGGTAGATGCGGACTATCTATTAAATCTTTAGAATATAATTTATACATAAATATTGTTTAATAATTTTTTTACGTAAATATATTATCTCTCAATTAAATTTTCACTTGTATCTCTTCTTAAATATACTTTTAATATTTTGGTAGCAAATAAACTTTTTTTGATATTTTAGAAGATGAACTCCAATTAGTTTTAATATATAGATAATCTCTTACTATTAAATAAATTTAAATATTTAATTAACATTTTTTTATCGCTTAAAATGTTTTCTATTTGTTTTATTAATCAAATAATTTGTTTTATTATTATTATTATACCACACAAATGTATCATCTAGGAATGTATATATATCACTGAACTTATTAATTTACATGTATTTTTGGTAGACATGCAAATGGATCGTGCTCGGGTCAGCCGGAGCATGGCCCGCTTCGGCACGCTCCTGGAGCGTGTCGTGCTCAGCACGGGGCGCTTCATGCTCCGTCCCGCCCACGGCACGAGGCATGCTGGTTTGGTATGTCGGCCCCTACATGGCACGACACAGGGCCATGCCAGCACCAGCATGCCGGGCCATCCCAGCACCGGGCGTGCCAGGTCATCCGGTGCACCAACGTGCCAGGTAGTATAGCACGCGAGCAGTGGTGGAGACTGGAGAGAGGCGGGAGAGCTGAAGAGGTGGAGGAAGGGGGAGAATTAGAGAGACGAGTGATGAAAAAAACTCAGATTCTGCGACAAAAAATCAATCTAGCATTCAATAACATGTAAAAAAAAATCAACTCACAGATACTGCCAGCATGGTTCGTCCCACGCTGCCGCTCGCCCCTGCTCACCACCGCAACAATGAGGAAACTGGGAAACTGGTGAAGACAACGCTTGTCATCATGAAAGTTGAGGCACGCTGGTTGAAGGGTTGAAGTCGCTGCACCGGGAGCAGAGAACTAGTGAAGAGCAACCCCTCACCGAACGTCGAGGTCATAGTGAGGCCGCTCAAATCAAAGCTATCCAGAGCCTCTGACTGCCTAGTGCCCTCACAGCCTCGCCCTCGACTCATGAATTTGATGCCTGAGGCCTTCGATAGATAACTCATGACCTCGTGCTCCGACCAGCCTCCGAGCCTCCATGGAGGCGTGGACGGTGGTGCATGGCTTCGTCTCCGAAGCTTGCCTGCGTAGTCTCCCACTATAGGAGTGCGACTGCACCAGAGCTTGCCTTCGTAGTCTCTCCGATCTTTCTCTCCAAAGCTCACACCACGAGATCTCCAATCCCTAGCCTCCAGCAGCGGAACCTTAGAAAAATAACAGAGACATTGAGGGTTTGAGGGACGATGGCCTCCTCGCCCCTCGCAAGCTAGACCTTGAGAGGGAGAAGCAAAGTCGCCGTCGCAGAGGCACTATCTTCTACTAGAAGAATCAGGTCTACGTAGTTCTTATTCACCCATTAGACAGTTTCTAAAAAAATAAAAAAAATATTTAAAAATAAAATTACCTTCTAATTTTTTTCATCTTTCTCTTATCTATCATTACTTGTTCGTATTATTTCCTACTGCCATTGAAGTAGAAGCCGCTTCTTCATCCGATTTACTCACTCATGATGTGGAAGATCATAGGCTACATGTGGTCTGCTGCGAAGTAGGCAACTTCCTTTGGTTTGTGGTCTAGTAGTGGTCTGGGTAGTCATTCTGCAATCATGATCGCCTCACATAAGTTTGAGATATTTTTGTGAACCCCCCACCCCAATGATTAACTTTTCTCAAATATTTTAAGCTAATATTAATGATGTATCACTATTTGGGTTAGCAAGGTTATTATGGGTTAAGTACATGGTATCAGACACAAGATTTAGAAATAAAAACAACTTGTAAATTACTTATGAATTAGGGCCAAAGTAGGTGTGCAACATGATATTGTGATCATCAAAAATCTTCTTCAATCTTACACCGCAAATGTGTGCAGAAGTCTTCACTTGAGAAGTTGATGGAGAGAAGTTTATGTGGATTTGCCTTGGTTGTGGATTTGTCATATTGCCCTTTGTTTACAACCTACTTGACAAAGAATAGTCAGCATGGCAGTAGTATGTTGTCTTCATCCAAAGACCTCATGACGATTGACGTGGTTGTACTTGATTTTACTACTATTGATATCATTGCAATGCCCTTGATGAATGAGGGTTGAGCCAGGTCAAGGACCATGATTCCACCTAGATGTGGTACTACCATAGCCTTGGGAGTGAGGAGGAAGTCGACCCCTAAGATGAAATCAAAATCATCAAGTGAGACGATTGTTGTGAGATTTATATTTTTGTATTAAGGATAAAGTTGTAATATAATAATAGGAAGGACTTATTTGTAAAATTATATAGATTTTTGTAGTATGGAATTTTAATGTGAAAATTATACCTTTTCAGATAGGATTTTCGATAAAGAATCCAATGGCCCAGACGGATTGTAATTTGGGCATCGTTTGATTGGTCAAATCGTTGAATCAATGATTAATCCAAATAGACAGTCTAGATTTGATCTAAGATTCTAGATTTTAATTAATTAATTTATAAAAAATATATTTTCTTCCCACCGCTCGAGTGCTTCTCCTCTATTACCTCCTCCTTCACGCGACAGCAACGGTGAGTTCTCTTCATCACTTTGTCGACGATGTTTGGACCACTTCCAGATCGAATCTTTTCGATGAGATTTCAGACACAACCTCAGATGAGCTAGGAGAAAATATTAGAATCATAAATTTCAAGTTTTGATTGAGATTTGAGGAGAAAAAGAGGAGAGAAGTGGCGGCGGTGAAAGTTTCATCGTCGAAGCATGCTCTAGCGATTTCTGGTCATTCCGACTGTAGAATTTCACAAACTTGATACCTATGACTTCTCCTCGATGAGAGCTGTCTATTGGTACTGGAGTTGAGGGCTATTGGCTGCCGGTTGGCCGCCGGCAAGCTAAAAACCTAACTTAGGAATTTCGCCCAAATAGATTTAATTGGTGAAATTGATTGTGTATGAGCTATAAAAATTGGGGTAAATATAATTTTTGGAATCATTGTGAAGAGAGCTTTCGATTGGTACCAATATTGGTGTTGATCGAAGAACTTCGCCGGCGAGGTTTCCGGTGAACTTTCCGGCGAGTCTCCGGCGGGTTTCCGATAAACTTGAGATAAAAATTAGGGTGAATCTAGAGACCATTCTAAGAGTGTTGGCAAAGACGGATTTGTAAAATTATTATCGAATTGAGAATTAAAATTTGTTAAAATATTCATAGAAAATTCGATAAGCAAGCACGAGGATACGAACGTTTGCGATACGAACTAGAACGTGCTTATGACGATTGGATCAGGTGAGTGTTTATTCTCTGGGCAGAATAAATGAGATAGTTCTCAATGTTTAGTCTAGAAGAACTATATTCCCTTTGATTAGATATGCTTGGTATTCTTTTGACTCTCCTGCTAGTTTATATAATCCTGATTATTATTATAAATGAGTTATGAATAATCTTTGATATTTTTGCTTGATGATATAAGCTATTCATTACTCTTGTTTCTTGATTCATGATAAACATGATACTATATTTTTGTTGATTTCTAATCTAGCGTATGCATCTGTTTAATTATTCGTGATACTATTTTACCTATGAATGCATATGGCTAGCATGACTTAATACTAGATAATATTAAAGGCACCTTCATTACAGTGTTTGAGGATTATATATTATTGGCACTCCCATGGGCTATCTATGCAGAGGGCATGGGATGATAGTGCTTGAGGTCAGGATGAGAGATTGGGATACTCCTTACTGGTCTTTAGGCTGGACTAGCTATGGATACCATGTAGCGAGGTCCAGTGGCAACCCAGGGGGAAAGGGGTCTTTGTTCTATGTTATTGTGCTTCTACTTTGATCTGGGTACCCTATGATTCTTAATTCCTCCCCCTAAGGTGACAACTGTTGGCCATAACTATATTTGATTAAGTCAGCCCCGGATATAGTCTCGTGTGGTTATTGATTGCTCCTTTTGATTGGCTATTGCACGCGGATAGCCAGATTATCCTATTCTTGAGATTTTGTTATTTTATGTTCTTAGTTTTACATTATTTTCTATCCAACTCACTAGGTATGGCGTTACTCACCCCGTAAGGGAACTCATTTTTATTTTTCAGGACCACAGCAGGAGAGGGACTGATAGATATTGCGACGCATAGCCAGACTCCTGTTTGATTTTTTTGAAAGGTAGGACAGTTCTACCTTTATTTTATGTACAGAAAGATCTACTAATTATGTATTTTGTATATCATTAGGCACGTGCCCCATTTTGATTGTAGATCATTTGTACATACATATATCCCTGTGTAAGAGATCTGATTTTGTAGAATATATGATTTTAGAGTTATATTTGATCTGTTGTCCAGGTTCTCTCCTTCCATAAATAGAGGGGATATACATTAGGCACGCTTAGTGGGTTTCCATATAGTTCCGGAGGTAAGCAGGACTGTATATGGAATTCACTGTGGTCTGCCACGTGCCCTAAGGGAAGGTATGGGACGTGACAATGGTGAAGTCGATTCAGCCTCTCCAATCATTGAGTGTAGCTTCAACTCCTAGAACAAGTTCAGTAGTGCTTGTTGGTGTGGCATTAATAGTCTTGATTCAATGTTGGCTTCAGTGCTCATAATGTTATGCATTGCACAAGAGTCAACTATTTCTTTGCACTCTCCTCCATTGATCTTTAGTTCCATGTAGGTCGTCTGGGATCGATCAGTGTGCACTCTTTGTGCATGGCATTGAGGATTAGAAAAGTGTAACACATGAGGGTAGCGCATCCTCAATCATTGTGGTTGGGGTCGTGTTACCAACCTGCATAGGTCAACCTTCGACGAGCAACTATCCACAAACTAAGTATCCTCCTTTGGTCAGCCTTCGACGAGCCTAGTGCCTTTTTTCCTAAGGGGTGAGTGATTGCCTCCTTGCCTTGTGACAGGTTTGTTTTTATCATCGGCCTTGAGTCCTCAGTTGTTGGGGTGCTGGCGGTTGCAAGTCTTGCAAGTCTTCAGTTGCCATGATCGCCTTCTCAATGGTGGAGAAGTTTCTTCGCACTAGCTCATGCTTCACCCATGGTTAAAGTCCTCAGACAAATATGGAGAGCTTGTCAGCTTCGGCCATGTTGTGAAGGGTCAGAATTGTTGAGTTAAAACTTTGGATGTACTCATGAATTATATTGGCTTAGCAGAGATTATGCAACCTTTCTCATGTGGCCGATGTAACATTGAGTAGCATGAATTATTTTTGGAGCTCTTCCTTCATCGTGGTTCAAACTTCAATGCATGGTTGCTTGCCATTGATGATTGGATCACATCAGATAGACCACCACTGCTTGGTGTCTTCAGTGAGGACAGGTGGATGGAGGCATTTGATGTGGAGTTGCTCCAATTTAGGCCTCATGCACTATGTCTCATCCATAGATGGTGTGGGCTGGTTCTCGGAGTTGTGGTCGATAGCTCTATATGATTAAGGTTGGTGGCAATGGTGTCTATCCTATCACGAAGGTGCTCAATCTCCTTGTGCATAAAATTGAACACAGTATGGAGCTCGATGATTTGTTCTCATAGAGGTAGACGAGCACTGCTTAGTCCTTCTCCTAGGGTTGGGGGTGCACAAATCATCTCCTCAAGGAGGTCAATTCTTTCCTTGAGTTCCTTGTACCGTGGTTCCATCTAAACCTGAATCACCAAGTTAGTTTGAAAAAGCTTCTTACAAAGTGTGACTTCACAAGTTCTGGCATGGCATTGTTCTAGGTTGAGTCAGGGTGCGGTACATTGATCGGATGTGTGCGGATGCATTGAGTTCACGCTTGTGATAGTAGTGTGCAAAGCACTAAGGTGCATGCAACATGGCTAGGTCATAGGTATATGCAAAGCGAGACGGACGCATGTGTAGGCAGCACACAACGCGATTGATAGCTAGCTCATTTTGAGGTTGCAACACGCAAGGGGAAGGGTGCATGAATGCTCTATCTACTATGTTATGAAGAAGCAGTGGTGGATGTGCATGGTCAGATTTGACATGGCGAAGTGAGAGGGAAGCCATGACACACAAAGGGGAAGTGTGCACAATCTCTTGGGGCAGTGAACAATGCAAGGGCACGGTGCAATCATCGATGCTTGTTGACGAAGATGTCTGGTAGTGGCACGCATGGACAATATGGACCTTCGGATGCAGCAAGACACTGCGTCAACGTAGAGGCAACAAGGCATGGTGCATCTTTATGGGGCAGCAATGATGCACGGTGAAGACCAAGTAGGGCACACGATAGGAAGCACACATGGCCTGGTGAAGAGCATGGAACATGATAGGAGTGGCACTCTTGCATGCATCTTCAATTTGTTGAAGAGGAAGTAGAAGGGGCTTTTGCTGGTGCATTGGATGGTGGCAGCAAAACTTCAATGAGAGATCATGAACATTGATCTTGAAAACTTTGAATTCATTGGTGGAACTTGATGTAGTTGATCACCAACATAGAAAAACTTCTCTTGAAAGATTTGGAAGCTCGGCAACAAATAAGAAAAATTCTCTTGCAATGAGTCAATAATTTCTAATGGTTGATCTCTACAACCTTCTCTTGGAATGGATCAAAAACTCAGAAATAAGGCTTTGGAAAACTCAGAGCTATACTTTCTCTTGTATATGAATTGAAAGCTCGAAACCAATGGAACAGAATCTCGAAAAAAACACTTAAATCCAAAAAATGCTTTTGATAAACTTAAACTATAACTTGATACCGATTGTCGCACACCAAATTCAGAAATTAAAACAACTTATAAATTACTCATAAATTAGGGCCAAAGTGGTCTTTGGCATGGCACCATGGTCGCCACAAGTATCCTTCAATCTTAGACTAGAAACACTTTCAAAAGTCTTTACTTGATGCGAGAAGCTTGATAGAGAGAAGTTGTGAAGCTCATCTTCTCCAAGGCAATTGTTGAGAGAAAAGGCAATCTTTGATTAACCTAAAAAACTCTCAAAAATCAATGCCACAAGCATGGTAACTATGATATGGTGGTCCTATTAAGTAGATTCTCTAATAAAATTCAAATAAGGGAATGAGATGAATATCATAAAAGGAAAGTCTAAAAATCATCACCACAATTTGATATCACAAAGATACTATTAGGTTGAGTTGTAATAATTTTATTATATTCATAATAATGTCTATATATTTAAATTAATGAGAAATATTTATAATAATATTTATATATTTAAAATTACTGAATAATATTTAGTTATTGTTAGAACCTCAATTATTGTAATACTAAATATTTTATGCTAACGAGAATGATTTATTTATTTATTTTAAGAATTATTTTTAAAAATTTCTTCTTAAGAATTTATTTATTTTTTATAAAAAAAATACTTTTACAGAAGAAGAATAGAGAAAGATCGAGGAGAATATATATACATATAAATATGAAGAAGGTAGGGAGGACGCTCGTCTTCGTCGGCTGGCCGCATTCCTCAGCCCTTCTCCTCCGCTGAGCTCGCCAACCTTCTCCCTGCTCCTCTTCTCAACCACCTTCTACTCCTTTCTTATTTCTTCCTCCCCCTTCTCTTCGGACTCGCACACGGCCCCGGGGAACGGCGAGGGAGGAACGCGGCAGCAGCGGCAGCATGCACGCCGACACCTGATGCCGCATTCCGACCCGTCCATGAACCGCTCCGTCAGCAGCTCCGACGATGGCTTCGTCCGCCGCAGCAGCTCCTCCGCCAACATCAGCGACAACAGCTCCTACATGTGCGGCGATAACTTCCCCTTCGAGGTGTCCCCCTGGTACCAGATCGGCACTCTGTTTCCGCCAGTAAACCCCATTCCCGGCGACGCCGCCGCCGCTGTCATCCCCGTCACTGGCTTCATCAGCTCCCTGGTCGGCGAGGAGGGCCACATCTACTCTCTCGTGGCCGCCGGCGACCTCCTCTACACCGGCTCCGACAGCAAGAGCATCCGCGTGTGGAAGAACCAGCAGGACTTCGCCGGGTTCAAGTCCAGCAGCGGACTCGTCAAGGCCATCGTCATCGCTGCGGACCGCATCTTCACCTGCCACCAGGACGACAAGATCCGGGTGTGGAGAGCGTTGCCCAACAACCCCACCGTGCACAAGCGGATCGGCAACCTCCCCCGTCTTAAGGACGTCCTCCGGAGCTCCCTCAAGCCGTCCAACTACGTCGAGGTCCGGCGCCACCGCAGCGCGCTCTGGATTCGCCACTCCGACGCCATCTCCTGCCTCAGCCTCGAGGCGGAGCAGGGCCTGCTCTACTCCAGCTCTTGGGACAATACCTTCAAGGTGTGGCGGATATCCGATTCGAGGTGCCTCGAGTCCCTCGTCGCCCATGACGATGCCGTCAACGCCGTCGTCTGCGCCTTCGACCGGTTCGTCTTCACCGTCTCCGCCGACGGCACCATGAAGGTGTCACCCAGCCCCACTGATGGCGCTCCTACTCTTGCGGATCAAGCGGTCGACCAAGTCTCCACCACACGCAGAAGAGATCGCCCGCCAAAGATACGGCTTCTCCTCGACATATATAAACGGGCGCCCAGGATCAGATAGGACAGAAAAGGTGCTCGTCCACTCCCTTCCACCAGATCGCTCTTCCACCTACCAATAACGAGAGAAAGGGATCCAGAGAGAGAGAGAATTCCCTGTAAGCGTTTCCCCTTCTTTTCTGAATGAAACAAATCTTTTCCCCATTGCAAGACTCTCCTGTTCTTCTTCTTCCCTCCTCCTTCCTTCCTTCTGAGAACCGCAGGCTTGTGGGCGACGGCGAACCGTTCGTCCACGCCGCACAGGCAGCCACTTCGTGAGCTTCTGCTCCCCAACGCGAAGGCGCCTGTGACAGTTGGTATCAGAGCCAAGTCGCAACCTTGGCAACTACTTGAAGGACAGGGTAGCGCCCCAGGAATCCCTCCGTGGCAAACGGCGCTTGGAGAAGAAGCAGGAACCACAAGCGCTAACCATCCGAGGAAGATCGAAACAACGCTCCCCCCCACTTCTCGAGTATGGTGACCAAGCAGCAGCTTGAGGAGTTGGAGGAACGCGTGGACGAGATAGAGACGGCGATTGGACCTCCCCTTGCCCAACACAAAGGTACCACTCCAGAGAACTCGATCAACATGCGCATGGACGAACTCCACAGAATCGTCAACCGTCTGGAGGAGCGAATGATCGGGATAGAGGCAGTGATTGGCCAGTCCCAACGCGAAGGCACCTCGCAAGGCGGTGCGAGCTACCCACGCGCGGATGGACTCCTCCAGGCCGTCGCCCAGATACGTGGGGACCTTGCAGAACTACACCGCACCACAGCCCGACCCCTGAACGTGGCGCTCCCACCCGGACTCATCTCCATGGAAGTCTTCCAAGAGGAACTCCAGAAGATCCGCTAGGAGTTCCGGCTTGGCAGCGAGGTCCGCGTCCGAGCCCCGACGAAGGTCCGAGAGCCCCAAACGTTCTCGGGGGCAAGGAACGCGAAGGCCCTGGAGAACTTCATCTGGGATATGAACCAATATTTAAGGGCGACGAAAACCGCCGAAGAAGACAAAGTACCCACGGCGGCCACGTACCTGGACGGCGATGCAAAGCAATGGTGGCGCATCAGATGCGAAGAACAGCCCGATGGGGGGGTCGGCGAACCAGAAAACTGGTAGGAGATGACGAAGGAGCTTCGACAACAGTTCCTTCCGGGCAACACCGCCTGGGTCGCACGCAAGCGTCTCCGGGAGCTGTACCAGAATCGGACCGTGAGAGATTACGTACAAGAGTTCAACAATCTCCGCATGGACATCCGCGACATATCGGAAGAAGATCTCCTGTTCGCCTTTATCCACGGACTTCAGCCGGCACCCCAAAACGAGCTCATCCGCCGTGGCGTCACCTCCCTCCGAGAGGCGATCTTCCTTGCCGAGAGTCTACAGGACCTTCGGCTAGGGGCGATCCCCTCACCTGCAGGCAGCTCACGGACAATGCACTACCGAGCCCCCAACCCGAGGTACAGCGGCGAGGCGGCGGAGGATCCGGCGGCTGGCGACGACCACCTGCTATCCCACCCCCAGCCCGCAATCCCCACCGAGACGTGGACCCCGGAGTCGTACGCAACGAGCCTCGCTGCCAAGGTGGATACCCAATGCTCACCTAACCCCGGCGCGAGGGGACTGCAGCCCCCCTCATCCAGGAAGAGGGGGACATGGAGACCTTCGAGGAGGACCCCGCGACCGACGAGCCGGCCCGAGCGACCCCCGTCCAGCGACTCACTACGGCACGCACTGAGTCCAACCCTCGCCTGATGTACGTTCCTCTATGCGTGAACGGACAACGGTGCCACGCCATGGTGGATACCGGAGCCACCCACAACTTCATGTGCGAGGGGCTAGCGAAGAAGCTGGGACTGAAGGTCGAACCCAGCAACCTCCGGATGAAGACGGTGAACGCGGCAGCCTCCAAGGTAGCGGGGATGGTGCACCAAGCCACCCTCCAAGTCGGCCCATGGGAGGGCCGGACCAACCTGACAATTGCGGCAATGGACGATTTCACCTTCATCCTAGGGAATGAGTTCTTGTTGGCCTCCAAAATAGTGGTCGCACCGCACATGGGCAGCCTCCTCACGATGGACGACCAACACGCTGGCTTCACTCCCGCCCTACAACCACCAGAGTACAAAGCCACAACCAGCGCCGATCGCTACCTGACAGCCACCCAGTTGGCCAAAGGAGTGAACAAGGGCGAAACCACACTTACTATCGCCGTCCTAGCAGTAACGCAGAACCTGGGAAGCTCCAATCCAACGCCGGCGGCCATCACCGAACTCGTGAAAGAATTCCGGAACCTCATGCCGGATGAACTCCCAAGGGCCCTACCTCCCCGTCGACGCACCGACCACCACATCGACCTACTCCCCGGAGCCCGCCCACCAGCCCGAGCTCCTTATCGAATGGCGCCGGCGAAGCTGACTGAACTAAAAAGACAACTCAAGGACCTCCTCGACGCCGGATTGATCCGACCCTCGATCGCCCCTTACGGCGCCCCCGTTCTATTCCAGAAGAAAAAGGACGGGAAGCTCCGAATGTGCGTAGACTACCGGGCCCTCAACAAGGTGACGATCAAGAACCGGTACCCGATCCCCCTCATCGCAGATCTCTTTGACCGGCTGATGCACGCCCGGATCTTCTGCAAGCTCGATCTCCGTTCGGGATACTGGCAGGTCCGGATAGCAGAAGGGGACGAGTCAAAGACAACATGTGTGACCCGGTACGGTTCTTACGAATTTCTTGTCATGCCCTTCGGACACACTAACGCCCCCGCCACTTTCTGCAACCTCATGAGCGATGTATTCCACGACTTCGTCGACAAGTTCATGGTGATCTACCTAGATGACATCGTCGTCTATTCGGATTCCGAAGCCGAGCATCTCCGACACCTTCGCCAGGTTTTCAAGAAACTGGAGGAACACCAGCTCTACGTCCGAGAACACAAGTGCGAATTCGGCCAAAGAACAATCTCTTTCCTCAGCCACCAAATCGGCAATGGAACCGTACAGATGGATGAACACAAAATACGTGCCATCCAAGAATGGAGACAGCCCCAGAACCCTTCAGAGATGCGCGCCTTCCTCGGCCTCACGAACTACTACCGGCACTTCGTGGACGGGTACTCAAAAATCACGGCGCCCCTCACCGACCTGCTGAAAAAGGACAAGAAATGGACGTGGACGGAGGTCTGCACCACCGCATTTGAAAACTTGAAAACTCGCATGACCTCCGCCCCCGTCCTAGCCTTACCGGACTTCCAGAAGCCGTTCGAAGTGACAACGGACGCATCGGACCAAGCCCTCGGGGGGGTACTCACTCAGGAAGGACACCCGATAGCATATGAAAGTCGGAAACTAAACAACGCTGAACAAAATTACAGCGCTCACGAAAAAGAAATGTTGGCTGTAATCCATTGCCTGCGCACATGGAGAGTATATCTTCTAAATAACCCGTTTATTGTGCGTACAGATAACGTGGCCAACACGTACTTTCAATCCCAACAGAAGCTGTCGGCGAAACAGGCGAGGTGGCAGGAGCAACTCGCGGAGTTCGACTTCACCTGGGAACACCGAGCCGGAAAGCACAACCAGGTGGCAGATGCCCTAAGTCGCAAAATCCACTCGATATCTTGAAGACACAGCAACACAACACAACAACTAAAGACAGCAGCAGACGCCGACCCATCCTACCAACAACTACTCCGACAAGTAGAACAGGGGACAACGCAAAAATACCAGAAAGACCACGACGGCCTTCTTCAAGTACAGGGGGGGCGAACGTATGTTCCACACTCGCCTTCCGTCCGACGGAAGCTAATCACGGATTGCCACGACACCACTTGGGCGGGGCACCCCGGCATTTCTCGGGCAATGGCCCTACTCAGCCAATCCTATTATTGGCCAAAGATGGAGGAAGACGTGGAACAACACGTGCGCACCTGCCACACGTGTCAAATAAACAAAACCGAAAGATGCAAAACCGCAGGACTCCTCCAACCCCTACCAGCACCTACTCGACCATGGACGTCAGTATCCATGGACTATGTCAAATCCTTCCCAAAGGTCCATGGATTTTCAGCCGTTCTAGTGGTGGTGGACCAATTTAGCAAGTTCGCAGTCTTCATCCCCACTACAGAGCAGGTGACCGCCGAGGAGACCGCCGCACTCTTCTTCCATCATGTGATAAAGTACTTCGGAATCCCTGAAGACATCACGAGCAATCGTGACGCACGCTTCACGGGATGATTTTGGACGGAGCTGTTCCGACGCATCAGAACAAAACTCAACTTCTCAACCGCCTACCACCCCCAAACAGATGGACAGACGGAGAGAATAAATGCGCTCCTCGAGGAATACCTGCGGCACTTCATCACCGGCAGCCAAGACAACTGGGTGGAACTACTAGATACCCCCCAGTACTGCTACAACCTGCACAGCAGCGCCGCTACCACTCAGTCGCCTTTCGAGGTGGTGTTTGGGCGAACTTCGCTCAATCCCCTCGAACTAACCAGGACATTGTTGGAGGACCGTTGCCCGGCCGCATCCAAATTCGTCCAAGACCGGTCAGAGCAGTGGGCGGAGAACCAAGCGAACCTCGACAAAGCGCGACGACGCATGAAAAAGTACGCGGACCAACACCGACGATACCGAGAGTTCGAAGTTGGCGACGAAGTACTCCTCAAACTCACCCCGTAGATGTGGAGGAGAGTTCGGGGGACCCACAAGCACAAGGGGCTAATGCCCAAGTACGACGGCCCATTCCGCGTCCTGACACGAGTCGGAGCTGTCGCCTACAAGCTGGACCTACCCCCACACCTCAAGATACATCCGATGTTCCACGTCAGCGCACTCAAACCTTTTCACCGAGATACCAATCCAAGGCGGCAGCAAGCAGAACACACACCGCCCGCACTTACCAAAGTACCTACGCAACAAGCGGCGAAGATTCTCGGACAACGAAGTATACGACCGGACGGCCTCTCCGAATACTTGGTCCGGTGGAAAGGGGCATCACCAGCAGAAGACAGCTGGGAGAAGGAAGAGGCACTTCGGAAGCACTCACGCCTCGTCCACGACTACCTCACCCAAGGGACGACGAGGATGTCGTCCGACTCGAGCGGGGGAGAAATGTCACCCAGCCCCACCGATGGCGCTCCTACTCTTGCGGATCAAGCGGCCGACCAAGTCTCCACCACACGCAGAAGAGATCGCGCACCAAAGATACGGCTTCTCCTCGACATATATAAACGGGCGCCCAGGATCGGATAGGACAGAAAAGGTGCTCGTCCACTCCCTTCCACCAGATCGCTCTTCCACCTACCAATAACGAGAGAAAGGGATCCAGAGAGAGAGAGAATTCCCTATAAGCGTTTCCCCTTCTTTTCTGAATGAAATAAATATTTTCCCCATTGCAAGACTCTCTTGTTCTTCTTCTTCCCTCCTCCTTCCTTCCTTCTGAGAACCGCAGGCTTGTGGGCGACGGCGAACCGTTCGTCCACGCCGCACAGGCAGCCACTTCGCGAGCTTCTGCTCCCCAACGCGAAGGCGCCTGTGACAGAAGGTGTGGCGGCGGGAGAGGCTGGCAAAGGGCACGAAGCACATGCTGGTGCGGACCCTCCTCAGGCAGGAGAGCGCCGTGACCACTCTCGCCGTAAGCCAAGCCGCGCCCATCCTCTGCTGCGGCTCCTCCGATGGGCTCGTCAACTTCTGGGAGGGGGAGATCGAGCTCTCCCACGGCGGGCTTCTGCGAGGCCACGAGATGGCAGTGCTCTGGCTCACGACGGCCGGGAGCCTTCTGCTGAGCGGCTCCACCGACAAGACTATCTGCATCTGGCGGCGGGAGAAAGGGGTGCACAGGTTTCTGTCACTGCTCAGCGGCCACTCTGGGCCGGTCAAGTGCATCTCGGTAGCACCGGCCAACGTTGGAGAGGAGGACGACGATAGCGACAAAGGGAATTGGATCGTCTACAGCGGCAGCCTCGACGAGTCGGTCAAGGTTTGGCGAGTGTCGGAGCATCTGCTGGAGGTGCTGCTGAGGGTGCCGCTGGATATGCCGTCGATGCGCTCGTCGGCGTCAGAAAAATCCTTCGACAGTCAGAGGCATCAGGAGAATGATGATGAGCAAGAGAGTGTGTGGGGAACTTGATGTCTCTCTTGTAGATATATACATATGGGATTGAGATGTTTATAGAGCTGAGACTGACAATTAAAAAGTAATATTTGTTGTAGACAGCAAGTATTCATGTTGAGGACAATGAGTGGAAATGAAAAAAAGAAGGATCAGGAATGCAGGTGAAAGAGTCAATTTTAGGTTGCTGTGTTTGATTCAACTAAAACAGTACTAGGAATTTAGACAGACAATTTGATGAATTGAGAAGTTCAACCAGTTTTGGATGCGTTGCCTACATTTTGACGATGTCAAAACTGAACAATATCAGAAACAAAAGAACATTTCAGATACTGAACATACAAGAAAGGAACTACAACAAAAGAGTACTACAACTTTACCTTCATATCTAGGGGGTGTAGATAGCTTATCAAGTTGGGTTTGGACTGATACAGTAAGGACCTATTCCTCATGAGTGCCCAACTTAACACTGACACATGGCTCGGTACCAACTAGTTCATGGGTATGACATTCTCAAGCTAAGCTTTATATAAGCCAAACTCATAGCATCAATAGGTGGTTTGCCCCTTATATATAAAATGTACACTTAGTAATTAGATTTTATATGAAAGATTATGGATTCAATACTCAGTAAGTTCAAAAAAATAGGTGGTTGCCACTCTTATTGATAGGATGGTATTTTCTTAAGTGTAGTAAAAATATAGGGATTTAAATTTGATTCATATATGCTAGCATAAGCCCAATAGGTGGGAAACACGTGGGTGAGAATACTTTAATTCTGACCCAATCTTTCCCTTAGTCTATGAGCCTATGAAAGTTCAAACCCTTTATCCTGTTGGTTGCGTCTTTATTGAGTACGAAGATGGTGTCATCTCTTGCCATCCAACCCATCCCCATTGACGTTATCATCTTTGTTAGTCAAGGAATCCCTAAGCTTTCACCCATTGTGTTATGCCCCTAAGCGCAAGAACATATCCAAGCATGATTGACTAGCACCAGGCTTTAACAAGATCGGACACATAAGGCTCATAGCATGGTTGAGACACAATATTGCACGAACATAGTGCTAAGGATGCACACACATAGGGTGGAGCATGTGGGGCACTATAGTAGAGTACATAGCGCATGGGACGCACCAAAGGTGGATGGTCGAGCATCCCAGGGCACGGAGTGCAAGCATAGGGTGTAGGACTAACACAAAAAAAGCCTAGGGGCAAGGATGTGCGAGCGTAGGCAAGCGAGCAAGTGGATGTGTGGAAGTGAGTTTACGGGCGTGCAGGTGAACATGGAAGCAGGTGTGCACAAGAAGCGAAAAAGTTGGTACCAATAGCTATAAAACCGTCTTTTTTTGAACCATGAAAATAAGAGAGTGTTGAGAATGGAAGCGGGTGTGCACAAGAAGCGATAAACTTTGTACCAACAGCTATAAAACCATCTTTGTTTGAACCTTGAAAATAAGAGAGTCCAAGAGTAAGAAGACTAGATGGTGTTGATAGCTATAAGATTATGTAAAGTTTCACTTTGTCAAGGCACTCTTGATAAATATGCATGAACTCCAAAGGGCCCAATCGGGTTTCAACCGATGGCCTCTTGATCTGCAGTCAAATACTCTACCACTAAGCTATAAACCCTATAAAAATTACTTTAAACCTTTTTTTATTGTTCTATAATATTTAAATTTTCAATCAAAACCAAAAAAAAGGATGATACTCTTTTTAATTTTCGCTTAGTTAATTATTTAAAAATAATATCATGAATTTTTTTACTTTTACTTCCTATCCTTTCCAACCTTACATATTTTTATTTGTTTCATAATCAATATATTTTATCAAATTTAACTAATCCAAGTCATTATCACTCGTTACCACTTAGCTCTCTATTTGGCCAATTAGTTGGATTCATTTTACTTGATCTAAATTCTGTAGCTTGCTTCTAAAACATTAAGACGTTGACCTAAGCAAGCTAACTATAAATTAAATTTCAAATACATTGAAATATATATAATAATAACTACTAATACTGTAATTATACTTAGCATATAAAATTCTAAATTTTTTATAGCCTAATGTTTGCATCTGTTGTAAAACCATATGAGAGATTGTTTTTGAACCAGAGTAAAGAAGGGATTGAATTGCATCAAATGAAGTTGAACTAGTCTGAACCGATAGAATTGGCTCAAACCCTTGAGTATTTAGATGAACTAGACCAACTCAAACCATAAATTTACTAGTATAGATCAAATCACTTAACGATGGAGATTAAGTAGCATAAAGCGCTTAAAACCCAAATTAATGGCGGAGTCACTGATGAATCGACCTAGATTGATCCATAGCAGGCCGAGCAATGCTTCACTAGGGCAAACCAACTCGCTAATGTGATTCCTCATGCACGAGCGAGTGAGTGATAATGACAATGTTGATTTTCACTCTCCTCTATCCAAAATATTAGAATTATATGGTAAATTTTCAATCATATGTAAATCTTAATCTCCTCTTTATTTTAGTACTAAAACACTAGATTTTTATGAATAAATGATGGAGAAATAACAACTACAAGTAGGCATGCTTATTGGGCAGTGCTGCCCATGGGCGACAGTGCAACTTGAAAATAAGAGAGTGCTGAGCATGGAAGCGGGGGTGCACAAGAAGCGAAAAAGATGGTACCGACAGTTATAAAACCATCTTTGTTTGAACCTGCGAAAAAATTGGTACCGACAGTTATAAAACCATCTTTGTTGGAACGTTGAAAATAAAAGAGTGCAAGAGTAAGAAGACAAGATGGTGTCGATAATTATGAACCTTGAAAATAAGAGAGTGCAAGATGGTGTTAATCAAACCATCTTTGTTTGAACCTTGAAAATAAGAGAGTGCAAGAGTAAGAAGAAACAATGGTGTCAAGGCACTAGCGATTTATATACATGAACTTTAAAGGGCCCAATCGGGTTTGAACTGATGACCTTTTGATCTGCAGTCAAATGCTCTACCACTGAGCTATAGACCGTTCAAAAATTACTTTAAACCATTTTTTATTGTTCTATAATATTTAAATTTTCAATCAAAACCAAAAAAGAGAGGATGATACTCTTTTTAATTTTCGCTTAGTTAATTATTTAAAAATAATATCATGATTTTTTTTACTTTTACTTCCTATCCTTTCCAACCTTACATATTTTTATTTGTTTCATAATCAATATATTTTATCAAATTTAACTAATACAAGTCATTATCCCTCGTTACCACTTAGCTCTCTATTTGGCCAATTAGATGGATTCATTTTACTTAATCTAAATTCTGTAGCTTGCTTCTAAAACATTAAGACGTTGACCTAAGCAAGCTAACTATAAATTAAATTTTAAATACATAGAAATATATATAATAATAACTACTAATACTGTAATTATACGTAGCATATAAAATTCTAAATTTTTTATAGCCTAATGTTTGCATCTGTTGTAAAATCATATGAGAGATTATTTTTGAACCAGAGTAAAGAAGGATTGAGTTGCATCAAATGAAGTTCAACTATTCTGAACCGACAGAATTGGCTCAAACCCTTGAGTATTTAGATGAACAAGACCAACTCAAACCATAAATTTACTAGTATAGATCAAATCACTTAACGATGGAGATTAAGTAGCATAAAGCACTTAATACCCAAATTAATAGCCGAGTCAGTGATGAATCGTCCTAGATTGACCCATAACAGGCCGAGCAATGCTTCACTAGGGCAAACAAACTCGCTCGTGTGATTCCTCATGCACGAGCGAGTGAGTGATAATGACAATGTTGATTTTCACTATCCTCTATCCAAAATATTAGAATTAGATGGTAAATTTTCAATCATATGTAGATCTTAATCTCCTCTTTATTTTAGTACTAAAACACTAGATTTTTATGAATAAATGATGGAGAAATAACAACTACAAGTAGGCATGCTTATTGGGCAGTGCTGCCCATGGGCGACATTATGCGGACAATGTGTCGTGTTGGGCCACCTTTTAGTGCTCAAATGTCGTGCCTGTCATGGCATGACCACGCTCCATAGCCCACAGCCCATCTTTTTTTGAACCTTGAAAATAAGAGAGTGCGGAGCAGGGAAGCGGGTGTGCATAAGAAGCGAAAAAGTTGGTACCGACACTTATAAAACCATCTTTGTTTGAACCTACGAAAAAGTTGGTACCGACAGTTATAAAACCATCTTTGTTTGAACGTTGAAAATAAGAGAGTGCATGAGTAAAAAGACAAGATGGTGTCGATAATTATGAACCTTGAAAATAAGAGAGTGCAAGATGGTGTCAATCAAACCATCTTTGTTTGAACATTGAAAATAAGAGAGTGTAAGAGTAAGAAGACACAATGGTGTCAAGGCACTGGCGATAAATATACATGAACTTTAAAGGGCCCAATCGGGTTTGAACCGATGACCTCTTGATCTGCAGTCAAATGCTCTACCGCTGAGCTATGGACCCTTCAAAAATTACTTTAAACCTTTTTTTATTGTACTATAATATTTAAATTTTCAATCAAAACCAAAAAAAAGGATGATACTCTTTTTAGTTTTCGCTTAGTTAATTATTTAAAAATAATATCATGAATTTTTTTACTTTTACTTCCTATCCTTTCCAACCTTACATATTTTTATTTGTTTCATAATCAATATATTTTATCAAATTTAACTAATCCAAGTCATTATCACTCGTTACCACTTAGCTCTCTATTTGGCCAATTAGTTGGATTCATATTACTTGATCTAAATTCTGTAGCTTGCTTCTAAAACATTAAGACGTTGACCTAAGCAAGCTAACTATAAATTAAATTTCAAATACATTGAAATATATATAATAATAACTACTAATACTGTAACTATACTTAGCATATAAAATTCTAAATTTTTTATAGCCTTATGTTTGCATCTGTTGTAAAACCATATGAGAGATTGTTTTTGAACCAGAGTAAAGAAGGGATTGAATTGCATCAAATGAAGTTGAACTAGTCTGAACCGATAGAATTGGCTCAAACCCTTGAGTATTTAGATGAACTAGACCAACTCAAACCATAAATTTACTAGTATAGATCAAATCACTTAACGATGGAGATTAAGTAGCATAAAGCGCTTAAAACCCAAATTAATGGCGGAGTCACTGATGAATCGACCTAGATTGATCCATAGCAGGCCGAGCAATTCTTCACTAGGGCAAACCAACTCGCTCATGTGATTCCTCATGCACGAGCGAGTGAGTGATAATGACAATGTTGATTTTCACTCTTCTCTATCCAAAATATTAAAATTATATGGTAAATTTTCAATCATATGTAAATCTTAATCTCCTCTTTATTTTAGTACTAAAACACTCGATTTTTATGAATAAATGATGGAGAAATAACAACTACAATTAGGCATGCTTATTGGGCAGTGCTGCCCATGGGCGATAGTGCAACTTGAAAATAAGAGAGTGCTGAGCATTGAAGCGGGTGTGCACAAGAAGCGAAAAAGTTGGTACCGACAGTTATAAAACCATCTTTGTTTGAACCTGCGAAAAAGTTGGTACAGACAGTTATAAAACCATCTTTGTTTGAACGTTGAAAATAAGAGAGTGCATGAGTAAAAAGACAAGATGGTGTCGAAAATTATGAACCTCGAAAATAAGAGAGTGCAAGATGGTGTCAATCAAACCATCTTTGTTTGAACATTGAAAATAAGAGAGTGCAAGAGTAAGAAGACAAAATGGTGTCAAGGCACTGGCGATAAATATACATAAACTTTAAAGGGCCCAATCGGGTTTGAACCGATGACCTCTTGATCTGCAGTCAAATGCTCTACCGCTGAGCTATGGACCCTTCAAAACTTACTTTAAACCTTTTTTTATTGTTCTATAATATTTAAATTTTCAATCAAAACCACACAAAAAATGATGATACTCTTTTTATCTTTCGCTTAGTTAATTATTTAAAAATAATATCATGATTTTTTTTACTTTTACTTCCTATCCTTTCCAACCTTACATATTTTTATTTGTTTCATAATCAATATATTTTATCAAATTTAACTAATCCAAGTCATTATCACTCGTTACCACTTAGCTCTCTATTTGGCCAATTAGTTGGATTCATTTTACTTGATCTAAATTCTGTAGCTTGCTTCTAAAACATTAAGACGTTGACCTAAGCAAGCTAACTATAAATTAAATTTCAAATACATTGAAATATATATAATAATAACTACTAATACTGTAACTATACTTAGCATATAAAATTCTAAATTTTTTATAGCCTAATGTTTGCATCTGTTGTAAAACCATATGAGAGATTGTTTTTGAACCAGAGTAAAGAAGGGATTGAATTGCATCAAATGAAGTTGAACTAGTCTGAACCGATAGAATTGGCTCAAACCCTTGAGTATTTAGATGAACTAGACCAACTCAAACCATAAATTTACTAGTATAGATCAAATCACTTAACGATGGAGATTAAGTAGCATAAAGCACTTAAAACCCAAATTAATGGCGGAGTCACTGATGAATCGACCTAGATTGATCCATAGCAGGCCGAGCAATGCTTCACTAGGGCAAACCAACTCGCTCATGTGATTCCTCATGCACGAGCGAGCGAGTGATAATGACAATGTTGATTTTCACTCTTCTCTATCCAAAATATTAGAATTATATGGTAAATTTTCAATCATATGTAAATCTTAATCTCCTCTTTATTTTAGTAGTAAAACACTCGATTTTTATGAATAAATGATGGAGAAATAACAACTACAATTAGGCATGCTTATTGGGCAGTGCTGCCCATGGGCGACAGTGCAACTTGAAAATAAGAGAGTGCTGAGCATTGAAGCGGGTGTGCACAAGAAGCGAAAAAGTTGGTACCGACAGTTATAAAACCATCTTTGTTTGAACCTGCGAAAAAGTTGGTACAGACAGTTATAAAACCATCTTTGTTTGAACATTGAAAATAAGAGAATGCATGAGTAAAAAGACAAGATGGTGTCGAAAATTATGAACCTCGAAAATAAGAGAGTGCAAGATGGTGTCAATCAAACCATCTTTGTTTGAACATTGAAAATAAGAGAGTGCAAGAGTAAGAAGACAAAATGGTGTCAAGGCACTGGCGATAAATATACATAAACTTTAAAGGGCCCAATCAGGTTTGAACCGATGACCTCTTGATCTGCAGTCAAATGCTCTACCGCTGAGCTATGGACCCTTCAAAAATTACTTTAAACCTTTTTTTATTGTTCTATAATATTTAAATTTTCAATCAAAACCACACAAAAAAGGATGATACTATTTTTATCTTTCGCTTAGTTAATTATTTAAAAATAATATCATGATTTTTTTTACTTTTACTTCCTATCCTTTCCAACCTTACATATTTTTATTTGTTTCATAATCAATATATTTTATCAAATTTAACTAATCCAAGTCATTATCACTCGTTACCACTTAGCTCTCTATTTGGCCAATTAGTTGGATTCATTTTACTTGATCTAAATTCTGTAGCTTGCTTCTAAAACATTAAGACGTTGACCTAAGCAAGCTAACTATAAATTAAATTTCAAATACATTGTAATATATATAATAATAACTACTAATACTGTAACTATACTTAGCATATAAAATTCTAAATTTTTTATAGCCTAATGTTTGCATCTGTTGTAAAACCATATGAGAGATTGTTTTTGAACCAGAGTAAAGAAGGGATTGAATTGCATCAAATGAAGTTGAACTAGTCTGAACCGATAGAATTGGCTCAAACCCTTGAGTATTTAGATGAACTAGACCAACTCAAACCATAAATTTACTAGTATAGATCAAATCACTTAACGATGGAGATTAAGTAGCATAAAGCACTTAAAACCCAAATTAATGGCGGAGTCACTGATGAATCGACCTAGATTGATCCATAGCAGGCCGAGCAATGCTTCACTAGGGCAAACCAACTCGCTCATGTGATTCCTCATGCACGAGCGAGCGAGTGATAATGACAATGTTGATTTTCACTCTTCTCTATCCAAAATATTAGAATTATATGGTAAATTTTCAATCATATGTAAATCTTAATCTCCTCTTTATTTTAGTAGTAAAACACTCGATTTTTATGAATAAATGATGGAGAAATAACAACTACAATTAGGCATGCTTATTGGGCAGTGCTGCCCATGGGCGACAATGCAACTTGAAAATAAGAGAGTGCTGAGCATTGAAGCGGGTGTGCACAAGAAGCGAAAAAGTTGGTACCGACAGTTATAAAACCATCTTTGTTTGAACCTGCGAAAAAGTTGGTACAGACAGTTATAAAACCATCTTTGTTTGAACGTTGAAAATAAGAGAATGCATGAGTAAAAAGACAAGATGGTGTCGAAAATTATGAACCTCGAAAATAAGAGAGTAAATATACATAAACTTTAAAGGGCCCAATCGGGTTTGAACCGATGACCTCTTGATCTGCAGTCAAATGCTCTACCGCTGAGCTAAGGACCCTTCAAAAATTACTTTAAACCTTTTTTTATTGTTCTATAATATTTAAATTTTCAATCAAAACCACACAAAAAATGATGATACTCTTTTTATCTTTCGCTTAGTTAATTATTTAAAAATAATATCATGATTTTTTTTACTTTTACTTCCTATCCTTTCCAACCTTACATATTTTTATTTGTTTCATAATCAATATATTTTATCAAATTTAACTAATCCAAGTCATTATCACTCGTTACCACTTAGCTCTCTATTTGGCCAATTAGTTGGATTCATTTTACTTGATCTAAATTCTGTAGCTTGCTTCTAAAACATTAAGACGTTGACCTAAGCAAGCTAACTATAAATTAAATTTCAAATACATTGAAATATATATAATAATAACTACTAATACTGTAATTATACTTAGCATATAAAATTCTAAAATTTTTATAGCCTAATGTTTGCATATCTTTTAAAACCATATGAGAGATTGTTTTTGAACCAGAGTAAAGAAGGGATTGAGTTGCATCAAATGAAGTTGAACTAGTCTGAACCGATAGAATTTGCTCAAACCCTTGAGTATTTAGATGAACTAGACCAACTCAAACCATAAATTTACTAGTATAGATCAAATCACTTAACGATGGAGATTAAGTAGCATAAAGCGCTTAAAACCCAAATTAATGGCGGAGTCACTGATGAATTGACCTAGATTGATCCATAGCAGGCCGAGCAATGCTTCACTAGGGCAAACCAACTCGCTCATGTGATTCCTCATGCACGAGCGAGTGAGTGATAATGACAATGTTTGATTTTCACTCTCCTCTATCCAAAATATTAGAATTATATGGTAAATTTTCAAACATATGTAAATCTTAATCTCCTCTTTATTTTTGTACTAAAACACTCGATTTTTATGAATAAATGATGGAGAAATAACAACTACAAGTAGGCATGCTTATTGGGCAGTGCTGCCCATGGGCGACAGTGCAACTTGAAAATATGAGAGTGCTGAGCATGGAAGCGGGTGTGCACAAGAATCGAAAAAGATGGTACCGACAGTTATAAAACCATCTTTGTTTGAACCTGCGAAAAAATTGGTACCGAAAGCTATAAAACCATCTTTGTTGGAACGTTGAAAATAAAAGAGTGCAAGAGTAAGAAGACAAGATGGTGTCGATAATTATGAACCTTGAAAATAAGAGAGTGCAAGATGGTGTTAATCAAACCATCTTTGTTTGAACCTTGAAAATAAGAGAGTGCAAGAGTAAGAAGAAACAATGGTGTCAAGGCGCGATTTATATACATGAACTTTAAAGGGCCCAATCGGGTTTGGACCGATGACCTCTTGATCTGCAGTCAAATGCTCAACCGCTGAGCTATGGACCCTTCAAAAATTACTTTAAACCTTTTTTTATTGTTCTATAATATTTAAATTTTCAATCAAAACCAAAAAAAAGGATGATACTCTTTTTAGTTTTCGCTTAGTTAATTATTTAAAAATAATATCATGAATTTTTTTACTTTTACTTCCTATCCTTTCCAACCTTACATATTTTTATTTGTTTCATAATCAATATATTTTATCAAATTTAACTAATCCAAGTCATTATCACTCGTTACCACTTAGCTCTCTATTTGGCCAATTAGATGGATTCATTTTACTTAATCTAAATTCTGTAGCTTGCTTCTAAAACATTAAGACGTTGACCTAAGCAAGCTAACTATAAATTAAATTTTAAATAGATAGAAATATATATAATAATAACTACTAATACTGTAATTACACGTAGCATATAAAATTCTAAATTTTTTATAGCCTAATGTTTGCATCTGTTGTAAAATCATATGAGAGATTATTTTTGAACCAGAGTAAAGAAGGATTGAGTTGCATCAAATGAAGTTCAACTATTCTGAACCGACAGAATTGGCT
The DNA here is from genome assembly GCA_030544415.1 of Thalia dealbata. Classification (NCBI taxonomy): domain Eukaryota; kingdom Viridiplantae; phylum Streptophyta; class Magnoliopsida; order Zingiberales; family Marantaceae; genus Thalia; species Thalia dealbata. Next base: position 27,621,504 of record CM060457.1, on the reverse strand, counting down.
CAAACTCTTGAGTATTTAGATGAACAAGACCAACTCAAACCATAAATTTACTAGTATAGATCAAATCACTTAACGATGGAGATTAAGTAGCATAAAGCACTTAAAACCCAAATTAATAGCCGAGTCAGTGATGAATCGACCTAGATTGACCCAAAACAGGCCGAGCAATGCTTCACTATGGCAAACAAACTCGCTCGTGTGATTCCTCATGCACGAGCGAGTGAGTGATAATGACAATGTTGATTTTCACTCTACTCTATCCAAAATATTAGAATTAGATGGTAAATTTTCAATCATATGTAGATCTTAATCTCCTCTTTATTTTAGTACTAAAACACTCGATTTTTATGAATAAATGATGGAGAAATAACAACTACAATTAGGCATGCTGATTGGGCAGTGCTGCCCATGGGCGACATTATGCGGACAATGTGTCGTGTTGGGCCACCTTTTAGTGCTCAAATGTCGTGCCTGTCATGGCATGACCACGCTCCATAGCCCACAGCCCATCTTTTTTTGAACCTTGAAAATAAGAGAGTGCTGAGCAGGGAAGCGGGTGTGCATAAGAAGCGAAAAAGTTGGTACCGACACTTATAAAACCATCTTTGTTTGAACCTGTGAAAAAGTTGGTACCGACAGTTATAAAACCATCTTTGTTTGAACGTTGAAAATAAGAGAGTGCATGAGTAAAAAGACAAGATGGTGTCGATAATTATGAATCTTGAAAATAAGAGAGTGCAAGATGGTGTCATTCAAACAATCTTTGTTTGAACATTGAAAATAAGAGAGTGCAAGAGTAAGAAGACACAATGGTGTCAAGGTACTGGCGATAAATATACATGAACTTTAAAGGGCCCAATCGGGTTTGAACCGATGACCTCTTGATCTGCAGTCAAATGCTCTACCGCTGAGCTATGGACCCTTCAAAAATTACTTTAAACTTTTCTTTATTGTTCTATAATATTTAAATTTTCAATCAAAATAAAAAAAAAGGATGATACTCATTTTTGTTTTCGCTTAGTTAATTATTTAAAAATAATATCATGATTTTTTTTACTTTTACTTCCTATCCTTTCCAACCTTACATATTTTTATTTGTTTCATAATCAATATATTTTATCAAATTTAACTAATCCAAGTCATTATCACTCGTTACCACTTAGCTCTCTATTTGGCCAATTAGTTGGATTCATATTACTTGATCTAAATTCTGTAGCTTGCTTCTAAAACATTAAGACGTTGACCTAAGCAAGCTAACTATAAATTAAATTTCAAATACATTGAAATATATATAATAATAACTACTAATACTGTAATTATACTTAGCATATAAATTTTTAAATTTTTTATAGCCTAATGTTTGCATCTGTTGTAAAACCATATGAGAGATTGTTTTTGAACCAGAGTAAAGAAGGGATTGAGTTGCATCAAATGAAGTTGAACTAGTCTGAACCTATAGAATTGGCTCAAACCCTTGAGTATTTAGATGAACTAGACCAACTCAAACCATAAATTTACTAGTATAGATCAAATCACTTAACGATGGAGATTAAGTAGCATAAAGCGCTTAAAACCCAAATTAATGGCGGAGTCACTGATGAATCGACCTAGATTGATCCATAGCAGGCCGAGCAATGCTTCACTAGGGCAAACCAACTCGCTCATTTGATTCCTCATGCACGAGCGAGTGAGTGATAATGACAATGTTGATTTTCACTCTCCTCTATCCAAAATATTAGAATTATATGGTAAATTTTCAATCATATGTAAATCTTAATCTCCTCTTTATTTTAGTACTAAAACACTCGATTTTTATGAATAAATGATGGAGAAATAACAACTACAATTAGGAATGCTTATTGGGCAGTGCTGCCCATGGGCGACAGTGCAACTTGAAAATAAGAGAGTGCTGAGCATGGAAGCGGGTGTGCACAAGAAGCGAAAAAGTTGGTACCGACAGTTATAAAATCATCTTTGTTTGAACCTGCGAAAAAGTTGGTACAGACAGTTATAAAACCATCTTTGTTTGAACATTGAAAATAAGAGAGTGCATGAGTAAAAAGACAAGATGGTGTCGAAAATTATGAACCTCGAAAATAAGAGAGTGCAAGATGGTGTCAATCAAACCATCTTTGTTTGAACATTGAAAATAAGAGAGTGCAAGAGTAAGAAGACACAATGGTGTCAAGGCATTGGCGATAAATATACATAAACTTTAAAGGGCCCAATCGGGTTTGAACCGATGACCTCTTGATCTGCAATCAAATGCTCTACCACTGAGCTATGGACCCTTCAAAAATTACTTTAGACCTTTTTTTTTTGTTCTATAATATTTAAATTTTCAATCAAAACCAAAAAAAAAAGGATGATACTCTTTTTAATTTTCGCTTAGTTAATTATTTAAAAATAATATCATGATTTTTTTTACTTTTACTTCCTATCCTTTCCAACCTTACATATTTTTATTTGTTTCATAATCAATATATTTTATCAAATTTAACTAATCCAAGTCATTCTCACTCGTTACCACTTAGCTCTCTATTTGGCCAATTAGTTGGATTCATTTTACTTGATCTAAATTCTGTAGCTTGCTTCTAAAACATTAAGACGTTGACCTAAGCAAGCTCACTATAAATTAAATTTCAAATACATTGAAATATATATAATAATAACTACTAATACTGTAATTATACTTAGCATATAAATTTCTAAATTTTTTATAGCCTAATGTTTGCATCTGTTGTAAAACCATATGAGAGATTGTTTTTGAACCAGAGTAAAGAAGGGATTGAGTTGCATCAAATGAAGTTGAACTAGTCTGAACCGACAGAATTGGCTCAAAGCCTTGAGTATTTAGATGAACAAGACCAACTCAAACCATAAATTTACTAGTATAGATCAAATCACTTAACGATGGAGATTAAGTAGCATATAGCACTTAAAACCCAAATTAATAGCAGAGTGAGTGATGAATCGACCAAGATTGACCCATAGCAGGCCAAGCAATGCTTCACTAGGGCAAACAAACTCGCTCCTGTGATTCCTCATGCACGAGCGAGTGAGTGATAATGACAATGTTAATTTTCACTCTACTCTATCCAAAATATTAGAATTATATCGCAAATTTTCAATAGTATGTAGATCTTAATCTCCTCTTTATTTTAGTACTAAAACACTCGATTTTTATGAATAAATGATGGAGAAATAACAACTACAAGTAGGCATGCTTATTGGGCAGTGTTGCCCATGGGCGACATTATTTGGACAATGTGTCGTATTGGGCCACCTTTTAGTGCTTAAATGTCATGCCTGTCACGGAATGACCACGGTCCATAGCCCACAGCCCATCTTTTGTGCAACCTTGAAAATAAGAGAGTGCTGAGCATGGAAGCGGGTGTGCACTAGAAGCGAAAAAGTTGGTACCGACAGTTATAAAACCATCTTTGTTTGAACGTTGAAAATAAGAGAGTGCAAGAGTAAGAAGACAAGATGGTGTCGATAATTATGAACCTTGAAAATAAGAGAGTGCATGATGGTGTCAATCAAACCATCTTTGTTTGAACCTTGAAAATAAGAGAGTGCAAGAGTAAGAAGACACAATGGTATCAAGGCACTGGCGATTTATATACATGAACTTTAAAAGGCCCAATCAGGTTTGAACCGATGACCTCTTGATCTGCACTCAAATGCTCTACCGCTGAGCTATGGACCCTTCAAAAATTACTTTAAACCTTTTTTTATTGTTCTATAATATTAAAATTTTCAATCAATCAAAACCAAAAAAAAAAAGATGATACTCTTTTTAATTTTCGCTTAGTTAATTATTTAAAAATAATATCATGATTTTTTTTACTTTTACTTCCTATCCTTTCCAACCTTACATATTTTTATTTGTTTCATAATCAATATATTTTATCAAATTTAACTAATCCAAGTCATTCTCACTCGTTACCACTTAGCTCTCTATTTGGCCAATTAGTTGGATTCATTTTACTTGATCTAAATTCTGTAGCTTGCTTCTAAAACATTAAGACGTTGACCTAAGCAAGCTCACTATAAATTAAATTTCAAATACATTGAAATATATATAATAATAACTACTAATACTGTAATTATACTTAGCATATAAAATTCGAAATTTTTTATAGCCTAATGTTTGAATCTGTTGTAAAACCATATGAGAGATTGTTTTTGAACCAGAGTAAAGAAGGGATTGAGTTGCATCAAATGAAGTTGAACTAGTCTGAACCGACAGAATTGGCTCAAACCCTTGAGTATTTAGATGAACAAGACCAACTCAAACCATAAATTTACTAGTATAGATCAAATCACTTAACGATGGAGATTAAGTAGCATAAAGCACTTAAAACCCAAATTAATGGCGGAGTGAGTGATGAATCGACCAAGATTGACCCATAGCAGGCCAAGCAATGCTTCACTAGGGCAAACAAACTCGCTCCTGTGATTCCTCATGCACGAGCGAGTGAGTGATAATGACAATGTTGATTTTCACTCTACTCTATCCAAAATATTAGAATTATATCGTAAATTTTCAATCGTATGTAGATCTTAATCTCCTCTTTATTTTAGTACTAAAACACTCGATTTTTTATGAATAAATGATGGAGAAATAACAACTACAAGTAGGCATGCTTATTGGGCAGTGCTGCCCATGGGTGACATTATTTGGACAATGTGCCGTGCTGGGCCACCTTTTAGTGCTTAAATGCCATGCCTGTCATGGAATGACCACGGTCCATAGCCCACAGCCCATCTTTTGTGCAACCTTGAAAATAAGAGAGTGCTGAGCATGGAAGCGGGTGTGCACTAGAAGCGAAAAAGTTGGTACCGACAGTTATAAAACCATCTTTGTTTGAACCTGCGAAAACGTTGGTACCGACAGTTATAAAATCATCTTTGTTTGAACGTTGAAAATAAGAGAGTGCAAGAGTAAGAAGACAAGATGGTGTCGATAATTATGAACCTTGAAAATAAGAGAGTGCATGATGGTGTCAATCAAACCATCTTTGTTTGAACCTTGAAAATAAGAGAGTGCATGAGTAAGAAGACACAATGGTGTCCAGGCACTGGCGATTTATATACATGAACTTTAAAGGGCCCAATCAGGTTTGAACCGATGACCTCTTGATCTGCACTCAAATGCTCTACCGCTGAGCTATGGACCCTTCAAAAATTACATTAAACCTTTTTTTATTGTTCTAGAATAAATATTTAAATTTTAAATCAAAACTAAAAAAAAAGGATGGTACTCTTTTTAATTTTCGCTTAGTTAATTATTTAAAAATAATATCATGATTTTTTTTACTTTTACTTCCTATCCTTTCCAACCTTACATATTTTTATTTGTTTCATAATCAATATATTTTATCAAATTTAACTAATCCAAGTCATTATCCCTCTAGCTCTCTATTTGGCCAATTAGTTGGATTCATTTTACTTGATCTAAATTATGTAGCTTGCTTCTAAAACATTAAGACGTTGACCTAAGCAAGCCAACTATAAATTAAATTTTAAATACATTGAAATATATATAATAATAACTACTAATACTGTAATTATACTTAGCATATAAAATTCTAAATTTTTTATAGCCTAATGTTTGCATCTGTTGTAAAACCATATGAGAGAATCTTTTTGAACCAGAGTAAAGAAGGGATTGAGTTGCATCAAATGAAGTTGAACTAGTCTGAACCGACAGAATTGGCTCAAACCCTTGAGTATTTAGATGAACAAGACCAACTCAAACCATAAATTTACTAGTATAGATCAAATCACTTAACAATGGAGATTAAGTAGCATAAAGCACTTAAAACCCAAATTAATGGCGGAGTGAGTGATGAATCGACCTAGATTGACCCATAGCAGGCCGAGCAATGCTTCACTAGGGCAAACAAACTCGCACGTGTGATTCCTCATGCACGAGCGAGTGAGTGATAATGACAATGTTGATTTTCACTCTCCTCTATCCAAAATATTAGAATTATATGGTAAATTTTCAATCATATGTAGATCTTAATCTCCTTTTTATTTTAGTACTAAAACACTCGATTTTTATGAATAAATGATGGAGAAATAACAACTACAAGTAGGCATTCTTATTGGGCAGTGCTGCCCATCGGCGACATTATGTGGATAATGTGTCGTGTTGGGCCACCTTTTAGTGCTCAAATGTCGTGCCTGTCACGGCATGACCACGCTCCACAGCCCACAGCCCATCTTTTTTGAACCTTGAAAATAAGAGAGTGCTGAGCATGGAAGCGGGTGTGCACAAGAATCGAAAATGTTGGTCCGACAGTTATAAAATCATCTTTGTTTGAACGTTGAAAATAAGAGAGTGCAAGAGTTAGAAGACAAGATGGTGTCGATAATTATGAACCTTGAAAATAAGAGAGTGCTCAAACCGTCTTTGTTTGAACCTTGAAAATAAGAGAGTGCAAGAGTAAGAAGACACAATGGTGTCAAGGCACTGGCGATAAATATACATGAACTTTAAAGGGCCCAATCGGGTTTGAACCGATGACCTCTATATCTGCAGTCAAATGCTCTACCACTGATTTATAGACCCTTCAAAAATTACTTTAAACCTTTTTTTATTGTTCTATAATATTTAAATTTTCAATCAAAACTAAAAAAAATGGATGATACTCTTTTTAATTTTCGCTTAGTTAATTATTTAAAAATAATATCATGATTTTTTTTACTTTTACTTCCTATCCTTTCCAACCTTACATATTTTTATTTGTTTCATAATCAATATATTTTATCAAATTTAACTAATCCAAGTCATTATCCCTCTAGCTCTCTATTTGGCCAATTAGTTGGATTCATTTTACTTGATCTAAATTATGTAGCTTGCTTCTAAAACATTAAGACGTTGACCTGAGCAAGCTAACTATAAATTAAATTTTAAATACATTGAAATATATATAATAATAACTGCTAATACTGTAATTATACTTAGCATATAAAATTCTAAATTTTTTATAGTCGAATGTTTGCATCTGTTGTAAAACCATATGAGAGATTGTTTTTGAACCAGAGTAAAGAAGGGATTGAGTTGCATCAAATGAAGTTGAACTAGTCTGAACCGACAGAATTGGCTCAAACCCTTGAGTATTTAGATGAACAAGACCAACTCAAATCATAAATTTACTAGTATAGATCAAATCACTTAACGATGGAGATTAAGTAGCATAAAGCACTTAAAACCCAAATTAATGGCGGAGTGAGTGATGAATCGACCTAGATTGACCCATAGCAGGCCGAGCAATGCTTCACTAGGGCAAACAAACTCGCTAATGTGATTCCTCATGCACGAGCGAGTGAGTGATAATGACAATGTTGATTTTCACTCTCCTCTATCCAAAATATTAGAATTATATAGTAAATTTTCAATCATATGTAGATCTTAATCTCCTCTTTATTTTAGTACTAAAACATTCAATTTTTCTGAATAAATGATGGAGAAATAACAACTACAAATAGGCATTCTTATTGGGCAGTGCTGCCCATCGACGACATTATGTGGACAATGTGTCGTGCTGGGCCACCTTTTAGTGCTCAAATGTCGTGCCTGTCACGGCATGACCACGGTCCATAGCCCACAGCCCATCCTTTTTTGAACCTTGAAAATAAGAGAGTGCTGAGCATGGAAGCGGAGCGAAAATGTTGGTACTGACAGTTATAAAACCATCTTTGTTTGAACGTTGAAAATAAGAGAGTGCAAGTGTAAGAAGACAAGATGGTGTCGATAATTATGAACCTTGAAAATAAGAGAGTGCAAGATGGTGTCAATCAAACCATCTTTGTTTGAACCTTGAAAATAAGAGAGTGCAAGAGTAAGAAGACACAATGGTGTCAAGGCACTGGCGATAAATATACATGAACTTTAAAGGGCCCAATCGGGTTTGAACCGATGACCTCTTGATTTGCAGTCAAATGCTCTACCACTGATTTATAGACCCTTCAAAAATTACTTTAAACCTTTTTTTATTGTTCTATAATATTTAAATTTTCAATCAAAACTAAAAAAAATGGATGATACTCTTTTTAATTTTCGCTTAGTTAATTATTTAAAAATAATATCATGATTTTTTTTACTTTTACTTCCTATCCTTTCCAACCTTACATATTTTTATTTGTTTCATAATCAATATATTTTATCAAATTTAACTAATCCAAGTCATTATCCCTCTAGCTCTCTATTTGGCCAATTAGTTGGATTCATTTTACTTGATCTAAATTATGTAGCTTGCTTCTAAAACATTAAGACGTTGACCTGAGCAAGCTAACTATAAATTAAATTTTAAATACATTGAAATATATATAATAATAACTACTAATACTGTAATTATACTTAGCATATAAAATTCTAAATTTTTTATAGCCTAATGTTTGCATCTGTTGTAAAACCATATGAGAGATTATTTTTGAACCAGAGTAAAGAAGGGATTGAGTTGCATCAAATGAAGTTGAACTAGTCTGAACCGACAGAATTGGCTCAAACCCTTGAGTATTTAGATGAACAAGACCAACTCAAACCATAAATTTACTAGTATAGATCAAATCACTTAACGATGGAGATTATGTAGCATAAAGCACTTAAAACCCAAATTAATGGCGGAGTGAGTGATGAATCGACCTAGATTGACCCATAGCAGGCCGAGCAATGCTTCACTAGGGCAAACAAACTCGCTAATGTGATTCCTCATGCACGAGCGAGTGAGTGATAATGACAATGTTGATTTTCACTCTACTCTATCCAAAATATTAGAATTATATCGTAAATTTTCAATCGTATATAGATCTTAATCTCCTCTTTATTTTAGTACTAAAACATTCAATTTTTCTGAATAAATGATGGAGAAATAACAACTACAAGTAGGCATTCTTATTGGGCAGTGCTGCCCATCGACGACATTATGTGGACAATGTGTCGTGTTGGGCCACCTTTTAGTGCTCAAATGTCGTGCCTGTCACGGCATGACCACGGTCCATAGCCCACAGCCCATCCTTTTTTGAACCTTGAAAATAAGAGAGTGCTGAGCATGGAAGCGGAGCGAAAATGTTGGTACTGACAGTTATAAAACCATCTTTGTTTGAACGTTGAAAATAAGAGAGTGCAAGAGTAAGAAGACAAGATGGTGTCGATAATTATGAACCTTGAAAATAAGAGAGTGCAAGATGGTGTCAATCAAACCATCTTTGTTTGAACCTTGAAAATAAGAGAGTGCAAGAGTAAGAAGACACAATTGTGTCAAGGCACTGGCGATAAATATACATGAACTTTAAAGGGCCCAATCGGGTTTGAACCGATGACCTCTTGATCTGCAGTCAAATGCTCTACCACTGAGCTATAGACCCTTCAAAAATTACTTTAAACCTTTTTTAATTGTTCTATAATATTTAAATTTTCAATCAAAACTAAAAAAAATGGATGATACTCTTTTTAATTTTCGCTTAGTTAATTATTTAAAAATAATATCATGAATTTTTTTACTTTTACTTCCTATCCTTTCCAACCTTACATATTTTTATTTGTTTCATAATCAATATATTTTATCAAATTTAACTAATCCAAGTCATTATCCCTCTAGCTCTCTATTTGGCCAATTAGTTGGATTCATTTTACTTGATCTAAATTATGTAGCTTGCTTCTAAAACATTAAGACGTTGACCTGAGCAAGCTAACTATAAATTAAATTTTAAATACATTGAAATATATATAATAATAACTACTAATACTGTAATTATACTTAGCATATAAAATTCTAAATTTTTTATAGCCTAATGTTTGCATCTGTTGTAAAATCATATGAGAGATTATTTTTGAACCAGAGTAAAGAAGGGATTGAGTTGCATCAAATGAAGTTGAACTAGTCTGAACCGATAGAATTGGCTCAAACCCTTGAGTATTTAGATGAACAAGACCAACTCAAACCATAAATTTACTAGTATAGATCAAATCACTTAACGATGGAGATTAAGTAGCATAAAGCACTTAAAACCCAAATTAATGGTGGAGTTAGTGATGAATCGACCTAGATTGACCCATAGCAGGCCGATCAATGCTTCACTAGGGCAAACCAACTCGCTCATGTGATTCCTCATGCACGAGCGAGTGAGTGATAATGACAATGTTGATTTTCACTCTCCTCTATCCGAAAAATTAGAATTAGATGGTAAATTTTCAATCATATGTAGATCTTAATCTCCTCTTCATTTTAGTACTAAAACACTCGATTTTTATGTATAAATGATGGAGAAATAACAACTACAAATAGGCATGCTTATTGGGTAGTGCTGCCCATGGGCGACATGAGTCGTGCCCAATCGAGCTGTGCCTAACATGACATTATGTGGACAATGTGTCGTGCTGGGCCACCTTTTAGTGCTTACATGTCGTGCCTGTTACGGCATGACCTTGGTCCATACCCCACATCCCATCTTTTTTTGAAACTTGAAAATAAGAGAGTGCTAAGCATGGAAGCGGGTGTGCACAAGAAGCGAAAAAGTTGATACTGACAGTTATACAACCATCTTTGTTTGAACCTTGAAAATAAGAGAGTGCTGAGCATGGAAGCAGGTGTGCACAAGAAGCGAAATAGTTGGTATCGTTACCTATAAAACCATCTTTGTTTGAACCTTGAAAATAAAAGTGCAAGAATAAGAAGACAAGATTGAGTTAGTAATTATGAACCTTGAAAATAAGATAGTGCAAGATGGTGTCTATCAAACCATATTTGTTTGAACCTTGAAAATTAGAGAGAGCAAGATTAAGAAGACAAGATGGTGTCAAGGGACTTTTAATTTCCACTTAGTTAATTATTTAAAAAATGATATCATATTTTTTTTACTTTTACTTTATATCCTTTGATATCATATTTTTTTTACTTTTACTTTATATCCTTTCCTTTACATATTTGGCCCATTTTACTTGATCTAAATTCTGTAACTTGCTTCTAAAACATTAAGACGTGGCCTAAGCAAGCTAACTATAAATTAAATTTTAAAAACATAGAAATATATAGAATAATAACTACTAATACTGTAATTATACTTAGCATATAAAATTTTAATTTTTTTATAGCCTAATGTTTGCATTTGTTAGCATATAAAATTCTAATTTTTTTATAGCCTAATGTTTGCATTTATTGTAAAACCATAATAGAGATTGTTTTTGAACCAGAGTAAAGAAGGGATTTGAGTTGTATCAAATAAAGTTGAACTAGTCTATGCCGATAGAATTGGCTCAAACCCGCGAGTATTTAGATGAACTATACCAACTCAAACCATAAATTAACTAGAATAGATCAAATCACTTAACGATGAAGTTCTAAAAAAAAATCACTTAACAAGTTGTGCCTAGCACGACATTATGTGGACGTATCATGCTGGGCCACCTTTTAGTGCTCTCATGTCCTGCCAGCACGACATGACCACGATGCATAACTTACAGCCCATTGTATAGGCATACTGGAATTTAAAAGTGTGAAGGATGACATTATCTCTTAAATAGAAAAGGATGAAACTTTTTTCTAAAACTTCTCTAAGTGGGACTAAAAACCTTCTCTCCAACCTTTCAAATTTTTCTCTAAAACTCCAAGCCTTTAATATTTAAAATTAAAAAAATTTCATTCTATTAAAATTACCGTAAACTTATTAGTTATAATTTTATTAATGAGTATTTTAGTTATTATTCATATGTATTATTTTATTAAAAGGCCTAGTAGCCTGAGCCCAATGAAGCACTAGAGCACATTATGCATTGAAAAATTAAGGATATCTCTAAGATTACATGTGAGAATTGGATGAAATTTGTTATGTGATATCTAGAGAGATTTGTTTAGTATTAGCTGTCTAGATTTCTTGAAAATGCCTAGACAAGATAATTGTCACCACCCAAGTTGGATCCATGTCCAACCCGACTACAAATCAGATCTCCTTTGCCATCAGAGTCGAACAACCCCGGGTGGAAGTTAGATGATCCTCCAAGAGGTGCGTATGAAGGGGAAGTTCCATGGGTGTCCCTTCAGCGAGATTTAAAATCTCTTTGTTCAGCAGAGAAGGGGGAAGGAGTTGGGAATGAAAGCATAGAAGTGAAGGTAGAAAGCAACATTTCTACAGGTAGAGGAAGACAGATTGAGAGATAGAGAGTTTGAGATTGTATTCATCTCTATTTCGGCGGGGAGGGTTTTAACTGGAGCTTTAGAAATAAAGTATTCCGTAAATTGGAAACTAATAACTATGGAAAAGAAAAATGGTGGGCTAGGTGTTCTTGACATTCGCATACATAATGATGTTAGATTGGGCTCTTGGCTGTGAAAATTGATAACAGGAAATCATTCAACATGGGCTAAGATCGTGCAATGGAAATATTTCAGGAGGAAAAATTAGTTTATGGACAAGGGCACTGCAGGATGGTCGAGCACCTGGCGGGCTATTGCAAACCTAAAAGAGGTATTTATATGCAGTCTAGAATATGAAATTGGAGATGGGGCTGATATAAGTTTTTGATTTGAGCCATGCACAATTTCAAAAGGATGGCAGATGCCCACAAAGAGATTTTCTTAGCAACTGAATAATCAAATACAACAATTTCTCAATTGGCTAGGTGGGAAGATGGTATTTTCAAAGGTTGGGCAGTAGATGTAAATAATGAAATTTCTTCAATAGCTATGGAGAGATTGGTGAAGGAAATAAACAAATCCAATGGAGATGGACAAAAAATAAGAGTTTCTATGTACCATCTTATGAAGGAGTCGGATATCAAGGACTCTGCAGGTTGTATCTTATGGAAACCAAGGCTACCAATTAAAATCAATTTCTTTAACTGGTTAATGAGAAATGATAAATTGCATACCAAAATATGTTTGGTATGTAAGGGCATTATGGTTGATGAAAAGTGTAGTTTATGTAAAGAAGAAGTTGAAACTCGAGATCATTTGTTCTATCATTGTCCTTACACAGAGAATGGATGGTACATATATTTACAACTACTGCAAGTGGAGCTATACAATCTCACATATACCATGGGCCACAAAGGAAAATGAGAAAATAAAAATATTGGAGATTAGCCAACTAGCAGTATGGCAGTGGAGTGTATGGGGTGAGAGAAATAAGAGATGTTTCATGGGAATTTCAAAAACAACAAGAAGTCTAGCTATACAGGCAGCCGCCACTGCTTTCACTTTTTTCATATCTCATAAACCACCATAGAGCTTTAAATGTTTTGATGCAATATGTTTTCAGGGGGGTGTTGCCTGAGTGCATGCTTTACTTTACTCACTTTTATTTTTTTTCTCTTTTCTTTTTCTTCTCTTTCTAAGTTTAATGTTTTTATTTTCCCTTTTGGGATGATATACTGTATTATTTCAGAATTGTGAAATGAATGCAATATCTTTTTTTCAAAAAAAAACTAAATAAAAATTAATCACACTCTTTTTAATTTTGGCTTAGTTAAAGTGCAATTTTATTTTTTTTATTATTTAAAAATGACTTCATATTTTTATTTTTTTATAATCAACATATTTTATGAAATTCTAGTAATCTAAGTCCCTATCACTTTGCTACCACTTGCCAATGATCTATTTAGCCAATTAGTTGGATTCATTTTACTTGTTCTAAATTCTGTAGCTTTGCTTCTAAAACATTAAGAAGTTGACCTAATAAGCTAACTAGAAATAAAATTTTAAAATCATAAATTTTTAGCATATAAAATTATACTTAGCATATAATGTTCTAAAATTTATATATAATAAATAGTACTAATGGTATAATTATATAATTATACTTAGCATATAAAATTTTAAAATTTTTATAGCCTAATGTTCGGCAAAACCATAAGAGAGACTGTTTGAACAAGAGTAAAGAAGAGATTGAGTTGCATCAAATGAACTTGAACTAGTCTAAATCTATAGAATTGACTAAACTCATGAGTATTTTGATGAACTAGACCAACTCAAACTATAATCTATAAATCTATTATAGAAAACCAACATGTTATTTTTTTAATGAAAGCAACATAGAAATAATATATTTTAAAAATAATATTTTATTAACTTTTTCTACATTTGTCTTAAAATTATAATGGATGACCTTTTAAGGAGATATCATGGGCTAAATTTTATAATATCACTTATAAGGTAGAGGTGGTAGGATTTCTTGATCATAATTAAGGATTAAGATACCACCCAAGGTATGCGTTATATCCTGCCGAGCTCAACCTGACATGATAGTGATTATACTGCTAGGTGTCCAATTAATTGCCTACCAGGGCAATAGTTACATATCTATTATATTATATATATATATTTCTCCTCACTACTTCATCCCACACTCCCAAATAAACTTAAATAATCTTATGCTTACATCTCAGCACAAAATGGGAGATACTTATTAAACATTAGGATTTATTAAGTTTATTTACAAGCAGACTTCACTGGAAGTTTCTCTGTCAGTTTCCTCCCCTTACTTCCTGATAAAGTCCATCAACTTGTTCCTGAAATAATCAATCTGATTCAGTTAAAAGAGAGAATAAATCTATAATAAGAAATTAAACAGGAGAAAGATTAAGTTAATATTGGTTGTAATGTGATTCAGTAATATTTCAACTAATATTACTTTCATACCAAACATGCCCTAGTCAGTAATAAAGAGCTTAACATGTGGAGAAGTGTTTCTACTTTTATTTCATTGTTAAATTTGTATATTTCAACAACTCTTCTTACCTTGAAATATTTGAGCAACTGTGGCCGCTTTAGCTTAAAGGTTGGAGTGATCAAATCCCTCTCAATGTCAAATGGCCTCGGTTCCAGATGAACTGCCTTCAACATCTCAAATCCCTTAAGCTGATGGCAGTGGCAAGAACAGATCTCATGCTAATTAGTCAAGCAGATTGATTTAACTCAAATCAAATGAACAGATCATTTTCAGCATACTTGATATTTCCTGCCAGTCTTGTTGAGCTCCTCCAGGATATAATTCCTTGCCTTGGGATGTCGGCAGAGCTGCTCAAAGTCGGGAACAATCACATCGTTGGCCGCTGCCCATTCCTCCAGTGGCTTCTTTTCAGGAACAGCAACACCCACAAGGAAGGACTCAAGGCTGTTTCCATACACCCAAACCTGCATTGACAGTTTGATCGTTCTCACAATGTATTCATGCTCTGCATTTAACTATGATTTGGGCATTTATACTGCTCATGTACCGATGTGATGAGAGGAGACTGCATATATGTGTTTTCAAGAACCTCCACAGCAACGTATTCTCCTTGAGACAGTTTGAAAATGTTCTTTTTCCTGTCTATGATCTTCATTGCACCGTTCGGTTGCCATTCTCCAATATCACCTGCCAAAAGGACAAGTATACATATTGGTCTTTAATTTCCAATCCCCGATTGATTGTGTTGATTGCTTGATGAACAAGTACTCCTACCTGTATGAAACCAACCATCAACGAGAACTTCACTTGTGAGGTCTGGCCGCTTATGGTAACCAGAGAACAATGTGTTTCCCCTCAAGCAAATCTCTCCTCGAGGTTTGTTTGAGTTTGCATCGTATCCCATTTCGGGCATTGACTCGAGTTTTGCCTCTATCGGTGCGATGGGCACTCCGACCGTGCCGATCATGGAGTATACATTCGCTATGCAAGTGAAGCAGCCAGAACAACTTTCTGTAAGACCTATATGTATCCGGTTGGATGTAAGAAAATTTCCACACCAAAACTTCCATAATTATGTGGTTGAAAGGAGTTTGTTATATTCAAACCGTATCCTTGTATGAACACACTGCAGGTGGTGACCCTGAGAAACTCTTCCACATGCTTTTGTATTGGGGCTGCTCCAGAAATCATCATCCGCACTCGCCCCCCAATAACTTGCCTTATCTGCAGCAGTGATCCAACTAGTATTCAGATGAATGAAGAGCTAATTTGTTACCTAAATTAAGCTAATATTGTTTGTTCAGTGGATGCTGACTTTGTTGAAGATTAGTCTGTCAAAGAAAGGCGATGCTTCATCCTGCTTCAGCCCTCTCTTCAGGTTGCTCAATTTGCTGAGGCAAGAAAGGACGACAGAATTATGTCATATTATATCTCATCTTACTATCATACACATTAACCTAATTTAAGGAAATCAAAATGATTCATCAAGAGTATCGCAATTAGTATGTTCCAAGTACATACTAGTCATAAGCGTACTGGAACAGCTTCTTTGACACCAGTCCTCCGGATGAAATTTTCTGGTTGATCCCTTCCATTCACAAGATTGTAAAAATAGTCAGAGTATAATTACAATCTACATGTTTTTGTTTATTCAGCTATGAGCAAGTTAATTTCTCAGCTCAACCAAAAAAGCTCCAAGAGAGTCAAATGAAGTCAGTGATCGCTGTAGGCTCATACCCATGTATATGCGATCGTAAACTCGTGGAACGCCACAAAACAGTGTGGGTTTTAACTCTTGAATGTCCTCCATCAAGTGCCTGACATCCTTCAGTTTTCAGAAAACAAAACCATAAGTTACTACCATGAAATGAGGTAGTGAGATATGCAAGATCTCCTACCCCTTGCCAAAATCCGATGGAGGCACCCTTGTAGATGCAGTAGTTCTCAAATATCTGATCAAAGACATGCGCCAGTGGAAGGAATGAAAAGTATGAATCTTCTTCAGTCACCTAAGAATGAAAACAGATATAGTTCTGAGATGATAAATCAACCATAATATGCTTAGGGGTGAAACATCTTCAGTAGATGCATTTTCATTCCAAAAGAAAAAGAAGAAGATGACAAGGTCTTACCACTTTATCTGTCTCTTGAAGCATATATTCATTGTTAATGACCTCAGCTATGATTGCCCTGTTTGTCAGTATGACACCCTTTGGTTCTCCAGTTGTTCCACTGGTGTACATTATTGTGCAAATGTCTTCCTTCTTCTTAGGTGGTACATTGCAGGTCACATTTCCCTAAAAGAATAAGATAAAAATGATTTTGTAAAAGTCTAATCCTATCCTATTTAGTGTTCTAATAACAGTATACAGATATGTAGCACCATCTGCAATATTAGATCAGAGATGAAACTTTGATAAGAAATAAGCTTCCTTCTTGCATGCATTACCAGCTAATAAAATAGCAACAACTACTGAAAATAGGATGATTAAGAATAATGAAATAACTAATTGATTAATTTGTGATGCAGAATTAGATGCTGATTGATATGTTTGGTAGTTTATTTACAGAAAGAAAAACAACAACAGCTAGAGAAGGGCTTCATACCAAGGAAACAAATTCTTTCCAGGAAAAGCAAGATATTCCAGCCTCTTCAGCTTCCCTTTTCTGCTCATCAGTTACCAACCCAAAGCTGACAATGGCTGCATTATGTTTTAGTGTCAATCATAATAATTCCTAAATAAGGATATGGGAGGATTAAAAAGAAGAAAAAATTCAAGAAATTATGTTTGTCATACTCTTAAGATGCATGGCACATTTTGGAAGGCACACCAGTATCTGAGATGAAAGAGGAAAAACTATGAGCTAAATATCAGTTGAAACAGATTCAGTGACATTAACATGTGCTCATTTAGTTCAAAAGACACAAAAATGATCAGCTTTACAGGGAGCTTGATTAAGTTTGCTATGTGAAAACTACTAGCTGAGCATTCAGCAGGGGCATTGAAATGTTCAGCTTACAGAGGGTATCTTGTTTTCCTGCACAAATGCTGTTGAGACTTCTGCATGGTTGATAATAAATTCTACTGCATTTGGACCTGCACTACAAGGGAAATGATTAATAAAAGGCAAAAAAAAAATTCTGTGATAACAAATGAAAACTAGATTATTCATTGTCCATTTGATAAGGAAATAACAAACATCTAAAATTCTTGTAGTTGGTCAAAACCAAGTAAAGCAAATATGTATCAACCTACCAAGACTATCATATAATGGCACATAGCAGATTCCTTGGCTGTTGCAGGCCTGCCAAAAAAAAGTTCATGATTCAGAAACCTTGTTAATATAATTTAAGAAATAAGTTTTCATGTTCATGATGAAATATAAGATTTAACAACTTTTAAGGAAAAAATTCACAAGCTCCTTGCACGGTATTATAACCAAGAATTTTCTTAAATAGAGATTTTGAATCATGAAGAACACAGTACTGATGCCAGAAACCTTCAGCAAGCAACATCCCAAGTTATTTACTAGAAATAGTCCTCAATAGTTGGTGGCATTCCCATGAGGAGAGGTGCCCTATATATCTAAGAAACCTTCAGAACTTTAAATCATGTATCAATAAGGGATGAACAGTGAAATATCCTGAAAAGGCTCAGGACTCTCCTTCTTTTAGGTGATTGTAGGATAAATTTTCTTAAAAACAATACCTAACAACAGAAAAGAAGGGGGAGCCCTCCTTTGAGGAATATTTACTCTCTCGTTGGCTAAGGATGGTAATAATGCATAAATAAGCAGATAGGCCGGCTAGAGTGGTCCTTAATAAATCTAAAAATGGCTCCAAGTTACATGGAAGTAAAGAGAGCATACCAGCATGGCTATCACCCATTCAGGGCAGTTGGATCCATATATTCCACAGCGATCTCCCTGAAAAAGAAAACAGTAGACTTGATAAAATTCCTTCAGGCCAAATGCATTTGTTCTCCCCCACATCTGCCTGCGTTAACGAAGAAACTGTAGCAAACCTAGGTTAACTTTATCCTCACCGGATCAACACCCAATTGTCGAAGGGCGGATCCAATTTTTAGAGCCACTTGGTGGACCTCCTCGTATGTTTGCCACATATAAACCCCTGCCTGCAAATTTCAATGACTACACATAAACTGTAGCAAACTGTGTTTGTAACAGATTGTTTCTGTACACAATGAAGAGAACCCAGCTGCGAAACCGTTACCTTTCTTTCAATGACTTCACGGCGACCGAGCATTTGGTTCCGGGGGTACCTCTCGACGGAGCCACTGCAAGAGATTAAGCATGTTATGAAAAGAAAAGGGAGTTTAACTCCAACCAAACAAGAAAACTTTTTGAACTTGACGAACTCCAAAAGACTGCACCTGAAGAATTCCCACGGAGACTCCATTCCGGGGGGCGAGTCGAGGAGGCCATCTCTTGCGTAGATGCTCCGGTAGACCGGCCCCGACAAGGGCGTATTCTCCTCCACCTTAACCGCATAAACTTCCATGCTTTCTCGCTTATGCCGCCCTTGTGTGATGGGTGGGAGAAGCTCTCCACACGAGCTGCGTTGCCCAGAAGGAGCTGCTACAAAGATCGAGATGGGATCCAAGGAGGTAGCAGAAAGGCCAGTGATTAGTTGGCCGCATTTATGTTGCTCGGCTGTGGCTGGCAGCGGACTTGAATAATTAATAATGCAATCCAAGGACAAGCAGTAAGCATGAAGAAGAAGATGGGAAGAGAAGAGAATGGCTCGATCCACTGTTTTCTTTTCTTTTTTTGCAGCATTTATGAACTTAAAGACGCGACTTTTTGCCTGCAATAAATCCTGTCGAACTCATGGGAAATCATCGCTCACAAGGTCCTCGATCGAGGACAGCTTGCAGGAGGGAGGAAAAAAAAAAGTGTTACTGCATCAGCTACTTCCAATGATGATTTGATTTGTAATCCTGATACAAACATGATCGAAAATGTTCTCCTTACACGCACCGATCGAAATTTCTGCACTTCCAGTTATTATTAATCATCATAGATGCTGTAAATGCGCACGTATATAGATGATTTTGATGACTGCGCTGTAGTTTCATGGGGCAAGATCATTGAATGCATGACACATAGCATTCAAGTGAGAGCTGGAAATAAAAAAATGAGGTTATCAATGCAAAGAGTGCATGGTAGATGGATCAACGTATCCAGTAATTAAATAAGCTGTTAAAATTTGGTAGAAATAAGGTACTGAACAGTATAAGGCCTAATAAAATTTACTAGAGCTTTTGACCAGAAACCAAGTTTATTTTAATATTACCAGATATTGACCGATTTTTTAATAAAAAAAATTAAAGATCATCCAACCCGGCCGGTCCGCTGCCTCCCCTCGGTTCACCTTCCCTAGCTGGCTCCGCCCTCGGTTCACCTTCCGTCGCTGGCTCCGGTCTCCCGCCCGCCGCTAAGACCATCGTCCCTTTCCTCCGCCTCATCCTCGCGCGCCACTAAGACCGCTAAGGATTCATTTTTATGTTTTCTTTACTGACAAATAAATGCAGGCACTGAGGAGGAGCAGATAGAGATGGTGACCTACCTCGGTGAGATGATCCTTCAGGATGACATGAAAACTTACGTTGCAGAAAGAGCCTCTGATTCCCTGATCAAAATGGTCAGCAGTGGAAACGCTGTCATCAGAAAGAAAACATCCGAGGCGCTTGTTCAGACCTCATCACACCCCCCAATCGATGCCGGTGTCACTCCCATCATGGTCCAAGAAATTCTCCCGGCGGATCCACAACGAGCCATCAGACTCCAAGGAGGAGGCCGCCGCAATCCTCGCCGACATACTCGAAGCACGCGAGTAAGGATCGCGAGCAACGCTCTGGCGCTGGCCGCCTCCGATGCGGCGGTGCTCAACGCGATGAAGGAGCTCAATGGCTTGGCCCACAGCAGAAAGCACAACAAGGAGTGCATGCACGGCGTTGGGGTCATAAACTTGGTCATAGGATTTCTGCAGCACGAGAGCCCGAACGTCCGCTGCCATGCCATGGAGCTCTTGAGCTTGCTGGAGGAGGACGAAAATGGAAAGGTTCAAAATCTTTTCTCCGCCGAACATCTTCTGCTTAGACGACAAGTATTCATTGCTAAACGATGGGTTCAAATTTCAAACTTTTGCAGGTTATCGTTGCGAACACGAGAGCGCTCGCAAGAACAGTGAAGATGATGTCCGGTGACAACTCTTCCGAGCGGGGCAGGTAGATCGCCTACAACAATCGGGACGATTTTCGCGGTGATGAATGCAACGCTGGTTCTGACGTCAACGACGAAGCTGCCAGGGGATGAAGCTTAGAGAGGAAGAGGCGGTGAGGGGATGCAGGGATTGAAGATCGCAACGAGTGCGGCAGGATTGGCTGCGGCGGAGGGGACGATTGTCTTGGTGGCGAGCGGGAGACCGGAGCCAAGGACGAGCGAGGGAAGGTGAATCGAGCGGAGGCAGCGGACCGGCCGGGTTGGATGCTCTTTGATTTTTTTATTAAAAAACAGGTTAATATTTCCACGTGGCATATTGATCGGTCAGTTTTGGCAACAAAAAAATTGCGCAGTTATAGCTGGCAATATTAAAATAAACTTTGGTTGCTGCCGTCAAAAGCTCAAATTTACTAGGTTAGGTGTTGACATTTTGATAGATGCACTATTTAAAGAAGTAAATTTACAAGAAAGGTTTAATTTATAAGGCCTAATCGATGAGTTGACTTTATAAAATGAGGCTGATAGAGTATATCCAGGCTTCTTGACCTTTTTGTTTCCTTTCCCCCCTTCCAAAATCCAGAACCATCAAGCTCAGAGAAAGATCTGCAGGAAGAAATGGCAGTCATCACAGTGCGGTCCCCCATCTTCACTGCGTGCTCCCTGCTGATGAGCCTTCTCTTTGCTTACTCTGCATCGGTTCAGCTAAATGACCCAGGCAAAAATCAATCGGATCCTGATCATTAATTCCTCCATCGGCCATCTCATTCTGTGTTCTTCTATCTTTCCTTTTCAGACTGGTACTTTTGGTTCCCTCTCTACGGCCTTGCGCTCGGAGTCAATCTCCTGCAATTTGACTTCTTCCATAGAAGAGGCTTCAGCAATCAGGTGGCTTCGGTGGTCTTGTGGGCTGGGATTGTGCTGCTTGTCAAGGTGATCTCGGAGGGTTATGCCCGTGGGGCAGCAGGGATTTTGTCCCTGGACATGCATGAGAGGGTTGTGAGAGAAAAGCTTGGGAGTGGGCTGGTGGTCTTCTCCATGCTCCTTCACCTTAATGCTTCCAAGGAACGAGAAGGAGAACAGGTTGCAAGCTTTGCTGAATCTGGTAATTAACCCTGCTATATATTCTCTCCTTTGATTGTTCTTCATCAGAAATTTGGAGAAGTTATTTTTCAGGGATGGTGATGCTTGTGGCAGTGAGCGCTGGACTCACCCTCTACTTCTTCACTTTGGTTCAGAAGGACATCAGGTTCTGAGTCAAAATTGGCTTCCCACCAGAGTTTAATTTCTGAGTTGCAAAGCAAAAAAGAAAGAAGAAAGGTTGGATTTCAGAGTCAGATGTGGACTGCCAATGAACAAGTATGATGAATAAGAATAAAATCAGCAGGAGGCTCAAACAAAATTGATATATTACATTCTGCTTTTATGGTGCTTGTCTCTACTTTGCAGTAATAGGATTTCATCTTTTCTAAGGTGCTCTACTGCCACTATGACTTTGTGACTCAATTTATATTTAGAAAAGATCCTAGTGATTAAAGATTGGACTTAGCTCTATTAATGCTCTGGATCAGTAAGAACTGTGTATTCTTTGAAAGCACTAAACAATTCCAAACGTTTTCTCTGGCTCTGACTGCTAACACCACATCATCCGCATACATTAAATGATTCAAATAAAAAACTCTTCAATCCGAATGGCAAAATCCACCTATCTTTTAACATCTTTATCCAGAATACTTGACAGAAGCCGTTGCAAAACAATAAACAGGTAGGGAGAGATAGGGTCCCCCTTGCCCTACCCCTAAATCCACTTCTAGACCATCTTATGAGTACCATTTGCTTTACAAGAAAAACTAACGGAGGAAACAACACAAGCATAAATCCACTTGAAAGCCACTGAACTTAGAATGGGAGTGCCAAATGTATCAATATCATTGCAGCTAATAAATAATGGAATCAAAACTCAGTTAGAGCATGCTTTATTTACCCATGCTCTTATAGTCTGAGTTAGGGTTTATAGTGAAGGTTTGGTTCATTGGATTCAACTAGTTGCCACCTTCTCCTTCTTCCTCTTCACGCTTGGGCAATGGCGATGGTGACGGCAACATGGAGGGTGACAATGAAGTAAATTCCCAACATTACTACGACCAAAATACAACGAATTGGGCTGCAAATTTTAGACATACGTAGATCTCGACTTCTCTTCATTTTGATACCAAAATGCTCAATTTTTATAGAATATTAAATGGTACTCGAGGAAAATATATTTTGGAATTGGGATCAATGGAACGAGTAGATAGTCTCGATCATGTGGGATTTGTATTTTTTGCATTAAGGGTAATTGTGTAATAAATAATTATTTTGAAAGTTATATAAAATATGGAGGACTTATTTGTAAAAATCACATAGATTTTTTATATGGAAGATTTTGATATAAAAATTATACCATCAGATAGGATTTTCGGATCATAATTTGGATGTCGTTTGATTAGTCAAATTGTTAAATTAAGGATTGATCCAAAGGGACGGACTAGATCAGATCACTTAAAATGGATGACCCATATCTAGTCTCAATGAACCCAGAGTTGAACTGGGTTAATGGGTTAGTGGTAAATAGGTCAAGTGATGAAATCCGACCCGTTAACAACCCATTACTTATCCCTCTCCTTCCCCTTCCTCTCCCACTCGTGACTTTCTCTCTCTTCCTTTACTTATGCGGCGACTTCAAACCTCTCTTTGTCAGTGACATTCCAACTAGCTTCGGTAGAATTTTTCGACAAGATTTTAGACACAACTTCAGGTGAGCTAGGAGAACAAATTGGAACCATTATTTTTAAGTTTTGGTGGAGATTTGAGGGAGAAAATAGGAGAGAGGCGTCGGCAGTGATAATAGGGTCGTCGGAGCTTGCTCCGATTATGGGCTATTCTAACCATGGAACTTTGCAAACTTGATACCTATAGCTTTTCTTTGACGAGAGTTGTCCATTGGTACCTGGGTTGAGGGCTATTGGCTTTCGGTTGGTCGTCAGTGAGCCACAAATCCTAACTTAGGGATTTCACCTAAGTGAAGTTAATCGGTGAAATTGATCACATATGAGCTCTAAAATTAGGGAAAATATGATTTTTGGATTCCTAAGGAAAGAGCCTTCAATTGGTACCGATATTAGTGTTGATTGAAGAACTTCACCGATGAGGGTTCTGGCAATCTTTCCGGCGACTGTCCGGCGAACTCTCCGACAAACTCATATGTGGGATACGTATGACTAGGATGACAATATTGGTTCTGCTTAGAGCACAGTCACTGCAGTGGTGTTTTGTTAGCACTCGCATGGCCACCTAGATAGAGGGGGCATGGGATAAAGTGCTTGCTCGTTAGGATGGGAGGTTTAGATAACTCCTAGTCGATACCGATTCACTGGACTAGCTATGGGAACCAGATAGTGAGATCCAGTGGGCAACCAAGGGGGAAAAAGTATTTTGTTTTTATATTCTTGTGCTTCTACTTTGATCTGGGTACCTTATGATATATGATTCCTTCCCTTGAGATGATAGTTATCTGCAACAACTGTATTTTGATTATGTCAGTCCTGGATATAGTCTTATAGGACTCTTGATTATTCTTCTTGCATGATTATTACACCTAGATAGCCAGATTATTCTATTCATAAGATTTTGTAATTCTATGTTCTCGATTTTACATTATTTTCTATCAAACTCATTGGGTACAAGTGTACTCACCCCATAGGGGGACTTATTTTTATTTTTTAAGATAACAGCAGGAGAGGGACTCATAGATCGTGAAATGAGTAGTTAGGTACCCAACTTTTGAAAGGTAGAATAATATTACCTTATATTTTATGTAAATAGATATCTACTAGATAGACATTTTGTATATACTTATGTATGTGTCTAATTTTGTTTATAAAATATGTGTATATAAGCATTTTAGTGTACATAAGATCTGGTTTTGAGAATATATAGTGTTAGAGTTATATTGATCTGTTATCTAGGTTCTCTTCTTCCATAAATAAAGATGATCTTCCCCTCATCCGCATATGTCTAACTCATAATATAGTTCATAGGTATCAAGATTTTTGGTTTTCCTAGTTTAAGGAAGAAGAACTATATTACATAGTATAGTTCTTGTGATATGAAAGCACTTGATGTCTATTTGTATAAGATTGTCAGATAAGGCTAAAAGAATAAGATTGAAGTAAGATAGTAGATACACCCCAATGGTACCAACTAATTTATATGATACCGATAACTTTAGGATTTATTTGACTCCTGAGGTCAATACCCTAAGATCACCAAATTGTTGAATATGAGATGGTATTGTTCCCTGATTATAATTCAAGAGTAAGGGACGATAAAATCAATAAGAGTCAGGGGAATGAAACTTTACAATTTGACTATGTTCTCTAACCAAATTCTAGATATATAAAAAAGGAAGAAAAGTCCTTGGACTTTAGTTTGGTAATTGGGTATGATAGGAAAATAATTGGAGAGGATGTCTAAACTTCTTCTCAGCCTCAACTAGAAGAAAAGATATTTCCACTGTTGTAGCAATGATCGATTTTAAACATCCAATGCTGCATAAGGTATCAATATTCAAATTTTAATATTTCTGCATAGACGATCCTAAGTGATGCCTTATTGATACCAATAGTTAAATGACTCTCATATTTGGCAATAGGGAAGGAAAGATAGTTGTTGTACCTTAATACCCTTAAATGTTCAGTTTGGGCGGAAGTCTCAATCATAGAAATTTAGGAACTAAATCAAGAGGAATTTTGTGAATTTAGCTAGAAGAGTGGATCAGTCCATGTCATGCGGGTAGATGGGATCATATGATCAATAGATGAGTAAGATCAACTAAACTTAGACCACTTAGTTACTAAATTAGACAAGGAAATCATAGGAAAATACTTTCCCATAATTTCAGTGGGTTATCCCACATCAACATCAACCAGTAATAGACATAGAACTCTCGACAATAAGCTCTCTATAATCACACATGGAAGGCTCTAACGTCTAGGTATTCCTAGGTCAAGTTTCCAGCAATTACAATATAATTTAAGCACAATCAATATAGCCCAGAAGCACACAACAACAAGCAACCTTAATTTTATATTATTATTCCTCCACTATATATATATAATAAATAATGACTTATTGTTAAAAAAATAAATTCTTACTATTTATTTATAATGTTTATTGGAATAAAAAAATTATTAATCTATGATCTATACTTTATTATAATCTATGACTTGACAGTAGAGTCCTCAATTGTACTAGTTAGACTTTAAAAAAAGGTTATAGATTTAATAGTCATTGAGTGTCAAGCTCCAGAGATTTAGGAATGCATCTAGGCCACATTTAAGTTGATCTGTCATAAATGGACTAAAGTGAATAAATAATATGATATAGACCTATAAGGGTGAAGAATAGTTTTTACTATAAGTTATATTAGGCTAACGAGAGGTTCTAGAATTTTTTTAAAAAAAATTCAACTCCCAATCTTTGTTAAAGTTTGAGTTGACACTAAATTTAAAAATAGAGAAAAATTCTCTACTATTATTAAAGATAAAGTGAGAGGGGGAATAAAGTAATACTAATAAATGAAAAAAATAAAAAATTAGTTGAAAATGAAATATGCAAGTTGCTTTTTTTTGGAATATTTTGGAAATTATTTTTTGTAAGGAGAGAATGAATTTCCTAAATCCATGTCTTTTTTCTATAATACTTTTATTAATTTCATATATATATATATATATATGTATATATAAAAGAAAGAGTCTCCGTAGCAAGTCTTAAAGGATAAGTGAGAGGGCAATGCAAGTTGCTTACGCACTTCTGCATTCCTTTACGAAGTTGACAATGCTGAACATGGTGTGCTTCCCGTGTTCTTCCTCTTTCTCAGTGTCTTTGCTACTGCTCTTTATTGCTTGTTTTCCCTTCATCACCTTGCTCAACTTCACCTACAACTTCACCGGCTCCGACGGCATGCAAATCGCTGAAATCCTCAACCTGGAAGGCGACGTGTTACACCCTTGAAGGCGCAGGTGCGAGGGGCGTGCACGGGAGATGAAGCGCGCCTGACTTGGGGAGCAGGAACCCCGCATCCAAGTCCAACCGCACCACCATGGAGCTGCAGGAGGCAGCGAATACTTGCGAAGCTTGCAGCGTTCGAAGGAGCAGCCGCCAACACACGCGAACGCAGCTGCTGCGTTCGCCGGTCTGCAGGGATGCCATCGCCGCGAAGACGCCTTGGACGTACGATGATTAGGGAGGCACGATTAAGCCCCATCCCTCTTAATGAGGCATGGACGCCTGCCCTGTTCCGGAGTGCACGATGGGGCCGGACGACGCTCCATATGCGCGATTCGAAGAGAGGACTTCGGGAGCAAAAAGGGACGCCTTCGGGAGCAAAGAAGGGGTGCGGATTCCTTGGCAGCATCTCCACTCGGGGAGCGAGAGCAGCGACGAGAAGCGACTGCAGATTCCCTTGTTCTAGAGCGAACAGAGGAGCTCGAGCGGACCAGCGAAGAAGGAGGACGACTGCAGTCTCTCTGTTTCGGCACGAGCAGAGGAGTTCGAGCGTGCAGAGAGGTTCGAGCGAGCAAGGTGACGGGAGGCGACTTGTGCTTCCCATCCGTGGTTTCCGGTCGTCGGAGGGGACTGTCCCCGGCGGCCCTTTGTCTTGTAAAGCTTGTGCATAATATAGAGGTTGAAAGAGGTTTTAACGGTGCAGCGGAAGCTGCATACCTTTCCCCCTTGCATTGAAGAACTTGCTGTCTCCATTCGGTTCCGCCCCTAGCATCGGTGTTCGATCAATTTATCCGCAGCGTGCGCAGAGGAAGAAGAAGACGTCCGCAAGGCACACGTGAGGCTCACAACGTAGCAGCAGCGTTGTGCCGCACCTCCGAATCCCTTTTCGCAGCAAAAATTGGGACTGTTCTATTGGGGGTGTATCAGTTGGTATCAGAGCTTGATTCGGTGCTATGGCGGACGAACGAGAGGGAAGCCACACAATCGTTGAACGATTGCAAGCGCTAGAAAGGTGGATCGGAGCACCGGCGACACCAGGCAGTGGTCCCTCTTCGCAGACGACGATGCGTGACCGTCTCGAAGAGCTCTACGGATCGATGGAAATGCTGGCTACGGAGGTGGATTTCCTCCATGCAGAATTGGAGGTAGCTGTTACCATGGCGGAACAAGCGGCCGCAGCAGCAGAACAGGCAGCCGCAGTACAACAGCAGCGGGAGCGCGAGATGGAGGATCTGCGTTCCTTCCGCCGTGAGTTCGATGCTTTGCGTGCGGGGCTTCTCCATGCTCCAAGCGCTCAAGCTCCACCGCGACCGACGTCGCGCGTCCCGGAGCCTTCCACGTTCTTAGGAACTCGCGATGCGAAGAAGTTGGATAATTACATGTGGGATATGGAGCAGTACTTCACCTCCGCCCGCATTGATCTAGCCGACCAAGTTCCCATTGCCGCTGTTTATTTGATTGGCGATGCAAAGCTATGGTGGCGTCTCGAGACTGATCCAAATGCCTCGGAGACTGCCAAGCCCATCACAGAGTGGGCTGCCATGAAGGAAGCTCTGCGACGACAATTCTTCCCGATGAACGCAGCCCGAACAGCTCACCATCGGCTGCGTCAACTCCGACAGATGCGATCCATCCGGAAATACATCCAAGACTTCAACAACGTCATCTTGGATCTTCGCGATATGGCTGAAGCCGACAAGCTCTACGCCTTCCTCAACGGCCTTCAACCATGGGCGTGTGAGGAGCTGGAGCGGAGAGATGTCGCAACATTGAAGGAAGCACAGCTGATCGCAGAAGGGTTGATGGACAAGCGGGCGGCCTCTTCTTCCCGACCTGCTGAGATCGAGCGTCCACCGCATCAACACAGACCACCGCAATACCACAATCCGAGACCTCCACGTCCGTGGGGCAGAGGTGGAGCCGCGCGCGGACGGGGTCGTGGACGTGGATAATTCGCCTACGGATAAGGCTCGGGCCCTACTCAACGGGGACCCGTGCAGGGACTTCGGTGCGAGATATGCAAGGGGCCGCACTTCACGAGGAGATGCCCTCATCGAGACCGTGCAGCGGCGGCGATTCAGGTGCAGCGCGATGAACCTGCAGCTGCACCCGCGCTGGCGACGGACTGCAACGCTTTGGCCCGCGTTGCACCCCTGCAGCGACTTAACGCTGTACAAGCTGCAGCCGCACATCCACAACCGCGGCTGATGTACGTCGCCATGGAGCTCAACGGGCGACCATGCAAAGCGATGGTCGACACCGGCGCAACCCATAACTTCATCAGCTTGGATCTTGCCCGAGAGTTGCAGCTACGCGTGGTGGACAGCCCCACGCGCGTGAAGATGGTGAATGCGCAATTAGTGGGAGTCACCGGCATCGTGCGCCATGTGCCCGTGACCATAGGACATTGGCACGACACCATTGACTTCACCGCCATTCCGCTAGATGACTTCGGACTGATTCTTGGGTCCGAATTCTTGATGCAGACCCACGCAATGGTGGTGCCTTACCTCGGAGGTATAATGCTCCTTGAACCTCCAAATGCAGGATTCATTAAGGCGTGCCAAAAGGAGGAGACGGTGGATGTTACGACCTCCGGCGGATCTGCATCGCATAAAACTGTTCTTCTCTCGGTGATGCAGCTGGTCCGAGGTCTCAAACAAGGGGAGGTGACCTTCTTAGCCTCCATTCGTGATGATCCCGCGCCCCATCAGCACGAACGAGGCATTCCGGCTCCGGCGCAGGCTGTCATTGAGGAGTTTGCGGATCGCATGCCCGACCAACTACCAAGGGCGCTACCTCCTCGACAGCCAATAGATCATCGCATTGAGTTATTCCCGGGGACGAAGGCGCCTGCTCAAGCGCCTTATCGTATGGCTCCTACGGAGTTGGACGAGCTGAAGCAGCAGCTCGATGATCGTCTTGAGGCCGGATTAATCCGTCCATCGAAGGCACCCTTCGGTGCACCTGTTCTATTCCAGAAAAAGAAGGACGGCACATTGCGTATGTGCGTGAACTACCGTGTGCTAAACAAAGTCACGGTGAAGAACAGGTATCCCATCCCTCTCATTGCCGACTTATTTGATCGGCTAACCCGTGCTCGAGTTTTCTCCAAGCTCGACTTGAGATCAGGGTATTGGCAAGTGCGCATTGCCGAAGGGGATGAAGCGAAGACCACCTGCGTGACGAGATACGGATCATACGAGTTCCTAGTGATGCCATTCGGCCTCACTAACGCACCAGCGAAGTTCTGCAACTTGATGACGGATGTCTTTCATGAGTATCTCGATCACTTTGTTGTCGTTTATTTAGATGACATCGTGGTGTATTCTAAGGATATGGAGGAGCACTTGCAACATCTAAGAGCAGTCTTCAACAAGCTCCGACGGCAGCAGTTGTACCTGCGCAAAGATAAATGCGAGTTCGCCCAAGAGGAGATTGCATTCTTGGGGCATCGCATCGGAGACGGCACTGTCCAAATGGAGTTGGACAAAATTAAGGCCATCTGCGAGTGGCCTGCACCGACGAATCTATCGGAGCTGCGATCATTCTTGGGGTTGGCGAATTATTATCGGAAGTTTGTCCGGGGATTCGCACAGCTAGCTGCACCACTTACTGATTTGTTGCGCAAAGAATGTGATTAGGAGTGGACTGAATTGCAGCAGGCGGCGATGGAGGAGTTGAAGCGCAGACTTAGCACGGAGCCCGTGTTGAAGCTACCAGACTTCAACCAGCCGTTTGAAGTCATCACCGATGCATCTGAAAGGGCTCTCGGTGGAGTACTTGTCCAAGGAGGCCATCCGGTGGCGTATGAAAGCCGCAAACTCAACCCAGCGGAGCAGCGATATAGTGCGCACGAGCGAGAGATGCTCGCCGTGGTGCACTGCCTTCGCATATGGAGGGTCTACTTGCTCAGCAACCCCTTCGTGGTGAGAACGGACAATGTCGCCAACACGTTCTTCGCCACCCTGAAGAAACTCTCGGCGAACCAAGCTCGTTGGCAAGAGCTGCTAGCGGAGTTTGACTTCCAGTGGGAGCACTGACCGGGCCGGTATAACCAGGCGGCGGATGCTCTTAGCCGGAGGCTCAGCGCGATTAGCACCCGCGCTGTGAGCGATCTGATGCAGCAGATCCAGGTGGCCGCAGAAAAGGACAAGGCGTATCAAGCCTTGTTGGCGCAGGCGCGCGATGGCAGCACCCGTCGTTTTTGGGTTAACGAAAATGGGCTGCTGCAGACCACAGGTGGACGCCAAGTCATTCCGGCTTCCACCCCGCTTCGACGGATTCTAATATCCGAGTGTCACGACTCGACTTGGGCGGGTCATCCCGGGGTCGAGCGGACGTCCAGCCTATTGGCGCGTTCGTATTATTGGGCGCGCATGGAACGCGATGTAGAAGCGTTCGTGAAGACGTGTGGCATCTACCAGAAGGACAAGACGGAGCGTAGTCGACCGGCGGGACTGCTGCAACCTCTTCCTATTCCCAGCCGGCCGTGGACATCCATTTCGATGGATTTTGTAAAGTCCTTTCCTAAAGTTGACGGACTTTCTGCTGTTTTTGTTGTTGTCGACAGGTTCAGCAAGTTCGTCGTGTTCATCCCGACGACGGAGCAGGCAACGGCCGAGGAGACGGCCACTCTTTTCTTCCGGCATGTAGTGCGCTACTTTGGGTTGCTGGAGGACATCGTCAGCGACCGGGACTCCCGTTTCACCGGGCGGTTCTGGACGGCGCTGTTCGAGTAGCTGGACGTTCCATGTCTCCTTCCTCAAAGCCTTCCATGAGGATGCTGATCCAGATTGGGAGCAGGTCGTTCAACCTCGCCCGGCGGTGACGACGGAGTTCCGTAGAAAGGCGGAGAAGATTGTGCGGAGGCGCACAACCCCGCAAGGCAATACCGAGTATTTGGTTCAATGGAAGGATCAGCCGGAAGAGGAAGCAAGCTGGGAGCGTGATGCCACGTTGTGGCAATTTGAGAGGTTGATCAAGGCCTACCTCGAGGGAGAGTCGACGAGGGCATCGACGTCTTCAAGAGGGGGAGCCTTGTTACACCCTTGAAGGCGCAGGTACGAGGGGCATGCACGGGAGATGAAGCGCGCCCGACTTGGGGAGCAGGAACCCCGCATCCAAGTCCAACCGCACCACCATGGAGCCGCAAGAGGCGGCGAATACTTGCGAAGCTTGCAGCGTTCGAAGGAGCAGCCGCCAACACACGCCAACGCAGCTGCTGCGTTCGCCGGTCTGCAGGGATGCCATCGCCGCGAAGACGCCTTGGACGTGCGATGATTAGGGAGGCACGATTAAGCCCCATCCCTCTTAATGAGGGATGGACGCCTTCCCTGTTCCGGAGCGCACGATGGGGCCGGACGACGCTCCATGTGCGCGATTCGAAGAGAGGACTTCGGGAGCAAAAAGGGACGCCTTCGGGAGCGAAGAAGGGGCGCAGATTCCTTGGCAGCATCTCCACTCGGGGAGCGAGAGCAGCGACGAGAAGCGACTGCAGATTCCCCTGTTCCGGAGCGAACAGAGGAGCTCGAGCGGACCAGCGAAGAAGGAGGACGACTGCAGTCCCTCTGTTTCGGCGCGAGCAGAGGAGTTCGAGCGTGCAGAGAGGTTCGAGCGAGCAAGGTGATGGGAGGCGACTTGTGCTTCCCGTCCGTGGTTTCCGGTCGTCGGAGGGGACTGTCCCCGGCGGCCCTTTGGCTTGTAAAGCTTGTGCATAATAGAGAGGTGAAGGGGGTTTTAACGGTGCAGCGGAAGCTGCATACCTTTCCCCCTTGCATTGAAGAACTTGCTGTCTCCATTCGGTTCCGCCCCTAGCATCGGTGTTCGATCAATTTATCCGCAGCGTGCGCAGAGGAAGAAGAAGACGTCCGCAAGGCGCACGTGAGGCTCACAACGCAGTAGCTGCGTTGTGCCGCACCTCCGAATCCCTTTTCGCAGCAAAAATTGGGACTGTTCTATTGGGGGTGTATCACGACGCCACCGCCACAACCGACGGCGTTGAGCTGACTGGCACAGTCAAAGTCCAGTACACCGTCAGACGAGTACTTTTCCCCAGCTGGCTCCGCCTCTGGGACGCTGCCTCGGGTAACATCAGAACCAGCTTCACCACCCATTTCTCCTTCAGAATTAGCAACTACCCCAACTACAACAGCAGCGACGGCCTCTCCTTCTTCCTCGCCCCCATCTCGGAGCAACACATCCCGGCCAACTCCGACGGAGGATCTCTTGGCTTTTACAATGGTTCCGATATCAGAGTCGTGGCGGTGGAGTTCGACAGCTCGTTTAACGAAAATTTTTATCCCCCGAGCGATCACGTTGGGATCGATGTTTGTTCCATCAAGTCGATCGTCGTTGCCGAGTTGGCTAATTTTAGCATCAGCAACGGAAGCAACACTGCGCACGCCACGGTGAAGTACGATGGCCCTGCTATGAACTTGTATGTTCTCCTCTATTATTCGTCGGCATATCCCTCCGTCAATGGACGAAGCTGGAACCTGTCGAGTTCAATAAATTTGACGAGGTACCTGCCCGAAGAGGTACTCATCGGCTTCTCGGGTGCCACTGGTTCCGGCGCGGAGTCTCACACCATCTTGTCTTGGGACTTCAACTCCACCAATCCGCCGACGGTTGCTAGATCTCCAGCTCCAGTGCCGGATATCGGCAATGGAGACAAAATTGTGATGACGCTGCTACGGGGAACAGCAATTGGCTTCGGGATCAGCCTCTGCGTGCTGGGATATTTGTGGTTCATGCTGTGCCAACGGTGGAACAAGCAAAGGCGCAGCGCGGCCGCCGCTGCCGCCAGGCTTCAAATAGTGTTCGACCAACAAAGAGGGCCGCAGAGTTTTGCCTACCAAGATTTGGCCAATTTCACAAACAATTTTGCTGAGGAAGGGAAGCTCGGGGCGGGAGGATTCAGGGCCGTATATAGGGGAGTCATTCCCAGCACAGGGAATGATCTCCGTGTGGCGATAAAGAAGATCTTGAAAGAATCCAAGCAAGGGGAGAAAGAGTACATGTCGGAAGTCATCCTCTTCAGCCAGCTGTGCCATCGCAACCTGGTTCAGCTCATCGGCTACTGCCACGAGGTCGACGACTTCCTTCTCGTTTACGAATACATGCCCAACAGGAGCCTCGACAAGCACCTCTACGACGGTCACAGATTGCTCGGGTGGGCGGAGCGGCATAAGATTGTGACAGGGCTGGCGTCGGCTTTGCTCTACCTCCACGAGGAGTGGGAGCAGTGCGTGGTGCACCGGGACATCAAACCAAGCAACGTGATGCTGGATCCCAATTTCAAAGCTCGGTGACTTCGGGCTGGTGAGGTTGGTAGACCATGACTGCACGGCGGTGATGACTAACCTGGCCGAGACGAGGGGTTACATCGCGCTGGAGTACGAGAAGATAGGGAGGGCCCGCAAGGAATCAGACGTGTTCAATTTCGGGGTGGTGGTGCTCGAAATCGCGTGCGGCCCGAAGCCCATCAACTATGCGGAGACCCCGGAGAGGATAAATCTGGTGGAGTGGGTGGGGGTTGTACGAGAGAGGGGCGTGTCTGGAAGCTGCAGACCCAAGGCTTTGCCATGATTTCGACGAGCGTGTCATGGAGAGGTTGATGGTGGTGGGATTGCAGTGCACCCATCCGGAATACAGGTTGCGGCCATCAATAAAGCGGGTCATCGGCGTTCTTGTCTTCGAAGCTCCGTTGTCGGACTTGCCGCCGCCGAACGTCTTGATGTAGGAAGGTAATAATGCAGGACGGTCATCATCATAAGGAGGACAATCCCTGAATGACATTTCTTCCTCTTCATATTCCTTCGGGAGTTGAAGGCTCTTTCTTGCTCTTCGCATGTCTTCCTTCGTGATCTTAGACTTATAATCTTCTTCCTTCCTCAAGTTTGATGATTCTAATATAAAACAAACTTACACTTTGAGGACTTATGATGCAGATGGTAAGGTAAGGTTTGTTTGATGTAATATTGAAATAAGGAAATCTAAACTTATGAAATTTCTCTCATTCTCTCTACTGAAGTAGTAGTAAAAGTTTGATGGAATATGATTATTTTTTTATTTTTCTTATTTTATTAAATACAAGAATATTTTTAAAACATTTATTTTTAACCTGGTGTCTTGTCTTATCTTATCTTATCAATGGAGATAATGTGAGATTGACATGTCAAATGATATGTTTTTGGAACTTGTGAATGCAATTTTTTAATTACTTAATTAATTATAGTTTAAAATAAAAAAAGAATATTCATGTGAAGTGCTTGTCTGTGTCATATCTTAATCATGGTAAGAGGAAAATCTACGAGATAGATGCATTCATTTGAGAATTGTGACTTACTATGATATATTTAAGATATAAATTAGTTATTTTATTTAATACTCACTTTAAACTATGCTCATATAAGATATTTACGGAGTGGTATGATAATAATTTAATAATATGTGTTCTGCCTTGAAAGTATTGAATATTACTGTTATATCTAGTAGAAGGTAACATTGCATGAATTATGTTGGAGAGGTGATCATGGAGAGGCCGGAGAGGTGGAGGGAGGGAGAGACGAGCTATCGATTAAAAAAATTGATTCGGAGAAGAAGAAAAAACCATAGAGGGAGGCCGAGCATCGTTAGTCTCTAGCTTTGTCTTTAACCCAGACTCTCCTAGTTCTATCTCTTGCCTGGGTTCTCATGCGAGAGACGCCGATGGCTGTCGAGCGATGGCAAGCGGAGTGGGGAGTGGAGAAAGAAAGCCAAAGGGAAGAGGGTTGGGTCTGATTCACGAGCTACGAACGAAGGTAGGGGTCGCACTGCCGCAACCCACGGGGATAAAGGAGCTCTGCTCTATGCCTCTGCCTCTCTCGTCAACAGGTGAAGAGCGTCAATGTTGGCAGCGGTGTCACCGCCTCCTCTAGGCTCTGCCCGACTGGAGGGATGAGGAATCAAGATCGAGTTGCACAGTGCTCCGCTCCCCTTGCTAGTTGCCACGCTCGAGTCGTAGCCTCCAGCAGAGCCCTCGACCGATGCCTCATCGCCTCTGGAGTCCGTCGTCTGGCGCTCTGTCCTCGAGCCACAGCCTCATCGCCTCCGGAGTCGTTGACGGCCCTATGTCCTCGACCTCGAGCCCTCACTCGGTGTCTCGATGCTGATGGGCTCATTGCCTCCAGAGTCCGCAGTCTGGTCCTCTTGTTGGCTTATGTTGGCCTCTATTTTGTTATGGAGGAGAAAAAGAAACAGAAGAACGATGGTGGCTGCCCACAAAAAATGATATATTTTTCCTTCCCCTATTACAAGTCTTAGGTCATACTTATAATCTCGTACAAAGGAGTTATGACCATTTCCACATTAATATTAAATCAACCACTAACATATTAAATTAATATTAACTCAAAACATTAATTTCAACACTCCCCCTTAATGTTTTATTTATCATACCCAATAATTCTCTAAGATATACAAACATGTCACAAGGAAGTGCTTTAGTGAAAATATCCGCCAATTGGTCACCGGTCTTCACATGCTTGATGATAACCTCTTCATCCTCCATCGCTTCTCTAATATAGTGATGCTTGAGATTGATATGCTTTGTTCGGCTATGAAACACCGAATTCTTCGATATTGCAATTGCCGACTTGTTGTCACAAAAGAGAACCGTGGCCATGTTTTGCTTCTCCCCCATATCTTCTAAAATCTTCCTCAACCAGACCACTTGTTTAGTTGCTTCACTTGCCGACACATATTCGGCTTCCGCGGAGGAATGCGCCACTCTTTCCTACTTCTTTGATGCCCATGAAAAAATACTTGACCCGAGTTTAAAGCAACACCCGGATGTACTTTTCATATCATCCATGCTACCTGCCCAATCACTATCACAAAATCCAAACAACTCCACATCTTCTTTTTCATTTCTCTCAAACATGAGACCATAATCTTTGGTACCTTGTATGTACCGCAACACCCTTTTTGCAACTCTATAGTGCATTTTGCTTGGTTGATGCATAAACCGAGATAACAAACCCCAGGCATACATGATATCAGGTCTAGTAGTGGTAAGATATAATAAGCTTCCAACCAAACTCCTATAATCTGCTGCATCGGCATCACCACTACCATCATCTTTCACCAATTTCTCATTTAACCAACAATGGTGTGAATACCGGATTGCACTTTTCTATCTTAAACTTAGAAAGAATATTTTGGGCATACTTCTTTTGAGAAATAAAAACTCCATCATCCCTTAGATCAACTTCAATATCCAAGAAATAATGTAGTAAACCCAAATCATTCATCTCATATTTTCTCATCATGTCATTCTTGAACTCATGCATCATTTTCTCATTATTTCTGATAAATACCAAATCATTAACATAAAGAGAGATAATAAGCATACCAGTTTCACCATGTTTGACATAGAGTGTTGGCTCGCTAGGACTTCTCACGAATCCACTTTCGATGAAGTAACCATCAATGTTGTCATACCATGCACGAGGTGCTTGCTTTAGCCCGTACAATGCATTCTTCAACTTGTACACTTTCTCTTCTTCACCTTCAACTTCAAATCCTTGTGGTTGCACCACATATACTTCTTCTTTCAATACTCTATTTAAGAAAGCCGACTTCACATCAAGTTGGTAGAGCTTCCAACCTTTATGTGCGGCCAATGCAATCAACATTCTTATCGTCTCATGTCTTGCAACCGGTGCAAATGTCTCTTGATAATCAATTCCGGGTTGTTGTGAATAACCTTTGGCAACCAACCTTGCTTTGCACTTTTGCACTGAACCATCTGGATTCAATTTTGTCTTATAAATCTACTTCAACCCGACCATATCCTTTTCTTTTGACTTTTCAACTAACTCCCAAGTCTCATTTTTCTCAATCATTTTTATCTCATATTCCATAGCATTTATCCATACCTCCTCTTGTGTCACGCCCCGACCCGCAGGACGACACGTGGCAACCGCCGTATGAGTCCAACCGACCCATACAAGGCATAAATACAAATGCTAACATACATACACCCACATTTCCAAATAACATCTTAAATACAGTCCCGATATCTCCTAATACAAATCTAAGACCGGCATACGAAAACTCAAAATCCGCGATCGTATACCTTCCGCGACGAACCCTCCGTCAACGATCTCGTCTAGTGCGTCGACACCTGCACACACATTGAACGCGGTGTGCTCAGCCTTGCGGCCTAGTGCAAAATTACGGCTCTACCGAATAAAGAAATCAAAGGCTAGGAGGAGTATTCTAGGATGTCTTTGGTAATTAATCATCATGTTTCATGCCACATCGTGTAACCAATTTATATAAAGATAGACAACATACATAAACAATTAAATAAATAATTAAATACATGTGTACATGCCACTAGATGTCACCTAAGTCATGTCTAGTGTCCATATCAGTAGTCTGTCACCTACGTCATGGTGAGACTTTTAGGTTTAATAAACTCGGGCTGCCAGCCTACGCTTAATGACTACCCGGGCCGGGGGTATCAATAAGCCCATCAGTGCCTTTCTGTCTCAGTCTCTACCTATGCCCGCTGCACTGATGTTGGCAGAGAGGACGGATGACCCAGAGTCCCTCTCCAGTTGTTTCACTAGTCGCCAACCATGCATCCCCTAGCGAAACCGTCGTGCCCTTACATCCTCTCTGGATTCCGTAGGGGCCACGACACCCATGTAGTACTACACACTGCCCGTAGACAGGGTCACCTCTATTAAATCTCATCGGCCACGGCTAGCCGGAATAACCACCCTAGGATCCGGACTACTCATCCGATCGTCTGCAGACATCAAGGGTGATAGTCGTGCGGTCAACGGATCCACTATCCAAGGCATCGCATGTGGAATCACCTTCCCAGTCCAATAGCCGTCGACGTCTGTCAAGATTGGCGCACATCCGCACGATGGGCTGTGGCAACCTTGACTCCATCGGTGCCAAGTCCATGGTAGGGTTCATCCTAGCTAACCATCTCAGGACTATCATGAGGCCGCCTAAACGACACTCGTGCGGGTGAAGATTTCGGGTAAGGACTTGCTCCATATTTCCAGTCTAATATGACCATGGAGTGTGTACAGTCCCTTACCCTACCAGCTCCCTGTATATAAGCTATGCATAACCTCGGGAGTAGCGCTCCCAGTATCCAAGCTACGCATCATCCTCGGGAGTGGTGCCTAGCGGGACGTCACCGTTTTGACCACCGTCGGGATGCGGCGGTCAACCGGGGCATATGGAAAAGACCCCCCTTTTATTTTTGTCTAAGTGGCGGTGACGTCGCCAAAGGTTCTAACATGTCGCATATACTATCTATGTCTGTATGGTAATCATTTAGCACATAATACCGAAAGCAATATAACATGCAAGACATGATTATAAAGCATGTTAGATACCTAGCAGATCAACATGTTAGATAAGATAACTATGCTAGCATGCATACAATTCAAATCTTATCAAACATTATGGTTTATCATATTTAAGACATCCAAGAATTGTTCCTAAGAAAACCCCAGCGGGAATTCCCTAGCATGAATAAATCCTACCATCGGAGAACCAACGCACCTGGGTTAGCGATCTGCTCCTCGGAACCAAGTCGCGCGGAGATAATCACCCGCCGAGCTACTCGGATCGCGTACCCACAATAATCCTATTTAACAAAAATTATTTAAAATAGATTTAATTTATTTCCCCTAAGATAAATAAATTAAAATCTATCAATTAAATAATTATTACATTAAATTAATCATATACAGGATTAATCTCACCTAATCAATTATTAATTAATCATATTTTTAAATTTTTAGCTAATAACTTAAATAAATTTTTATTCAATTTCTACTCATCAAACTCACCCAAAACTTGGCCAAGTCACCCAGGGGCCCAAGTAGAACCCATAGAAATTTTTACTATTTTTATGATTTTTTAATATTATTTTAATATTATTATATTATTATTTTATTAATTATTTAATTTTTATTTTATTTTTTATTATTTTCTGACCGGTCAACGCTGACTGGGTCAGCTATGGGCCTGGTTAATGCTGACTGGGTCAGTTGTTGACTCGGTCAACGTTGACTGTGTCAGCGGTGGGCCCGGTCAATGCTGACTAGGTCAGCGGTGGGCCCGGTCAACGCTGACTGGGTTCTTCTGGTTACTGTTCATCCGGTTCAACCTGAGTCTGACTCACACCTAAATGGTTCGATTCAATCAAGTCAGTTTAACCAACTAAGTCCGAGTCCGACTCGAGTCCGGTTCAAGTCAATGCGGTTCGATTCAGGTCCGGTTCAACCAACCCAATCCAATTAGGTTTGACTCAGTTCGAACTAATTTCAATTAGTTGATTCGGTTCACCCAACCCAACTCGATCCGAACCCAAACCTAACTCAAACCCAACCGATTTAATCCCACTTGATTCAACCCAACTGTTTTCATTAAAGTAATAATTTCTTATTCACTAAGCTTAGTTAATTAACACTAATCATGCTTTTAATTAAACTAAGCATGCGTTAATACAACTTACTCTAATAACATATTATATTTACACTAATCATGCTTAATGCTTAATTAATCATACTTAACGTTCACTAATCGCGATTAAGCCATAATTAAGCACCTTCGCCGGATTCACTATGCACCGCCGGAAAAAAGCAGCGCCGCCGCCGGAACCCTAGCCGCCTCCTCGCCGGAGCTCGCGAAAACGACGGCTAACCGGCCGGCGAGCTTCGTAGCTCCTCACACAGCGCGGAGACCACGCCGATCTGCGAAAATGTCGACCATCAGCGCTTAAACGGTGATTTTTCAGGCGTCGTCTTCGGCGAACTCACGGCGCCTCCACCGGAGGGTGAAAACCCCCCCTTTACATGGGGGAAATGAAGCTGCTAACCTCGCGGACGTGGGGAAAGGGAAAGAACGGAGTTCCGGCGAAGCGAGCGGATCCGCGACTCCACCCGTCGCCGGAGGGGTTCGGTCGTGCGAGCAGCAGCGGCGAACACAGCCGCCTGCTGCGAGGTCGTCGAACTCCACGAAAACTCGTGGAGGTGCGGAGAAGGCAGACGTCTCCAACCACGGCGGAGGAGACGATCGCCGGGGGGTTTCGAGCGCTGGGCGGCGACCGGACGGCAGCAGCTCCTCTGCTGCGGTGGTCGCGTGAATGGGGAAGGAAAGGGGCGTCGCCGAGTTGCCCTTCCTTCGGCTGCAGGTAGAAGAATCCGATGGGGATGCCGGCAAGCCGGAACGCCTCAGCCGCGTCGATGACCTCGCCGTGGGGGCCAACTGCCTTCGCGTTCGGCCGGCCCGTCAAGAGCCCAGCAATGTAGGAAAGCGGCAGGAGGTCGCCGGAGGTGGTGATGGTTCCGCGGAGAGGGAGGCAGGGGGTGATGCCGCTGTTGAGGAGGCTGGTGATGGCTTCGAGGATCTCGAAGCGGATGCCAGAGTAGCCCTGGAGGAGGGTGTTGATGCGGACGAGCATGGCCGCCCTCGCCGCCGAAGAAGGCAATGTGTGATCGGAGCCGGAGCCGAAGATTCCGACGTTGAGGAATCTGCAGCAAGAAGATTGATAGATTCCAGGAGTCAGACAGCAGAACTAATTTAAAATATGAAGAAACAAACCGAGAAACGAAGAGGAGAAAGGACTTCACCTGATGAGCTCCCTCTGAAGAGCTCCTCCTTCCTTGGTCCTCCGGTGAGAGGTGGCACCGAAGCCGGTAGTGACGCCATAGCTGTCGGTGTCCTTGCTCATGCTCTCCAACACCCACTCGCTGCTCGTCCTTACGCCGTCCCTCGCCGCCTCGTCCAGCTCCACCGTCACCGCCTCCCAGCCGGCAGCCACGGCCGTGTTGGCCTATGTTAGCCTCTATTTTGTTATGAAGAAGAGAAATAAACAGAGGAAGAAGGAAGATGGTAACTCCCACAAAAAATGATATATTTTCCTTAACCCAATTACAAGTCTTAGGTCATACTTATAAACTCATACAAAGGAGTTATGACCATTTCAATATTAATATTAAATCAACCACTAACATATTAAATTAATATTAACTCAAAACATTAATTTCAACACTCCCCCTTAATGTTTTGTTTGTCATACCCAATAATTCTCTAAGATATACAAACTTATCACAAGGAAGTGCTTTAGTGAAAATATCTGCCAATTGCTCACCGGTCTTCACATACTTGATGATAACCTCTTCATCCTCCACCGCTTCTCTAATATAGTGATGCTTGAGATTGATATGCTTTGTTCGACTATGAAACACCGAATTCTTCGACATTGCAATTGTCGACTTGTTGTCACAAAAGAGAACCGTGGCCATATCTTGCTTCTCCCCCATATCTTCTAAAATCTTCCTCAACCAAACCACTTGTTTAGTGGCTTCACTTGCCGACACATATTCGGCCTCCGCAGAGGAATGCGCCACTCTTTCCTGCTTCTTTGATGCCTATGAAAAAATACTTGACCCGAGTGTAAAACAATACCCGGATGTACTTTTCATATCATCCATGCTACCTGCCCAATCACTATCACAAAATCCAAACAGCTCCACATCTTCTTTTTCATTTCTCTCAAACATAATACCATAATCTTTGGTACCTTGTATGTATCGCAACACCCTCTTTGCAACTCCATAATGCAGCTTGCTCGGTTGATGCATAAACCGAGATAACAAACCCGAAGCATACATGATATCGGGTCTAGTAGTGGTAAGATATAACAAGCTTCTAACCAAACTCCTATAATCTGCTGCATCGGCATCACCACTACCATCATCTTTCATCAATTTCTCATTTACTAATAACGGTGTGAATACTGAATTGCAATTTTCCATCTTAAAAAACCCAAATCATTCATCTCATATTTTCTCATCATGTCATTCTTGAACTCATGCATCATTTTCTCATTATTTTCGGTAAATACCAAATCATCAACATAAAGAGAGACAATAAGCATATCAGTTTCACCATATTTGACATAGAGTGTTGGCTCGCTAGGACTTCTCACAAATCCACTTTCGATGAAGTAACTATCAATGTTGCCATACCATGCACGGGGTGCTTGCTTTAGCCCGTACAATGCCTTCTTCAATTTGTACACTTTCTTTTCTTCACCTTCAACTTCAAATCCTTGTGGTTGCACCACATATACTTCTTCTTTTAATACTCTATTTAAGAAAGCTGACTTCACATCAAGTTGGTAGAGCTTCCAACCTTTATGTGCGGCCAATGCAATCAACATTCTTATCGTCTCATGTCTTGCAACCGGTGCAAATGTCTCTTGATAATCAATTTCGGGTTGTTGTCAATAACCTTTGGCAACCAACCTTGCTTTGCACTTTTGCACTGAACCATCTGGATTTAACTTTGTCTTATAAATCCACTTCAACCCGACGACATCCTTTTCTTTTGGCTTTTCTACCAACTCCCAAGTCTCATTTTTCTCAATCATTTTTATCTCATCTTCCATAGCATTTATCCACACCTCCTCTTGAACTGCTTGCTCAAAGCTTTCTGGTTCAACAACACAGAAATTACATCTTGCATAAATATCACTTAACCTTCTCATTTTTACCGGAGTTGAGCTTGGAGTAGATGAACTCGACCCAGCATATGTTGTTGGAGATTGTGGTTGCTCTTCTTGCTCTTCCTGGCTAATTTCATTTACACCACTTGATTTTTCTCTTGGATCCTCTTCATGTATCAACACCGGCACACTTTCAACACTTTTTTCTTTCCAATCCCACTTATCTTTCTCATTAAAGATCACATCTCGACTTTCAATCACCTTATTTTTCTTCAAACTAAAGAGCCTATAGCCTTTTGATTTTATGTTATAGCCAACAAACACACATTTCTCACCTTTATCTTCAAGTTTGTTTCTCATTTCTTTTGGAACATGCGCATAGCAAATAGATCCAAATACTTTCAAGTGATTCACTGATGGTTTTCTACCACCGGATCATGCCTCAAATGGTGTCTTGTTCTCAACTGCCTTTGTTGGACATCGATTTAACAAATAAACAGCTGTGTATGTTACCTCCGCCCAAAAGGACAATGGCAACTCCTTCTCTTTCATCATGGTCCTTAACATCTCCACAATTGTTCTATTCTTTCTTTCGGCAATGCCATTTTGTTCCGGTGTAAAACTAATTGTCACTTGTCTTTCGAGACCACTATCCTCACAAAATTTATCAAACTCCTTGGAGTTGTATTCACCACCTCTATCACTTCTCAACTTTTTGATTAACTTGCCATTGTCTTTCCACCATTCTTTGAAACTTTTTAAAAACTGAAAATGCTTCTGATTTTTTCCTCAAAAAATAAACCCAACACATTCTTGAGAAATCATCAATGAAAGTGATAAAGTAGCGATTACCTCCATGAGAATTTATGCTCATTGGCCTACAAATGTCGGTGTGCACAAGCTGCAATGGTTCTTTTGCTCTCCAAGTCTTCTCCTTTGGAAATGTCTCCCGGTGTATCTTACCAAGAGCATATGCTTCACAAATATCTTTCTTCTCTTCAATATTTG
Source organism: Thalia dealbata (assembly GCA_030544415.1). Taxonomy (NCBI): domain Eukaryota; kingdom Viridiplantae; phylum Streptophyta; class Magnoliopsida; order Zingiberales; family Marantaceae; genus Thalia; species Thalia dealbata. The sequence goes on along the minus strand of CM060457.1, from coordinate 27,576,989 downwards.
GCAAAGCATACATCATGTTCTTTCTGCTCAATAATTTCAAGCTCTCAAAATTCACATGTCCAAGCCTCTTATGCCACAACCAGGACACATCTTCTGCATCAACTTTCAAAGCAATACAACTTGCAGGTTTAAGAGTAAGAGGAAAATTTCTGTCTCTCCATTTTCACAATCGCCATCAATTCTCTTTTATTTTCAACTTTGTCATAGATTTTGTAAGTCTCCCCCTCAAAGTGAACTGCATGACCATGCTCCATCAATTTCCCAACACTTAGCAAATTTTGAGTCAACTCTGGCACAAGCAACACATCATGAATCAACATTCTACCTTTCTTGGAGTTAATTGCAATTGTGCCTTTTCAACTGCTCCATTACCCATGGTAATTTGAGTAGTGGCTGCTGTGTCAAGTTTGTAAAAAATTGACTCATCTCCGGTCATATGATTGCTACACCTGCTATCAATATACCACTCATTATCTTTCTTCTCAACTGCCGCTTGACATGCATAAAAAGTGATTCCATCACTTCCACCATTTGTTTTCTCCTCGGTGTAATTGGCTTGCTCTTTATTTTTGTCCCGACAATCTTTTTGCCTGTGGCCATACCTCTTGCAATAGTAACATTGAGGCTTTCCCTTGTTATAACAAGTTTCTTCTAAATGACCTGGCTTCTTGTAAAAATTACAAAATTTACCATTACCATTACCTCTGCCTCCTCCTCTACCTCGACCTCTACCAAAACTACCGCCTCCACGGGTTGTTTCTCCTTTACTGATATTTGGGTTAAAACCCTCCTTCACATTTAACTTCGATTGAAAGGCACTTTCAAGAGAGGTATCACTATGCCTATACAATCATTGTTCATGCATCTCAAGAGAACCCATCAAGTCTTGAATACTTAGAGTAGAGAGGTCTTTGGTTTCTTCAATAATGGCCACAATATTATCATACTTGGAAGGAAGGCTAATTAAAATTTTCTCACAAACCGCTTTATCGGTTAGGTCTTCACCCAAGCTTTTAGTTTGGTTCACAACTTCAATCACTTTTGAGAAATACTCTTTTAGAGTCTCTTTCTCCTTCATTTTCAGATTTTGGAAATCCCTCTTAAGAGTTAAAAGTTTTACCGTTCTCACTTTGTCGGTTCCTTGCAACTCTTTTTGTAGATTATCCCACGCCTCTTTAGACGTCTTTGCCCCAATTATCCTAGGGAAAAGCTTCCGGGAAATACCTTGTTGGATGCAAAATAGTGCCTTCGCATCTTTCTTCTTGTTCTCTTTCTCCGTTTAAATCACCGCCACATCAACGGTTCCCATTGTGGGCACAAATCCTTCTTCCACTATGTCCCACAAATCATGTGAAACTAATAGAGTGTTCATCATTATACTCCAGTAGTCGTAGTCTTCTCCGTCAAAGACGAGTTGCACACCTCGCACCGGCCATGTATCTCCTTGCATCGCCATGGCTTTGATACCACTATGTTGGCCTATGTTGGTCTCTATTTTGTTATGGAGGAGAAAAAGAAACAGAAGAAGAAGGAAGATGGTGGCTGCCCACAAAAAATGATATATTTTTCCTTGACCCCAATTACAAGTCTTAGGTCATACTTATAATCCCGTACAAAGGAGTTATCACTATTTCCACATTAATATTAAATCAATTACTAACATATTAAGTTCCACTGTTCGGCCCTCTGTCCTTTAGCCCTCGATGACCTCCTTGCCTCCAAAGTCCTTCATCTAGTCCTCTATCCTCAAGCCCTCGACCGACATGGCAACGCCTCTTCGCCCCTCTCCGCTCGCCCCGAAGCGGCCAACGAGAAGTTGGAAGACTCGAAATGGGAGTCAGGACTTTGGGAGGGAGAGGTGGAGTCACAGTCGCAGAAGACTCTTTGCAGATCGCAGGTTATGGCTGCAATGTGCATCCCTCGACTCCTCCCCTCAATGCCTCCATTCTCGACTCCTCCCCTCAATGCCTCCGTTCGACCAAGACCAAGTGGTTAGAGAAATGAGTCTTAGTAACCAAATTTATTCATGTCATATATACATATATAATCCACCTGTTCCATGGAAGTAACTTATTCAATTCTTATATAAATTATATATATGTATAAACTAATTTATCGGCAAGGCAGCAAGCACAGCTATATAAACTAATTCAAGGAAGCAAGCATAGCATTGAGCATCTTCCTATATTAAAAAAAACCTAAAAAATTCTTAAATCAAGCAGGAAGCATAGTAAACATTGACATCTATCTATAGTCATTTCCGTAATAATAAAAAAACAAACGATGGATCTCTTCTGATTAACTGGAAGATAGTTTGAACCTACATAGTTGGCATACACAACTTCTAGCTAGCCACTCCTCCAAGCACTCAATGTGGAAACTATAATAGCATAGTATCATATTTAGCTATTTTTCCACCTCGAAATGCTCTAAATAAATCGAGCAAGACTTGCCACCGTTGAAGGTACATACCTTCCCTGCTTCAATTCTGAAATTGATGACCTTAAATCTATCCATGGGTGGTGACATGTTCCTTCGACTTCGACACATCGTCCACGGTGAGAGGCAGCAAGGTGGCAACATTAAAGATAATAATCTCCATGTCTATTAATATGGTTCTACCATAAGCCAACAAAAAGTGGCCTACAATAATATCAAAGTAGTTGCAAAGCACATCGACGAGAGAAGAGATATTTAAAAACTGATCGAATTTACTTTGAAGGATAGTGTTTCGATCATCCATTCCACATCTCGCTTCCAACAACTTGGATCATGCCAGGAGTGCGGGAAGGAGTTGGTGGATGACCCATAGTAGAATTTAATCAACAACGATAGTGAAGAGTCGGTGACCTCCATTCTAGAGTAGAGATAAAGTCGAAAATCATCTAACTCCAAGTTCCAATCATCCATTGGATGTTTTATCAGCTCCTTTCAGCCATCGATGGTGGATTAATATTAATTAGAAGAATAAACTCACCTACTCAAAAGAAAAAAAAAAAGAGGAGAATAAATGGCTTCGAACATCTTCCTCATTAAATTGCCATTGACCTGTCATTGTTATGTTCTGTGCAATGGAGTGGCAATGGCTCCACTCTATTTTGAACCGCCGAAGAATTGGTGCTCATTGATGTAGGAAGAGGCAAAGCCAAAGGACGAAAGGAGTGGCTCGAGGTCGGCATGATTCTTGTCGAGGATTCGACTGACAGATAGGATGGGGTGAGCGATTGAGACGATCGGATGGGATGGTGGAGGTGCAGATGCTTCGGTGGATGACAGATGTGAGGAGACAATAGAGGAGATGGGACTAGACAAGCTCAGAAGTGGCGACTGGCGAGTGAACCTAGAAATCTCGGCTTCTAGCTTCTGGGTGAGGGGGCCAATGCTGGACAACCGGGCAGAGTAGGGGAAGATGAGTGGCAGTCGAAACCCGAAAATAGAAAACCCTTGAATGAAGATGATGGGTCTCGATGATACTCGCCGCTCGCGCTTCACGATGTGACAATGGCTAGGGCTTGAACCCTTTTGGGTTTTGATTCAAGGGTTTGAAACATATCATTGAGTAACCCAAAATCCATTAGGAGTCATGTGAAAAGAACATCTTGAGCATCTCGAAGAAACCCAAAGCCAAATCCAAAATATGTGAATATCACTGCTTATGTACTTGCAGTTGCTGAAGAGACAGAAGATAGTACTGATCTTATAGATTATGAAGATGCAATGTCTAGAGCAGATTCCAGCAAGTGGTTAGAAGCAATGTACGAGGAGTTTCAATCACTTCTCAAGAATGGAACATGAAACTTGGTGGAGCCACCGAAACAAAAGAAGGTCATAGGGTGCAAATGGGTTTTCAGAAAGAAAGAAGACATTCAAGGTGTTCAAGATGCAAGATATAAATCACGTCTAGTGGCTAAAGGGTTTGGCCAAATTGAAGGTATTGATTATGGTAATATTTATTCTCCCGTTGTTAAACATACCTCTATTCGTATTTTTTTAGCCTTAGTAGCAGCATAAGACCTAGAACTGGAGCAGCTAGACGTCAAAACGGCATTCCTTAATGGTGATTTGGACGAGGAGATTTACATGCAACAACCAAAAGGTTTTGAAGTAAAGGGTAAGGAAAACCTCGTTTGTATTTTAAAGAAGTCGCTTTATAGTCTCAAACAATCCCCTCACCAATGGTACAAAAGGTTTGACCAATTTATGCTTAACATAAATTTTTCTAGATCAAAATTTGACGGTTGTATTTATTTTAAGTTATCTAAAAATTTAATCATATATTTATTAATTTATGTTGTTTATATGCTAATAATCTCAAAAGAAATTTCTACAGGTTGAAGCATCAACTCAAACCCGAATTTGAGATGAAGGACTTAGGTCCCGCCAAGAAAATTCTTGGCATGGAGATTAGCCGAGATAGAAAAGCAAGAAAATTGTATTTATCTCAATTATCATACATTAAAAGAACTTTAGAAAAGTTTGGCATGAACTATTTAAAACCAATTAAAACCCCACTTGCTGCACATTTCAAGTTATCAAAAACCTTAATCCCTGAAACAAAAGAAGAAGAATCTTATATGAATAGAATTCCATATGCATCTGCAGTAGGTAGTCTTACGTATGCTATGGTGTGCACTAGACCTGATATAGCTTATGCCGTTAGTGGGGTAAGCAAATATTTATCAAACCCAGGAAAAACACATTGGGAGGCTGTTAAATGGATTTTTAAATACCTAAATGGAACCTCTAATGTGTGTTTAAGTTTTGCTGGATCTAACATAACTCTTGTAGGTTTTTCAGATTCAGATTTTGCAGGTGATCTTGATAAAAGAAGGTCACTTATCGGTCATATTTTTTGCCTTGGTGGAACGACCATAAGCTGGAGTGCCTCTCTTCAAGCTACAGTGGCACCATCCACAGCTGAAGCGGAGTACATGGCGGTTGCTGACACGATTAAAGAAGCAATCTGGCTCAAGAATATCATTGGTGAACTCAAGCTTGGAAAGCATGAAGTTGTGTATTGCGATAATCAAAGTGCAATATACCTAGCTAAAGACCAAATGTTCAATAAACGAACAAAGCATATTGACGTTCGCTATCACTTCATACGGGATGTTATCAACTACCAAGAAGTAATTCTAAACAAAGTGGATACGAAAGATAATTTTGCAGATATGCTAACGAAGCTACTACCAATATATAAATTTCAGTACTGCGTGATCTCAGTTGGACTTCAATTCAACCCTGGTTAAAATTAAAATTGCAAAAGTAAATTTTGCCAAAGGTGGAGATTCTTATATTTTTGGCAAAATTTCTATTTTAACTTTATTACTCTTGGCTATTACAACATTTATTATATTTAACCCTTTGTATTTTATTATTCTCAGCCAGCACCGGCGAGGACACGGAGGCGCACAATATCTTGTCCTAGGATTTCAACTCAACCGAGTTGCCGATCTCCGGATCTCAAGCCCCAGCGTCGGAGACTCTCCGTAAATACGACAAGGAACCAGGCTGCTTCTGGGGATACTAATTGGCATTGCGATCATCCTCTGCGTGCTGGGATCGTTGTGGTTCATGATGTGGCAACGGCGGAACAAGCAATGGCACGGCACGGCCGCCGCCAGGCTTCAAACTGTGTTTCGACCAATAGAGGGGGCCTCAGAGTTTTGCCCTACCAAGATTTGGCCAATGCCACGAACAATTTCGCAGAGGAAGGGAAGCTTGGGATGGAGGATTCGGGGCTGTGTACAGGAGCGTCATTCCCAACACGGGGAATGATCTCCGTGTGGCCATCAAGAAGATCTTGAGAGAATCCAAGTAAGGGAGAAAGAGTACATGTCGGAAGTCACTCTCTTCAGCAAGTTGCGCCACCGCAACCTGGTGCAGCTCATCGGCTACTGCCACGAGGCCGACCGACTTCCTTCATGTTTACGAATACATGCCCAACAGAAGCCTCGACAAGCACCTCTACGATGCCCACAGATTGCTCGGGTGGGCGGAGCGGCACAAGATCGCGCTCGGGCTGGCCTCGGTCTTGCTCTACCTCCACGAGGAGTGGGAGCAGTGCGTGGTGCACCAGGACATCAAACCGAGCAACGTGGTGCTGGATCCCGATTTCAATGCCAAGCTTGGCGACTTCAGGCTGGCGAAGCTGGTCGACCATGACTGAACGACGGTGACGACTAACCTGGCCGAGACGAAGGGCTACATCGCGCCGGAGCACGAGAAGACAGGGAAGGCCCGCAAGGAATCGGATGTGTTCAGCTTTGGGGTGGTGCTGCTCGAGATCGCCTGCGGCCGGAAGCCCATTAACTACGCGGAGACCCCGGAGAGGATAAATCTGGTGGAGTGGGTGTGGGGGTTGTACGAGAGAGGGGCATGTCTGGAAGCTGCAGATGAGAGGCTCTGCGATGAGTTCGACGAGCGGGTCGTGGAGAGGTTGATGGTGTCGGGATTGTGGTGCGCGCATCCTGACTTCAGGTTGCGGCCGACGATAAGGCGGGCCATCGGCGTTCTCAGCTTCGAAGCTCCTTTGCCGGATCTGCCGCCGCCCAACGTGGCGAGGCAGGAAGGTAATGATGCAGCGGCGTCGTCATCATTGGAAGGACAATCCTTGAACAGTATTTCTTGCTCTTCATGTCTTCGAGCGTTGAAGATCTACCATTTCTTTTACCCTTTTTTTTCTGCTGTCAGAATCAGGGTCGAAGAGCATTTCTTGCTCTTCATATGGCTTCCTTCAGGTCAGGATATATTGTCATTTTTTAGCAGTGAGTCAAATGTACACTTACTAGGAAAAAAAATTAATCACATGATCCTGTTGAGACAATCACCAGTGTTTATGTTTTATGTTTCTGATATTTGTGTTTTATCCTTCTTCTCTTAAAATTTTAATACAACAAGTTTAATTCTGAACAGCCCTTTTTTTTTATTTTAGAAAGAATTATTGATTAGTTCTAAATTACTCACCTCTCTGCATTCTTTTCCGAGGTTGGCCATAGCGAACTAGTTTTGCTTCCCCTGCTCTTTGTCTTTGCTACTGCTCTTTTGTTCTCTCTTTTACCTTCTCAACTTCGCCTTCTACTTCACCGGCCCAACTCTACGGCATCGGAATCGCTCGAGGCCTCAACTTCTCGTTCAAATGTACAAGGCAGTGTCGGCCGAGCTCTGTCTCACCATCTTCACCACGAACCCATTTCTCCTTCAAAATTAGCAGGTACGCTACAACGTCAAGGACAGAGGTGACGGGCTCGCTTTCTAGCTTCCTCATCCCCCTTCTCGGAGGCGGACTCCGGCGGAGGAGGCTAATAACCAGGTCGTGGCGGTGTAGTTGATCGCCGTTGTGAGTTGGTTAATTTTAGCATCAGCAATGGAAGCAATACTTCGCACATGCTACAGTGAAATACGACGGACGGTGCGATGAACTTGCCTGTTCTCCTCTCTCACTCCTCGGAGGATTCCTCGATCGATGGTCAATGATCGGTAAATTTGAATCCATTCAAGGGAAGAAGGAATACGCGGGACTACAGGTTGCGGCCGTTGATAAGCTGGGCTATCGGCGTTCTCAGTTTGGAAGGGCCGCTTGCCGGATCTGCCGCCGCTCAACCTGCCCCAGCAGGAAGGTAACGATGCAGCATCATCCTCATCGTCTGGAAGACAATCCTTGAACACAATCTCTTCTTCTTCTTCTTCTGGTAGGGGGGGCTGCATGAGCAATTGCTGCATGCCTTTGGGATTCACATCCTTCATTGCCTTGAATCAGTGTTGGGGACTTGAATCGCATGCCTCGACTTCAGGGGATGTATTGATCTCGTAATTTTACAGCTGCGCTCTGCTGCCAACTACTTGTAAAAAAAACATGTTGAGGTCCGCTTTGATTTCCTGTAATAACACTTCAATGAATACAATGTTTTGCCTTTGGGGTGCGAAGGGCACATGGAAGCCTTCAATATGTAGGAGGGTAAAAGTTCCAATGCATGCATCAAAATAGGGCCATACCAACAGTGTCAAGCACAGTTTCCTTGCTGCTGCTTATTTCAATGTTAAATGGAATGGGCCATAACTTCTGCTTTTTTGTACACCTTGCTGTATTAACTCTTGACGATGATTCAAGCAGTCTCAGTTTTCCTTGCTGCTGTTTATTTCAATGCTAAATGGAATGGCCCATAACTTCTCCTGCTTTTTTGTACAGCTCGATGGATTAATTCTGGATGATAATTCAGGCAGTCTCGGTTTTGCCCATAACTTCTCCAGCTTTTTTGTACAGCTTGATGGATTAATTCTTGATGATAATTCAAGAGGTCTCAGTTTTCCTTGCTGCTGCTTATTTCAATGCTAAATGGAATGTCCCATAACTTTCCTGCTTTTTTGTACACCACTATGGATTAATTTTTGATGATGATTCAAACAGTATCAGTTTTCCTTGCTGCTGCTTATTTCAATGCTCAATGGAATGGCCCATAACTTTTCCCTGCTTTTTTGTACACCTCTTTTTGATTAATCCTTGATGATGATTCAAACAGTATCAGTTTTCCTTGCTGATGAATATTTCAATGCTCAATGGAATGGCCCATAACCTTTTCTGCTTTTTTGTACACCACTATGGATTAATTTTTGATGATGATTCAAACAGTATCAGTTTTCCTTCCTGCTGCTTATTTCAATGCTCAATGAAATGGCCCATAATTTTTCCTGCTTTTTTGTACACCTTGATGGATTAATTCTCGGTGATAATTCAAACAGCCTCAGTTTTCCTTGTGCTGCTTATTTCAATTCTAAATGGAATGGCCCATAACCTTTCCTGCTTTTTTTTGTACACCTTGATGGATTAAATACTTGATGATGATTCAAACACAGTTTCAGTTTTCCTTGCTGTTGCTGGCAATTCGAGTCAAGTCTAATTGTGTACAAATACAATGTTTACAGCACAAAATCCTCTCAACCAACGCATGCAAAACAACAACTAAGTGTGTTTCTTTTCTCATTTTTTTACTTAGCGAGTTAATGTATATACTAACAAGAAGAGGAAGAAGAAGAAGAAGGATTTGGACTTTAACTCAAGTAGGTTTGAGGTCCTGGAACAAGGAATCCCACCTGATCTGCTCACCGGCACCACCGTCGCCGCCGGAGAGCAGCTTGATCGGCGAAGAAGCAGCCACCTTTCCTCCTGAACCGCCGTCGGTGAGCAGCAGCCCTTGCCTCACGTTGACCACCGGCCTCTTCGCAGTCGTCGTCTTCGCCTTCTTCTTGACCTTCTTATTCCTCCTCTTCGCCGCGGTGACGGCCTCCCCAGGCGGCCTCTGCGGGAGGAGGACGATCGCCGAGGTGTCCGCGTCCCGGCGTGCTAGTCGGAGGGACTTCACGTACCGGGCGATGCGCTTGCCGGCCCTGCCGATGGCGGCGGCGAGCAGGCGGGAGAGCGGCGGGGGGCGGTTGTGGCTCCTGGCGAGCTTAAGGATCTCGAGGCGGTGCTTGGCGATGGAGATGCCCATGCTGCGGAGGAAGTCGTGGTCCAGGTGGGCGATGTCGTCTTCCTCGAGCTCGTTGCCGGCGAAGAGGAGGGCGTAGTCGTGGACGAGGGCGGGGTCGAGGGCGGATTTGGAGAGCCAGGAGTGCCACTCCATGGAAGGCGAGGCGAGGGGGAGCTCGAGGTCTGCTGCTGGTTAATGGCGTGAGGAATGAGGAAAGGCTTAATGATGGTTTTAATGGTTGGTGAGGGAGCCGCCGCGGGGGGGCAGCGGAGGAGGGGGAGGAGGCATGGCGAGGTGGGTGGCGGCCCACCGGCCACCGGCGTGGTTTTGGTGGCGTTAATTGAGACGTAAAACTAATTGTCTTCTACTTCAATTCATTAACAAATATTATGAATAACAACACTTGATACTAATCAGTTAAAATAGTAAAATTTTAATACCAAGATGATAGATTTAAATTTTACTATTTTTTTAAAGAAAATTAGGAATATTTTAAAACTTGCACATCTCTTAATCATCTTTTACTCTAACTAAATGAGTTTAATATCCATCACTTTTTTATCTTAATTATTTTAAGACTTCATTCTAAGATACATTACCAAATATTTTGTACAGATTTAAAAAAAAATTAATAAAAATTATTTTAAGATAAGAAATTTTAGTCTTATCTGATTAGTCTAATTTTTATAATCTCATATTTATAATTTTTTTAATAAAATAATTTGAAGATAAAAATAATATACTATTTTAACATAATTATGCAGCTTTATATAGAGTTTTAGGAAAAATATTTAAACATCATTATTTATATCATATATATTAATGATTTTTTTCTTTAATTATAACATTTTGCTCAAAGTAGATGAGTTATAAAAGATGTGCTCAGGTTAATTTGGTGCGTATATATATATATATATATCATTATCAACAGCCAAACAAGACATACGGCAAAAATCTGGCTGGATATCTCCCTCACTTGCCAAATCTTTGCTAATGTCATGCTCTGATGAAATGTACTTGATATAAATCCCATTCAAAGTGAAAAATAATAATTTTACCTTATTTTACTTTTAGAGAAATAAGTGTTTAATTAGAGTCACCCAACTTGGAGCTTAGTTGGGTCATGACATCATGGAATTGTTTAATTATTCAATCATAAGATTTTGAACTACTTTTCATTGATTGATCATATTTAATTTTGTCAGAATTTGTACATCATATGAACCTAATTATTGCTCCCCTGTGATTAGAAAAATATTGTTGTCTTCACCTGATGATTAGTTAAAGAAATAATTTAATACACTAAGTTGAGAGTGGTTAGTAAAAGCTTTAAAAATATAAATATTAATTTATGATCCACCATTTCTTATTGAAAATGGTATTCAGTAATCTTCATATAATATTAAAAACTAAAACTTAGAAATGCATTACATCCTTCTGACAGTAATAATTTTACATCAGTATCTTCTCAATGTGAAGCTTCATACCTTGGCTTTGCATGCAGGAAGCCTTCACTTTTCCAACCTTTCCAACGATTTCCTATTGAGATTAACAAAAATGGAACTGAAAGAGAAAGGATGTAAGACCAATATGCAGTTCAAAGATATCAAGATACATGAACAGATGATGCTCACATTTCATGAAAACTCTACATGGACCTAAGCAAACTTAACCAAATGTATGTGTAACTTCCAAAACCCAAATAGTTTGGAAGATCAAAGCTACAGAACCAGTCAGTGAACAAGAAAAAAAAAAAAGAGTCAAGAGCAGTTTCATGTGCACAGCTTGAGTCATTTATGCTTCTTTGCAAGTAAAGCTACATTCTTCCTGTGGCATATATATGGGAAGATTTATATCTTCAGTTTTTTCAAGTGTCATACCTCGAGTGACTGATCAACAAACTGTGCAGGAGACAATCTTACTCGAGCAGGATCTGTTCTATAGCTCATACATACCAGTGTGCAGCAGGAGCACTTCAATAGAGAGAAGAAGACTAAATGTCATCCACAGCAGTGTGACAAGTAATGTCGGGATTCTCAGTGCTTCCTCTTTCAATCGCTTCATTATTCATCAAGATGTTAAGAATATTCATGGCCTTCAGCTTTCTTCCACCTTTGCCCATTCTGCTCTTGAAAAACTTGAAGGAAATTTCATCCGGTGCAACACCTTGCATCTCCATCTTGAAAAGTATCAAGAAGACATCCCACAGTTTACACATTCGAAATGCGGCACCCAGCAGTGTGTTATAATACTGGATCTTTGGTGTTACGCCAGACTCCTGCATCAAGTCCTCCATATGCGCAGCAGCCCTTATACCATTTCTACTGCAAAGGCCATGGCTCAAGGATCCATAAGTGATGGCATCAGGCAGCAATCCTTGGTGGTACATGTCAGTCAGTAATGATTTCATTAGGGAATACTCAGCCTCCGTTATTGAAGCATGTATGAGGATATTATATGAAGTGGTATCTGGAAAAGTTCCAATGTTCTTGAACTCCTGGAAAATTCTATATGCACATTTTAGCAACCCTTTCCTGCACAGACTGTGAAGAAGTACATTATAGGTGATGGTACTGGGACTATGCCCGTGTAAAATCATATATTTAAAAAGACTGTAGCATTCGGACGGCTTCCCAATCTTACCATAATACTGCATCAAACAAGTCATGCCAATGATATTGAGCTTGACTCCCTCGCTGCCCATTCTTGTAATAACTTGTTGGATCACTGAGGAGTTCTTTTGCTTGCAAGCTACAGACAGGATGGTATTATATGAAACCATGTCAGGTCTATTTCCACCGTGACCAAATCGATCTAAAACCACAAGTGCCTCATCCAAATTATCCTCTTTGCATAAACCCTTAATAATAATGTTCCATGTAGTTGTAGTTGGGGCAAAACCCTCTGCGATCATTGTTTCAACCATATCCTGTGCCACCTTCACACTGCCATTGCAACATAAACTATGAAGGTAAACATTCCAAGTGACTACATCCATAGTACTACTCCTAAATAGTGCTCCTTCTAATAGTTTTATTGAGTTATTTACAAACCCAGCTTTCAGCAAACCACTAGCTACAACACAATAGGAAAACTGATCAAGTAGGTAACCTTTTTCTTGCATAATCTGAATGAAGTTACTAGCTTCTGTGAATGAACAGTGGCGACAGAGTGCATGAAGTATCACATTGCATGTTACTACATCAGGTGGACATCCTTTTTTATCCATCATCTGAAAAACATCAAATGCTTCCTTGAACTTCTTGGCTGTGCAAAGGGACTTGATAAAAACAGTGTATGTCACAACTGTAGGCAAGCAGCCTTCCTCCTGCATCTGCTTCAAAACACAATATGCTTCTTTCCACAACCCTTCCTTGCTAAGCCCAAGAACTATAGCTGTGTAGGAGTATTCACTTGGAGTAAATCCCTTCTTTCTTAGATTACAAAACAGTGACAAAGCCACATAGCTTCGACCTGATTTGCACAAGCTGAAGAGTATCGAATTGCAGGTGAAGATATTTGGGATGAGACCCTTTCCCAAAAGTACTGCAAAATTTTCATAAGCTTCAATGATCCTACCGTCTCTGATTAAGCTAATTGTCATGTTATATACATCCGATGATGTTGGTAAACAATCAAACTTCAGCATGAGCCATAATGCTTTACGAGAAAGTTCAAGGCAACCTGAAGCTAGTGATTTTTTCATCAGTTTCCTCAATGACTTGAACGATGGAACAAGCCTCTGGCTGGACATCTCATTGAGTACAACAAAGGCACTATCCAAATAGCCTAATTCACAGAATCCTTTGAAGATTAGGTAGAACGTCAAAGAATTTGGATTTGGTTCCAATGTTTTCATCCCTGCAAAAAGTTTTATTAAAGATTCTAGGGAAGCATGACCTGATCGGATATAATGGTAGAGAAGATCATTATAATTAAGAATATTGGGTTCAAGAAGCTGCAGAAAGTGTAGAGACATCGTCAAGTGCCCGGATTTTGCACATTCCAGCATCCTCATACGGAACCACTCTTGAGCAGAGTCCCAACTCACACGGAGGGAGTTAGTGTCATAGTCAGGAGGTGAGTCCTGCCTGGGACAAGGTTCAGAACATGAAAAGGGCAAAAGAAATCCATATTTCTCTGTTGGAGAACAAGATTGAGGAATTGAGTCCAAGTCTTCTTCAGGCATATATAGTGCTTCACAAGTCGATAAACAGGAGAAGATAGTAGTTCCATGAGAAATGCACAATCTTTTGCCCATTGAAGTGAAGCTGCTGCATCTTGCAAAGGGGAAACAACAGGCCATGGAGAGGATCTCGAAGCAAGATTGCTCATAGCTTTCCTACCTAAGAACGGCAAAGGGTCCATAAAATCCAATCAGAAGATCCTACAAAATAATTAAAAAATTATTTATAAAACATTCCTTTAGCATAAACTTTATAGTTGTGTACAATTTCCAAGCAATAACTAAGCATTCAGCATAAACAGAAACTTATCTGACAAAATCAAGAGGAACATAAAACTAGAACATACTTTATATTCAAAATAAATGCAGTTATTTAACTCAGAACGATGGATGGAGCGTCGATATAAATAAAATCAAAACGATATAGTTTCAAATATTAATGCAGTTTGAGTATGGTCCATAACAAATGTAATTAAAATTTTAATTTAGCATGCTGGATGAAGCTTTCTTATGAATCGTATCAAATGAATAATGAGTACAACCTAATTAAATGATTAATATGAAGGAAGAGGAAAAGAAACATACCAATCATTTGATTGTCAGCAATTGGAGAAGGCAGCAACTCCATCGACACAAGCAACTCTCTCAGGTGATTGCAGCGGAAGATGTGTCCTCAGTTGAAGGCGAAGACTTTTAAACCAGCAGCAAAGCTGGCCTCTTTGGCAAAAGGCGAACACCTTTTGCTGCTTAATTAATGCGCTCTTGTCCTACATGACAGAATCAAATCAAAGAAGCCATTAACACCAACGGGGGAACAGAAAGAAAATGCAAATTTACCAGCAGCACCAAGCTCCGAGCAAAGAACAATGTTGAATTGCAACAAATCTGCGCTCAGAACAGAAAAATTAAGCAAATTTTCTTTTACAAAAACGTAAAATTTTTCTTGAAATAAACTGAATCCATTTAAACACACTTTAAACGAAAACCATTTAAATTCCCAGGGAAAAAAAATAAAAGCAGAACAGCGCACTTGGCTCAGAAATCTAAGAGTTCATATAAGTCAGAGGAAATCCCATTTATATTTTAGAGGAAACCAAAAATAAGAAATCACCAGATTTCCTTTGACTGCGGAAAGGGAAGGCAAAATAAGAGAAGCTGCGCGCTGCCCCCTGCACACACGCTGCGACCTCCTCGGCTCTCTCTCACCGTCGCCTCCCCCCGGGCAGTTGACGTCGCGCCGCCGCGTCGTGCGAGGGTTTATAGCGAAGGGGGCTACGGGAGGTTTAAGGTGTGCGTCCGACGAGCGTGCTTAGGGTCGAAAGAGCGAGCATTGAATCGTCAAGAAGGGGTTCAAGTTTTTGAGATCGGGCCGGCCCGTTAAACCCATTTTGCTTTCTCGGCGTCGACGACTGACTTCCTCGGGTAGCTGCTCTTCCTGCAGCTCCAGCTGCCGGACCTCGACGCCCTCTGCAACGCGCCCACCCCGTGTGCTGGCCGGAGAGCTGCAAGCGTGGATTGGGGCGGCCCTCCCGTTCGCATTCGGAAGGAGGATGACGATAAAGTCGAGAATGTAGAAATATAAAAAACACCGAATTATAAGAAAAAGAAAAATGTAACATTATTTAATATTTGGTAAAACCTTCATGAGAAAAAAAAATGTAACCAGAGTTATATAAGTAATATTATAATTTAAGAATATGCAATTAATTTATGAAGTCCTTTGAGCTATATAAGCAATATTATAATTTAGAAGGGATCTTTCTGCAATTAAATCCAGAGTTTCCTAATATTAAATTTCATGAAAAATATGCGGGTTAAAATGCAAATTTGTACAAACGAATAGAAGTCGACTAAAAATAAAAATATTCTCTTTGCTTTTGGGTTTTCCTTTTTGCCACTTTGGATCGATTCCTTCCTTTGAGCCGCTCGGTGGATTAAGCTGGAATCCGAGTCTTCCTCCGGCGACGCACCCTCCCTCCCTCGCTTCCTCCGCCGCCCCCCTCCCCACATCGCCCCCTGCTTCGGTTCGTCTTCCATCCCCTCCTCCTCTCCTCCCTCTCTTTCATCTCCTCTTCTCCATCTTCCATCACTATTTTGAAATGAAACCGCAGTCCACTTGATCGGCGCTGGTACGGCTTTGATCCCGTC
This sequence comes from Thalia dealbata, assembly GCA_030544415.1. NCBI lineage: Eukaryota > Viridiplantae > Streptophyta > Magnoliopsida > Zingiberales > Marantaceae > Thalia > Thalia dealbata. The sequence continues at coordinate 27,561,188 of CM060457.1, read as the reverse complement.
GATCCCCACAGCCGCCGAGCGAATTCTGCTTTGATCCGAGGCCATCTCTGTGGCTCGGATTCTTGGGTGGGTTCAGGGGGGAGTGTGACTTTTGCTGTCATCTTTGCCCTAGTCTTTTATTTTGCCGCGGGAGAACCCACAATGACCGAGAACGTCCTGCGAGGGACTTGTAGTTTTTAAGGCAACAAAGAGGATCAATCAATGAAAACAAACGTTTCATTTTCTTTTCCTTTGTGCCGTGAACGTCTATTTATATTTCTATTTTTTGCTCTCTCGCCTCAAATTCACTGACATCTATTAATAGTAGTGCAAAGTTGGCAACTTACGAACTAGGTGTTCTCGTCTTAGAAATTAATGAGCTATCCTGCTATATTTTGATTACATTGTATTATATTTGTTAATGTTTATTTGCTTGAGAATGAAGGTATTTAACCAGTCTAAGGATACATTTTTCTGCTCATACATATCACCCTTGCATATATACGTGTGTAGCTTATGCTTGTACTACCCATACGGACACGTATAAATGCTTTCACAACTGTTGCTGATCAACAGGAAGGAGATTCACCTTTAGACGGTTGCAGGACCTCTTGACACATCACGAGTGGTGACAGATTGAAGAGCAACAAATGGCACACTCATCCAATAAAAAGCCACTATCAGTGTATTTATACATTCCTAATATCATAGGTATGCTTATCAATTTTTGCATCTAGATTTGACTCATTAATCTTCTTCCTCCATATATAAAAGAAAGCCAATTCTAGTGTTATTGTAAACTGAGTAGATTTGATGAGGAACATAAAATTTCTGTCTTCACATGTGCCTAATGCCTTTTTTGAATTTGGATAAAACAATTAGGAAATTTTTGGCCGAATGGATGAACTTTGAATTTTTGGTTATGGCAGCACTCATGATAATTCAAAAATGCCATGCAATTTGGACTGGAATAAGCAAATGTAACTTTCTCTGCTGTGAATTTCAGATAATGCCGAAGCATTGCATTTACAGCATCTATAAGATTACAGATCTATCTTTTCTGCTTTCCCTTTTATCATTCTTCCATTTATATTCTCTTCTTTGCCTTTGTTTTGAAGCTATCAAATTGGCTAAATTGAAAGTTGAGTCAAAATTGACTTATGCCATTTAATCTAAAAGTTTCCAAAAAAAACATGTTTTCTTTAAATTTATAGTGGATGGTATTGTGTAAAAATAATTGAAGATATATAACCAGCTTGTACCTAGAATGTCAATCGGTAGGTTGATGACTCTGACCAACCTACTATGTTCTCCTCAGCTGTGATGGTTGAGAACAAGAATCAAGTGACTGTAATGACCTAGCGAGCTATCTGATTTTCATATGCTTGGTTGAACTACTGGATTGATTTTATGTGTTTGGTAAGAATTGCAGTTAGTGCCATGACTGATGATTCCAAATAGTAACAAACAATTTCAGTTAGATAAGAAAATACAATGAGGATTAGGATGTGGTACATGCTGATATGGAATCTGATTGAGAACGGTAGAGTCTAATTAATTTTTTATATTATTCATAATAGTAAAAGGGATAACAAAGAAAGAAAAGGTAGCTATCCAACCTTGACCAGCTTTAGCTCCTAAGTCCTAACTTATCTCACCATTGAATGACAGCTTACAAAGTGAACAAGCTGACTCTCTTTATACGTTACAGGATTGTCATGTAACTAAATAGATAGATATACTTATCTGAAACTTGAATCTAGATTTTATCTACTAATCTTTTTTGTGCTTGTCCATTACTTTGGAGTTTGTAAAAAATCAAGATAAGAGTTTAAGGATACACATTGACGATGTATTGAATATGACTTATGGTGTCCTTTTGTTTTGTCCCGCAGGATATATAAGAATCATCATGAATTTTGTGGCGTTTGCCTTATGTTATTCTGACAAAACGCTCTTTTCAATTCTTTACTTCATCAGGTACATATTTTAGTTTTGTGATTCTGAGGTGTTACTTGTTATGCTATGGTAATAGTTTCTTGGTCATAAGTTGGCTGCATGTTTTGATATCAGCTTTGTCTGTGATGGATTGGATGGTTGGTTTGCACGAAAGTTCAATCAAGGTAAAGAGGATTCTTTGATCTCTCATGCTTTTTGTTTCTGTCCCCATGGATTATCTTTACAAGAATTCCACCAAAATGATATTTCTTTGCAGTTTTTGATGATATGTGATGCCCTTGAGATTTTCCTCTACATGGAAAAATAATTAGCCCTTTTATCCAATTGAATTCCAATTAATTATGTAACTCTTTTTTTCTCTCTCTCCTGGTTAACACGAGTTTATTTGTTTTCCAGCACCCTTTATTGTATCCAGTTATAGACATTAAGGGGACAATGTAATTAAGTGTCCTTCATTTGTCAAAATTTATATGAAATTGTAGTTAGTTCTCCTCGTATTTTATGTGTCCTAGTACTGGTACTGTAAAACTTTTGCTTGTCTCAAACATGGCATATAAATTGTGGTTAACTACTTTTTTCCATTGCTTCTCTAAATCATGAAGACTGCAATGTTAATTTGATATTGCATGATGAAAAAAGATGGAAAATGGTATGTTCTATTAATTTACTGGTTTCTTCTCATTTGTGAACCAGTTTCAACTTTTGGAGCTGTTCTGGATATGGTGACAGACAGGTGCTTATCTAACAGGCCATGTAGCACTGTTTCCTAGAAATTATGTGAATCTGTTTTCCACTTTATTCTGAGTATTAATACTCTTCATTTATATTAGTTTTTCTTCAACATGCATTATTGGTGTAGCTTATATTATGTTTCTCTTCTTCAGGGTTAGTACTGCATGCTTACTCGCCCTTCTCTCACAAATTTATAGGTACTTGAGTCTTTATCTTACTCACTTTTGAGTTCTGATACTCACTTTCTTAGCCAATCTTTTTTGGTTAAATTTCTAGGCCAGGCTTGATATTCTTGGCATTGCTTGGATTGGACATTGGAAGTCATTGGTTGCAAATGTACAGGTACTCTGTTATTTCTTATTTTAGTCGGACACTAATGGCTTTTAATTAGTTCATCTCCTTTGGTAAATATGAAATATTAAACAGAAAAGTAAGTTACATATAATGGTTTATCTCCTTTGCTTCATTCTTCCATTCTTCTTAGGTACACCAATATTTTATCTGCTTTTCTTTGTTCCGTAACTTCTTCATTACTTTCTTCGAGTATAGCTCCTGCTTTTTTAAGTAACTGTGTCAAATTACTTCCCCTGACTGAACTGGTTTCTTTAGCTACCACCTTTTCCAGCCCAGCTATATTCTAAGATTTAACTTCCATTCTGCCCGTGTGCTCCATTAGGTGAGTAGATAACTGATGGGTGATAATTAAGGAGATTTTTAAGCAGCATAACCTAACCAATTGAACCAATTTCAGGTTTTATTCACTTCTTCATATCAATCTTTATAAAAGATCATTGCTGGTGATCTAAGTACTCCATCTGGGTGATTTTAATTGTTTGATAGTGGTTGTTCTATTCTTAAGCAGCAGTATTGTTGTTTTCCAGAGAATTTTTGTAGTAGATTAACTCTCTGACGTGTGATTTTTTGAGGGAAAACAAATTCTTAATCCTGAATCTAATCTTCTGATGATCCCTTGAGTGTGTCTAACAGGAATTTAAACCATTTCTCATCCATTTTGGCATATTTTATACTGCGGATGATGAATAAGAAAATATTGTTTTATCACTGTCCTACAACGCAGTTGTTTGCCAACTAGAAAATACCCTGATATGTGTGCGTGCATATATATGTATGTGTGTGTGTATATATGTATATATTCGCTTGTCAAAAGTCTGTGATGATTGCTAATTTTAAATTCTTAAGGTGCAACTTTGACCAAAGTTTTCCTCTTTAAAGCTTAACTGCTTGCATCACTGTACACAAGTGTACACCCCTCTGAGTAGAACAAATAGATTCTATTCAGGAGGTTGTGAGTTCAATGCTCATTAAGTTCTAAAAAACTGCTTACATCACCGGTTCAGTTGGATTATCTTACACATGCTAGTTTTTTATTGGTAATTCATCAATTTTTTTTCTATTTTTGTGTTGCTTCAGTACGTTCTTATCCGGCAAATCTAGCCACAAAGACGTGAAGGACTCAACTAATTGGCTTTTTAAAGCATATTATGGTAACCGGCAGTTCATGGCCTTTTGCTGTGTTGGATCAGAGGTCATTACTCATCCTCTTATTCTTGTGTCTATATTTTATGCTACCTTTTCTTATAATGTAAATCAACATGGCATTCTACAGGTTCTTTATATTCTCCTCTACCTTCTCCATGATGAGAAATCTGAAGGCTTGCTTGATGTATGTATGCTGTCTTCTGTTACACTGGCATTTTCATTTTGTGTATAACGTGAAAGGTCTTTCAGTTTTTTTTTTTTAATTCATCTTGCAGGTTTGTGTAAAAGCTTTGGGACAAAAATCATTACTTTCTTTATTGTTTATTTCAACTTTCGTTGGATGGGCAATTAAACAAGTGGTGAATGTTATCCAGGTAACTTTTTTCTTTGGTTTGTTCACTATGTTCAGTTCGTGTTATAGACATATCACCATGAGGTTAGTTGTTTGATTCGTTAGGCTGAAATTGCTTTCTAGTTAACTTAATTGTTATTGGTGCATGGTTCTCCAGCTGTGTTTGTAAAACATTAGAGCATATACAGGCACAGAACTTTTGATTCAAGGACAAGCACGTCTACTAATTAGTGAGGCAGCTAATATATATTATATATCGGTAATGCACTTTTTGCAGATTCATTGCATATTAAATTTATTGAAGAGAGATAGAAGATAGTCAATGTTCCTCACAGAATTTTAGCTTTCCCAACCTCTCAATTGAGAATATTATTTATAGGAACATTTGCAATTTTGCAAGTATCAGAAACCAATAAATTTATTGTCATCGACTTTTCTAGGGGTAAGGAAGTGCTCCATGGGTTGATGAATTGGTTGTTAGTGTGCTGGAAGGTGTCTGACAATCTATACCCCTCTAGTAAAAGTGTTTGACAAATAGTATCGCTTTTTCTTCACACTAACAGTCAGCTGGGTTAAAAATGATATTGACAAATGGGTGGAGCGGTATAGTAACAATGATTGTATTGAGTCAACAAAGTCTGTTCCTTTGATGCTACATGCATGATACATTAAACTTCCTGTGACCTTAACAGGAAGCGTCAAATGCACATTCACTTAATTGCTCCTCTGGCAAAATACTTACTGCATGTAATTTTAGGTACTAGAATTAAAAAAAGTGCCACGAGCTATCGATATAGCATCTGAAATTGAATTTGTGCCAAAATTCTTACTGTAAAAGTTTCTGAAGCTACATTCATAACCTTACACCTCATTTGTTATAATGTAGTGAAATTTAATGATGCAAAATGTCATGTTTTGGACTTCATTTCTTTTTTTTTAAGAATGATGACTACCAATTTGTTAGTTCGTTCCTTGTCTAATTGTTTGCTTCAACAAGAGCCCCTCATTACGGACAAAACGCATCTTCTTACAAGCAGAGATATCATATTCTAGTTCGACTTAAATCATGGCATCCTTCTCTGCCTGTAGCGTGGCCATCTCTAGTTGCACAATGACTGTTCTATCTTGCTAGTTGTTTAATCTACTAGTGATCTTTGATGCTGAGTGAGAAGTTTTCGTCTTATGATGTATTATCATATGAGCAAATTGAAACTTCGTCATCTAAGATATCCTCTACTGGTCCTTGGAAGTTTTCTCAATAAAATCCACGCATCACGGATGCAATTAATTAGATATTTCTCTGACAAACGAAAATGTATATTTCTCTACTAAGATTCTGTTCTTGGATTTTTTTTTTTTTTTTCAGATGAAGACTGCTGCAGATGCTTGTGTGTATCTTGATTCAAAAAGAAGCACCTGAACATGAACACTGAAGAACAAATTTTAATTGCCCTGTGATGATTGTATGAAACTCTTCTGGTATTTCTCTGTGTTTCACGTTGGATTCTATGAGATGTGAGCAACAGCGTTCGTGCATCAAAAGTTTTGGATCTCAACTCAACTACCAAGACCATGACTGTGGGAGCAATCACCGTCTAATTTATCTAGAGCTGTTGAAGTTTCCTCAGAGTTTCACACCTGTCTTCTCGTAGAATATTTCTGCTTTCTCCATAAGTTTTTTCGTAAGAGACACTTGGAGATGCCAGGAAATATCAAACTTGTGCAAATTGGTAAATGAAATCTTGATGCTTGACGTTGAATTTGGGATAGAAATGAAAGCTGAACATTGAATTTTGTGTGCTTTTCCTGCCACGAGGCATGATAGAGTGAATGGTGAGTTACATCACAGAGCTTATATTTTTTTGAACAGTCTGTGTTGGGGTTTCGTGTGCTGTAATTTTAATTATGAAATGTTTATTTTGAGTTCTTTCTGTCTCATGATGGATTACTTTACTAACTAGAAAAATTAATTCTTGAAGCTGCAAAAGAAAAAAGCGAAAAAATGAATCTGAAGTAATGCTTTTGAGACATGTTTTTGCAATCAGCTGAGAACAATAAGAAGGTACCTGTAAACAACTTTTCTTATTATGATAAAATCTATTAATACTCTGGAGATATATGAGCATTAAGGTAAAAGCTTTTTAGGTTCAATGCGAAATCTATAAAGAATTTTTTTATTTCATTATTAATTTTTTTTAGTCGTTTTATTAGCACACATTTTTATATTAAAAAATAATTTTAAAGTATTTATTATAAAAATAAATTGAGAAAATAGAGGTGAATCTTCCTATTAATTAAATAATGTAAGCCTTAATTATTTTTATTATTTATATTTTTTACAAATAAATTAAATTATCATATTACATAGTTTATATCATCATAAAAATAGCATCAAGAGTAATTCTCAACTAATAAAGGAATAAATACATTAAAAACGAACATCCAAAGAGCAATAGTATTCTAAGCTAAACATAAGACAACGAACTCTTTTATTTTATCTTTATCCAGCCTGATAAAAATTATTGTCTTGATATACCGAAGAAGGATCACTCCATCCCTTACTTGTTGCTTAATTAGTCTTCAGTTGCTCACTTCTCAAATGTGATATATAAATTCTACTATCACCACCTACATAAGTTGTCCATTCAATAATCTTTTTTAGTTATTCTAATAACTGAATTAATTACGGTTCACCATGTAGTTTATCTTAATACTTCTTCATTCTATTTCAACAAATCACTCCATATAGTCTTGCTATATTTACATTCATTCAACAAATGCTCTAAGGTTTTCCCTGCAGTCAAATATAGCTAACATTTTTCTTCTATTTGCATGCCCCACTTGAATAGTTTATATGCAGTCATTAAATTCTAATGCAAAGAAAGTCATAGAATGAAGGTAGCTCTAGACCTAGCAGTAGAATCACAAATCAAACTTGTCTAATTCTTCTTTGACAATATACCCATCAATATAGTATAGATTGCACTGTTTGTAGTTTTTCTAGTTAATGTTATTGCTAGTTGAGAGTGCTATTATTATATCTCTCTGCTCGTCATCGCTTTCTTCAACATCAAGTTTGTTTGTTTGGGTAGAATCATAGTATATTAAAAAATAATATTCATTATAAAAATAAATTAAGTAAATAGAGATACATCTTCTTATTAATTAAATAAATTAATACTTAATTTTACCTTCCATTATTATTTATCTTTTTATCAACACTAAATTTTTATATTAAAAAATAATTTATTTATAAAAAAGAAATTAAGCAAATAAAGATACATCTTCCTATTAATTAAACAAATAAATACTTAAATCAATTAAAATATTTTAAACCTATTTTTATATAATTATCAAATGAATCCAATACTTATTATATATTAAAATATTAATTTAATATAAAAAAATTTATTTCATCTACTCGTACGTGATAAATTCTATAAATCAGATTTCACACGAAAGAAGTCACAAAACGTATCCTTAAAGGATCATAAATTTATCATCCATCCAAATGAACTAAACAGAGCTAACTAATGATATCATATCAGTACTTAAGAAATATTTTTTTAGAAATAATTTTATACAAATAGTAATTATAGATCATAAATCCAAATCTATGATCACGTTTTTTTTTTTTTGGCTAAATTTAGTCGAAATCAATAAAATATTTCCTTTCTATCACAACGCTCGGATACGCTGGAGGAATTCGGGACTTCCTCCGGCGGGGCATCGTCCGTCCTCCTTTCCGCCGCCCCCTCGACACCTCCTCGTTCCCTTCGTCTTCCACCCCCTCTTTCCCTTCTCCATCTCCTCCTCTCTTTCGTCTCCTCTTCTCCATCTTATATCACTAACTTGAAATGAAAGTGTAGTCCACGCGATCGGCACTGGTACGGTTTGATTCCCGTCGATTTTTCCAACAGCTGCAGAGCAATTCTTCGCGGTCCAAGGCCTTTCTTCTTCTTCTTTTTTTGCCTGGGATTCTCGGGTGGCTTCAATGAGAGTGAGACTTTTGTCGCCATCTTTGCGCTAGTCCTTGATTTTTGGGCAGAGTAACCCAGGATGGCCGAGCCAGTCGCGTAGAACTTTTTCATGTACTTCTAAGACAAGGAATTGTAGTTTGAGGGGCAACTAAGAGGATCAAGCAATGAAAACAAATGGCCATTTTCTTTCTCTGAGCAATAAACGTTTCGTGTAATATTTTCTGTTCTTGTGCGCTATCCTCAAACTTCTTGATATCCAGGTAACCTAGTAGTGCTAAGTTGGCAGCTTACAAACTAAGTGTTGCTGTCCTAGAAGTTAATGAGCTATCCTGATATATTTTGCTATATAATATATAAAAGATCCATTTTTCTGCTCATACATATGCACGTATAACTTATGTTTATTCTCATATGGACACGTATAAATATTTTTGCAACTGAATTGATGTTTAATTAACAGGAAGTACATTCAGCCATAGACAGTTACAGGACCTCCTGAGACATCACAAGTGGTGACAGTTTGAAGATCTCAAATGGCACATCCATCCAATAAAAAGCCACTATCAGTGTATTTTTATACATTCCCAATGTCATAGGTATATAAAGTTTTTACATCTAGATTTAACTCATTAGTCTTCTTCTTGAACTTATAAAGGAGAGCCCATTCTAGAATTATTGTAAACTGTGCCAGTAGATCTGATAAGGAACAAAAAATTTCTGTCTTGACGTGTACATAATGCCATTTTGAATTTGGATCGAACAATTTTGATTCTTTGGTGGACAAACAAGTGCAACTTTCTCTGCTGCGAAACTTAAACTACACCAAGCTAAGAATGAATGCATGGACAGCATATGTATGATTACAGTGGTTTGTCTTGTCTTCCTTTTCTTTTCTGTTTCTTCCATTTATACTCTTCCTTGCCTCTTTTTTTTTTTTCTCTTTTGAAGTTATCGAATTGCCTAAATTTTGTTCAAAACAAGATTCGAATGACTGTAATGACCTAGCAATCTATCTGATTTTTATATGCTTGGTCTACTGTATTTACTTTTATGCGGTTGGTAAGAATTATATCGTTCCTGCATATATATACTTACTGTCATGACCAACAACTCCAAATAGTAGCAAACATAGAATAACCCAAGAAAATACAATGAAGATTGGGATGTAGAACATGCTGATACTGAATCTGATCTAGGACAGTAGAGAATCTAATAAATACTTTATATTATTCATAATCACAAAACAGAAAATAAAAGGAAAAGGTAGCTATCCTAACCAGAATATCTTTAGCTCCAAAGTCCTAATTTATCTCACCATGGAATCACAGCTTAAAAGGTAAGCAGGCCAACCCTTTTTTATAATGTTATAATGTTAAGGGTTGAATTTATATTTTATCAACTAATCTTTGTGTGTTGGCCAATACCTTTGGAATTTGAAAAATCAAGTAAGAGTATTAAGGATTCACAAGGATGATGGGATGATGTACTGAATATCAATTACTGTGTCTTTTGTTTTGTCCGACAGGATATATAAGAATCATCATGATTTCGTGGCATTTTCTCTATGCTATTCTGACAAAACTCTCTTTGCAATTCTTTACCTCATCAGTTATATATTTTGTTTCAGGATTCTGAGTTGTTACTTCTTATGCTATGGTAAAAAAAATTTTGGTGATAAACTGGCTTCATCTTTTGACATCAGGTTCGTCTGTGATGAATTGGATGGTTGGTCTGCGCAGAAGTTAAATCAAGTTAAAGAAGAATCTTTGATTTCCCATCATGCTGATTGTTATGTGCCTATAGATTATCTTTACAAGAATTGCACCAAAATGATCTTTCTTCATAGTTTAAGAAGATATGTGGTTCTGAATATAAAGAACCTGTAGAATGGCATATTGGTTTAAATTAAAAGAAAAAGTAGCATAAGTATAAACACAAGAAACACGGCAGAAGGCATGAACTGACGGCTACCTTAATATTCTTTGTAAAGCCAATTACTGGAGTCCTTCACATCTTTGTGGCTAGATTTGCCAGATAAGGATGTACTAAAGCAGCATAAACAGAAAAATGAATTGATGAATTACCCAAAAACTAGTATGGGCAGAGCAGAGAAAGTAATCAAGCTTTCACGGGGAAAAGTTGCTTAAACAAATTTCAAGCTTGGTCAAAGTTGCACCAGCAATCAACGGAGATGAACCAACTAAAACTAGCAGTGTCTGACTGAAAAACATAAAAACAGTACCTGAACATTTGAAACCAGTGACTTCCAATGTCCAATCCAAGCAATGCCAAGAATATCAAGCTTGAAACTGGTTAATGAATCGGAAGAAACCAGTATATAAGTAGAACACACCGGTTTCCATCTTTTTTCATCATGTAAGATCCAATTAACATACTCAATACACAGTATTCTTTGTTCTAGTAGAAAAGCAATGGAAAACGAAGTTAGATAGGTCATGTTTGAGACAAGAAAAACCCCTTTGAAATTTACAGTAGCAATACCAGGGCACATAATACGCAAGAAAAACTAACTATGGTCTCATATAATTCTCGACAAATGAAGGACATAATTATATTTCAATACATATAACAGAACATAATAAGGGTGATGGAAAACAAATAAGCTCATTTCAATCATGAGACATAATAAAGCATTAGACATTTAATTGAAATTCAGTGGGACAAAGAGCTAATTATTCTTCCGTGTAGAGGAAAATCTCAACAGTAAGCACAGAACCACATATCTTCTTAAACTATGAAGAAAGATCATTTTGGTGCAATTCTTGTAAAGATAATCCATAGGCACATAACAATCAGCATGATGGGAAATCAAAGATTCTTCTTTAACTTCTGTGCAGACCAACCATCCAATTCATCACAGACGAACCTGATGTAAAAGATGAAGCCAGTTTATCACCAAAAATTTTTTTACCATAGCATAAGAAGTAACAACTCAGAATCCTGAAACAAAAATATATAACTGATGAAGTAAAGAATTGCAAAGAGAGTTTTGTCAGAATAGCTTAGAGAAAATGCCACGAAATCATGATGATTCTTATATATCCTGTCGGACAAAACAAAAGACACAGTAACTGATATTCAGTACATCATCCTATCATCCTTGTGAATCCTTAATACTCTTACTTGATTTTTCAAATTCCAAAGGTATTGGCCAACAGACAAAGATTAGTTGATAAAATATAAATTCAACCCTTAACATTATAACATTATAAAAAAGGGTTGGCCTGCTTACCTTTTAAGCTGTGATTCCATGGTGAGATAAATTAGGACTTTGGAGCTAAAGATATTCTGGTTATGTCACGCCCCGACCTTACTGTCGGGCACGTGGCAACCGCCGTATGAGCCCAAAGGACCCATACAAGGCATCAAAGTGAATCATACAATCCATAAACACAGTTTCACAGCGGAATACGTAATAAAATCATCTATACAACTCTATCAACACATTCCCGATAAACCTACTACAATTCTATGATAAACGGTAACGATAAAGAAAAATAAATCCGTCGGTGGATCCATCTTCATTTACTATCTCGATCGGTCATCTAATAACCTGCACACGCGGGGAAAAGTGGTGTGCTCAACCTTGCGGCCTAGTGCGAATTTACGGCTCGAAACCGAATAAGGAAATCAAAGGCTAGGAGGATTAATCTAGGATGCCTTGGGTCTATTAATAATCATTTTCATAAAATACATGTGAAGTTTATCATAAATGCAAAGTAACTGTGTAAGCACATACAACATGTATAACACTAGATGTCGCCTAAGATGTATCTGGCAGCTATGTCATCGGTGTCATCGTATGTCGTCTAGAGTGTAATGTGACTATAAATCTCATGACTCGGGCTGCCAGCCTATGCTTAGTGAATACCCCGGTCAAGGGCATCACCAAGCCCATCAGTGCCTTTTGTCTCTGTCTCTTCCTATGCCCGCTACACTGATGTTGGCGGAGGTGACGGGTGACCCTTGATCACACTCCTCTGTCTCGCTAGTCGCCTACGATGCCTCCTCTAGCGAAACCGCCGTGCCCTTACATCCTCCCCGGACTCCGTAGGGGCAATGACGACTCGTGTAATACTACAACACTGTCCGAAGACAGGGTCACCATCATTAATAATCCATCGACCACGGCTAGTCGATATAATACAACCCTAGGATCCGGACTACTCATCCGACCGTTTGCAGAACGTCAGGGATGATAGCCGTGTGGTCTACGGATCCACTATCCAAGACTATGTGGGGGAGTCACCATCCCAGTCCCCAAACAGCGGTGCCTGCCAGGAGGTGTGCATACGAGCAGCCGCCGGAATGCTACAACCTCGACGACACGTTTGCTAGGTTTGTGTTTTGGTTCGTCCCGACTAAGTCATTTCAGGACTACCACAGTGTCGCCTAGACGACACACGTGCGGGTATAAGTTTCTAGGTAGGGACTTACTCTGCATTTCCGGTCTAATATGACCTCGGAGTTTGTACAGTCCCTTTCCCTACCAACTCCTAGTACTAAGCTAAGTATAACCTCGGGAGTGGTGTGTGGCGGAGCATCACCATTCTGACCATCGACGGTACGCGGTGGTCAAACGGGGTATACGAGGAATACCCCTTTTTGTCTGGTTTCCAGTGATATCTCCTAAGGAGTTCTAACATGTCATCATTCTTAACTATATCTGCATGGTAGTCGCGCTATCATAGCATAAATAAATAACATAGCATGCAGAACAAGATTCATGGATATGTTAAATACATATCATGGTAAACATAACATATCATGCATGTAGATCAAGTAAATCACGCTATCATGCATTTACATATAAACATAGCATGCATTTCATTTTTATCATAAACCTCGGCGGGAATTCCCTAGCTTGAATAAATCCTACATTCAATGAACCAACGCACCTGTATGGGGATCTAAACTTCAGAACCAATCCAGATATATCAATAATACTCGGCTCTCAAGTTGGAGTAAGATTCCTAAAACAATAAAGATTTTATTTAAAATAAAATCTTCATAATCTAATATGATAGAGATTATTTAATCACTAGTAACTCGACTTATGTGATTCATTTGGCCTAACCCAAGATAAATGATGCACTTCAACTATTGGGCCCAAATCAATGTCAACTAAATCCTCTCTTAACACATCACATGCATCAAGAGGGAAAGAGAGAAAGTAGATAAGGAAATGAGAGGATGATCGTAATAGGTGAGAAGAAGGAAGATGATGGGGGCGATAGTATAAATCAACCAAGTTCTTATAATCACCACAACCCATCACATTAAAAATTCACCATAAGTCACATCCAAAAACACCGCATGAAACAACATCAACCACCAAAACCGCTGTATGAAAATACCATGTAATCACCATCAATAATTCAAAACCATCAAGCCATCATTCCCATTAAATCAATAATTCAAAACCATCCATCAACAACAATATCACATAACAAACCATAACAACATCATCAACTCCAAATCCATCAACAACATTACCACATAACCAACCATAACAACATCATCAAAAATCCACATAAATCATCACAATATATACAACCTACCATCATGGATAATATAATTCAAAAACCATTAGCAACAATATCAAGACCATCTTCACAATTCAAAATCAAAACTAAACCACATCACTCATCATAAAAACTCACCAACATCGAAACCACACTATCACTAGGATTCAACAGCAACAACTCACCACCATTAATAACATTACCACAATCCATTAATTCAATCACTCTATCAACCAAATAAGATCAACTAACAATTATCAAATCAACATCACAACTATTAAATCCATAATCAAATCACATAATCATTAGAATCAACAATACACAACATAACCCAAAATTCTTCATAATCAAAATCATTAACAACAATTAAAAACACCACCACCAATCACCAATAACAACATCAACAATTCACATCCATCAAACCATATAGAAATCTCACGTTCATCATCAAACCATCAATAAATCAATAATACGAGATAAATACCACACCATCATCGACATTCAACAACAACATAAGTCACTTAAAATCACATCACCATTTCCAATCCAAATAGCATCAAATTAATCAACCATCAAAGCATCCAAAATGTATCAACAATCATCTTTATCATGAAAACTCAATAACCAAATTCCAAGTCATCAAGGCACTATGAAAAACTCAGCAAACTACATCATCAACTCATCAGTCAAAGCACCATGAAACACTCATCATAAGACTACCAAAATAACACTATCAAATCCACGTTCAAAAGCAAAATATCATAAAACAATATCATCATATAAAATCTAGCAAATTGAAATTTATTAATATTTTCTTAATACAGACCTCAATTCGAATTTCTCTACGTCTTTAACTATTGTACTATATGCAAAATTTTAAGTAGGGAAGAATAATAAAGAAGAATGAGAGGATTTAATAGAAAAATGAGAGAAAATAGAAAAATGAGAAGGAGGTGGAGGAGAGATAGCATGAATTTAATAAAATTCTTCCACATCATGGCCAAGTGCATCAAGGAGGAGATTTAACCTTAGCGTGGAGCAAATTGGGCTGATCGGTGAATAGAGAAATAGAGGAAGAAATCCTTCGGTGAGCAGCAACCCAATACGATGAACCCAGAACGGTTGTCGGCGAACACAGTCGAGTCGACATTGCAATCATCTCGTCGCCGCAAGATGGAGGATGGCGAGGAAGTAAGAGATTAGAGCCGGGAGCTCCCTATGTCCGGCCACGGTGGTGAAGGTACCAGATGGCCGCCGAGATCGACAAGGAATCAATGGATGGAGGTGTAGACTCGATTTGGGTCTCCGGTGAGCGCGCAAAGACGAAGCGTCGGGCGAGATCGAACACAGCGACGACGGTGGACCGAAGGGAAAGGAGGAATCGGTAGCTCTCGAATCACCGACGGTGGGGTTTGTGAGCTGCGGTGGAGCTCCAATCGATCGTCGAAGGGAAAAAGGAGGTCGACACGGTGGACTGCAGAGGAAGGATCGAATAGTGCGGGCTTCGCCGTCGAACTCGCAGCAAAGGATCCGAGCGATGCGGGTCGTCGGCGGAGCGGAGGAGAAGAAGAAGAGGGATCGGCGTCGAGGGCGTGCGAAGAGGAGAAAGGGCGCTGGGGTTCCGGCGGTGCGGCGACATCCCTCCGTCGCCGTTTGCAGCTGCAACCGCCGGCGGATTGAGGGAGGAAGAAGCGAGCAATGGTGAAGGCGTCGGATCGAAGGGGAGAAGAAGAGGGATTTGAGGATAAGGTTAGGGCTTCGGGTGTAGCTCGCAGCCGCCGGTTCGAGCAGACCGGTTCAATTCGGTTCATTTGGACCGGACTGATTTTTTATAAATTAAGGTTGGGAGTTTACAGGTTAGGATAGCTACCTTTTCTTTTTATTTTCTGTTTTGTGATTATGAATAATATAAAGTATTTATTATTTCCTTTGTTCATTTCATCTTTTGTGGGATGGGCAATTAAGCAGGTGGTGAACGTTGTCCAGGTAACTTTTTGTTTGGTTTATTCTTTGTAGTTCAGTTCATGTTAAAGATGTATCAAACATGAGGTTAGTTGTTTGATGCATTAAGCTGTTACTGTTCTCTAGTTTACTCCTTTTTTTAAAGATAATAACATTGCATTTCACCACTCTGAAATGATACAATATATCCTCCAAAAGTATTATCCAACGGTAAAGATAAAAAAGAATAAATATAAGAGAGGGTAATATCTACACCAAAAAACAAACGAACAGTAATGGCATAAAACTTTTAATTAGTGAGAGTCCAAAAACATACTTTTTTGCAAATTCATTATAGATGCCATATTCTAGTAGAGGAATTTAATCATAGCATGGTCATCATCAGTTTCATGATTACTGTTCTATCTAGCTGGTTTTTTTAAGCTACTGGTGAGCTTTGATGCTGACCGAAAGTTTTCATCTTATGATTTCTATTTTTTTCTTTGAAAGGCTCACATCAATCTTATGATTTGTCATATGGACAGACCGGATAGTGGATCCTTGAAAGTTCTCTCAAGAAAATGCAGGCATCATGTTTGCATTTATTGGATGTTCTTCCTGATTTCTGACGAAGGACCACTGCTGTTTCATGAGGAGCATGAAAAGAAAGAGAGCACTGAACATGAACACTGAAGAACAAATTTAATTTCGTATGTTTCATTTTGTTAACAGATACTTGGAGATGATGCCAAGAAATGTAAAATTTGTCCAAAGTGGGTTTAGATGAAAGGTTGATGCCGGATTCTTGAAGTTGGATTTGGGATTAAAAATGGCAGGTGAACGAACAATAAGATCTTGTGTGCTTTTTCCTGCAAAATGAAACTATCAAGACTCAACGGAGTTAAATAGTTTAAAAGATCAGATTTGTGATTGATTACATTTCGAAGCTCAATTATTGGAACAGAGCCGCTGTAATTGAATTGAGATCATCTACAGAAGGAAATGAAGAGCTAATAGAGGTCAGCCAAATCAAAAGTTCTTGTGACAGCCTTGTGCCATGATTCAGTCCTCTTCTGCCGCTGCTCCGCCTCCATCTTTGGCCGGAAGACGGTGGGTTGCACGCTGCGTCCCATCTCCATCAACTTCTCCTTCTTCCACACGCCGATGGCCAATCCGGCCGCGAACGCCGCCCCAAGCGCGGTCGTCTCCGTGTCCGCAGGTCGCACCACCGGACTGCCCAAAAGGTCAGCCTGCAACAAACGATGCATGTCGATCAAGATCGGATCACGTCACAAGAGATCGGAAGAAGAGTAAAAATTTGTTCGAACTTGTATTTGCATGAGAAGGTTATTGATGGTGGCGCCGCCGTCGACGTAGAGGACGAACTCCTTCCCGTCGGCCTTCAAGTTCGCCGCGATCGGGGCGTCCTTGCGCATGGAGGCGAGCACGTCGTTGACCTGGTAGCAAATGCTCTCGAGCACCGCCCGGGCGATGTGGCCCTTGTTGGTGAATCTCGTGATCCCGACGCAGACGCCCCGGGCGTCGTCCCTCCACCACGGCGCGTACAGCCCGTTGAACGCCGGCACGAAGTACACCCCGCCGGAGTTCTCCACCAGCTCCGCCGTCTCCTCGATCTCCTCCGCCTTCTGCAGCAACCCGATCCCGTCCCTCAGCCACTGCACCGCCGCGCCGGCGATCGCGATGGAGCCTTCCAGCGCGTAGTTGGTCGGCGTCGCGGGCCCGAGCTTGTGGGCGACGGTCGTGAGGAGGCCGTGGGAGGAGGTGACGATCTCCTCCCCCGTGTTCATCAGGATGAACGCGCCGGTGCCGTACGTGCTCTTCGCCTCCCCCTTCCGGCACAGTTGGCCAAGCATCGCCGCGTGCTGGTCGCCGAGCGACCCGGCGATGGCGACCCCGGCGAGCGGCCACCCGTTGGCGACGACGCCGATCATCTCGGAGTTGCTGATGATCTTGGGGAGGATCCTGATGGGGATCCCGAGCGCCTCCAGGGTGGGGCGGTGCCACTCGAGTTTGCGGATGTCCATGAGCATCGTCCGGGAGGCGTTGGTGCAGTCGGTGACGTGCAGGCCCTGCACGGGCTTCTCGTCGCGGTTGACGTTCCCGCAGCCGCCGGTGAGGTTCCAGATCATCCAGGTGTCGATCGTCCCGAACAGGGCGTCGCCGGAGTCGACGGCGGCGCGCACGACGCCGACGTTCTCCATCAGCCAGAGGAGCTTCACGGCGCTAAAGTAGGTGCTGATGGGGAGGCCGCAGGTGGGGACGAAGTGGTCGCGCCCGCCGGGGAACTTCTCGATGAGGCGGTGGCAGATGGAGGTGGTGCGGGAGTCCATCCACACGATGGCATTGTAAAGCGGGAGCCCCGTGGAGCGGCTCCACACCACGGTGGTCTCCCGCTGGTTGGTGAGGCCGATGGCGCGGAGCCCGGCGTCGACGTTACGTCCGGCGGCGGTGGCCTTGTCCACGGCCTTCGCCATGCACACCCGCACGCTCTGCAGGATCTCCGTCGGGTCGTGCTCCACCCATCTGCAGCGATCGACATTAACCCCATGATCGATCGGAGACGAAGTAGAAGCAGCAGATCAACAGAGACCGAACGCAGAATGCGTACCCGGCTTCCGGGTAGAACTGGGTGAACTGGACCTGGTGGGAGGCGACGACCGTGGCGGCGCGGTCGTAGATGATGAAGCGAGTGCTGGTGGTGCCCTGGTCGATCGACCCTATGAAGAATTCTTCGTTCGCCGACATTTTTCTTTCCTTCTCCGCCGCAGCACCACCTTTCTCTCGATCTCGATCTCGATCTCGATCTCCAGCTGCTTGCTAGAATTCTTCCAAACTCCAAAACCTCTGTTGGTGTTTGCCGAAGCTGGTGGTGGAGACGAAGCGCGAGCGCGGTGGAGAAGCGTGCGGAGATCGCAGTCCAACTTCTCCATTCAAACCCGAATCCAATTTTTTATTTTCCGATTTAAACAATAATATTAATTAAATAAAATATATTTAATACCATTTTTTATTTTCCTATAATAAATACCCTAATAATTATTAGTTAAATAAAAATAAATCTTAGTTAAAATTAATAATTCAAAATAATTAATAGATAAAATAACTCATTAGTAGATAAAAGCATATCAAGACGATAATTTTTACTAGGCTGGATAAATAATAAAATAAGAAAATTTATTATCTTATACTTAGCTTAGAATACTAAGCTTAGAATATTATTGTTCTTTGAGATATTTATTTTAATTTATGTACGATAATGTGTTTACTATTGATTTATGTACGATAATGTAATTATACTGAAATATGTAATATCCTATTAGTAAATAATAATTTAATTTATTTTTAAAAAAAATTGGATAAAATAATATGAAAATTTAATTTTAATTTAATTATCTATTTTTAAAAAAATAATTATTAATTAATTTTGAATCTACTTCGTCGTCTCAATTAGAGTTGGACTCGAGTCGGGTTCGAACCCTGAGTCCGATCAAACCCGAACGAGTTCGCGTCGGCAGCGAGTCAAATTCGAAAACAGGGTTGCGATGCGACGCGTGTTTTGATTCTTCTAACACAAATAAGAATCTAAAAGCAAGATTCCGACAGCGAAAAGGAATCGATCACGTCACGCTTCACGACATAATAAATTCCAGCAATTTATTCGGCGCTGTTGGGTGACAAAACCTCCACCTAACTTAATTTAACGCATTTAATCCAAAGCCCTCCTTGAGAAGTATCCAAAGTTACAATGCGAAGTTAGGTTTGACTTTGACTTTGACTTTGACCCCTAAAAAATCCATGGTAAAAAAAAAATTCACGCTCATCCGACTAAATAAATTTATGTTTTCAACCCTGTTTTTTCCCCTAATATATTAAATTAAAAAAATAAGAATTACTATCAATTAATTAACTGTACAGCCTCTTATTTATTTGCACTGCCAGCCCTGTTTTTTCTCCTAATATATTGGAAATTTTAAAAAATAAATTAGGATAAAATGCTCATTTTTTTCCTTAGGAAAATTTTAACGATTTTATTTTTTATTTTGAGCCTTAAGATTTATTTATAATTTGACTGTTTGGTTAAGGTAATTATTTGTAAAAATTAGATGGATGATCCAATAACTAATATTATCTAAGATCAAATAGCTAGTAATATAGAAAGGATATAATTCCATATAATTATCCGGTAATAATTAAAAAGAATTTTTATTTTATATTAAACTAAACCTTATTAATATTTTTTTTACTACTTGCCGGTCATAGGTTAAATTGAAATAAGTTGTACTAAAGACATAATTGCAAAGTTGCACCTAGTTAGTTATTATATATATTATTAGAGATGAAGTGGCCTTTTTTACTAGGTGGATAAAGAAAAAATAAAAAAATTTAATGTCTTATGTTTAGTTTAGAATAGTGCTCTTTGAGATACTTATTTTTATTATATTTACTTCTTTATAACTTGTAGCATATGATATTGTAGTGATGCTTAAATACCTTTTTAGAAGGTGAATTGATATTACTATTGATGCTATCAAATAAGTTAGTTATAAGAAGTAAAATTTATGTAAAATGATATAATTTTACTAAAATAATATAATATTTTATTGATAAATGATAATTTAATTTATTTGTAAAAAAAAGTTGTACTAAAGATCTTCTCTCATATTTTTAATATTTAAAAATTAATATTATAAGGTCTTCTCTCTTAAAATTTAATATTATATTAAATTTTCCTTCTTATTTTAAATCTTAATATTATATTAAAATTCTGCTAAATTTTAATATTACATTGACCTTTTTATTTCTCATACTATAATAATAGTAAAAATTAATGTAATATTAAAACTTAGATAAATAATTTTTAAAATATAAAGGGGAAGGTTACTGTTTGAAATTTGGAGGGAATGTTTATGTAATTAAGAATATATATAATATCAAAGTAAACTAATAAAAGAGCAAAGAAAATTCCCTCTTTCTTATCTGTAAGAATACATAAGACTATAAGTGTTTTTTTATAAAAACACATAACAAGAAAATGATTTGTTTAATAATATGTAAGAGTATAAGGGTTGTTTTAAAATTACTGCCTATAAAAATATATATCAAAGTAAACTAAAAAGAGAAGAAAATTCCCTCGTTAGAATATATAATAGTAAAAGGTTTGTTTTATAAATTTATATAAAAGCTTAAGGATTTGTTTTAAAAATATAAAAGAGTGTAAGGGGTTTATTAAAACTAATCCCTACATAATTAATCATGTAAAATTCCCGGAATAATCCTTGGAATCTGCCAATTATTCTTTCGCTTTCCTTCTTCCTCTTCACCTTCGCTTCGCTGTGCCAACTCCGCCTTCTTCTTCCTCCCCCTTCTCCTCCTCTCCCTCTCTCAACCGTCGGTCTCCAAGCACAACATTTTGCAGGGGAGACAAAAAATAAAGACGCTTCCTTTTGGATCTCCATCTCTTGGCGCTCCTTCCGCCATACTCCACTCGCAGACGGCCGCTCCCTCCCAGCGCCCCACCCGGAGCCATGGCGGCATCGGTGGTGCCGCCGCGGCGGACGCTGCGGGAGGTCGTGGTCCAGACCGTCCTCGCTTACCAGGCCCAGCAGCAGCAGCGCCGGAAGCGGAACAGCCTCTCCTGGGGCGACGACGGGACCTCCGCCGCGGCGCTCGGCGACGACGGCGAGGTCGGCTTCTGGGAGGAGGAGGAGGGCACCATGGAGTTGGCCCAAATCGGGGCCGACCGGACCAAGAACGTCCTCATCCTCATGAGCGACACCGGCGGCGGCCACCGGGCCTCCGCTGAGGCCATCCGCGACGCCTTCCGCATCGAATTTGGGGATGAGTACAAGGTACTGCTCCTTCGTCTTCTTCTCCCTGTGGATCTCGTTGATTTCTCCTCCCCTCTTTTCTGAGCTCCTAGAGAGTAAAAAAGTAAAGTGAGACCGTTTGGTGCGAAGGTTTTCACCGATTCATGGAAAAGATTCAACTTTTACTTGTTTTACCGCTTGAAGAAAAAAAAAAAAGTTAAATTAAAAATAGAAAGAGAACGAATAGAAGTTGGCTCTTTTCTAGGATTTCGTGAAAGCCTGTGTCTCACTTTTGGCCAGATCTATCGTCCTTGGGTTGTCTCGGGATATTTCCTTGATGATGGCAATTTTTTTTTCTCGGCGAGATTGTGTCAGCTCCCATTATTTTATAATTGACCTCATTGCATTGTGGTTTTCCCTCTTATTACATCATTTCTCCTCTCTACTTTAATGCCAATTGGGCAAAGTTTGTTTTTTTAGAAAAGATTTGTTGTTATTGTTGTTGGTGTTTCTTTAAAGAAATGATAAACCTGGGTTTGGGTATTCCTATTTTTTTAATAATTATTTTGTCAATGATGACTTGTGCTAATGTGAATTTTTGCATCTCTGGTCTCCATGTGCAGGTGTTTGTGAAAGATTTGTTTATGGAACATGCCGGGTGGCCCCTCAACGACATGGAGAGGTCCTACAAATTCATGGTGAAGCATGTCCAGTTGTGGAAGGTCGCCTTCCACAGCACATCTCCTCGTTGGGTTCACAACTTCTACCTGGCTGCCATCGCATCCTTCTACGCCAAGTATGCGCCGTTCTTATTGTCCTCTATCACTCTTGATGACGTAGAAATAATAACTACGGTCACATCTGTCTTCCATATCTAGCACTAATACGTCAGGCATACAACCTTGGTGCATATTTACCAGTAAAGAAAAATTAATTACTAAAACTGTGGAACTGATTCATAGATCTTATGGTATTCAACAAAAATTAATGTTTTTCTGTTGTTTTCCTTCTTTGAGTCCATAGGCTGTCACTTTCCATTGCCCATTGACAACTACTGATGTTTACATTTTAACTCTTGTCCTTGTTATCCAATTTGTTGCTTGCGGATTTTGTACATTTGATTGCTGAACTTTTTGTTCATTAATTAGGATAAAACTTTAGGGAAATTAAAGAGACTTGTTCCGCTCATTGTAATTTCATTGCAAAAAGAAATCATTCTGAATCATGTAATGTTGATGAGTGAAGGAAGGTGGAAGCTGGTCTGAAGAAGTACAAGCCCGATATCATCATCAGTGTCCATCCGCTCATGCAGCACATACCTCTATTGACACTGAAATGGCAGAACCTTCATAAAAGAGTTGTTTTTGTTACCGTCATCACGGACCTCAACACCTGCCATCCGACATGGTTTGCTTAACTACGTTTCATCAAACTCCTGTCGCCATCGTATATCCCGTTTTAGTAAACTGAAGAACGATACCTTTTCAGGTTCCACACTGGTGTCAATAGATGCTATTGCCCCTCTGAGGAAGTTGCAAAGAGGGCTTCTCTAGATGGGTTGGAACCTTCTCAAATCCAGGTGTTTGGTTTGCCCATCCGGCCTTCCTTCTGCCGTGCCGTACTCATCAAGGTTTGTCCTCAAATCTTTCTATTTCTTTAACCTTTTGCTATATTCATTGATTTCTTGATGACACTCGGTTAACCGACAGGCTGAATTGAGAGAAGAACTTGAGATGGATCCTGACCTTCCTGCTGTGCTACTCATGGGAGGTGGCGAAGGAATGGGTCCAGTCAAGAAGACTGCAATGGCCCTTGGTGAATCTTTATTTGACAAAGATGCCAGCAAACCAATTGGGCAACTTGTTGTCATCTGTGGCCGTAATCAAACGTTAAGATCTACTCTACAGGCCATCGAGTGGAAGATCCCTGTGAAGGTACCAAAGGCCTTGACAATCCTAAGAAATTATATATAGTCTTTCTATCATCTGGAATTTGGAGGATACCCACCTAGAGCTGATTGGTCACTGCAGATAAATGGATTTGTCACCCAAATGGAGAAATGGATGGGAGCTTGTGATTGCATTATAACAAAGGTACGACATTACGTCCATTTGTTTTATTTATAAATCATGCTCAGTTGTGTTTCTGATTCGTTCCAGTTTGATCTTTTTGTTTTGTTAGGCTGGACCTGGAACAATTGCAGAGGCCTTGATAAGGGGATTGCCTATCATCCTGAATGATTTCATTCCTGGACAGGTAGGTCTCTTTACACAGCTTTTTGAATCTAAACCTTCTGAAAAGATAGATAAAGCTGATTTTTATAAACGTCAACCTGAGAAATGGCAGAAAACACAAACACAGTTAAGTGTAGGGGAAAAAAAATCAATTTGGACATGGAGGTTTGATAATAAAGGAATGTTGAATACATCTAATCATTCAATTGTGCTATCAAGTCAACGATGCAATACAATAAAAATATGCTATTTGTTTCATTAGTTAAATCTTACAAGGAACTCTTCTGCCGTGCAGGAGGTAGGCAATGTCCCTTATGTTGTTAACAACGGGGCAGGTGTGTTCTCCAAAAGTTCAAAGCAAACAGCCAGCCTCGTTGCTCGCTGGTTCAGCTCCGAATCAGAGGAGCTGAAGAAAATGTCGGAGAACGCCCTCAAGCTCGCGCAACCTAATGCAGTTTTCGACATCGTAAAGGATATCCACGATCTGGCACAACAGCAAGGACCTTTATCACAAATATCTGATTCCCTGACTTCGTCCTTCTTACAATTGATGGATTGATTTATTGATCGTTTGTGCAAACCCAAATTTTGTCTTCCAAGTTTCTGCTGTGTACAGCTTCTAGTGTTGACATGAACATTCTGTGATATGTGTCAAATTTTTTTCCTTAATTTTTCATCCTGTGGACTCGTTGTATTCATTCATTTTAAGTGTATATTATCATCGAACATGTTCATTTTTGTATATTCAATCACCCCTTTTATGGTTTCATGGCAAACAGATGCACGCTGTAGATAAGTGCTTCAATGTGGTATTATGGAATGCAGATGTCCCATTCTGCATCATTCTACTTGCATCTGAGGTTTTCTTGTAAGATACAAAATGGGCCATCTTTGAGAATCTATCAACAATGACAAAAACAAAATCTACTACTCTTTGTGTTCAGGGTAAGCCAAGAACAAAATCCATAGAGAGGTCCTCCCATATATTATCAGGAACTACTAGAGGCAAATACAAACCAATATTTTAGGATTGTCCTTTTGCAGTCTTTGTACAAATCTTTCAATATCTCTTCTTAGGTGGAGCCAAAAGTAACTTTTCTGAGATCACTGCGAGAGTGTTAACCAGATCTAAATGACCAACAAGACCTCCTCCATGAAGGTCCTTCATAGGTTTTTCCCTTAATGGTTTCTTAGGAATACAAAATTGGTTGCCTAACGTGGGAAAGCTATCATAAAGGTGAAAGTCATCAGCAGGTAGATCTTTTTACACACTCTCAAGATCACATCAGTTTCATAAGTTCTGAACTAGATAGAAACCTACAATTTCCTGTCGCATGATAACTAACATGTGCATCTGCCACCTAATTCTATACACCACACCAGACTTATAGGCTATTTTAAAAGGGAATTTTTGTAGGAATTGGGACCATCTGACATGCATATCTCATATAGATTTGTAACATTAAATTGAAAATAATATACCTCATCCTTGTACTTTCCAATCACTGTAATCTTCAAAAATTATATTTTCAAAGCCTCTGCCTTAATACAATCTAACTCAATGTACACTTTGCTTCTGCTTTTCTAGAACTTAGTATTAAATGTAACCAACATATACTTTGTGTACCATATACAACTTCTACCTTGATACAACGCAATGCAACTTACTTATATACGAGGGGGAGGCCGTGCAGCTGCCGTCACCACCGTGTGCCTGCATTCGACCAAGGAATGGGCCGAGAAGGCTTGCCTGCCAAGATTTGGCCGGCACCACAAAAAATTTTGCAAAGGAAGGGAAGCTCAGGACAGGAGGATCCAGGGCCATCTGGAAAGGGAGTTCTCCCGAGCACAAACTGTGATGTCCATGTGACGATCAAGAATATTTCTATATTCTACCAAACAAAATATAGAAATATAAAAATAGTTTAATTTCTAACAGGGAGTTGCACCACTGGTGACAGCAGGGAGTCGCACACCAATTTTGTCTTGGGACTTAGAACTCAACGGAGCTGCCGACCACCATATTTCCACCCACAGACACAAATTTGGAACAAGGCTGCCACTACTGCTGGTTCTTGGCATGACGTTTGACCTTGGGATCATCCTCTGTGTCCTGGGGATGGTGTGCTTCATGCTGTGGCAATGGCGGAACAAGAAAAGACTTGGTCACGGGGTAGATGAAATAAATTATTCTAATCATGCTTCGGTTCAACTTCCTCACTATTAATACACTTTTCTTTGAGATCTTCTTAGATAGCAAAAATTTGATATTTCTGACATTGATTTCTTCTATCAACAATCATTAACCTGTAGCTGGAGTTTCAGCAACCTTATTACAAAATACCTTTACTTCATTTAATAAATTAACCATCCTCTTAATTTTGTTAGTTCCAAACATTTTCTCCAACTTTAGAGCCCCTGTGATTCATGCTTCCTCAAACTGCTCCATCTTTACCCTTGACATTTCTAAAATCAGCATACAAGAAGCTCTTAGTTTTTATATCTTAAGCTGCTAATGCTTCTTGGATTCTCTGAAGATAAAATAAGTTTGTTTCTTCAGCTTTCTAATTTCATCGTCTCGTTGAGTTCAAGTCCTCGTATCTAATTCCTGATTTATAAAATCTAGCTCATAACTCGCACAGTAGCAAATGTGCAATATATAATATTTTATCATCTCAGCTTTTCTACTTCTTATATGTGAAATAAAGTTTACTGCAATTAGATACGTAGGGATTTGTACTGAAATAAGCAAACATAGTCGTATATCTTATACACTTTTTAACATGCATTGTTGTGTGAATATGAAGACTTTCTCCATATTCTGTGAATAGTCTAAATAAGTTGTGTGAATATGAAGACTTCTCAATAAGGAATCTTTTGGGCTCGTACAACAGCCAGTTGGCACATGTTGACTTATGGAATCTACTTACACTTTTACCTCTCATGTACCTTTGAATGCCTTTAGGAATTGTTGGTCATAAAACTACATTTCTTCATATTTATATATAATTTATTTTCTCCTGCAGCACTTTTAAAACCTCTCTCAAGTGCCAGATGTGCTCCTTATTGGACTGATATTAAGATAAACTACAATAAACTTTTCACTAAATGAATTTAGTACTTGATTCATCAAACTTATAAAAGGGTTAGGAGCATTGGTCAACCCAAACTACATTATAAGGTATTCATAAAGGTCATCCTTTATTTTCAAAGTAGTCTTCCACCGGTGGCTAGGTGAAATTCTAATCTAGTTATAGCAACTCCAAAGGTTAATCTTTCAGAATAATTTAAAATCAAATCTGCAGTATCTAATATTTTATCATCCCAGCTTTTCTACATGTGAAATTTCATCATCTCGTTGAGTCCAAGTCCTCGTATCTAATTCCTGATTCACAAAATCTAGCTCATAACTCGTACAGTAACAAATGTGCAGTATCTAATATTTTATCATCCCAGTTTTTCTACTTCATTTAATAAATTAACCGTCCTCTTAATTTTGTTAGTTCCAAACATTTTCTCCAACTTTAGAGCCCCTGCTGATTCATGCTTCCTCAAACTGCTCCATCTTTACCCTTGACATTTCTAAAATCAGCATACAAGTATATTCCCTTCATGATAAGAAGCTCTTAGTTTTTATATCTTAAGCTGCTAATGCTTCTTGGATTCTCTAAAGATAAAAAAAAGTTTGTTTCTTCGGCTTTCTAATTTCATCGTCTCGTTGAGTTCAAGTCCTCGTATCTAATTCCTGATTTATAAAATCTAGCTCATAACTCGTACAGTAACAAATGTGCAGTATCTAATATCTTATCATCCCAGCTTTTATACCTCTTACATGTGAAATAAAGTTTACTAATAATATGCATAGGTAAAGCGAGAGAGAAAAATATTATCATGGGAAGTTTCATTTTATTTATGTTGTATATCTAAACTTTTGTTTTATAAAGATACAGTAGGTCATATCAAAATTCTATTAGTTAAATATTTAATGATAAAGTTATTATTATTCTTAATTGTTGAAATATCTATATATGCTTTGGATAGTCTAAATAAGTTGCGTGAATTTGAAGACTTCCTATATATGTTCTGAATAGTCTAAATACCTTGAATATGAAGACTTCCTATATATGCTGTGAATAGTCTTTTAAAGTTGTGTGAATACGAAGACTTCTTGTACATGCAGAATCTTACTGTAGATTGGATTTATCCCAGGGCATTAGCAACATAAGATCCTAAAGATGATTTTTTTTGTTGTTTTTTACTTGACTCAATGCCCATACAACTGTCTGTCGATTGTAAATAGACATAATGACGATCAGATAAATGCGACAACAACAATGATTTAGATCCAATGTCGATGCACCTAAAGAAGAACATAATTATGTAGCAAGTAGAGATTATGAGTGAGAGGAGTGCGTAGAGATGAAATATGAAGAGAGGCAATGTGAAATGGGAAGAGTTTGGAGATGTGAGAAAATGAAGGCTGCTAGAGGACGAGGAGGAGCAGTAGCTGTCAATTTATCCGTACGAACTTGATTTGACTGGTCTTCCCTGTGGCAACTACAAATTGAGACAGAAGCTCTCGGCTACGCACCTCTGCATTCCTTTCACGAGCTTCTGGCGATACTAATTGGCATTGGGATCATCCTCTGTGTGCTGGGATCGTGGTTGTTCTTGCTGCGGCAACAGCGGAACAAGCAAAGGCGCGACACGGCCGCCGCCAGGCTTCCAACTATGTCCGACCAACAACGGAGTTTTGCCTATCAAGATTTGGCCAACGCCGCGATCAATTTCGCAGAGGAACGGAAGCTCGGGGTGGGAGGATTCGGGGCCGTGTACGGGGGAGTGATTCCCAGCACGGGGAATGATCTCCGTGTGGCCATCAAGAAGATCTTCAAAGAATCCATGCAGGGGGAGGAAGAGCACATGTCGGACGTTATCCTCTTCAGCCAGCTGCGCCACCGCAACCTGGAGCAGCTCATCGGCTACTGCCACGAGGGCCGGCGACTTCCTTCCTGTTTACAAATACATGCCCAACAGAAGCCTCGAAAAGCACCTCTACAATGCCCACAGATTGCTCGATGGCTTCGAGTTGGCCAGTGACATCAAGAACCATGGTGCCATTGGCAGCCTCGGGCGAGTTCTGTATCCCAACCGGCCCCGACTCTGGGACTCCATCTCAGGTGACATCATCACCCTCATCTTCCGCTTCTCCTTCATAATTAGCAACAAAACTGTCATTGCAGGCGACGGTCTCGGTTTTTTCCTCGCCCCTCCATCGGAGCATTCCGTCCCCAGCCACTCCACTGAAGGAACCCTTGGCCTTTTCAATTACCCCGCTAACCAATTCGTGGCGGTGGAGTTCGATACCTCCGGCAATCACATAGGGATGGATGTCAATTCCATCATGTAAATCGCCAACGGTGATTTGGTTAATTTTAGCATCAGTGACGGCAACAACACTGCACACGCTACAATGAAGTACGACGGTGGTGCTATGAACTTTTCCGTTCTCCTCTCTTACTCATCAAAGGATACCTCGGTGTACAGGGGAGTCATTCCCAGCACGAGGAATGATCTCTGCGTGGCGATCAAGAAGATCTTGAGAGAATCCAACCAAGGGGAGAAAGAGTATCAAATAGGGATATATGTCTACTCTATCGATTTGGTTAATTTTAGCACGGGTATCGGCGGCAACACTGCACACGCTATGGTGAAGTACGACCGTGCTATGAACTTTTCCGCTCTGCTCTCTTACTCATCGAAGGATCCCTCGGTCGATGGTCGAAGCGGGAAAGTTTCGATTATGATAGATTTGAGGAAATACCTGCCGGAAGAGGTAGCCGTCCGCTTCTCGGCTAGCACCAGGGCCTACTGGCCCAAGTCGTATCGGGATTCCGACTTAACTATACGACTCTTGTCGGAGAAACTCCTCCACCCAACTCTACGCTACCGGTGCAAGGTGGGGGCGTACCACTCATTTAAGCTGCCGAGAGCCTTCCGTCAAGCTCTGGGATCGTTGTGGCAACGACGGAACAAGCAAAGGCCTGACACGACCGCCCCCAGGATTCAAATTATGTTCGACCAAGAAAGGAGACCGCGGAGATTTGCCTACTGGCCCAAGTCATATTGGGATTCCGACTTAACTATACGGCTCTTGTCGGAGAATCTCCTCCACCCAACTCAATCCTGCGGGGTAGGGACGCCCTTCGTAGGCAAGCTGCCGAGAGCCTTCCGTCAAGCTCTGGGATCGTTGCCGTTCGTGCCGCGGCAAAGGCGCGACACGGCCGTCGCCAGGCTTCAAACTCTGTTTGACCAACAAAGGAGACCGCGGAGTTTTGCCTACCAAGATTTGGCCAACGCCACAAACAATTTCGCAGAGGAACGGAAGCTCGGGGCGGGAGGATTCGGGGCGGTGTACAGGGGAGTCATTCCCAGCACGGGGAATGATCTCCATGTGGCGATCAAGAAGATCCTGAGAGAATCCAATCAAGGGGAGAAAGAGTATATTTCGGAAGTCATCCTCTTTAGCCAGCTGCGCCACCGCAACTTGGTGCAGCTCATCGGCTACTGCCACGAGGCCGGCGACTTCCTTCTTGTTTACGAATACATGCCCAACAGAAGCCTCGACAAGCACCTCTACGGCGGCCACAGAGTGCTCGGGTGGGTGGAGCGGCAGAAGATCGCGGTCGGGCTGGCATCGGCGTTGCTCTACCTCCGCGAGGAGTTGGACCGGTGCGTGGTGCACCGGGACATCAAACCGAGCAACGTGATGCTGGATTCCGATTTCAATGCCAAGCTCGGCGACTTCGGGCTGGGGAGGCTGGTCGACCACAACTGCACGGCTGTGACGACTCACTTCGCCGAGACGAGGGGTTACCTCGCGCCGGAATACATGACGACAAGGAGGATCCGCAAGGAATCGGATGTGTTCAGCTTCGGGGTGGTGCTGCTCGAGATCGCCTGTGGTCGGAAGCCCGTCTGCGCGGAGGTTCCCGACAGGGTAAATCTGGTGGAGTGGGTGTGAGAGCTGTACGAGAGAGGGGCGTGCTTGGAAGCTGCAGACAGGAGGCTCTGCGATGAGTTCGACCGGCGGCTCATGAAGAAGTTGATGGTGTTGGGTTTGTGGTGCGCGCACCCGGACTTCAGGCTGCGGCCGTCCATAATCAAGGCCATCGGCGTTCTCAGCTTCGACGCTCCATTGCTGGATCTGCCGCCACTGAACGCAGCGAGGTCATCATCGGTTGCAAAATCCTTTAACAGCATGACTTTCTCTTCATATGTCTCCGGGCGTTGAAGATCTACCGATCTTTTCTTTTACAGTTTTTTTTATCTTTCCTCCTGTCAGAATCTGGGTTTATGGCTTCCTTTCTCTGATTTGCTAGTGGCAGAGTCAAGTCACAATCTTTCTGAACTTCTAATTTATTATTTTACTTAGGAGGGAAAAAAAAGATCATATGATCTGATTGAGACAAGTACGTGGACTCAACTGGAGTTGTCTCGGAGTTGAAACACACACATGCAATTGTCTCATTCCAATTCAAGTTTATTTTGGACTCAAATGTCACCTCTTCTTCTATTATATTCTAATGTGTAAAAGAAAAAAAAAAGAGGTATAAAGTGAACATTTTATAGAGAGTTTAACTGCACTAACCTTGTTTGAAAGACTAACTTTTACTCAATAAACTCAAATAATCATCACAACTATAGAGATTCAACTTGTACAATTAATGATTACTAATCAGATCTACTGTAACTAGTTATCATGAATTACGATAGGTAACAATTAATATTCCTTCAATCCAACATCTTTTAGAAAGGGAATTATGTCTAAAAATTACAAATTTTTTTTAAGTAATATCGAAAATTTTATTTAAGAAAATTTATATTATCCTATATTTGAAAAATTTTAGATATCTTCCATTTATGTTTTAGTAATAGGAAATAGCTAATATCAAATTTTAATATTATAATAATTTTTATTTAGAATTTCAGTGATCTCTCGGAGTTCCCTCATTTATTAAAACCTTAGAAATAAATTTATAATTATAGATAAATAAATAAAAATAGTTCAATTGAAATTGCATAAATATATATCTAATTTTTTTATTTTAAAAAAAACCTCAAACCAACGAACAAACTATTTAAACACCTTATTAAAAACATCACCGCAACAATTAATTAAGATATAAATTTATTGTAATTAACCGACCTCCTAGACTTGCACTCAGTGGAGAGCTCATAAATTGCATTCTTTAACAACCAACCTTAGGAATATAGTACCTAATTACTAATTATTTTTTAAAAATTTACGAGTGCTTAACTCCCACCTATTCCTATTTATAGTTGAAATGCATGAGGAATATCAACATCCAATTTTATATTATTTTAAAGAGATTTATGGTAATGAGAGAAACCGAAGTTAAAAATTGTAAACTCCGAAATTGAGGTTTTACCGGTGCTTTGTAATAAAGTAATCATTTCCTTCATCCATTATTATTGCGGTGTTTTTCCACTATTTCTTAAGGCTTGTATCATTTCTACATATTTAACAATACGTCACACCTATGCATTTTCTCCATCAATATTAATCGCAGAGTTTGTAAGGTATGACACCTACCTTGATATTTCAAGGTTAAAAACCCTATCAAGTCGAGCTCATCGCTAGTAAGAGGTCCTCCGCCATAGTCCAATCAAATTAAATTAAGTGTGATATCAAGTAACATATTATCAATTAAACTGTAATATATTTAAGAGATCCGTATATGTGATGTAATATCATCAATACTATCAATCTCTACAAGAGAGCTAATAGGAACCAGATAAATAAGAAAACAATAAGAACAAAAAGTCAATCCTTACCTTGGTTGTCATACTTAATTCTTTCTTTTCTTTGATCTCAAATTACTCTATACATTTATTTAAAAATTATTAGATTTATATAAGTTTAGAACTCTTATTTTTAGCATTAATAAATTTATAATTGTTTTACTTAAGAATACTCTTGTATGAATTATTGGAATTTTCATTGGATCGATACATTTCATCGTGCATTTTGAGTCGACGATGAACGTGGACAAATGCATCGAAGGATGAGCACTTTCTATGTATATAACTTTATCTAATTAATATCTGCATCATATGTGTCCTAAGAGACGTTTTTGGCATATTTTGGAAATTAATTTTGGTAAGGAGAGCTTGAATTTCCAAATATCCAACCTTTTTTTTCTTTAATACTTTTATTAATTTCTTATAGAGTATTTTATTAAACTATTATGTTACGTTGACTCGTTGACTTGAAAAGTCTCCGTAGCAAATTAAATTTTTTATAATAGTTTTATTAATTATATATATACAAGAGCATTTTATTATGTTATGTTGACTCGTTGACTTCTGGTAGGTACCTCGGGTAACCTCAGAACCAGCTTCACCACACATTTCTCCTTCAGAATCAGCAGCTACTC
This sequence comes from Thalia dealbata, assembly GCA_030544415.1. Taxonomy (NCBI): domain Eukaryota; kingdom Viridiplantae; phylum Streptophyta; class Magnoliopsida; order Zingiberales; family Marantaceae; genus Thalia; species Thalia dealbata. The sequence continues at coordinate 27,527,676 of CM060457.1, read as the reverse complement.
CGACTACAACAGCAGCGATGGCCTCTCCTTCTTCCTCGCCCCCATCTCGGAGCAACACATCCCGGCCAACTCCAGCGGAGGATCTCTTGGCCTTTACAATGGCTCCGATATCAGGGTCGTGGCGGTGGAGTTCGATAGCTCGTTTAACGAATATTTTGATCCCCCAAGCGATCACGTTGGGATCGACATTTATTCCATAAGTCGATCACCGTTGCCAAGCTGGTGAATTTTAGCATCAGCAACGGAAGCAACACTGCGCACGTCACGGTGAAGTACGACGTGTTGGAAGAGAAGCAATGCAAATAGAAGACTCACGACAATTCTGAAGTGGAAGAGGAAAAATCGTGTAGGGTGGCTTATTGCTATCCCTCACATCTATTGCAATAATATAGCAGATTACAAAAGCAGAATTGGAAAAACAAAGGAGAGAATTTGGAAGTGCTTCCATATTCTCTTACAATGCAGAAAAGGAAATTATAAACTAACCATGCAAAGTTTAAATCAAAATACTTGTTTCCTAAACAAGCTTATTTCCTAACATTCTCCCTCCTAAGCTTGTTATTCAATGTACTCGGAACTTGCACCTCTTGACCTTCTTGTCCGATTACACCCAGTCATCACCATCACCTAAGTTAGCCTCCGACATCTCAGAGTCCGATCCATCAAAAAATGATTCCATGTCTTGGTCGAGCTCCACATATGAATTGGAAGGGATCTCCTCACCTCTGATGTGCATCAGTTCCCCTATCAGAACCATCATCTTTATGATGTGATTTTCGCACTTTTTCTGGGTGTCCGCTATGTTCACGATGCTCCTCACGAACTTACTCAGCTCCTCCCCAGACTCCAAGAGTTTCAACTCCACGTTATCGTCAACGATGTCGATGAATGCCTTTACTCCATCTTCTGCATCGTAGGCTTCTTCCTCCACCTCAGACTTTGCGACCTCTCCCACCATGGCAGCAATGACTTCACCTTCAGCATTGGCCTCGTCCACCTTGGCTGGTGACGCCACCTCCTCCATCACAGCCTTCTGGAACTCTTCCACCGTGACAGCAGCAGATTTACCCTCAGAACTGGCCTCCTCCCCTTTGGGTGAAAACTCCTTAGCGGGTGCCGCCGACGGTAGGCTAAACTCGTTATTAGCAAGAGCAGTCTGGACGAACTGCTTGAGCTCCTCGAGCACCTTCTTCTCAGGATCCTCAAGCTCAGCCACGATGATACTCTCCTCCAAGGAGACGGCTTGGAGAACACTAGCTGTTTTGGCGGCCTCCTTTGCGGCGACCTTCTTCTCCTCCGCCTCGACCGCTGCCTTGAGAGCTTGCACATCGGTGGAGGGCGAATCTTCCCTTTTTCTGATGATCTTCATGGCGGATATGTCTGTCTCAAGCACCGTCATGAACGAAACAGCCGTGGAAGATGTCGATCGAGCCGCTTTCGCTTTCATAGACGAAGTGAGTTCGGTTCTCACACCACGAAGGAAAACAGAGGACTTTCTGTTTTCTTCCTCAATGTTTTCCAGAACGCCATCGCCACCATCGTCGCCGCCGCTTCCCTGTTGCTGGCAGAAACTCTCCCGCTCGCTGCGAATGATTCCCAGCACAGCAGCCTTCCTCACCGTCGCTCGCGCATCATCTTGGCGCTCCAACCCACTGAGATCCTCTCGGGCCAAATCCTTCTCGATCTCCCGTACTTTAACTTCCTCAAAATTATTAAAATAAGGTGTTGACTGAATCTTCTCCAACTTCATGCTCGCGATGTTGAAGGCGTTCCCATCACTGAAAAAGACGGCCTCCTCGTGCTTGAAGAGAAGGTCCTCGAGGTCAGGTAGCTCTTGCAAGTCGTGCTCCATCTTCTCATCAACGAACCGCTTGAACTGTCGTGCCTCCATCTGTAGCTCCACCTTCTCCCGCTGCAGGTGGAGGATCATCGACATGGTCTCACTGGCGGTTGACACGGCGGCGCTGCGCTCCTCCTCGAGCTCCACGCATAGCTCCTGGATCATCTCCTTCTGACTCGCCACCGTCTCTCGCAGTGCAGCCACCTCGTCCTCCACTTGCTTCTGGAATTCGAACACTGCAGCTTCATCCTCCACATTGATCAGATTCTTCATCATCCTCTGCATCGCCACGGAGTGGGAGGCTGCAAACTCTGTTTTCGCCTCCGCCTCCGCTTCTTTGGGACAAGCTTCGTCCACGACCTACACTCCCACAATTTCTCTGGCCATCGCCTTGACCACCTTCTGGAGAGGGACTCCCGCCGCATTTCGTCTGATGTCCTCCGCAAGGTTCCCATCGACGAGGTCTCTGACTTCACTGCGCTCACACATGAGCGTGACTGGCTCGTCCTCGCCGAACACCTTCGCAACCATCTTGCTCGCGAACACCGGCTTCTGCTCACGAACCCTTCGTGAAGTCAGCTTCTCCTCCCGGACCATTGCAAAAAGTGCAATCTCCATCGGATGGGGTTCCTGCAAGACAAATTCTTCAAAAAAATTATCTTCTTCTTCAATTTCTGTTTCTGCAACAAGCAGAACTTGATGAACTTGATGATCCTCTTCCTTTTCACTGGTTTCAGCCAGGTATACCTTCTCCTCCTTCTCACACTCTGAGGCATAATGTCCATAGCGAAGACACTTAAAACATCTGATGTGAGATTTATCTTTCCTCTTCTCACGCTTTGGAGATGAATCATCCCAATCTCCATCGCTGCGGCCATGTGAACGTCCACCGTACCTTCCTCTTCCTTGATCAAAACCTCTTGCTCTTCCTTGGCCTCTACCATGCTAATTGCTTGGAGGATCCCTACGGTGCTTTGTCTCTGCATCTGCACGAGTCCAATATAGTTGGTTCTCCTCCTCTTGTAGGGAAGGTGCAATTCTTTATTCAAAACTCTTCAATGCCCCTACTACATGATCCACAGTCATAGTGGTTAGATCACCAAAGTGTTCGAGATTACATGCAATAGAATAAAATTCGAAAGGAATAGACCGAAGTAATTTCTCCACAACTAATTGCTCCTTAATCTCCAAACCAAGGTTTCTCATCTCAGATACAACCGAAGAAAGCCTGCCAACATAATCGTCTACTGACTCAGAGTTCTTCATCTTCAACTTCTCAAATTCACCACGCAAACGACTACCTCTTGCATTTCTGAATTTTTCATCTCCTATATGGAGATTCTTCAAAGTGTCCCAAGTCTCTTTTGCTGTCTTTTTGTCAGCAACAAGAGCAAGGACGTCATCACTCAAAGATTGATGAAGAATTGACCGAGCTACCTTGTCTCTCTTTCGGTCTACCTGCACAGCATCACCTTCTGGCTCGATTGCTTCCCACGCTCCTTGCGCATCAAGGAACGACTCCATACGCACAACCCACATCGCGTAGTTGCCTCCCTTCGTCAGCAAGGGTCCTACTTGATGACTTCCTCCTACTGTTGAGGAGGTTCTGAGCATCGCATCTCCGGACATGCCAACGACCGCCTTCTTCCATGACACCGGCGTCTGCATCGACATCTTCTTCAGCATCACCCGAGCGAACCTGCTCTGATACCAATTGTTGGAAGAGAAGCAATGCAAATAGAAGACTCACGGCAATTCTGAAGTGGAAGAGGAAAAATCGTGTAGGGTGGCTTATTGCTATCCCTCACATCTATTGCAATAATATAGCAGATTACAAAAGCAGAATTGGAAAAACAAAGGAGAGAATTTGGAAGTGCTTCCATATTCTCTTACAATGCAGAAAAGGAAATTATAAACTAACCATGCAAAGTTTAAATCAAAATACTTATTTCCTAAACAAGCTTATTTCCTAACACGACGACCCTGCTACGAACTTGTCTGTTCTCCTCTCTTACTCTTCGGCGGAACCCTCCGTCGATGGACGAAGCTGGAACCTGTCGAGTTCAATAAATTTGACGAGGTACCTGCCAGAAGAGGTACTCGTCGGCTTCTCGAGCAACGGTGGTGGCTGGGTGGAGATGCACACCATCTTGTCTTGGGACTTTAACTCCACTGATCCACCGATGGCGGCTACATCTGCAGCTCCAACCGTGGACATCGGCAATGGACACAAAAATTGGATGACGCTGCTACCTGGAACAGCAACTGGCTTGGGCCTCTGCTTGCTGGGATCGTTTGGGTTCATGTTGTGGCAACGACGGAACACGCAAAGCGGCCGCCGCCTCCAGGCTTCAAACTGTGTTTGACCAGAAAAGTGGGCCGCGGAGTTCAAAAATGCATATTGTTCAAAAATGTTAGGGATATTTGTTTTCTTTCTTGATAGATGAAATGGTAGCATAATTTTAGACAAGAAAACTTGCTGCCCTGACATATATAGTTTTATTGGACGCATAATTCAGTTTGATTTATTTAAACTAAATAGTTTTATTGAATCCTAGTTCAGAAATCGAGAGGTTATCCGAATAGAGTTAGAGTTAGATTTACATGTGGTGAGTATTAAATCTAGATAATGGCACGATGATAGACCCAAATGATTAAGTGGTAAAAGCTCTCAATGACTAGTTAATCTTTGGACATGATTTGATTCAACATTTACATTTTGTTTGTTTCCACTTGTTACTTCTCAAATAATACAAGTACTTGAAAGCGAGATCGTCCAAATTTGCGAAACCAAAGACAACAAATGGTGACATGGTTGAAATAAAAAAATTCTGAACTATCCTTATTGCAAGTGTCCTTTACTAGAAGGAAACAACATGCCAATTACATGCTCAAAAATAGTTTTTATGTTCCCTTGTTTTGAATTCACGTTGTGTGAAGAATGTTGAAGAATAGCATCAAATTGAAAACCAGGCTATCACAAAGCTATTATTGAGCTATTGATTATTACTTAGAGAAATTGTCCTTTCTTCCTGCTGGATGCATGTTTTAAAGATGCTGAGATCATTTCATTTCCTTCATAATGACTCATTTGAGCCCTAAGAATTGGGAAAAGGGGTTAATATATATATTAATAAGCATTTCTTAACCTATAAAATATTCTAATGCTTATAGGAAATATAAACACCCAACATTGATGGTGATTAAGAACACGACAAAGTTGTGATGCGTTTTATTAAAAAATTAGACAACTCAGATGAATTGTTTATAGTTCAATTGCGAAGTACTGGAGTGAAAGCTTCATATTGGGAGGTTGTTAATTTTAATATTGTCTAGTTACTTGGCTATTTACAGCTTTCTGCAGTATTTTAAATGGCCTGATATGCATGCTTGTGAATTACATTTTCCTATATTATGCAGTACATATATATTATACTAGACATATAGGAAATGCTTAAACATGTGAATACATATAGGTGACAGAGATACAAATGAATGATATGTCAATGACATACAGAACGACTTAGTCTCTTATCACATGAAACTAAGGACCAGCAAATCCTAGAGAGATTAAAATCTAGGAATCTAAAATAGGTCCTTGCATATTATTTCTCTCACGGTTGGTGGGTACGATCGTGCTATGTCTAGTGAACGGTAACCGGAAGCATCATCCAACCCAAATCTCTAAATCCATGGTGAAGCCAAAAAGGGGGAATCCTTAGAGATGTCTTCTAAGAACATATTCAAGGATAATGAGTTAGGAGCTAGGGAGCTACATTGTCGCTCTGTCTTAGGACTAGGGGGTCACAAAACAACTGACGTATCTTGTTTAGGTTTTGCAAGTCTATAGGGGGTAGTCTAGATCTTGGAGTTAAATAATTTATACGGAGTCCGGTTCATCAGACCGTTGAGACTAAACAAAGAGATGACTCTGTTGTATGACTGAATGTAGTATTACGTGGTAGTAATATAAGGTGTGGGTCAATGGAGACACATGTACAAAGGTCTCGAAGTGTGGGCAGAGGTACGACTTGCGAGAGCAAACAGATGAGATTTCATGATCATTAGTTTTCTCTGCCCATGTCAATGTGATGGGCCTAGGCAGTTGCTAATTGGATATTGATGGGCTTAGTCCCTACCGAGGGTATAAGCATAAGAAGATAGCTTAAACTAAAATAGAAAACAGAATACATGTTGGCATAGAGATGAGATAGATGACTAAACACAAAATTGTGGAATGATCTACTCTTTGCATTGCCTGCTTATTTTGTTGCTACCGCATGCTTGCTTAAATCGATTATTAAACTACTATTGTTTGATTGCTTGTACTTAGCTATTTTCGTACATATCCTTTATGCCTTTATACTAGGATGTCTTTTTTTTATAACCATTGGGCCGCAAGGCTCAGCGCATGCAAATTTTCTTGCACACACAAGTAACAGGTTGAGTAGATCAAATTGGTGACTATTGAGTCTATACGTCGAGAGAATGGGAGATAACAAGACTATAGGTAGAGTCAAATCAATTGAGTTGGATTGTGGTAGGACTAAGTTTGACATCGGTAGAATATTAGTAAAAGCTAAAAAATTTTAGTGAAATTTTGAGACCTCAAGTGCAATGTATTTATGTTTAATGAAACATTAATAAGTGTAATATATTTATATTTAGCCTTATATGAATTTATTTTTATAAATTCATACTGCGGTTGCCGACACAGAGTCGGAGCGTGATATAGATCTACTGTTCACCTATTTACCATTATTTTACTACATTTCTTAAGTGGCGCTGTGAGGCTTGTCAACCATGACTGCATGGCGATGACGACTAAGCAGGCCGGGACGAAGGGGTATGTCGCGCCGGAGTATGAGAAGACAGGGAGGGCCTGCAAGGAATCGGACGTGTTCAGCTTCAGGGTGGTGCTGCTTGAGATCGCTGCGGCCGGAATCCCATCAACTACGCAGAGGAACCGGACAGGATAAATCTGGTGGAGTGGGTTGTGGGGGTTGTACGAGAGAGCGGCGTGTCTGGAAGCCGCAGATCCAAGGCTTTGCCATGAGTTTGACGAGCGTGTCATGGAGAGGTTGATGGTGGTGGGATTGTGGTGCGCCCATCCGGATTACAGGTTGCGGCCGTCGATAAGGTGGGTCATCGGCGTTCTTGTCTTCGAAGCTCTGCTGCCGGAGCTGCCACTGTTCAGCATGCCATGGCAGGAAGTTAAATATGCAGCATCGTCGTCGTCGGGAGGACAATCCTTCAACAGCCTTTGGTACTCTTCGTGTACATCCGGGCGTTGAAGATATATTGTTTCTTTCAGTGTTCCGGGTTAAAGAGTACTTCTTGGTCTTCATGTGACGTCTTAAACATCCTTTTTTCAATTTTTAAAAAGGGATGCAGTGCAGGGTTAAAAAGTTTTATTATTCTAACTAAATAAACTTATACCCTGACCAGCATTAGGTAAGGTAGATAGTTTTGATGCAATATCTATTCACAGAGTAAATTGACTTTGAAAAAGTCTTCCAAGGTTTGACAGCAATGGAGAGATATGGAGCTCTCACACTCACCAACATCTCCGCGTTCCTTTCCGCATACAGGGAACAATGCCAGATTTATGTTTAAATTTCTTAATTTTTTAACATTGCTTCCCTTTTATTCTGGTCACGGAATAGATGACATAAATTATTCTAATCCTGCTTCGGTTCAACTCCCTCCCTCTCAATACACTTTCTTTGAGATCTTTTTGGAAAGCAAAGATTTGATATTCTAATTCTTTTATTTTATTTTGATATTTCCTTTATAGGCATTTAGTTCTTCTATCAGATCTATAATTTTCTGCTCTAATTCCATTAAATATCCTTGAAATCTCAAATTTTAGTTGGAGTTTCAGCAACCTCATTACAAAGTACCTTTACTTCATTTAATAATTTAACCATCCTCTTAATTTTGTTAGTTCCAAACATTTTCTGGAACCCTTAGTGATTCATGCTTCTTCAAACCCCTCTGTGCTTGACATTTCTAAATCAGCATACAAGTATATATACCATTCATGATATAAGAAGCTCTTAGTTTTTATATTTTAAGCTGCTAATGCTTCTTGGATTCTTTGAATATAAATTGTCTTTATCATGTTCTCCGGTTGAGCTCAAGTTCCTCATTTCTAATTTGTGATTTACAAAATCTAGCTCATGAATCATATAGTAACACATGTATATTTACAAAAATATTGTCATCCTAGTTTTTCTACCTTCCATACGTGAAATAAAGTTTACTATAACTAGATATGTAAAGATTTACATGGGGACAGAGAACCTAGTTGTATATCTTATACCCTCTTTGGTACACGCACGTAGAGCAAGAGAGCAGTAGAGGATAATATTATCATGGAGAGTTTCATTTTATTTGTCTTGTTTATCTAAGCTTTTTTTTGTATTAATATCAAAATTAATTAATCTAAATACCTTGTATGATTACGAAGACCTCTCAAGACTCATACAACGGTTGCCACATGTCGACGACTTATGACATGTTAATGCATGTCAAGCTCTCTAGCTTTCTGTATTGCCTCTTATCTACCTTTTAATGCCTTTAGGTTAACAAAGATAGATTTATCGTTATTAGAACTAGCTCTCTTGCCTTTTCATCTACTTCTAATGCTTTTAGGTTGAAAAGAGCTAGTTTTATAGCTATTGCAGCTAATTTAATCCGTCTTCATTAGTTCTACGTAATCTTGTACAAGTGATCTCAGAGATCTCTTTAATTTTTATAATCGGGATGAATAACCCGCTCCAATCCTCGCTGGGCTCTAAGATCCTAAAATATCTTTTTTACTTGACTATAGATATAATAGTTTGTCGATAGATATAATAATAATGATCAAATAAATATGCTCACTAAAGGTATATTTTTCTGATTAGAATAATTAAATTTTATACTAAAAATAATAGGTTAAATACTCATTGAGTATACTCGTAGATCCCATACTGATTGAGTACTAGATGACTGTACACCCAGCAAGTCGGTATGAGATTTTATGCTAAATTTTTGTTTAAACAAAAACACAATTAGGTAGCAAGTCCGTATAGGAATTTATGAGTGAGAGGGTTGGAATTTGAAGCTGTGGGCGGAGAACGGGACAGAGGGGGCGAACGAGGAGCGGATGGCAGGAAGAGAGGCGATGTAAAATGGGCCAGCGTGAGAGCAGCAATGCTTTTACAAGCTCTAAATCGAACAGGGAAGAGGTTGGAGATGTGAGAAAATGAAGGCTGCGAGAGAGGAAGAGTAGTAGTAGCTGCCAATTTATTAGTACAGAGCTGACTTGACTGAAGTCTTCCCTGAGGTAGAAGAGGTTACTACTAATTGAGACAGGAGCAGCTCTCGCTAACGCACCGCTCTGCATTCCTTTCCGAGGCTGGCAATGGAGAACTTGTTGTGCTTCCCCTGGTCTTCTTCCTCTTTGTCTTTGTGTTTGCTGCTGCTCTGTGTTGCTTCTTTTCCCTTCGTCACCTCTCTCAACTTCACCTTCAGCTTCATCGGCTCCGGCGTCCAGATCGGTGAAGGCCTCAACTTCTCAGGCGACGCCATCCCCACACCCGTGGGCATCCAGCTGACCAGAAACTTCATCGACATGAATGTCACAGGCAACGTCGGACGAGTTCTGTACCCCGGCCGGCTCCGCCTCTGGGACGCCGCCTCAGTTAACCTCACTGCCAGCTTCACCACCCATTTCTCCTTCAAAATTAGCACCTACAGCAACATTAGCAGCGGCGACGGGCTCGCCTTTTTCCTCACTCCGATGTCGGAGATACCCATCCCGTACAACTCCTCCGGGGGAGAAAACCTCGGCCTTTTCAACGACTCCGCTAACCAAGTCGTGGCGGCGGAGTTCGATACCTACTCGAACCCTTTTGATCCTCCCAACAATCACATAGGGATCGATGTCCATTCCATCAAGTCTATCGCCTTTGTCCAGTTGGATAATTTTAGCTTCGTTAATGGCAGCAACACTGCACATGCTACAATGAATTACGACGACAGTGCGATGAACTTGTCCGTTCTCCTCTCTTACTCATCGGAGGATTCCTCCGTCGATGGTCGAAGCCGGAACATTTCAAGTGTGGTAGATTTGAGGAAGTACCTGCCGGAAGAGGTATACGTCGGCTTATCGGCCACCACCGGTGACAGCGCGGAGTCGTACACCATTTTGTCTGGGGACTTCAACTCAACAGAGCTACCGACCGCCATATCTCCAGCCCCAGCGCCTGAGATCTTTGATAGACACAAAATTGGAACAAGGCTGCCACTACTGCTGGTACTGGGCATGATATTTGGCCTTGGGATCATCCTCTGTGTTCTGGGGATGGTGTGGTTCGTGCTGTGGCAATGGCGGAACAAGAAAAGACGCCGCCCAGCCGCTGCTGCCGTGCTTGTTCCTGTGTTCGACCAGGGAATGGGCCCGAGAAGATTTGCCTACCAAGATTTGGCTGACGCCACAGACAATTTTGCAGAGGAAAGGAAGCTCGGGGCAGGAGGATTTGGGGCCGTCTACAAGGGAGTTCTCCCAGGCACGAACGGTGATCTCCATGTCGCGATCAAGAAGATCTCCAAAAAATCCATACAAGGGGAGAAAGAGTACTTGGCGGAAGTCACTCTCTTCAGCCAGTTGCGCCACCGCAACCTGGTTCATCTCATCGGCTACTGCCACGAGGCCGAAGACTTTCTCCTTATTTACGAATACATGCCCAACAGAAGCCTCGACAAGCACCTCTACAACGCCGGAAGATTGCTCGGGTGGGAGGAGCGGCATAAGATTGTGGTCGGGCTGGCGTCGGCGTTGCTCTACCTTCACGAGGAATGGGAGCAGGGCGTGGTGTACTGGGACATCAAACCGAGCAATCGTGATGCTGGATCTCGAATTCAACGCAAAGCTCGGCGACTTCGGGCTGGCGAGGCTGGTCGACCACGAGTGTACGGCGGCAACGACCGTCCTGGCCGGGACGAAGGGGTACCTCGCGCCGGAGTACGAGAAAACAGGGAAGGCCCGCAAGGAATCCGACGTGTTCAGCTTTGGGGTGGTGGTGCTCGAGATCGCCTGCGGCCGGAAACCCGTCAACTTCGCGGAGGAACCCGACAGGATAAATCTGGTGGAGTGGATGTGGGGGTTGTACGAGAGAAGGGCGTGTCTGGAAGCTGCAGATCCAAGGCTTTGCCATGAGTTTGACGAGCGTCTCATGGAGAGGTTGATGGTGGTGGGATTGTGGTGCGCCCATCCGGATTACAGGTTGCGGCCGTCGATATGGCGGGTCATCAGCGTTCTTGTCTTTGAAGCTCCCCTGCCGGAGCTGCCACTGTTCAGCATGCCATGGCAGGAAGTTAAATATGCAGCATCGTCGTCGTCAGGAGGACAATCCTTGAACAGCATTTGGTCCTCTTCGTATACCTCCGGGCGTTGAAGAGTATTTCTTGCTCATTATAATCTAGTATCTGTAGTTATTCATTGAGGTTATACTTTGAGTACCTATGATGTAGCATAAGGTAAGGTAGGTTTGTTTGATGTAATATTTATTTTCAGAGTAACATATCTATGCAATTTATGAACATATCTATCCATCACTTTGTCATCAACTTTAAAAAATTATCTCATGCAGTGTTGACCATCTGTTTGCGGATGTGTTGTGCTACTAAATTGCAGAGAAGAACCAAACATCTTCCATAAGGTTTTTCAAAAATCACTAAGGAACTTGGTATCCCTATCTGAAGCGATTGTTTGACAATTCTACTTACATAAGAGGTTTTCTCACAAGATAAAAAAAATGGGCCATCTTTGAGAATCTATCAACAAAAACAAAAATAAGGAAGCCAAGAACAAAATCCATAGAGAGGTCCTCCCAAATATTATTAGGAACTAGTAGAGGTATATACAAACCTGTATATTAGGGATTGTCCTTTGGCAGTTTGGCAAATATAGCATCTTTATACAAATCTTTCAATATCTCTTCCTAACTGAGGCCAAAAGTACCTTTCTGAGGTCACTGTTCTAAGAACAAGATCTTCTCTATGTAGATCCTTGATAAGCTTTTCCACATCTTAGGAATACAAAATTATTTACCTCGCACAGGAAAGCTATCATAAAGGTAAAAGTCAATGGCAGGGAGATTTTCCTAACACTTTCCCCATAGTTCTAAAAAATCATCATCTGTTTCACAGGTTCTGAACTAGATCGAAACGTACACTTTCATCCATTGGAGTTGTGCATAGCTTTCCCTGCAAGATAGTGAAACTGGATTCAGCTTCTTCACTCTACTAAAATTTTCCCTTCTTTAGGCAGCTAGTGATAGGAGCTACGATTATGCTGAAGTTTTTGATAAAATGATCGTAAAAATGTAGCAAATTCATGAAATCTTCCCACATCAGAAATAGTTTTAGGGGTAGGCTAGTATTTCTCCTCACTCTACAGAAAGTCCATAAGCACTGACTATAACAAAATTTTCAATAAATGACTTTTGTACTTGATTCATCAACCTTATAAAGGGATTAGGAGCATTGGTCAACTCAAACTACATTATCAGATATTCATAAAGGTCATCATTTTGAAAGTAGTCTTCACTAGGTATAATTCGAATCTAGTTATAACCATGCAAAGGTTAATCTTTAAGAAATAATTTAGACCCGCATAGTTGGTTAAGCATATCATCTAATTGATGGATTAGAATTTTATAATTTGATTTTTTAAATTTTAATATTGATAAAATAACTCAAATACAACGTTCCAACAACTATAATTTTTTTTTAAATTCTCAAAAAACAACTATAAATTTTAAAAATATATATATATAATAATAATAATAATAAAGTCTTTTAAAATATGAAACATATCCACTTGTCTTCTTATCATCCCTTAGTAGTAAACTCGAGAATAAATTTTTTTTATCTGCTAAGTAATCCAGATATGATTTAACGATGTTATAAAAATGACTGATTTGAGGAGAATGAAATAAAATATGTTTTAGCAGAGAGAACAAGCTATTAACTGATCTTATTATTCAATACTGAGGATCTAGCATCAATACATGGATACAAACATCAGGCAAATTAATCAGCATCAGGAAGAAGGATGAAGGGCCTGAACAAATTGTTACTGATACTACTGCTGCTAAAAGCAATACAGTTCAATGAAAGATGCACCTCATGGATTGGGGCAAAGAAATTATACAAATAGAGCAAGCAGCTTAGGTTACTCAAACTTATTGCCTGAACACCAAGCAAGTGGGTGTATGATTTTTAAGATAAAAAATAAAAACATAAGCACAATTAGGACAGCAAGTTGAAATTTATTAGTGAGAGAAGCGCGTAGAGATGAGGGTTGGAAGATCAAGCCGTCGGCAGAGAACGGGTCGCGAACGAGGTGCGGAAGGCATGAAGAAAGGCCTTGTGAGTCGGAACGAATAAATATACAATAATTTATGGACAACTGCGAGACTGAGTCGGAAAGAATAAATATACAATAAGAGGGAGGAGGCAAAAGATGTGAGAAAATGAAGGCTGCGAGAAGACGAGGAGTAGCTGCTAATTTAATACTATAAATTGACCTCTCTTTTTTTTGTTATGTTGAATTGACTGAAGTCTTCACTGGGTTCAAAGAGGCTACTAATTGAGACAGGAGCTCTCGCTTACGCACCCCTGCATTCCTTTTCGAGGTTGGCAATGGTGAACTTGTTGTGCTTCCCCTGGTCTTCATCTTTGTCTTTCTCTTTGCTACTGCTCGTCATTGCTTCTTTTCCCTTCGTCACCTCGCTTAACTTCACCTTCGATTTTACCGGTTCCAACGGCGTCCGGATCGCTCAAGACCTCATCAACCAAAGCGATACCCGATACACACCGGACGGCATCCAGCTGACAGGAAACATCAGCGACCAGAATGTCACATGGAGAGTCGGGCGAGTTCTGTACGGGAACCAGCTCCCCCTCTGGGACGGCGCCTCAGGTAACCTCTTGGCCAGCTTCACCACCCATTTCTCCTTCAAAATTAGCAGCTACCCCACCGTTAGCAGCGGCGATGGGCTCGCCTTTTTCCTCGCCCCAATGTCGGAGATACCCACTCCGGCCAACTCCACCAAGGGAGAAAACCTCGGCCTTTTCAATGACTCCGCTAATCGAGTCGTGGCGGTGGAGTTCGATACCTTCGTGAACGACTTTGATCCCCCCCACAATCACATAGGGATCGATGTCCATTCCATCAAGTCTATTGCCTTTGTTGATTTAGATAATTTTAACATGAGCAACGGTATCAACACTGCACACGCTACAGTGGAGTACGATGGGGGTGCTATGAACTTATCCGTTTTCCTCTCTTACTCATCGGAGGATCCCTCAGTAGTAGATGGTCAAAGCTGGAGTCTTTCGAGGGTGGTAGATTTGAGGAAGTACCTGCCGGAAGAGGTATACGTTGGCTTTTCGGCCGCCACCGGTCTCAGCGCAGAGTCGCACACCATCTTGTCGTGGGATTTCACCTCGACTGAGCTGCTCGATAGAAAAAAAAGGCGGTCACTACTGCTGGTACTGGGCTTGATTTTTGGCCTTGGGATCGTCCTCTGTGTACTGGGGTTGGTGTGCTTTGTGCTGTGGCAACGGCGGAACAAGCAAAGGCACCATGCCGCCACTGCTGCCAGGCTTCAAACAGTGTTCAACCAGCAAAGGGGGCCGCGGAGTTTTGCCTACCAAGATTTGGCCAACGCCACAAACAATTTCGCAGAGGAAGGGAAGCTTGGGGCAGGAGGATTCGGGGCCGTGTACAAGGGAGTCATTCCCAGTAGGGGGAATGATCTCCGTGTGGCCATCAAGAAGATCTTCAGAGAATCCAAGCAAGGGGAGAAAGAATACATGTCGGAAGTCATCCTCTTCAGCCAGTTGCGCCATCGCAACCTGGTGCAGCTCATCGGCTACTGCCACGAGGCCGACGACTTCCTTCTTGTTTACGAATACATGCCCAACAGAAGCCTCGACCGGCACCTCTACGATGCCCACAGATTGCTCGGGTGGGCGGAGAGGCACAAGATCGCGCTCGGGCTGGCCTCGGCCTTGCTCTACCTCCACGAGGAGTGGGAGCAGTGCGTGGTTCACCGGGACATCAAACCTAGCAACGTGATGCTGGATCCCGATTTCAACGTGAAGCTCGGCGACTTTGGGCTAGCGAGGCTGGTCGACCACGACCGCACGGCGGTGACGACTGTCCTCGCCGGGACGAGGGGCTACATCGCGCCGGAGTACGGGAAGACGGGGAAGGCCCGAAAACAATCCGACGTGTTCAGCTTTGGGGTGGTGATGCTCGAGATCGCTTGCGGCCGGAAGCCCATCGACTGCTCGGAGGTCCCCGACAGGATAAATCTGGTGGAGTGGGTGTGGAGGTTGTACGAGAGAGGGGCGTGTCTGGAAGCTGCAGATCCAAGGCTTTGCCATGAGTTCGACGAGCGTCTCATGGAGACGTTGATGGTGGTGGGATTGTGGTGCGCCCACCCGGATTATAGGTTGCGGCCGTCGATAAGGCGGGTTATCGGCGTTCTTGTCTTCGGAGCTCCGCTGCCGGATCTGCCGCCGCTGAACGTGTCGAGGCAGGAAGGTAATAATGCAGTATCGTCATCGTCAGGAGGAGAATCCTGGAACAGCATTTCTTCCACTTCATATGCCTCCGGGCGTTGAAGATGTACTATTTCTTTGATTGTTTTTTTCCCCTGTCCTGTCAAGAGTCAGGTTCATCCCTTCATCTGACAGTCTTCAACTTACAACCTTTTTTTCTTCATTAAATTTTATTATTCCAACTAAATAAACTTATACGTTGAGTACCTGTGATGCAGCATAAGGTAATGTAGATAGGTTTGATGTAATATTTATTTTCAGAGTGAGAACATATCTATGCAATTTATGTACCCCAGCAAAGCAAGTTTTAGAATCTTCTAATTTCTGTTTTTTTAATGAGAATAAAGGAGTTAGTAAATTATTAATTTTTTAAATACAAACTTTATCAGAAGACTAACCAAAATTTATTCCAACATGTAGGCTAATAAGTTAATAAGAAATATACTTGAGAAAGTAGGATAGTACTCAGTACAAGTGATACACACCAATTTTCTCCTTCGATCGATATGTACAGCGTGGGCGGAATCCTCCTTCGTCCCACCAGCCCAGGTTGCGGAAGCGAAGAGCAGCGAACAGAGGAAACAAGATTTGAGAAGGAAAGGACTTTCTTTATTCAAAGACTCCGTTAAAACCTCATCCACCGGCTGAGCTACACACGATGCTCGCCGGGCACTCGAATACAAGCTCTCTACAATATGCACAATGGTTAACAAATTCCAGATGCCCTCTTCCGAACGCATCCTTTCCTTTTTATATTTCGTGCAGCAGTCGCGACGGTGGGAAGCGCCTCCTTCGCGGACGCCCTTCCTCTGCTTCGGACGCGTCTGCTGCGGACGATGCTTCCGCTCGTTGGGGTTGTAACAACAAGTCATGATAGAAGATTCTAAAAAATCTTATAATATTGTCTTATACAAATCTAATAACTTGGTAGGAGAAAAAATTGAGTTTATTAAGTGTGATTGAAGTAACCATGATTGAGGAATTTAAAAGTGCTTAATAAAGTAATATTATTGCTCTTCTATATTTATCATTATTTGTGTTTAAAGTTTATGTAATTAACTTTGTGCACATTCACATCTACAATGTTCAGCCTTATAACCTATTAAATAATTTAAATATTACAACTACTGTTTCAAGATTTAATTTAACAAGAGATGTGTTGTTAGAAAAAATATTGTATTCTATTAAAATTCAAGATGCGTGAGATGGAAGGCGAGAGGATGTGACCATTCTGCGCGACTGCTGCTGACTTCTGTGAAGACGTGGCCTTGCAGCGTGATTGATGCTGCCTTTCGATGGAAGGTCAAGCTGTGGGCGGAGGACGGGTCAGAGGTGGCGAACGAAGACCGGAAGGTAGGAAGAGAGGGTCAGCGTGTGCGCTGGAATGCATTTACAAGCTCGAACTCTAGAATT
Organism: Thalia dealbata; assembly: GCA_030544415.1. Classification (NCBI taxonomy): domain Eukaryota; kingdom Viridiplantae; phylum Streptophyta; class Magnoliopsida; order Zingiberales; family Marantaceae; genus Thalia; species Thalia dealbata. The sequence goes on along the minus strand of CM060457.1, from coordinate 27,510,797 downwards.
TATGGACAACTCGGAGACAGTCGGCACAGCAGGGAGGAGGCGAAGGATGTGAGAAAAAATGGAGGCTGCGAGAGGACGAGGAGGAGTGGCCTTTTATTGTTAGGTTGACGTGAATGAAGTCTTCCCTGAGTCTAAAAGAGGCTACTACTAATTGAGACAGGAGGAGCTCACGCTTACCCACCTCTCTGCATTCCTCTCCGAGGTTGGCAATGGTGAACATATTGTGCTGCTTCTCCCGGCCTTCCTCTTTGCTACTGCTCTTTGTTGTTTCTTTTCCCCTCGCAACCTCGCTTTCCTTCAGCTTCAACTTCACCGGCTTCGACGGCGTCCGAATCGCTTGAGGCCTCAACTTCTCCGGCAACGCCGCCCCCACAGCCGACGACTTAAAGTTGGCCAGTAACTGTTGGAAATAGGGCTCTCACACAATTTAGAATTTAGAAAATAAGGAAGAAGGAGGCACTTTCTTGGAAATAAAATAGGTGATTGTATTACTTGCTCTGCCTTTACATGATTATTACACGTGACTTATATAGAAAAATGAACCCTAAACAAAAACCTAACTTGATGTCTAAGAAACAATCTAAACCATATATTAAAATATAATAATAGACTAAATCAAAACAATAAACATAATTAAACTAAAATGATAAACATAGAAATTAGAAATATAAAATTCAAGTTTAATTCTAATTTCTAACACTCCCCCTTAAACTTGAATTTCTTCGAACTCCGAGCTTCAGTCTAAGCTTTTCAAAACTATCAAACTTAAGAGGTTCTTTGAAAATATTTTCTTCATAGTCAACCTTTTGTTTTTGCTCATTGACTTTTGCTACAAACTTTGTATTGTATTTCTTCACATCTTCATTAAAATCTTTCTTGATCTTATACACCCATTTAACTCCAATTGATTGATGAACACTTCGAAGAGTTTCTAACTTCCAAGTATCATTCCTTTCTATTCCTTGGATTTCTTCATCCATAGCTTGACTCCAATTATCTTCCTTTAGAGCTTCTTCAAAACTAAAATATTCACGATTAGTAAATAAACAAAATAAATTTATGTGATCCTCTAACCTTTGGGTTTCATTATAAATATCTTTAAGAGATCTTATTTTGAGTGATCTTTCTGATGCTTCAAATGATGATGTTGATCTATTGTCAAACTTATCCACGTGATTCTCTTTTAACGCAAGAAGTAGGAAGCATTCTGCATCTTCCTCTTTGTACTCAACAAGCTTTGCTTCTTCATCTCTTCCTCGTTCTCTTGAATACATTGTCATAGAAACTTGATTTCTTTTTTCAAAATATGATGGATGCTCATCTTTTGCTTGCAAGACTTGTTCAATTTGTTGATGCTTGCATTGATTCATCATTTCTTCATGGGCTCCCAAAGACCCATTTAATTCATCAATGGTCATAACTTCAGTGTCCTTCGATTCTTCGATCGCCACTACAATGTGATCGAACCTCTCATCAAGAGAGTGCAGAATTTTCTCCACCACTTGCACATCCGTCATTGAGTCTCCCACGCTCTTCATCTGATTCACAATTATCGAAACTCTGGTAAAGTAGTCTTGAATAGACTCACCTTCTATCATGGAGAATGATTCAAACTCAGCCCTTAGAGTTTGAAGTTGTAATTTCTTCACCTTCTCAACTCCTAGGAAGGAGATTTGTAGTGCCTCCCATGCTCTTTTTGCTGTGGTCGCATTCGCAATCTTCATGAGCATATTATCATCTATGCCTTGATAGATGATGGCAAGAGCTTGCTGATCCTCCATTATTTCTCTTTCCAAAACTCCTCTTTCTTCTTCAGAAAGAGTTTCTTTATCTCTTGGCTCATTGTAGCCTTTTTCTACAAAATCCCATAGACCTTGGGCGCCAAGAATTGTCTTCATCCGAATTGCCCAAAACTCATAATTGAAAGAAGTGAGCATCGGATATGGATAAGAAAAGGATGATGATGACATCTTCAAATCAGCTTCCTTAGAACTTGGCTCTGATACCACTTTGTTGGAAATAGGGCTTTCACACAATTTAGAATTTAGAAAATAAGGAAGAAGGAGGCACTTTCTTGGAAATAAAATAGGTGATTGTATTACTTGCTCTGCCTTTACATGATTATTACACGTGACTTATATAGAAAAATGAACCCTAAACAAAAACCTAACTTGATGTCTAAGAAACAATCTAAACCATATATTAAAATATAATAATAGACTAAATCAAAACAATAAACATAATTAAACTAAAATGATAAACATAGAAATTAGAACTATAAAATTCAAGTTTAATTCTAATTTCTAACACTCCCCCTTAAACTTGAATTTCTTCGAACTCCGAGCTTCAGTCTAAGCTTTTCAAAACTATCAAACTTAAGAGGTTCTTTGAAAATATTTTCTTCATAGTCAACCTTTTGTTTTTGCTCATTGACTTTTGCTACAAACTTTGCATTGTATTTCTTCACATCTTCATTAAAATCTTTCTTGATCTTATACACCCATTTAACTCCAATTGATTGATGAACACTTCGAAGAGTTTCTAACTTCCAAGTATCATTCCTTTCTATTCCTTGGATTTCTTCATCCATAGTTTGACTCCAATTATCTTCCTTTAGAGCTTCTTCAAAACTAAAATATTCACGATTAGTAAATAAACAAAATAAATTTATGTGATCCTCTAACCTTTGGGTTTCATTATAAATATCTTTAAGAGATCTTATTTTGAGTGATCTTTCTGATGCTTCAAATGATGATGTTGATCTATTGTCAAACTTATCCACGTGATTCTCTTTTAACGCAAGAAGTAGGAAGCATTCTGCATCTTCCTCTTTGTACTCAACAAGCTTTGCTTCTTCATCTCTTCCTCGTTCTCTTGAATACATTGTCATAGAAACTTGATTTCTTTTTTCAAAATATGATGGATGCTCATCTTTTGCTTGCAAGACTTGTTCAATTTGTTGATGCTTGCATTGATTCATCATTTCTTCATGGGCTCCCAAAGACCCATTTAATTCATCAATGGTCATAACTTCAGTGTCCTTCGATTCTTCGATCGCCACTACAATGTGATCAAACCTCTCATCAAGAGAGTGCAGAATTTTCTCCACCATTTGCACATCCGTCATTGAGTCTCCCATGCTCTTCATCTGATTCACAATTATCGAAACTCTGGTAAAGTAGTCTTGAATAGACTCACCTTCTATCATGGAGAATGATTCAAACTCAGCCCTTAGAGTTTGAAGTTGTAATTTCTTCACCTTCTCAACTCCTAGGAAGGAGATTTGTAGTGCCTCCCATGCTCTTTTTGTTGTGGTCGCATTCGCAATCTTCATGAGCATATTATCATCTATGCCTTGATAGATGATGGCAAGAGCTTGCTGATCCTCCATTATTTCTCTTTCCAAAACTCCTCTTTCTTCTTCAGAAAGAGTTTCTTTATCTCTTGGCTCATTGTAGCCTTTTTCTACAAAATCCCATAGACCTTGGGCGCCAAGAATTGTCTTCATCCGAATTGCCCAAAACTCATAATTGAAAGAAGTGAGCATCGGATATGGATAAGAAAAGGATGATGATGACATCTTCAAATCAGCTTCCTTAGAACTTGGCTCTGATACCACTTTGTTGGAAATAGGGCTTTCACACAATTTAGAATTTAGAAAATAAGGAAGAAGGAGGCACTTTCTTGGAAATAAAATAGGTGATTGTATTACTTGCTCTGCCTTTACATGATTATTACACGTGACTTATATAGAAAAATGAACCCTAAACAAAAACCTAACTTGATGTCTAAGAAACAATCTAAACCATATATTAAAATATAATAATAGACTAAATCAAAACAATAAACATAATTAAACTAAAATGATAAACATAGAAATTAGAAATATAAAATTCAAGTTTAATTCTAATTTCTAACAGTAACATCACTGGGAAGAGTGCCACCAACAGCGTCGGGCGAGTTCTGTATCCCGACCGGCTCCGACTCTGGGACTCCACCTCAGGTAATATCACCACCTTCACCACCCACTTCTCCTTCATAATTAGCAACTCTACCGTAAGCGGAGCCGACGGGCTCGCTTTTTTCCTCGCCCCTCCATCGGAACAATCCATCCCCAGCCACTCCACCGGAGGAAACCTTGGCCTTTTCAATGACTCCGCTAACCGTGTCGTGGCGGTGGAGTTCGACACCTACCCGAACGCTTTTGATCCCCGCAGCGATCACATAGGGATCGATGTCTACTCCATCAAGTCCATCGCCTCTGTCCAGTTGCTTAATGTTAGCATGAGTAACGGCAGCAACACTGCACACGCCACCGTGAAGTACGACGGCGGTGCGATGAACTTGTCCGTTCTGCTCTCTTACTCGTCGGAGGATCCCTCAGTCGATGGTCGAAGCTGGAAGGTTTCGAGGGTGGTAGATTTGAGGGAGTACCTGCCGGAAAAGGTAGCAGTCGGCTTCTTCGCCAGCACCGGTCTTAGCGTGGAGGCGCACACCATCTTGTCTTGGGATTTCAAGTCGACCGAGCTGCCAGTTGCCGGATCTCCACTTGCACCGGTCTCAGCGTCGATCGCCGGACCTCCGCCTGCACCGGTCTTAGCGTCGAGGACTGTCGGTAGATACAACAAGGGAAGGAGGCTGCTCTTGGGGATATTAATTGGCGTTGGAATCATCCTCTCTTAGAAAATTAAACATAAATTTTAAGTATTTAAATTAATTTTAAAATTTTAAAATTTTATTTCGATAATTTAAGCAGTTATAATAAATTATGTCCCTTGGATTAATATAAATGTCTGAGTAATATTAAAGCTTGATAATATGGTGATCCATCCGAAGAAAGTTTTTTTCACTTATATTTTCCCCTTCTCTATTCCTGTCAATTGAGTAAATGTGTTTAAATGATATCAGAATTGAGAGATCTCTATTCCTGTCAACTGAGTAAATGTGTTTAAATGATATCAGAATTGAGAGAAGGTACTCCTGAAAAAATTAAAAAAATGAGTTTAATTAATAGATTTTACAAAAAAAAAAAAGAAGAGGTGCGAGTGATGATATCAACAATATCATCCTCTCCGTATTTTTAATATCATAGGCTCACTAGCCTGAACTATAAGAAATAGACACTTTAACGTCATCCTCACTGGCCTCAAAAGATGACTTTAAAGTTCAAAAGAGACACTTTGAATAGAGATCTACTCACCTAGTAGCAACTGATGAGCACTTACTATACTTTGCGGGATAAAATAAAATCTCTACAGGTAATTGTTTAAATACCCTAATCAAGTTGATAAATCTTAAATTGAGTGTTATGTTTGTTCTAAATTTAGACATTATTATTAAGAGTGTAGAACTAACAAAATAGATTAAGAAGCAAAGTTCATTGAGTACTCCTTACTTCTTCCCCTAAAAGATGATCATATGGATAAGTCAAATATATGATATCTTGACTTCTTCCCCTAAAAGATGATCATGTGGAGAAGTCAAATATATGATATCTTGACAGCAGAACTAGAAATCATATACGGTGATAGAAGCAAGTTCTTAAGTTCTTCAGACTTAATAGCAATAAGAAATGACTTGTTAGCTTTGGTGACAATGCAAAGATATAATTTGAAGGTAATAAAAAATTTATTTTAACCAAAAGATAGAAGTTATATAATCATCATTCATGATATCTATTATATTCCAAAGCTGACTAATAATATTTTAAGCATTATATAACTTCATTATATAACTTTTGAAAAGATGATACAAAATTTATATGATAGATAATATAATTATGGATTAAAGATCAAAGGTTTAATCTGCCAGCGAAAGTTATAATGTCAAAAAATGGCATGTTTACGTTGAATTCAATTTGCTTGATGTCATGTCTTGAAGATTAATCCGAGGAGAAAAGAAGATGACGAAAGAAATTCTAAAAACTCATTACCTCGATCAATTATGTAACGCCTGTTTACATTTTTTTTTAAATTCAATGAGTACTAAACTCACAATCTCACCACTTTAACTAAACGAACATGCATTTTGTGTAGTGAAGCATATTTAATTTACTTAACAAGCATCAATGCACTCTATATTAAGAGCCATGAAGCCACTTCAACTAATTCATGTTGATGTTTGTTGTTTAATGAAGCTTTAATCTTTTGATGAAAACTCATACTTTATAATCTTCATTGATGATTATAATAGAAAGTTTTTTACTTCCTAAAACACAAGTTAGAGGCTTTTATTCAAACAAAAATTTTAATGTTTTTTTTTGAAAAGAAAAATAGTCGTGAAATTAAAGACTTTCAATGAAGCATGTGCTGAAATCAAAACATATATTAAGCACGAGTCCTTTGAGATATTTATAAGGAAAAAAATAAATATTAGATATAAATTTACTTTGTTAATTTCCTAATTAATCTTTGAGTTTTGAATAAGTTAGAAACGAGGATAAATGGGTATCCCTTGATGTTTAGGAGTTAATATTTCTTTAAGTAACCAGTAAATAATTTAGAGTAAAATAGATACGAGATATAAAAAGTAAAACGACAAGGCTTGTAGCCAATGGCCATAAGTAAAAATAATGTATTAATTATGAAGACGATACGTTTACAAAATCATTTAAGTTTTATAGCTTTCAAAAGCTTAAATTGTTAACCAGAGTAGTTTAGATGATTAGAATAATTATTAGCAGGTAACTTTAATAACTTTTCATAATTATCTAGATAACAATAATAATAATAATTTTTTCATAAATTATTTTTTAAATTAATTTATTTTTTTATTTTAAATTTCAGCGAGTATTGAACTTCCTGTATACATTGTAATAAACATAGGGATGTAAAATGTTCCTTAAAAAATATTGTGATGTGTTCCTTAGTCCTCCTGAGACAAAAGTAAATTAAAAGATTAGCACACTTAATAAGTTAACTAGTAAATTATATATAGTATATTATTTTATGTATTAAATACGTTGCAAAGCAATTTTGATAAGAATAAAATAATATTATTTATTTGTTTATTTTTAATTTAAAATATTTATTTTTGAAAAATTTATTATCTACCAATTAACGAGTAATACATATATAATATAATATTATTATACTCACTCGTCGAAAAGAAAGCTATAAGATAAATACAGACATTATAGTTTAATAGAGTAAAAAGATTAGCATATAAAATATATAGTCATCCGATAAAAAATGTAATATTTCACGCTATATCTAAATAAAAAAGATAATTTATTTTTAATTATAAATATTTAGTTACTGTATTCTATGATATACGTTTAAAAGTTACCGTCAAGATTAATGTTATAATTCTAGTACTATATAATGAGAATTGATCGAAATAATTGTGAAGAAGACGCCCAAAGAATCCATGCAAGGGGAGAAAGAGTAGTGGTCGGAAGTCCATATCTTCAGCCAGTTGCGCTACCGCAACTTGGCTCAACTCATCGGCTCCTTATTTATGAATGGATGACAAAGGGAAGCCTCAACAAGCACCTCTATGATTATGCAGCGAGTATGAAACCTTATAAGGATTTAGCATTTATGTAGCAAAGGTAGCTACAACCCAATGATGATTGTCTCCGGGAAATCTTAGACGGTGGATTTGTTGATCACACGACTATTATTTCAAGATGTTCAGTAGATGGTCTGACGATTAGTCCAGATTATTGGATTGATTTATTTCAGACTAGCCATGGGCAATTTGTTATTTATTTACGTGTTGTGACCTCCCATTTGGGACAATATTTGGTACCCGACCAATCTTCGCATCCATGCGGTTCTTGGGCGAGGCATATCACAGCAGGTAGTTTAGGGTATCCTTCTAAGTGACTAAAGTAAACTAAGGGATAGTAATCCTCCCTCATTGTCCTCTCCACCAACATAAGTATAGCACGCATAGATTGGGAGAGATGGATTTGGCACTAATTGGCTTACAAGAGATCCATGATTTTCCTAAGCATAGGCTAGCTGCAAATCAATCATTTTAAAATAGATAAAACATTTAATTTCATATGTGGACATATTAGACATATCGTAAGACAATTAATTGTAAATTATACTTTAAAGCAAATGTGCTTAATATTTTAGCATTATGATTTAGATACGTTTGAAATTTTATTGTATTTGACAACATATAAAATTTAGAAAATTATCCTCGATATTCCACTCCTAGTTCTTTAAAATATGTTACTGCAGTTTGAATTTGAAAAGACTAACGCCTGACACTTAATGGGTATACAGTCATAATAGAAGAGTGGTGTCGCAATATAATAGTGGGTAATATTAAAACTCTTTAATGTTCTTGTAATGTGTTATAAAATGCATCGTACAGATTTTTAAATCGATATAATGCTTGTCACCTGTCGACCAGCCAAGGTGTATTATGCTCAAATAGATTTTCCTTTCAAATTCCTTTTTATAATCTTTCTGTCATTTATCCTAGCTATAAATTTTATAATAGAATAGTTTTTACAAGTTTTTCCAAATTAGTTTATTAAAGGTAAATAAAATTTTAGTATAGAATGATAAATATTGTAGAGCAAATAATATTAAGTAACAAGATTCTCCGTGTGTGTCAAAAGACAAAAATAACAAAATGGGAATACAGTAAACTAAACAATTGTAATTTGTTGACTACATGACTATTATTTCAAGATGTTATGGTCTGACGATTAGTCCAGATTATTGTATTGATTTATTTCAGACTAGCTGTGGACAATTTGTTATTTATTTACGTGTTGTGACCCCCCATTTGGGACAATATTTGGTACCCGACCAAACGTCGCATTCATGCAGTTCTTGGGCGGTTTAGGGTATCCTTCTAAGTGACAAAAGTAAACTAAGGGATAGTAATCCTCCCACACCGTCCTCTCCACCAACATAAGTATAATGGGCATAGATAGGGAGAGATGAATTTGACACTAATTGGCTTACAAGAGATCCATGATTTTCCTAAGCATATGCTAGCTGCAAATCAATCATTTTAAAATCAATAAAACATTTAATTTCAGATGTGGACATATTAGACATATCGTACGACAACTAATTGCAAATTATACTCTAAAGCAAATGTGCTTAATATTTTAGAATTATAATTTAGATACCTTTGAAATTTTGTTGTATTGGACAACATATAAAATTTAGAAAATTATCCTCGATATTCCACTCCTAGTTCCTTAAAATATGTTATTGTGGTTTGAATTTGAAAAGCCGAGCGCCTGACACTGAATGTGTATATAGTCATAATAGAAGAGCGATGTCGCAGCCTTACAGTGGGTAATATTAAAACTCTTTAATATCCTTGTAACGTGTTATAAAATGCATCGTACAGGTTTTTGAATCGATATAATGCTTGTCACCTGTCGACCGGCCAAGGTGTATTCTGCTTAAATAGATTTTCCATTCAAATTCCTTTTTATAATCTTTCTGTCATTTATCCTAGCTATAAATCTTATATTATAGTATAGATTTTTTAACAATAGAATAGTTTCTACAAGTTTTTCCAAATTAGTTTATTAAAGGTAAATAAAATTTTAGTATAGAATGATAAATATTGTAGAGCGAATAATATTAAGTAACAAGATTCTCTGTGTGAGTCAAAAGTCAAAAATAACAAAATGGAAATATAGTAAATTAAACAATTGTATTTAGGATAACACGGCAAGGGGCAACAATAAAAATTTATCGTAGAATATTTAGAATCGGAAAAACTAAATAGGCATATTAGAGATAGAATCATAGTGATTTGAGAAGCAAGATCATGAAAGAGTTTGAACTTAGTCACCTAGGCGTTTTCGTGGAAATGAAGATAATGATGATGTCTGGTTTGTTTGATTCGAGTCGATCCAAAGCCACAACCGCATGATAACTTTTGTTAAATCCTAGTTTACTTGATCAAATTGCAGTCGTCAATCTTAGGGGTAGCTAATCAGGGCCATCTATTTGAGTTTGTTTAAACTATTATTTAACTTCTTTGGTTTACTCAATACGTTACAACTTTACCCAAAATTTGATTTGCTAAATAAATTGCACAAACGACTTATTCAAATTTATAAGTATAATTGTTTATCCATAAGTTTAAGAAAAGAGAAAAAAAACAAAACGTTGTCTTATACAATTTATGAGGGAGTAGGAAGACTGCCCTTCAACCTTAATAGGATCGGTGAAAATTTTAGACTTTCAAATCGAGTAAATAATCAACTACACATGAACAACACATGAAAACCCCCAACCTAACTCTCTCATTTGCCCTCTCTAGACTCGCATTCTATATATATGTATATTTATCCATATAAACCTTCACCTCAATCGTCCATAAATTCCTCATACTATTAGCACCATGCAGAACACCCTCAAAGTACATCTCCCAACTCTCTTTGAATGTCAAAACATAACAAAGAGTCCATGGAGGCCGCTTCCTCTCAGCCCCCTCCCCCATCTTTCACGTTCACATGCTATTATTGTTCCTAACAATTTGAAATAATTTACGCTCTCGATAGGCACAGCATCGTTCATAAAAATGAGCACATCACCCACATACCCACAGAGGCTATTACCACCTCTCTTCCCCATCTGCCATACTGTTGCAAATTTTGTTCACGCCGGTTTGATACAATCGAAGCCCTATGTAGTCATCATAATGCACGCATTGACAATCTACATAAGGCTGCAGCCATGACTCCTAGGCCTTTTGGCATGCCCCAAACTGTTGTCGCTACCCATCCCACCCAAGTGGGCACCAGCATCAATAATATAAAGGATATCGACCTCGATTTGCACTTATATACAAAGACTACCACCACTCATCCCCCTCCATTTCCATCGCCTTATTCTTGCCATTACTGTCCCGAACAGTTTGATACCATCCAAGCCCGTGGTCATCAGAATCCACACATAAGCGATCACAATACTACTGCAGCCATAACTCCAAGGCCATTAAGCTTGCCCAAAACTGGTGTCGCTCCCTGCCCCACCCAAGAGGACTCCGGCGACACTAAATCCAACGATATCGACATCGATTTGCACTTATAGGTGAAGAAGAGATGATGATCTCTTATGCATATTATTTCTAATTCTCCTCAATATGAATAGGAGAAGTAATTTAAAAGGACATGTATCGTGTGATTCTCTATTAGAGCAATTATGATTGGCTTCAGAACCCATAATAAGGACAAGAAACTCAATAAACTTATATGTGATCTAATTGATGAGTCTTATTTTCTACTTAACAACTTAATATAATTTATTGTATAAATAGATTTTACATATGGTAAAATTACATTAAATTTTTGTGCCCAAATATAGTCAGATATTTGGACTAAATAACCTTAAAATAGTATAATAAACCTAACACAATCAATAATATGCTTAGAAATAGAGTGAAAAATTTTACTTAAAAAAAAAATATTTTCATTTTATTCATTATAATACTCATATTATTTTTATATCAGAACCACCAGTGTAATATGGCTTGCGAGTATGAAACCCTCTAAAGATTTAGCATTTATGAAGCGAAGGTAGCTAAAACCCATTGCGTGAATGTAAAGTACAACTCCGGCCATCATTGATTGCTTTTGAGATGGAATGGTGATTGTCTTCGGTTAACCTTGGATGGTGGATTTGTTGACCACACGACTATTATTTCAAGATGTTCAGTAGATGGTCTGACGATTAGTCCAGATCATTGGATTGATTTATTTTAGACTAGCCATGGGCAATTTATTATTTATTTACGTGTTGTGACCCCCCATTTGGGATAATATTTGGAACCCGATCAATCATCGCATTTATGTGGTTCTTGGGCGAGGCATATCACAGCAGGTTTTCGCTAGGGCAGTTTAGGGTATCCTTCTAAGTGACTAAAGTAAACTAAGGGATAGTAATCCTCCCTCACCGTCCTCCCCACCAACATAAGTATAATGGGCATAGATAGGGAGAGATGAATTTGACACTTATTGGCTTACAAGAGCCCCATGATTTTCCTAAGCATATGCTAGCTGCAAATCAATCATTTTAAAATCGATAAAATATTTATTTTCAGATGTGGACATATTAGACATATCGTATGGCAACTAATCTAAAATTATATTCTAAAGCAAATGTGCTTAATATTTTAGCATTAAAATTTAGATATGTTTGAAATTTTGTTGTATTTGACAACATATAAAATTTAGAAAATTATCCTCAATATTCCACTCCTAGTTCCTTAAAATATATTTTTGCGGTTTGAATTTGAAAAGCCGAGCGCCTGACACTGAATGTGTATACAGTAATAATAGAAGAGCGATGTCGCAGCCTTATAGTGGGTAATATTAGAACTCTTTAATGTCCTTGTAATGTGTTATAAAATGCATCGTATGGGTTTCTGAATCGATATAATGCTTGTCACCTGTCAACCGGCCAAGGTGTATTCTGCTCAAATAGATTTTTCTTTCAAATTCCTTTTTATAATCTTTCTGTCATTTATCCTAGCTATAAATCTTATATTATAGTATAGATTTTTTAACAATAGAATAGTTTCTACAAATTTTTCCAAATTAGTTTATTAAAGGTAAAAAATTTTTAGTATAGAATGATAAATATTGTAGAGCGAATAATATTAAGTTACAAGATTCTTCGTGTGAGTCAAAAGACAAAAATAACAAAATGGGAATACAGTAAACTAAACAATTGTATTTAGGATAACACGGCAAGGGGCAACAATAAAAATTTGTCGTAGAATATTTAGAATCGGAAAAACTAAATAGGCATATTAGAGAGAGAATCAGAGTGATTTGAGAAGCACGATCATGAAAGAGTTTGATCTTAGTCACCTGGGCGTTTCAATGGAAATAAAGATAATGTTGAAATCTGGTTTGTTTGATTCGAGTCGATCCAAAGCCACAACCGCACGATAACTTTTGTTAAATCCTAGTTTACTTGATCAAATTGCAGTCGTCAATCTTTGGAGTAGCTAATCTGGGCCATCTATTTGAATTTATTTAAACTATTATTTAACTTCTTTGGTTTACTCAATACATTACAACTTTACTCAAAATTTGATTTGCTAAATAAATTGCACAAACGACTTATTCAAATTTATAAGTATCATTGTTTATCCATAAAAAACTTACCTAAATTATAAAAAGTAAGACGCGCTAAGAAAAGAGAAAAAAAACAAAACGTTGTCTTATACAGTTTATGAGGGAGTAGGAAGACTGCCCTTCAACCTTAATAGGATCGGTGAAAATTTTAGACTTTCTAATCGAGTAAATCATAAACTGCACATGAACAGCACATGAAAACCCCCAACCTAACTCTCTCATTTGCCCTCTCTAGGCTTGCATTCTATATATATGTATATTTATCCATATAAACCTTCACCTCAATCGTCCATAAATTCCTCATACTATTAGCACCATACAGAACACCCTCAAAGTACATCTCCCAACTCTCTTTGAATGTCAAAACATAACAAAGAGTCCATGGAGGCCGCTTGCTCTCAGCCCCCTCCCCCATCTTTCACGTTCACATGCTATTATTGTTCCCAACAATTTGAAACAATTTACGCTCTCGATAGGCACAACATCATTCATAAAAATGAGCACATCACCCACATACCCACAGAGGCTATTACCACCTCTCTTCCCCCTCTACCCTACTGTTGCAAATTTTGTTCACGCCGGTTTGATACAATCCAAGCCCTATGTAGTCATCATAATGCACGCATTGACAATCTACATAAGGCTGCAGCCATGACTCCTAGGCCTTTTGGCATGCCCCAAACTGTTGCCGCTACCCATCCCACCCAAGTGGGCACCAGCATCAATAATATAAATGATATCGACCTCGATTTGCACTTATATACAAAGACTACCACCACTCATCCCCCTCCATTTACATCACCTTATTCTTGCCATTACTGTCCCGAACAATTTGATACCATCCAAGCTCGTGGTCATCAGAATCCACACATAAGCGATCACAATACTGCTGCAGCCATAACTCCAAGCCATTAAGCTTGCCCAAAACTGGTGTCGCTCCCTGCCCCACCCAAGAGGACTCCGGCGACACTAAATCCAACGATATCGACATCGATTTGCACTTATAGGTGAAGAAGAGATGATGATCTCTTATGCATATTATTTCTAATTCTCCTCAATATGAATAGGAGAAGTAATTTAAAAGGACATGTATCGTGTGAATCTCTATTAGAGCAATTATGATTGGCTTCAGAACCCATAATAAGAACAAGAAACTCAATAAACTTATATGTGATCTAATTGATGAGTCTTATTTTCTACTTAACAACTTAATATAATTTATTGTATAAATAGATTTTACATATGGTAAAATTACATTAAATTTTTGTGCCCAAATATAGTCAAATATTTGGACTAAATAACCTTAAATTAGTATAATAAACCTAACACAATCAATAATATGCTTAGAAATAGAGTGAAAAATTTTACTTAAAATTTTTTTATTTTATTTTATTCATTATAATACTCATATTATTTTTATATCAGAACCACCAGTGTAATATGGCTTGCTGAGTATGAAACCCTCTAATGATTTAGCATTTATGAAGCGAAGGTAGCTATAACCCATTGCGTGGATGTAAAGTACAACTCCGGCCATCATTGATTGCTTTTGAGATGGAATGGTTATTGTCTTCAGTTAACCTTGGACGGTGGATTTGTTGACCACACGACTATTATTTCAAGATGTTCAGTAGATGGTCTGACGATTAGTCCAGATCATTGGATTGATTTATTTCAGACTAGCCGTGGGCAATTTGTTATTTATTTATGTGTTGTGACCCCCCATTTGGGATAATATTTGGAACCCGATCAATCATCGCATTCATGCGGTTCTTGGGCGAGGCATATCACAGTAGGTTTTCACTAGGGCAATTTATGGTATGCTTCTAAGTGACTAAAGTAAACTAAGGGATAGTAATCCTCCGTCACCGTCCTCTCCACCAACATAAGTATAATGGGCATAGATAGGGAGAGATGGATTTGACACCTATTGGCTTACAAGAGATCCATGATTTTCCTAAGCATATGCTAGCTGCAAATCAATCATTTTAAAATCGATAAAATATTTATTTTCAGATGTGGACATATTAGACATATCGTACGACAACTAATCTAAAATTATACTCTAACGCAAATGTGCTTAATATTTTAGCATTATAATTTAGATATGTTTGAAATTTTGTTGTATTTGACAACATATAAAATTTAGAAAATTATCCTCGATATTCCACTCCTAGTTCCTTAAAATATGTTATTGCGGTTTGAATTTGAAAAGTCAAGCGCTTGACTTTGAATGTTTATACAGTCATAATAGAAGAGCGATGTCGCAGCCTTATAGTGGGTAATATTAGAACTCTTTAATGTCCATGTAATGTGTTATAAAATGCATCGTAAGGGTTTCTGAATCGATATAATGCTTGTCACCTGTCGACCGACCAAGGTGTATTCTGCTCAAATAGATTTTCCTTTCAAATTCCTTTTTATAATCTTTCTGTCATTTATCCTAGCTATAAATCTTATATTATAGTATAGATATTTTAACAATAGAATAGTTTCTACAAGTTTTTCCAAATTTGTTTATTAAAGGTAAAAAAAAATTTAGTATAGAATGATAAATATTGTAGAGCGAATAATATTAAGTAACAAGATTCTACGTGTGAGTCAAAAGACAAAAATAACAAAATGGGAATACAGTAAACTAAACAATTGTATTTAGGATAACACAGTAATGGGCAACAATAAAAATTTGTCGTAGAATATTTAGATTCGGAAAAACTAAATAGGCATATTAGAGAGAGAATCATAGTGATTTGAGAACCACGATAATGAAACAGTTTGAACTTAGTCACCTGGGCGTTTCCATGGAAATGAAGATAATGATGATGTCTGGTTTGTTTGATTCGAGTCGATCCAAAGCCACAACCGCACGATAACTTTTGTTAAATCCTAGTTTACTTGATCAAATTACAGTCGTCAATCTTAGGGGTAGCTAATCTGGGCCATTTATTTGAATGTATTTAAACTATTATTTAACTTCTTTGGTTTACTCAATACGTTACAACTTTACTCAAAATTTGATTTGCTAAATAAATTGCACAAACGACTTATTCAAATTTATAAGTATCATTGCTTATCCATAAAAAACATACCTAAATTATAAAAAGTAAGACGCGCTAAGAAAAGAGAAAAAAAACAAAACGTTGTCTTATACAGTTTATGAGGGAGTAGGAAGACTGCCCTTCAACCTTAATAGGATCGGTGAAAATTTTAGACTTTCAAATCGAGTAAATCATCAACTCCACATAAACAGCACATGAAAACCCCCAACCTAACTCTCTCATTTGCCCTCTCTAGGCTCGCATTCTATATATATGTATATTTATCCATATAAACATTCACCTCAATCGTCCATAAATTCCTCATACTATTAGCACCATATAGAACACCCTCAAAGTACATCTCCCAACTCTCTTTGAATGTCCAAACATAACAAAGAGTCCATGGAGGCCGCTTCCTCTCAGCCCCCTCCCCCATCTTTCACGTTCACATGCTATTATTGTTCCCAACAATTTGAAACAATTTACGCTCTAGATAGGCACAGCATCGTTCATAAAAATGAGCACATCACCCACATACCCACAGAGGCTATTACCACCTCTATTCCCCCTCTGCCCTACTGTTGCAAATTTTGTTCACGCCGATTTGATACAATCGAAGCCCTATGTAGTCATCATAATGCACGCATTGACAATCTACATAAGGCTGCAGCCATGACTCCTAGGCCTTTTGGCATGCCCCAAACTGTTGCCGCTACCCATCCCACCCAAGTGGGCACCAACATCAATAATATAAACGATATCGACCTCGATTTGCACTTATATACAAAGACTACCACCACTCATCCCCCTCCATTTCCATCGCCTTATTCTTGCCATTACGATCCAGAACAGTTTGATACCTTCCAAGCCCGTGGTCATCAGAATCCACACATAAGCGATCACAATACTGCTGCAGCCATAACTCCAAGGCCATTAAGCTTGCCCAAAACTGGTGTCGCTCCCTGCCCCACCCAAGAGTACTCCGACGACACTAAATCCAACGATATCGACATCGATTTGCACTTATAGGTGAAGAAGAGATGATGATCTCTTATGCATATTATTTCTAATTCTCCTCAATATGAATAGGAGAAGTAATTTAAAAGGACATGTATCGTGTGATTCTCTATTAGAGCAATTATGATTGGCTTCAGAACCCATAATAAGGACAAGAAACCCAATAAGCTTATATGTGATCTAATT
Organism: Thalia dealbata; assembly: GCA_030544415.1. NCBI lineage: Eukaryota > Viridiplantae > Streptophyta > Magnoliopsida > Zingiberales > Marantaceae > Thalia > Thalia dealbata. The sequence goes on along the minus strand of CM060457.1, from coordinate 27,493,475 downwards.
GATGAGTCTTATTTTCTACTTAGCAACTTAATATATTTTATTGTATAAATAGATTTTACATATGGTAAAATTACATTAAATTTTTGTGCCCAAATATAGTTAGATATTTGGACTAAATAACCATAAATTAGTATAATAAACCTAACACAATCAATAATATGCATAGAAATAGAGTGAAAAATTTTACTTAAAAAAAATAATATTTTCATTTTATTCATTATAATACTCATATTATTTTTATATCAAAACCACCAGTGTAATATGGCTAGCGAGTATGAAACCTTCTAAAGATTTAGCATTTATGAAGCGAAGGTAGCTACAACCAATTGCGTGGATGTAAAGAACAACTCCGGCCATCATTGATTGCTTTTGAGATGGAATGGTGATTGTCTCCGGTTAACCTTAGACGGTGGATTTGTTGACCACACGACTATTATTTCAAGATGTTCAGTAGATGGTCTGACGATTAGTCCAAATCATTGGATTGATTTATTTCAGACTAGCCGTGGGCAATTTATTATTTATTTACGTGTTGTGACCCCCGATTTGGGACAATATTTGGTACCCGATCAATCGTCGCATTCATGCGGTTCTTGGGCGAGGCATATCACAGCAGGTTTTCGCTAGGGCAGTTTAGGGTATCCTTCTAAGTGACTAAAGTAAACTAAGGGATAGTAATTCTCCCTCACCGTCCTCTCCACCAACATAAGTATAATGGGCATAGATAGGGAGAGATGGATTTGACACTAATTGGCTTACAAGAGATCCATGATTTTCCTAAGCATATGCTAGCTGCAAATCAATCATTTTAAAATCGATAAAATATTTAATTTCAGATGTGGACATATTTGACATATCGTACGACAACTAATTGCAAATTATACTCTAAGGCAAATGTGTTTAATATTTTAGCATTATAATTTAGATATGTTTGAAATTTTGTTGTATTTGACAACTTATAAAATTTAGAAAATTATCCTAGATGTTCCACTCCTAGTTCCTTAAAATATATTATTGCGGTTTGAATTTGAAAAGCCGAGCGCCTGACACTGAATGTGTATACAGTCATAATAGAAGAGCGATGTCGCAGCCTTATAGTGGGTAATATTAGAACTCTTTAATGTCCTTGTAATGTGTTATAAAATGCATCGTACGGGTTTTTGAATCGATATAATGCTGGTCACCTGTCGACCGGCCAAGGTGTATTCTGCTCAAATAGATTTTCCTTTCAAATTCTTTTTTATAATCTTTCTCTCATTTATCCTAGTTATAAATTTTATATTATAGTATATATTTTTTAACAATAGAATAGTTTCTACAAGTTTTTTCAAATTCATTTATTTAAGGTAAATAAAATTTTAGTATAGAATGATAAATATTGTAGAGTGAATAATATTAAGTAAAAAGATTCTCCGTGAGAGTCAAAAGTCAAAAATAACAAAATGGGAATACAGTAAACTAAACAATTGTATTTAGGATAACACTGCAAGGGGCAATAATAAAAATTTATCCTAGAATATTTAGAATTGGAAAAACTAAATAGTGAAGCATCCGACTGACCAGAATTGGCTACGTCCAGAATGGCAAGGTAAGCATTGAGTAAGTTCCGTCACCCCGCCTCTGGGACTCGGTCTCCGGTGAGCTCACCAGCTTCACCACCAATTTCTCCTTCAAAATTACAAGCTACCCCAAAGTAAGCAACGACAACGGGCTTGCTTTTTTCCTCATCCCCGTTTCTGAGGAGCTTAGTTTTCTACAAAACCCCATCGAAGGAAACCTAGGCCTTTTCAATGAATCAGCTAACTGAGTTGCGGTAGTGGAGTTCGACACCTACTCAAATGCTTTTGATCACTGCGGTGATCACATAGGGATCGATGTCTACTCCATCAAGTCCATCGCCTCTGTCCAGTTGACGATTAGTCCAGATCATTGGATTGATTTATTTTAGACTAGCCGTGGGTAATTTATTATTTATTTACGTGTTGTGACCCCCCATTTGGGATAAAATTTGGAACCCGATCAATCGTCGCATTCATGCGGTTCTTGGGTGAGGCATATCACAGCAGGTTTTCGCTAGGGCAGTTTAAGGTATCCTTCTAAGTGACTAAAGTAAACTAAGGGATAGTAATCCTCCCTCACCTTCCTCTCCATCAACATAAGTATAATGGGCATAGATAGGGAGAGATGGATTTGACACTTATTGGCTTACAAGAGATCCATGATTTTCCTAAGCATATGCTAGCTGCAAATCAATCATTTTAAAATCGATAAAATATTTATTTTCAGATGTGGACATATTAGACATATCGTACGACAACTAATCTAAAATTATATTCTAAAGCAAATGTGCTTAATATTTTAGCATTAAAATTTAGATATGTTTGAAATTTTGTTGTATTTGACAACATATAAAATTTAGAAAATTATCCTCGATATTCCACTACTAGTTCCTTAAAATATATTATTGCGGTTTGAATTTGAAAAGCCGAGCGCCTGACACTGAATGTGTATACAGTAATAATAGAAGAGCGATGTCGTAGCCTTATAGTGGGTAATATTAGAACTCCTTAATGTCCTTGTAATGTGTTATAAAATGTATCGTAAGGGTTTCTGAATCGATATAATGCTTGTCACCTGTCGACCGGCCAAGGTGTATTCTGCTCAAAAGATTTTCCTTTCAAATTCCTTTTTATAATCTTTCTATCATTTATCCTAGCTATAAATCTTATATTATAGTATAGATTTTTTAACAATATAATAGTTTCTACAAGTTTTTCAAAATTAGTTTATTAAAGGTAAATAAAATTTAGTATAGAATGATAAATATTGTAGAGCGAATAATATTAAGTTACAAGATTCTTCGTGTGAGTCAAAAGACAAAAATAACAAAATGGGAATACAGTAAACTAAACAATTGTATTTAGGATAACACGGTAAGGGGCAACAATAAAAATTAGTCGTAGAATATTTAGAATCGGAAAAACTAAATAGGCATACTAGAGAGAGAATCATAGTGATTTGAGAAGCACGATCATGAAAGAGTTTGAACTTAATCACCTGGGCGTTTCAATGGAAATGAAGATAATGATGATGTCTGGTTTGTTTGATTTGAGTCGATCCAAAGCCACAACCGCACGATAACTTTTGTTAAATCCTAGTTTACTTGATCAAATTACAGTCGTCAATCTTAGGGGTAGCTAATCTGGGCCATCTATTTGAATTTATTTAAACTATTATTTAACTTCTTTGGTTTACTCAATACGTTACAACTTTACTCAAAATTTGATTTGCTAAATAAATTTCACAAACGACTTATTCAAATTTATAAGTATCATTGCTTATCCATAATAAAGTTACCTAAATTATAAAAAGTAAGACGCACTAAGAAAAGAGAAAAAAAACAAAATGTTGTCTTATACAGTTTATGAGGGAGTAGGAAGACTGCCCTTCAACCTTAATAGGATCGGTGAAAATTTTAGACTTTCAAATCGAGTAAATCATCAACTCCACATAAACAGCACATGAAAACCCCCAACCTAACTCTCTCATTTGCCCTCTCTAGGCTCGCATTCTATATATATGTATATTTATCCATATAAACATTCACCTCAATCGTCCATAAATTCCTCATACTATTAGCACCATACAGAACACCCTCAAAGTACATCTCCCAACTCTCTTTGAATGTCCAAACATAACAAAGAGTCCATGGAGGCCGCTTCCTCTCAGCCCCCTCCCCCATCTTTCACGTTCACATGCTATTATTGTTCCCAACAATTTGAAACAATTTACGCTCTTGATAGGCACAGCATCGTTCATAAAAATGAGCACATCACCCACATACCCACAGAGGCTATTACCACCTCTCTTCCCCCTCTGCCCTACTGTTGCAAATTTTGTTCACGCCGATTTGATACAATCCAAGCCCTATGTAGTCATCATAATGCACGCATTGACAATCTACATAAGGCTGCAGCCATGACTCCTAGGCCTTTTGGCATGCCCCAAACTGTTGCCGCTACCCATCCCACCCAAGTGGGCACCAGCATCAATAATATAAACGATATTGACCTCGATTTGCACTTATATACAAAGACTACCACCACTCATCCCCCTCCATTTCCATCGCCTTATTCTTGCCATTACTGTCCCGAATAGTTTGATACCATCCAAGCTCGTGGTCATCAGAATCCACACATAAGCGATCACAATACTGCTGCAGCCATAACTCCAAGGCCATTAAGCTTGCCCAAAACTGGTGTCGCTCCCTGCCCCACCCAAGAGTACTCCGACGACACTAAATCCAACGATATCGACATCGATTTGCACTTATAGGTGAAGAAGAGATGATGATCTCTTATGCATATTATTTCTAATTCTCCTCAATATGAATAGGAGAAGTAATTTAAAAGGACATGTATCGTGTGATTCTCTATTAGAGCAATTATGATTGGCTTCAGAACCCATAATAAGGACAAGAAACCCAATAAGCTTATATGTGATCTAATTGATGAGTCTTATTTTCTACTTAGCAACTTAATATATTTTATTGTATAAATAGATTTTACATATGGTAAAATTACATTAAATTTTTGTGCCCAAATATAGTTAGATATTTGGACTAAATAACCATAAATTAGTATAATAAACCTAACACAATCAATAATATGCATAGAAATAGAGTGAAAAATTTTACTTAAAAAAAATAATATTTTCATTTTATTCATTATAATACTCATATTATTTTTATATCAGAACCACCAGTGTAATATGGCTAGCGAGTATGAAACCTTCTAAAGATTTAGCATTTATGAAGCGAAGGTAGCTACAACCCATTGCGTGGATGTAAAGAACAACTCCGGCCATCATTGATTGCTTTTGAGATGGAATGGTGATTGTCTCCGGTTAACCTTGGACGGTGGATTTGTTGACCACACGACTATTATTTCAAGATGTTCAGTAGATGGTCTGACGATTAGTCCAAATCATTAGATTGATTTATTTCAGACTAGTCGTGGGCAATTTGTTATTTATTTACGTGTTGTGACCCCCCATTTGGGACAATATTTGGTACCCGATCAATCGTCGCATTCATGCGGTTCTTGGGCGAGGCATATCACAGCAGGTTTTTGCTAGGGCAGTTTAGGGTATCCTTCTAAGTGACTAAAGTAAACTAAGGGATAGTAATCCTCCCTCACCGTGCTATCCACCAACATAAGTATAATGGGCATAGATAGGGAGAGATGGATTTGACACTAATTGGCTTACAAGAGATCCATGATTTTCCTAAGCATATGCTAGCTGCAAATCAATTATTTTAAAATCGATAAAACATTTAATTTCAGATGTGGACATATTAGACATATCGTACGGCAACTAATTGCAAATTATACTCTAAGGCAAATGTGCTTAATATTTTAGCATTATAATTTAGATATGTTTGAAATTTTGTTGTATTTGACAACATATAAAATTTAGAAAATTATCCTAGATGTTTCACTCCTAGTTCCTTAAAATATGTTATTGCGGTTTGAATTTGAAAAGCCGAGCGCCTGACACTGAATGTGTATACAGTCATAATAGAAGAGCGATGTCGCAGCCTTATAGTGGGTAATATTAGAACTCTTTAATGTCCTTGTAATGTGTTATAAAATGCATCGTACGGATTTTTGAATCGATATAATGCTTGTCACCTGTCGACCGGCCAAGGTGTATTCTGCTCAAATAGATTTTCCTATCAAATTCTTTTTTATAATCTCTCTCGTTTATCCTAGTTATAAATTTTATATTATAGTATATATTTTTTAACAATAGAATAGTTTCTACAAGTTTTTTCAAATTCATTTATTAAAGGTAAATAAAATTTTAGTATAGAATGATAAATATTGTAGAGCGAATAATATTAAGTAACAAGATTCTCCGTGTGAGTCAAAAGTCAAAAATAACAAAATGGGAATACAGTAAACTAAACAATTGTATTTAGGATAACACTGCACGGGGCAATAATAAAAATTTATCCTAGAATATTTAGAATTGGAAAAACTAAATAGTGAAGCATCCAGCTGACCATAATTGGCTACGTCCAGAATGGCAAGGTAAGCATTGAGCGAGTTCTGTCACCCCGCCTCTGGGACTCGGTCTCCAGTGAGCTCACCAGCTTCACCACCAATTTCTCCTTCAAAATTACAAGCTACCCCAAAGTAAGCAACGGCAACGGGCTTGCTTTTTTCCTCATCCCCGTTTCTGAGGAGCTTAGTTTTCTACAAAACCCCATCGAAGGAAACCTTGGCCTTTTCAATGAATCCGCTAACTGAGTCACGGTAGTGGAGTTCGACACCTACTCAAATGCTTTTGATCACTGTGGTGATCACATAGGGATCGATGTCTACTCCATCAAGTCCATCGCCTCTGTCCAGTTGCTTAATGTTAGCATGAGTAACAGCAGCAACACTGCACACGCCACCGTGAAGTACGACGGTGGTGCAATGAACTTGTTCGTTCTGCTCTCTTACTCGTTGGAGAATCCCTCGGTCATTGGTCGAAGCTGGAACGTTTCGAGGGTGGTAGATTTGAGGGAGTACCTGCCGAAAAGGGTAGCAGTCGGCTTCTCCGCCAGCATCGGCCTCAATGTGGAGGCGACACCATCTTGTCTTGGGATTTCAAGTCGACCGAGCAGTCGATCGCCGGATCTCCACTTGCACTGGTCTCGGCATCGATCGCCGGATCTCTGCCTGCACCGGTCTCAGCGTCAAGGACTGTCGGTAGATACAACAAGGGAAGGAGGCTGCTCCTGGGTATATTAATTCGTGTTGGAATCATCCTCTCTTAGAAAATTAAACATAAATTTTAAGTATTTAAATTAATTTTAAAATTTTATTTTGATAATTTAAGCAGTTATAATAAATTATGTCCCTTGGATTAATATAAATGTCTGAGTAATGTTAAAGCTTGATAATATGGTGATCCATCCGAAGAAAGTTATTTTTCACTTATATTTTCCCCTTCTCTATTCTTGTCAATTAAGTAAATTTGTTTAAATGATATCAGAATTGAGAGAAGGTACTCCTGAAAAAATTAAAAAAAATGAGTTTAATTAATAGATTTTACACACACAAAAAAAGAAGAAGGTGCGAGTGATGATATCAACAATATCATCCTCTCTCTATTTTTAATATCAAAGGCTCACTAGCCTGAACCAAATAGACACTTTAACGTCATCCTCGCTAGCCTTAAAATATGACTTTAAAGTTCAAAAGAGACACTTTGAATAGAGATCTATTCACCTAGTAGCAAATGATGAGCACTTACTATACTTTGCAAGATAAAATAAAATCTCCACAACAAAGTATTTGAGAGGACGAGGAGGAAGAGGTAATTGTTTAAGATATCCTAATCTAAGTTGATAAATCTTAAATTGAGTGCTATATTTGTTCTAAATTTATACATTATTATTAAGAGTGTAGAACTAACAAAATAGATTAAGAAGCAAAGTTCATTCAGTATTCCTTACTTCTTCCCCTAAAAGATGATCACGTGGATAAGTCATACTTCTTCCCCTAAAAGATGATCACGTGGATAAGTCATACTTCTTCCCCTAAAAGATGATCACGTGGATAAGTCAAATATATGATATCTTAGACAACAAAACTAGAAATCATATGCCAGGTGATAGAAGCAAGTTCTTCAGACTTAATAGCAATAGGAAATGACTTGTTAGCTTTGGTGACAATGCAAAGGTAGAATTTGAAGTAATAAAAATTCACTCATGATATCTATTATATTCCAAAGCTAACTAATAGTATTCTAAGCATTATATAACTTTTGAAAAGATATACAAAATTTATATGGAAGATAATATAATTATAGCTTAAAGATCAAAAGTTTAATCTGCGTGTGAAGGTTATAATGTCAAAAAATGACATGTTTATATTGAATTTGAAGAATTTTGATGCAATTTGCTTGATGTCATGCCTTGAAGATTAATCTGAGCAGAAAAGAAGATAGTGAAAGTAATTCTAAAAACTCATTACCTCGATAAATTATGCAAAACCTGTTTACATTTTTTTTAAAATTCAATGAGTACTAAACTTACAATCTCACCACTTTAACTAGAGAAGCATGCATTTTGTATACCGAAGCATATTTACTTAACAAGCATTCAAGAAAGTTTTTCAATGCACTCTATATTAAGAGCCATGAAGCTACTTCAACTAATTCATGTTGATGTTTGTTGTCTAATGAAGTTTTAATATTTTGATGAAAACTCATACTTTATGATCTTTATTGATGATTATAATGGAAAGATTTTTACTTGCTAAAACACAAGTTAGAGGCTTTTATTCATACAAAAATTTTAATGCTTTTGTTGAAAAGAAAAATAGTCATGAAATTAAAGAATTTCAATGAATTGCATGATATTCATTACCCTTAATTCTAATTCCAATAACATTCCAACGAAATAGGAGAATCAGATAATTCTTAGTATGGCAAGAAGCATGCTGAAATCAAAATATATATTAAGCATGAGTTTGAGCTATTTTCAGCATAATATATATTAAGCATGAGTCTTTGAGCTATTTATAATGAAACATAAATATTAGATGATATAAATTTACTTTATTTCTCCTCGTAACCGGGAAGAATGATATTTCGGGGTTAATATCTCTTGATATTTAGGAGTTAATATCTCTTTCAAGTAACCAGTAAATAATTTAGAGTAAAATAGATGCATAAAAAAGATCTCAAAGGAGATATAAAAAGATAAAACGACAGGGCTTGTAGACGAAGGGCATAAGTGAAGATAATATATTAATTATGAAGATGATATGTTTACAAAATCATTTAAGTTTCATAGTTTTTAAAAGCTTAAATTGTTAATCAGAGTAGTTTAGATGATTAGACTAATTATTAGTAGGCAGTTCTAATAACTTTTCATAATTATCTAGATAATAATAATAATTTTTTCATAAATTATTTTTTAATTTTTTTAAAAAATTCAGCGAGCATTGAACTTCCTTGTACTTTGTACTTTGTAATAAAAATAGGGATGTAAAATGTTCTTTAAAAAATATAGTAATGTGTTCCTTAGTCCTCCTGAGACAAAAGTAAATTAAAAGATTAGCAAACTTAATAAGTTAACTAGTAAATTATATATATATTTAATGAATTTGAACGTATATATATTATTTTATTTATTAAACACTTTGCAAATCAATTTTGATAATAATAAAATATTATTATTTATTTGTTTATTTTAAATTTAAAATATTTATTTTTGAAAATTTTATTATCTACCAATTAACGAGTAATACATATATAATATAATATTATTATACTCACTTGTAGAAAAGAAAGTTATAAGATAAATGCAGACATATTATACTTTAATAGAGTGAAAAGATTAGTATATAAAATATATAGTCATCCGATAAAAATTGTAATATTTGACACTATATCTAAATAAAAAAGCTAATTTATTTTTAATTATAAATATTTAGTTACTGTATTCTATGATATACGTTTAAAAGTTACTGTGAAGATTAATGTTATAATTCTAGTAAGCCTATATAATGAGAATTGATCGAAATAATTGTGAAGGAGATGCCCAAAGAAGAGAAAGAGTAGTCGTCGGAAGTCCATCTCTTCAGCCAGTTGCGCCACTGCAACCTGATTCAGCTCATCGGCTCCTTATTTACAATGCCAGTGCTCAACGAGTTGGGACCGGCGAGGCTGTTCGACCACAACTGCACGGCGGTGACGACGGTCCAGGCCGAGGCGAGGGAGGTTACATTGCGCCGAGCCCGCAAGGAATCCGACGCGTTCAGCTTCGGAGTGGTGGTGCTCAAGATCGCCTGCGGCCGGAAACCCATCAACTACGCGTCGGAGGAGCTCGACAGGATAAATCTGGTGGTGCAGTGGGCATGGGTGGTTTGTACGGTGCAGTGGGCATTGAGCTCGACGATCATGGAGATAAATGGAGCACAAAATATCCTGTATAGAAAGGAACAATTCATCAATGTTTTAAAATCAAGAACTGTCAACAATTAGCTTCAGCTACAAGTAAAATGATCTGAAAAGAAGTAGTTTTGCATTAGGGAAAACACAAGATACAATAATGGATACAAGATAAGAGCAAGTAAGATGACACTTCAGATATCAAGTATAAATCTCATACTCCACGTTCAGATTGAATAATGGAGGATGGAAAGACCAGAATTTTTAGGAGTACGGGATGCAATAAAGAGAGGTAATGTAGGGTTGAATTGATACTAGCAACATATATACTAGTCCAATACTCTACCGAGTGCTGATTTAGTTTGGTTGAATCAGATACAGAGGGTGCATACCCAAAGAACTCTTGCCCCTTGGCTCATCTGCTTTAAGAGAAGAACTACGTTAGCAAAATTGACTGAAGGTTCTCTATACTTTACTATTTAACCTTTGTCTTCTGGTCTTAATGTTAGTCCATTAGTCATCGTCAAACTTCTATAAATCTGAGCATCACCTAAACATATTGACAGAAAAAAAAATACAAACAGGAGCTAGCAAAATCAGAAAGCTCGTGATCCAGCTGATCACACACATTCAAGTAAAGAGGTTGTTAACCCACCAAGCAGCAGTAAACAAGTGAACCCACCCAAGTGTATCACTAGCATATTAACTGAAGTATCCCTTATTACTTCAATTCTATAACCCATCACTTGTTAACCTTTTTACTGTACCTACCTAACTAGATAGTCCTAGGGCAGGAGTAGCATAAGCACTTTACCGAAGATCCTAAAAACGAAATCTTTTACTTACTCTCAATGCTCATATAACTGTCTATAATTTGTAAATCGACATAATAAGGATCAGATAAACATAACAAAAACAATTATTTAGAAAAAATGTCAACGTACAAATCTAATAACGTGAGTTTATAGTTCTAAAATCCTATCATACTAGATGCCTGTACACCCAGCAAGTGGGCATAGGATTTTAGGCTAAAAAATAAAAACATAAGCACAATTAGGCCAGCAAGTAGGGATTTATTAGTGAGAGGAGTACGTAGAGGAGAGGGTTGGAAGCTCAAGCTGTGGGCGGAGAACGGGTCAGAGGGGGCGAACGAGGAGAGGAAGGCAGGAAGAAAGGCCATGTGAAATGGATCAGCGTCAGCGCTGGAATCATTTACATGCACTAAATCAATAATTTATGAACAACTGCGAGAAAAAAAGATACAATAAGAGGGAGGAAGCGAAAGATGCGTGAAAATGAATGCGGCGAGAAGACGAGGAGTAGCAGCTGCTAATTTAATACTACAAATTGGCCTCTTTTTTTCTTAGGTTGAATTGATTGAACTCTTCCCCGAGTCTAAAGAGGCTACTACTAATTGAGACAGGAGCTCTCGCTTACGCACCTCTCTGCATTCCTCTCCGAGGTTGGAAATGGCGAACTTGTGTTGCTTCCCCTGGTCTTTGTCTTTGTCTTTGCTGCTGCTTTTTGTTGCTTCCTTTCCCCTAGCAACCTCGCTTTCCTTCAGCTTCAACTTCACCGGCTCCGACGGCGTTCGAAACCCTCAACGTCTCAACTTCTCAGACGACGCCGGCCTCAAGTTGGCCAGTAACATCAATGGCCAGAGTGCCACCAACAGAGTCGGGCGAGTTCTGTATCCCGACCTGCTCCGACTCTGGGACTCCACCTCAGGTAACATCGCCACCTTCACCACCCATTTCTCCTTCATAATTAGCAACTCTTCCGTCTACCAAGGCGACGGGCTCGCTTTTGTCCTCGCCCCTCCATTGGAGCAATCCATCCCCAGCCAGTCCTACGGAGGAGGCCTCGGCCTTTTCAATGATTCCGCTAACCAAGTCGTGGCGGTGGAGTTCGACACCTTCCCGAACGGCTTTGATCCCTCCAGCAATCACGTAGGAATCGATGTCTACTCAATCAAGTCGATCGCATCCGTCGTATTGGTAGTTTCTGTTATGTTTATCTGATCATGATCATGTGGAAGACTTTAGTCGAGTCAACCTAACAAAACAAGGTCATTTTACACTAATAAATCAGCAGCGGCTCCTCCTCGTCCGATTGCAGCCTTCATTTTACACTAATGCATTCCAGCGCTCACTCTGACCCGTATCACCTGGTCTCTCATCCTGCCTACCGGTCCTCGTTCCACCACAGCTTGAACTTCCAACCCTCATGATCGGCAACTCAAGAAGGCAGTGGCAGTCACGCTGCATGACCACATCTTCTCACCTTCCATCTCACGCATCTTCCAAGGCTCTAAATGACCCGAGTATTGAGGATACTTAGTACCTAGTTAAGATAATAGTTAAAATAAATAAATGAGAGAAGGAAGGAAACAAAATAAAGAGTTAAATCACATTAAGAATGGAATCAGAGAAAGTTGGCTGAGAGACTTGTGAACCTGCAGATAATGATATAATCCATCCAAGTGGTAAAACTACTTTGTCAGCTTGTGAGATTTTCACATGAGCCCAGTCTTGAAATCTAGCACACGACCTCAATTTTGCAATTGAATAGGAACTTTGCTAGCTACAGTGAGGCTCCCTAATACTTGATTGGGAGGTTTACCTCTTGGATGTTCAGTTTATCAGTAAACAGAGTTCTTGACTTCCTCTGCGTATCTTCTTGGGAAGATCATAGCTCCTTATTGACTGATTGTCTTGCGTATTCGCAATATACTTCTAGAAATCTCCACAATCCATGAATCCGTGTTGGTTTACTGCTTGATATTATAATAACATCGTCTGCAACCATGAGAGCCAAGACAGGTTTTCAGATTGAAAGGTTCTATTTGACCTTGAAAGATAAACTGGTGCAGTAAAGCAGGGAAGGGTCTCCCTGTTTGATGCCTTGGCCTCCTTTGAATTGCTTGATATATGCCCATTAATTTTAGAATGATAATTCATTGATATCAGAAGTATTGGATCCAACCAGTGAGTTTCTTTGGAAAATACATTTAGTGCCATAACATTGAACAACACCTCCCATCAGATCATATCAAATGCCTTTTTTAGATCATGTTTAATTAGGAAGAAAGGGTACTTTCTAGCTGCCTTGTTGATCTTGTTGATAACATGAAACACTCAAATGGCTGATGGGATGTTGTCATGGATATCCCTCTGCAAGGAATATCTCTCTGCTAAGAAGTAATGCTAGATTCTTTCTTGCAATCAATCATAATCATTGTAGTAATTTTTTTTCTCAAAGTGAAATTCCTTTAGTATTCTTCTCATACAGGAAGTAGTTGCAACATAATTCAATCTCAAGTAGATAAAATGATAATAGTTTGTTTGTTCGAACACCTTCAGATTGCATTATTTTCCAAGAAAAACATATAGCCAATTTTGCTTTTTCTATCAAAATAACCAATTAACTTGGCGCCATTAGAAGATATATAAACTAATTCAATAGTCAAGAATATCATAATGATGCAGCGAAGAATCATCTTGGATGCTTTGAAGTCTATTTTTGTTGAATTCCTAAAATTAACAACTGACAATCCTTAGTGCAAATAAAATTTTAGGTATAGTTAAGTACCTTAGTTAAATATAATTAAATCAATCTTCTCTTCATCTTTTATATATTTGGAAAATTTAGAATGTTAATTTTTTAAGTATATCTTTTGCGTGTCCTTGTAAGAGAAAGATTTGGCTTCCATTTGATGGACTTTTATCCCAACTAGTAAGTCTTAAGCCTCATATCAGTTATCTCATGAATTTATAATAATATTAATTATGTGCTCTTAAGATCTTTTAGTCATATTAAAAATATTACTTGATAACATCATTCTAAATTTATGTTATTTGTCATCAGCTACTTCATATTTTTTAATATAAATTATATACCATAATTAAGTAATTGTATTTTTAAAATCTACTCAACAATCAATTCAATTAATAATTATGTTACTATTATCTCCACAATCAATTAATAATTATGTTACTATATATCTATTTATTAATAGATAAATTCTAGGATTTAAATTAGATCTCTACAATTAGAAAAATAGAGTTTATTGAAATAAATATCTCTACAATTGAAAAAATATAACTATAAATAATTAGAAGTATTCATGAATAATTCTAAGATTTTTTAAACAAAGTAAAAGTCTAATCAGAATATTAATAATATCTTCTTTCATTCTAATAAATACGAACCATATTCTTATAAATTAAAACACAGATAGGACATAACTATTTTAAATTTTTAGCCTACTTAATTTTTTTTTATTTTTTTTAATATGATCGTCAATTAATTTTAAACCATATTCTACGTTCATAACATGCACCTAGTATGAAAATATAAATCACAAAAAATGGGAGACAAAGATTGAGTTAATAAATTATGCTGTAATGATCAAGCATTTTGGAAATGGTGCAATAGACCTTTTTGAGGGAATGAATCAAGATACTTGGTCGTGTTCCTGAATTTTTAGCCGATATTAACATGGTTGATGAAGCACAGTCCATGCTTTGAACAATGCAAGAACAAGGATAGCCAGGTGAGCAATGTGTGCCGCTAAGATGCCTGTTCAGTGGAAGTTATTGTTTATTTTGAAATATACGAAGAACTTATTGACATATTTAACACTTCCAAAATTTTAAGTACTTCAGATTTCGAATTAGCATGTCAATTAGACCGTCTGACAGAGTAAAAAGAAAAGGTAATCATTAACGTCCGATAAAAAAGGAAGAAGAAGATATTGTGTTCAAGGATTGCGGTCCAGAAGAAGAAGACGCTGTTGCTGCATCATTGAATTCCTGCACCTGCATGTTGAGCGGCGCCAAATCTGGCAACGGAGCTTCGAAGCTGAGAACGCCGATGGCCCGCCTTATCGACGGACGCAGCCTGTAATCCTGGTGTGCGCACCACAATCCCACCACCATCAACCTCTCCATGAGCCGCTCGTCGAGTTCATCGCAGGGAAGCCTCTGGTCTGCAGCTTCCAAGCATGCTCCTCTCTCGTACAAACCCCACACCCACTCCACCAGATTTATCCTCTCCGGGGCCTCCGCGTAGTTGATGGGCTTCCGGCCGCACGCAATCTCGAGCAGCACCACCCCGAAGCTGAACACATCTGATTCCTTGCGGGCCCTCCCTGTCCTCTCGTACTCCGGCGCGATGTACCCCTTCGTCCCGGCTAGGTTGGTTGTCACCGCCGTGCAGTTGTGGTCGACCAGCCTCGCCAACCCGAAGTCGCCGAGCTTGGCGTTGAAATCAGGATCCAGCATCACGTTGCTCGGTTTGATGTCCCGGTGGACCACGCACTGCTCCCACTCCTCGTGGAGGTAGAGCAAGGCGGAGGCCAGCCCGAGCGCGATCTTATGCCGCTCCGCCCACCCGAGCAATCTGTGGCCGCCGTAGAGGTGCTTGTCGAGGCTTCTGTTGGGCATGTATTCGTAAACAAGAAGGAAGTCGTCGGCCTCGTGGCAGTAGCCGATGAGCTGAACCAGGTTGCGGTGGCGCAACTGGCTGAAGAGGATGACTTCCGACATGTACTCTTTCTCCCCTTGCATGGATTCTCTGGAGATCTTCTTGATGGCCACCGGGAGATCATTCTCTGTGCTCGGGATAACTCCCCTGTACACGGCCCCAAATCCTCCCGCTCCGAGCTTCCCCACCTCTGCGAAATTATTTGTGGCGTTGGCCAAATCCTGGTAGGCGAAACTTTTCGGTCCCCTTCGTTGGTCGAACACAGTCTGAAGCCTGGCGGCCGCGGCAACGGCCGTGCCGCGTCGTCCTTGCTTCTACCGCCGCCGCCACAGCACGAACAACAACAATCCCAGCACGCAGAGGATGATCCCAAGGCCAATTACTAGTAGCAGCCTCGTCCTATTCTCGTGTCTTTTGACAATGTTAGTGTTCGGCGGCTCGGTTGAGTTGAAATCCCGAGCTGGGGCTGGAGATCCGGCAGTCAGCAGCTCGTTTGAGTTGAAGTCCCAGTACAAGATGGTGTATGCCTCCTCTCCGAAACTGCTGCCGGAGGACAAGCCGACGGCTACCTCTTCTGGCAGGTAATCCCTCAAATCTACCACATGCGAAACGTTCCAGCTTCGACGCGATGGATCCTTCGATGAGTGAGAGAGGAGAAACGATAAGTTCATAGAACCGCCGTACGTACTTCACTGTAGCGTGTACAGTTTTTCCGCTAAAATTAACCAAATTGTTAGAGGCGACAGAGTCGATGGAATGGACATCGATCCCTATGTGATACAAGGAGGAATCAGGGTATTCCTTCTGGTATCTGTCGAACTCCGCCGCTACGATTCGGTTAGCGGAGTGATTGAAGAGGCCGAAGTCTCCCCAGGAGTAGTTGTACGGGATGGGTATATCCGACATTGGGGCGAGGAAAAAGGCGAGCCCATCGCCCAAATGTAGGGATGGGTAGCCGCTCATGAAGGGTATAATATTGTTAATTTTGAAGGAGAAATGGGTGGTGAAGCTGGCCAAGAGGTTATCTGAGGTGCCATCCCAGAGACGGAGCCGGTCGCCGTACAGAACTCGCCCGAATCTCCATGTAACATTCATGTCGGTGACGTTTCCGGGAAGCTGGATGCCGTCCGGTGTGTATTGAGTGTCGCCTTGGAAAGTGAGGCGTCCATCGATTTGGACGCTGTCGGAGCCGGTGAAGTTGAAGGTGAAGTTGAGGGGGGTGACGAAGGGAAAAGAAGCAACAAAGAGTAGTAGCAAAGACAGAGACAAAGACGAAGACCATGGGGAGCAGCGGAGGAAGTTCACCATTGCCAATCGCAGAAGGGAATGCAGAGAGGTGCGCAAGCGAGAGCTCCTGTCTCAATTTGTAGTAGCCTCAGGGAAGACTTTAGTCGAGTCAATCTAACAAGAAAGGCCACTTTACGGTAATAAATTAGCAGCTGCTCCTCCTCGTCCTCTTGCAGCCTTCCTTTTCTCACGTCACTTCATTCCTGTTTGTTCGATTTGGGGAATCAGACTCAGCTTTTAAATGCATTCTAGCTCTCACTCTGGTCGATGTCACTTGGCCTCTCTTCCTGCCTACCGGTCCGCGTTTCCCCTCAGCTTGAGCTTCCAACCCTCATGATCGGCAACTCAGAAGGCAGTGGCAGTCACGCCGCATGGGCACATCTTTTCGCCTTCCATCTCACGCATCTTCCAAGGCTCTAAATGACTTGAGTGAAAGAAAAAACCAAACAAAAAAAAATTTAGTTAATATTGCTGTAGGAGTTTAGATGGGCCAATGATTGAGGATCTTAGTACCTAGATAAGATAATAACTAAAATAAATAAATAAATAAGAGAAGGAAACAAATTAAAGAGTTAAATCACATTAAGAATGCAATCAGCTTGCTCTCCTCCAACTGATGATAATGTAAGTGAGAGCCATTTTTATTAGCACTACATTTCCAGAGAGAGTTTAGCTTGGCTGAGAGACTTGTGAATCTTCAGATAATGATATGATCCATCCAAGTGGTATGTAGAGAATGTGTTGAGAGTGGAATTGATAACTGCATTAAGCTAAACTACTTTGTCAGCCTGCGAGATTTCACATAAGCCCAGTCTTGAAATCTAGCAAGAGCTTCTCTACAACCTCATTTTGCAAATGAATAGGAACTTTGCCAGCTACAGTGGCTTATTGCTTGATATTATAATAACATCGTCTGCAACCATGAGATGACCTATGACAAAGGCTTTTATTGACCTTCAAAGATAAACTGGTGCAGTAAAGCAGAGAAGGTTTGTTGTAAAATAATGAAGAGGTATGGGGAGATTGGTCTCCTTCTTTGATGCCTTGATTCCCTTTGAAGCTGCTTGAGATATGTCCATTACTTTTAGAATGATAATTCATTGATTTCAGACGTGCTGCAATCCAACCAGTGAGTTTCTTTGGGAACTATATTTTGGATCATAACATTGGAGAACACCTCCCATCAGATCTTATCAAAGGCCTTTTTAAGATCAAGTTTGAGTAGGAAGAAAGGTTAACTTTCTAGCTGTCTTGCTGATAGCATGCACCACTTCAAATGGCAGTAGGATGTTGTCATGGATAACTCTCTTCCAGGAGTGAATGTTGACTGTGCCTGATCCATTTATTAGCCCATGCAGGAGGTTCTGCATTCTATTTACTAAGAACTTGATGAGAATTTTATAGCTGACTTTGGTCAGAGCGATCAATCTACAGATAAAAGCATTCTAGTTTTTCGCAATTCACCTTTGAAATTCTAAGAATGCTTCTGTAAGCTTTGGGCGTAAGTTTCATTATGGTTGTCTTGATACCATTTTTAAAACCTGGGAAAAGAAATGCATAAAGGGACAATTAAAAACTATCAAACTTGATCCATGATATTAATATGTTTTAGCTCGATTTTCTTACTGTAATGTGTTCAAGAATAAAATGATACATTGCATTAATAACAATCTGACCTGACTATCATCAGTACATCAAGATATTTTCAAGCTATCAAAATCTCGGTTCTTCTCCTCATTCAATAATTTCATTGTTTCTGTTCTGTTCTTCGAAGGGATTTTTCGCTCTTCATGCCCCCCACCAATGCAGTCGCCCGTCGGCTCAAGTCACCACCTAAGATGGCTTGGTAGCTGATGTGAAGCATTGCTTAACCATGCATAAATTTGCACTTGACAGACAAGAGTAGCTTGCTGAAGCATGAGTTAGTTTGAAGAATGCTACTCAACATTTGAAGAAAGTAATCAATTAATACCAATGTTCTTTGGAGTTTTATAGTGATAATCATGTCCTCCTAAGTTCACCTCATACATATGGTGCAAAGTGTATGGCACCACAAATGAGGTTAGAAGGGATTCTAGATCAGTTAAAAGAATTTAGGAAGGCAAAGAACTTTGTGCAAAATGAGGTTAAGATGTGAAGCAGCAGTGGAAGGTTGTCATGAATAGGAGGGTAATGACTAAATCTAATCTTTATGACTTCTCGTTAAGTTTGGATTTAGAAATTAAAATAAACTTTTGCCTAAATGATATAAATAATATCTGAATGAATGTGTTCTCACCGTGCAAATAAATATTAAATCAACCAAAACTTACCTCATACTACTCTATATATATATATAATTGTAATAATTAGAATGTCACAAGGATGCTAAAATTCTAAACATATCTAAAGATATAAATATAAATTTAAAAAATACATTACACAAGGTATACCCCTTTTCTGAGGCTATGGATTTAATATTCATTATGTTCTAATTTTTTTAAAATATATATATATATAGTAATATAATTAAATTAATTTCTTTTAAATTTTAGTTAATATTAAATCTATAATTTTACTCTTATATAACACATGTATTTCTACGTAGAGTTATGCCTAGCTTAACCTACTTTCTTGAAAGTTCATGTTAGATACGATTTAAAATCATATCTCACACTATGTTAAATTGGAAAAAATGATCTAAAAGAACAATTTGATTACAGGTACATATGCCCAATAAAAGTATAGGTTTTATCTAGCACTAGATGATCCTAAAATTTCATATATGATATATATAAAGAGAGTTTAAAATTATAAAGTCTCATTCATACGCTCTTATCCAAAGTCATCTGATGCAGTCAAGCAACACTATATAGCCACATGGACCAACTACGAATAGTGCATTATTGTACAGAATCTAGGAGCATGCCTTTTATCATATGTGTGGTATATACAAGGACAACAAGAAGCTTATTATATCAACTCCAGTTGAGTCTACCATTCACATATTGCATCTTATAATAAATAGAGGTCTTGACCATATAAGTGGTGCTTGATACAACACAATTCCCATTTCATGTCATATTCGGCTTACTCACGTGGAGTCCCGCCTAAACTTCGTCGGGTATTGTTCCACATGAACTCAAGCAGAAGACCGGACCCTAAATTGAGGTAAGCCAACTTTGGACCATTGGGAGATGGCTTTCTTTTCATGAGAAGCTACGTTTGAATGAGACCACCTCAGGTAACATCGTGACCTTCACCACCCATTTCTCCAGCAATCACATAGGGATGAATGTTTATTCCATCTTTTCGATCGCCACTGCCAATTTGGTTAATTTTAGCATCAGTAATGGCAGCAATACTGCACACGCTATGGTGAAGTACGACCGCGGTGCTATGAACTTTTCTGTTCTCCTCTCTTACTCGTCGAAGGATCCCTCTGTCAATGGTCAAAGCTGGAAGGTTTCGAGTGTGGTAGATTTGAGGAAGTACCTACCAGAAAAGGTAGCCGTCGGCTTCTTGGCCGCCACCGGCTCCAACGCAGAGACGCACACCATCTTGTCTTGGGATTTTAACTCAACCGAGCTGCTAACCACCGGATCTCAAGCTCCAGCGTCGGAGACTGTATGTATATACAATAAGGGAACGAGGCTGCTCCTGGGGATACTAATTGGCATTGGGATCATCCTCTGCATGGTGGGATCGTTGTGGGTCGTGCTGTGGCAAAGGCGGAACAAGCAAATGCACGACACGGCAGCCGCCAGGCTTCAAACAGTGTTCGACCAACAAAGGGGGCCCCGGAGTTTTGCCTACAAAGAGTTGGCCAACGCCACAAATAATTTTGCAGAGGAAGGCAAGCTCGAGGCGGAAGGATTCAGGGCCGTGTACGGGGGAGTCATTCCCAGCATGGGGAATGATCTCCGTGTGGCGATCAAAAAGATCTTGAGAGAATCCAAGCAAGGGGAGAAAGAGTACATGTTGGAAGTCATCCTCTTTAGCCAGCTGCGCCACCGCAACCTGGTTCAGCTCATCGGCTACTGCCACAAGGCCAACGACTTCCTTCTTGTTTACAAATACATGCCCAACAGAAGCCTCGACAAGCACCTCTACGATGGCCACAGATTGCTCGGATTGGCGGAGCGGCACAAGATCGCGCTCGGGCTGGCCTCGGCCTTGCTCTACCTCCACGAGGAGTGGGAGCAGTGCGTGGTACACTGGGACATCAAACCGAGCAATGTGATGCTGGATCCCTATTTCAATGCCAAGCTCGGTGATTTCGGGCTGGCGAGGCTGGTCAACCACGACTGCACGGCGGTGACGACGAACCTGGCCGGGACGAGGGGGTACATCACGCCGGAGTACGAGAAGACAGGGAGAGCCCGGAAGGAATCCGACATGTTCAGCTTCGGGGTGGTGGTACTCGAGATCGTGTGTGGCCGGAAGCCCATCAACTACGCGGAGGTCCCCGAGAGGATAAATCTGGTGGAGTGGGTTTGGCGTTTGTACGAGAGAGGAGCGTGTCTAGAGGCTGCAGACCGAAGGCTGTGCGATGAGTTCGACCGGCAGGTCATGGAGAGGTTGATAGTGTTGGGATTGTAGTGCGCGCATCCTGACTTCAGGCTGCGGCTGTCGATAAGGCGGGCCGTCGGCGTTCTCAGCTTCGAAGCTCCATTGCGGATCTGCCGCCGCCGAACGTGGTGATGCAGGAAGGTAATAATAATGCAGGATCGTCATCATCATCAGGAGGAGAATCCTTGAACCAGATTTCTTCCTCTTCATATGCTTCCGGGCGTTGAAGTCTTTTTCTTCCTCTTGACGTATACCTTCCTTCTTAATCCAGTATATTATTCTAACTAAATAAACTTATTCTTTGAGTACATATTACAATGGAGCATAAGGTAAGGTAGATAATCCTGATGAAATATTTATTTTGATGTAATCTTTATAAGCTAAGGTTTTGTGTAATATTTATTTCGAGAGTAAGATATGTATAAATAAGGGAGCTAGTAAATTACTTATTTTGAAGTTTATTTTTTTTATAAATAAAATAGATACTTCATTCACCACTTTATCTTTTACTGATAAATTTTTATATTCATATTTTTCAATAAATTTTATTTGCATGTATTAAATTTTTATTTTTTTAAATTTATTATAGAATCTAATTAGTGCATATTATTAATTAATTTTTAGTTAATTATATTTCTATAATAATTAATAATTTTGTTTTATTATTAATCTATATAAATTTTAGAGCAATATATTAACTGATTTATTTTTTAATTAATAATAATTATTATTATTTAGTAATTTAAAATATAAATACTGCATCACATGCATTGTATCCCTCCTATCGAGGTGACTAAGGGAAAAGAAGCAACAAAGAGCAGTAGCAAAGACAAAGACAAAGAGGAAGAAGAGCAGGGGAAGCACAACAAGTCCTCCATTGACAGCCTCCGAAAGGAATGCAGAGAGGTGCCTTAGCGAGAGCTCCTCCAGTTTCAATTAGTAGTAACCTTTTCAACCTCAGGGAAGACTTCAGTCAAGTCAACTCTGCACTAATAAATTGGCAGCTACTACTCCTCTTCCTCTCTCGCAGCCTTCATTTTCTCACATCTCCAACCTCTTCCCTGTTCGATAGCATTGCAGCTCTCACGCTGGCCCATTGCACATTGCCTCTCTTCCTGCCTTCCGCTCCTCGTTCGCCCCCTCTGACTCACGCTGTCCAATTTCACAAGGTCTTTCTTCCTGCCTTCCCTTCTCGTTCGCCCCCTCTGACCCGTTCTCCGCCCACAGCTTGATATTCCAACCCACTTCGACTATCTAGTTAGGTACGTACAGTAAAAGCTTAACTAAATAAACGTCTAATCCGGATTCCAACATTTTGTTCTTCATAAACCGTTTAAAAAAAAATTCTCTCTCCATAGTCCGTTCGTTGAGCTCAATGCAGGGAAGCATTCGGTCTGCAGCTTCCAGACACGCCTCTTTCTCATACAAACCCCCCATGCCCACTCCACCAAATGATGTCCCTCTTGGATGTTCAGTTTATCACTAAACTAGTTCTTGACCTTCCACGCACCCTTTCTGGTAGGATCATATCTCCTTATTGATTGATTGTCTTGTGGATTTGCAATATACTTCTCGAAATCTCCGCAAGCCATGGATGAATGTTGGTTTACATCTTAATATTGTAATAACATCGTCTGCAATCATGAGATGACCTATGACAAAGGCTTTTAGATTGAAAGATTCTATTTGACCTTCAAAGATAAACTGGTGCAGTAAAGCAGAGAAGGGTCTCCTTGTTTGATGCCTTGTCTCCTTTGAAGCTGCTTCAGATATGTCCATTACTTTTAGAATGATAATTCATTTATTTCAGACGTGCTGCAATCCAAGCAATGAGTTTCTTTGGGAACTAACCTTTTGGGTCATAACATTGGAGAACATCTCCCATCAGATCTTATCAAAGGCCTTTTCTTAGATCAAGTTTAAGTTGGAAGAAAAGGTACTTTCTATCTGTCTTGCTGATTGCATGCACCACTTCAAATGGCAGAGAATGCAGTCATGGATAACTCTCTGCCAGGAATAAATGTGGACTGTGCCTGATCTATTTATCAGCCCATGTAGGAGGTACTGCATTCTATTTACCAAGCACTTGATCAAATTTTGTAGCTGACTTTGGTCAGAGCATACAATCGATAATGTTTGATGGAGGATGGTATCCTAGATTTAAGGATAAAAATCAAACTAGTTTTTGGCAATTCACCATAGTTTTAGAATTCTAGGAATCCTTCTTTGATCCTAAGGCCTAAGGTAAATCAGTTTGATGAATAAAACTTATCAAACTCCACATGTCTATCGATTACAATTTTTTTTTCTTTTTCTCTTGAATATGTGGATAAGAAATGGATCCAAATATCTTTAAATATGCTACTCATTTTTTCATCCACTTCAAGTTCCTTAAGTTGTCAAAATTTTTAAATCTCCTGATTAAATTTTGATTTGAGAGATATACTACACATACAATTACTTCAACCTAAAACTCCTTGACATATCTTTTTGATTTCAATCATACTCATTGAGAATTGTCCTTTTTTTTTTCACAATAATACCAAGGTACTGTACATAAAATGTATGTCCCTTCAATTTATGGCGATATATGGGAGACGATGCGTGATTAAAAAATAGGTTAATTTTTTAATGTGGCCAGTTGACTGTTTACTTTGCTAAAAAAATAATTTTTGTTGGTTGTTTTTAAAATTTATTATTTTTAGTACGGTAAAACATTGATAAATACTAACTGCATTAAGTCAAATCAAGTATATATACTGAGTCAAGTGAAGCTGAGTCGATGGATGACCAACTAAAATGGGGACTACTCTTCTTTCAACACTAAATCAAATCCAACCATCTTAAATTTTCCATTAAGATATTTTATTTGCCGAACTATTTTGCTATGTGTGACTTTAAGAAGCTTCTCCGTAGCTGGTTAATTTAAGAAGCTTTAAAGACGCCAAAGGAGGAGCCCTCTCTCTCTCACTTAGGTACCTTGCATTGGTTTCCTTGGTCTTGTGCTGCTTCCCTTGGTCTTCCTCTTTGTCTTTGCTACTGCTCTCCGTTGCTTCTTTTACCCTAGTGGCCTCTGTCAACTTCACCTACAACTTCACCAACTCGACAGCATCCAAAACACTAAACACCTCATCTTTCAAAGGATACCTACTACCCCACAACCTACTACATTGAGCTTCGGGTGGGCATACACAGGATACCACCTCTCTTCCCCCCTCTATTTTCATTGCGCTATTCTTGCAAATATTATTCCCAAGAGTTTGAAACCGTACAATTCCTATGTGGTCATCAGAATTCATATATCAATGATCACAATACAGTTCCGACTATAATTCCAAGATCCTTAAACTGCCCAAAATTGGTGTCTCACCTTGTCTCATCTAAAAGGGCTCCTGCAACACTGTGACACTAACTCCGACAATATCGACCTCGATTTGCACTTATAGATGAAGAAAAAATGATTATCTTTTATGTATATTATTTCTTATGTCACACTCCAACCTTCTGCCGGGCACATGACAACCGCTGCATGAGCAGTGTCTCTTTCATACAAGGCTAACAAGATAATATAACCCAAGCATAACTAAAACATTCTACAGTTAAACTTGCTAACTAAATTTACAATTTACTTATAAGTTACACAAAAAGTTGATACAGTCCGTCTACCTTATCTGTAGTATATATCATATCAATTAATCAATTACATTAATGTCCTTCTATAGTGTTCAACCTTGCGACCCATCATCCCTCGCAGTCTCCTGAGCGATGTCTTGATACCTATGCGGGGGGGGGGGGGTGAGGGGGGAAAATTTGCATGCACTATGTCTTGCGACTTAGTACCTACATATATAAAATTTCCAAGCAAAGGGCCTAACAATACCTATCCAGATGAGTAGCAATTACACCAATATCAATTATGGTATAACAAAGAAAAAAAGCATACAAATAATTAAATAATGAAAATTTGAAAGTCTAAATATGTGTCTAGATATCTCTAAGTTTCTAATTTCGAGTACTAACTCCTAGGGCTACCTGCCTATGCTAAAGATAAGTCCTAGTTGGGGACTACCATAAGCCCATTAGTGCCAGACTAAGTTTTTGCCTAGGCCTGTTGCACTGACGTTGGTGGAGAAGGTGGGTGACCGCGGTGCCTTCTCCTTCCAATCTTGCGAGCTGTTTACCCGGACGACGCTTTGAGACAATTGTATCGTATGTCTCCCACAGACCCTACGATATGAGACACCATGTAGCACTACACTTCTATTTCACAATAGGACATAGCCTGACCTGTCGGATCCAACACATTTATAAAAATGACTGTCTAAACAACCTCCCAAGCCTGCAAGACTCAGTTCACATATATCAGCATTAATAGACACCTTAGTCCTTAGGGATAGTGGTTGAAGTGAGCTCCACGGCTCCCAACACTTTAGTTTCGGTTGTAGGCCATAGGGATATATGGGCCATTGGCAAGAACTCCCTTGTTGGTACTCACCGAATGCTAAATGATGAAAAATTGAATGGTGGATTCATGACCACACAACTATTATTCAAGACGCTCAGTAGGTGATCTAACTATTAGTCCAAATCATGGAGTTGATTTATTTCAAACTCACCATTGGCAATTTGTTATTTATTTTGGTGCGACGACCCCGTTTAGGGAGAATGTTCAGTACCAAACAGGTTGTCCCATGCATGCAATTCTTGGGCGAGATATATCACAATAGCTCTTCACTATGGAAGCTTAGGGTATCCCTCAAAGTGACTAAAAGAAACTAAAGGGGAGTGATCCTCCGTAATCGTCCTCTCCACCAACATAAGTATAACGGGCATAGAAAAGGATGGATGGATGGATTTGATACTAACGGGCTAATAAGAGATCCATGATTTTCCTAAGCATAGGTCAGCTACCAGTTCATCATGATAAAAATTCGTAAAATATTTAATTTATGAGTTGGACATATTAAACATACATTGCAGCAACGAGTTGTAACTTATTCATTAAAGTATCTTAGATAATCCACTCCTAGGTCATTCAAATATTCTACTACAATTTGAGTCCGCAATGCTGAGGACGTGCATTCCGTACATGTACATTCATAATAGAAGAGTAGTTGAGATAATAGGAGAAGATACTGTTTACGTTCATTTTACTTTTTTTCACATGATTTTTTAGATCGTTGTCTAAATCTTATAGCATGTAATATTAGAACACTTCAATGTTACTGTGATGTGTTATAAAACACCTTGTATGGGTTTTTAGATTTGTACATCCCATGCTACTTCACCACCAATCGATGTATGATAATTTATATTTTTATTCCACTCAGATATTACACAATATAATAGATTTTCCTTTTAAATTCTCTATTTTTAAAACCTTTTTACATTTATTCAACCTATAAATTTTAAATTATTATATAGATTTTTTAATTACAAAATAGTTTCTACAAGTTTGTCCACATCTATTTAGTGAAAATAAATAAAATTTTAGTTTTTAGTGATAAAGATTGTGGATAAAATAATATTAAATACACAATATTCTCGATACGAGGGAACTTGAACTCTAGCCAAAAGTCAAGTATAACAAAATGAGAATATAATAAATTAAACAACAATATTTAGGATTACACGGCAAAGGGTAAGAATAAAAATTTATCTAGAATATTTGGAAGTTGAAAAACAAAGGAGGCATGCGATACTTTAAAAATAATTTTTATTTGAGAGAGAGAATCAAAGTGATTTGAGAAGCAAGATCATGAAAGATTATGGGGGTAGTCTCCTGGACTTCGTTCCAAGGAAATGAAGATAATGATGATGTCGGGTTTGCTTGTTTCCCCCCAATCCAAACCTACTGCCTTACACCAACTTTTGTTAAACCCTAGTTTACTTGATCAAATTGCCGTCGTTAATCTTAGGGGTAGGCTTATTTGGGCATTCCATTTGAGTTTATAAATAATTGTTTAACTTCTTTGGTTACTCAATCCGCTACAACCTTACCAAAAATGTGCTTTGCTAAATAAATTACAGAGATTACTTATTCAAAATAATAAATATCATTGTTTATCGATAATAAACTTACCCAAATTATAAAAACTAAGACAAGCTAGAAAACGAGAAAAAAACTAAACGTCTTATATAGTTTACGAGGAAGTACGAAGAGTGGACTTCAACCTAAATAGGAGCAGAGAAGCCCAAATAAAGTAAATCATCAACTCCATAAAAACAACACATCGAGACCCCCAACCTGTCCCATAGACTCACCTTCTATATGTATATATAATGTATCCATATAAACCTTCTACTCTATCATCCATATTATTAGCACTATACAGAATATCCTCAAAGTACATCTCCCATCTATCTTTGAATGTCAAAACATAACAAAAGGCCACTAGAGGCTGCATCCTCTCCGCCCCCTCCCCCACGTTTCACCTTTACATGCTACTATTGCTCCCAACAATTTGACACTATTCAAGATCTAAATGGGCACAACAAGGTTCATAAAAAGGAGCACATCGCCCACATACCTACAGAGGCCACCACCACCTCTCTTCCTCCTTTATTTTCATTGCCCCTCCATTGCAAATTTTGTTCACGACAGTTTGATACAGTCCAAGCCCTAAGTAGTCATGAGAACGCACATATCAACAATCACCATCCGGCCTCAGCCAAGACTCCTAGGACCATTAGCTTGCCCAAAACTATTGTCGCTACCCATCCCGCTCAAGTGGGCACCAGCATTAATAACTCCAACGATGTGGACCTTGATTTGCACTTATATACAAAGGCTACCACCTCTAATCCTCCTCAATCTCCATTGCCCTATTCCTGCAAGTATTGTTCCCAACAGTTTGATACCGTCAAAGCCCTATATGGTCATCAGAATGCATGCATCAGCGATCAAAATGCAGCTGCAGCCATAACTCCAAGGCCATTTAGCTTGCCAAAAATTGGTGTCGCACCCAGTTCCATCCAAGAGGGCTCCAGCGACACTAAATTCAATGATATCGACCTCGATTTGCACTTATAGATGAAGAATAGATGTTGATCTCTCATGTATATTATTTCTTATCCTCCTTTTCAAAAAGAATAAGAGAAGTCATTTAAAAGGACATATGGTGTATGCTTCTCTAGGAAGAGCAATCATCTTCGGAACCTATAATAAGGACAAGAGACCCTATAGGCTTATATGTAATCTAATTGATGAGTCCTATTGTCTATTTATCTGCTTAATATCTTCTTTTGTATGTATAGATTTTACATATCCAAAATTATATTACACTTTTGTGCCCAAATATAGTCAGCTATTTGGATTATAGAACCTTAAATTAGTATAATATGCCAAATACAATCAATAATATGTTTAGAAATGGAGTGAAGTCTTATACTTTAAAATAAATAATATGATATTTTCTTTTGATACCTTAAATTAGTATAATACTAGTATTATTTCCATGTTAGAACCACTGAGTGTGTATGCAGCGGAGTTAGCTAAAACCCTTTCTGTGGATGTGAAGCACAACTCTGGCCAACATCGGTTGCTTCTGAGATGTAACAGTGATTCTCTCCGTGAAAACTTAAATGGTGGATTCTGGACCACACAACTATTATTCAAGACGCTGGGTAGGTGATCTGAATATTAGTCCCAATCATAGAGTTGATTTATTTCAGACTCACTATTGCAATTTGATATTTATTTATGTGCGACGACACCGTTTATGGACAATGTTCGAGACCAGATAGATTGTTGCATTCATGCAGTTCTTGGGCGAGGCATATCACACCAGGTTACCGCTATGGAAACTTAGGGTATCGCCCTAAGTGGCTAAAGGAAACTAAGGGGGAGTGATCCTCCGTGATCGTCCTGTCCACCAACATAATTGTAACGGGCATAGAGAGGGACATAGATGGATTTGATACTAATGGGCTTATTAGAGATCCATGATTTTCCTAAGCATAGGCCAGCTGCCAGTCCATCATGATTAAAATTCGTAAAAAATTTAATTTATGAGTTCGATATATTAGACATGTCTTGCAGCAACGAGTTGTAACTTATTCATTAAAGTATCTTAGATAATCCACTCCTAGGTATTCGAAATATTCTAATGCAATTTGAGTCCGCAATGCTGAGCATGTGCATTCTGTACGTGTACATTCATAATAGAAGAGTAGTTAAGATAATAGGAGAAGATATTGTTTACGTTCATTTTACTTTTTTTCACATGATTTTTTAGATCGTCGTCTCAATCTTATAGCATGTAATATTAGAACACTATAATGTTACTGTGATGTGTTATATTTTTATTCCACTCGAATATTATACAATATAATAGATTTTCCTTTTAAATTCTCTATTTTTAAAACCTTTTTACATTTATTCTACCAATAAATTTTACATTATTATATAGATTTTTTAATTACAATATAGTTTCTACAAGTTTGTCCACGTCTATTTAGTGAAAACAAATAAAATTTTAGTTTTTAGTGATAAAGATTGTGGATAAAATAATATTAAATACACAATATTCTCGATGCGAGGGAACTTGAACTCTATCCAAAAGTCAAGTATAACAAAATGAGAATATAATAAATTAAACAACAATATTTAGGATTACACGGCAAAGGGTAAGAATAAAAATTTATCTAGAATATTTAGAAGCTGAAAAACAAAGGAGGCATGCGATACTTTAAAAATAATTTTTATTTGAGAGAGAGAATCAAAGTGGTTATTTGAGAGAGAGAATCAAAGTGGTTTGAGAAGCAAGATCATTAATGATTATGGAGGTAGTCGCTTGGATTTCGTTCCAAGGAAATGAAGATAATGATGATGTCGGGTTTGCTTGTTTTCCGTCAATCCAAACCTACTGCCTTACACCAACTTTTGTTAAATCCTAGTTTACTTGATCAAATTGTCGTCGTTAATCTTAAGGGTAGGCTTATTTGGGCATTCCATTTGAGTTTATACATAATTGTTTAACTTCTTTGGTTACTCAATCCACTACAACCTTCCCCAAAATGTGCTTCGCTAAATAAATTACACAGATTACTTATTAAAAATAATAAATATCATTGTTTATCGATGATAAACTTACCAAAATTATAAAAACTAAGACAAGCTAGAAAATGAGAAAAAAACCAAATGTTGTCTTATATAGTTTACGAGGAAGTACGAAGAGTGGACTTCAACCTAAATAGGAGCAGAGAAGCCCAAATCAAGTAAATCATCAACTTCATAAAAACAACACATTGAGACCCCCAACCTGTCCCGCTCATTTGCACCCTCTTAGACTCACCTTCTATATGTGTATATATAATGTATCCATATAAACCTTCTACTCTATCATCCATATTATTAGCACCATACAGAATATCCTCAAAGTACATCTCCTATCTATCTTTGAATGTCAAAACATAACAAAAGGCCCCTGGAGGCTGCATCCTCTCCGCCCCCTCCCCCATGTTTCACCTTTACATGCTACTATTGCTCCCTACAATTTGACACTTTTTACGATCTAAATGGGCACAGCAAGGTTCATAAAAAGGAGCACATCACCCACATACCTACAGAGGCCACCACCACCTCTCTTCCTCCTCTATTTTCATTGCCCCTCCATTGCAAATTTTGTTCACGACAGTTTGATACAGTCCAAGCCCTAAGTAGTCATGAGAACGCATATATCAACAATCACCATTCGGCCGCAGCCATGACTCCTAGGCCCTTTAGCCTGCCCCAAACTATTGCCGCTACCCATCCCGCTCAAGTGGGCACCAGCATCAATAACTCCGACGACGTGGACCTTGATTTGCACTTATATACAAACGCTACCACCTCTAATCCCCCTCAATCTCCATTGCCCTATTCTTGCAATTATTGTTCCCAATAGTTTGATACTGTCAAAGCCCTATATGGTCTTCAGAATGCATGCATCAACGATCACAATGCAGCTGCAGCCATAACTCCAAAGCCATTTAGCTTGCCGAAAATTGTTGTCGCACACAGTTCCATCCAAGAGGGCTCCAGCGGCACTAACTCCAATGATATCAACCTCGATTTGCACTTATAAATGAAGAATAGATGTTGATCTCTCATGTATATTATTTCTTATCCTCCTTTTCAAAAAGAATAAGAGAAGTCATTTAAAAGGACATATGGTGTATGCTTCTCTAGTTAGAGCAATCATATTTGGAACCTATAATGAGGACAAGAGACCCTATAAGCTTATGTGTAATCTAATTGATGAGTCCTATTGTATATTTATCCCCTTAATATATTCTTTTGTATGAATAGATTTTACATATCCTAAATTATATTATATTTTCGTGCCCAAATATGGTCAGCTATTTGGACTATAGAACCTTAAATTAGTATAATAAGCCTAATACAATCAATAATATGTTTAGAAATGGAGTGAAGTCTTATACTTTAAAATAAATAATATGATATTTTCTTTTTATACCTTAAATTAGTATAATACTCATATTATTTCCATGTTAGAACCACAGAGTGTAATATGGCTATGAAACCTCCTAACGATCCAACATGTATGTAGCGGAGTTACCTAAAATCCTTTCTGTGGATGTGAAGCACAACTCTGGCCAACATCGGTTGCTTCTGAGATCTAATAGTGATTCTCTCTGTGAAAACTTGAACGGTGGATTCTTGACCACAACTATTATTCAAGACGCTCGGTAGGTGATCTGACTATTAGTCCCAATCATAGAGTTGATTTATTTCAGACTCACCGTTGGCAATTTGTTATTTATTTACGTGCGACAACCCTGTTTATGGACAATGTTCGGTACCAGACAGGTTGTCGCATTCATGCAGTTCTTGGGCGAGGCATATCACAGCAGGTCATCGCTATGAAAGCTTAGGTTATAGCCCCAAGTGACTAAAGGAAACTAAGGGGGAGTGATCCTCCGTCATCGTCCTCTCCACCAACATAAGTGTAACGGGCATAGAGAGGTTTATATATCTTTTAATGTTACCAAGTTGTTGTGATAGTGATTGTTTTAAAGATTTTTTACGATAAAAAAGCACAATTCGCTGTATTTTTTTCATAGAAAATAATGCAATCTCAGGTGTTCAAGCAAATAAACTATTATCATTTTATCTACTTGAGACTAAATATACTGCAACTACTTCCTATATTTGTCTAAGAAGAAGACTAAAGAAGCTTCACTTTGAGGGGGAAAAAGGCTACAAAGATTATGATTGATGATAAGAAAAAATCTAGTATTACTTCTTAGCAAAGAGATATTCCTGGCAGAGGGATATCCATGACAACATCATACAGCCATTTGAGTGTTGCATGATGTTTTTTTTTAAAAAAGATAAACATTGCATTTATTTTACCAATCTGAAATGGTACAATATATCATTCATTCAAAAGGATGTAGTGTATTTGACATGCATGCATTTGATATGATCTGATGGGAGGTGTTGTTCAATGTTATGGCACAAAATTTAGTTTCCAAAGAAACTCACTGGTTGGATCCAATAAGTCTGATATCAATGAATTATC
Organism: Thalia dealbata; assembly: GCA_030544415.1. Lineage (NCBI taxonomy): Eukaryota > Viridiplantae > Streptophyta > Magnoliopsida > Zingiberales > Marantaceae > Thalia > Thalia dealbata. Next base: position 27,460,668 of record CM060457.1, on the reverse strand, counting down.
ATTCTAAATAATGGGCATATATCAAGCAAGCTTCAAAGGGGGCCAAGGCATCAAACAGGGAGCCCTTCCCTGCTCTACTGCAACAGTTTATCTTTGAAGGTCAAATAGAACCTTTCAATCTAAAAGCCTTTGTCTTGGCTCATCTCATGGTTGCATATCAAGCAGTAAACAAATCTTCATTCATGGATTGCAGAGATTCCTAGTAAGGAATCCTCCAAGAAGGTACGCGGAGAAAGTCAAGATTTCTGTTTACTGATAAACTAAACATCCAAGAGGTACACCTACCAATAGTATTTGGGAGCCTAAAGGCTGCAAGAGGACAAAAGGAGTAGCTGCTAAGTTATTACGAGTGTTTTGTATAACTAACCTATTTAAAATATTAATTTATGAAAATGACGGTGTTAAAATCTTTTTAAGAAGAATGACTGGTCTAATTGCCACGTGGGAACGTTGACCAAATTTTTAATCAAAAAATTTGACAACACGGTACCGTCCAACGTTCGTGGTCCAGCGTGCTGGACCGGCATTCGCCCACGCTGTCCTCCTTGCTATCCAGGTGGGAGTGTGGGGGAGGGGAGAGAGGAGACCCGGTGGGGTGGGGGATGAGCAGCAGAGGAGATAGGGTAGGGGGAAAATAGATGAGGAAAAAGGAGAGGAGGAAAATGAGAAGAAGTGGGAGGAGGATGCTAGAGCATTGGTGGGCAGCCGGGGATCAACGTCAACTAGGCACCGTGGTCGACGGGCATGGATAGCTATAATGTACAAAACTACAACGCGAGCTCATGTTTGAATGCTGGATATCAAGTCCATTATGGATGTCTATGTTTGTGAACATCATCAGAGGTTTTCCAGTGATAGATGATTTATCAACAATTTTGGTTGTAGTCAACAGATTTAGCATCACTCACAATCATAGAATATGTTATTGCTGAGGGCATGGTTGAACTGACGTAATTAGATTTTATATCGGAGTGTAAGTACTATTATATATTTAATTTTTTTTTAAAAATATAACTATTAGATATAAATACGGTTTAATTATAGTTTTAGAACAAAAATTAACCACCGTATAAACTCCTCTCTAATTTAATACGCATCGAGTTAAATAAAAATCACTGTCTACTTTTTTATAAATCAAAAAGTTCCTTAAAAAAACAGGAGATAAAAGATTCTAAAACAAGCTTTCGCTCAAGGTACATCAATTGTCCTACGCAAATATATATTACATCAAACAAACATTACCTTTTTACATTACCGAGGAAAAGAAGACTCATCCTGCTACCGTCTTCAGGTTCTTCCGGAAACATAAGAAGAAGACAACGACATGCTGTTCAGCGATTGTGAATCCGACGATGACGCCGCCGCTGCATCATTATCTTCCTGCCTCGCCGCGTTCAGCGGCGGCAGATCCGGCAATGGAGCTTCGAAGCTGAGAATGCCGATAGCCCGCCTTATCGTCGGCCGCATCCTGAAGTCAGGGTCCGCGCACCACAATCCCAACACCATCAACCTCTCCATGACCCGCTCGTCGAACTCACCGCGGAGTCTCCGGTCTGCAGCATTCAGACACGCCCCTCTCTCGTACAAACCCCGCACCCACTCCACCAGATTTATCCTCTCCGGAACCTCCGCGTAGTTGATGGGCTTCCAGCCGCACGCGATCTCGAGCAGCACCACCCCAAAGCTAAACACATCCGATTCCTCGTGGGCCCTCCCTGTCCTCTCGTACTCCGGCGCGATGTATCCCCTCGTCCCGGCCAGGTTGGTCGTCACCGCCGTGCAGTCGTTGTCGACCAGCCTCGCCCGCCCGAAGTCGCCGAGCTTGGCGTTGAAATCGGGATCCAGCATCACGTTGCTCGGTTTGACGTCCCGATGAACAACGCACTGCTCCCACTCCTCGTGGAGGTAGAGAACGGCCGAGGCCAACCCGAGGGCGATCTTGTGCCGCTCCGCCCACCCGAGCAATTTGTGGCCGTCATAGAGGTGCTTGTCGAGGCTTCTGTTGGGCATGTATTTGTTGAAATTAATGTTTTGGGTTAATATTAATTTAATATCTTAGTGGTTAGTTTAATATTGATGTGGAAAGGGTTATGTAACTTATTGTACGGGATCATATATAAGTATGACCTAAAGCTTGTAATGTTAGGGTTAAGGAAAAATATTTTATTTTGAGGGCAGCCGCCACCTATCTTCTTCTTCTGTTTCTTTCTCTCCTCCATAACAAAATAGAGGCCAACATAGTGGTATCAAAGCCATGGCGATGCAAGGAGATACATGGCCGGTGCGAGGTGTGCAACTCGTCTTCGACGGAGAAGACTATGACTACTGGAGTATAATGATGAAGACTCTATTGGTTTCACATGATTTGTGGGACATAGTGGAAGAAGGATTTGTGCCCACAATGAGAACCGTTGATGCGGCGGTGATTCAAACGGAAAAGGAGAACAAGAAGAAAGATGCGAAGGCACTATTTTGCATCCAACAAGGTATTTCCCGGAAGCATTTCCCTAGGATAATTGGGGCAAAGACATCTAAAGAGGCGTGGGATATTTTGCAAAAGGAGTTTCAAGAAACCGACTAAGTGAGAACGGTAAAACTTTTAACTCTTAAGAGGGATTTTCAAAATTTGAAAATGAAGGAGAAAGAGACTCGAAAAGAGTATTTCTCAAAAGTGATTGAAGTTGTGAACCAAACTAAAAGCTTGGGTGAAGACCTAACGGATAAAGCGGTTTGTGAGAAAATTTTAATTAGTCTTCCTTCCAAGTATGATAATATTGTGGCTATTATTGAAGAAACCAAAGACCTCTCTACTCTAAGTATTCAAGATTTGACGGGTTCTCTTGAGATGCATGAACAATGATTGGATAGGCATGGTGATACCTCTCTTGAAAGTGCCTTCCAATCGAAGTTAAATGTGAAGGAGGGTTTTAACCCAAATATCAGTAAAGGAGAAACAACCCGTGGAGGCGGTAGTTTTGGTAGAGGTCGAGGTAGAGGAGGAGGCAGAGGCAATGGTAATGGTAAATTTTGTAATTTTTGCAAGAAGCCAGGTCATTTAGAAGAAACTTATTATAACAAGAGAAAGCCTCAATGTTACTATTGCAAGAGGTATGGCCATAGGAAAAAAGATTGTCCGGACAAAAATAAAGAGCAAGCCAATTACACCGAGGAGAAAACAAATGGTGGAAGTGATGGAATCACTTTTTATGCATGTCAAGCGGCAGTTGAGAAGAAAGATAATGAGTGGTATATTGATAGCAGGTGTAGCAATCATATGACCGGAGATGAGTCAATTTTTTACAAACTTGACACGGCAGCCACTACTCAAATTACCATGGGTAATGGAGCAGTTGTGAAGTCAAAGGGAAAAGGCACGATTGCAGTTAACTCCAAGAAAGGTAGAATGTTGATTCATGATGTGTTGCTTGTGCCAGAGTTGACTCAAAATTTCATAAGTGTTGGGCAATTGATGGAGCATGGTCATGCAGTTCACTTTGAGGGGGAGACTTGCAAAATCTATCACAAAGTTGAAAATAAAAGAGAATTGATGGCGATTGTGAATATGGAGAGACATAGAAATTTTCCTCTTACTCTTAAACCGGCAAGTTGTATTGCTTTGAAAGTTGATGCAGAAGATGTGTTCTGGTTGTGGCATAAGAGGCTTGGACAAGTGAATTTTGAGAGCTTGAAATTATTGAGCAGAAAGAATATGGTGTATGGTTTGCCAAATATTGAAGACAAGAAAGATATTTGTGAAGCATGTGCTCTTGTTAAGATACACCGGGAGACATTTCCAAAGGAGAAGACTTGGAGAGCAAAAGAACCATTGCAGCTTGTGCACACCGACATTTGTGGGCCAATGAGCATAAATTCTCATGGAGGTAATCGCTACTTTATCACTTTCATTGATGATTTCTCAAGAATGTGTTGGGTTTATTTTTTGAAGAAAAAATCAGAAGCATTTTCAGTTTTTAAAAAGTTTCAAAGAATGGTGGAAAGACAGTGGCAAGTTAATCAAAAAGTTGAGAAGTGATAGAGGTGGTGAATACAACTCCAAGGAGTTTGATAAATTTTGTGAGGATAGTGGTCTCGAAAGACAAGTAACAATTGGTTTTACACTGGAACAAAATGGCGTTGCCGAAAGAAAGAATAGAACAATTGTGGAGATGTGAAGGACCATGATGAAAGAGAAGGAGTTGTCATTATCATTTTGGGCAGAGGCAACATACACAGTTGTTTATTTGTTAAATCGATGTCCAACAAAGGCAGTTGAGAACAAGACACCATTTGAGACATGGTCTGGTGGTAGAAAACCATCGGTGAATCACTTGAAAGTATTTGGATCCATTTGCTATGCGCATGTTCCAAAAGAAATGAGAAACAAACTTGAAGATAAAGGGGAGAAATGTGTGTTTGTTGGTTATAACACAAAATCAAAAGGCTATAGACTCTTTAGTTTGAAGAAAAACAAGGTGATTGAAAGTCGAGATGTGATCTTTAATGAGAAAGATAAGTGGGATTGGAAAGAAAAAAGTGTTGAAAGTGTGCCGGTGTTGATACATGAAGAGGATCTAAGAGAAGAATCAAGCGGTGTAAATGAAATTAGCCAGGAAGAGCAAGAAGAGCAACCACAATCTCCAACAACACATGCCGGGTCGAGTTCATCTACTCCAAGCTCAACTCCGGTAAAAATGAGAAGGTTAAGTGATATTTATGCAAAATGTAATTTTTGTGTTATTGAACCAGAAAGCTTTGAGCAATCGGTTCAAGAGGATGTTTGGATAAATGCTATGGAAGATGAGATAAAAATGATTGAGAAAAATGAGACTTGGGAGTTGTTTGAAAAGCCAAAAGAAAAAGATGTGGTCGGGTTAAAGTGGATTTATAAGACAAAGATGAATCCAGATGGTTCAGTGCAAAAGTGCAAGACAAGGTTGGTTGCCAAAGGTTATTCACAACAACCCGGAATTGATTAGGTGTTTCATAGCTGAACAAAGCATATCAATCTCAAGCATCGCTATATTAGAGAAGCGGTGGAGGATGAATAGGTTATCATCAAGTATGTGAAAACCGGTGATCAATTGGTGGATATTTTCACTAAAGCACTTCCTTGTGACAAGTTTGTATATCTTAGAGAATTATTGGGTACGACAAACAAAACATTAAGGGGGAGTGTTGAAATTAATGTTTTAGGTTAATATTAATTTAATATCTTAGTGGTTAGTTTAATATTGATGTGGAAAGGGTCATGTAATTTATTGTACGGGATCATATATAAGTATGACCTAAAGCTTGTAATGTTAGGGTTAAGGAAAAATATTTTATTTTGAGGGCAACCGCCACCTATCTTCTTCTTCTATTTCTTTCTCTCCTCCATAACAAAATAGAGGCCAACATAGGCCAACAGTATTCGTAAACAAGAAGGAAGTCGTCGGCCTCGTGGCAGTAGCCGATGAGCTGAACCAGGTTGCGGTGGCGCAGCTGGCTGAAGAGGATGACTTCTGACATGTACTCTTTCTCCCCTTGCTTGGATTCTCTGAAGATCTTCTTGATGGCCACTCGGAGATCATTCCCCATGCTGGGAATGACACCCCTGTAAACAAACTTGAATCCTCCCTCTCCGAGCTTCCCTTCCTCGGCGAAATTGTTCGTGGCGTTGGCCAAATCTTGGTAGGCAAAACTCCGCGGCCCCCTTTGCTGGTCGAACACTGTTTGAAGCCTGGTGGTGGCCGTGCCGTGCCTTAGCTTGTTCTGCCGTTGCCGCAGCACGAACCACAACGGTCCCAGCACGCAGAGGATGATCCCAATGCCAATTAGTATCCCCTGGAGCAGCCTCGTTCTGTTATTGTATATATGGACAGTCTCCGACGCTGGAACTTGAGATGCGGCAGCCGGCAGCTCGGTTGAGTTGAAATCCCAAGACAAGATGGTGTTCGACTCCGCCCAGATGCCAGTGCTGGCCGAGAAGCCGACGGCTACCTCTTCCGGCAGGTAATTCCTCAAATCTACCACAGTCGAAATGTTCCAGCTTCGACCATTGATCGAGTGATCCTTCGATGAGTATGAGAGCAGAACGGACAAATTCATAGCACCGCTGTCGTACTTCACTGTAGCCAGTGTTGCTGCTGTTACTCATGCTAAAATTGACCAACTCTACAGAGGCGATAGACTTGATGGAATAAACATCGATCCCTATGTGATTGCTGGAGGGATCAAAATCGTCCGGGTGGGTATCGAACTCCACCGCCACGACTCGGTTAGCAGAGTTGTTGAAAAGGCCGAGGCCTGGTCCGTAGGAGTGGTTGGGGATGGATTGCTCCGATGGAGGGGCGAGGAAAAAAGCGAGCCCGACGGCTCCATTGCCAGTGGTGTTGCTAATTATGAAGGAGAAATGGGTGGTGAGGGTGGTGATGTTACCTGAGGTGGAGTCCCAGAGTCGGAGCAGGTCAGGATACAGAACTCGGCTGACTCTGTAGTTGGCACTCTGGCTGTTGATGATGTTACTAGCCAACTTTAAGCCGCCGGCTGTGGGGCCAGCGTCGTCTGAGAAGTTGAGGCCTCGAGCGATTCGGACGCCTTCGGAGCCGGTGAAGTTGAAGCTGAAGGAAAGCGAGGTTGCTAGGGGAAAAGAAGCAGCAAAGAGCAGTAGCAAAGAGGAAGAAGACCAGGGGAAGCACAGCATGTTCACCATTGCCAACCTCGGAAAAGGAATGCAGAGATGTGCATAAGCGAGAGCTCCTGTCTCAATTAGTAGTTGCCTCAGGGAAGAGTTTAGTCAAGTCATCCTGACAAAAAAGGTCCCTTTATACCAAGAAATTAGCAGCTACTCCTCCTCGTCCTCTTGCAGCCCTCATTTTCTCACATCTTTCCATCACTGTTTGTTGTATTTTTATTTGTTCAATTTAAGGACTCAGACTCTGACCCATATCACCTCGTCCCTTTGTAATTGTATTCCCGTGCTCATTCTGACCCATTTCATCTGATCCTGCCTACAGGTCCTCGTTCTACCACACCTTGAGCTTCCAAGGCCACATCTTTCGCCTTCCATCTCACGCATCTTCCAATCCTCTAAATGACAGGAGTGAACGGAAAAAAACCAAACAAAAATATATTTAATTAATATTACTGAATGAGTTTAATTGAGGATACTTAGTACCTAGATAAGATAATAACTAAAATAAATAAATAAGAGAAGGAAACGAATTAAAGAGTTAAATCACATGAACAATCCAATCATCTCGCTCTCCTCCAACTGATCCAGTAAGTGAGAGACATTTATATTGGCACTACATTAGAGATTTTGACATAAGCACATTCTTGTAATCTAGCAAGAGCTTCTCCACGACCTCATTTTTTCAATTGAATAGGAATTTTGCCAGCTACAGTGTAGGCTCCCAAATACTGGATTGGGAGGTCTACCTCTTGGATGTTCAGTTTATCAGTAAGCACAGAGTTCTTGACTTCCTCGGCATACCCTTCCTGGGAGGATCATATCTCCTTACTGATTGATTGTCTTGTGTATTCGCTGTATACTTTTAGGAATCTCTAAAAACAACAAAGCGAAAAACTTTATAGTAATAACTGTTTTACCGTACTAATCAACTTTAAAAAATAATTTCTAAAAACAACAAAACAAAAAAACTTTTTCCCAGAATGAGCAGTCAACTCGCCACATCACAAAGCTGACCTATATTTATTTAAAAAAAATCAAAATCAAACCGCTCCGTCTCTCCGGCCCACCGCTCGCGAAAAAAAACTCGCACTGGCTCGCCCATCATCGACGATCTCTCGTCTCTTCCCTCTCCGGCGATCAACTTTCATCTCCAGCACGTCCGCGATAATGGATGCGAGCTTCTATTTCTCACTTCCTTCCCACCACTCATATTTCGCACTACCTCTGTTCCTTCGCACCGCATGGTGACAAGGAGGAGGAACTCGTCTCCCACCTCCCTCAGCTGCGGTCGTAGCCAAAAAATTGATCCTGTGCTCGCAATCTACCTCCGCATCTTCTTCCAGTTGATCCGGACGTGAGCGCGGAAGATCTGTTCCTTCCGACCGCACCGTGATGACGGAGACGGGATTGCGAGTTATCTTCGTCTTTGTCACAGCGCGCTTCGCAAATGACAGAATCCGATAAGGCGCCGAGGCACACCTCGCGCTGTAGGGTGGATTCGCTGAGAGGCGCCGCTCCAGATGCTGCTGCAGGCGCCCTCCATCATCTCCTTCCCTTCCCCAGCGAAAGAAGCAGCACAAGAAGAAGAAGAAGGTACTCTCTCACTTTGGAAACAGAACGGAACTATGGGAGGGGAGGGGAAGGGGGGGTGTCTCTGGGAAGGGAAGAGAGGAGGGAGGGAGGAGAGGAGGGGTTGGGGTTGGGGGTTGGAACAGAGGAGGTGCAAGGGGTGGGGTTGGTGCAGAGGAGGTGCAACGTTGTGCTTACGTTTGCCAACGCCACCACCTGCTCACCAGCGGATGACATCGAGAAGCAGAGGAAGAAGAAGAGAGAGTGATGTTGGTTTCATGGTGCTCGACCATCGTTTTCATGGAAACCTCTGTTCCTTCCCACCGAGCATCGCTTTCGATGAAGACGAACTCATAATCTCGTCCGTCTCCTACGATTGCAGCTAGAAATCGATCCACCCGTGCTCGGAAACCACCCACCGTCGACGATTCTGGCTTCAAGAGCACCTCTGCTGCTGCGTCTACCTGCGAGCCATACTGTGATGTCGACGACGAAGCGAGAGCGATGGCGCCCTGTTCCTTGGGAGGGAGGAAGCGCCGGGGGGAGGGCAGGGGATTCTTTGCAGAAAAAGCGCCAGGAGAGGGAAGGTGTGTGCAGAGGAAGAAAAAGAAGAGAAACGCAACGGCATTGCCGAATGAGATGAATGAGATGGAGGCCGAAGCCGACGACGACGAAGGGACGGTGGACCGGTCAGGGGTCGGGTGAACTGGGCGATGGGCGTTCGAATTTTCATGAATAAAAAATAGGTTAAATTTATGACGTGGCTAGTAGACTGCTTACTTTTGGAAAAAAAATTTACTTTATTGTTTTTGAAAATATTTTAAGTTGCTTAGTACTGTAAAAAGCTCATTAAATTAGCCTTCACTTTCGCACATATTTCGCCTCCTCCCAGTTGATGTGATATGACGACTCGGTCTCAGAGTTCCATCAAGCCTCTAAATAATATTTTAAATAGGTTAACGACTCGGTCCATCCTTCCTCTGATTAATATTTTAAATAAGTTAACGACAAAATACTCTGATCGAGTGAGACTTTTAATGAGCTATTTTTTATCGGCCCCGGGCTCCTATTGCACCTCTAGTTAGCAATCATGAACCTGCTGTGCTTCCCTGGTCTCCTTCCTCTTTGCTACCGCTCTTTGTTGCTTCTTTTCCCCTAGCAACCTCGCTTTCCTTCAGCTTCAACTTCACCGACTCCGATGGCGTCCGAATCGCTCGAGGCCTCAACTTCTCCGGCCACCCGAGCAATCTGTGGCCGTCGTAGAGGTGCTTGTCGAGGCAGGCTTCTGTTGGGCATGTATTCGTAAACCAGAAGGAAGTCGTCGGCCTCGTGGCAGTCTTCTGTTGGGCATGTATTCGTAAACCAGAAGGAAGTCGTCGGCCTCGTGGCAGTAGCCGATGAGCTGCACCAGGTTGCGGTGGTGCAGCTAGCTGAAGAGGATGACTTCCGACATGTACTCTTTCTCCCCTTGCTTGGATTCTCTCAAGATCTTCTTGATCGCCACATGGAGATCATTCCCCGTGCTGGGAATGACTCCCCTGTAAACGGCCCCGAATCCTCCCTCTCCGAGCTTGCCTTCCTCGGCGAAATTGTCCGTGGCGTTGGCCAAATCTTGGTAGGCGCTGGCCGAGAAGCCGACGGCTACCTCTTCCGGCAGGTACTTCCTCAAATCTACCACGCTCAAAACGTTCCTGCTTCGACCATCAACCGAGTGATCCTTCGATGAGTAAGAGAGGAGAACGGAGAAGTTCTACTTGACTGTAGCGTGTGCAGTGTTGCTGCCATTACTCATGCTAAAATTAACCAAAACGACGGATGCGATTGACTTGCTTGAGTAGACATCCGCTGGAGGGATCAAAGCCGTTCGGGAAGGTGTCGAACTCCACCGCCACGACTTGGTTAGCGGAATCATTGAAAAGGCCGAGGTCTCCTCCGTAGCACTGGCTGGGGATGGATTTCTTCCAACAAGTACTCTCTCCCCTTCTGGAGATCTTCTTGATCGCAACATGGAGATCTCCGTTCCTGCAAGGGAGGGGAGAACTCAATCTATAGAGACATCTGCTTGCCATGACACCCCATTGAAGGACTCATCATCTGTAGGCTGCATCTGCTTGCCATAAAACCATAAAAGGTGTAGTCGAATATACAAAACTGAACATGTTGGATGATAATATACACTTGAGATGAATGAAGAGTCCACAGGACGAAAAATTAAGAAAATAAAATTGCACATACACCACAGAATGTTTATGTCAACACTAGAAGCTATACACAGCAGAAACTTGGAAGACAAAATTTTGGGGTTTGCACAAACAATCAAACAATCAGTTCATCTTATTAGTTGTAAGAAGGACGAAGTCAGGGAATCAGATATTTGTGATAAAGGTCCTTGCTGTTGTGCCAGATCGTGGATACCCTTTACGATGTCGAAAACGGCATTAGGTTGCGCGAGCTTGAGGGCTTCTCCGACATTTTCTTCAGCTCCTCTGATTCAGAGCTGAACCAGCGAGCAACGAGGCTGGCTGTTTGCTTTGTACTTTTGGAGAATACTCCTGCCCCGTTGTCAACAACATATGGTATATTGCCTACCTCCTGCATGGCAGAAAGAGTTCCTTGTAAGATTTCACTAATGGGAGTTGAAACTACTGAACGAATAAATGTTCTCAACATTCCTTTATTATACCTCCATGTCCAAATTGATTTTTTTTTTCCCTATACTAAACTGTGTTTGTGTTTTCTGCCATTTCTCAGTTTGATATTTTGAACAAAATTAGCTTTATCTATCTTTTCAGAAGTTTAGATTCAAAAAGCTGTGTTAAGAGACCTACCGATCCAGGAACGAAATCATTCAGGACAATAGGCAATCCCCTTATCGAGGCATCTGCAATTGTACCAGGTCCAGCCTAATGAAACAAAAAGATCAAACTGGAACGAATCAGCAACACAACCGAGCATGATTTATAAACTAAACAAATGGACGTAATGTCGTACCTTTGTTATAATGCAATCACAAGCTCCCATCCATTTCTCCATATGGGCTCACAAATCCATTTATCTGCAGTGACAAATCAGTTCTAGGTGGGTATCCTCCAAATTCCAGACGATAGAAAGACTATATGTAATTTCTTAGATGGAAGTCAAAATTTGGGGTTTTCACAAACAAACAATCAATCAATCACCATATTATCAATCAGCAGCATGAACATATGACATTAGTTCTCCAAATAAACCATTCTCTTGTGAAGTACTCCAATTCTTTTTAGAACCTGTGAGTACCGAACTCACCCTCTCCCATAGAGGGATCTAATTAACCAACTCGACAGAGGCGATCGACTTGATGGAATGTACATCGATCCCTATGTGATTGGGGGATCAAAGTAGTTCTCGAAGCTGTCGAACTTCGCAGCCACGACTCGGTTGGCAGAGTCGTTGAAAAGGCCGAGGTTTTCTACCCCGGAGGAGTCAAGTCGTACGGGATGGGAATCTCCGACATTGGAGCGAGGAAAAAGGCGAGCCCGTCGCTGCTGCTAATGTTGCTGTAGCTGCTAATTTTGAAGGAGAAATGGGTGGTGAAGCTGGCGGCGAGGTTACCTGAGGCGGCGTCCCAGAGGCGGAGCCAGTTGCCGTACAGAACTCGCCCGACTCTCCATGTGACATTCTTGTCGATCATGTTTCTGGTCAGCTGGATGCCGTCCGGTGTGTATTAGGTGTCGCCTTGGGTGATGATGCGTTTAGTGTTTTGAACGCTGTCGGAGCCGGTGAAGTTGAGCGAGGTGACGAAGGGAAAAGAAGCAACAAAGAGCAGCAGCAGAGACAAAGACAAAGACAAAGAGGAAGAAGACCACGGGAAGCACAACAAGTTCACCATTTCAACCTCGGAAAGGAATGCAGTGGTGCGTAAGCGAGAGCTCCTCCTGTCTCAATTTGTAGTAGCCTCTTTAAAGACTTCAGTCAAGTCAACCTACAAAAAAAAAAGGGCCACTTTATAGTATTAAATTAGCAGTTACTCCTCGTCTTCTCGCAGCCTTCATTTTCTCACATCTTTCGCTTCCTCCCTCTTGTTGTATCTCTATTTGTTCCAACTCAGTCTCGCAGTTGTCCATAAAATTCGAGCTCAGACCCATTTCACACGGTCTTTCTTCCTGCCTTCCCTTCTCGTTCGCCCCCTCTGACCCGTTCTCCGCCCACAGCTTGATATTCCAACCCTCTTCGACTATCTAGTTAGGTCCGTACAGTAAAAGCTTAACTAAATAAACGTCTAATCCGGATTCCAACATTTTGTTCTTCATAAACCGTTCAAAAAAAAATTCTCTCTCCATAGCCCGTTCGTTGAGCTCAATGCAGGGAAGCATTCGGTCTGCAGCTTCCAGACACGCCTCTTTCTCATACAAACCCCCCATGCCCACTCCACCAAATGATGTCCCTCTTGGATGTTCAGTTTATCACTAAACTAGTTCTTGACCTTCCACGCACCCTTTCTGGTAGGATCATATCTCCTTATTGATTGATTGTCTTGTGGATTTGCAATATACTTCTCGAAATCTCCGCAAGCCATGGATGAATGTTGGTTTACATCTTAATATTGTAATAACATCGTCTGCAATCATGAGATGACCTATGACAAAGGCTTTTAGATTGAAAGATTCTATTTGACCTTCAAAGATAAACTGGTGCAGTAAAGCAGAGAAGGGTCTCCTTGTTTGATGCCTTGTCTCCTTTGAAGCTGCTTCAGATATGTCCATTACTTTTAGAATGATAATTCATTTATTTCAGACGTGCTGCAATCCAAGCAATGAGTTTCTTTGGGAACTAACCTTTTGGGTCATAACATTGGAGAACATCTCCCATCAGATCTTATCAAAGGCCTTTTCTTAGATCAAGTTTAAGTTGGAAGAAAAGGTACTTTCTATCTGTCTTGCTGATTGCATGCACCACTTCAAATGGCAGAGAATGCAGTCATGGATAACTCTCTGCCAGGAATAAATGTGGACTGTGCCTGATCTATTTATCAGCCCATGTAGGAGGTACTGCATTCTATTTACCAAGCACTTGATCAAATTTTGTAGCTGACTTTGGTCAGAGCATACAATCGATAATGTTTGATGGAGGATGGTATCCTAGATTTAAGGATAAAAATCAAACTAGTTTTTGGCAATTCACCATAGTTTTAGAATTCTAGGAATCCTTCTTTGATCCTAAGGCCTAAGGTAAATCAGTTTGATGAATAAAACTTATCAAACTCCACATGTCTATCGATTACAATTTTTTTTTTCTTTTTCTCTTGAATATGTGGATAAGAAATGGATCCAAATATCTTTAAATATGCTACTCATTTTTTCATCCACTTCAAGTTCCTTAAGTTGTCAAAATTTTTAAATCTCCTGATTAAATTTTGATTTGAGAGATATACTACACATACAATTACGACCTAAAACTCCTTGACATATCTTTTTGATTTCAATCATACTCATTGAGAATTGTCCTTTTTTTTTTCACAATAATACCAAGGTACTGTACATAAAATGTATGTCCCTTCAATTTATGGCGATATATGGGAGACGATGCGTGATTAAAAAATAGGTTAATTTTTTAATGTGGCCAGTTGACTGTTTACTTTGCTAAAAAAATAATTTTTGTTGGTTGTTTTTAAAATTTATTATTTTTAGTACGGTAAAACATTGATAAATACTAACTGCATTAAGTCAAATCAAGTATATATACTGAGTCAAGTGAAGCTGAGTCGATGGATGACCAACTAAAATGGGGACTACTCTTCTTTCAACACTAAATCAAATCCAACCATCTTAAATTTTCCATTAAGATATTTTATTTGCCGAACTATTTTGCTATGTGTGACTTTAAGAAGCTTCTCCGTAGCTGGTTAATTTAAGAAGCTTTAAAGACGCCAAAGGAGGAGCCCTCTCTCTCTCACTTAGGCACCTTGCATTGGTTTCCTTGGTCTTGTGCTGCTTCCCTTGGTCTTCCTCTTTGTCTTTGCTACTGCTCTCCGTTGCTTCTTTTACCCTAGTGGCCTCTGTCAACTTCACCTACAACTTCACCAACTCCGACAGCATCCAAAACACTAAACACCTCATCTTTCAAAGGATACCTACTACCCCACAACCTACTACATTGAGCTTCGGGTGGGCATACACAGGATACCACCTCTCTTCCCCCCTCTATTTTCATTGCGCTATTCTTGCAAATATTATTCCCAAGAGTTTGAAACCGTACAATTCCTATGTGGTCATCAGAATTCATATATCAATGATCACAATACAGTTCCGACTATAATTCCAAGATCCTTAAACTGCCCAAAATTGGTGTCTCACCTTGTCTCATCTAAAAGGGCTCCTGCAACACTGTGACACTAACTCCGACAATATCGACCTCGATTTGCACTTATAGATGAAGAAGAAATGATTATCTTTTATGTATATTATTTCTTATGTCACACTCCAACCTTCTGCCGGGCACATGACAACCGCTGCATGAGCAGTATCTCTTTCATACAAGGCTAACAAGATAATATAACCCAAGCATAATTAAAACATTCTACAGTTAAACTTGCTAACTAAATTTACAATTTACTTATAAGTTACACAAAAAGTTGATACAGTCCGTCTACCTTATCTGTAGTATATATCATATCAATTAATCAATTACATTAATGTCCTTCTATAGTGTTCAACCTTGCGACCCATCATCCCTCGCAGTCTCCTGAGCGATGTCTTGATACCTATGCGGGGGGGGGGGGGGGGGGTGAGGGGGGAAAATTTGCATGCACTATGTCTTGTGACTTAGTACCTACATATATAAAATTTCCAAGCAAAGGGCCTAACAATACCTATCCAGACGAGTAGCAATTACACCAATATCAATTATGGTATAACAAAGAAAAAAAGCATACAAATAATTAAATAATGAAAATTTGAAAGTCTAAATATGTGTCTAGATATCTCTAAGTTTCTAATTTCGAGTACTAACTCCTAGGGCTACCTGCCTATGCTAAAGATAAGTCCTAGTTGGGGACTACCATAAGCCCATTAGTGCTAGACTAAGTTTTTGCTTAGGCTTGTTGCACTGACGTTGGTGGAGAAGGTGGGTGACCGCGGTTCCTTCTCCTTCCAATCTTGCGAGCTGTTTACCCGGACGACGCTTTGAGACAATTGTATCGTATGTCTCCCACAGACCCTACGATATGAGACACCATGTAGCACTACACTTCTATTTCACAATAGGACATAGCCTGACCTGTCGGATCCAACACATTTATAAAAATGACTGTCTAAACAACCTCCCAAGCCTGCAAGACTCAGTTCACATATATCAGCATTAATAGACACCTTAGTCCTTAGGGATAGTGGTTGAAGTGAGCTCCACGGCTCCCAACACTTTAGTTTCGGTTGTAGGCCATAGGGATATATGGGCCATTGGCAAGAACTCCCTTGTTGGTACTCACTGAATGCTAAATGATGAAAAATTGAATGGTGGATTCATGACCACACAACTATTATTCAAGACGCTCAGTAGGTGATCTAACTATTAGTCCAAATCATGGAGTTGATTTATTTCAAACTCACCATTGGCAATTTGTTATTTATTTTGGTGCGACGACCCCGTTTAGGGAGAATGTTCAGTACCAAACAGGTTGTCCCATGCATGCAATTCTTGGGCGAGACATATCACAATAGCTCTTCACTATGGAAGCTTAGGGTATCCCTCAAAGTGACTAAAAGGAACTAAAGGGGAGTGATCCTCCGTCATCGTCCTCTCCACCAACATAAGTATAACGGGCATAGAAAAGGATGGATGGATGGATGGATGGATTTGATACTAACGGGCTAATAAGAGATCCATGATTTTCCTAAGCATAGGCCAGCTGCCAGTTCATCATGATAAAAATTCGTAAAATATTTAATTTATGAGTTGGACATATTAAACATACATTGCAGCAACGAGTTGTAACTTATTCATTAAAGTATCTTAGATAATCCACTCCTAGGTCATTCAAATATTATACTACAATTTGAGTCCGCAATGCTGAGGACGTGCATTCCGTACATGTACATTCATAATAGAAGAGTAGTTGAGATAATAGGAGAAGATACTGTTTACGTTCATTTTACTTTTTTTCACATGATTTTTTAGATCGTTGTCTAAATCTTATAGCATGTAATATTAGAACACTTCAATGTTACTGTGATGTGTTATAAAACACCTTGTATGGGTTTTTAGATTTGTACATCCCATGCTACTTCACCACCAATCGATGTATGATAATTTATATTTTTATTCCACTCAGATATTACACAATATAATAGATTTTCCTTTTAAATTCTCTATTTTTAAAACCTTTTTACATTTATTCAACCTATAAATTTTAAATTATTATATAGATTTTTTAATTACAAAATAGTTTCTACAAGTTTGTCCACGTATATTTAGTGAAAATAAATAAAATTTTAGTTTTTAGTGATAAAGATTGTGGATAAAATAATATTAAATACACAATATTCTCGATACGAGGGAACTTGAACTCTAGTGAAAAGTCAAGTATAACAAAATGAGAATATAATAAATTAAACAACAATATTTAGGATTACACGGCAAAGGGTAAGAATAAAAATTTATCTAAAATATTTGGATGCTGAAAAACAAAGGAGGCATGCGATACTTTAAAAATAATTTTTATTTGAGAGAGAGAATCAAAATGATTTGAGAAGCAAGATCATGAAAGATTATGGGGGTAGTCTCCTGGACTTCGTTCCAAGGAAATGAAGATAATGATGATGTCGGGTTTGCTTGTTTCCCCCCAATCCAAACCTACTGTCTTACACCAACTTTTGTTAAACCCTAGTTTACTTGATCAAATTGCCGTCGTTAATCTTAGGGGTAGGCTTATTTGGGCATTCCATTTGAGTTTATAAATAATTGTTTAACTTCTTTGGTTACTCAATCCGCTACAACCTTACCCAAAATGTGCTTTGCTAAATAAATTACACAGATTACTTATTCAAAATAATAAATATCATTGTTTATCGATAATAAACTTACCCAAATTATAAAAACTAAGACAAGCTAGAAAACGAGAAAAAAACTAAACGTCTTATATAGTTTACGAGGAAGTACGAAGAGTGGACTTCAACCTAAATAGGAGCAAAGAAGCCCAAATAAAGTAAATCATCAACTCCATAAAAACAACACATCGAGACCCCCAACCTGTCCCATAGACTCACCTTCTATATGTATATATAATGTATCCTTATAAACCTTCTACTCTATCATCCATATTATTAGCATCATACAGAATATCCTCAAAGTACATCTCCCATCTATCTTTGAATGTCAAAACATAACAAAAGGCCCCTGGAGGCTGCATCCTCTCCGCCCCCTCCCCCACGTTTCACCTTTACATGCTACTATTGCTCCCAACAATTTGACACTATTCAAGATCTAAATGGGCACAGCAATGTTCATAAAAAGGAGCACATCGCCCACATACCTACAGAGGCCACCACCACCTCTCTTCCTCCTCTATTTTCATTGCCCCTCCATTGCAAATTTTGTTCACGACAGTTTGATACAGTCCAAGCCCTAAGTAGTCATGAGAATGCACATATCAACAATCACCATCCGGCCTCAGCCAAGACTCCTAGGACCATTAGCTTGCCCAAAACTATTGCCGCTACCCATCCCGCTCAAGTGGGCACTAGCATTAATAACTCCAACGATGTGGACCTTGATTTGCACTTATATACAAAGGCTACCACCTCTAATCCCCCTCAATCTCCATTGCCCTATTCCTGCAAGTATTGTTCCCAAGAGTTTGATACCGTCAAAGCCCTATATGGTCATCAGAATGCATGCATCAGCGATCAAAATGCAGCTGCAGCCATAACTCCAAGGCCATTTAGCTTGCCAAAAATTGGTGTTGCACCCAGTTCCATCCAGGAGGGCTCGAGCGGCACTAACTCCAATGATATCGACCTCGATTTGCACTTATAGATGAAGAATAGATGTTGATCTCTCATGTATATTATTTCTTATCCTCCTTTTCAAAAAGAATAAGAGAAGTCATTTAAAAGGACATATGGTGTGTGCTTCTCTAGTTAGAGCAATCATATTTGGAACCTATAATGAGGACAAGAGAACCTATAAGCTTATGTGTAGTCTAATTGATGAGTCCTATTGTCTATTTATCCCCTTAATATATTCTTTTGTATGAATAGATTTTACATATCCTAAACTATATTATATTTTTGTGCCCAAATATAGTCATGGAATATAGAACCTTAAATTAGCATAATATGCCAAATACAATCAATAATATGTTTAGAAATGGAGTGAAGTCTTATATTTTAAAATAAATAATATGATATTTTCTTCTTATACCTTAAATTAGTATAATACTCGTATTATTTCCATGTTAGAACCGCGGAGATAGCTAAAACCCTTTCTGTGGATGTGAAGCACAACTCTGGCCAACATCGATTGCTTCTGAAATGTAACAGTGATT
Organism: Thalia dealbata; assembly: GCA_030544415.1. Lineage (NCBI taxonomy): Eukaryota > Viridiplantae > Streptophyta > Magnoliopsida > Zingiberales > Marantaceae > Thalia > Thalia dealbata. The sequence goes on along the minus strand of CM060457.1, from coordinate 27,441,907 downwards.
CTCTCCGTGAAAACTTAAATGGTGGATTCTTGACGACACAACTATTATTCAAGATGCTCGGTAGGTGATCTGAATATTAGTCCCAATAATGGAGTTGATTTATTTCAATCTCACTATTGACAATTTGATATTTATTTACGTGCGACGACACAGTTTATGGACAATGTTCAGGACCAGACAGGTTGTCGCATTCATGCAGTTCTTGGGCGAGGCATATCACACCAGGTCACCGCTATCGAAACTTAGGGTATCGCCCTAAGTGGCTAAAGGAAACTAAGGGGAAGTTATCCTCCGTGATCGTCCTCTCCACCAACATAAGTGTAACGGGCATAGAGAGGGACATAGATGGATTTGATACTAATGGGCTTATTAGAGATCCATGATTTTCCTAAGCATAGGCCAGCTGCCAGTTCATCATGATAAAAATTCCTAAAATATTTAATTTATGAGTTGGCAGTTTGCACCGACGTTGGTGGAGAAAGTGGGTGACCGCGGTTCCTTCTCCTTCCAATCTTGCGAGCTGTTTACCCGGACGATGCTTTGAGACAATTGTATCGTATGTCTCCCACAGACCCTACGATATGAGATACTATGTAGCACTACACTTCTATTTCACAATAAGACATAGCCTGACCTGTCGGATCCAACACGTTTATAAAAATAGCTGTCTGAACTACCTCCCAAGCCTGCAGGAATCAGTTCACATATATCAGCATTAATAGACACCTTAGTCCTTAGGGATAGTGGTTGAAGTGAGCTCCACGGCTCCCAACACTTTAGTTTCGATTGCAGGCCATAGGGATATATGGGCCATTGGCAAGAACTCCCTTGTTGGTACTCACTGAATGCTAAAGGATGAAAAATTGAATGGTGGATTCATGACCACACAACTATTATTCAAGACGCTCAGTAGGTGATCTAACTATTAGTCCAAATCATGGAGTTGATTTATTTCAAACTCACCATTGGCAATTTGTTATTTATTTTGGTGCGACGACCCCGTTTAGGGAGAACGTTCAGAACCAGACAGGTTGTCCCATGCATGCAGTTCTTGGGCGAGACATATCACAATAGCTCTTCACTATGGAAGCTTAGGGTATCCCTCAAAGTGACTAAAAGAAACTAAAGGGGAGTGATCCTCCGTCATCGTCCTCTCCACCAACATAAGTATAACGGGCATAGAAAAGGATGGATGGATGGATTTGAAACTAATGGGTTTATTAGAGATCCATGATTTTCCTTAGCATAGGCCAGCTGCGAGTTCATCATGATAAAAATTCCTAAAATAGTTAATTTATGAGTTGGACATATTAGACATACCTTGCAGGAACGAGTTGTAACTTATTCATTAAAGTATCTTAGATAATCCACTCCTAGGTCATTGAAATATTCTACTGCAATTTGAGTCTGCAATGTTGAGCACGTGCATTCGGTACGTGTACATTCATAATAGAAGAGTAGTTGAGATAATAGGAGAAGATACTGTTTACGTTCATTTTACTTTTTTTCACATGATTTTTTAGATCGTTGTCTCAATCTTATAGCATGTAATATTAGAACACTTTAATGTTACTGTGATGTGTTATAAAACACATTGTATGGGTTTTTAGATTTGTACATCCTATGCTACTTGACCACCAATCGATGTATGATAATTTATATTTTTATTCCACTCGGATATTACACAATATAATAGATTTTCCTTTTAAATTCTCTATTTTTAAAACTTTTTTACATTTATTCTACCAATAAATTTTACATTATTATATAGATTTTTTAATTACAAAATAGTTTCTACAAGTTTGTCCACGTCTCTTTAGTGAAAATAAATAAAATTTTAGTTTTTAGTGATAAAGATAGTAGATAAAATAATATTAAATACACAATATTCTCGATGCGAGGGAACTTGAACTCTAGTGAAAAGTCAAGTATAACAAAATGAGAATATAATAAATTAAACAACAATATTTAGAATTACACGGCAAAGGGTAAGAATAAAAATTTATCTAGAATATTTGGAAGCTTAAAAACAAAGGAGGCATGCGATACTTTAAAAATAATTTTTATTTGAGAGAGAGAATCAAAGTGATTTGAGAAGCAAGATCATGAAAGATTATGGGGGTAGTCTCCTGGACTTCGTTCCAAGGAAATGAGATAATGACTTTTGTTAAACCCTAGTTTACTTGATCAAATTACCATCGTTAATCTTAGGGGTAGGCTTATTTGGGCATTCCATTTGAGTTTATAAATAATTGTTTAACTTCTTTGGTCACTCAATCCGCTACAACCTTACCCAAAATGTGCTTCGCTAAATAAATTACACAGATTACTTATTCAAAATAATAAATATCATTGTTTATTGATGGTAAACTTACCAAAATTATAAAAACTAAGACAAGCTAGAAAACGAGAAAAAAACTAAATGTTGTCTTATATAGTTTACTAGGAAGTACGAATAATGGACTTCAACCTAAATAGGAGCAGAGAAGCCCAAATCAAGTAAATCATCAACTCCATAAAAACAACACATCGAGACCCCCAACCTATCCCGTTCATTTGCAGCCTCTTAGACTCACCTTCTATATGTATATATAATGTATCCATATAAACGTTCTACTTTATCATCCATATTATTAGCACCATACAGAATATCCTCAAAGTACATCTCCCATCTATCTTTGAATGTCAAAACATAACAAAAGGCCCCTGGAGGCTGCATCCTCTCCGCCCCCTCCCCCACGTTTCACCTTGACATGCTACTATTGCTCCCAACAATTTGACACTTTTTACGATCTAAATGGGCACAACAAGGTTCATAAAAAGGAGCACATCGCCCACATACCTACAGAGGCCACCACCACCTCTCTTCCTCCTCTATTTTCATTGCCCCTCCATTGCAAATTTTGTTCACGACAGTTTGATACAGTCCAAGCCCTAAGTAGTCATGAGAACGCACATATCAACAATCACCATCCGGCTGCAGCCATGACTCCTAGGCCCTTTAGCTTGCTCCAAACTATTGCCGCTACCCATCCCGCTCAAGTGGGCACCAGCATCAATAACTCCAACGATGTGGACCTTGATTTGCACTTATATACAAAGGCTACCACCTCTAATCCCCCTAAATTTACATTGTCCTATTCCTGCAATTATTGTTCCCAACAGTTTGATACCGTCAAAGACCTATATGGTCATCAGAATGCATGCATCAACGATCATAATGCAGCTGCAGCCATAACTCCAAGGCCATTTAGCTTGCCGAAAATTGGTGTCGCACACAGTTCCATCCAAGAGGGCTCCAGCGGCACTAACTCCAATGATATCGACCTCGATTTGCACTTATAGATGAAGAATAGATGTTGATCTCTCATGTATATTATTTCTTATCCTCCTTTTCAAAAAGAATAAGAGAAGTCATTTAAAAGGATATATGGTGTGTGCTTCTCTAGTTAGAGCAATCATATTTGGAACCTATAATGAGGACAAGAGACCCTATAAGCTTATGTGTAGTCTAATTGATGAGTCCTATTGTCTATTTATCCCCTTAATATATTCTTTTGTATGAATAGATTTTACATATCCTAAATTATATTATATTTTGGTGCCCAAATATGATCAGCTATTTGGACTATAGAACCTTAAATTAATATAATAAGCCTAATACAATCAATAATATGTTTGGAAATGGAGTGAAGTCTTATACTTTAAAATAAATAATATGATATTTTCTTTTTATACCTTAAATTAGTATAATACTCATATTATTTCCATGTTAGAACCACAGAGTGTAATATGGCTATGAAATCTCCTAACGATCCAGCATGTATGTAGCGGAGTTACCTAAAATCCTTTCTGTGGATGTGAAGCACAACTCTGGCCAACATCTATTGCTTCCGAGATCTAACAGTGATTCTCTCCGTGAAAACTTGAACGATGGATTCTTGACCACACAACTATTATTCAAGACACTCGGTAGGTGATCTGACTATTAGTCCCAATCATGGAGTTGATTTATTTCAGACTCACCGTTGGCAATTTATTATTTATTTACGTGCGGCGACCCCGTTTATGGACAATGTTCGGTACCAGACAGGTTGTAGCATTCATGCAGTTCTTGGGCGAGGCATATCACAGCAGGTCATCGCTATGAAAGCTTAGGATATAGCCCCAAGTGACTAAAGGAAACTAAGGGGGAGTGATCCTCCGTGATCGTCCTCTCCACCAACATAAGTGTAACGGGCATAGAGAGGGACATAGATGGATTTGATACTAATGGGCTTATTAGAGATCCATGATTTTCCTAAGCATAGGCCAGCTGCCAGTTCGTCATGATAAAAATTGGTAAAACATTTAATTTATGAGTTGGACATATTAGATATACCTTGCAGCAACGAATTGTAACTTTTTCATTAAAGTATCTTAGATATTCCACTCCTAGTTCTTTGAAATATTCTACTTCAATTTGAGTCCGCAAAGTTGAGCACATGCATTCTGTACGTGCATATTCTTAATAGAAGAGTTGTTGAGATAATAGGAGAAGATATTATTTACGTTTATTTTACTTTTATTTCACATGATTTTTTTAGATCGCTGTCTCAATCTTATAGCATGTAATATTAGAACTCTTTAATGTTCCTAAATAAAATTTTAGTTTTTAGTGATAAAGATTGTAGATAAAATAATATTAAATACACAATATTCTCCATGGAGTCAACTTGAACTCTATCCAAAAGTTAAGAATAACAAAATGAGAATATAATAAATTAAACAACAATATTTAGGATTACACGGCAAAGGGTAAGAATAAAAATTTATCTAAAATATTTGGAAGCTGAAAAACAAATGAGGCATGCGATTCTTTAAAAATAATGTTTATTTGAGAGTTAGAATCAAAGTGATTTGAGAAGCAAGATCATGAAAGATTATGGAGGTAGTCGCCTGGACTTCGTAATAAATAAAAGACTCGGTCTAAAAGACCTGATCTAAAAGACTCAGTTTCTATGGTTGTAATTTACTTATTATTTTTAGTTGTGTTATTTTTAGTTGTACCAAGGTCTACCAAGATCTATATAAACATGTAAGAGCTTAGCCTCTATAATCAAGAAACATTTTATCATTCTCTCATTTCTTACATGGTATCAGAGCCTAGTTCTTCTAATAGATTCCATCTAGCAATGCCATCCAGTTCTTCCTCGTCTGGTTTTGCCATGAACCCGCTATTTGGTCATCAAGTCACAGAGAAGCTCTCCAAGAACAACTATCTGTTGTGGAAAGCGCAAATTCTCCCAACTATACGGGGTGCGCGCTTGGAAGGATACCTTACCAGCGAAACTCGAGCCCCTGCCGCCAAGATCAACATCGAGGAAGACGACAAGACAATGATGGAGCCAAATCCGGCTTACGCTGATTGGCTTGCTTTGGATCAACAGGTCCTAGGATATTTGCTAGCCTCTCTATCCAGAGAGGTTCTCACACAAGTCATCACTGCAAAAATGCAGCGCAAGCCTGGAGGGCAATTAAGGACATGTTTTCCTCTCAAACTCGAGTGCATGCTGTGAACACGCGGATTGCTCTGGCAACAACCCAAAAGGGTAACATGAGTGTTGCTGAATATATGGGAAAGATGAAGGCGCTAGGAGATGAGATGGCATCTACTGGCAAGCCCCTGGAGGATGAAGAGATGGTTTCGTATGTCCTCGCCAGTCTCGACATCGAGTTTAACCCACTTGTCTTTGCCCTGGTTGCAAGGGTGGAGCCGATCACAGTTGCTGACCTCTATGCACAACTTCTGAGCTTCGAGACATTAATGGAACTACTCTAAGGAGGCCATCAATCTTCGTCCGTAAACTCAACAAGTCGTCGTGGGCGAGGTGGCTTCAATCGTGGAAGAAGAGATAGTCGCGGTCGTGGCAATGATCGTGGCAATGGTCGTGGCCGTAGCAATATCAACATTAACACCACAAGGCTGAACAACTCCAACAACAAGCGTCCTATTTGTCAACTTTGTCGTAAGAGTGGTCATACTGTTATTGATTGTTGGCATAGATTTGATGAGAATTTTATTCCAGATGAAAAATATGCTGCTGCTGCTGCCACAACATCCTATGGAGTGGACACCAATTGGTATACAGATACTAGCGCCACTGATCATATTACTGGAGAGCTTGAAAAACTAACTGTCTGAGACAAGTACAATGGGAACGATCAGATTCACACGGCAAGCAGTGCAGGTAAGCACATTAGTCATATTGGTCATACTGTTGTTCATACCCCTAAACGCAATCTTCATCTAAATAATGTTCTTCATGTTCCAAAAGCAAAGAAAAATCTTGTTTCTGTTCATCGTCTTGCTACTGATAATCATGCATTTTTGGAGTTTCACCCTAAATTTTTCTTGATAAAGGACCAGACCACGAAGAACGTTCTGCTTAGAGGAAGATGTCAGAATGGACTCTACCCTCTTCCGTTTGCATCCACAAAGAAGGAATTTTTTGGAACCATCAAACCATCCCTTGCTAGGTGGCATAGTCGTCTTGGACACCCATCATCTCCCATAGTTAAAAAGATTATTAATCTTAATAATCTCCCTTATCTTAATGAAGAAAATAATGAGAGTATTTGTGATGCATGCCAAAGAGCCAAAAGTCATCAATTACCTTATTCAAAGTCATCTAGTGTGTCAAAGTTTCCTTTAGAACTTATCTTTTTAGATGTATGGGGTCCTGCTCCAAATTCTATCGGGGGCAGAAAATACTATGTTAGCTTTATTGATGAGTATAGCAAATTTACTTGGATTTATCTCCTTAAGTTCAAATCGGAAGTGTTTCAAAAATTTCTTGAGTTTCAAAGTCTTGTTGAAAGACTCTTTGATAGGAAAATCATCACCATGCAAATAGACTAGGGTGGTGAATACGAAAAATTGCACTCATTCTTCCTGAAAGTAGGCATATCACATCATGTTTCTTTTCCCCATACACCCCAACAAAATGATTCTGCGGAAAGAAAACATCGTCACATAGTTGAGGTTGGTCTTGCACTTCTTGCTCATGCTTCCATGCCTCTTAAATTTTGGGATTACTTATTCAAAATAATAAATATCATTATTTATCAATGATAAACTGACCAAAATTATAAAAACTAAGACAATGTAGAAAACGAGAAAAAAACTAAACATTGTCTTATATAGTTTACGAGGAAGTACGAAGAGTGGACTTCAACCTAAATAGGAGCAGAGAAACCCAAATCAAGTAAATCATCAACTCCATAAAAACAACACATCCAGACCCCCAACATGTCCTGCTCATTTGCTCCCTCTTAGACTCACCTTCTATATGTATATATAATGTATCCATATAAACGTTCTACTCTATCATCCATATTATTAGCACCATACAGAATATCCTCAAAGTACATCTCCCATCTATCTTTGAATGTCAAAACATAACAAAAGGCCCCTGGAGGCTGCATCCTCTCCGCCCCCTCCCCCACATTTCACCTTTACATGCTACTATTGCTCCCAACAATTTGACACTTTTTACGATCTAAATGGGCACAGCAAGGTTCATAAAAAGGAGCACATCACCCACATACCTACAGAGGCCACCACCACCTCTCTTCCTCCTCTATTTTCATTGCCCCTCCATTGCAAATTTTGTTCACGACAGGTTGATACAGTCCAAGCCCTAAGTAGTCATGAGAACGCACATATCAACAATCACCATCCGGCCGCAGCCATGACTCCTAGGCCCTTTAGCTTGCCCCAAACTATTGCCGCTACCCATCCTGCTCAAGTGGGCACCGGCATCAATAACTCCAACGATGTGGACCTTGATTTGCACTTATATACAAAGGCTACCACCTCTAATCCCCCTCAATTTCCATTGCCCTATTTCTGCAATTATTGTTCCCAATAGTTTGATACCGTCAAAGCCCTATATGGTCATCAGAATGCATGCATCAACGATCACAATGCAGCCATAACTCCAAAGCCATTTAGCTTGCCGAAAATTGGTGTCGCACATAGTTCCATCCAAGAGGGCTCCAGCGGCACTAACTCTAATGATATCGACCTCGATTTGCACTTATAGATGAAGAATAGATGTTGATCTCTCATGTATATTATTTCTTATCCTCCTTTTCAAAAAGAATAAGAGAAGTCATTTAAAAGGACATATTGTGTATGCTTCTCTAGTTAGAGGCAATCATATTTGGAATCTATAATGAGGACAAGAGACCCTAATCCCTGAACGGCATGTCGTTGTCTTCTTCTTATGTTTCCGGAAGAACCTGAAGACGGTAGCAGGATGAGTCTTCTTTTCCTCGGTAATGTAAGAAGGTAATGTTTGTTTGATGTAATATATATTTGCGTAGTACAATTTATGTACCTTGAGCGAAAGCTTGTTTTAGAATCTTTTATCCCCTTTTCTTTTATGGAATTTTTTGATTTATAAAAAAGTTGACTGTGATTTATATTTAAATTAGAGAGGAGCTTATACGGTGGTTAATTTTTTTTCTAAAACTATAATTAAACAGTATTTATAATTAGTAGTTATATTTTAAAAAATATTTAGATATATAATAGTACTCAAACTCTAGTATAGAATCTAATTATTTTTAATTTAAAAAATGTACGCATCGGTTTTAATATTAACTAATTTTTTTTTAAATTTAAATTTTACTTAAATATGTGACTATTTATATTTCTCATCTAAGAGTCCTAGATAATATAAGTCATAGTTTTTTTAAAATAAAAATATCTATAAAATATATGCATTAAATTATTTTTAGTATCTATATAATTTTAGCATCAAAAATCATTTTGATGAGTACACAAAGTGTACATTTCTTTGGTTAGAATAATTGAGCTCTATACAGAATGATCATGAGGTCTTGGGTTTAAGTATTATTAAGTTCTAAAAAAAAAATTATTTTGATGATACCCTTATGTTACATGCTTGTAACGACAATACAGCGACAATCTCCCACTGCTACTCCACCTCCTCTTTTTTGCATAAAGTTCTTTGCCTTAGTAAGTTCTTTAACAATCTAAAATCCAATTTAACCTCATTTGTGTAGACCTGCCACATTAATGAGATAAGTTTAGGAGGACTTGATTATCACTGTGGAACTCTAAAGATCATCGATGTTAATCGATTACTATCTTCAAGTATCAAGCAACATTCTTCAGACTCATTCATGCTTTAGCAAGCTACTCTTATTAGTCCAATACAAAACTGATGCATGGTTAGGCAATGCTTGCCATCAGCTACCCGAGCTATCTTTGTTGGTGTCAAGGGTTGTGGTCTAAACACTACTTTGAAGGAGCACTTTATCATTATGCAAAAACGATGTAGGTTATAGTAGAATTAGGTAGTGTCAAAGAGCTTGATCCAATTCTTTGGCTCACAACCAGGAGTGCTAAAGATATTTTTTAGCATTGCATTGATCTACTCGGTCTGGCTGCCTATTTATGGATGATTGATCATGAGAAACTTCAAGTTGGACCCCAAATAACTTAAAAAGAGAAGTCCAAAGATAACTCATGAATTTGAAATCATGGTCGAAGATAATAATCTCTAACAGATCGAAGTATTTTACCACGTGGCGATTGAACAATTCAACCATGCCCTCAGTTGTGACATGTTCTATGATTGGGAGTGAAAACATCACATCTGCTAAATCTGTTGACTACAACCAAAATTGTTGATAAATCATCAATCACTAGAAACCTTTGATGAAGTCCACAAACATAGACATCCATAATGGACTTGATATCCAGCTGACGGTGCATTTTAAAAAGATTTTAAAATGTTTTGATTAAAAATTTGGTCAAACGTTCCCATGTGGCAAGTAGACCCGTCATTCTTCTTAAAAAGATTTTAACACCGTCATTTTCCTAAGTTAATATTTTAAATAGGTTAGTTATACAAAACACTCCTCAATTAGTGGTAGCCTCTTTTAGACTCACGGAAGACTTCAGTGGCGTCAACCTAACATAAAGTTGCCAGTTTATGGTATTAAATTAGCCTTCACTTTCTCACATCTTTCGCCTCCTCCTCCGACTCGGTCCCAGAGTTCCATCAAGCCTCTAAATAATATTTTAAATAGGTTAACAACAGAACACTGACTGATTGAGTGAGACTCAATCCAATATGTAATGTATTAAGTGTGCTATTTTTTATCACTTTACCAAATTAAGTTAATATTTTTATTTATATAATTAAGTTATCCTAGGCCCGCAGGCCGCAGCATGCCCATTTATCGGGTCAGGCTTGAGCCACCTACCGGCAGCGTCTGACTCTTTTTACACCTCTAGTTAGCAACAGTGAACCTGCTGTGCGTCCCTGGTCTCCTTCCTCTTTGCTACCACTCGTTGTTGCTTCTTTTCCCCTGACAACCTCGCTTTCCTTCAGCTTCAACTTCACCGGCTTCGACGGCGTCCGAATCAGTCGAGGCCTCAACTTCTCAGGCGATGCCTCCCCCAAGCCGAAGGCTTCAAGTTGGCCCGTAGCATCAATGGCCAGGGTGCCACCAACAGAGTCGGAATACAGATATAATTTTACTCTTATATCTTAATTATTTTTTTAAAAGTTATTATCTAACTAAATACATTTATATATACGTCTTATCTTCTTGATCGCAACATGGAGATCACCGTTCCTGCAAGGGAGAACTCATCTATAGGGACATCTGCTTGCCATGGCACGCCATTGAAGGACTCATCATCTGTAGGGTGCATCTGCTTGCCATAAAACCATAAAAGGTGTGGTCGAATATACAAAACTGAACATGTTGGATGATAATATACACTTGAGATGAATGAAGAGTCCACAGGACGAAAAATTAAGAAAATAAAATTGCACACACACCACAGAATGTTTATGTCAACACTAGAAGCTATACACAGCAGAAACTTGGAAGACAAAATTTTGGGGTTTGCACAAACAATCAAACAGTCAATTCATCTTATTAGTTGTAAGAAGAACGAAGTCAGGGAATCAGATATTTGTGATAAAGGTCCTTGCTGTTGTGCCAGATCGTGGATATCCTTTAAGATGTCGAAAACGGCATTAGGTTGCGCGAGCTTGAGGGCTTCTCCGACATTTTCTTCAGCTCCTCTGATTCAGAGCTGAACCAGCGAGCAACGAGGCTGGCTGTTTGCTTTGTACTTTTGGAGAATACTCCAGCCCCGTTGTCAACAGCATAAGGTATATTGCCTACCTCCTGCACGGCAGAAAGAGTTCCTTGTAAGATTTCACTAATGAAACAAATGGCCAAATGAGAGCTGAAACTACTGAACGAATAAATGTTCTCAACATTCCTTTATTATACCTCCATGCCCAAATTGATTTTTTTTCCCTACACTAAACTGTGTTTGTGTTTTCTACCATTTCTCGGTTTGATATTTTGAACAAAATCAGCTTTATCTATCTTTTCAGAAGGTTTAGATTCAAAAAGCTGTGTAAAAGAGACTTTCCTGGCCAGGAATGAAATCATTCAGGACGATAGGCAATCCCCTTATCAAGGCCTCTGCAATTTTTCCAGGTCCAGCCTAATAAAACAAAAAGATCAAACTGGAACGAATTAGCAACACAACCGAGCATGATTTATAAACAAAACAAATGGACGTAATGTCGTACCTTTGTTATAATGCAATCACAAGCTCCCATCCATTTCTCCATATGGGTTACAAATCCATTTATCTGCAGTGACAAATCAGTTAGTGGGTATCCTCCAAATTCCAGACGATAGAAAGACTATATTTAATTTCTTAGGTGGAAGTCAAAATTTGGGGTTTGCACAAACAAACAATCAATCAATCACCAAATTATCAATCAGCAGCACGAACATATGACATTATTTTTAGATGGAAACCATTCTCTTGTGAAGTACTCTTGAATTAAATAACTTATATTAATCCAAAAGATATAAGTTTTTAAAAATACAAAACTACTTAAATTAAAAAACAATTTAGATATTTAGAATTTATGTTTAATTTCTAACAGAGGATGATTCCAACGCCCATTAATATCCCCAGGAGCAGCCTCCTTCCCTTATCGCCGTATTTACGGACAGCCTCCGATGCTTCAGGTTGAGATCCGGCGATCGACAGCTCAGTTGAGTTGAAATCCCAAGATAAGATGGTGTGCGCCTCTGCGTAGCCACCAGTGCTGGCGGAGAAGCCGATGCATACCTCTTCTGGCAGGTACTTCCTCAAATCTACCACTCTCGAAAGGTTCCAGCTTCGACCATCGACCGAGGAATCCTCCGATGAGTAAGAGAGGAGAACGGAGAAGTTCATAGCGCCGCTGTCATACTTCACTGTAGCACATGCAGTTTTGCTGCCGTTACTGATGCTAAAATTAACCAACTCGACAGAAGCGATCGACTTGATGGAATGTACATCGATCCCTATGTGATTGTTTGGGGGATCAAAGTAGTTCACGAAGCTGTCGAACTCCGCCGCCACCACTCGGTTGGCGGAGTCATTGAAAAGGCCGAGGTTTTCTCCCCCGGAGGAGTCGTACGGGATGGGTATCTCCGACATTGGAGCGAGGAAAAAGACGAGCCCGTCGCCGCTTTTAATGTTGTTGTAGCTGTTAATTTTGAAGGAGAAATGGGTGGTGAAGCTGGCGACGAGGTTACCTGAGGCGGCGTCCTTGAGGCGGAGCCGGTCGCCGTACAGAACTCGCCCGACTCTCCATGTGACATTCTTGTCGATCACGTTTCCGTTCAGCACGATGCCCTCCGGTGTGTATTGGGTGTCGCCTTGGGTGATGAGGCGTTTAGTGTTTTGAACGCTGTCGGAGCCAGTGAAGCTGAAGGTGAAGTTGAGCAAGGTGACGAAGGGAAAAGAAGCAACAAAGAGCAGCAGCAGAGACAAAGACAAAGACAAAGAGGAAGAAGACCACGGGAAGCACAACAAGTTCACCATTTCCAACCTCGGAAAGGAATGCAGTGGTGCCTAAGCGAGAGCTCCTCCTGTCTCAATTAATAGCCTCTTTAAACTCAGGGAAGACTTCAGTCAAGTCAACCTAACAAGAAAAAGGGCCACTTTATAGTATTAAATTAGCAGCAACTCCTCCTCGTCTTCTCGCAGCCTTCATTTTCTCACACCTTTGGCCTCCTCCTTCTTGTTGTATCTCTATTTGTTCCGACTCAGTCTCGCAGTTGTCCATAAAATTCCAGCTCAGACCCATTTCACAAGGCCTTTCTTCCTGCCCTCCCCTTCTCGTTCGCCCCCTCTGACCCGTTCTCTGCCCACAGCTTGAGCTTCAAAGCCTTTTCTTCTCTGCGACTGCTGTGGGACTATCTAGTTAGGTACGTACAGTAAAAGCTTAACTAAGTAAACGTCTAATCCGGATTCCAACATTTTGTTCTTCGTAGGAATAATTTAATAAATTATATATTTAATTCAAACTATGTATACTAATGAGATTATAATATATATATTATGAGTATAAGATTCATTAAATTTTCATTTAATTTTTTTAAGTATCAAAATGAATATATATTTATTTCAATAAGTATACTAATGAAATTATAATATATTATATATATAATGAGTATAAAATTTATTAAAAATTTTCTACTAGGGAGTAGGAATAGCGCCCCTCAACCTTAATAGAAACCCAAAAAATTTTAGACTTCTTAGTAAAATAAATCATCAAACTCCACTTAAATAATACATCAAGACCCGCAACCTATCTCTTTCATTTGCCCTCTCTAGACTCATCTTCTATATGTATGTATGTGTATTCATATAAACCTTCACCTGATCATCCATAAATTCCTCATATTATTAGCTCATGTTTAACCTTCCATGTTTCAACTTTTCATATTGCTATTGTTCCCGACAATTTGAAATAATTTACAGTCTCAATTGGCACATCAAGGTTCTTAAAAGGAGTACATCGCCCACATGCCGATAGGGGCTACCACCTCTCTTCCCCCTCCATTTTTACTTTCCTGCTCTTGCAAATTTTATTCACGACAGTTTGATATAGTCAAATTCCTATGTAATCATCATAATGCACATGCCCCAAACTGTTGCTTCTATCCATCCCACCCAAGTGGGCACCAACATCAATAACTCCAATGATATCGACCTTGATTTGCATTTATATACAAAGGCTACTACCTCTCATCCCCCTCTATTTTCAATATCCTTGCAATTATTGTTCCCAATAGTTTGATATCGTCTAAGCCCTATGTAGTCATCAATGCACATACAAATACTATAGTAACATAATTATTAATTGATTATTGAGTAGATTTTAAAAATAAATTACTTAAGATGATGATCTCTTATGTATATTATTTCTCATTCTCCTTTCAATAAGAATAAGAGAAGTGATTTAAAAAGACATATGGTGCATATTCTCTAGTTAGAACAATCATGTTTGGCCTTAGAACCTATAATGAGAATAAGAGACCCTATAATCTTATATGTAATGTAATTGATGAGTCCTATTTTTTATTTATCTACTTAATATATTTCATTGTATAAATAGATTTTACATATCTTAAAATTACATTATATTTTGTGCCCAAATGTCATTAGCTATTTGGACTATAGAACCTTAAATTTGTACAATAAGCCCAATACACTCAATAATATGTTTAGAAATAGAGTGAAGTCTTATACTTTAAAATAAATAATATGATATGTTCCTTTTATACCTTAAATTAGTATAATACTTATATTATTTCCATATTAGAACCACTGGGTGTAATATAACTTTGAAACCTCCTAAGGATCTAGCATGTTTGTAGCGGAGTTAGGTAAAACCCATTTTGTGGATGTGAAGCACAACTCTTCCCAACATCAGTTGCTTTTGAGATGTAATGGTGATTCTCTCCGTGAACTTGAATTGCGGATTCTTGACCACACAACTATTATTTAAGATGCTCAGTAGATAATCTAACTATTAGTCCAGATTATTAATTGATATATTTCACACTAACCACTAACAATGTGTTATTTATTTATGGGCGGTGACCCCGTTAAGGAACAATGTTCACTAGCAGACAAGTAGTCACATTCATGCGGTTCTTGGGCGAGGCATATCACAGTAGGTTTTTGCTATGGAAGTTTAGGATATCTCTAAGTGAATAAAGAAAATAAAGGGGGACTCATCCTCTGTCATCGTCCTCTCCACCAACATAAGTGTAACAAGCACAGATAGGGACAGATGAATTTGACACTGATGGGCTTATTAGAGATTCATTATTTTCCTAAGCATAGCTGCTAGTTCATTATTATAAAAATTGGGAAAATATTTAATTTATGAGGGTTTGAGGATTGCTATAAAATGTACATTGTTGTAAAATCATAGATGGAAAAATTTTATTTTTATAGAATTATTGTAAAATATACATTGTTTATGTTTCCGCCGTGTTTAATAAAAAAAATATTATTGTGCTTTGTGATATATCTAGCCTTGTATAAGTTGTGGTGGAGAAGTGCAGCTTATACGACGGTTGTCACGTGCCCAAATGTGGGTTTGGAGCGTGCCATCCGTCGTCGTTGAAGTCCACCAAACCCGCGCCCTCTATTTCTTCGAGGGTTTAATACCCTGGTCGATGAGTCACCGACTCGTCGACGGACTAGGCCGACTTGGCCATTCTGACCCATTCAACTCGCTGCATGTTGCACGTGCACCGACGTTTCTTTACCCCTAACCTTTATCTTTTATTTATTATTATCCTTATTTATATATTATATTTTTTTCTCTAACATATAATAATAAAAATTCTATATCTTATTTCTCTATTTTATTTTATTTATTTCTATTTTATTTTGTTATTATTTTTTCTATTTTATCATTTTAATAAAATAATATTTATATTTTTTTCTTCCTAAAACTATTTTATTTATTTTTAATACATATATTTCTAAAATTATAAATTTTCTTATTTCCTAAAATAATGTTTTATCTATTATCTTAAAATAACAAATAATAAAATTATTTTTTATTATTATCTTATTTATCTATTTATTTTATTTTCTATTATTTTATTATTTTAACATTATAATAATATATTATTATTATTTTTTAAAAAAATTCTATAAAGAAAACAGGGTTTACAGTTAAAACATAACAAAAAGCCCACGGAGGCTGCTTCCTCTCAGCCCCCTCCCCCACATTTTACCTTTACATGCTACTATTGCTCCCGACAATTTGACACAATTTACGATCTAAATGAGCACAATAAGGTTCATAAAAAGGAGCGCATCGCCCACATACCTACAGAGGCCACCACCACCTCTCTTCCCCCTCCATTTCCATTGCCCGTCCATTGCAAATTTTGTTCACGACAGTTTGATACAGTCCAAACCCTATGTAGTCATCAGAATCAGACCATACAGCTGCAGCCATGACTCCTAGACACTTTAGCTTGTCCCAAACTGTTGCCGCTACCCATCCCACCCAAGTGGGCACCAGCATCAATAACTCCAACGATATGGAATTCGATTTGCACTTATATACACAGGTTACCACCTCTCATCCCCCTCCATCTTCATTGCCCTATTCTTGCAATTAATGTTCCCAACAATTTGATACCGTTGAAGCCCTATATGGTCATCAGAATACACATATCAATGATCACAATACAGCTGCAGCCATATGTCATGCCTCGTACCTTCCCCTAGGGCACGTGGTAAACCATAGTAAACTCCACATATAACCTTTCTTACTCCCGGATCTATATGGAAACTCACTAAGTGTACCTGATGTATATCCCCTCTATTTATGAAAGGAGAGAACCTGAAATTATTTATTTTAAAGTATAAGACTTTACTCCATTTCTAAACATATTATTGATTGTATTGGGCTTTACAGTCCAAATAGCCGACTATATTTGGGCACAAAAATATAATGTAATTTTATGATATGTAAAATCTATTTATACAATAAAATATATTAAGTAGATAAATAAAAAATAGGACTCATCAGTTAGATTTCATGTAAGCTTATAGGGTCTCTTTTCCTTATTATAGGTTCTAATGCCAAACATGATTGTTCTAACTAGATAAGCATATACCATATGTCCTTTTAAATCATGCTGTGCCCATTGAGATCATAAATTGTTTCAAAATTTTGAGAGCAATAGTAGATGTGAGATGTACTTTGAAGATGTTCAGTATGGTGCTAATAATATGGATGATTGAGGTGAAGGTTTATATGGATACATATACATATATATAGAAGGTGAGTCTAGAGGGAGCAAATGAGAGAGATAGGTTGGAGGTCTTAATTTGTTGTTTTTGTGGAGTTGATGATTTACTTAATTTGAAAGTCTAAAATTTTCTTAAAGTGCACTCTTCCTACTCCCTCATAAACTATACAAGACATTGTTTAGTTTTTTTTCTTAGTTTGTCTTAGTTTTTATAATTTGGGTAAGTTTATTATGAATAAATAATGATATTTATGATTTTGAATAAGTAATCTGTGTAATTTATTTAGCAAACTAAATTTTGGATAAAGTTGTAGCGGACTGAGTAAACCAAAGAAGTTAAATAATTATTTATAAACTCAAATGAATGGCCTTAGCCCCAATTTAAATTTTAGAAGCCCCCAGACCTTGTGAGATAAGAAGATGCTAAAAGGAATTCTAAAAGTTGATCATGTGAAGCATACTTACATGGCAAACATTCAAGAAAAAGTTTTTCAAAGCCCCTCCATTCTAAAGAGCTACTAAATCACTTTTGATGTATGGCCCAATGAAGCCTCAATCTTATTGTAAAAACTTTTACTTTATACTCTTTGTTGATAAGCATATTAGTCATGAGATTAAAATTCTAAGAATCGATACAAGTGATGAATTTATATCCAATGAGTTTAAAACATTTTATGAGTTGCATGGTACTCATTGTCTTTTGCAGTTCTAGGAACACCCTAACTAAATGGTATTATAGAGAGAAAAAATCAGACAATTTTTAATATGATAAGGAGTACATTGTATTTAAATGATAAGTCGAAGGAGTTTTAAGTTAAAGTAATTGCATGTGTAATATATCTTTCAAATCAAAATTCAATTAAAAGAATTAAAAATTTAACACCTCGAACTAGAAGTAGATGGAAAAATAAGTGTGGTATATTTAAAGATCTCTAGATTCATTGCTTGTGGACATATTCTAGAAAAAAAAATTATGATTAGTAGATTCATAAAGTTGTGCACAAAATGTATATTTTTTTACTTAGAGTAATTAAATTCTATACGGAAGACTAAATTCTATACGGAAGACCATAGATTTAATACTGACCGATCTACAAGTTTAAGAAAAAGTAGATATGTGAAGTTTGATAAGCTTTATTTATCAAACCGATCTACCTTGGTGAAATTTTTAAAATTAATTTTTATCCCTAAATCTAGCATACCATCCTCCATCAAACATTATAGATTGATAGTCTGATCAAAGTCGGCTACCAAATTCTCATCAATTGCTTAGTAGATATAAGACGGTACTTTCTACATGGGCTAATAAATAGATCAGGCATAATCAATATTTATTTCTGTACATAAAGTGGGCTAATAAATAGGTTATGTTTAATACTTATTAAAATTCTAAAAAAATCAGCATTTATTCCTTCAGAGTGTGCCTGGACAAGCACCTCTACGACGGCCACAGATTGCTCGGGTGGGCGGAGCGGTACAAGATCGCCCTCGGGCTGGCCTCGGTCGTTCTCTACCTCCACGAGGAGTGGGAGTAGTGCGTGGTGCACCGGGACATCAAACCCAGCAACGTGATGCTGGATCCTGATTTCAACGCCAAGCTCGGCGACTTCGGGCTGGCGAGGCTGGTCGACCAGGACAGCATGGCGGTGATGACTGTCCTGGTCGGGATGAGGGAATACATTGCGCCGGAGTACGAGAAGATGGGGAAGGCCCGTAAGGAATCCGACGTGTTCAGCTTCGGGGAGGTGCTGCTCGAGATCGCGTGCGGCCGGAAGCCCATCAACTACGCCGAGGCCCAGAAGAGGATAAATCTGGTGGAGTGGGTGTGGGGGTTGTACGAGAGAGGGGCATGTCTGGAAGCTGCAGATGGAAGGCTTCCCTGAGATGAGTCCGACGAGCGGCTCATGGAGAGGTTGATGGTGGTGGGATTGTAGTGCGCACACTCGGATTATAGGCTGCGGCCGTCGATAAGGCGGGCCATCAGCGTTCTCAGCTTCGAAGCTCAATTGCAGGATCTGCCGCCGCTCAACATGCAGGTGCAGGAATTCAATGATGCAGCAGCGGCGTCTTCTTCGTCTGGAAGGCAATCCTTGAACATAATCTCTTCTTCTTCCTTTTTTTTCCGGGCGTTAAAGATTTAAGATGATGATTACTTTTTCTTTTTACTCTGTAAGACGGTCTGATTAACATGCTAATTCGAAATCTGAAGTACTTGAAATTTTGCAAGTGTTAAATATGTCAATAAGTTCTCGTATATTTCAGTATCCACAATATCTTCCACTGAACAGGCATCTCAGTGGCACAATATCTTCCCAACATGCAGGTGCAGGAATACAGCCTTGTTCTTGCATTTGTTCAAAGCATGGATTCTGCTTCATCAACCATGTTAATATCATTCAGGAACACACCAACTTGCTTCCTTTCCTAAAAAGGTCTGTTGCATCATTTACACGGCCACATTTTCCAAAATGCTTGATAATCACAGCATAATTTATTAACTCAATCTTTGTCTCACACTTTTTATGATTTATTTTTTCATATCAGGTGCAAATCATAAACACTTAGAATATGATTTAAAATTAATTTATGATCATATTGAAAAAATAGAAATATTATTAAGTAGGCTAAAATTTATAGTTCTAGATAAGCCATTTAAAAAAATTAAATTACTTGGTGCTACTATGTGAAATTACACCTATGGTATTCGATGTGTTTTAATTGATAAGGATATGGTTAATATTTACTACCATGAACAAGCATGAGAAGATATTATTGATTATTCTGATTAGACTTTTACTTTATTTATATCTAAAACTTTAGAATTATTTACAGCTTCTAATTCTTTATAGTTTTTAAAATGCAGAGATAATCAATAAAATGAAATTTATTCCAATAAACTTTATTTTTTTTAATTGTATTAGAGGATGCAATTTTATACCAATTAAATGAACTTTATCCTAGATAAATATTATATTAACATAGTTATTAATTGATTGTGGAGTAGATTTTAAAAATAAAATTACTTAATTATTATAAGATGTATATAATTTATATTTAAAAAATAAGAAGTAACTAATGACATATGATGCATCCATCGTTAACATCAAATAAACTTAGAATGAGGTTACTAATATAACTAAAATATCTCAAAAGCACAACTAATATTATTATAAATCCTTAGATGAGTGAAGTGGGGCTTATGTCTTACTATTTGGGATAAAAGTGAATCAAATGGAAGACCTTACAAATGGAAGTCTTTCTCTTACAAGAACAATATGCAAAGGATATACTCAAAAAATTTAAGATGCTAAAATGTAATCATGTCAACACTCCAATGGACTATGGAGTAAAATTTTCCAAATATATGAAAGATAAGAGAAGATTGATTTGACTATATTTAAGAGCCTTGTTTGATTTCTAAGGTACTTAACTATCAAAAGATTTAAAATTTTATTTTCATTTGGGATGGTGAGTTGTTTCTTTGAATAATTCAACAAAAATAGACTACAAAGCATCCAAGATGACTTTTCGCTGAATTGGTTTATATATCTTCTAATGGTGCCAAATTAATTGGTTATTGTGATAGTGATTGTTTTAATGATTTTTATGATAAAAAAACACAATTGGCTATTTTTTTTCTTGGAAAATAATGCAATCTCAGCGTGTTCAAACAAATAAACTATTATCATTTTATATACTTGAGACTGAATATGCTTCAACTACTTCCTATATTTGGCTAAGAAGAATACTAAAGGAACTTCACTTTGAGGGGGAAAAATAAGCTACAAAGATTATGATTGATGATAAGAAAAAATCTAGTATTACTTCTTAGCAGAGAGATATTCCTGGCAGAGGGATATCTATGACAACATCATACAGCCATTTGAGTGGTGCATGTTATCAAGAAGGCAGCTAGAAAGAACCCTTTCTTCCTACTTAAACATGATCTAAAAAGGCATTTGATATGATCTGATGGGAGGTGTTGTTCAATGTTATGGCACAAAATTTAGTTTCCAAAAAAACTCACTGGTTGGATCCAACACGTCTGATATCAATGAATTATCATTCTAAAATTAATGGGAATATATCAAGCAGCTTCAAAGGGGGCCAAGGCATCAAACAGGGAGACCCTTCCCTGCTCTACTGCAACAGTTTATCTTTGAAGGTCAAATAGAACCTTTCAATCTAAAAGCCTTTGTCTTAGCTCATCTCATGGTTGCAGACGATGTTATTATAATATCAAGCAGTAAACAAACGTTCATTCATGGATTGCAGAGATTCCTAGAAGTATATTGCGAATACACAAGACAATCAATCAGTAAAGGGCTATAATCCTCCAAGAAGGTACGCGGGGAAAGTCAAGAACTCTGTTTACTGATAAACTGAACATCCAAGAGGTACACCTACCAATAGCTGCTAAGTACATGTGAGAAAACGAAGGCTGCAAGAGGACAAAAGGAGTAGCTGCTAAGTTATTACTATAAAGTGACCTGTAGGTTGACTTAGTCTAAAGTCTTCCCTGAGGCAACTACTAATTGAGACAGGAGCTCTCGCTTATGCACCTCTCTGCATTCCTTCTCCGAGGTTGGCTGGTGAACATGCTGCGCTTCCCCTGGTCTTCTTCCTCTTTGCTACTGCTCTTTGCTGCTTCTTTTCCCCTAGAAACCTCGCTTTCCTTCAGCTTCAACTTCACCGGCTCCGACGGCGTCCAAATCGCTAGAGGCCTCAACTTCTCAGACGACGCTGGCCCCACAGCCGACGGCTTCCAGTTGGCCAGTAACATCAATGGCCAGAGTGCCACCTACAGAGTCGGGCGAGTTCTGTATCCTGACCTGCTCCGACTCTGGGACTCTACCTCAGGTAACATCACCACCTTCACCACCCATTTCTCCTTCATAATTAGCAACACCACTGTCATTGGAGCCGATGGGCTCGCTTTTTTCCTCGCCCCTCCATCGGAGCAATCCATTCCCAACCAGTCCTACGGAGTAGGCCTCGGCCTTTTCAACGACTCCGCTAACCGAGTCGTAGCGGTGGAGTTCGATACCTACCATAACCCTTTTGATCCCGGCAACAATCACATAGGGTCCATCAAGTCTATCGCCTCTGTCGAGTTGGTTAATTTTAGCATGAGTAACGGCAGCAACACTGCACACGCTACAGTGAAGTACGACGGCAGTGCTATGAACTTGTCCGTTCTGCTCTCTTACTCATCGAAGGATCACTCAGTCGATGGTCGAAGCTGGAACGTTTCAAGTGAGGTAGATTTGAGGAATTACCTGCCAGAAGAGGTAGCCGTCGGCTTCTCGGCCGGTACCGGTATCTCGGCGGAGTCGAACACCATCTTGTCTTGGGATTTCAACTCAACCCAGCTGCCAGCCGCCGCATCTCAAGTTCCAGAGTCGGAGACTGTCCGTATATACAATAACAGAACGAGGCTGCTCTAGGGGATACTAATTGGCATTGGGATCATCCTCTGCGTGCTGGGACCGTTGTGGTTCGTGCTGCGGCAACGGCAGAACAAGCTAAGGTGCGGCACAGCCGCCACCAGGCTTCAAACAGTGTTCGACCAGCAAAGGGGGCCGTGAAGTTTTGCCTACCAAGATTTGGCCAACGCCACAAACAATTTTGCAGAGGAAGGGAAGCTCGGGGCGGGAAGATTTGGGGCCGTGTACAGGGGAGTCATTCCCAGCACGGGGAATGATCTCCGTGTGGCGATCAAGAAGATATTGAGAGAATCCAAGTAAGGGGAGAAAGAGTACATGTCGGAAGTCATCCTCTTCAGCCAGCTGCACCATCGCAACCTGGTTCAGCTCATCGGCTACTGCCATGAGGCCGACGACTTCCTTCTTGTTTATGAATACATGCCCAACAGGAGCCTCGACAAGCACCTCTACGACGGCCACAGATTGCTCGGGTGGGCGGAGTGGTACAAGATCGCCCTCGGGCTGGCCTCGGCCGTTCTCTACCTCCACGAAGAGTGGGAGCAATGCGTGGTTCACCGGGACATCAAACCGAGCAACGTGATGCTGGATCCCGATTTCAACGCCAAGCTCGGCGACTTCGGGCTGGCGAGGCTGGTCGACCACGACTGCACAGCGGTGATGACCAACCTGGCCGGAACGAGGGGATACGTCGCGCCGGAGTACGAGAGGACAGGGAGGGCCCGCAAGGAATCGGATGTGTTCAGCTTCGGGGTGGTGCTGCTCGAGATCACGTGCGGCCGGAAGCCCGTCAATTACGCGGAGGCCCCGGAGAGGATAAATCCGGTGGAATGGGTGCGGGGTTTGTACGAGAGAGGGGCGTGTCTGGAAGCTGCAGACGGGAGACTCTGCGATGAGTTCGACGAGCGGGTCATGGAGAGGTTGATGGTGTCGGGATTGTGGTGCGCGCACCCTGACTTCAGGTTGCGGCCGACGATAAGGCGGGCCATCGGCGTTCTCAGCTTCGAAGCTCCATTGCCGGATCTGCCGCCGCTGAACGTGGCGTGGCAGGAAGGTAATGATGCAGCGCCGTCGTCATCGTCGGATGCGCAATCCCTGAACAGCATGTCGTTGTCTTCTTCTTATGTTTCCGGAAGAACCTGAAGACGGTAGCAGGATGGGTCTTCTTTTCCTCGGTAATGTTTGTTTGATGTAATATATATTTGGGTAGTACAATTTATGTACCTTGAGCGAAAGCTTGTTTAAGAATCTTTTATCTCCCGTTTTTTTAAGGAATTTTTTGATTTATAAAAAGGTAGACTGTGATTTTTATTTAACTCGACGTGTATTAAATTAGAGAGGAGCTTATACGGTGGTTTTTTTTTCTTTCTAAAACTATAGTTAAACCGTATTTATAATTAGTAGTTATATTTAAAAAATATTTAGATATATAATAGTACTCAAAATCCCATTATTTTTAATTTAAGAAATGTACACATCATATCCACCATCTTAGAGTAAAATTATAAATTTAATATTAACTAAAAATTTTAAAAATTTAAATTTTACTTAAATATGTGACTATTTATATTTCTCATCTAAGAGTTAGATAATATAAGTGATAGCTTTTTTAAAATAAAAATATCTATAAAATATATGCATTAAAATATTTTTAGTATCTATATAATTTTAGCATCAAAAATCATTTTGATGATACCTTTATGTTACATGCTTGTAACGACAATACAACGACAATCTCCTCTTTTTTGCATAAAGTTCTTTGCCTTAGTAAGTTCTTTAACAATCTAAAATCCAATTTAACCTCATTTGTATAGACCCATACCACACACTTTGTGCCACATTATTAGATAAGTTTAGGAGGACTTGATTATCACTGTGGAACTCTAAAGATCATCGATGTTAATCGATTACTATCTTCAAGTATCAAGCAACATTCTTCAGACTCATTCATGCTTTAGCAAGCTACTCTTATTAGTCCAATACAAAACTGATGCATGGTTAGGCAATGCTTGCCATCAGCTACCCGAGCTATCTTTGTTGGTGTCAAGGGTTGTGGTCTAAACACTACTTTGAAGGAGCACTTTATCATTATGCAAAAACGATGTAGGTTATAGTAGAATTAAGTAGTGTCAAAGAGCTCGATCCAATTATTTGGCTCATAACCACAGAGTGCTAAAGATATTTCTTAGTAATGCATTGATCTGCTCAGTTTGGCTACCTATTTATGGATGATTCATCATGAAAAACTTCAAGTTGGACCCCAAATAACTTGAAAAGAGAAGTCCAAAAGTAACTCATGAATTTGGGATCATGGTCGAAGATAATAATCTATAATAGAACCGAAGTATTTTACCACATGGCGATGGAACAATTGAACCATGCCTTGAGTTGTAACATGTTCTATGATTGGGAGTGAAAACATCACATTTGCTGAATCTATTGACTACAACCAAGATTGTTGATAAATCATCAATCACTGGAAAACCTTTGATGAAGTCCACAAACATAGACATCCATAATGGACTTGATATCCAGCTTACGGTGCATTACAACATCCAACCATGAGCTCGTGTTGTAGTTAATACAAATTGGGTACTAACATATGCTCACCTTTTGTTTGCAATAAGTCCTATGCATCAATCTAGTAGTATCTCATCCTATCTTTAAAAACATTACATACAATTTCCTATATAATAGATCAGTCTTAACCTGAATTCATATCATCGTACACTAGGGGTTATTATTCGTTGGCAAAGAATATTAGCTGCATAATTTTTTTAACCATGTTTATCTTTTTATTAGTAATAACAATATTTACTATTATTATTATACTGCATATCTATAATTATATATATATATTATGTTCATCGCCGTTGGGGGGCTGAAGAGATCTGGGCATCTTGGAGTCTTTAATAATGTAACACTTAAACCTAACTGTAGCAATATTAACTTTTTTTAAAAAAAAAAATTGTTTCCCTTTCACTTGAGTCATTATTTAGAGGCTTGATGGATGCCTGAGGTGGAAGGCGAGAAGATGCAGCATGACTGCTGCTGTGCTGACTTCTGAGTTTTCCGTCGTTGGAAGCTCAGGATGTGGTCGGAGGACAAGTCACAGGCGGCGCCTCTAAATCAATACTTTTAAGGATAACTCCGAGACCGAGTCGTCATATCTAACAAAAAAGTACATCAACTGGGAGGAGGCGAAAGATGTGAGAAAGTGAAGGCTAATTTAATACAATAAACTGGCAACTCTATGTTAGGTTGACGTGACTGAAGTCTTCACTGAGACTAAAAGAGGCTACAACTAATTTAGTTGTCCCGTAACATCAATGGCCACCAACAGCGTCGGACGAGAAACATCACCACCTTCGCCGCCCATATCTCCTTCATAATTAGCAGCTCTTCCGTAAGCGGAGGCGACGGGCTCGCTTTCTCCATCCGAGCAATCCATCCCCAACCACTCCACCGAAGGAAACCTTGGCCTTTTTAATAATTCCGCTAACCAAGTCGTTGCCATACACCTCTTTAATTAAAATAATAGAACGGATTATGAGCTTTTAGATTCAAAACTCATTAAGTTCTTAAAAAAAAATAGTGGAGTCGTAGCGGTGCTGTTCGACACCTACTTGAACGCTTTTGATCTCCCCAACAATCACATAGGCATCGATGTCTACTCCACTAAGTCGATCGCCTCTTAATTTTAGCATGAGTAATGGCAGCAGCATTGCACATGCTACGGTGAAGTACGATGGTGGTGCTATGATCGCCTCTTATCCGTTCTCCTCTCTTACTCATCGGAGAATTCCTCCGTCCATGGTCGAAGCTGGAAAGTTTGGAAGGTGGTAGATTTGAGAAAGTACCTGCCGAAAGAGGTAGCAGTCCGCTTCTCCGGTAGCGCCGGTCTCAGCACGGAGGCGAACACTATCTTGTCCTGGGATTTCAACTCAACCGAGCTGCCAATCGCCACTGTCTGTAAATACAGTAAGAGAACGAGGCTGCTCCTGGAGACTGATAACATTCAGCTTCTACTCAAACTCCTTCTAACCTCATTTTGCATGTAGTTCTTTGCGCCACATTTTACAAGGTAAGCTCAAGGAGGACTACATCTGTGTTAATCGACTGCTTTCTTCAAGCGTGAGCAGCCTTCTCCAAACTCACTCATGCCTTGACAACCAATATTGCAGATCAAGTGCAAACATGTGTGTGGTTAGGCAATGCTCAGCTGCCCCGGCCGTATCCACTGTTGTTACATACGAGTTCCTGGTATGAGGAATCGGTCTCGACCTCAGTATGAATTCATGCTAGGATGTCACCACACACTCCGGTCATCATTGCACATGCTTGATGGCTAAGCATACTTTATATTTCCACACAAAGTCAAAATTGGAGCCTAAAATTTGCAGTGTTGGGGGGCTGAAGAAATCTGGGCATCTCGGAGTCTTTAAGAATGCAACGTAAGCTAATTCTTTTGCTCTAGGATTTGTGTTTGAGTATTTTAAATTAATTACTATCTTATATAAGTACTGTTTATCATTAATCTTTGGGACACCTAAACCCTACTACTAGCAATATTAACTTTTTTTTTAAAATTTTGCTTCCTTTCACTCGAGACATTTAGAGGCTTGATGGATGCGTAAGAGATGGAGGGCGAGAGGATGCAGCGTGACTGCTGCTTTGCTGCCTTCTGAGTTTTCGGATGATGATGGTGGTGTTGGAAGCTCAAGCTGTGGGCGGAGGACGAGTCACAGGGGGCGAACGAGGACCGGAAGGTAGGAAGAGATGGCTGGTGATGGGCCAGCGTGAGCGCTGGAATGCATCTACAACATCCAAAATAAATTCTTTAAGCATAACTCCGAGACTGAGTCGTCAAATCGAACAAAAAAATACATCAACGGGGAGGAGGCGAAAGATGTCTGAAAGTGAAGACTTCGAGACGACGAGTAGCTGCTGCTAATTTAATAAGATAAAGTGGCCTCTTTTTGTTAGGTTGAATTGACTGAACTCTTCCCAGGAGTCTAAAGAGGCAACTAATTGACACAGGAACTCTAGCTTAATCTGCATTCCTTTTCGAGGTTAGCAATGGTGAACATGTTTTGCTTCCCCTGGTCTTCTTCCTCCTTGTTTGTATCTTTGATACTACTCTCTGTTGCTTCATTTCCCCAAGCAACGTCGCTCAACTTCACCTTCAACTTCACCGGTTCCGACGGCGTCCGAAATGCTCAAGTTCTCAACTTCTCAGGCGATGCCTCCCCCACAACAGACGGCATCAAGCTGGCCAGCAACATCAATGGACAGGGTGCCCGCAACAGCGTCGGGCGACTTATGTATCCCGACCGTTTCCGACTCTGGGACTCCACCTCAGGTAACATCACCACCTTCATCACCCATTTCTCCTTCATAATTAGCAACACCACTGTCATTGCTGGCGACGGGCTCGCTTTTTTCCTCGCCCCTCCATCGGAGCAATCCATCCCCAACAACTCCGCCGGAGGAATCCTTGGCATTTTCGATTACTCCGCTAACCAAGTCGTGGCGGCGGAATTCGATACCTACAAGAATAGCTATGATCCCTCCAGCAATCACATAGGGATCGATGTCAATTCCATCTTTTCAATCGCCACTGCCACTTTGGTTAATTTTAGCATCAGCAACGGCAGCAACACTGCACACGCTACAGTGAAGTACGACGGTGGTGCTATGAACTTTTCCGTTCTCCTCTCTTACTCATCGAAGGATCCTTCGGTCGATGGTCGAAGCTGGAACGTTTCGAGTGTGGTAGATTTGAGGAAGTACCTGCCGCAAGAGGTAGCCATCGGCTTCTCGGCTAGCACCGGCAATGACACGGAGGCGCACACCATATTGTCTTGGGATTTCAACTCAACCACGCCGCCGAACACTAACACCGTCAAAAAACACCAGAATAAGACGTGGCTGCTACTAGTAATTGGCCTTGGGATCATCCTCTGAGTACTGGGCTTTTTGTGGTTCGTGCTGTGGCAGCGGCGGCGGAAGAAGCAAGGAGGACGTGGCACGGCCGTTGCCACGGCCGCCAGGCTTCAAACTGTTAGGAAATAAGCTTGTATTAGGAACAAGCACCTGCTATTTACTCTTATGCTTATTTTGTCATAGGTTCCTTTTTATGTTTTGTAGTTTCCATGTAAGGAGAAGGTGGGAGAGCATTTCCTATTCCTTCCCATTACTTTCCATTATTTTGCATTGTAGTTTACATGTAATGATCTTTTTCCTTTAAATATAGAACAGGGAACATGAGAGACGGTGGTCTTCTGCTCTCTCAAACCTTTTGTTATCTCTGCTGTAAACAAAACAGAGTTTTATCTCCTTTCTTCTTCCAACAATTGGTATCAGAGCTTGCGTTGAGGCGATCTGATGCAGAAGAATCCGATGCTTTCCCCGATGAGTGGAAAGACGTCCGCTAGCAGCACTCCGATGAGTGGGAAGTCGCCCATCAGCAGTACGGCAGATGGAGGAGGTCTCAGGTTCTCCTCAGCAGGAGGAGGAGGGAGCCTCCGTGGCTGTCCGTTGCTCAACAAAGGAGGTAACTTCGGCATGTGGTCAATTCGACTTCGGTCTTTCCTTTACGCACAGGGGGTGTGGGAGGCGATCGAACCAAGAGTAGCAGGAGATGCACCTGCTGATATAAGAAAAGACAAGTTGGCGCTATCCTTCATCCATCAGTCTTTAGGAGATGAGCTCCTAACTCTTGTTGCTGACAAGAGAACGGCGAAGGAGACGTGGGAAGCGTTGAAGAGCCTTCATATGGGCAACGAAAAATTCCTTGAAGCGAAGATGAATAAATTTCGCGGGGATTTTGAGCGGCTGCAGATGTCAAATTCAGAAACGGTTGGTGAGTACTACGATCGACTCTCCTCCGTTGTTTCTGAAATGAGAAACGTTGGTGCAAAGGTGAAGGAGCAGCGGATCATTGAGAAATTGCTTCGTTCGGTGCCTTCCAAGTTCGATCCCATAGCTTGCAACTTGGAGCAATTCGGCGACATTCAAACCATGATGGTGTAGTACGTGGTAGGAGCTCTAAAGACATACGAAGTGCGTCTCCAAGCTTCCAGGCAGACAACCGAAGCCCACGAACAGGTTCTGCTATCCCGGGCTGAATGGGAAGCCAGGGCTCACAGAAGTTCTGCGTCTCAAGGGCATGGACTTGGTCACGATAGATGGAGGAACCATGGTCGTGGCAGAGGACGTTCGTATAGCCGCAGCGATGGAGATTGGGACGATTCATCTCCACAACGTGAGAAGATAAGGAAAGATAAGTCTCATATTAAATGTTTTAAGTGTATCGCTGTGGACATTATGCCTCAGAATGCGAGAAGGAGGAGGCGGTGTACCTGGCTGAAACCAGTGAAAAGGAAGAGCATCATCAAGTTCATCAAGTTCTGCTTGTTGAAGAAACAGAAATTGAAGAAGAAAAAGATAATTTTTTTAAAGAGTTTGTTTTGCAGGAACCCCCTCCGATGGAGATGGAGTCACTGAAGCAGAAGATGGATTCTGTGGAGGCCGACGCCTCCTGCAAGACTTGCAATTTCTTGACCGAAACTAGAGATATCGTGAAGGAGAAAATATCTCAGACGAAGGTGGCACAAGCGGAGGCAAAAACCAGCCTCCCAATTCGAGGCGATGCAGAGGATGGAGAATCTGCAGATCCGTGATGGGAGTGCCTTCAACATCAGCATCGAGTTCTGTTCCTTGACGGCTGTAGCGGAGATGGCAGCGAGGAAGGCTGCTGCTGTGCTGAGCACCGCTTGCAGCGAGCGGGAGACCGAGCGCCTGCCCCAGGAGAGCCAGCAACAGGGCAACAGCGATGATGGTTGGGAGCGATCCTCTGCTTTGCTTCATGGCGTGAGTGCTGAAATCATTGGAAAAAGTGGCGTGATATCGATGGCTGCTCCATGGAAGTTCGTGCTAGAGACGGAGAGATCCACCATGGATGCCACCAAAAATAAGGAAGTTTCAATTTCTACTTCTCTGCATGGTCTCGAGGCAGCGATCAAGTCGACGATGGCGAGCAACAAGTCCGATTGTGAAGAGGAGGTCGTGGCCAGCGTCGACAATGAGGATACCGTTACCCAGATTGCTCCCATTGTCACCCTCTCAGAGGTCGCCATCACCACTGGCGAGGAGGAAGAGGATGTCCTCCTCGATCTAAAGTTGAAGCTTTATCGGTTTGATAAAGATGGGAACTCGTGGAAGGAGCAGGATATCGGGAGCGTGAAGCTTCTGAACCACCGGGAGACTGGAAAGGTGCCGTTGGCGATGCACCAGGCCAAGATCTTGAAGATCTGTGCAAACCATCTCATTGATCCATCGATGAAGGTCCAGGAGCATGCAGGGAATGATAAGTCGTGCATGTGTCATGCGTCAGATTTTGCAGATGAGGAATTGAAAGAGGAGATGTTCTGCATTCGGTTTGGCTCTGTAGAAAATTGCAAGAAATTTATGGAGACCATCGAAAGCATTGCTGAATCTTCAGAAAAGGAGGAAGAGGATGAGAACAACGTGAAAGCCTTCACCCCCATCGTTTTGAGAAAAATCAACAAGCAAACAGTCAACACTTTGATGAAGAGATCAGGAAGCGAGCTGTCCCGGCCCAAGATGTCGCTCGAGAACAGGCCCATGCCTAAAGTCGATGTAGCAACGGCTCAGGAAGAGATCAGCAAGCTCGAGAAGGCAGTGCTCGTCCTAGAATCCGAGAAACAGTACATCAGAAGCTTATACGAGACTGACATTGTCAAGTACTGGGAGATCGAGAGGCAGATCATGGAGATGAAAGATGATATCAGCACTTGGCAAGATGAGTTTCGTCTAACAACCCATGAATTAGAGAAAAGCAAAATTGATGTTGTAAGAGGAGCAGAACTCCAAGTGAAGGCTGCTGCAGAAGAAGAAGAACTCCGGATGATGAATCAACTCAAGCATTTGGAGTCTGAGGTGAATGCTGCTTATATTGTCACCGAGAAGGCTAAGGCTAAGAATTCGCAGCTGAAGGAGATGCTGCTGAACAAGGAGAATGAGCTTCAAAGCATTAATCAGGAGGAGGATGATGACATCAGAAGTCAAAAATATGCAGCCATTGAAAAGGTTAAAGAACTCCCTTCCTTGCTCACCAAAGGCACAATTAGTAAATCTTGTCAGGCACAATCCGGCGAGAAAGTGAGTAAGTTCGAGGTTGAAAAGGATGAATCCTACAATTACTATACTTGCTCAAAGTTAGCCTATTGCAAGAGCAAGAGATGTAAGTTTCGAGCTCATAGTTCCATCTGCAGTGGTGACTGTGGGTACATTCTTTCCAAATGCAAAGAAAAGAGCTAACAAGCTTAGGAGGGAGAATGTTAGGAAATAAGCTTGTATTAGGAACAAGCACCTGCTATTTACTCTTATGCTTATTTTGTCTTAGGTTCCTTTTTATGTTTTGTAGTTTCCATGTAAGGAGAAGGTGGGAGAGCATTTCCTATTCCTTCTCATTACTTTCCATTATTTTGCATTGTAGTTTACATGTAATGATCTTTTTCCTTTAAATATAGAACAGGGAACATGAGAGACGGTGGTCTTCTGCTCTCTCAAACCTTTTGTTATCTCTGCTGTAAACAAAACAGAGTTTTATCTCCTTTCTTCTTCCAACACAAACGGTGTTCGACCAGGGAATGGGGCCGAGAAGATTTGCCTACCAAGATTTAGCTGACACCACAGACAATTTCGCAGAGGAAGGGAAGCTCGGGGTAGGTGGATTTGGGGCCGTCTACAAGGGAGTTCTCCCCGGCCCGAACGGTGATCTCCTTGTGGCGATCAAGAAGATATTGAGAGAATCCAAGTAAGGGGAGAAAGAGTACATGTCGGAAGTCATCCTCTTCAGCCAGCTGCGCCATCGCAACCTGGTTCAGCTCATCGGCTACTGCCACGAGGCCGACGACTTCCTTCTTGTTTATGAATACATGCCCAACAGGAGCCTCGACAAGCACCTCTACGACGGCCACAGATTGCTCGGGTGGGCGGAGTGGTACAAGATCGCCCTCGGGCTGGCCTCGGCCGTTCTCTACCTCCACGAAGAGTGGGAGCAATGCGTGGTTCACCGGGACATCAAACCGAGCAACGTGATGCTGGATCCCGATTTCAACGCCAAGCTCGGCGACTTCGGGCTGGCGAGGCTGGTCGACCATGACTGCACGGTGATGACGACCAACCTGGCCGGAACGAGGGGATACATCGCACCGGAGTACGAGAAGATGGGGAAGGCCCGTAAGGAATCCGACGTGTTCAGCTTCGGGGTGGTGCTGCTCGAGATCACGTGCGGCCGGAAGCCCGTCAATTACGCGGAGGCCCCGGAGAGGATAAATCCGGTGGAATGGGTGCGGGGTTTGTACGAGAGAGGGGCGTGTCTGGAAGCTGCAGACGGGAGACTCTACGATGAGTTCGACGAGCGGGTCATGGAGAGGTTGATGGTGTCGGGATTGTGGTGCGCGCACCCTGACTTCAGGTTGCGGCCGACGATAAGGCGGGCCATCGGCGTTCTCAGCTTCGAAGCTCCATTGCCGGATCTGCCGCCGCTGAACGTGGCGTGGCAGGAAGGTAATGATGCAGCGCCGTCGTCATCGTCGGATGCGCAGTCCCTGAACAGCATGTCGTTGTCTTCTTCTTATGTTTCCGGAAGAACCTGAAGACGATAGCAGGATGAGTCTTCTTTTCCTCGGTAATGTTTGTTTGATGTAATATATATTTGCGTAGTACAATTTATGTACCTTGAGCGAAATATTGTTTAAGAATCTTTTATCTCCCGTTTTTTTAAGGAATTTTTTGATTTATAAAAAGGTAGACTGTGATTTTTATTTAACTCGACGTGTATTAAATTAGAGAGGAGCTTATACGGTAGTTTTTTTTCTCCCTAAAACTATAGTTAAACCGTATTTATAATTAGTAGTTATATTTAAAAAATATTTAGATATATAATAGTACTCAAAATCCCATTATTTTTAATTTAAGAAATGTACACATCATATCCACCATCTTAGAGTAAAATTATAAATTTAATATTAACTAAAAATTTTAAAAATTTAAATTTTACTTAAATATGTGACTATTTATATTTCTCATCTAAGAGTTAGATAATATAAGTGATAGCTTTTTTAAAATAAAAATATCTATAAAATATATGCATTAAAATATTTTTAGTATCTATATAATTTTAGCATCAAAAATCATTTTGATGATACCTTTATGTTACATGCTTGTAACGACAATACAACGACAATCTCCCACAGTTACTCCACCTCCTCTTTTTTGCATAAAGTTCTTTAACAATCTAAAATCCAATTTAACCTCATTTGTATAGACCCATGCCACACACTTTGTGCCACATTATTAGATAAGTTTAGGAGGACTTGATTATCACCGTGGAACTCTAAAGATCATCGATGTTAATCGATTACTATCTTCAAGTATCAAGCAACATTCTTCAGACTCATTCATGCTTTAGCAAGCTACTCTTATTAGTCCAATACAAAACTGATGCATGGTTAGGCAATGCTTGCCATCAGCTACCCGAGCTATCTTTGTTGGTGTCAAGGGTTGTGGTCTAAACACTACTTTGAAGGAGCACTTTATCATTATGCAAAAACGATGTAGGTTATAGTAGAATTAAGTAGTGTCAAAGAGCTCGATCCAATTATTTGGCTCATAACCACAGAGTGCTAAAGATATTTCTTAGTAATGCATTGATCTGCTCAGTTTGGGAGTGAAAACATCACATTTGCTGAATCTGTTGACTACAACCAAAATTGTTGATAAATCATCAATCACTAGAAACCTTTGATGAAGTCCACAAACATAGACATCCATAATGGACTTGATATCCAGCTGACGGTGCATTTTAAAAAGATTTTAAAATGTTTTGATTAAAAATTTGGTCAAACGTTCCCATGTGGCAAGTAGACCCGTCATTCTTCTTAAAAAGATTTTAACACCGTCATTTTCCTAAGTTAATATTTTAAATAGGTTAGTTATACAAAACACTCCTCAATTAGTGGTAGCCTCTTTTAGACTCACGGAAGACTTCAGTGGCGTCAACCTAACATAAAGTTGCCAGTTTATGGTATTAAATTAGCCTTCACTTTCTCACATCTTTCGCCTCCTCCTCCGACTCGGTCCCAGAGTTCCATCAAGCCTCTAAATAATATTTTAAATAGGTTAAGAACAGAACACTGACTGATTGAGTGAGACTCAATCCGATATGTAATGTATTAAGTGTGCTATTTTTTATCACTTTACCAAATTAAGTTAATATTTTTATTATCGGGCTAGGCTTGAGCCACCTACCGGCAGCCTGACTCTTTTTACACCTCTAGTTAGCAACAGTGAACCTGCTGTGCGTCCCTGGTCTCCTTCCTCTTTGCTACCACTCGTTGTTGCTTCTTTTCCCCTAGCAACCTCGCTTTCCTTCAGCTTCAACTTCACCGGCTTCGACGGCGTCCGAATCAGTCGAGGCCTCAACTCCTCGGACGACGCCTCCCCCACAGCCGACGGCTTCAAGTTGGCCCGTAGCATCAATGGCCAGGGTGCCACCAACAGAGTCGGAATACAGATATAATTTTACTCTTATATCTTATTTATTTTTTTAAAAGTTATTATCTAACTAAATACATTTATATATACGTCTTATCTTCTTGATTTGCAACATGGAGATCACCGTTCCTGCAAGGGAGAACTCATCTATAGGGACATCTGCTTGCCATGGCACGCCATTGAAGGACTCATCATCTGTAGGGTGCATCTGCTTGCCATAAAACCATAAAAGGTGTGGTCGAATATACAAAACTGAACATGTTGGATGATAATATACACTTGAGATGAATGAAGAGTCCACAGGACGAAAAATTAAGAAAATAAAATTGCACACACACCACACAATGTTTATGTCAACACTAGAAGCTATACACAGCAGAAACTTGGAAGACAAAATTTTGGGGTTTGCACAAACAATCAAACAGTCAATTCATCTTATTAGTTGTAAGAAGGACGAAGTCAGGGAATCAGATATTTGTGATAAAGGTCCTTGCTGTTGTGCCAGATCGTGGATATCCTTTACGATGTCGAAAACGGCATTAGGTTGCACGAGCTTGAGGGCTTCTCCGACATTTTCTTCAGCTCCTCTGATTCAGAGCTGAACCAGCGAGCAACGAGGCTGGCTGTTTGCTTTGTACTTTTGGAGAATACTCCTGCCCCGTTGTCAACAGCATAAGGTATATTGCCTACCTCCTGCACGGCAGAAAGAGTTCCTTGTAAGATTTCACTAATGAAACAAATGGCCAAATGAGAGCTGAAACTACTGAACGAATAAATGTATTCAACATTCCTTTATTATCAAACCTCCATGTCCAAATTGATTTTTTTTCCCCTACACTTAACTGTGTTTGTGTTTTCTGCCATTTCTCAGGTTGACGTTTGATAAAAATCAGCTTTATCTATCTTTTCAGAAGGTTTAGATTCAAAAAGCTGTGTAAAGAGACCTACCTGTCCAGGAATGAAATCATTCAGGATAATAGGCTATCCCCTTATCAAGGCCTCTGCAATTGTTCCAGGTCCAGCCTAATAAAACAAAAAGATCAAACTGGAACGAATTAGCAACACAACCGAGCATGATTTATAAACAAAACAAATGGACGTAATGTCGTACCTTTGTTATAATGCAATCACAAGCTCCCATCCATTTCTCCATATGGGTTACAAATCCATTTATCTGCAGTGACAAATCAGTTAGTGGGTATCCTCCAAATTCCAGACGATAGAAAGACTATATTTAATTTCTTAGGTGGAAGTCAAAATTTGGGGTTTGCACAAACAAACAATCAATCAATCACCAACTTATCAATCAGCAGCATGAACATATGACATTAGTTTTAGAAGGAAACCATTCTCTTGTGAAGTACTCTTGAATTAAATAACTTTCTTCCAATTCTTTTAGAATTTGTGAGTATTGAACTACACTTTTTTATAATAATTAACTTTCTTCCAATTTATCACTATATTATCAAGATTTATATTAATACAAAAGATATAAGTTTTTAAAAATACAAAACTACTTAAATTAAAAAACAATTTAGATATTTAGAATTTATGTTTAATTTCTAACAGAGGATGATTCCAACGCCAATTAATATCCCCAGGAGCAGCCTCCTTCCCTTATCGCCGTATTTACGGACAGCCTCCGATGCTTCAGGTTGAGATCCGGCAATCGGCAGCTCAGTTGAGTTGAAATCCCAAGATAAGATGGTGTGCGCCTCTGCGTAGCCACCGGTGCTGGCGGAGAAGCCGATGCATACCTCTTCTGGCAGGTACTTCCTCAAATCTACCACTCTCGAAAGGTTCCAGCTTCGACCATCGACCGAGGAATCCTCCGATGAGTAAGAGAGGAGAACGGAGAAGTTCATAGCGCCGCTGTCATACTTCACTGTAGCACGTGCAGTTTTGCTGCCGTTACTGATGCTAAAATTAACCAACTCGACAGAGGCAATCGACTTGATGGAATGTACATCGATCCCTATGTGATTGTTTGGGGGATCAAAGTAGTTCACGAAGCTGTCGAACTCCGCCGCCACGACTCGGTTGGCGGAGTCATTGAAAAGGCCGAGGTTTTCTCCCCCAGAGGAATCGTACGGGATGGGTATCTCCGACATTGGAGCGAGGAAAAAGGCGAGCCCGTCGCCGCTTTTAATGTTGCTGTAGCTGCTAATTTTGAAGGAGAAATGGGTGGTGAAGCTGGCGGCGAGATTACCTGAGGCGGCGTCCCAGAGGCGGAGCCGGTCGCCGTACAGAACTTGCCCAACTCTCCATGTGACATTCTTGTCGATCACGTTTCCGTTCAGCACGATGCCCTCCGGTGTGTATTGGGTGTCGCCTTGGGTGATGAGGCGTTTAGTGTTTTGAACGCTGTCGGAGCCGGTGAAGCTGAAGGTGAAGTTGAGTGAGGTAACGAAGGGAAAAGAAGCAACAAAGAGCAGCAGCAGAGACAAAGACAAAGACAAAGAGGAAGAAGACCACGGGAAGCACAACAAGTTCACCATTTCCAACCTGGGAAAGGAATGCAGTGGTGCGTAAGCGAGAGCTCCTCCTGTCTCAATTAATAGCCTCTTTAAACTCAGGGAAGACTTCAGTCAAGTCAACCTAACAAGAAAAAAAGGCCACTTTATAGTATTAAATTAGCAGCAACTCCTCCTCGTCTTCTCGCAGCCTTCATTTTCTCACATCTTTCTCCTTCAGGCCATTTGTTGTATCTTTATTTGTTCGACTCAGTCTCGCAGTTGTCCATAAAATTCCAGCTCAGATCCATTTCACAAGGCCTTTCTTCCTGCCCTCCCCTTCTCGTTCGCCCCCTCTGACCCGTTCTCTGCCCACAGCTTCAGCTTCCAACCCTTTTCTTCTCTGCGACTGCCCTAGGACTATCTAGTTAGGTACGTACAGTAAAAGCTTAACTAAGTAAACGTCTAATCCGGATTCCAACATTTTTTGTTCTTCGTAGGAATAATTTAATAAATTATATATTTATTTCAAACTATGTATACTAATGAGATTATAATATATATATTATGAGTATAAGATTTATTAAATTTTCATTTATTTTTTTTAAGTATCAAATTGAATATATATATTTATTTCAATAAATATACTAATGAGATTATAATATATATATATAATGAGTATAAGATTTATTAATTTTTCATTTAATTTTTCTACCAGGGGAGTAGGAAGAGCGCCCCCTCAACCTTAATAGAAATGCAAAAAAATTTAGACTTCTTAATGAAATAAATCATCAAACTCCACGTAAATAAATACATTAAGACGCGTAGCCTATCTCTCTCATTTGCCCTCTCTGGACTCACCTTCTACGTGTATGTATATGTATCCATATAAACCTTCACCTGATCATCCATAAATTCCTCATATCATTGGCACTACCTCCTCCCTGTCCCCTCCATGTTTAACCTTTTCAGCTATTGATCCCAGTAATTTAAAATAATTTCCAGTCTCAATGGGCACATCAAGGTTCATTAAAAGGAGCACATCGCCCGTATGCCCATAGCGGCTATCATCTCTCTTCCCCCTCCATTTCCATTGTCTTGCTCATGCAAATTTTGTTCACTATAGTTTGATATAGTCCAATCCCTATGTAATCATCAAAGTGCACATATCAACAATCACCATATAACTGGAGCCATGATTCCTAGGCCCTTTAGCTTGCCCCAAACTGTTGCTTTTACCCATCTAACCCAAGTAGGCACCAGCATCAATAATTCTAATGATATTAACCTTGATTTGCACTTATATACAAAGGCTACCATCTCTCATCTCCCTCCATTTCCATTGTCCTTGCCATTATTGTTTCCAATAGTTTGATACCGACCAAGCCCTATGTGGTCATCAATGCACATACAAATATTACAGTAACATAATTATTAATTGATTGTTGAGTAGATTTTAAAAATAAATTGCTTAATTATTATAAGATGTATATAATTTATATTAAAAAATAAGAAGTAATTAATAACAAATATCAATGTTAAATAAACTTAGAATGAGGTTACCAAGTAGTATTTTTACTATAATTAGAAGATCTCGTAAGCAGAATACTAATTGGTCTCATAAGCATAAGATCTAGAATGAGGTTAATTTATATTATTAATTGAGCTTATGGTTTATGACATATATAGGAATTGCTTTATATATCTTCTAATGGTGCCAAGTTAATTGGTATTATGATAAAGATTGTTTTATAGATTTTTATGATAAAAAAGTACAATTGACTATATATTTTTCTTGGAAAATAATGCAATCTCAAGGTGCAATCTCAAACAAAGAAAATATTATCATTTTATCTGCTTGAGATTGAATATGCTACGGTTTGGCTAAGAAGAATACTAAAGGAACTTCACTTTGAGGGAAAAAAAAGCTACAGAGATTATGACTGATGATGTGAAACAATCTAGTATTACTTCTTAGCAGAGAGATATTCCTGGCAGAGGGATATCCATGACAACATCATACAGCCATTTGAGTGTTGCATGTTATCAACAAGGCAGCTAGAAAGAATCCTTTCTTCCTACTTAAACATGATCTAAAAAGGCATTTGATATGATCTGATGGGAGGTGTTGTTCAACATTATGGCACAAAATGTAGTTTCCAATGAAGCTCACTAATTGGATCCAACACGTCTGATATCAATGAATTATCATTCTAAAATTAATGGGCATATATCAAGCAGCTTCAAAGGGGGCCAAGGCATCAAACAGGGACACCCTTC
Source organism: Thalia dealbata (assembly GCA_030544415.1). NCBI lineage: Eukaryota > Viridiplantae > Streptophyta > Magnoliopsida > Zingiberales > Marantaceae > Thalia > Thalia dealbata. The sequence goes on along the minus strand of CM060457.1, from coordinate 27,401,958 downwards.
CCTGCTTAAATGCACAAGTTTATCTTTGAAGGTCAAATAGAACCTTTCAATCTAAAAACCTGTCTTAGGTCATCTCATAGTTGCAGATGAAGTTATTATAATATCAAACAGTAAAAACCTACGTTCATTCATAGATTGCAGAGATTCCTAAAAGTATATTGCTAATACACAAGACAATCAATCAATAAGGAACTATGATCCTCCCAGGAAGGGTATGGGGAGGAGGTCAAGAACTCTGTCTAGTGATAAAATGAACATCCAAGAGGTACACCTCCCAATCAAGTATTTGGGAGCCTACACCGTAATATTATACTGCACATATATATATCATGTTCATCGCTATTGGGGGCTGAAGAAATCTGGGCATCCTGGAGTCTTTAATAATGCAACACTTAAACCCAACTGTAGAATATTAACTTTTTTTTTTTAAAAAAAAGGTTTCCCTTTCACTTGAGTCATTATTTAGAGGCTTGATGGATGCCTGAGGTGGAAGGCGAGAAGATGCAGCGTAACTGCTGCTGTGCTGCCTTCTGAGTTTTCCGTCGTTGGAAGCTGAAGCTGTGGTCGGAGGACGAGTCACAGGCGGCGAACGAGGACCGGAAGGTAGGAAGAGGCGGCTGGTGATGAGCCAGCGTCAGCGCTGGAACGCATCTACAACCTCTAAATCAATACTATTAAGGACAAATCCGAGACCAAGTCGTCAACTGGTTAATACAATAAACTGGCAACTTTATGTTAGGTTGACGTGACTGAAGTCTTCCCTGACGAGGCTACCACTAATTGAGGAGTGTTTTGTTTAACTATCCATGCCCGACGACCACGGTGCCTGGTTGACGTCGCCCACTTCTTCCTCCTCTATTCTCCCCCTACCCCATCTCCTCTGCCGCTCTTCCCCCACCCCACACGGCACGCCCGGAATCCCCACCGGATCTCCTCTCTCTTACCACACTGTCATTCTACTTAATAAGATTTTGAGAGTGTTTTTTCGTACTAACTAAATTAAAATAATAATTAATCAAAACAACCTTGCTAAAATATTTTTAATGAAAATGACCAGTCAACCTGCCACATTGGAACGCTGACCACTTTTTTAATCAAAAAAATTAACAATACCGGTGGTCGACCAACGTTCGCTCGATCCAGCGCTCGACCGGTACTCGCCCTGCCGTCCTCCTCGCTCCGGCCTCCTCCTCCTCCCCTCCTACCGTCTCCTTCCCACCTCGACCGGCACTCGCCCCGCCGTCCTCCTCCTCCCCTCCTTCCGCTATTTCCCGTTATCCTTCCCACATCTACCGGCACCTGCCCCGCCGTCCTCGGCTCTCCTTCCCACCAACGCTCCGCTGCTTCTTCCTCCTCCTCTGTTCCAACCCTCCCCCCAGCCGCCGCTTCTTCTTCCCCTCACTCTCCTATGCTTTCCCCCCACCCCAACTCATCTCGTCTGCCGCTCTGCTTCCCACATCTCCCCACCCCATCCCCAGCCCCCCTCCCAAGAAACAGAGGAGGCGACCCATCTCCCCCCTGCTCCCCATCATCTCGAGGAGGCGGGACACCATCGCTCTCGTTTCGTCGTCGACGTCTCTCGATGGCAAAGGCGCTCTTGAAGCCTTCGTCGTCGATGCCGCTCGCAGGAGAGAAGAAGCTCGCGAACAGAGGCGCTCTGTTCGCCTTCGTCCGTTCTTCATCGTCGCCGCACGGTGGGAGGAAACAGAGAGGTCGAAATCGTAGCAGACTTTCCATCGACCGATCGAAATTGACGTTGGGAGACGATGCGGACGTCGTCGATTGTGACCTTCGTCGGATCGATTGTTGGGGGCAATCGCTGTAGCTGGGGGGCAATCGTTGTACTACATCTCCTCTGCCGCTCTTCCCCCACTCCACCTAGAAATATTAACGGCCGGGTCAGGCAGGGCACGCCTGGAATCCCCACCGGATCTGCTCTCTCCTTAGCACACTGTCATTCTACTTAATAAGATTTTGACGCCGTCATTTTTCTAAATTAATATTTTTAATAGGTTAGTACGACAAAATTCCTTTCCGAGGTTAGCAATGGTGAACATGCTGTGCTTCCCTGGTCTCCTTCCTCTTTGCTACCGCTCTTTGTTGCTTCTTTTCCCCTAGAAACCTTGCTTTCCTTCAGCTTCAACTTCACAGTTTCACTAAGCATAGGCTAGCAGCCCGAGTCTTGAGACTTAAATCGTATTTCAATATAGATGACATTTGTTGATGGCGTAGACACTGATTATCACTTAAGTGACATCTAGTGATATGCATGTTTGTAATTGTCAACTTTGTTATACTGCTTTTATGACATGAATTACACATATCAAAGGAAAAATGATGATTAACAAACAAAAGGCATCCTAGAGTACTCCTCCTAGTTTTTGATTTCCTTAATACGATTTCGAGCCGTAATTTCGCACTAAGTCACAATGCTGAGCACACCACGTTCAATGTGTGTGCAGGTCATTAGATAACTAACCGGGATATTTGATGAAGATAAGGGCTCTTGATGGATTTAGTTTTATTTATTGATGTTGTTATTATAGAATTGTAGTAGGTATATCGGGACTGTGTTAGTAGAGTTGCATAAGTAATTTATTTGTATATTCCGCTGTGTTGATTATGTGTATGGATAATATTTATTATCAAATACCTCGTATGGGTCCTTTGGGCGCATACGGCGGTTACCACGTGTCTGACAGGTGGGTCAGGGCGTGACATATAGATGAAGAATAGATGATGATCTCTTATGTATATTATTTCTCATTCTCCTTTCAATAAGAATAAGAGAAGTGATTTAAAAAGACATACGGTGCATATTCTCTAGTTAGAGCAATCATGTTTGGCTTTAGAACCTATAATGAGAATAAGAGACCCTATAATCTTATATGTAATGTAATTGATGAGTCCTATTTTTTATTTATCTACTTAATATATTTCATTGTATAAATAGATTTTACATATCTTAAAATTACATTATATTTTTGTGCCCAAATGTCGTTAGCTATTTGGACTATAGAACCTTAAATTTGTACAATAAGCCCAATACACTCAATAATATGTTTAGAAATAGAGTGAAGTCTTATACTTTAAAATAAATAATATGATATGTTCCTTTTATACCTTAAATTAGTATAATACTTATATTATTTCCATATTAGAACCACTGGGTGTAATATAACTTTGAAACCTCCTAAGGATCTAGCATGTTTGTAGCGGAGTTATGTAAAACCCATTTTGTGGATGTGAAGCACAACTCTTCCCAACATCAGTTGCTTTTGAGATGTAACGGTGATTCTCTCCGTGAACTTGAATTGCGGATTCTTGACCACACAACTGTTATTTAAGATACTCAGTAGATAATCTAACTATTAGTCCAGATTATTAATTGATATATTTCACACTAACCACTAACAATGTGTTATTTATTTATGGGCGGTGACCCCGTTAAGGAACAATGTTCACTAGCAGACAAGTAGTCACATTCATGCGGTTCTTGGGCGAGGCATATCACAGTAGGTTTTTGCTATGGAAGTTTAGGATATCTCTAAGTGAATAAAGAAAATAAAAGGGGACTCATCCTCTGTCATCGTCCTCTCCACCAACATAAGTGTAACAAGCACAGATAGGGACATAGATGAATTTGACACTGATGGGCTTATTAGAGATTCATTATTTTCCTAAGCATAGCTGCTAGTTCATTATTATAAAAATTGGGAAAATATTTAATTTATGAGGGTTTGAGGATTGCTGTAAAATGTACATTGTTGTAAAATCATAGATGGAAAAATTTTATTTTTATAGAATTATTGTAAAATATACATTGTTTATGTTTCCGCCGTATTTAATAAAAAAAATATTATTGTGCTTTGTGATATATCTAGCCTTGTATAAGTTGTGGTGGAGAAGTGCAGCTTATACGACGGTTGTCACGTGCCAAAATGTGGGTTTGGAGCGTGCCATCCGCCGTCGTTGAAGTCCACCAAACCCGCGCCCTCTATTTCTTCGAGGGTTTAATACCCTGGTCGATGAGTCACCGACTCGTCGACGGACTAGGCCGACTTGTCGACTGACTTGGCCGACTTGGCCATTCTGACCCATTCAACTCGTTGCACGTTGCACGTGCACCGACGTTTTTTTACCCCTAACCTTTATCTTTTATTTATTATTATCCTTATTTATATATTATATTTTTTTCTCTAACAGATAATAATAAAAATTCTATATCTTATTTCTCTATTTTATTTTATTTATTTCTATTTTATTTTGTTATTATTTTTTTCTATTTTATCATTTTAATAAAATAATATTTATATTTTTTTCTTCCTAAAACTATTTTATTTATTTTTAATACATATATTTCTAAAATTATAAATTTTCTTATTTCCTAAAATAATGTTTTATCTATTATCTTAAAATAACAAATAATAAAATTATTTTTTATTATTATCTTATTTATCTATTTATTTTATTTTCTATTATTTTATTATTTTAACATTATAATAATATATTATTTTAATTTTTTAAAAAAATTCTATAAAGAAAACATGGTTTACAGTTAAAACATAACAAAAAGCCCACGGAGGCTGCTTCCTCTCAGCCCCCTCCCCCACATTTTACCTTTACATGCTACTATTGCTCCCGACAATTTGACACAATTTACGATCTAAATGAGCACAGTAAGGTTCATAAAAAGGAGCGCATCGCCCACGTACCTACAGAGGCCACCACCACCTCTCTTCCCCCTCCATTTCCATTGCCCGTCCATTGCAAATTTTGTTCACGACAGTTTGATACAGTCCAAGTCCTATATAGTCATCAGAATCAGACCATACAGCTGCAGCCATGACTCCTAGACACTTTAGCTTGTCCCAAACTGTTGCCGCTACCCATCCCACCCAAGTGGGCACCAGCATCAATAACTCCAACGATATGGAATTCAATTTGCACTTATATACATGAGGTCTTGAGTTTAAGTCTTATTAAGTTCTAAAAAAAAATTATTTTGATGATACCCTTATGTTACATGCTTGTAACGACAATACAGCGACAATCTCCCACTGCTACTCCACCTCCTCTTTTTTGCATAAAGTTCTTTGCCTTAGTAAGTTCTTTAACAATCTAAAATCCAATTTAACCTCATTTGTGTAGACCTGCCACATTAATGAGATTAGTTTAGGAGGACTTGATTATCACTGCAGAACTCTAAAGATCATCGATGTTAATCGATTACTATCTTCAAGTATCAAGCAACATTCTTCAGACTCATTCATGCTTTAGCAAGCTACTCTTATTAGTCCAATACAAAACTGATGCATGGTTAGGCAATGCTTGCCATCAGCTACCCGAGCTATCTTTGTTGGTGTCAAGGGTTGTGGTCTAAACACTACTTTGAAGGAGCACTTTATCATTATGCAAAAACGATGTAGGTTATAGTAGAATTAAGTAGTGTCAAAGAGCTCGATCCAATTATTTGGCTCATAACCACAGAGTGCTAAAGATATTTCTTAGTAATGTATTGATCTGCTCAGTCTGGCTACCTATTTATGGATGATTCATCATGAAAAACTTCAAGTTGGACCCCAAATAACTTGAAAAGAGAAGTCCAAAAGTAACTCATGAATTTGGGATCATGGTCGAAGATAATAATCTATAATAGAACCGAAGTATTTTACCACATGGCGATGGAACAATTGAACCATGCCTTGAGTTGTAACATGTTCTATGATTGGGAGTGAAAACATCACATTTGCTGAATCTATTGACTACAACCAAGATTGTTGATAAATCATCAATCACTGGAAAACCTTTGATGAAGTCCACAAACATAGACATCCATAATGGACTTGATATCCAGCTTACGGTGCATTACAACATCCAACCATGAGCTCGTGTTGTAGTTAATACAAATTGGGTACTAGCATATGCTCACCTTTTGTTTGCAATAAGTCCTATGCATCAATCTAGTAGTATCTCATCCTATCTTTAAAAACATTACATACAATTTCCTATACAATAGATCAGTCTTAACCTGAATTCATATCATCGTACACTAGGGGTTATTATTCGTTGGCAAAGAATATTAGCTGCATAATTTTTTTAACCATGTTTATCTTTTTATTAGTAATAACAATATTTACTATTATTATTATACTGCATATCTATAATTATATATATATATTATGTTCATCGCCGTTGGGGGGCTGAAGAGATCTGGGCATCTTGGAGTCTTTAATAATGCAACACTTAAACCTAACTGTAGCAATATTAACTTCTTTTTTTAAAAAAAAATTGTTTCCCTTTCACTTGAGTCATTATTTAGAGGCATTGTTTCCCTTTCACTTGAGTCATTATTTAGAGGCTTGATGGATGCCTGAGGTGGAAGGCGAGAAGATGCAGCATGACTGCTGCTGTGCTGACTTCTGAGTTTTCCGTCGTTGGAAGCTCAGGATGTGGTCGGAGGACAAGTCACAGGCGGCGCCTCTAAATCAATACTTTTAAGGATAACTCCGAGACCGAGTCGTCATATCTAACAAAAAAGTACATCAACTGGGAGGAGGCGAAAGATGTGAGAAAGTGAAGGCTAATTTAATACAATAAACTGGCAACTCTATGTTAGGTTGACGTGACTGAAGTCTTCACTGAGACTAAAAGAGGCTACAACTAATTTAGTTGTCCCGTAACATCAATGGCCACCAACAGCGTCGGACGAGAAACATCACCACCTTCGCCGCCCATATCTCCTTCATAATTAGCAGCTCTTCCGTAAGCGGAGGCGACGGGCTCGCTTTCTCCATCCGAGCAATCCATCCCCAACCACTCCACCGAAGGAAACCTTGGCCTTTTTAATAATTCCGCTAACCAAGTCGTTGCCATACACTTCTTTAATTAAAATAATAGAACGGATTATGAGCTTTTAGATTCAAAACTCATTAAGTTCTTAAAAAAAATAGTGGAGTCGTAGCGGTGCTGTTCGACACCTACTCGAACGCTTTTGATCTCCCCAACAATCACATAGGCATCGATGTCTACTCCACTAAGTCGATCGCCTCTTAATTTTAGCATGAGTAATGGCAGCAGCATTGCACATGCTACGGTGAAGTACGATGGTGGTGCTATGAACTTATCCGTTCTCCTCTCTTACTCATCGGAGAATTCCTCCGTCCATGGTCGAAGCTGGAAAGTTTGGAAGGTGGTAGATTTGAGAAAGTACCTGCCGAAAGAGGTAGCAGTCCGCTTCTCCGGTAGCACCGGTCTCAGCACGGAGGCGAACACTATCTTGTCCTGGGATTTCAACTCAACCGAGCTGCCAATCGCCACTGTCTGTAAATACAATAAGAGAACGAGGCTGCTCCTGGAGACCGATAACATTCAGCTTCTACTCAAACTCCTAGCCTCATTTTGCATGTAGTTCTTTGCGCCACATTTTACAAGGTAAGCTTAAGGAGGACTACATCTGTGTTAATCGACTGCTTTCTTCAAGCGTGAGCAGCCTTCTCCAAACTCACTCATGCCTTGACAACCAATATTGCAGATCAAGTGCAAACATGTGTGTGGTTAGGCAATGCTCAGCTGCCCCGGCCGTATCCACTGTTGTTACATACGAGTTCCTGGTATGAGGAATCGGTCTCGACCTCAGTATGAATTCATGCTAGGATGTCACCACACACTCCGGTCATCATTGCACATGCTTGATGGCTAAGCATACTTTATATTTCCACACAAAGTCAAAATTGGAGCCTAAAATTTGCAGTGTTGGGGGGCTGAAGAAATCTGGGCATCTCGGAGTCTTTAAGAATGCAACGTAAGCTAATTCTTTTGCTCTAGGATTTGTGTTTGAGTATTTTAAATTAATTACTATCTTATATAAGTACTGTTTATCATTAATCTTTGGGACACCTAAACCCTACTACTGGCAATATTAACTTTTTTTTTAAAATTTTGTTTCCTTTCACTCGAGACATTTAGAGGCTTGATGGATGCGTAAGAGATGGAGGGTCAGAGGATGCAGCGTGACTGCTGCTTTGCTGCCTTCTGAGTTTTCGGATGATGATGGTGGTGTTGGAAGCTCAAGCTGTGGGCGGAGGACGAGTCACAGGGGGCGAACGAGGACCGGAAGGTAGGAAGAGACGGCTGGTGATGGGCCAGCGTGAGTGCTGGAACTCATCTACAACATCCAAAATAAATTCTTTAAGCATAACTCCGAGACTGAGTCGTCAAATCGAACAAAAAAATACATCAACGGGGAGGAGGCGAAAGATGTCTGAAAGTGAAGACTTCGAGACGACGAGTAGCTGCTGCTAATTTAATAAGATAAAGTGGCCTCTTTTTGTTAGGTTGAATTGACTGAACTCTTCCCAGGAGTCTAAAGAGGCAACTAATTGACACAGGAACTCTAGCTTAATCTGCATTCCTTTTCGAGGTTAGCAATGGTGAACATGTTTTGCTTCCCCTGGTCTTCTTCCTCTTTGTTTGTATCTTTGATACTACTCTCTGTTACTTCATTTCCTCAAGCAACGTCGCTCAACTTCACCTTCAACTTCACCGGTTCCGACGGCGTCCGAAATGCTCAAGACCTCAACTTCTCAGGCGACGCCGCCCGCACAACCGACGGCATCAAGCTGGCCAGCAACATCAATGGCCAGGGTGCCGTCAACAGCGTCGGGCGAGTTATGTATCCCGACCGTTTCCGACTCTGGGACTCCACCTCAGGTAACATCACCACCTTCATCACCCATTTCTCCTTCATCATTAGCAACACCACTGTCATTGCTGGCGACGGGCTCGTTTTTTTCCTCGCCCCTCCATCGGAGCAATCCATCCCCAACAACTCCGCCGGAGGAATCCTTGGCGTTTTCAATTACTCCGCTAACCAAGTCGTGGCGGTGGAATTCGATACCTACAAGAATAGCTATGATCCCTCCAGCAATCACATAGGGATCGATGTCAATTCCATCTTTTCAATCGCCACTGCCACTTTGGTTAATTTTAGCATCAGTAACGGCAGCAACACTGCACACGCTACAGTGAAGTACGACGGTGGTGCTATGAACTTTTCCGTTCTCCTCTCTTACTCATCCAAGGATCCCTCGGTCAATGGTCGAAGCTGGAACGTTTCCAGTGTGGTAGATTTGAGGAAGTACCTGCCGGAAGAGGTAGCCGTCGGCTTCTCGGCCAGCACCGGCCGCGACACGGAGACGCACACCATCTTATCTTGGGATTTCAACTCAACCACGCCGCCGAACACTAACACCGTCAAAAGACACCAGAATAAGACGTGGCTGCTACTAGTAATTGGCCTTGGGATCATCCTCTGCGTGCTGGGCTTTTTGTGGTTCGTGCTGTGGCAGCGGCGGCGGAAGAAGCAAGGAGGACGCAGCACGGCCGTTGCCACGGCCGCCAGGCTTCAAACTGTTAGGAAATAAGCTTGTATTAGGAACAAGCACCTGCTATTTACTCTTATGCTTATTTTGTCTTAGGTTCCTTTTTACGTTTTGTAGTTTCCATGTAAGGAGAAGGTGGGAGAGCATTTCCTATTCCTTCCCATTACTTTCCATTATTTTGCATTGTAGTTTACATGTAATGATCTTTTTCCTTTAAATATAGAACAGGGAACATGAGAGAGGATGGTCTTCTGCTCTCTCAAACCTTTTGTTATCTCTGCTGTAAACAAAACAGAGTTTTATCTCCTTTCTTCTTCCAACAATTGGCATCAGTGCTTGCGTTGAGGCGATCTGATGCAGAAGAATCCGATGCTTTCCCCGATGAGTGGAAAGAAGTCCGCCCCGATGCTTTCCCCGATGAGTGGAAAGAAGTCCGCCAGCAGCACTCCGATGAGTGGGAAGTCTCCCATCAGCAGTATGGCTGATGGAGGAGGTCTCAGGTTCTCCTCAGGAGGAGGAGAAGGGAGCCTCGGTGGCTGTCCGTTGCTGAACAAAGGAGGTAACTTCGGCGTGTGGTCAATTCGACTTCGGTCTTTCCTTGACGCACAGGGGGTGTGGGAGGCGATCGAACTAGGAGTAGCAGGAGATGCACCTGCTGATATAAGAAAAGACAAGTTGGCGCTATCCTTCATCCATCAGTCTTTAGGAGATGAGCTCCTAACTCTTGTTGCTGACAAGAGAACGGCGAAGGAGACGTAGGAAGCGTTGAAGAGCCTTCATATGGGCAACGAAAAATTCCTTTATGCGAAGATGAATAAACTTCGCGGGGATTTTGAGCGGCTGCAGATGTCAAATTCAGAAACGGTTGGTGAGTACTACGATCGACTCTCCTCCGTTATTTCTGAAATGAGAAACGTTGGTGCAAAGGTAAAGGAGCAGCGGATCGTTGAGAAATTGCTTCGTTCGGTGCCGTCCAAGTTCGATCCCATAGCTTGCAACTTGGAGCAATTCGGCGACATTCAAACCATGACGGTGGAGTACGTAGTAGGAGCTCTAAAGACATATGAAGTGCGTCTCCAAGCTTCCATGCGGACAACCGAAGCCCACGAACAGGTTCTGCTATCCCGGGCTGAATGGGAAGCCAGGGCTCACAGAAGTTCTGCGTCTCAAGGGCATGGACGTGGTCACGATAGATGGAGAAACCATGGTCGTGGCAGAGGACGTTCGTATAGCCGCAACGATGGAGATTGGGACGATTCATCTCCAAAACGTGAGAAGATAAGGAAAGATAAATCTCATATTAAATGTTTTAAGTATCATCGCTATGGACATTATGCCTCAGAATGCGAGAAGGAGGAGGCGGTGTACCTGGCTGAAACCAGTGAAAAGGAAGAGCATCATCAAGTTCATCAAGTTCTGCTTGTTGAAGAAACAGAAATTGAAGAAGAAAAAGATAATTTTTTTAAAGAGTTTGTTTTGCAGGAACCCCCTCCGATGGAGATGATGGAGTCACTGAAGCAGAAGATGGATTCTGTGGAGGCCGACGCCTCCTGCAAGACTTGCAATTTCTTCACCGAAACTAGAGATATCGTGAAGGAGAAAATATATCAGACGAAGGTGGCACAAGCGGAGGCAAAAACAGAGTTCGCAGCCTCCCAATTCGAGGCGATGCAGAGGATGGAGAATCTGCAGATCCGTGATGGGAGTGCCTTCAACATCAGCATCGAGTTCTGTTCCTTGACGGCTGTAGCGGAGATGGCAGCGAGGAAGGCTGCTGCTGTGCTGAGCACCGCTCGCAGCGAGCGGGAGACCGAGCGCCTGCCCGAGGAGAGCCAGCAACAGGGCAACAGCGATGATGGTTGGGAGCGATCCTCTGCTTTGCTTCATGGCGTGAGTGCTGAAATCATTGGAAAAAGCGGCATGATATCCATGGCTGCTCCATGGAAGTTCGTGCTAGAGACGGAGAGATCCACCATGGATGCCACCAAAAATAAGGAAGTTTCAATTTCTACTTCTCTGCATGGTCTCGAGGCAGCGATCAAGTCGACGATGGCGAGCAACAAGTCCGATTGTGAAGAGGAGGTCGTGGCCAGCGTCGACAATGAGGATACCGTTACCCAGATTGCTCCCATTGTCACCCTCTCAGAGGTCGCCATCACCACTGGCGAGGAGGAAGAGGATGTCCTCCTCGATCTAAAGTTGAAGCTTTATCGGTTTCATAAAGATGGGAACCCGTGGAAGGAGCAGGGTATCGGGAGCGTGAAGCTTCTGAAGCACCGGGAGACTGGAAAGGTGCCGTTGGCGATGCACCAGGCCAAGACCTTTAAGATCTGTGCAAACCATCTCATTGATCCATCGATGAAGGTCCAGGAGCATGCAGGGAATGATAAGTCGTGCATGTGTCATGCGTCAGATTTTGCAGATGAGGAATTGAAAGAGGAGATGTTCTGCATTCGGTTTGGCTCTGTAGAAAATTGCAAGAAATTTATGGAGACCATCGAAAGCATTGCTGAATCTTCAGAAAAGGAGGAAGAGGATGAGAACAATGTGAAAGCCTTCACCCCCATCGTTTTGAGAAAAATCAACAAGCAAACAGTCAACACTTTGATGAAGAGATCAGGAAGCGAGCTGTCCCGGCCCAAGATGTCGCTCGAGAACAGGCCCATGCCTAAAGTCGATGCAGCAACGGCTCAGGAAGAGATCAGCAAGCTCGAGAAGGCAGTGCTCATCCTAGAATCCGAGAAACAGTACATCAGAAGCTTATACGAGACCGACATCGTCAAGTACTGGGAGATCGAGAGGCAGATCATGGAGATGAAAGATGATATCAGCACTTGGCAAGATGAGTTTCGTCTAACAACCCATGAATTAGAGAAAAGCAAAATTGATGTTGTAAGAGGAGCAGAACTCCAAGTGAAGGCTGCTGCAGAAGAAGAAGAACTCCGGATGATGAATCAACTCAAGCATTTGGAGTCTGAGGTGAATGCTGCTTATATTGTCACCGAGAAGGCTAAGGCTAAGAATTCGCAGTTGAAGGAGATGCTGCTGAACAAGGAGAATGAGCTTCAAAGCATTAATCAGGAGGAGGATGCTGACATCAGAAGTCAAAAATATTCAGCCATTGAAAAGGTTAAAGAACTCCCTTCCTTGCTCACCAAAGGCACAATTAGTAAATCTTGTCAGGCACAATCCGGCGAGAAAGTGAGTAAGTTCGAGGTTGAAAAGGATGAATCCTACAATTACTATACTTGCTCAAAGTTAGCCTATTGCAAGAGCAAGAGATGTAAGTTTCGAGCTCATAGTTCCATCTGCAGTGGTGACTGTGGGTACAATCTTTCCAAATGCAAAGAAAAGAGCTAACAAGCTTAGGAGGGAGAATATTAGGAAATAAGCTTGTATTAGGAACAAGCACCTACTATTTACTCTTATGCTTATTTTGTCTTAGGTTCCTTTTTATGTTTTGTAGTTTCCATGTAAGGAGAAGGTGGGAGAGCATTTCCTATTCCTTCCCATTACTTTCCATTATTTTGCATTGTAGTTTACATGTAATGATCTTTTTCCTTTAAATATAGAACAGGGAACATGAGAGACGGTGGTCTTCTGCTCTCTCAAACCTTTTGTTATCTCTGCTGTAAACAAAACAGAGTTTTATCTCCTTTCTTCTTCCAACACAAACGGTGTTCGACCAGGGAATGGGGCCGAGAAGATTTGCCTACCAAGATTTAGCTGACGCCACAGACAATTTCGCAGAGGAAGGGGAAGCTCGGGGTAGGAGGATTTGGGGCCGTCTACAAGGGAGTTCTCCCCGGCCCGAACGGTGATCTCCATGTGGCCATCAAGAAGATCTCTAAAGAATCCATGCAGGGTGAGAAAGAGTACTTGGCGGAAGTCACTCTCTTCAGCAAGTTGCGCCACCGCAACCTGGTGCAGCTCATCGGCTACTGCCACGAGGCTGATGGTTTTCTTCTTGTTTATGAATACATGCCCAACAGAAGCTTTGACAAGCACCTCTACGACGCCCACAGATTGCTCAGGTGGGCGGAGCGGCATAAGATCGCGCTCGGTCTGGCCTCAGCCTTGCTAGGACAAGCACCTCTACCTCCATGAGGAGTGGGAGCAGTGCGTGGTGCACTAGGACATCAAACCGAGCAACGTGATGCTGGATCCCGATTTCAACGCAAAGCTCGGTGATTTCAACGTGATGACTGTCCGGGCCGGGACGAGGGGATACATCGCACCGGAGTACAAGAAGATGGGGAAGGCCCGTAAGGAATCCGACGTGTTCAGCTTCGGAGTGGTGCTGCTCGAGATGGCATGCGGCCGCAAACCCATCAACTACGCGGAGGAGCCCGAGAAGATAAATCTGGTGCAGTGGGCATGGGGGTTGTACGAGAAAGAGGCTTGTCTGGAAGCTGCAGACCGAAGGCTTCCCTGCGATGAACTCGGCGAGCGGCTCATGGAGAGGTTGATGGTGGTGGGATTGTGGTGCGCACACCAGGATTACAGGCTGCGTCCGTCGATAAGGCGGGCCATCGGCGTTCTCAGCTTCGAAGCTCCGTTGCCAGATCTGCCGCCGCTCAACATGCAGGTGCAGGAATTCAATGATGCATCAGCAGCATCTTCTTCGTCTGGACCGCGATCCTTGAACACAATATCTTCTTCTTCCTTTTTTATCGGACGTTAAAGATCTAAGTTGATGATTACTTTTTCTCTTTACTCTGTAAGACGGTCTAATTGACATGCTAATACGATATGTACTCATGAAATTTTTGCAAGTGTTAAATATATCTTCATATAAGTTCTTCATATATTTTAGTATCAACAATATCTTCCACCCCCTGGTTAGAGCAATTAAGTACTCACCAAGTTTCAAAAAAAAAACAATTTATTTCACTGAACAAGCATCTCGGTTACACACATTGCTCCACCTGGCTTCGCAACATGCAGGTGCAGGAACTCAGCCTTATTCTTGCATTGTTCAAAGAATGGACTGTGCAATGCATCCCTTTCAAGGTAGTATAGACTTTTGTAGTTGGTTGCAAGTTGTTTTCTCTCATCTCTTCAAGCAACCCAGTAGCAGAATCCTCTCGGTCTAGCTTACAGAATGCCCTGATCAGTGCATTGTAGGTCATCGTGTCAGGAAAACAGTTAACCTCATTGCGCATCTCATTGTAAAGATCATGCACTTTCTCGTGGTGCCCTTGCATCAGCATGATGATCATGCTGTGATAGGCATGAGAATTAGGCTGAACTTGCGAGACTTTATCTGATAAAGGATTGAGCATGCCTTGTTCACCATCTTTGCTCTCTCCCAAGGGACGGATGATCTCTGAGAGCTCCACAGGTGTGATTATTCGAAGGCTTGTAGCATTGCTTGGATGGTCCTCCACATCTCTCCAAACAATCCCTCCTTTGTCCAAGCAGCGAATCAAGGGCATGTAGGTCGTTGCATCATGCTCAAAATTCTTCCTCTTGCTCACCCATCTAAAGAACCTCATCATCAACCAAGGGAAGGCTCTCTGATGGAGCAAGTGCATCATTTCTAGCTTTCCTAAAAATTATTCTCATAACACCACCATCCCCTGTTAAATCTATTGTATCACCCATGGTTGCCTGTGCACTATTGCACTTTGCCCGGTCCTCCTGCAAAATGGCAGTAAGCTGTAGCAATTGCCCCTGTATTGCGGTCGCCGGCTGTGTCTTTGCCACACTTGGGCCGACGAGCAACTGCAGTGGTGGTGGGCATGAAGAGCAGAAAAATCCCTTCGAAGAACACAACAGAAACAGCGAAATCAGAGAATGAGGAGAATAACCGAGATTTTGATAGCATGAAAATATATTGATGTACTGATGATGGTCAGGTCTGATTGTTATTAATGTAGTGTATCATTTTATTCTAGAACACATTACAAATAAGAAAATCGAGCTAAAGCATATTAATATTTTTTCCCATGTTTAAAAATGGTATTAAGACAATCATAATGAACCTTACGCCTAAAGCTTACAGAAGCATTCTTAGAATTTCAAAGGTGAATTGCCAAAAACTAGATTGATTTTTATCCCTAAATCTAGCATACCATCCTCCATTAAAACATCGTAGATTGATTGTTCTGACCAAACTCAGCTACAAAATTCTCATCAAGTGCTTAGTAAATAGAATGCAGTACCTCCTACATGGGCTAATAAATAGATCAGGCACAGTCACCGTTTATTCCTGGAAGAGACTTATCCAGGACAACATCCTACTGCCATTTGAAGTGGTGCATGCTATCAGCAAGACAGCTAGAAAGTTACCCTTTCTTCCTACTCAAACTTGATCATGAAAACGCCTTTGATAAGATCTGATGGGAGGTGTTCTCCAATGTTATGATCCAAAATATAGTTCCAAAAGAAACTCACTGGTTGGATTGCAGCACGTCGGAAATCAACGAATTATCATTCTAAAAGTAATGGACATATCTCAAGCAGCTTCAAAGGGCATCAATGCATCAAACAAGGAGACCAATCTCCCCATACCTCTTCATCATTTTACAACAAACCTTCTCTGCTTTACTGCACCAGTTTATCTTTGAAGGTCAAATAGAACCTTTCGATCTAAAAGCCTTTGTCTTAGGTCATCTCATGGTTGCAGACGATGTTATTATAATATCATGCGGTAAACCTACGTTCATTCATGGATTGCAGAGATTCCTAAAAGTATATTGCGAATACACATGACAATCAATCAATAAGGAGCTACGATCCTCTCAGGAAGGGTATGAGAAGGAGGTCAAGAACTCTGTTTAGTGATAACATGAACATCCAAGAGGTACACCTCGTATTTGGTAGCCTACACTGTTGCTGGCAAAATTCCTATTCAATTGAAAAAATGAGGTCGTGGAGAAGCTCTTGCTAGATTTCAAGACTGGGCTTATGTCAAAATCTCTACGATGGCCAACAGGAGCCTTGACAAGCACCTCTACGATGGCCACAGATTGCTCGGGTGGGCGGAGCGGTACAAGATCGCCCTCGGGCTGGCCTCGGCCGTTCTCTACCTCCACGAGGAGTGGGAGCAGTGCGTGGTTCACCGGGACATCACACCGAGCAATGTGATGCTGGATCCCGATTTCAACGCGAAGCTCGGCGACTTCGGGCTGGCGAGGCTGTGTAGGAGAACAATTCAGGAAGAACACCAGATCACAGAAAGTTCACCATCGGAACTTGAGTCAGGATTGTGGAGAAAAAAAAACAGAGCAATTGTTTCTGTATTCTCATTTCAGAAATAAAGGAACTTGTACAAAACATAACTGTCCACTAACAGCATAACTCAAATACACGTGTAAATAAAATCCAAAATGTAAATAGCAATAAAGTTCTAAGTGCTTTAACAATCTAAACAAGCTTATGTCTTCATTCTCCCTCCTAAGCTTGTTCCTTGTTCTTGAGCCGTTGCAGTCCTAACAAAGTTCTGAACTCAACAAACTTTTGTCTTCCTAATGCCTTTGTAAAAATGTCAGCCCTTTGCTCACAAGTACTGACATAAACAATCTCCACTTGTCCCTTCTCAACACATTCACGAACAAAGTGATAACGTGTATCTATGTGTTTAGACCGACTATGATACACCGGATTTTTACTTAATGCAATGGCCGACATATTATCCACAAGCAATGGAACCTTTTGCACTGGTTCTCCAAGCAAATCTGATAAGAACCGAGCCAGCCATATTCCTTGACAAGCAGCACTTGTCAATGCAACATACTCTGCTTCACAAGAACTTAGAGCCACAATTTTCTGTTTTGATGATCCCCAGCTGATAGGACTATTCCCAAGCAAGAAAATCATTCCACTTGTGCTTTTCCTATCCTCATTGCAGCCGGCATGATCACTATCACTGTAGCCCTTTAAAATACATTGTGTTTGATCTCCCTTTTGATAAACGAGACCATAATCTATTGTTCCCTTCAAGTACCTAAGTACTCTCTTTGCTACATTTAGATGCTCAACATTCGGTGTCTCCATAAACCTGCTAAGAACTCCAACAGTATACATTAGATCAGGTCTAGTATGAGTTAGATACCTCAAACTACCTATCAACTTTCTATATTCAGTTTTGTCCACAGCTGATACACTTTCATCTTGCTGAAATTGAAGCCTCTCCTCCATAGGAGTATGCGCAGGATTTGCATGCACCATGCCAAAATCTTTCAAAATTTTTTGTGCATACAAATGCTGTCCAAAAGTTATCTTGCCGACTGATTGCTGAATCTCCACACCAAGGTAAAAGTGCAATAGACCCAAATCTATCATTTCAAACTCTTGTTTCATCTAATCTTTAAAGGTTTGAATCTGATGCAAATTGGCACCAGTAATCAACAAATCGTCCACATAGACACCGACAATAAGGTGCTGACCACTTACTGCTTTAGCATAGACAGCAGGCTCCTGTGAATTTTTCTTGAAACCAAGTGCCAACAAAGACCGGTCAAGTTTCTAATTCCAAGCTCTTGGAGCTTGCTTAAGTCCATACAATGCCTTTTTCAGTCTTAGGACTTTTCCTTCCTCTCCTCTTACCACAAATCCTTCAGGTTGATGAACATAGACTTCTTCTTCAAGAACACCATTGAGAAAAGTTGACATCACATCTATCTGATGTACTTGCCAACTTCTTTGAGCAGCAACAGCAATGATTAACCGAATAGACTCAAGTCTTGCTACCGGTGCAAAAACTTCTTCATAGAATACCCCTTCTTGTTGCACATAGCCCTTTGCAACAAGCCTAGCTTTATGCTTAACAACTTCTCCTTGAGCATTCTTTTTCAGTTTGAACACCCATTTCAGACTAATTATATTATGATCTGATGGTAGATCAGATAGTGTCCAAGTGTCATTCTTAACTATCTGCTT
Source organism: Thalia dealbata (assembly GCA_030544415.1). Classification (NCBI taxonomy): domain Eukaryota; kingdom Viridiplantae; phylum Streptophyta; class Magnoliopsida; order Zingiberales; family Marantaceae; genus Thalia; species Thalia dealbata. The sequence goes on along the minus strand of CM060457.1, from coordinate 27,383,689 downwards.
ATACTCCTCTTCCATGGCTTTTCTCCATGCTTCAACCTGCACTGCTTCTTTGAAGCTTGATGGTTCACTTTATAGAACCTGTGAAAGAAGTATCTGATCTGTAGGTTCAATCATTCGAACAGTAGGAACACTCACCTGATCAGTAGCTCTATAAATGCTACTTAGTGCACGAGTTTTTCTTGGCACTTCAAAAGAATCATCTATATTACTTCCTCCACAGGTAATTTGACGAGGAGATCCCAAAAAGTGGTATAGGATCATATCTAGATGCACTAGCAAAAGACTGATCATATGTACCAAACTGCACATCACCTTGTGATACTGAATTTTACTATCTTGGTTGTTGAAAAGAAGATGTATCAGCCCTGTTGATACTGTTTTTAGCAGAAGAGATAACCTGTACAGCTGAACCACTAAAAGTTTCATTTGTTATAGCATTAACAGTACCAAAAGTATCAAAATTAAATGAAAGCTGCTGAGATTGATTAAAATCAGAATCATGTTCAGTTATCTGATACTGTTCACCGTGCCAATCTGGATTTACAGCTTCTTCAAAGATGCAATCCCTGCTAACAATTATAGATTTAGTTTCTGGATCAAAGAACCGATAGGCCTTAGATCCACATTCATAGCCAACAAATGCTACTTTCTTGCTCCTATCAGCAAGCTTGTTTAAGTATTTACCAAGTATCTTCACATGTGCTTGGCAACCGAACACTCTAAAATGTGCAATGTTTGGTTTTCGCCCAGTCCACAATTCATATGGAGTTACATTGTTCAAACTCCTAGAGAAGGACCTATTCAAAATATAGACAGCTGCATTCACAACTTCACCTCAGAAAACCAATGGCACTTTCCTTGTCTTCAAGAGAGATCTGGTCATGGACATTACAGTCCTATTCCTCTCCACAACTCCATTTTATTGGGGAGAATAGGGAGCTGTTAAGAATCTTTTAATACCCTGCTGATAACAGAACAAACTAAAGTCTTTTGAATTAAACTCTCCTTCTCTATCTGATCTAAAAGCTTTAATTTGTCTACCACATTCAGATTCAGCTAGTGATTTGAATTTCTTAAATGCTTCAAGTGTTTTAGACTTATGTTTCAGCATATAAACCCACATGTATCTTGAAAAATCATCAATTATTAAAAGAAAATAGTTGCTCCCTCCTAATGATGAAGGAACAATAGGTCCACACAAGTCCCCATGTATTAATTCTAGTATTTTTGTGGCTCTAAACACTGATGAATCAGGAAAAGATGATCTGTTCAGTTTTGTTGTGACACATTCTTGGCAAGTTTCTTTAGCCAAAGAAATTTTAGGAAACCCTTTAACTAAGCACTTATCAGACATAGATTTTAAAGACTGATAATTCAGATGCCCATACCTTTGATGCCATACTCTACTGTTAATCTCATCAGACATCAACAAGCAATGGTCAGAAATATCAAATTTCATCAAATACATTCGGTTTGCTGCTCTTTTTACCGAAATCAGTTGCTTGCCTAGTTTATCAACAACACACAACAAACCATTTCTGATAACAATTGTATAACCCAGCTCGTCTAGTTGTCCTATGCTCAAAATATTTGATTTCAAGGAAGGTATATACAGAACATTTGTAACAGGAGTTGTGTTACCTGCTTCTCCTGAAAAATATATTGAGCCTTTTCCTGCAATTTCAGCAAACGTGCCATCCCCAAATTTCACATTTCCATCTACTATCTCATCCATAGTATGGAAAAACTCTTTGTTCCCTGTCATATGACTTGTGGCACCAGTATCCAAATACCAAAAATCAAACAAATTAGATTTTGCTGCCATACCTTATAAGAGTACTTTTGACTTTTTCTTATCCTCTTCTACTGTCATCAGAACCAAGTGTTGTTGGACACTATCTTGCTGTTGTTTCTTTGTATTCTGCTCAGCTAAGAAGATAGTCTCGTCCTTTGTACATTCAGATGCATAATGACCAAGATTTTTACAATTATAACATCTGACTTTAGACTTATCTCTTTTTGGTTTCTCCTGAAATAATGTGGTGCTACTACCAGCTCCACTTGCAGTATTCCTTCCAAAGTAGCCTTTGCCATGGCCACGAGTCCTGCCTCCTCTGAAATTGTTATGAAAACCACGTCAGCGTCCACGCAAGTTTCCAACACTCATTCGGGTTTTTGGATCCCAATCAGCTCGAGCAAAGAGTACCTGGTTTTCAGAGGTTTGCAACTTTGATGTTAGTCTAACTTCAAAAGTTTTGAGAGCACTTACGACATAGTCTACTGTCATAGTCGAAGTATCCTGAAATTGCTCCAAATTGTAAGCAACGGGATCAAAATTCGATGGAACTGATCGAAGAATTTTCTCCACCACTCTTTCTTCTTCTACGTCTTGACCGATGTTCCTCATCATGGTCACAATGGAAGAGAGACGATTCACGAATTCATCTACTGTTTCAGCATCAGACATAGTAATTCTTTCGAACTCACCACGAAGTTGATTCATCCGTGCCTTCTGAAATTTTTCATTTCCCCCATGGAAACTCTTAAGCGCATCCCAAGCCTCTTTTGTCGTTCTTTTGTTAGCAATCAGCATCAACAATTCATCACTTAGCGCTTGATGAATAAAAGACAACGCTACCTTATCCTTACGTTTGTCGACTGGTTGATCTTCCTCTCCATCTAGTTCAATAGCTTTCCATACTCCTTGCGCATCTAAGAAGGATCGAACTCTAATCGCCCACATGGCAAAGTTCGCTCCTTTTTGTAACATAGGACAGAATCCAAGACTGCCTCCTCCATTGCTTGGCAAGGCCTTGGTTCCAGCGGTTCCCACCACGCTCATCACAGGTTGCTTTCCTCTTGCCGGGGTTGTCATCGCAGCTTTCAAATAGGACATGGACACCTTCGTTACGGCAAATACAGATGAGCGGAATCAATGTCACTTTCCTCTTGGCTCTGATACCAAATGTAGGAAAATAATTCAGGAAAAACACCAGATTAGAGAAAGTTCACCATCAGAACTTGAGTCAGGATTGTGGAGAAAAAAAAAATAGAGTAGTTGTTTCTGTATTCTCATTTCAGAAATAAAGGAACTTGTACAAAACATAACTGTCCACTAACAGCATAACTCAAATACACGTGTAAATAAAATCCAAAATGTAAATAGCAACAAAGTACTAAGTGCTTTAACAATCTAAACAAGCTTATGTCTTCAGGCTGGTCGACTACGACTGCACAGCGGTGACGACCAACCTGGCCGAAACGAGGGGATACATCGCGCCGGAGTACGAGAGGACAGGGAGGGCCCGCAAGGAATCGGATGTGTTCAGCTTCGGGGTGGTGCTGCTCGAGATCACGTGCGGCCGGAAGCCCGTCAATTACGCGGAGGCCCCGGAGAGGATAAATCCGGTGGAATGGGTGCGGGGTTTGTACGAGAGAGGGGCGTGTCTGGAAGCTGCAGACGGGAGACTCTGCGATGAGTTCGACGAGCTGGTCATGGAGAGGTTGATGGTGTCGGGATTGTGGTGCGCGCACCCTGACTTCAGGTTGCGGCTGACGATAAGGCAGGCCATCGGCGTTCTCAGCTTCGAAGCTCCATTGCCGGATCTGCCGCCGCTGAACGTGGCGTGGCAGGAAGGTAATGATGCAGCGCCGTCGTCATCGTCGGATGCGCAATCCCTGAACAGCATGTCGTTGTCTTCTTCTTATGTTTCCGGAAGAACCTGAAGACGGTAGCAGGATGAGTCTTCTTTTCCTCGGTAATGTTTGTTTGATGTAATATATATTTGCGTAGTACAATTTATGTACCTTGAGCGAAAGCTTGTTTAAGAATCTTTTATCTCCTGTTTTTTTAAGGAATTTTTTAATTTGTAAAAAAGTAGACTGTGATTTTTATTTAACTCGATGAGTATTAAATTAGAGAGGAGCTTATACGGTGGTTAATTTTTTTTTCTAAAACTACACTATAAAACTCAAACTCACAGGTAGAATCTAATTATTTTTAATTTGAGGAATGCACACTATCATACCACGGATATACACTATCTTATGAGATTAATTAAGCTATAGGAGTAAAATTATGAATTTAATATTAATTAAATTTTAAAAAAATTTAAATACGTTACTATTTATATTTTTAATTTATATTTCTCATTTAGATATTAAATTTAAGTGCGAGAGTCTTAAATAATATAAGTTCTAGTTATTTTAAAATAAAAATATCTATAAAAGATATGCATTGAAATATTTTTAGTATTTTTATAATTTTAGCATCATTTTGATGATACCCTTATGTTACAGACTCGTAACTAAATACAAAGATAATCTCCCACTGCTCCACCTCCTTCTCATTTTGCATAAAGTTATTTACCTTAATATGTTCTTTAATGAATCTAAAACTATTTTAACCTCATTTGTGTAGACCCATGCCACACACTTTGCGCCACATTTATGAGATAAGTTTAGGAGGAATTGATTATTATTATGGAACTCTAAAGAACATCAGTGTTACTCAATTACTATCTTCAAGCATCAAGCAACATTCTTCAAACTCACTCATGCTTTAGCAAGCTACTCTTGTTAATCTAGTACAAACTTATGCATGGTTAGGCAGTGCTTGACATAAGTTGCCCGAGCTATCTTTATTGGTGTCAAGGGTTGTGGTCTGAACACTAGTTTGAAGGGCACTTTACCATTATGCAGAAACGGTGTAAGTTATAGTAGAATTAGGTAGTATCAAAGAGCTCGATCCAATTATTTGGCTCATAACCACAGAGTGCTAAAGATATTTCTTAGTAATGCATTGATCTGCTCAGTCTGGCTACCTATTTATGGATGATTCATCATGAAAAACTTCAAGTTGGACCCCAAATAACTTGAAAAGAGAAGTCCAAAAGTAACTCATGAATTTGGGATCATGGTCGAAGATAATAATCTATAATAGAACCGAAGTATTTTACCACATGGCGATGGAACAATTGAACCATGCCTTGAGTTGTAACATGTTCTATGATTGGGAGTGAAAACATCACATTTGCTGAATCTATTGACTACAACCAAGATTGTTGATAAATCATCAATCACTGGAAAACCTTTGATGAAGTCCACAAACATAGACATCCATAATGGACTTGATATCCAGCTTACGGTGCATTACAACATCCAACCATGAGCTCGTGTTGTAGTTAATACAAATTGGGTACTAGCATATGCTCACCTTTTGTTTGCAATAAGTCCTATGCATCAATCTAGTAGTATCTCATCCTATCTTTAAAAACATTACATACAATTTCCTATACAATAGATCAGTCTTAACCTGAATTCATATCATCGTACACTAGGGGTTATTATTCGTTGGCAAAGAATATTAGCTGCATAATTTTTTTAACCATGTTTATCTTTTTATTAGTAATAACAATATTTACTATTATTATTATACTGCATATCTATAATTATATATATATATTATGTTCATCGCCGTTGGGGGGCTGAAGAGATCTGGGCATCTTGGAGTCTTTAATAATGCAACACTTAAACCTAACTGTAGCAATATTAACTTCTTTTTTTAAAAAAAAATTGTTTCCCTTTCACTTGAGTCATTATTTAGAGGCTTGATGGATGCCTGAGGTGGAAGGCGAGAAGATGCAGCATGACTGCTGCTGTGCTGACTTCTGAGTTTTCCGTCGTTGGAAGCTCAGGATGTGGTCGGAGGACAAGTCACAGGCGGCGCCTCTAAATCAATACTTTTAAGGATAACTCCGAGACCGAGTCGTCATATCTAACAAAAAAGTACATCAACTGGGAGGAGGCGAAAGATGTGAGAAAGTGAAGGCTAATTTAATACAATAAACTGGCAACTCTATGTTAGGTTGACGTGACTGAAGTCTTCACTGAGACTAAAAGAGGCTACAACTAATTTAGTTGTCCCGTAACATCAATGGCCACCAACAGCGTCGGACGAGAAACATCACCACCTTCGCCGCCCATATCTCCTTCATAATTAGCAGCTCTTCCGTAAGCGGAGGCGACGGGCTCGCTTTCTCCATCCGAGCAATCCATCCCCAACCACTCCACCGAAGGAAACCTTGGCCTTTTTAATAATTCCGCTAACCAAGTCGTTGCCATACACTTCTTTAATTAAAATAATAGAACGGATTATGAGCTTTTAGATTCAAAACTCATTAAGTTCTTAAAAAAAATAGTGGAGTCGTAGCGGTGCTGTTCGACACCTACTCGAACGCTTTTGATCTCCCCAACAATCACATAGGCATCGATGTCTACTCCACTAAGTCGATCGCCTCTTAATTTTAGCATGAGTAATGGCAGCAGCATTGCACATGCTACGGTGAAGTACGATGGTGGTGCTATGAACTTATCCGTTCTCCTCTCTTACTCATCGGAGAATTCCTCCGTCCATGGTCGAAGCTGGAAAGTTTGGAAGGTGGTAGATTTGAGAAAGTACCTGCCGAAAGAGGTAGCAGTCCGCTTCTCCGGTAGCACCGGTCTCAGCACGGAGGCGAACACTATCTTGTCCTGGGATTTCAACTCAACCGAGCTGCCAATCGCCACTGTCTGTAAATACAATAAGAGATCTCCTCAGGTTCTTTATCAACTCTCCGGGAAATATTTTTAAATCATTTACCATCTACTGAGTCTGCACTCGAATTTGAGTGGATTCAGTGATTAAGACCTTGTTTTTTTACTGAAATCGCAAAATTTCTTTATCCAACTAATTAGTGTAGTTTGAATTTTATGACACCTGAAATCTATTTTACTGCCAGCAGACACCTCAATGCGATGCTCTTTCTTTTTTGTGCAGGATGAAGCTCCTGATCTGGTAAATCCGCTGATCCAATCTTTCGTTGAGCGCCATGCAGCGTGACATATAACTTGAGTATCTTGTAATTTTTCTTAAATTCTTTTTTTCCCGACGGGAAATATTCTTAACTGTTCATATCATAGCACACCGTTTTTGCTCCACCTACAGTTAGTGGAGAATATTTCATATTGCCAATCTTGTTAGGTTTCAGTAGGTTATAAAAGATGGCTCTGATCTGTACAAACATCTATTAAAAAATGACTTCATATGAGGCTTTACCTTGCACCAAATTTGTTCTACCGGTTTGGGCTTTGATCGTACATGCAAATTACGGGAAAGTTGTGTTCGGTTGAAGTGTTTTTGTTTGTGGTGCGGAGAACTTATTATAGTTAGCTTGGTGCTTATTTTGTTTTTTGTTTTTGGATTTAAAATTATTAAAATGTGACTTTAAAATGTAATTGTAGTTGAGTAGGATTGGATAATGGACATTATTTTCTGTTTGCTTTAACAGAGTTGTTCTAGCATAGATGCCAAATTCACCGCAATTTATTATTATTCTTTAGAGCAAGTGATGAAAATGAACTGAGTTAACTCTTTTTAAAAAGCTAGACAGAAATGTTTCGTAATTAAAAAAATTTAATATTTTACTCGCTTAATTATCATTGGTTGAAATTAATTAGTTAATTAATGCTCAATAGTCATGATTGATGTTGCCAGTTTTAGATGAATGTACCTATTTTTCCAAGATCGAAGATAAATTAGAAAATTGCGACCTTATTTTTTCTTTTACGGATTCTAGTGGGGTCAAACTTATCATCTATTGAAGCGAGAAAACCAGAATAAAGGAGACGCAGCAATCAAGAACAAAAATCCTCACACCTTTTGAAAAGAAACTTATCGTAGGGAAGCTTAACCCTTCCTCTACGTTAATTGTAATATATAAAGCAGAAACATTACAACTTGTAAACTTGGAAATCAAAAACAGGAGAAGATTTGGAAGTTGTTTCTATCTACTCCTAACAATGCAATAAAAGGAAATTACTGTAATCAGAAACATTTATCAAAGCAACTTTTTCTTACTACATATTACTTTCCAAAACAAATTATAACTGAGTTTTTCCTAATTCAAGCTTATTCTCCAACAATCTCCCTCCTAAGCTTGAATTTGCTTGAGATCTTGAAGTCCCAATCTTCCTCTCATCTCCACGAATTTTAATTGCCCCAATGCCTTTGTAAAAATATCTGCCCTTTGCATACTTGAACTAATATGTTCAACCACAACTTGATTCGTATCAATGCAATCCCTTATGAAATGAAACCGTGTATCAATGTGTTTGGTACGATTGTGATGTACAGGATTCTTGCTAAGTGCAAGAGCTGACATATTATCAATATGAATGGTCACTGATTTCACTTGCTCCTCAAGAAGTGTTGACAACAAACGTGCCAACCAAATTCCTTGGCACGCAGCTCCTGTCAAAGCAATGTATTCAGCTTCACAAGAGCTTAGAGCTACTACTTTTTGTTTAGATGTACTCCAGCTAACCGCACTTTCACCAAGATAAAACACCATGCCACTTGTGCTTTTCCTATCTTCCACACATCTACCATGATCACTATCACTATATCCATGTATCACACCATTACTGATGTGATCTCCCTTGTAATAGACCAAGCCATACCCAATTGTTCCTTTAAGATATCTTAGCACCCTCTTTGCTGCATTTAAGTGAGCAATTGTTGGTGTTTGCTTGTATCTACTCAAGATCCCAACTGAATACATCAAATCTGGTCTTGTGTTTGTTAGATACCTTAAACCTCCAATAATTCTTCGGTATTCAGTTGCATCTACCTCCTTTGCATGTTGAAAAATCACTCTTTCTTCCATTGGTGTATGTGCCAAGTTGCAATCAAACATTCATATCTGTTTTAGAATGTTTCCTGCATATAGCGACTGTGATATGGTGATTCTATCCTTCAACTGCATGATTTCCATACCAAGATAATGATGCAAGAGTCCTAGATCAGTCATCTCAAACTCCTTCTGCATTTGATGTTTGAAATGTTGAATTATCTCCAAACTTGAGCCTGTGATAAGTAAATCATCCACATATACTCCAATTATCAACCTCTCTCCCTTTGCTGTTCTTGTATACACTGCTGGATCCTCACGATTTCTTTTGAAACCAAGTACAAGTAGAGATTTGTCAAGCTTCAAGTTCCAAGCTCTAGGTGCTTGTTTAAGACCATACAAGGCCTTCTTTAAATTCAGCACTTTCTCTTCTTCACCTTGAAGAAGAAAACCATCTGGTTGCTTCACAAAAACTTCTTCCTCAATTGTGTCATTTAGGAATGCAGACTTCACATCCATTTGATGCAGTTCCCATCTTTGCTGTGCTGTTATTGCAATCAGTAGCCGAATAGTCTCAAACCTTACAACTGGAGCAAAAACTTCATCAAAGTCAACTCCTTGCTGTTGCAAATATCCCTTTGCAACTAACCTTGCTTTATGCTTCACAATTTTCCCTTTGGTGTCTCTTTTAATCTTAAACACCCATTTCAGACCTATGGCTTTACTGCCTTGTGGTAGAACAGCAAGTTCCCAGGTCTGATTCTTCAAAATCTAATAATATTCCTCCTTCATGGCTTTTCTCCATACCTCAAGCTTGACTGCTTCATGAAAATTAAGTGGCTCTTGTTCAGTATTTTGTGCTAACCATGCTTCCTCTTGCATAGTTTCAGCTGCTGCATTTGGGTCCTCCTTCCTGCTACTGGTTCAGTAGAAGCATCAATGGTATCTGCAAAAACATTAACACAGTTATTAGCAGGAGTATCACACAAAGTATCAGGATCTGATACTCTTTGAAGTTGATCCGTGCCATCATCCGTATCATTAAGGTTTAAAGGAATTGGCATGATCTGACTCCTTGATACTCTTCCTGAATCATCTCCCTCAACAACATGATGTTTTGATGCCAAAGTATCAGAATTCTCCCTACTAAATTGTTCAGTATCAACCTGATACTGATACTGATTTCCGGCTGCCTCAAGGGACCATTTCTACTGCATTTTGTTAGTGTGATCAGAAACACTATCAGCTTTGCTTCTAGACCAGTCCCACTTGACTCCTTCTTCAAAAACACAATCCCTGCTTATCACAACTGAATTCTTCTCATGATCAAAAAACCGATAGGCTTTAGAATCAGCCTCATACCCAATGAAAACCATGGGCCTGCTCCTATCTTCAAGCTTCTTCAGATGGACACCAAGTAGCTTTACATGAGTTATACAACCGAATACTTTTAAGTGTGCAATGTTTGGTCTCCTACCAGTCCAGGCTTCATAAGGTGTCACTCCTTTCACGCTGCTTGTAAAGGATCTATTTAGAAGATAAATTGCTATGTTGACAGCTTCTCCCCAAAATTCAAATGGCACGCTCATGCATTTTAGCAAGCATCTTGCCATCTCCACAACAGTTCTATTCCTCCTCTCTACTACTCCATTCTGTTGAGGAGTGTAAGGAGCTGTAAGAAGTCTTTTGATGCCATGTTGTTCACAAAAAACTTTAAACTCCTTTGAATTAAATTCTCCCCCTCTATCTGATTTAAATCCTCTCAGCTGCTTGCCACTATCTGATTCAGCCATCACCTTGATTTTTTTAAATACACAAAATGCTTCATCTTTAGATTTCAGCATTGTGACCCACATGTATCTAGAATAATCATCAACAAGTAACAAAAAATAATTGTTTCCACCTAAAGTTGATGGAACAATGGGGCCACAAAGATCACCATGTATCAAATCTAACACATTCTCGGTTTTGAAATTTAAAGAATGAAAAACTGATCTGGTTTGTTTAGATGAAACACATTCTTGACAAATATTTGCATTCATAAGAGCCTATGGTAGTCCCTTAACAAGTTGTTGATCAGACATTATTTTTATTGCTTGAAAATTCAAGTGACCGAGCCTCTTATGCCACAGCTTGCTGTTAGTATTATTACTAATCAACAAGCACTGATTTGAAACCTGTGTGCGAAATAAATACATTCTATTGCTGTCCCTTTTTACAGCCATAAAAAGAACTCCCTTCTCATCATAAATATTCAGTTTACCATGTTCAATTATGACCCTAAAACCCAATTCATCCAACTGTCCAAGACTTAATATGTTAGGTTTCACGTTTGGAATATAAAGCACATTGGTTATCACTCTTAGCTTCCCATCATTTGCAGAAAAATTCACACACCCTTTTCCAGCTATGTCAACATGTGAGCCATCACCAAACTTCACTTGCCCCCCATAAGAAGTATTCAAATTATGCAAACGTGCTAGATTTCCAGTCATATGACTGGTAGCACCTGAATCCAAATATCATGTATCACAATTTGTATCAACAACAAAGTTTTGAGATTCGATACCTTGTAAGAGTGCATGACTCTTACCATCACCATCTTCTGTTGCCATGAGCATTGCATGATTCTCAATAATTTTCATCTCTTCATTTGCTTTAGCTAAATAGACCTTCTCCTCCTTTTTGCATTCAGGGGCATAATGTCCAAGCTTTTGACATTTATAACACTTCACATGAGACTTGTCCTTTCTCGGCTTTTCATGTGCCATGCTAGAAGAACTGGAATTGTATGTTCCTCTGCCACGTCCTCCATTAAGAGCACCACCAAATCTTCCTCTTCCTTGAGCAAAACCTCTTGCTCTCCCTTAGCCTCTTCCACGCCAATTGGTTGAAGAATCTCTACTATATCTATTCTCAACACTTGCGTGAGACCAATACATCTGTTTTTCTTCTTCTTGCAGAGAAGGTGTGATTCTGATTTCAAAGGACTTCAAAGACCCTACTGCATACTCAACAGTCATGGAATTTAAGTCACCAAACTGTTCTAGATTGATCGCAGCAAGATGGAACTTGGGTGTAATTGAGCGCAACAGCTTCTCCACCACTCTTTGTTCCTTCACCTTCATACCGATATTTCTCATCTCAGTTACAAGCGAAGTAAGTCGGCTGACATAGTCATCTATTGTTTCTGAAGTTTTCATCTCCATCTTTTCAAACTTTCCACGCAGCTGGCTTCCTTTTGCGTTTCTATACTTCTCATCTCCTATATGGAGATTCTTCAACGCGTCCCAAACTTCTCTCGCTGTCTTTTTGTCAGCAACAACAGCTAAGAGTTCATCGCTCAAAGATTGATAGATCATTGATTGAGCAATCTTATCTTTTCTTCGGTCTACCTGCATACCAGCACCTTCAGATTCAATTACTTCCCATGCTCCTTGCGCCTCAAGGAAGGTTTCCATACGCACAGCCCACATCGCATAGTTTCCACCTTTGATAAGCGTCGGACATGCATTGAGACTCCCTCCTACCACTGAGGAGGTTTTGATCCCCACATCTCCTACCGAGCCTATCACAATCTTCTTTCCCGTCATTGGCGTCTGCATCGCAATCTCCTCCGATATCAATCCGAGCGAACCTGCTCTGATACCAACTATTGGAAGAATCACAAATCGAAGAACTCAGGAGCAAAAGGATCACAGCCGAGTTCAACGGTAATAACTGTCAATGAGAAGCGAAGCAACAATGCTTCTCACGGTACTGGGGATTGAAGCGAGAAAACCAGAATAAAGGAGACGCAGCAATCAAGAACAAAAATCCTCACACCTTTTGAAAAGAAACTTATGGTAGGGAAGCTTAACCCTTCCTCTACGTTAATTGTAATATATAAAGCAGAAACATTACAACTTGTAAACTTGGAAATCAAAAATAGGAGAAGATTTGGAAGTTGTTTCCATCTACTCCTAACAATGCAATAAAAGGAAATTACTGTAATCAGAAACATTTATCAAAGCAACTCTTTCCTACTACATATTACTTTCCAAAACAAATTATAACTGAGTTTTTCCTAATTCAAGCTTATTCTCCAACAACACCTACTCGAACGCTTTTGATCTCCCCAACAATCACATAGGCATTGATGTCTACTCCACCAGCTCGATCGCCTCCGTCGACTTGGTTAATTTTAGCATGAGTAATGGCAGCAGCACTGCACACGCTACGGTGAAGTACGATGGTGGTGCTATGAACTTGTCCGTTCTCCTCTCTTACTCATCGGAGAATTCCTCCGTCCATGGTCGAAGCTGGAAAGTTTGGAGGGTGGTAGATTTGAGAAAGTTCCTGCCGAAAGAGGTAGCAGTCCGCTTCTCCGCCAGCACCGATCTCAGCACGGAGGCGAACACCATCTTGTCCTGGGATTTCAACTCAACCGAGCTGCCAATCGCCACTGTCTGTAAATACAGTAAGAGAACGAGGCTGCTCCTGGAGACTGATAACATTCAGCTTCTACTCAAACTCCTTCTAACCTCATTTTGCATGTAGTTCTTTGCGCCACATTTTACAAGGTAAGCTCAAGGAGGACTACATCTGTGTTAATCGACTGCTTTCTTCAAGCGTGAGCAGCCTTCTCCAAACTCACTCATGCCTTGACAACCAATATTGCAGATCAAGTGCAAACATGTGTGTGGTTAGGCAATGCTCAGCTGCCCCGGCCGTATCCACTGTTGTTACATACGAGTTCCTGGTATGAGGAATCGGTCTCGACCTCAGTATGAATTCATGCTAGGATGTCACCACACACTCCGGTCATCATTGCACATGCTTGATGGCTAAGCATACTTTATATTTCCACACAAAGTCAAAATTGGAGCCTAAAATTTGCAGTGTTGGGGGGCTGAAGAAATCTGGGCATCTCGGAGTCTTTAAGAATGCAACGTAAGCTAATTCTTTTGCTCTAGGATTTGTGTTTGAGTATTTTAAATTAATTACTATCTTATATAAGTACTGTTTATCATTAATCTTTGGGACACCTAAACCCTACTACTGGCAATATTAACTTTTTTTTTTAAATTTTGTTTCCTTTCACTCGAGACATTTAGAGGCTTGATGGATGCGTAAGAGATGGAGGGTCAGAGGATGCAGCGTGACTGCTGCTTTGCTGCCTTCTGAGTTTTCGGATGATGATGGTGGTGTTGGAAGCTCAAGCTGTGGGCGGAGGACGAGTCACAGGGGGCGAACGAGGACCGGAAGGTAGGAAGAGACGGCTGGTGATGGGCCAGCGTGAGTGCTGGAACGCATCTACAACATCCAAAATAAATTCTTTAAGCATAACTCCGAGACTGAGTCGTCAAATCGAACAAAAAAATACATCAACGGGGAGGAGGCGAAAGATGTCTGAAAGTGAAGACTTCGAGACGACGAGGAGTAGCTGCTTCTAATTTAATAAGATAAAGTGGCCTCTTTTTGTTAGGTTGAATTGACTGAACTCTTCCCAGGAGTCTAAAGAGGCAACTAATTGACACAGGAACTCTAGCTTAATCTGCATTCCTTTTCGAGGTTAGCAATGGTGAACATGTTTTGCTTCCCCTGGTCTTCTTCCTCTTTGTTTGTATCTTTGATACTACTCTCTGTTACTTCATTTCCCCAAGCAACGTCGCTCAACTTCACCTTCAACTTCACCGGTTCCGACGGCGTCCGAAATGCTCAAGGCCTCAACTTCTCAGGCGACGCCGCCCGCACAACCGACGGCATCAAGCTGGCCAGCAACATCAATGGCCAGGGTGCCGTCAACAGCGTTGGGCGAGTTATGTATCCCGACCATTTCCGACTCTGGGACTCCACCTCAGGTAACATCACCACCTTCATCACCCATTTCTCCTTCATAATTAGCAACACCACTGTCATTGCTGGCGACGGGCTCGCTTTTTTCCTCGCCCCTCCATCGGAGCAATCCATCCCCAACAACTCCGCCGGAGGAATCCTTGGCGTTTTCAATTACTCCGCTAACCAAGTCGTGGCGGCGGAATTCGATACCTACAAGAATAGCTATGATCCCTCCAGCAATCACATAGGGATCGATGTCAATTCCATCTTTTCAATCGCCACTGCCACTTTGGTTAATTTTAGCATCAGTAACGGCAGCAACACTGCACACGCTACAGTGAAGTACGACGGTGGTGCTATGAACTTTTGCATTCTCCTCTCTTACTCATCGAAGGATCCTTCGGTCGATGGTCGAAGCTGGAACGTTTCGAGTGCGGTAGATTTGAGGAAGTACCTGCCGCAAGAGGTAGCCGTCGGCTTCTCGGCTAGCACCGGCAACGACACGGAGGCGCACACCATATTGTCTTGGGATTTCAACTCAACCACGCCGCCGAACACTAACACCGTCAAAAGACACCAGAATAAGACGTGGCTGCTACTAGTAATTGGCCTTGGGATCATCCTCTGCGTGCTGGGCTTTTTGTGGTTCGTGCTGTGGCGGCAGCGGCTGAAGAAGCAAGGAGGACGCAGCACGGCCATTGCCGCGGCCGCCAGGCTTCAAACGGTGTTCGACCAGGGAATGGGGCCGAGAAGATTTGCCTACCAAGATTTAACTGACGCCACAGACAATTTCGCAGAGGAAGGAAAGCTCGGGGTAGGAGGATTTGGGGCCGTCTACAAGGGAGTTCTCCCCGGCCCGAACAGTGATCTCCATGTGGCCATCAAGAAGATCTCCAAGGAATCCATGCAGGGTGAGAAAGAGTACTTGGCGGAAGTCACTCTCTTCAGCAAGTTGCGCCACCGCAACCTGGTGCAGCTCATCGGCTACTGCCACGAGGCCGACGGCTTTCTTCTTGTTTATGAATACATGCCCAACAGAAGCCTCGACAAGCACCTCTACGACGCCCACAGATTGCTGGGGTGGGCGGAGCGGCATAAGATCGCGCTCGGTCTGGCCTCAGCCTTGCTGTACCTCCACGAGGAGTGGGAGCAGTGCGTGGTGCACCGGGACATCAAACCGAGCAACGTGATGCTGGATCCCGATTTCAACGCGAAGCTCGGCGACTTCGGGCTGGCGAGGCTGGTCGACCACGACTGCACGGCGGTGACGACCAACCTGGCCGGGACGAGGGGATACATCGCGCCGGAGTACGAGAAGATGGGGAAGGCCCGTAAGGAATCCGACGTGTTCAGCTTCGGAGTGGTGCTACTCGAGATGGCGTGCGGCCGCAAACCCATCAACTATGCGGAGGAGCCCGAGAAGATAAATCTGGTGCAGTGGGCATGGGGGTTGTACGAGAAAGAGGCTTGTCTGGAAGCTGCAGATCGAAGGCTTCCCTGCGATGAACTCGGCGAGCGGCTCATGGAGAGGTTGATGGTGGTGGGATTGTGGTGCGCACACCAGGATTACAGGCTGCGTCCGTCGATAAGGCGGGCCATCGGCGTTCTCAGCTTCGAAGCTCCGTTGCCAGATCTGCCGCCGCTCAACATGCAGGTGCAGGAATTCAATGATGCATCAGCAGCATCTTCTTCGTCTGGACCGCGATCCTTGAACACAATATCTTCTTCTTCCTTTTTTATCGGACGTTAAAGATCTAAGTTGATGATTACTTTTTCTCTTTACTCTGTAAGACGGTCTAATTGACATGCTAATACGATATGTACTCATGAAATTTTTGCAAGTGTTAAATATATCTTCATATAAGTTCTTCATATATTTTAGTATCAACAATATCTTCCACCCCCTGGTTAGAGCAATTAAGTACTCACCAAGTTTCAAAAAAAAAACAATTTATTTCACTGAACAAGCATCTCGGTTACACACATTGCTCCACCTGGCTTCGCAACATGCAGGTGCAGGAACTCAGCCTTATTCTTGCATTTTTCAAAGAATGGACTGTGCAATGCATCCCTTTCAAGGTAGTATAGACTTTTGTAGTTGGTTGCAAGTTGTTTTCTCTCATCTCTTCAAGCAACCCAGTAGCAGAATCCTCTCGGTCTAGCTTACAGAATGCCCTGATCAGTGCATTGTAGGTCATCGTGTCAGGAAAACAGTTAACCTCATTGCGCATCTCATTGTAAAGATCATGCACTTTCTCGTGGTGCCCTTGCATCAGCATGATGATCATGCTGTGATAGGCATGAGAATTAGGCTGAACTTGCGAGACTTTATCTGATAAAGGATTGAGCATGCCTTGTTCACCATCTTTGCTCTCTCCCAAGGGACGGATGATCTCTGAGAGCTCCACAGGTGTGATTATTCGAAGGCTTGTAGCATTGCTTGGATGGTCCTCCACATCTCTCCAAACAATCCCTCCTTTGTCCAAGCAGCGAATCAAGGGCATGTAGGTCGTTGCATCATGCTCAAAATTCTTCCTCTTGCTCACCCATCTAAAGAACCTCATCATCAACCAAGGGAAGGCTCTCTGATGGAGCAAGTGCATCATTTCTAGCTTTCCTAAAAATTATTCTCATAACACCACCATCCCCTGTTAAATCTATTGTATCACCCATGGTTGCCTGTGCACTATTGCACTTTGCCCGGTCCTCCTGCAAAATGGCAGTAAGCTGTAGCAATTGCCCCTGTATTGCGGTCGCCGGCTGTGTCTTTGCCACACTTGGGCCGACGAGCAACTGCAGTGGTGGTGGGCATGAAGAGCAGAAAAATCCCTTCGAAGAACACAACAGAAACAGCGAAATCAGAGAATGAGGAGAATAACCGAGATTTTGATAGCATGAAAATATATTGATGTACTGATGATGGTCAGGTCTGATTGTTATTAATGTAGTGTATCATTTTATTCTAGAACACATTACAAATAAGAAAATCGAGCTAAAGCATATTAATATTTTTTCCCATGTTTAAAAATGGTATTAAGACAATCATAATGAACCTTACGTCTAAAGCTTACAGAAGCATTCTTAGAATTTCAAAGGTGAATTGCCAAAAACTAGATTGATTTTTATCCCTAAATCTAGCATACCATCCTCCATTAAAACATCGTAGATTGATTGTTCTGACCAAACTCAGCTACAAAATTCTCATCAAGTGCTTAGTAAATAGAATGCAGTACCTCCTACATGGGCTAATAAATAGATCAGGCACAGTCACCGTTTATTCCTGGAAGAGACTTATCCAGGACAACATCCTACTGCCATTTGAAGTGGTGCATGCTATCAGCAAGACAGCTAGAAAGTTACCCTTTCTTCCTACTCAAACTTGATCATGAAAACGCCTTTGATAAGATCTGATGGGAGGTGTTCTCCAATGTTATGATCCAAAATATAGTTCCAAAAGAAACTCACTGGTTGGATTGCAGCACGTCGGAAATCAACGAATTATCATTCTAAAAGTAATGGACATATCTCAAGCAGCTTCAAAGGGCATCAATGCATCAAACAAGGAGACCAATCTCCCCATACCTCTTCATCATTTTACAACAAACCTTCTCTGCTTTACTGCACCAGTTTATCTTTGAAGGTCAAATAGAACCTTTCGATCTAAAAGCCTTTGTCTTAGGTCATCTCATGGTTGCAGACGATGTTATTATAATATCAAGCGGTAAACCTACGTTCATTCATGGATTGCAGAGATTCCTAAAAGTATATTGCGAATACACATGACAATCAATCAATAAGGAGCTACGATCCTCTCAGGAAGGGTATGAGAAGGAGGTCAAGAACTCTGTTTAGTGATAACATGAACATCCAAGAGGTACACCTCGTATTTGGTAGCCTACACTGTTGCTGGCAAAATTCCTATTCAATTGAAAAAATGAGGTCGTGGAGAAGCTCTTGCTAGATTTCAAGACTGGGCTTATGTCAAAATCTCTACGATGGCCAACAGGAGCCTTGTCAAGCACCTCTAAGATGGCCACAGATTGCTCGGGTGGGCGGAGCGGTACAAGATCGCCCTCGGGCTGGCCTCGGCCATTCTCTACCTCCACGAGGAGTGGGAGCAGTGCGTGGTTCACCGGGACATCAAACCGAGCAATGTGATGCTGGATCCCGATTTCAACGCGAAGCTCGGCGACTTCAGGCTGGCGAGGCTGTGTAGGAGAACAATTCAGGAAGAACACCAGATCACAAAAAGTTCACCATCGGAACTTGAGTCAGGATTGTGGAGAAAAAAAAACAGAGCAATTGTTTCTGTATTCTCATTTTAGAAATAAAGGAACTTGTACAAAACATAACTGTCCACTAATAGCATAACTCAAATACACGTGTAAATAAAATCCAAAATGTAAATAGCAACAAAGTTCTAAGTGCTTTAACAATCTAAACAAGCTTATGTCTTCATTCTCCCTCCTAAGCTTGTTCCTTGTTTTTGAGCCGTTGCAGTCCTAACAAAGTTCTAAACTCAACAAACTTTTGTCTTCCTAATGCCTTTGTAAAAATGTCAGCCCTTTGCTCACAAGTACTGACATAAACAATCTCCACTTGTCCCTTCTCAACACATTCACGAACAAAGTGATAACGTGTATCTATGTGTTTAGACCGACTATGATACACCGGATTTTTACTTAATGCAATGGCCGACATATTATCCACAAGCAATGGAACCTTTTGCACTGGTTCTCCAAGCAAATCTGATAAGAACCGAGCCAGCCATATTCCTTGACAAGCAGCACTTGTCGATGCAACATACTCTGCTTCACAAGAACTTAGAGCCACAATTTTCTGTTTTGATGATCCCCAGCTGATAGGACTATTCTCAAGCAAGAAAATCATTCCACTTGTGCTTTTCCTATCCTCATTGCAGCCGGCATGATCACTATCACTGTAGCCCTTTAAAATACATTGTGTTTGATCTCCCTTTTGATAAACGAGACCATAATCTATTGTTCCCTTCAAGTACCTAAGTACTCTCTTTGCTACATTTAGATGCTCAACATTCGGTGTCTCCATAAACCTGCTAAGAACTCCAACAGTATACATTAGATCAGGTCTAGTATGAGTTAGATACCTCAAACTACCTATCAACTTTCTATATTCAGTTTTGTCCACAGCTGATACACTTTCATCTTGCTGAAATTGAAGCCTCTCCTCCATAGGAGTATGCGCAGGATTTGCGTGCACCATGCCAAAATCTTTCAAAATTTTTTGTGCATACAAATGCTGTCCAAAAGTTATCTTGCCGACTGATTGCTGAATCTCCACACCAAGGTAAAAGTGCAATAGACCCAAATCTATCATTTCAAACTCTTGTTTCATCTGATCTTTAAAGGTTTGAATCTGATGCAAATTGGCACCAGTAATCAACAGATCGTCCACATAGACACCGACAATAAGGTGCTGACCACTTACTACTTTAGCATAGACAGCAGGCTCCTGTGAATTTTTCTTGAAACCAAGTGCCAACAAAGACCGGTCAAGTTTCTAATTCCAAGCTCTTGGAGCTTGCTTAAGTCCATACAATGCCTTTTTCAGTCTTAGGACTTTTCCTTCCTCTCCTCTTACCACAAATCCTTCAGGTTGATGAACATAGACTTCTTCTTCAAGAACACCATTGAGAAAAGCTGACTTCACATCTATCTGATGTACTTGCCAACTTCTTTGAGCAGCAACAACAATGATTAACCGAATAGACTCAAGTCTTGCTACCGGTGCAAAAACTTCTTCATAGAATACCCCTTCTTGTTGCACATAGCCCTTTGCAACAAGCCTAGCTTTATGCTTAACAACTTCTCCTTGAGCATTCTTTTTCAGTTTGAACACCCATTTCAGACTAATTATATTATGATCTGATGGTAGATCAGATAGTGTCCAAGTGTCATTCTTAACTATCTGCTTATACTCCTCTTCCATGGCTTTTCTCCATGCTTCAACCTGCACTGCTTCTTTGAAGCTTGATGGTTCACTTTCTAGAACCTGTGAAAGAAGTATCTGATCTGTAGGTTCAATCATTCGAACAGTAGGAACACTCACCTGATCAGTAGCTCTATAAATGCTACTTAGTGCACGAGTTTTTTTTGGCACTTCAAAAGAATCATCTATATTACTTCCTCCACAGGTAATTTGACGAGGAGATCCCAAAGAAAATGGTATAGGATCATATCTAGATGCACTAGCAAAAGAATGATCATATGTACCAAACTGCACATCACCTTGTGATACTGAATTTTACTATCTTGGTTGTTGAAAAGAAGATGTATCAGCCCTGTTGATACTATTTTTAGCAGAAGAGATAACCTGTACAGCTGAACCACTAAAAGTTTCATTTGTTATAGCATTAACAGTACCAAAAGTATCAAAATTAAATGAAAGCTGCTGAGATTGATTAAAATCAGAATCATGTTCAGTTATCTGATACTGTTCACCGTGCCAATCTGGATTTACAGCTTCTTCAAAGATGCAATCCCTGCTAACAATTATAGATTTAGTTTCTGGATCAAAGAACCGATAGGCCTTAGATCCACATTCATAGCCAACAAATGCTACTTTCTTGCTCCTATCAGCAAGCTTGTTTAAGTGTTTACCAAGTATCTTCACATGTGCTTGGCAACCGAACACTCTAAAATGTGCAATGTTTGGTTTTCGCCCAGTCCACAATTCATATGGAGTTACATTGTTCAAACTCCTAGAGAAGGACCTATTCAAAATATAGACAGCTGCATTCACAACTTCACCTCAGAAAACCAATGGCACTTTCCTTGTCTTCAAGAGAGATCTGGTCATGGACATTACAGTCCTATTCCTCTCCACAACTCCATTTTGTTGGGGAGAATAGGGAGCTGTTAAGAATCTTGTAATACCCTGCTGATAACAGAACAAACTAAAGTCTTTTGAATTAAACTCTCCTTCTCTATCTGATCTAAAAGCTTTAATTTATCTACCACATTCAGATTCAGCTAGTGATTTGAATTTCTTAAATGCTTCAAGTGTTTTAGACTTATGTTTCAGCATATAAACCCACATGTATCTTGAAAAATCATCAATTATTAAAAGAAAATAGTTGCTCCCTCCTAATGATGAAGGAACAATAGGTCCACACAAGTCCCCATGTATTAATTCTAGTATTTTTGTGGCTCTAAACACTGATGAATCAGGAAAAGATGATCTGTTCAGTTTTGTTGTGACACATTCTTGGCAAGTTTCTTTAGCCAAAGAAATTTTAGGAAGCCCTTTAACTAAGCACTTATCAGACATAGATTTTAAAGACTGATAATTCAGATGCCCATACCTTTGATGCCATACTCTACTTTTAATCTCGTCAGACATCAACAAGCAATGGTCAGAAATATCAAATTTCATCAAATACATTCGGTTTGCTGCTCTTTTTACCGAAATCAGTTGCTTGCCTAGTTTATCAACAACACACAACAAACCATTTCTGATAACAATTGTATAACCCAGCTCGTCTAGTTGTCCTATGCTCAAAATATTTGATTTCAAGGAAGGTATATACAGAACATTTGTAACAAGAGTTGTGTTACCTGCTTCTCCTGAAAAATATATTGAGCCTTTTCCTGCAATTTCAGCAAACGTGCCATCCCCAAATTTCACATTTCCATCTACTATCTCATCCATAGTATGGAAAAACTCTTTGTTCCCTGTCATATGACTTGTGGCACCAGTATCCAAATACCAAAAATCAAACAAATTAGATTTTGCTGCCATACCTTGTAAGAGTACTTCTGACTTTTTCTTATCCTCTTCTACTGTCATCAGAACCATGTGTTGTTGGACACTATCTTGCTGTTGTTTCTTTGTATTCTGCTCAGCTAAGAAGATAGTCTCGTCCTTTGTACATTCAGCTGCATAATGACCAAGATTTTTACAATTATAACATCTGACTTTAGACTTATCTCTTTTTGGTTTCTCCTGAAATAATGTGGTGCTACTGCCAGCTCCACTTGCAGTATTCCTTCCAAAGTAGCCTTTGCCACGGCCACGAGTCCTGCCTCCTCTGAAATTGTTATGAAAACCACGTCAGCGTCCACGCAAGTTTCCAACACTCCTTCGGGTTTTTGGATCCCAATCAGCTCGTGCAAAGAGTACCTGGTTTTCAGAGGTTTGCAACTTTGATGTTAGTCTAACTTCAAAAGTTTTGAGAGCACTTACGACATAGTCTACTGTCATAGTCGAAGTATCCTGAAATTGCTCCAAATTGTAAGCAACGGGATCAAAATTCGATGGAACTGATCGAAGAATTTTCTCCACCACTCTTTCTTCTTCTACGTCTTGACCGATGTTCCTCATCATGGTCACAATGGAAGAGAGACGATTCACGAATTCATCTACTGTTTCAGCATCAGACATAGTAATTCTTTCGAACTCACCACGAAGTTGATTCATCCGTGCCTTCTGAAATTTTTCATTTCTCCCATGGAAACTCTTAAGCGCATCCCAAGCCTCTTTTGTCATTCTTTTGTTAGCAATCAGCATCAACAATTCATCACTTAGCGCTTGATGAATAAAAGACAACGCTACCTTATCCTTGCGTTTGTCGACTAGTTGATCTTCCTCTCCATCTAGTTCAATAGCTTTCCATACTCCTTGCGCATCTAAGAAGGATCGAACTCTAATCGCCCACATGGCAAAGTTCGCTCCTTTTTGTAACATAGGACAGAATCCAAGACTGCCTCCTCCATTGCTTGGCAAGGCCTTGGTTCCAGCGGTTCCCACCACGCTCATCACAGGTTGCTTTCCTCTTGCCGGGGTTGTCATCGCAGCTTTCAAATAGGACATGGACACCTTCGTTACGGCAAATACAGATGAGCGGAATCAATGTCACTTTCCTCTTGGCTCTGATACCAAATGTAGGAAAATAATTCAGGAAGAACACCAGATTAGAGAAAGTTCACCATCGGAACTTGAGTCAGGATTGTGGAGAAAAAAAAAATAGAGCAGTTGTTTCTGTATTCTCATTTCAGAAATAAAGGAACTTGTACAAAACATAACTGTCCACTAACAGCATAACTCAAATACACGTGTAAATAAAATCCAAAATGTAAATAGCAACAAAGTACTAAGTGCTTTAACAATCTAAACAAGCTTATGTCTTCAGGCTGGTCGACTACGACTGCACAGCGGTGACGACCAACCTAGCCGGAACGAGGGGATACATCGCGCCGGAGTACGAGAGGACAGGGAGGGCCCGCAAGGAATCGGATGTGTTCAGCTTCGGGGTGGTGCTGCTCGAGATCACGTGCGGCCGGAAGCCCGTCAATTACGCGGAGGCCCCGGAGAGGATAAATCCGGTGGAATGGGTGCGGGGTTTGTACGAGAGAGGGGCGTGTCTGGAAGCTGCAGACGGGAGACTCTGCGATGAGTTCGACGAGCGGGTCATGGAGAGGTTGATGGTGTCGGGATTGTGGTGCGCGCACCCTGACTTCAGGTTGCGGCCGACGATAAGGCGGGCCATCGGCGTTCTCAGCTTCGAAGCTCCATTGCCGGATCTGCCGCCGCTGAACGTGGCGTGGCAGGAAGGTAATGATGCAGCGCCGTCGTCATCGTCGGATGCGCAATCCCTGAACAGCATGTCGTTGTCTTCTTCTTATGTTTCCGGAAGAACCTGAAGACGGTAGCAGGATGAGTCTTCTTTTCCTCGGTAATGTTTGTTTGATGTAATATATATTTGCGTAGTACAATTTATGTACCTTGAGTGAAAGCTTGTTTAAGAATCTTTTATCTCCTGTTTTTTTAAGGAATTTTTTAATTTGTAAAAAAGTAGACTGTGATTTTTATTTAACTCGATGAGTATTAAATTAGAGAGGAGCTTATACGGTGGTTAATTTTTTTTTCTAAAACTACACTATAAAACTCAAACTCACAGGTAGAATCTAATTATTTTTAATTTGAGGAATGCACACTATCATACCACGGATATACACTATCTTATGAGATTAATTAAGTTATAGGAGTAAAATTATGAATTTAATATTAATTAAATTTTAAAAAAAAATTAAATACGTTACTATTTATATTTTTAATTTATATTTCTCATTTAGATATTAAATTTAAGTGCGAGAGTCTTAAATAATATAAGTTCTAGTTATTTTAAAATAAAAATATCTATAAAAGATATGCATTGAAATATTTTTAGTATTTTTATAATTTTAGCATCATTTTGATGATACCCTTATGTTACATACTCGTAACTAAATACAAAGATAATCTCCCACTGCTCCACCTCCTTCTCATTTTGCATAAAGTTATTTACCTTAATATGTTCTTTAATGAATCTAAAATCTATTTTAACCTCATTTGTGTAGACCCATGCCACACACTTTGCGCCACATTTATGAGATAAGTTTAGGAGGAATTGATTATTATTATGGAACTCTAAAGAACATCAGTGTTACTCAATTACTATCTTCAAGCATCAAGCAACATTCTTCAAACTCACTCATGCTTTAGCAAGCTACTCTTTAATCTAGTACAAACTTATGCATGGTTAGGCAATGCTTGACATAAGTTGCCCGAGCTATCTTTGTTGGTGTCAAGGGTTGTGGTCTGAACACTAGTTTGAAGGGCACTTTACCATTATGCAGAAACGGTGTAAGTTATAGTAGAATTAGGTAGTATCAAAGAGCTCGATCCAATTATTTGGCTCATAACCACAGAGTGCTAAAGATATTTCTTAGTAATGCATTGATCTGCTCAGTCTGGCTACCTATTTATGGATGATTCATCATGAAAAACTTCAAGTTGGACCCCAAATAACTTGAAAAGAGAAGTCCAAAAGTAACTCATGAATTTGTAACGGTGATTCTCTCCGTGAACTTGAATTGCGGATTCTTGACCACACAACTGTTATTTAAGATGCTCAGTGGATAATCTAACTATTAGTCTAGATTATTAATTGATATATTTCACACTAACCACTAACAATGTGTTACTTATTTATGGGCGGTGACCCCGTTAAGGAACAATGTTCACTAGCAGACAAGTAGTCACATTCATGCGGTTCTTGGGCGAGGCATATCACAGTAGGTTTTTGCTATGGAAGTTTAGGATATCTCTAAGTGAATAAAGAAAATAAAGGGGGACTCATCCTCTATCATCGTCCTCTCCACCAACATAAGTGTAACGGGCATAGAGAGGGACATAGATGGATTTCATACTAATGGACTTATTAGAGATCCATGATTTTCCTAAGCATAGGCTAGCTGCTAGTTCGTCATGATAAAAATTGGTAAAACATTTAATTTATGAGTTGGACATATTAGACATACCTTGCAGCAACGAATTGTAACTTATTCATTAAAGTATCTTAGATATTCCACTCCTAGTTCTTTGAAATATTCTGCTGCAATTTGAGTCCGCAACACATGCATTCCGTACGTGCACATTCATAATAGAAGAGTAGTTGATATAATAGGAGAAGATATTATTTACGTTCATTTTACTTTTATTTCACATGATTTTTTTAGATCACTGTCTCAATCTTATAGCATGTAATATTAGAACTCTTTAATGTTCCTGTGATGTGTTATAAAACACCTTGTATGGGTCTTTAGATTTGCACAATCTTTGCCACTTGTCGACCAATCCATGTATGATAATTTCTATTATTATTCCACTCGGATATTATACAATATAATATATTTTCCTTTTAAATTCTATATTTTTAAAACTTTTTTACATTTATTCTACCAATAAATTTTACATTATTATATAGATTTTTTAATTACAAAATAGTTTCTACAAGTTTGTCCACATCTCTTTAGTGAAAATAAATAAAATTTTAGTTTTTAGTCATAAAGATTGTAGATAAAATAATATTAAATACACAATATTCTCGATGGAGGGAACTTGAACTCTATCCAAAAGTTAAGAATAACAAAATGAGAATATAATAAATTAAACAACAATATTTAGGATTACACGGCAAAGGGTAAGAATAAAAATTTATCTAGAATATTTGGAAGCTGAAAAACAAATGAGGCATGCGATACTTTAAAAATAATGTTTATTTGGGAGTTAGAATCAAAGTGATTTGAGAAGCAAGATCACGAAAGATTATGGAGGTAGTCGCTGGACTTTGTAATAAATAAAAGACTCGGTCTAAAAGATCCGATCTAAAAGACTCAGTTTCTATGGTTGTAATTTACTTACTATTTTTGGTTGTGTTATTTTTAGTTGTACCAAGGTCTACCAAGACCTATATAAACATGTAAGAGCTTAGCCTCTATAATCAAGAAACATTTTATCATTCTCTCATTTTTACATGGTATTAGAGCCTAGTTATTCTAATAGATTCCATCAAGCAATGGCATCCAGTTCTTCCTCGTCTGGTTTTGCCATGAACCCGCTATTTGGTTATCAAGTCACAGAGAAGCTCTCCAAGAACAACTATCTGTTGTGGAAAGCGCAAATTCTCCCAGCTATACGGGGTGCGCGCTTGGAAGGATACCTTACCAGTGAAACTCGAGCCCCTGCCGCCAAGATCAACATCCAGGAAGACGACAAGACAATGATGGAGCCAAATCCGGCTTATGTTGATTGGCTTGCCTTGGATCAACAGGTCCTAGGATATTTGCTAGCCTCTCTATCCAGAGAGGTTCTCACACAAGTCGTCACTGCAAGAAATGCAGCGCAAGCCTGGAGGGCAATTAAGGACATGTTTTCCTCTCAAACTCGAGTGCGTGCTGTGAACACGCGGATTGCTCTGGCAACAACTCAAAAGGGTAACATGAGTGTTGCTGAATATATGGGAAAGATGAAGGCGCTAGGAGATGAGATGGCATCTACTGGCAAGCCCCTGGAGGATGAAGAGATGGTTTCGTACATCCTCGCCAGTCTCGACATCGAGTTTAACCCACTTGTCTCTGCCCTGGTTGCAAGGGTGGAGCCGATCACAGTTGCTGACCTCTATGCACAACTTCTGAGCTTCGAGACGCGAATGGAACTACTCCAAGGAGGCCATCAATCTTCGTCCGTAAACCCAACAAGTCGTCGTGGGCGAGGTGGCTTCAATCGTGGAAGAAGAGATAGCCGCGGTCGTGGCAATGATCGTGGCAATGGTCGTGGCCGTGGCAATATCAACATCAACACCACAAGGCTGAACAACTTCAACAACAAGCGTCCTATTTGTCAACTTTGTCGTAAGAGTGGTCATACTGTTATTGATTGTTGGCATAGATTTGATGAGAATTTTATTCTAGATGAAAAATATACTGCTGCTGCCACAACATCCGATGGAGTGGACACCAATTGGTATACAGATACTGGCGCCACTGATCATATTACTGGAGAGCTTGAAAAACTAACTGTCCGAGATAAGTAAAATGGGAACGATCAGATTCACACGGCAAGCACATTAGTCATATTGGTCATACTGTTGTTCATACCCCTAAATGCAATCTTCATCTAAATAATGTTCTTCATGTTCCAAAAGCAAAGAAAAATTTTGTTTCTGTTCATCGTCTTGCTACTGATAATCATGCATTTTTGGAGTTTCACCTTAAATTTTTCTTGATAAAGGACCAGACCACGAAGAACGTTCTGCTTAGAGGAAGATGTCAAAATGGACTCTACCCTCTTCCGTTTGCATCCACAAAGAAGGAAGTTTTTGGAACCATCAAACCATCCCTTGCTAGGTGGCATAGTCATCTTGGACACCCATCATTTCCCATAGTTAAAAAGATTATTAATCTTAATAATCTCCCTTATCTTAATGAAGAAAATAATGAGAGTATTTGTGATGCATGCCAAAGAGCTAAAAGTCATCAATTACCTTATTCAAAGTCATCTAGTGTGTCAAAGTTTCCTTTAGAACTTATCTTTTCAGATGTATGGGGTCCTGCTCCAAATTCTATCGGGGGCAAAAAATATTATGTTAGCTTTATTGATGATTATAGCAAATTTACTTGGATTTATCTCCTTAAGTTCAAATCTGAAGTGTTTCAAAATTTTCTTGAGTTTCAAAGTCTTGTTGAAAGACTCTTTGATAGGAAAATCATCACCATGCAGACAGACTGGGTGGTGAATACGAAAAATTGCATTCATTCTTCCTGAAAGTAGGCATATCACATCATGTTTATTGTCTCCATACACCCCAACAAAATGGTTCTGCAGAAAGAAAACATCGTCACATAGTTGAGGTTGGTCTTGCACTTCTTGCTCATGCTTCCATGCCTCTTAAATTTTGGGATGATGCATTCCTTGCTGCTGCCTACTTGATTAATCGTACTCCTAGTAAAGTTATTCACTATACAACTCCTTTAGAAAGATTATTTCATACAAAACATGATTATTCTTCATTGCGAGTGTTTGGGTGTGCTTGTTGGCCAAACCATCGTCCCTATAACTCTCACAAATTACAATTTCGCTCAAAGGAGTGTGTGTTTCTTGGGTACAGTAATATACATAAAGGTTTTAAATGCCTTGATGTTTCAACTGGTCGTGTTTACATCTCTAGGGATGTTGTCTTTGATGAAACTGTATTTCCTTTCCCTAAATTACACTCAAATGCTGGTGCTCGATTGCAGTCTGAAATCACACTTTTTTATCCATCTTTGTTAAATCCTATCACTTCTGCTTATGGGGATGATCACACAGATGATTTATTGACTAATGTGCATGACACTAATACAGTTGATGAGCATGCAGATACTAATATAGTCGATGAGCATGCAGCCGTGGAACAGGAACATGGAGTTACACCGAACAATGTAGATTTATCAAATATTGCAGAAAATACGGAGATCGAAGCTAATATTCCTGTTCTCTCAGATGCACAGGAACTCGCACTAGACCTTGAGTCCAATGTTGCTCCGGCACCAGAACCTGAGTTTGATGCTACTGTAGGATCTTTTGTGCAGACACAACTTGCTCCAAGATCCGATGTACCGTCATTTGTTCCAAATCGTCCTAAAACAAGGTCGCAAAGTGGTATATGCAAGGAAAAAGTATATACTGATGGTACCATCAAATATGGTTTTTTCACTTCTACTGGAGAACCTCAAAATCTAGAAGAAGCTTTGAGTCATGAAAAATGGAAAAATGCTATGGATATAGAGTATATAGCTTTGATGAAAAATAAGACTTGGCACTTAGTACCATCAGAAAAAGGGAGGAATGTTATAGACTGTAAGTGGGAATACAAAATTAAAAGAAAATCTGATGGGACTATTGACAGATACAAAGCCCGACTAGTTGCTAAAGGATTTAAACAACGGTATGGTATAGACTATGAGGATACTTTTAGTCCTGTTGTTAAAGCAACTATTATCAGACTTGTTTTATCTATTATTGTGTCCAGAGGATGGAGTCTTCGTCAGCTAGACGTACAAAATGCATTTCTTCATGATATTCTGGAGGAGGAGGTATATATGAGGCAACCACCAGATTATGAAAATCAATCTTTATTAAACTATGTTTGCAAATTGGATAAAACATTATATGGATTGAAACAAGCACTTAGAGCATGGTACTCTTGCTTAAGTTCTAAGTTACATGATCTTGGTTTTGAGTCTTCAAAGGCAGATATATCTCTTTTCTTTTACAATAAAGGCAATACTATTATTTTTGTGTTGATTTATGTGGATGATATAATTGTAACAAGTTCAACACAAGATGCTACTCTTGCACTATTGAGAGATCTTAAGAAAGATTTTGCACTCAAGGATTTGGGTGATTTGCATTACTTTCTTGGCATTGAAGTAAACAAAGTACATAATGGTATTTTGTCAACACAAGAGAAATATGCATCTGATTTACTAAAAAAGGTTGGGATGTTCAATTGCAAACCTGTTAACACTCCATTATCCACCTCTGAGAAGTTGTCTATGCAAGAAGGGACACCTTTGGGACTTCAAGATGCAACACGGTATAGAAGTATTGTTGGTGCCTTGCAATGTCTGACTCTGACTAGGCCAGATATTTCCTTTTCAGTAAATAAAGTTTGTCAATTCTTACATGCTCCTACTACAGTTCATTGGATAGTTGTAAAGCGCATATTGAGATATTTAAAGTATACTATTAAACTTAGCTTAAAGGTGAGCAGGTCTGTGTCTATGTTAGTCAGTGCCTTTTCAGATGCAGACTGGGCTGGTTGTTCTGATGACAGAAGGTCTACTGGTGGTTTTGCTATCTTTCTGGGTTCTAATCTTATATCTTGGAGTGCTCGCAAGCAAGCCACGGTATCTCGGTCTAGCACGGAGGCAGAATACAAAGCTCTTGCAAATGCAACTACTAAAATCATGTGGGTGCAATCATTACTAAGAGAGCTAAAAATCCAAAGTTTACAACCTGCAAGACTATGGTGTGATAATATTGGAGCTACATATCTTTCGGCAAATTCTGTTTTTCATGCAAGGACAAAACATAAAGAAGTGGATTATCATTTTGTAAGAGAAAGGGTGTCTCGCAAGTAGTTAGAAATCAAGTTTATTCCCTCAGGTGATCAGGTGGCCGATGGATTTACTAAGCCTCTTTCACTACGACAACTGGAGAATTTCAAGCGCAATCTAAACCTTGATAAGGTTTCAATTGAGGGGAAGTAATAAATAAAAGACTCGGTCTAAAAGACCCGGTCTAAAAGACTCAGTTTCTATGGTTGTAATATACTTACTATTTTTGGTTTTGTTATTTTTAGTTGTACCAAGGTCTACCAAGACCTATATAAACATGAAAGAGCTTAGCCTCTATAATCAAGAAACATTTTATCATTCTCTCATTTCTTACACTTCGTTATAAGGAAATAAAGATAATGATGATGTCGTGTTTGCTTGTTTCCAGCCAATCCAAACCTATTGCCTTACACCAACTTTTGTTAAACCCTAGTAACTTTATCGAATTGCAGTCGTCAATCTTAGGGGTAGGCTTATTTGGGCCTTCTATTTGAGTTTATAAATAATTGTTTAACTTCTTTGGTTACTCAATCCGCTACAACCTTACCCAAGATGTGCTTTGCTAAATAAATTACACATATTACTTATTCAAAATCATAAATATCATTGTTTACCAAATTATAAAAACTAAGACAAGCTAGAAAAGGAGAAAAAAACTAAACGTTGTCTTATATAGTTTACGAGGGAGTACGAAGAGTGGACTTCAACATAAATAGGAGCAGAGAAGCCTAAATCGAGTAAATCATGAACTCCATAAAAACAACACATCAAGACCCCCAACCTATCCCGCTCATTTGCACCCTCTTAGACTCACCTTCTATATGTATATATAATGTCTCCATATAAACCTTCTACTCTATCATCCATATTATTAGCACCATACAGAATATCCTCAAAGTACATCTCCCATCTATCTTTGAATGTCAAAACATAACAAAAGGCCCCTGGAGGCTGCATCCTCTCCGCCACCTCCCCCACGTTTCACCTTTACATGCTACTATTGCTCCCAACAATTTGACACTTTTTACGATCTAAAAGGGCACAGCAAGGTTCATAAAAAGGAGCACATCGCCCACATACCTACAGAGGCCACCACCACCTCTCTTCCTCCTCTATTTTCATTGCCCCTCCATTGCAAATTTTGTTCACGACAGTTTGATACAGTCCAAGCCCTAAGTAGTCATCAGAACGCACATATCAACAATCACCATCCGGCCGCAGCAATGACTCCTAGACCCTTTAGCTTGCCCCAAACTATTGCCGCTACCCATCCCGCTGAAGTGGGCACCAGCATCAATAACTCCAACGATGTGGACCTTGATTTGCACTTATATACAAAGGCTACCACCTCTAATCCCCCTCAATTTCCATTGCCCTATTCCTGCAATTATTGTTCCCAACAGTTTGATACCGTCAAAGCCCTATATGGTCATCAGAATGCATGCATCAACGATCACAATGCAGCTGCAGCCATAACTCCAAGGCCATTTAGCTTGCCGAAAATTGGTGTCGCACACAGTTCCATCCAAGAGGGCTCCAGCAGCACTAACTCCAATGATATCGACCTCGATTTGCACTTATAGATGAAGAATAGATGTTGATCTCTCATGTATATTATTTCTTATCCTCCTTTCAAAAAGAATAAGAGAAGTCATTTAAAAGGACATATTGTGTGTGCTTCTCTAGTTAGAGCAATCATATTTGGAACCTATAATGAAGACAAGAGACCCTATAAGCATATGTGTAGTCTAATTGATGAGTCCTATTGTCTATTTATCCCCTTAATATATTCTTTTGTATGAATAGATTTTACATATCCTAAATTATATTTTCGTGCCCAAATATAGTCATGGACTATAGAACCTTAAATTAGTATAATATGCCAAATACAATCAATAATATGTTTAGAAATGGAGTGAAGTCTTATACTTTAAAATAAATAATATGATATTTTCTTTTTATACCTTAAATTAGTATAATACTCGTATTATTTCCATGTTAGAACCACTGAGTGTGTATGCAGCGGAGATAGCTAAAACCCTTCCTGTGGATGTGAAGCACAACTCTGGCCAACATCGGTTGCTTCTGAGATGTAACAGTGATTCTCTCCGTGAAAACTTAAATGGTGGATTCTTGACGACACAACTATTATTCAAGATGCTCGGTAGGTGATCTGAATATTAGTCCCAATCATGGAGTTGATTTTTTTCAATCTCACCGTTGGCAATTTGATATTTATTTACGTGCGACGACACCGTTTATGGACAATGTTGGGGACCAGACAGGTTGTCGCATTCATGCAGTTCTTGGGCGAGGCATATCACACCAGGTCACCGCTATCGAAACTTAGGGTATCGCCCTAAGTGGTTAAAGGAAACTAAGGGGAAGTTATCCTCCGTGATCCTCCTCTCCACCAACATAAGTGTAACGGGCATAGAGAGGGACATAGATGGATTTGATACTAATGGGCTTATTAGAGATCCATGATTTTCCTAAGCATAGGCCAGCTGCCAGTTGATCATGATAAAAATTCCTAAAATATTTAATTTATGAGTTGGACATATTAGACATACCTTGCAGCAACGAGTTGTAACTTATTCATTAAAGTATCCTAGATAATCCACTCCTAGGTCATTGAAATATTCTACTGCAATTTGAGTCCGCAATGCTGAGCACGTGCATTCCGTACGTGTACATTAATAATAGAAGAGTAGTTGAGATAATAGGAGAAGATACTGTTTACGTTCATTTTACTTTTTTTTACATGATTTTTTAGATCGTTGTCTCAATCTTATAGCATGTAATATTAGAACACTTTAATGTTACTATGATGTGTTATAAAACACCTTGTATGGGTTTTTCGATTTGTACATCCTATGCTACTTGACCACCAATCGATATATGATAATTTATATTTTTATTCCACTCGGATATTACACAATATAATAGATTTTCCTTTTAAATTCTCTATTTTTAAAACCTTTTTACATTTATTCTACCAATAAATTTTACATTATTATATAGATTTTTTAATTACAAAATAGTTTCTACAAGTTTGTCCACGTCTCTTTAGTGAAAATAAATAAAATTTTAGTTTTTAGTGATAAAGATTGTAGATAAAATAATATTAAATACACAATATTCTTGATGCGAGGGAACTTGAACTCTAGCCAAAAGTCAACTATAACAAAATGAGAATATAATAAATTAAACAACAATATTTAGGATTACACGGCAAAGGGTAAGAATAAAAATTTATATAGAATATTTGGAAGCTGAAAAACAAAGGAGGCATGCGATACTTTAAAAATAATTTTTATTTGAGAGAGAGAATCAAAGTGAGGTAGTCGCCTGGACTTCGTTCCAAGGAAATGAAGATAATGATGATGTCGAGTTTGCTTGTTTCCCGCCAATCCAAACCTACTGCCTTACACCAACTTTTGTTAAACCCTAGTATACTTGATCAAATTGCAGTCGTTAATCTTAGGGATAGGCTTATTTGGGCATTCCGTTTGAGTTTATAAATAATTGTTTAACTTCTTTGGTTACTCAATCCGCTATAATCTTACCCAAAATGTGCTTCGCTAAATAAATTACTCAGATTACTTATTCAAAATAATAAATATCATTGTTTATCTATGATAAACTGATCAAAATTATAAAAACTAAGACAAGCTAGAAAACGAGAAAAAAACTAAACTTTGTCTTATATAGTTTAGGAGGAAGTACGAAGAGTGGACTTCAACCTAAATAGGAGCAGAGAAGCCCAAATCAAGTAAATCATCAACTCCATAAAAACAACACAGCGATATCTTCATTTAGATATATAATTAAACAGTATTTATAATTAGTAGTTATATTTTAAAAAATATTTAGATATATAATAGTACTCAAACTCTGCATCGGTTTTAATATTAACTAATTTTTTTAAAAAAATTAAATTTTACTTAAATATGTGACTATTTATATTTCTCATCTAAGAGTCCTAGATAATATAAGCCATAGTTTTTTTTAAATAAAAATATCTATAAAATATATGCATTAAATTATTTTTAGTATCTATATAATTTTAGCATCAAAAATCATTTTGATGAGTACACAAAGTGTACATTTCTTTGGTTAGAATAATTGGACTCTATATAGAAGGATCATGAGGTCTTGGGTTTAAGTCTTATTAAGTTTTAAAAAAAAAAATTATTTTGATGATACCCTTATGTTACATGCTTGCAACGACAATACAGCGACAATCTCCCACTACTACTCCACCTCCTCTTTTTTGCATAAAGTTCTTTGCCTTAGTAAGTTCTTTAACAATCTAAAATCCAATTTAACCTCATTTGTGTAGACCTGCCACATTAATGAGATAAGTTTAGGAGGACTTGATTATCACTGTGGAACTCTAAAGATCATCCATGTTAATCGATTACTATCTTCAAGTATCAAGCAACATTTTTCAGACTCATTCATGCTTTAGCAAGCTACTCTTATTAGTCCAATACAAAACTGATGCATGGTTAGGCAATGCTTGCCATCAGCTACCCGAGCTATCTTTGTTGGTGTCAAGGGTTGTGGTCTAAACACTACTTTGAAGGAGCACTTTATCATTATGCAAAAACGATGTAGGTTATAGTAGAATTAGGTAGTGTCAAAGAGCTTGATCCAATTCTTTGGCTCATAACTACAGAGTGCTAAAGATATTTTTTAGCATTGCATTGATCTACTCGGTCTGGCTGCCTATTTATGGATGATTCATCATGAGAAACTTCAAGTTGGACCCCAAATAACTTGAAAAGAGAAGTCCAAAAATAACTCATGAATTTGAAATCATGGTTGAAGATAATAATCTCTAACAGATCGAAGTATTCTACCACGTGGCGGTTGAACAATTCAACCATGCCCTCAGTTGTGTGTGACATGTTCTACGATTGGGAGTGAAAACATCATATCTGCTAAATCTGTTGACTACAACCAAAATTGTTGATAAATCATCAATCACTAGAAACCTTTGATGAAGTCCACAAACATAAACATCCATAATGGACTTGATATCCAGCTGACGGTGCATTTTAAAAAGATTTTAAAATGTTTTAATTAAAAATTTGGTCAAACGTTCCCATGTGGCAAGTAGACCCGTCATTCTTCTTAAAAAGATTTTAACACCGTCATTTTCCTAAGTTAATATTTTAAATAGGTTAGTTATACAAAACACTCCTCAATTAGTTACTCACGGAAGACTTCAGTGACGTCAACCTAACATAAAGTTGCCAGTTTATGGTATTAAATTAGCCTTCACTTTCTCACATCTTTCGCCTCCTCCTCCGACTCGGTCTCAGAGTTCCATCAAGCCTCTAAATAA
Source organism: Thalia dealbata (assembly GCA_030544415.1). Taxonomy (NCBI): domain Eukaryota; kingdom Viridiplantae; phylum Streptophyta; class Magnoliopsida; order Zingiberales; family Marantaceae; genus Thalia; species Thalia dealbata. The sequence goes on along the minus strand of CM060457.1, from coordinate 27,347,384 downwards.
TATTTTAAATAGGTTAACGACTCGGTCCATCAAGCCTCTAAATAATATTTTAAGTAGGTTAACGACAGAACACTGACTGATTGAGTGAGACTCAATCCGATATGTAATGTATTAAGTGTGCTATTTTTTATCACTTTATCAAATTAAGTTAATATTTTTATTTATATAATTAATATATATATCCTAGGCCTGCAGGCCGCAGCATCGGTGGCCTGACTCTTTTTACACCTCTAGTTAGCAACAGTGAACCTGCTGTATGTCCCTGGTCTCCTTCCTCTTTGCTACCACTCGTTGTTGCTTCTTTTCCCCTGGCAACCTCGCTTTCCTTCAGCTTCAACTTCACCGGCTTCGACGGCGTCCGAATCAGTCGAGGCCTCAACTCCTCGGACGACGCCTCCCCCACAGCCGACGGCTTCAAGTTGGCCCGTAGCATCAATGGCCAGGGTGCCACCAACAGAGTCGGAATACAGATATAATTTTACTCTTATATCTTATTTATTTTTTTAAAAGTTATTATCTAACTAAATACATTTATATATACGTCTTATCTTCTTGATTTGCAACATGGAGATCACCGTTCCTGCAAGGGAGAACTCATCTATAGGGACATCTGCTTGCCATGGCACGCCATTGAAGGACTCATCATCTGTAGGGTGCATCTGCTTGCCATAAAACCATAAAAGGTGTGGTCGAATATACAAAACTGAACATGTTGGATGATAATATACACTTGAGATGAATGAAGAGTCCACAGGACGAAAAATTAAGAAAATAAAATTGCACACACACCACAGAATGTTTATGTCAACACTAGAAGCTATACACAGCAGAAACTTGGAAGACAAAATTTTGGGGTTTGCACAAACAATCAAACAGTCAATTCATCTTATTAGTTGTAAGAAGGACGAAGTCAGGGAATCAGATATTTGTGATAAAGGTCCTTGCTGTTGTGCCAGATCGTGGATATCCTTTACGATGTCGAAAACGGCATTAGGTTGCGCGAGCTTGAGGGCTTCTCCGACATTTTCTTCAGCTCCTCTGATTCAGAGCTGAACCAGCGAGCAACGAGGCTGGCTGTTTGCTTTGTACTTTTGGAGAATACTCCTGCCCCGTTGTCAACAGCATAAGGTATATTGCCTACCTCCTGCACGGCAGAAAGAGTTCCTTGTAAGATTTCACTAATGAAACAAATGGCCAAATGAGAGCTGAAACTACTGAACGAATAAATGTATTCAACATTCCTTTATTATCAAACCTCCATGTCCAAATTGATTTTTTTTCCCCTACACTTAACTGTGTTTGTGTTTTCTGCCATTTCTCAGGTTGACGTTTGATAAAAATCAGCTTTATCTATCTTTTCAGAAGGTTTAGATTCAAAAAGCTGTGTAAAGAGACCTACCTGTCCAGGAATGAAATCATTCAGGATAATAGGCTATCCCCTTATCAAGGCCTCTGCAATTGTTCCAGGTCCAGCCTAATAAAACAAAAAGATCAAACTGGAACGAATTAGCAACACAACCGAGCATGATTTATAAACAAAACAAATGGACGTAATGTCGTACCTTTGTTATAATGCAATCACAAGCTCCCATCCATTTCTCCATATGGGTTACAAATCCATTTTATCTGCAGTGACAAATCAGTTCTAGGTGGGTATCCTCCAAATTCCAGACGATAGAAAGACTATATGTAATTTCTTAGATGGAAGTCAAATTTTGGGGTTTGCACAAACAAACAAACAATCAATCACCATATTATCAATCAGCAGCATGAACATATGACATTAGTTCTCCAAGTAAACAAGTCTCTTGTGAAGTACTCTTGAATTAAATAACTTTCTTCCTCTCTTTTTTAGAATTTTTGAGTATTGAACTACACTTTTTGTATAATTAACTTTCTTCCAATTTATCACTATATTATCAAGATTTATATTAATCCAAAAGATATAAGTTTTTAAAAATACAAAACTACTTAAATTAAAAAACAATTTAGATATTTAGAATTTATGTTTAATTTCTAACAGAGGATGATTCCAACGCCAATTAATATCCCCAGGAGCAGCCTCCTTCCCTTATCTTCGTATATACGGACAGCCTCCGATGCTTTAGGTTGAGATCCGGCGATCCGCAGCTCAGTTGAGTTGAAATCCCAAGATAAGATGGTGTGCGTCTCTGCGTAGCCACCGGTGCTGGCGGAGAAGCCGACGTATACCTCTTCTGGCAGGTACTTCCTTAAATCTACCACTCTCGAAAGGTTCCAGCTTCGACCATCGACCGAGGGATCCTCCGATGAGTAAGAGAGGAGCACGGAAAAGTTCGTAGCGCCGCTATCATACTTCACTGTAGGGCGTGCAGTTTTGCTGCCGTTACTGATGCTAAAATTAACCAACTCGACAGAGGCGATCGATTTGATGGAATGTACATCGATCCCTATGTGATTGTTTGGGGGATCAAAGTAGTTCACGAAGCTGTCCAACTCCGCCGCCACGACTCGGTTGGCGGAGTCATTGAAAAGGCCGAGGTTTTCTCCCCCGGAGGAGTTGTACGGGATGGGTATCTCCGACATTGGAGCGAGGAAAAAGGTGAGCCCGTCGCCGCTTTCAATGTTGCTGTAGCTGCTAATTTTGAAGGAGAAATGGGTGGTGAAGCTGGCGGCGAGGTTACCTGAGGCGGCGTCCCAGAGGCGGAGCCGGTCGCCGTACAGAACTCGCCCGACTCTCCATGTGACATTCTTATCGATCACGTTTCCGTTCAGCACGATGCCCTCCGGTGTGTATTGGGTGTCGCCTTGGGTGATGAGGCGTTTAGTGTTTTGAACACTGTCGGAGCCGGTGAAGCTGAAGGTGAAGTCGAGCGAGGTGACGAAGGGAAAAGAAGCAACAAAGAGCAGCAGCAGAGACAAAGACAAAGACAAAGAGGAAGAAGACCACGGGAAGCACAACAAGTTCACCATTTCCAACCTGGGAAAGGAATGCAGTGGTGCGTAAGCGAGAGCTCCTCCTGTCTCAATTAATAGCCTCTTTAAACTCAGGGAAGACTTCAGTCAAGTCAACCTAACAAGAAAAAAAGGCCACTTTATAGTATTAAATTAGCAGCAACTCCTCCTCGTCTTCTCGCAGCCTTCATTTTCTCACACCTTTGGCCTCCTCCTTCTTGCTGTATCTCTATTTGTTCCGACTCAGTCTCGCAGTTGTCCATAAAATTCCAGATCAGACCCATTTCACAAGGCCTTTCTTCCTGCCCTCCCCTTCTCGTTCGCCCCCTCTGACCCGTTCTCTGCCCACAGCTTGAGCTTCCATGCCTTTTCTTCTCTGCGACTGCTGTGGGACTATCTAGTCCAAATCATACTGCTATTGATCCATAAATTCCTTCACCTGATCATCCATAAATTCCTCGTATCATTAGCACTACCTCCTCCCTGTCCCCTCCATGTTTAACCTTTTCATACTGCTATTGATCCCAATAATTTAAAATAATTTCCGGTCTCAACGGGCACATTAAGGTTCATTAAAAGGAGCACATCGCCCGTATGCCCATAGCGGCTATCACCATGCAAATTTTGTTCACGATAGTTTGATATAGTCCAATCCCTGTAATCATCAAAGTGCACATATCAACAATCACCATATAACTGGAGCCATGATTCCTAGGCCCTTTAGCTTGCCCCAAACTGTTGCTTTTACCCATCCAACCCAAGTGGGCACCAGCATCAATAATTCTAATGATATTAACCTTGATTTGCACTTATATACAAAGGCTACCATCTCTCATCTCCCTCCATTTCCATTGTCCTTGCCATTATTGTTCCCAATAGTTTGATACCGACCAAGCCCTATGTGGTCATCAATGCACATACAAATATTACAGTAACATAATTATTAATTGATTGTTGAGTAGATTTTAAAAATAAATTACTTAATTATTATAAGATGTATATAATTTATATTAAAAAATAAGAAGTAATTAATAACAAATATCAATGTTAAATAAACTTAGAATGAGGTTACCAAGTAGTATTTTTACTATAATTAGAAGATCTCGTAAGCAGAATACTAATTGGTCTCATAAGCATAAGATCTAGAATGAGGTTAATTTATATTATTAATTGAGCTTATGGTTTATGACATATATAGGAATTGCTTTATATATCTTCTAATGGTGCCAAGTTAATTGGTATTATGATAACGATTGTTTTATTGATTTTTATGATAAAAAAAGTACAATTGACTATATATTTTTCTTGGAAAATAATGCAATCTCAAGGTGTTCAAACAAAGAAAATATTATCATTTTATCTACTTGAAATTGAATATGCTACGGTTTGGCTCAGAAGAATACTAAAGGAACTTCACTTTGAGGGAAAAAAAGCTACAAAGATTATGACTGATGATGTGAAACAATCTAGTATTACTTCTTAGCAGATAGATATTCCTGGCAGAGGGATATCCATGACAACATCATACAGCCATTTGAGTGTTGCATGTTATCAACAAGGCAGCTAGAAAGAACCCTTTCTTCCTACTTAAACATGATCTAAAAAGGCATTTGATATGATCTGATGGGAGGTGTTGTTCAACATTATGGCACAAAATGTAGTTTCGAATGAAGCTCACTAATTGGATCCAACACGTCTGATATCAATGAATTATCATTCTAAAATTAATGGGCATATATTAAGCAGCTTCAAAGGGGGCCAAGGCATCAAACAGGGACACCCTTCCCTGCTTAAATGCACAAGTTTATCTTTGAAGGTCAAATAGAACCTTTCAATCTAAAAACCTGTCTTAGGTCATCTCATAGTTGCAGATGAAGTTATTATAATATCAAACAGTAAAAACCTACGTTCATTCATAGATTGCAGAGATTCCTAAAAGTATATTGCTAATACACAAGACAATCAATCAATAAGGAACTATGATCCTCCCAGGAAGGGTATGGGGAGGAGGTCAAGAACTCTGTCTAGTGATAAAATGAACATCCAAGAGGTACACCTCCCAATCAAGTATTTGGGAGCCTACACCGTAATATTATACTGCACATATATATATCATGTTCATCGCTATTGGGGGCTGAAGAAATCTGGGCATCCTGGAGTCTTTAATAATGCAACACTTAAACCCAACTGTAGAATATTAACTTTTTTTTAAAAAAAAAAAGGTTTCCCTTTCACTTGAGTCATTATTTAGAGGCTTGATAGATGCCTGAGGTGGAAGGCGAGAAGATGCAGCGTAACTGCTGCTGTGCTGCCTTCTGAGTTTTCCGTCGTTGGAAGCTGAAGCTGTGGTCGGAGGACGAGTCGCAGGCGGCGAACGAGGACCGGAAGGTAGGAAGAGGCGGCTGGTGATGAGCCAGCGTCAGCGCTGGAACGCATCTACAACCTCTAAATCAATACTATTAAGGATAAATCCGAGAAAAAGTACAACTGGGAGGAGGCGAAAGATGTGCGAAAGTGTAGGTCAGATAGAGATGTAGAATTAAATGATTTATAGATAGAAATTCAAAAAAAATTTAACTTTTCAAATATATTCTTAACTTTATTCGAATATTTGACTCACATTATTGATTAGAAAATCTACTAATTATACCTAATTAAGCAGTAATGTTTATAAATTATGTTGAGGAGTGTTTTGTTTAACTATCCATGCCCGACGACCACGGTGCCTGGTTGACGTCGCCCACTTCTTCCTCCTCTATTCTCCCCCTACCCCATCTCCTCTGCCGCTCTTCCCCCACCCCACACGGCACGCCCGGAATCCCCACCGGATCTCCTCTCTCCTTACCACACTGTCATTCTACTTAATAAGATTTTGAGAGTGTTTTTTCGTACTAACTAAATTAAAATAATATTTAATCAAAACAACCAGGTTGACTGGTTATTTTCATTAAAAATATTTTAGCAAGGTTGTTTTGATTAATTATTATTTTAATTTGGTTAGTACGAAAAAACACTCAAGATTTTGACGCCGTCGTTTTTCTAAATTAATATTTTTAATAGGTTAGTACGACAAAATACTCACTGATTGAGACAGGAGGAGCTCTGCCTTGCGCACCTCTCTGCATTCCTTTCCGAGGTTAGCATGAACATGCTGTGTTTCCCTGGTCTCCTTCCTCTTTGCTACCGCTCTGGAACTCCACCACCTCAGGAAACATCACTACCCATATCTCCTTCATAATTAGCAACTCTTCCGTATTCCAAGGCGACGGGCTCGCTTTCTTCCTCGCCCCTCCATCCTAGCAATCCATCCCCAACCCCTCCGGAGGAAACCTTGGCCTTTTTAATGATTCCGCTAACCAAGTCGTGGCGGTGGAGTTCGACACCTGCTCGAACCCTTTTGATCCCCCCAGCAATCACATAGGCATTGTCTACTCCACCAGGTCGATCGCCTCTGTCGAACGGTTAATTTCAGCATGAGTGACGACAGCAACACTGCACTCGCTATGGTGGAGTACGATGGTGGTGCTATGAACTTGTCCGTTCTCCTCTCTTACTCATCGGAGAATTCTTCCGTCCATGGTCGAAGCCGGAAAGTTTTGAGGGTGGTAGATTTGAGCAAGTACCTGCCGAAAGAGGTAGCAGTCGGCTTCTCTGACAGCACCGGTCTCAGCACGGAGGCGCACACCATCTTGTCCTGGGGTTTCAACTCAACCGAGCTGCCGATCGCCACTGTCCGTAAATACAATAAGAGAACGAGGCTGCTGTAGACTGATAACGTTCTGCTTCTACTCAAACTCCTTCTAACCTCATTTTGCATGAAGTTCTTTGCGCCACATTTACAAGGTAAGCTCAAGGAGGACCACATATGTGTTAATCGACTGCTTTCTTCAAGCATGAGCAGCCTTCTCCAAACTCTCTTGCAGATCAAGTGCAAACATGTGTGTGGTTAGGCAATGCTCAGCTGCTCGGGCCATATCCACTGTTGTTACATACGAGTTCCTGGTATGAGGAATCGGTCTCGACCTTATTATGAATTCATGCTAGGATGTCACCATACACTCCGGTCATCATTTCACATGCTCGATGGCCAAGCATACTTTATATTTCCACACAAAGTCAAAATTTGAATCTAAAATTTACAGTGTTGGGGGGCTGAAGAAATCTGGGCATCTCGGAGTCTTTAAGAATGCAACATAAGCTAATCCTTTTGCTCTTGGATTTGTGTTTGAGTATTTTAAATTAATTACTATCTTATATAAGTACTGTTTATCATTAATCTTTGGGACACCTAAACCCTACTACTGGCAATATTAACTTTTTTTTTTAAATTTTGTTTCCTTTCACTCGAGACATTTAGAGGCTTGATGGATGCGTAAGAGATGGAGAGCGAGAAGATGCAGCGTGACTGCTACAGTGCTGCCTTCTGAGTTTTCCGATGATGGTGGTGGTGTTGGAAGCTCAAGCTGTGGGCGGAGGACGAGTCACAGGGGGCGAACGGGGACCGGAAGGTCGGAAGAGACGGCTGGTGATGGGCCGGCGTGAGCGCTGGAACGCATCTACAACATCTAAAATAAATTCTTTAAGCACAACTCCGAGACTGAGTCGTCAAATCGAACAAGAAAATACATCAACGGGGAGGAGGCGAAAGATGTGTGAAAGTGAAGACTTCGAGACGACGAGGAGTAGCTGCTGCTAATTTAATAAGATAAAGTGGCCTCTTTTTCTTAGGTTGAATTGACTGAACTCTTCCCAGGAGTCTAAAGAGGCAACTAATTGAGACAGGAACTCTAGCTTATGCACTTCTCTGCATTGATTTCCGAGGTTAGCAATGGCGACCATGTTTTGCTTCCCCTCGTCTTCTTCCTCTTTGTTTGTGTCTTTGATACTACTCTCTCTTGCTTCATTTCCCCAAGCTACCTCGCTTAACTTCAGCCTCAACTTCACCGGCTCCGACGGCGTCCGAATTGCTCGAGGCCTCAACTTCTCAGGCGACACCGCCCCCACAGCCGACGGCTTAAAGTTGGCCAGTACCATCAATAGCCAGGGTGCCACCAACAGCGTCGGAAGAGTTTTGTATCCGGAACGGCTCCGACTCTGGGAATCCACCTCCGGTAACATCATCACCTTCACCACCCATTTCTCATTCATAATTAGCAACACCACTGTCATTGCTGGCGACGGGCTCGCTTTTTTCCTCGCCTCTCCATCGGAGCAATCCATCCCCACCCACTCCGCCGGTGGAGACTTTGGCCTTTTCAATGAATCGGGTAGCCAATTCGCGGCGGTGGAGTTCGATAGCTACAAGAACGTCTTTGATCCCTCCAGCAATCACATAGGGATCGATGTCAATTCCATCTATTCGATCGCCACTGCCACTTTGGTTAATTTTAGCATCAGTAACGGCAGCAACACAGCACCCGCTACAGTGAAGTACGACGGTGGTGCTATGAGCTTTTCCGTTCTCCTATCTTACTCGTCAAAGGATCCCTCGGTCGATGGTCGAAGCTGGAACCTTTCAAGTGTGGTAGATTTGAGGAACTCCCTGCCGGAAGAGGTAGCCGTCGGCTTCTCGGCTAGCACCGGCGTCGACACCGAATCGCACACCATCTTGTCTTGGGATTTCAACTCAACCCCGCCGCCGAACACTAACACAGTCAAAAGACACCAGAATAGTAAGTGGCTGGTACTAGTAATTGGCCTTGGGATCATCCTCTGCGTGCTGGGATTGTTGTTGTTCCTGCTGTGGCAGCGGTGGCGGAAGAAGCAAGGACGACGCGGCACGGCCGTTGCCGCGGCCGCCAGGCTTCAAACGGTGTTCGACCAGGGAATGGGGCCAAGAAGATTTGCCTACCAAGATTTAGCCGACGCCACGGACAATTTCGCAGATGAAGGGAAGCTCGGGGTAGGAGGATTTGGGGCCGTCTACAAGAGAGTTCTCCCCGGCACGAACTGTGATCTCCATGTGGCCATCAAGAAGATCTCCAAAGAATCCATGCAGGGTGAGGAAGAGTACATGGCGGAAGTCACTCTCTTCAGCAAGTTGCGCCACCGCAACCTGGTGCAGCTCATCGGCTATTGCCACGAGGCCGACGGCTTTCTTCTTGTTTACGAATACATGCCCAACAGAAGCCTCGACAAGCACCTCTACGACGCCCACAGATTGCTCGGGTGGGCGGAGCGGCACAAGATCGCGCTCGGACTGGCATCGGCCGTGCTCTACCTCCACGAGGAGTGGGAGCAGTGTGTGGTGCACCGTGACATCAAACTCGGTGGACACGATTTGAACGCAAAGCTCGGCGATTTCGGGCTGGCGAGGCTTGTGGACCATGACTGCACCGCGGTGATGACTGTCCTGGCCGGGACGAGGGGATACATCGCGCCGGAGTACGAGAAGATGGGGAAGGCCCGTAAGGAATCCGACGTGTTCAGCTTCGGAGTGGTGATGCTCGAGATGGCTTGCGGCCGCAAACCCATCAACTACGCGGAGGAGCCCGAGAAGATAAATCTGGTGCAGTGGGCATGGGGGTTGTACGAGAAGGAGGCTTGTCCGGAAGCTGCAGACCGAAGGCTTCCCTGCGATGAACTCGACGAGCGGCTCATGGAGAGGTTGATGGTGGTGGGATTGTGGTGCGCACACCCGGATTACAGGCTGCGTCCGTCGATAAGGCGGGCCATCGGCGTTCTCAGCTTCGAAGCTCCGTTGCCAGATCTGCCGCCGCTCAACATGCAGGTGCAGGAATTCAATGATGCAGCAGCAGCATCTTCTTCGTCGGGACCACAATCCTTGAACACAATATCTTCTTCTTCCTTTTTTATCGGACGTTAAAGATCTAAGTTTATGATTACTTTTTCTTTTAACTCTTTAAAACGGTCTAATTGACATGCTAATTCGATATCTACTCATGAAATGTTTGCAAGTGTTAAATATATCTTCACATAAGTTCTTCATGTATTTCAGTATCAACAATATCTTCCACCCCCTGGTTAGAGCAATTAAGTACTCACCAAGTTCAAAAAAGAATCAATATCTTTCACTGAACAAGCATCTCAGGGACACACATTCCTCCACCTGGCTTCGCAACATGCAGGTGCAGGAACTCTGCCTTGTTCTTGCATTGTTCAAAGAATGGACTGCGCAATGCCTCCCTTTCAATGTAGTATAGTTTTTTGTAGTTGGTTGAAAGTTGTTTTCTCTCATCTCTTCAAGCAACCCAATAGCAGAATCCTCTCGGCCTAGCTTACAGAATGCCCGGATCAGCGCATTGCAAGTCATCGTGTCAGGAAAACAGTTACCCTCACTGCGCATCTCATTGTAAAGATCATGCACTTTCCCGTGTTGCCCTCAGCATGATGATCATGCTGTGATAGGCATGAGATTTAGGTTGAAACTTGCGAGACTTTAACTGACGGAGATCGCTGAGACTCTATCGTTTCTCCACCGCTGATCAAAATCGACTGCTGCTTGTAACCGTCGTCCGCCACGCGTGGGAAACGCCGGTGCCCGCGAGCGGAGGGAGGGTTTGGCGGAGAGCTCGGCGTCGGCATGTGAAGGAATGCGATTTGGTGCAGTGGGACCCCGTGGTGGAGGGAGCCGCAGAGGTGGATGAGGCGAGCGGCGAGGCGAGGATTTGGCGGAGAGATCGATCAAGAGCGTAGCTCCGATTGGGATTGAGAGAGACGAAAAGGAGGTTGCCGGTGAGGAGGTGGCTTTCCAGCGATGTCGTCACAAGCACAGCGTACGAATGGAAGTGGGAGGCTCGATTTGGGGAGAAAAGGAGTTGCTGGTCGCCGCTATGCTTGACGAACGCAGGGCGCAGATGAAGGGAAGGGAGAGAGAGAGAGATTGCTGCGGAAAGAGTCGCCGGCGATGAGGGGAAGAGGTGAGAAAAGAGGGAGACATTGTTGTGGAGAGCTTCAGTTCGTGCAGATTTTTTTTGCATTATAGAGATTTAGTAGATTATATCAGAACAGATTCTTATTAATTTGAATTGTGATATGGTGGTGATTAATTACATGCATTATGTGAGCTCTTATGACGTATACGGTGGTGATACAATGTATCATTTCATTGTAGAACACATTGCAAATAAGAAAATTGAGCTAAAGCATATCAATTTCATGGATCAAGTTTGATAGCTTTCAATTGTCCTTTTATGTATGTCTTTTCCCATGTTTTAAAATGGTATTAAGACAATCATAATGAACCTTACCCCTAAAGCTTACAGATGCATTCTTAGAATTTCAAAGGTGAATTGCCAAAAACTAGATTGATTATAATCTCTAAAGCTGTCTTGCAGAAGCATACCATCCTCCATCAAAACATCGTAGATTGATTGCTCTGACCATAGTGGGCTACAAAATTCTCATCAAGTGCTTAGTAAATAGAATGCAGTACCTCCTGCATGGGCTAATAAATAGACCAGGCACAGTCAACATTTATTCTTGGAAGTGAGTGATCCATGGCAACAACCTACTGCCATTTCAAGTGGTGCAGGCTACCAGCAAGACAGCTAGAAAGTTACCCTTTCTTCCTACTCAAACTTGATCTTAGAAAGGCCTTTGATAAGATCTGATCCAATGTTATGATCCAAAATATAGTTCCCAAAGAAACTCACTGGTTGGATTGCAGCATGTCTGAAATCAATGAATTATCATCCTAAAAGTAATGGACATATCTCAAGCAGCTTCAAGGGGCATCAAGACATCAAACAAGGAGACCAATCTCCGCATACCTCTTCGTCATTTTACAACAAACCTTCTCTGCAGCATTGCACCAGTTTATCTTTGAAGGTCAAATAAAACCTTTCAATCTAAAAACCTTTGACTTAGGTCATCTCATGGTTGCAAACGATGTTATTATAATATCAAGCAGTAAACCAATGTTCATTCATGGATTGCAGAGATTCTTAAAAGTATATTGCAAATACACAAGACAAGACAATCAATCAATAAGGAGCTATGATCCTCCCAGGAAGGGTACGGGGAGGAGGTCAAGAACTCTGTTTAGTGATAAAATGAACATCCAAGAGGTACACCTCCCAATCAAGTATTTGGGAGCCTACACTGTAGCTGGCAAAATTCCTATTCAATTGAAAAAAGGAGGTCGTGGAGAAGTTCTTGGTAGATTTCAAGAATGGGCTTATGTCAAAATCTCTAATGTAGTGCCAATATAAATGTCTCTCACTTACTGGATCAGTTGGAGGAGAGCGAGATGATTGGATTCTTAATGTGATTTAACTCTTTAATTCGTTTCCTTCTCTTATTTATTTATTTTAGTTATTATCTTATCTAGGTACTAAGTATCCTCAATCATTGGCCCACCTAAACTCCTACAGTAATATTAACTAAATATTTTTTTGTTTGGTTTTTTTCTTTCACTCCTGTCCTGTCATTTAGAGCATTGGAAGATGCGTGAGATGGAAGGCGAAAGATGTGGCCATGGAAGCTCAAGCTATGGTAGAACGAGGACCGGTAGGCAGGATGAGAGACCAGATGATATGGGTCAGAGTGAGCACGGGAATACAATTACGAAGGGACGAGGTGATATGGGTCAGAGTCTGAGTCCTTAAATCGAACAAATAAAAATACAACAAACAGTGATGGAAAGATGTGAGAAAACGAGGGCTGCAAGAGGACGAGGAGGAGTAGCTGCTAATTTCTTGGTATAAAGGGACCTTTTTGTTTAGGATGACTTGACTAAACTCTTCCCTGAGGCAACTACTAATTGAGACAGGAGCTCTCGCTTATGCACCTCTCTGCATTCCTTTTCCGAGGTTGCCAATGGTGAACATGCTGCACTTCCCCTGGTCTTCTTCCTCTTTGCTAGTGCTCTTTGCTGCTTCTTTTCCCCTAGCAACCTCGCTTTCCTTCAGCTTCAACTTCACCGGCTCCGATGGCATCCGAATCGCTCGAGGCCTCAACTTCTCAGACGACGCTGGCCCCACTGCCGACAGCTTAAAGTTGGCCAGTAACATCAATGGCTAGAGTGCTACCGACAGAGTTGGGCGAGTTATGTATCCCGACCTGCTCCGACTCTGGGACTCCACCTCAGGTAATATCACCACCTTCACCACCCACTTCTCCTTCATAATTAGCAACTCTTCCGTATTCCAAGGCGATGGGCTCGCTTTTTTCGTCGCCCCTCCATCGGAGCAATCCATCCCCAGCCAGTCCTACGGAGGAGACCTCGGCCTTTTCAATGACTCCGCTAACCGAGTCGTGGCGGTGGAGTTCGATACCTTCCATAACCCTTTTGATCCCTCCCGCAATCACGTAGGATCGATGTTTATTCCATCAAGTCTATTGCCTCTATCGAGTTGGTTAATTTTAGCATGAGTAACGGCAGCAACACAACACACGCTACAGTGAAGTACCACGGAGGTGCTATGAACTTGTCCATTATCCTCTCTTACTCATCGAAGGATCACTCAGTTGATGGTTGAAGTTGGAACGTTTCTAGTGTGGTAGATTTGAGGAAGTACCTGCCAGAAGAGGTAGCCGTCGGCTTCTCGGCCAGCACTGGTGACAACACGGAGACGCACACCATCTTGTCTTGGGATTTCAACTCCACAGAGCTGCCAACCACCGGATCTCATGCTCCAGCGTCGGAGATTGTCCGTATATACAATAACAGAACGAGGCTGCTCCAAGGGATACTAATTGGAATTGGGATCATCCTCTGCGTGATGGGACCGTTGTGGTTAGTGCTGTGGCAACGGTAGAACAAGCAAAGGCACGACATGGCCGCCACCAGGCTTCAAACTGTGTTCGACCAGTGAAGAGGTCCGAGGAGTTTTGCCTACCAAGATTTGGCCAACACCACAAACAATTTTGCAGAGGAAGGCAAGCTCGGGGCGGGAGGATTCGGGGCCGTTTACAGGGGAGTCATTCCCAGCACGGGGAATGATCTCCGTGTGGCCATCAAGAAGATCTTGAGAGAATCCAAGCAAGGGGAGAAAGAGTACATGTCGGAGGTCATCCTCTTCAGCCAGCTGCGCCACCGAAACCTGGTGCAGCTCATCGGCTACTGCCACGAGGCCGACGACTTCCTTCTTGTTTACGAATACATGCCCAACAGGAGCCTTGACAAGCACCTCTACGACGGCCACAGATTGCTCGGGTGGGCGGAGCGGCACAAGATCGCGCTCGGGCTGGCATCGGCCGTGCTCTACCTCCACGAGGAGTGGGAGCAGTGCGTGGTGCACCGGGACATCAAACCGAGCAACGTGATGCTGGATCCCGATTTCAACGTGAAGCTCGGCGACTTCGGGCTGGCGAGGCTGGTCGACCACGACTGCACGGCGGTGACGACGAACCTGGCCGGGATGAAAGGGTACATCGCGCCGGAGTACGAGAGGACAGGGAGGGCTCGCAAAGAATCGGATGTGTTCAGCTTCGGGGTGGTGGTGCTCGAGATTGCGTGCGGCCGGAAGCCCATCAACTACGCGGAGGTTCCGGAGAGGATAAATCTGGTGGAGTGGGTGTGGAGGTTGTATGAGAGAGGGGCGTGTCTGGAAGCTGCAGACCGGAGACTCTGCGATGAGTTCGACGAGTGGGTCATGGAGAGGTTGATGGTGTTGGGATTGTGGTGCGCGCACCCTGCCTTCAGGCGGCGGCCGTCGATTAGGCGGGCCATCGGCGTTCTCAGCTTCGAAGCTCCATTGCCGGATCTGCCGCCGCTGAACGTGGCGAGGCAGGAAGGTAATGATGCAGCGGGGTCGTCATCGTCGGATGCACAATCCCTGAACAGCATGTCGTTGTCTTCTTCCTATTTTTCCGGAAGAACCTGAAGACCGCAGCAGGATGAGTCTTCTTTTACGCGGCAACTTAAGAAGGTAAGGTTTTTTAAAGGAATTTCTTAATTTATAAAAAGTACACTGTAATTTTTATTTAACTCGATGTGCATTAAATTAAAGTGAAGCTTATATTGTGGTTAATTTTTTTCCTTCTAAAACTACACTATAAACTATAATTAAACCGTATTCATATTTAATAGTTATATTTTAAAAAATATTTATATCACTTGTTGAATGATTACTAATCTAGTTAAGCTATAAGAATAAAATGATAGATTCAATATTGACTGAATTTTTTTAAAAATAATTTAATTATATTACTGTTTATATTTTTTTAAATTCTCTTCTAGAATATAATGAGTATTGAACTGAAATCTACCGTACAGAGTCTAATCACTCTAATCATATAGGCATACACGTGTACTATATTTTTTTAAAATAATATTTATCTTATGTTTAGGACTTTAGCATCAAAATTATTTTTATGATATCCCACATCTTATATATTTATATTTTTCACATCTTATATATTTATATTTTTCACATTTTATATATTTATATTTTTCAAAGTTATATATTCTGTTTATAACTTTTAGGTAAAAGTTTGTTTTGATTTCTAAAACCAAACTTAACTAGAAGTTATAAAATTAGATTTAGTCGCTAACCTCCTATTATTCATGAGAAGCTCCAAAGTGCTACTCGACCTCTTAATCTCATTTTGCATAAAGTTCTTTATCCTCGTAAGTTCTTTAATTGATCTAAATCCTTTCTAATTGTGCAGACTCGTGCCATAGAGCTTAGGAGGACATGATTATCACTATGAAACTCCAAAGAACATCGGTATTAATTGATTACTTTCTTCAAATGTGGAGTAGCATTCTTCAAACTCACTCATGCTTCAGCAAGCTACTCTTGTTGGTCGAGTGTAAATTTATGCATGATTTAGCAATACTTCACATCAGTTATCGAGCCATCTTAGGTGGTGTCAAGGGTTGTGGTCTGAACACTACTTTGAAGGAGCAGTTTACCATTGTGCAAAATGGTATAGGTTATAGTAGAATTGGGTTGTGTTAAAGAGCTTGATCCAATTTCTTTGGTTCACGACCACAAAGTGAAAACGTCATATTTGCTAAATATACTGACTACCAACAAGATTGTTGATCGATCGTCGATCACTGTGAAGCCATTGATGAAGTCACAGTCGGCTTAGCATCATTATCATACGCTCTGCTCCAGGATATCCAGTTCAAAGTGCACTATGGCATTGTATCATGAGCTCACATTCTAGTTTATACAAATTGAGCACCAACATATGCTCACCTTTGGTTCACAACAAGTCTTGTACATCTATCTAGGAGTGTCTTATCCTATCTTTAGGAAAGTTAAATAAGATTTTCTAGTACGATGGATTGCACATGTTCGTTGGCTAAGCATACTTTATATTTCCACGTAAAGTCAAAATTTGCCTAACATCTTATCTGTCAAAATTTGCACTCTTGGCAGCATGCTTCTTTTGATAATGAAAGAACGTCTTTGCCTCCATCTAAATCACTGTTCCAATGAGTAGATGCGCCAGTGGTAGTATTAATATTAATGTTTCTCTTACCCTTTTTTTTATTAACCATCTTTTATCTTTTTTATTCGTAATAATAATAACTATTATTATATATATATATGTGTGTATATTGTTTTCATTACTATCTTATTTAAATTTTATACATCTATATATAGATATATACACACACACACTAAGAGGTGAAAAATAGAAAATCTAGAAAAATAAGGTTTAGAGTATTGAGGGGATGAAGAAATCTGGGCATCTTGGAGTCTTAAGAATGCAACATAAGCTAGAAATTCTTTTGCTCTTGGATTTGTGTTTGAGTAATTTCTTTTAATTATTATTATCTTATGTAAGTACTAATTATCCTTTATCTTTGGGACACCTAAACCATACTACTAGCAATATTAACTAATTTTTTTTATTTGGTTTCCTTTCACTCGAGTCATTTAGAGGCTTGATGGATGCGTAAGAGATGGAGAGCGAGAAGATGCAGCGTGACTGCTGAGCTGTGGGCGGAGGACGAGTCACAGGGGGGCCAACGGGGATCGGAAGGTAGGAAGAGAGGCGGTTGGAGATGGGCCACCGTCAGCGCTGGAACGCATCTACAACATCCAAAATAAATTCTTTAAGCATAACTCCGAGACTGAGTCGTCAAATCGAACAAAAAAATACATCAACGGGGAGGAGGCGAAAGATGTCTGAAAGTGAAGGCTGCGAGAAGACGAGGAATAGCTGCTGCTAATTTAATAAGATAAAGTTGCCTCTTTTTCTTAGGTTGAATTGACTGAAATCTTCCCAGGAGTCTAAAGAGGCAACTAATTGAGACAGGAACTCTTGCTTAAGCACCTCTCTGCATTCATTTCCGAGGTTAGCAAGTGAACATGTTTTGCTTCCCCTCGTCTTCTTCCTCTTTGTTTGTGTCTTTGCTACTGCTCTCTCTTGCTTCATTTCCCCAAGCAACCTCGCTCAACTTCACCTTCAACTTCCCCGGTTCCGACGGCGTCCGGATCGCTCAAGTTCTCAACTTCTCAGGCGATGCCTCCGCCACAACCGACGGCATCAAGCTGGCCAGTAACATCAAGAGCCAGAGTGCCACCAACAGCGTCGGACGAGTCATGTATCCCGAACGGCTCCGACTCTGGGACTCCACCTCAGGTAACATCACCAGCTTCACCACCCATTTCTCCTTCATAATTAGCAACACAACTGTCATTGCTGGCGACGGGCTCGCTTTTTTCCTTGCCTCTCCATCGGAGCAATCCATCGCCAACCACTCCGCCGGTGGAGACCTTGGCCTTTTCAATGACTCGGTTAACCAAGTCGCGGCGGTGGAGTTCGACACCTACAAGAACGGCTTTGATCCCTCTAGCAATCACATAGCGATCGATGTTTATTCCATCAAGTCGATGGCCTCTGTCGATTTGGTTAATTTTAGCATCAGTAACGGCAGCAACATCGCACACGCTACAGTGAAGTACGACGGCGGTGCTAAGAACTTTTCTGTTCTCCTATCTTACTCGTCGAAGGATCCCTCGGTCGATGGTCGAACCTGGAACGTTTCGAGTGTGGTAGATTTGAGCAAGTATCTGCCCGAAGAGGTAGCCGTCGGCTTCTCGGCTAGCACCGGCACCGACACGGAGAAGAACACTATCTTGTCTTGGGATTTCAACTCAACCACGCCACCGAACACTGACACCGTCAAAAGACACCAGAACAGGACGTGGCTGGTACTAGTAATTGGCCTTGGGATCATCCTCTGCATGCTGGGATCGTTGTGGTTCGTGCTGTGGCAGCGGCGGCGGAAGAAGCAAGGACGACGCGGCACGACCGTTGCCGCGGCCACCAGGCTTCAAACGGTGTTCGACCAGGGAATGGGACCGAGAAGATTTTCCTACCAAGATTTGGCTGACGCCACAGACAATTTCGCAGATGAAGGGAAGCTCGGGGTAGGAGGATTTGGGGCCGTCTACAAGGGAGTTCTCCCCGGCACCAACGGTGATCTCCATGTGGCCATCAAGAAGATCTCCAAAGAATCCATGCAGGGTGAGAAAGAGTACTTGGCGGAAGTCACTCTCTTCAGCAAGTTGCGCCACCGCAACCTGGTGCAGCTCATCGGCTACTGCCACGAGGCCGACGGCTTTCTTCTTGTTTATGAATACATGCCCAACAGAAGCCTCGACAAGCATCTCTACGACGCCCACAGATTGCTCGGATGGGCCGAGCGGCACAAAATTGCACTCGGTCTGGCCTCAGCCTTGCTCTACCTCCATGAGGAGTGGGAGCAGTGCGTGGTGCACCGGGACATCAAACCGAGCAACGTGATGCTGGATCCCGATTTCAACGCAAAGCTCGGCGATTTCGGGCTGGCGAGGCTTGTGGACCATGACTGCACCGCGGTGATGACTGTCCTGGCCGGGACGAGGGGATACATCGCGCCGGAGTACGAGAAGATGGGGAAGGCCCGTACGGAATCCGACGTGTTCAGCTTCGGAGTGGTGATGCTCGAGATGGCGTGCGGCCGCAAACCCATCAACTACGCGGAGGAGCCCGAGAAGATAAATCTGGTGCAGTGGGCATGGGGGTTGTACGAGAAGGAGGCTTGTCTGGAAGCTGCAGACCGAAGGCTTCCCTGCGATGAACTCGACGAGCGGCTCATGGAGAGGTTGATGGTGGTGGGATTGTGGTGCGCACACCCGGATTACAGGCTGCGTCCATCGATAAGGCGGGCCATCGGCGTTCTCAGCTTCGAAGCTCCGTTGCCGGATCTGCCGCCGCTCAACATGCGGGTGCAGGAATTGAATGATGCAGCAGCAGCGTCTTCTTCTTCGTCTGGACCGCAATCCTTGAACACAATATCTTCTTCCTCCTTTTTTATCGGACGTTAAAGATCTAAGTTGATGATTACTCTTTTCTTTTTACTCTGTAAGACGGTCTAGTTGACATGCTAATTTGAAATCTGAAGTACTTGAAATTTTGCAAGTGTTAAATATGTCAATAATTTCTTCGTATATTTCAGTATAAACCACTATCTTCCACTGAACAGGCATCTCAGTGGCACATATTGCTCACCAGGCTTCGCAACAAGCAGGTACTCTTGACTATGAAATTGGTTTCTATACCTTCTCATGGTGCCAAGCTAATTAGTTATTGTAAAGTGATTGTTTTAGAGATTTTTATGATTTAAAAAGCACAATTGGCTGTATGTTTTTCCTGAAAAATAATGCAATCTCAAGGTGTTCAAACAAACAAACTATTATCATTTTATCTACTTGAGATTGAGTATGTTGCAACTACTTCCTATTTCATGTTATTTGGCTGAGAAGAATGCTAAAGGAACTTTACTTTGAGAAAAATAAAATATTGATGACAAGAAAGAATCTAGCATTACATCTTAGCAGAGAGATATTCCTGGCAGAGGGATATCCATGACAACATCATACAACCATTTGAGGGTTGCATGTTATCAACAAGGCAGCTAGAAAGTACCCTTTCTTCCTACTTAAACATGATCTGAAAAGGGCATTTGATATGATCTGATGGGAGGTGTTGTTCAATGTTATGGCACAAAATGTAGTTTCCAAATAAACTCACTGGTTGGATCCAATACGTCTGATATCAATGAATTATCATTCTAAAATTAATGAGCATATATCAAGCAGCTTCAAAGGAGGCCAATGCATCATACAGTCTCCCTTCCCTGCTTTACTGCACCAATTTATCTTTGAAGGTCAAATAGAACCTTTCAATCTAAAAACCCTTTGTTTTAGCTCTCATGGTTGCAGTTATAATATCAAGCAGTAAACCAACACGGATTCATGGATTGTGGAGATTCCTAGAAGTATATTGCGAATACACAAGACAATCAGTCACTAAGGAGCTATGATCTTCCCAAGAAGGTACGCAGAGGAAGTCAAGAACTCTGCTTATTGATAAACTGACCATCCAAGAGGCACACCTCCCAATCAAGTATTTGGGAGCCTACACTGTAGCTAGCAAAGTTCCTATTCAATTGCAAAATTGAGGTCGTGTGCTAGATTTCAAGACTGGGCTCATGTGAAAATCTCACAAGCTGACAGTAGTTTTACTTAATGCAATTAGCAGTTCCACTCTCTACAAATTCTCCACTTACCACTTGGATGGATGATATCATTATCTGCAGGTTCACAAGTCTCTCAGCCAACTTTCTCTGATTCCATTTTTAATGTGATTTAACTCTTTATTTTGTTTCCTTCCTTCTCTCATTTATTTATTTTAATTATTATCTTAACTAGGTACTAAGTATCCTCAATACTCGAAGATGTGGCCATGCAGGGTCACTGCCACTGCCTTCTGAATGCCGATCATGAGGGTTGGAAGCTCAAGCTGTGGTAGAACGAGGACCGGTAGGCAGGATGAGAGACCAGTTGACATGGGCCAGAGTGAGCGCTGGAATGCATTTACGAGCTCTGAGTCTGAGTCCCTGATTCGAACAAATAAAAATACAACAAACAGTGATGAAGAGACGTGAGAAAATGAAGGCTGCAAGAGGACGAGGAACAGCAGCTGCTGATTTATTAGTGTAAACTGACCTTTTTTTTGTTAGGTTGACTTGACTAAAGTCTTCCCTGAGGCTACTACTAAATGATACAGGAGCTCTCGCTTACGCACCTCTCTGCATTCCTTTCTGCGGTCTTCGTCATTGTTTCTGTCTTTGCTACTGCACTTTTTAGTTTCTTTTCTCTTCTTCATCTCGCTCAAACTTCACCGGCTCCAACGTCGTCCGGATGGCTCAAGGCCTCAACTTCCAATGCATCGCCTCTCCCACACCCGGCGGCATCCAGCTGACCGGAATCAGCTACGTCCAGAATGGCAAGGTAATGCTATACTTTTTGCTAGGTTGACGTGACTGAAGTCTTCCCACCTGTCCAAAGAGGAACTCTCGCTTATGCACCTCTCTGCATTCCTTTTCCGAGGTTGGCAACGGTGAACATGCTGCGCTTCCCCTGGTATTCTTCCTCTTTGCTACTGCTCTTTGCTGCTTCTTTTCCCCTATCAACCTCGCTTTCCTTCAGCTTCAACTTCACTGCCTCAGGCAGCGTCCGAATCGCTCGAGGCCTCAACTTCTCAGACGACGCCGTCCCCACAGCCGACGGCTTAATGTTGGCCAGTAACATCAACGACCAGAGTGCCAACTACAGAGTCGGGCGAGTTCTGTATCCCGACCTGCTTCGACTCTGGAACTCCACCTCAGGTAACATCACCACCTTCACCACCCATTTCTCCTTCATAATTAGCAACACCACCGTCATTGGAGCCGACGGGCTCGCTTTCTTCCTCGCCCCTCCATCTGAACAATCCATCCCCAAACAATCCACCGGCGGAAACCTTGGCCTTTTCAATGATTCCGCTAACAAAGTCATGGCGGTGGAGTTCGACACCTTCCCGAACGGCCTTGATCCCTCCAGCAATCACATAGGGATCGATGTTTATTCCATCTTTTCGATCGCCACTGCCAATTTGGTTAATTTTAGCATGAGTAACGGTAGCAACGCTGCCCACGCTACAATGAAGTACGAAGGCGGTGCTATGAACTTGTCCGTTCTCCTTTCTTACTCATCGGAGAATTCCTCAGTCGATGGTCGAAGTTGGAAAGTTTCAAGGGTGGTAGATTTGAGGAAGTACCTGCCGGAAGAGGTAGTCGTCGGCTTCTCGGCCGCCACCGGCTCCAACATGGAGACGCACACAATCTTGTCCTGGGATTTCAACTCAACCGAGCTGCCGATCGCCGGATCTCAACCTCCAACGTCGAATACTGTCACGTCGTAGACTGTCCGTAAATACGATAAGGGAAGGAGGCTGCTCCTGGGATACTAATTGGCGTTGGGATCATCTTCTATTAGAAATTAAACATAAATTTTAGATATTTAAATTGACTTTTAAATTTTGATAATTTAAGTAGTTATATAGTTTTAATAAATTATATCTCTTAGATTAACATAAATGTCTCTTTAATGTTAAAGCTTAATAATATGGTGATCTATTGGAAGAAAGTTTATTCTATTTATATTTTTCCTCTTCCATATTCTTCTTCCTATGCATCAATTGAGTAAATGTGTCCAACCCAACAACGTGATATCAGAATTCATCATACGAGAGAAGATACTGCTAAAAAATAAAAATAAAAAGAGAGTTTAATTATAGATTTTACAAATAAATAAGGTGCGTGGAAACTTAATTTGAAAGAAAACAAAGAACTATAGGAAGAAGCATCACTTTCTCAATAAGAAAAAAATGCATTGGAAAAAATAAAGAAAGAATGATCAATTTGCTCTTACCATCATCCATGGTGATGAAATGTTTAAGACGACTATAAATGAGATCACATCCAAACAAGCATGGGAGACACTTCACAAATCTGTCATTGGAGTTGAGAATGTGAATAAAAGTTCGAATTTAAACTCAAAAGGTTGAGTTTGAATCTCTTTTCATGAAAGAAGGTGAATCAATACAAGACTATTTACAAGAGTCTTGATGTGGTAAACTAAATGAAAAGACTTGGAGGTTTTACAAGTCTTGAACCCAAGACCTCATGATCTTCCGATATAAAATCCAATTACTCTAACCAAAGGTATGTTGTGTTGTTAAAGAAATTTTGTGTTCTCTCAATGTGAAGTTCAACCATGTCATAATAGCTATTGAAGAATCAAGAATATTGATGAACTAAATAGACTTTAAGAGTCCGTAAGAAAGGATGACTCATGGCAAGTAACAACAAATTAAACAAGTCTTGCAAGCAAAGATGACTTTGAAGTCAAAAGGAGGCACTTCCAATAGAGGTCATGGTCGAGGATGAATAAAAAGTTAAGATAGCAGTCTAAGAAGAGCAAACGATGAGCACTCATCTTACTTTGAAAGAAGAAATCAAAGTTTTGAAATAAAGCATGGAAGAGGATGGGAAGAGGTAATCCATTAAGACACAATAATCAAGTTGATAAATTTAAATTAAGTGCTATTCTTGTTATAAATTTGGCCACTATTATTGGGAGTGTTGAAATAATAAAATAGATGAAAAAACAAAGTTCATTGAGTACGACGAAGAAGATGCATAATTCTCCTCACTTGTTGCACCAAAAAAAGATTATATAGATAAGTCAAGTGCATGGTATCTTGACATTAGAGTTAGAAAGCATATGTCGGGTGATAGAAGTAAGTTCTTCGAGCTCAATATATGCAAAAAAGGGATTTGTAAGCTTTGGTGATAATCTAAAAGTAGAAATTGAAGGTGAAGGTGAAATCTTAATCCAAGCAAAAATGGAAGCCATATAATTATTTATGATTTATATTCTAAGGTTGACTAGTAACGTTCCAAGTATTAATCAACTTTTGGAAAAAATTACAAAATCTACATGGAAGATTGTATACTATGGCTTAGTGATCAAAACTCTAATCTCCTTGTGAAAGTCACAATGTCAAAAACATTACATATTTATGTTGAACTTAAATAATTATGGTGCAATTTGCTTGATGACACATTTTAAAGATTCATCATAGATTTGCCACGTATGATATAGTAATTTAAATTTTAGAAGCCCCAAAACCTTGCGAGGTAAGAAGATGCTAAAATGAATTCTAAAAATTGATCACCCAAATCAATTATGCGAAGCATACTTGGCAAACATTCAAGAAAGAGTTTTTCAAAATACTCAATTTCAAAGAGCTACTACACCACTTCATCTTATTCATGCTAATGTATGGTCCAATCAAGCCTCGATCTTTTGGTAAAAACTTTTACTTTATGCTCTTCATTGATGAGTATAGTAGTCATGCAATTAGAATTTTAAGAACTAATATATGTGATGAATTTATATCTAATGAGTTTATAACTTTTTATGAGTTGCGTGATATTCATCCCCCTTGGCAATTCTAAGAACAACCCAACAAAATGATATTGTTGGGAGGAAGAATTAGGCAATTCTTGATATGGTAAAGAATACATTGAAATCAAAAGATATGCCGAAGGAGTTTTAGGCTAAAGGAATTGCATGTGCAGTATATCTCCTAAATTAAAATTCAAGAAGATTTAAAAATTTAACACCTCAAGAAACTTGAAGTTGATGGAAAAATAAGTGTGGCATATTTAAAGATCTTTGGATCCATTGTTTATGCACATATTCCTGGGAAAAATAAAAATAAAAATTGTGATTAGTAGATTTGTGGAGTTTGATAAGCTTTATTTATCAAACTGATCTACCTTAGGCCTTAAGACCATAGAAAGATTCCTAGAATTTTAAAACTATGCTGAGATGCCAAAAACTAGATTGTTTGTTATCCCTAAATCTAGCATACCATCCACCATCAAACATTATTGAATGATTGCTCTGACCAAAGGCAGCTACAAAATTCTCATCAAGTGCTAAGTAAGTAGAGTGCAGTACCTCCTACATGGGCTAATAAATAGATCAGGTGCAGTCAACATTTATTCCTGGCAGAGAGGTATCCAGGACAGCATCCTACAGCCATTTGAAGTGGTGCATGCTATCAGCAAGACAGCTAGAAAGTTAACCTTTCTTCCTACTCAAACTTGATCTTAAAAAGGTCTTTGATAAGATCGGATGGGAGGTGTTCTCTAATGTAATGACTCAAAATGTAGTTCCCAAAGGAACTAATTGGTTGGATTGCCAAACGTCTGAAATCAACGAATTATCATTCTAAAAGTATGCAAATTTAACCCCCTTCTTCCACACAGGATCTTCAATGCAGATTATCATGGAGCATGGTGAAAAACTTTATAGTATGATCCAGGTGAGGGAATTCCAAAATGTTCTGAGTCAGAATCGAAAATCTTTGTATGATTCTCCATCTCATGCACAAACTGAAGGATCTGGTTCTCTATGGAATCTCATTCAGTTGGTTGGTGAGAAAGCTCGTAGAAACACAGTTCTTCTTATGGATCGAGACAATTCAGAAGTATTTTACACAAAACTTTCTGATATAGAAGAACTATTTCATTGCTTATCTCAACATCTTGAGTATATAGTTGGTAGAGATCGATCATTTTTGGTTCAGATACAGCAAGTGTTAGGAAATAAGCTTGTAGTAGGAAATTTTGATTTCGATTAGTTTTGATTCCAAATTCTCTCATCAGTTTTCCAATTCTGTATTTGTATTGTTCCTTTAATACAATGAACATGGGAGATAGTGAATAAGCTTCTCCACATATATTTTTCCTCTCGTTCAACTTCTTCTGCAGAGAACAGAGGGTGCTCTGTTTTTTGTTCTTTGATTTCTGGTTTTCTTTTCTCAACAATTGGTATCAGAGCTCCAGGTTGGGGAGACGAGGTGCAGAAGAATTCGATGCTTTCTCCGATGAGTGGAAAGACGTTCGCCAGCAATTCTCTGTTGAGTGGGAAGACGCCCATCAGCAGTATGGCTGATGCAGGAGGTCTCAGGTTCTCCTCAGGAGGAGGAGGAGGGAGCCTCGGTGGCTGTCCCTTGCTGAACAAAGGAGGCAACTTCGGCGTGTGGTCGATTCGACTTCGTTCCTTCCTCGATGCACAAGGCGTGTGGGAGGCGATCGAACCGAGTGAAGAAGGAGCCGCAGCGGTTGATAGGAGAAAGGATAAGTTGGCGCTATCCTTCATCCATCAATCCTTAGGAGATGAGCTCCTAACTCTTGTTGCTGACAAGAGAACGGCGAAGGAGACGTGGGAAGCGTTGAAGAGCCTTCATATGGGCAACGAAAAATTATTTGATGCGAAGATGAATAAACTTTGCGGGGATTTTGAGCGACTGCAGATGTCAAATTCAGAAACGGTTGGTGAGTACTTTGATCGACTCTCTTCCACTGTTTCTGAAATGAGAAACATTGGTGCAAAGGTGAAGGAACAGCGGATCGTTGAGAAATTAATTCGTTCGGTGTCATCCAAGTTCGATCCCATAGCTTGCAACTTGGAGCAATTCGGCGACATCCGAACCATGACGGTGGAGTACGTGGTAGGAGCTCTAAAGACATACGAAGTGCTTGGCAGACAACCGAAGCCCACGAACAGGTTCTGCTGTCCCGGGCTGAATGGGAAGCCAGGGCTCGCAGAAGTTCTACGTCTCAAGGGCATGGACGTGGTCACAATAGATGGAGGAACCATGGTCGTGGTAGAGGACGTTCGAATGGCCACAGCGATGGAGGTTGGGACAGTAGCTCATCTTCACTGCATGAGAAGCCGAAGAAAGATAAGTCTCATATTAAATGTTTTAAGTGTCATTGCTATGTTCATTATGCCTCAGAGTGCGAGAAGGAGGAGGCGGTGTACCTGGCTGAAACCAGTGAAAAGGAAGAGCATCATCAAGTTCATCAAGTTCTGCTTGTTGAAGAAACAGAAATTGAAAAAGAAAAAAATATTTTTTTTGAAGAGTTTGTTTTGTAGGAACCCCCTCCGATGAAGATGATGGAGTCACTGAAGCAGAAGATGGATTTTGTGGGCAGATTTTGTGGAGGCCCACGCCTCCTGCAAGACTCACGATTTCTTGACCGAAACCAGAGATATCGTGAAGGAGAAAATATCTCAGACGAAGGTGGCAGAAGCGGAGGCAAAAGCAGAGTTCGCAGCCTCCCAATCCGAGGCGATGCAAAGGATGGAGAATCTGCAGATCCGTGATGGGAGCGCCTTCAACATCAGCACCGAGTTCTGTTCCTTGACGGCTGTAGAGGAGATGGCAGCGAGGAAGGCTGCTGCTGTGCTGAGCACCGCTCACAGCGAGCGGGAGATCGAGCGCCTACCCGAGGAGAGCCAACAACAGGGCAGCAGCGACGATGGTTGGGAGCGATCCTCTGCTTTGCTTCATGGCGTGAGTGCTGATCAGACATATTTGCAATTTGTGCTTATTAATATTATTTATTGGTTGGACACAAAGTGGATGCTCCTTTAGTTAGAGTAAATAGTCTCTATACAGAAGATTATAAATTCAAAAAAAAATATTATTTATCGATCACGGTTGCCTTGTTTTATCCCAATTATAATATTATTGTTTACTGCCTTATGAATTGAGTTTTTTCCTTCAGGAGTCACACATGAGTGTTCGGGATCTGGAGAGGAAAGAAGTTATATTTAGAGAAGTTACTGAACCTCCTCTTGATTGCAAAGAGACATGAAGGCTACCAAACATTGTGGCAACTATGCTATGACCTCAGCGATACGGGACTTCTTCGAAGTCTTATGGTATGGAAATACTTTCAGTCTTTTAAAATGCACCTTTATTTTGCCATACTAATTATTAGATGCTTCTCTGAATCTTGGATCAGTTTGCATTCAGTTGTCTGAACCTAATTATTTATGGGGCTTTTTTGGTTTTAGTGTATATTAGGTGTATCATACTTCATACAAATTGGATTGTGTTATACGTTTGTGTTTTCTTGATAGTTGATTTTAATTTTCTCCATGTATTTTGATGTAAATTTTAATGCGGCATGAAAGTATAAGGCCAAAGGGAGGATTCAGCAATTTTGTCTTTAAACAACTGGTTAACAACCATCAATATTTTAAGCTGCTTAGACTTGGAGAAGAATTCCAGGAGGAGTTGGCTCTTTTTCTGAAGGAGCTTAAAGATCTGCTATGGCTTCATGAGATATATCTGAACCAATGTTCATTAGCTTCAGAAACACTTCGGGATGTTGCTTTATCTTTAGATGATAAATTGTACTTTATGACTGAAGGCAAATCAGAGATGGGGCAAACAGAAAGGTTATCTCTTGCTGACAGAAGGCGTCTATTAAATCTTTCAAAAATTGCTGCAGTTGCAGGTTTGGAGCATTTTTCTGTTTGCCCTTCTTAACTGTTATTAGATTGTGATTTTTCATCGTAGCTGATTCTCATATCTAGTAAGGTTATCTTCAACTCTGCAATTAATTTTGCTATTTGTTTGTCTGACGACTCCAAGATTCCTTATCTCGAGATTTCTCAAAATAATTTCAATTATGAAAAACTCTGATATAGTCTGATACATGTACTTGCTCTTTTTGGAAAGGATTCACCATCATCTGACTTTGATATCTGTTTCCGTCGTTTGAACTGTAAAAAAGCTAAACAGGTAGAAACTGTAACCGTGACGAAGTACACAAAGTGTAAATTCCTTTTGTTTGAGTAATTGGACCTCATTAAATTTTAAAAAAACCGTGATCAAAGTTCCAAGTCATTAATTACCATTCAGTTGATTCTTATAACACATGTAACTTCACAGCGTTGGCTGCAGATGTACAAACTTCTATGTTAATAGGGAAGGACACGAATTTTAAGATGAAGATTCACGAAATAGAAGCTGATTTACAAATTTTAAAGTTGTTAATATTTGTATTGCCATTAATTTTCTTGCGTGAGATTACTTTCTTTATTCTTTTGTGACTTTTTCAGTTTTTTAATCGGAAAAAAAAAAGATCCTGTCTTTCTCATAGGAAAACGTCTGACGTCGGAGCTTTAGAGCCAAAATAATAGGGAAAAAATGTTTTCGTTGAACCAGTCGCTAGTTTGTAAATGGTTTAGTCAATTTAGTTGAAACATTGTCTTATCTAATTTACATTTGGAACTAGTTTAATAAATCAATTTAAAGGAAATAATTTTTTTTCTTTCTGAAAATAAACCTTTTTTTTCAGGAAGAGATTGTTAGAAACTTATCAGATGAAGATATAGATGACATCAATAGGGCTCTTCTTCCAGGAGAACTGATTGAGTTGTGCTTAAAAAGA
Source organism: Thalia dealbata (assembly GCA_030544415.1). Taxonomy (NCBI): domain Eukaryota; kingdom Viridiplantae; phylum Streptophyta; class Magnoliopsida; order Zingiberales; family Marantaceae; genus Thalia; species Thalia dealbata. The sequence goes on along the minus strand of CM060457.1, from coordinate 27,318,382 downwards.
GGGAACAAAGCACTATGCTTAAAAAGCTTTTGAAGTATTTGCATGGACAAGCTCATCCTTTCGGAAGTCCACCAAAAGCCTTCTGGAAGAATGTTGGAAGAATGCAGCGAACCAAGATAACTGGGTCGCCCTTTCTCAGGCATCAACAGCCGAGGGTTGGAGCGATGAAGTCCTCCTCAAGTCATTACGAGAAACTGCGCTCTACAAGGCTTCAAACTTCTGCTACGGACCTGGATCACACATCTATGATGGCAGTTTTGATGAAGTTATGCCCTTGCAAAAAGGTGAGGAAGAATTCCCGAGCGTCAGAGACTCAAGCTCGTCGGAGGAAGGAATTCTTATGCAGCACAAAGACTTTCCTGATGCAGGCAAGCTCATGATGACTGCCATCATGCTTGCTCCAGCAGGGGACGACTCGATGTTGGTCGAAGAGGATGTGGATATGGATAGCAGATGATAAAACAGATTCCTGTAATCTTCACTCGAGGGGAATGATTTGCATGAAGGCAGGGCAGCAGTTGGGTTCTTTTTTTTTTTTTCCTTCTTGTTTCCCGAAATTTAATATGGCTCAACCTGACGAATGCCTCTCTGTTAGTCCAATCCAGTAGAGCCCCTCTTTCTTTTCTTTTTCTAGTAGTTATAGCTGCTCAGTTTTATGTGCCTGGAATTAATCTCGTTGCTCTCAGTTGATCTTTATATTTTGATTTCAAGGTCAACGAGTTGGATCAAATTTACTTTCTCGTGTGTTTCCATCTCGGAAAGTAGTAGATTTTCTTTGAACACTTTGAATGAGAAAAAAGAGTATTAACTGATATGAGAGATCAATATTATCTTTTACTGAACCTGCAATATTAATTTTGATGGGGTATCTATTTATTCTACTTGTTAGATTTGATCGAGTATAATTATTTGACTTCTTTTAAGGCGTATCTTATTATTCTCCCACATTAATTGTCTTTTATGTTATGTTATCAAATGCAAACAATAAATGTGTTGCCATGGATTTTAATTCTGTTCATTGGCAAACTTTTGGACTTCCAGTTACCCAATTTGCATTTTTATTTTGTCTTCATTCTACTGTCACCGATTACCGTTTTATCATCATCATCATCCTCCTCTTTTCCTTCCTTCCAATTGTGTTCTTCCAATTTGGACTTCTGCTGTATTGAAGGGAAAAAGATCATAATTATCATATACTTCAGAACAGGAACAGGTGTGTTTCACAGTTGCATCTCTTTGGTTTTTTTCTTCTTTTTTACTTTTTATCCGGTGGTTTTGAAGGACTATTAATTGCCATCAAGACAAGAGAGATTGTTACATTCAGGATTTACATTCAAGTTATTTTATTATTTTAAGATAATCATATTGAACTGCAAAGAATTTTCCTTTTTTAATATTATAATAATTTTTTCTTATAGATTTTACCATCGTAGAAATCTCTCTTTTAATTTTTAATATGATAAAAAATATAAAACTTAGAGAAGGTAGACAATTTTTCTACAAGATGATGAAGAACGTTTCTTTTTTCTTCTTCGCCACAGATAGAAATTCTATCTGTTTTGATGCGAATTTAAATTCCTTTTATAGCTTGTATCACAAGGTGCGAACAGGCTTCAAGCATGATGAACATAAGTTTTAGGTTGTATTTCTTGAATGCATGAATTCATAGCATAGACTAAGTTCATAGTTAATGAACCATTTGCAGCCACAAGGTGCACACTTGACTCAGTATGCAAATACATTTTGATTGAACCAAGCACAGGAAGGTAATAATGCAGGATCGTCATCATCAGGAGTATTCCTCCGGGACTGTTTTTTTCTCCTTTCAGAGTCAGGGTTGAAGAGTATTCCTTGCTCTTCGAAATCTTAAACTTATATGTTTTTCTTTCATCAAGTTTTATCATTCTAACTGAATTAAACTTGTACTTTTAGCACTTACGATGTAGCATAAGGTAAGGTAATATTTGTTAAATGTAGTATTTATTTTCAGAGTAAGAACATATCCATGTAATTTATGTACCCCAAGCAAAAACAAGTTTTTAGAATCTTCTATAGAACAAGGGAGTTGGTAAATTACCGACTATCCTTTATTTAGAATCTTGTGGCATTCTTAAAGCAAGATAGAAACAGCACCACACAAGGGATCAAGCTTCAAATAAATAAAGAAAGACTTCCAAAGATTGAAGAAGCAAACGGAAACGCTGATTTTAGCAGTGACTCCATCGAATTCTCATTCCCTGTGGCATTCTTAAAGCTCTTATTTCTTCCTTTTTCTCTTGAAAAATTCAAAAACTGGCAAAAAAATTTGAGAGGCTCATATGATCTTTTGATTGCAACTCAGCCTAAATGGGTAAAAGGCTACTTGACAAAAATATTGTTAAATTGTATTGGAAAAAAGTTCAAACAACATTGGATTGTCCACTCCCTGTGCGGAGGATGAGATTATATCGTTATTGTTGCAACTTCTTGTAAAAGCTCTAATTTAGTAGAAACAAAACCAGCAGTGTACAAAATTGTAGCTGACAAAGCAACGCAAACACTGTAAATAGAAACAATAGAACTTTAGAAAACTAGAAACAAAACCAACAGTGCCTGGATACTTAGAAACAAAAAGTCAGCAGCTCTATTGTCCACTAACTTTAATGAAACAAAAGGCCAGTGCCTGGATACTTAGAAACAAAAGGCCACTAACTTTAATGAAAAATCTATGTATAATAGAAGGTAAATCTGTGGAGGAAATGGTGGATTTGAAGAGTAGCCATGCTCAGCAGCTCTATTGTCCAAAGTGAGAGTTGCGGCCAGATAAGATAGGCCTTTTTCTTAAAACGGGAAACATATGCATGCATTCATACGAAATGATACATAGAGAGACCTGCAATTGGTCATTTTATTGATGGGTTAGGAGTTCAGAGTCAATGTGACAAGATATCAAGTTTACTCAGTTAGGGTTTCACACATTCATCCATCCATCGCATCGCTCAACGTAGTTTTTCTTAAATTATAGTACTTTGAACAGGCTTGCTTCCACCTTCATGTCAGAGATTGTACAATATGCTCCTTGCAAGTATTTTCTTAAGCTAAATCAATTGCATAAATTCTGATCAAATTGAATTCAATATGTTTCTGATGATGTTTGTCATCCGTAGTTGTATGTTAACCTTATTTTGAACTTAAAGATAATGAAAAGCTATAGCTACAAAGATTTCTAACGTGCTTTTTCTTCAGGAATGTTCAAGGAGTTCTTCAGTTAACGATGATGCAATTAGCCAATCACCAGTTACTGACATCCCAGGGTTCATTTCCAGGATGCCACCATCACAATCTTTACCTAATGTTATAAGCGTTGGCCAATTGCTGGAATCGGTATATTTCTGAACTGTATATGTCTGTTTTACTTAGATAACACAATTTTGGGTTAAAAAATTTGTCATTTGGACTCGAATTTGTCAAAGATTGAATCATTCTCATACAAATCACATAGCTGCAGAAAAAAAAAAGCATGTAGCCAGTTTCAACCACAGTATGAATCGAACAAAGTCTCGATTAAGTTTTCAAATAATTAATTCACCTTAGGCCTTAAGTGCTCATGAACCTGATACATCGCAACAGGACCTGAATCCATGTTTATATCTAATATCTGGTAGAACACAAGGAAAAATATAAGGAATTGTGCAGAGAAAAAAAAGACAAATAGGATTTTCTATGGGAGATTGCTCTGTTGAGAGGTTGGGCCCTATGTTCTATAGTTCCAGAATATAAATAAATTGTCAAAAGCCTCATTAGCATCAGAAACAGAAAGCACTACAGTCTGGGTTCCAATATTTTGTATTCTCAGTAATCCCAAGTATTTGTTTCATATATGGCTAACACATGGTCAAATAGACAAAATTTGACAATGACTGTATTTAGTAATAGTGGATTAGAGTCTAGACACAGCATTATGACGGAATCCAGCATTCATTCATGGATTGCAGAGATTTCTGTAAGCATAATACACAATATCAATCAATCAACAAGGGGAAATAAGCTATGTTCAAGAACTCTGTTAACCTTATTTTGAACTTAAAGATAATGAAAAGCTATAGCTACGAAGATTTCTAACATGCTTTTTCTTCAGGAATGTTCAAGGAGTTCTTCAGTTAACGATGATGCAGTTAGCCAATTACCAGTTACTGACATCCCAGGGTTTATTTCCAGGATGCCACCATCACAATCTTTACCTAATGTTATAAGCGTTGGCCAATTGCTGGAATCGGTATATATTTCTGAACTGCATATGTCTGTTTTACTTAGATAGCACAATTTTGGGTTAAAAGATTTGTCATTTGGACTCGAATTTGTCAAAGATTGAACCATTCTCATACAAATCACATAGCTGCAGAAAAAAAGAAGCATGTACCCAGTTTTCAACCACAGTATGAATCGAACAACGTCTCAATTAAGTTTTCAAATAACTAATTCACCTTAGGCCTTAAGTGCTCATGAACCTGATAAATCACAACAGGACCTGAATCCATGTTTATATCCAATAACTGGTAGACCACAAGGAAAAATATAAGGAATTGTGCAGAGAAAAAAAAAGACAAATAGGATTTTCTATGGAAGTTCAAGCTGTGGACGGAGAAGGGGTCAGAGGGGGCGAACGAGGACCGGAAGGTAGGAAGAGAGGGCTTGTGAAATGGGTCAGCGTGAGCACTGGAATGCATTTACGTGACTGATGTTAGGAAATAAGCTTGTAGTAGGAGATTTTGGTTTCGATTAGTTTTGATTCCATATTTAGATTGTAATTTTCGTTTCTGCATTGTAAGAGAAGATGGAAACACTTCCAAATTCTCTCATCAGTTTTCCAATTCTGTATTTGTGTTGTTCCTACAATGAACATGGGAGATAGTGAATAAGCTTCTCCACATATATTTTTCCTCTAGTTCAACTTCTTCTGCAGAGAACAGAGGGTGCTCTGTTTTTTGTTCTTTGATTTCTGGTTTTCTTTTCCCAACAATTGGTATCAGAGCTCCAGGTTGGGGAGACGAGGTGCAGAAGAATTCGATGCTTTCTCCGATGAGTGGAAAGACGTTCGCCAGCAATTCTCTGTTGAGTGGGAAGACGCCATCAGCAGTATGGCTGATGCAGGAGGTCTCAGGTTCTCCTCAGGAGGAGGAGGAGGGAGCCTCAGTGGCTGTCCCTTGCTGAACAAAGGAGGCAACTTCGGCACATAAAGAGCACTCCTACTTTTCTTTGTCCATAAACGAACCTAAGGATAGTTCGTGCTCCTATCCTGACACTAGGGAGTGGCCAATGGTACCCGCGTGGAACTCGAGGGCCGTCCGGACCGGGACTTTTCCCACGTCCTAATTCTTCCCCTAACCTCGTGCGGACTGAAGGCTCTTACGGCGAGTGAATGCTTCGACTTCAGCCCGGGGATAGAGAAGAGCCCCTTACTCAATAAGCCCTTTCTTAGACTTAGCAAGGAGAGCAGGATGTCCGGACGGTGGTCGACCTGCTTTCGTCCTGGCCTTTCATCGTACATCCTTAGAGTCTGGTATGACCTGCCACAACTCCTCTTCAAGACTGGCTGCCTCTCTTTCGTCTTCGGATGCTGAAGAAGAAGAAGAGCATGAAGGAGGTCCGGGGTGAGGTTCAAGAGAGAGATAGCGAATCCATAATGAATTACTTGAAGGACTGGCAGAGGAAGTGAAGTTAATCCGAATAGGTTCTTTGCAATAAGCGGTGTGGATGGGTTTGTCCCCCGTTGAATCAATAGCTCTTGAATAAGTGGTCTTGAATAGGCCCTTGGAGGAAGAACTGGAGATAGAATAGGTAAAGAAAGACAATGATGAGCTTTTCAAAGTGGGAGCTGCTGGAAATGCAAGAAAGGCTGCTGGAGGATCAGTGGGTCTTGCCAAAAGAAGCTGTGATCCAAGGAAGGTGAATAAGCAGTGCATAGTAGGGCAGTCTTCCATTAGGGGGGAGGAGTGGACATTCATCTGACTCTAGAAGGGCAACGAAGGAAGCTCGAATAAGCAAGCCCACCTTAATCACTAGTAGAAGATAGACCAAAAGACGCACACTGACGGTAGGAAGGAGGACTCTGATGCCACGAACTTGACTGAATCAAGCAAGAAGTAGACCAGCCGAGCTTTCAGAGTAGGAGGTTGTCAGTAGATGCCATAGTCAAAGAAGGGGACAGAGATAGGGCCCATCAAAGAAATCCCTGCTTGTCTCTAATTTCATTGCCTTTATAGTTCCAACAGCTCTCCATTCAAGTGTCAAGAGACAGGAAAGATCGGACTTGCTATCCGCAGGTGTATATGACTCCAGGAGCGAATAAAATAAGGAGATTCTGATTCTTGATCGACCTCCTGCCTCGCTTACAGCTCCTAGATATTTTACTACCGCCTAGCCGCACTTCAACACTTAAGGAAGAGAAGTCAAATTTCAGAAAAAGGGAGAAATGCTTTCTTCGCTTCGGTCTGACTATGGAGTTTAGTGAGCCAAGGAAGGGATTTCGAAAATGTCTGTGACTATCCGCGACTCTGCTTGCTGTCTTTTCTCTTTTTAGTGTCTTGGTCTGTCTGTCCCTATCTTAACCGTCTCGGCGATCTCTCCCTGGCGATCTTCGGAAGGCTTCTTTCTTCTTTTTTCTCCCCATAGGAATAGGAGGGCCCCTCGGTTTAATTCCAAGGATGACATTGCTAATCACCCAATGCAAAAGCTGGGGTTAACCCAGACTTCAAACTATTCTTCTTCCTGGGGGACGTCAAATCGATGATTTCTCTTGAACTTATTGCATAGGTAGGCCACTTGCTCTTTCAATTAGGCCCGTTCTCGGAGAATCTTTCTAGGGGTCGACCTATTTCGTGAACGTGAAAGACTCTGTCCCTGCCAGAATAAAACAATGCCCCTTCGAGGCCGTGGGGGACATCGAAACCCCACATTTCGAAAGCACTATTGAAAGCGAGCGGGGATTTGCCAAGACGGTCCACTTTCGTCTGAACGGGTAAGCATATCATCTCTTTACTTGAGTGGTAGATCCTAAACCGCTTGAGAGTTTGGGCTATAGGATCAATCTTCCACTAATGCCCCCCTACGGCGAACTTGAAGAAAGGACCTTCTGACTCCGTGGCGCGCTAGTCCAACTCGTTGAGGCGCCCTAAGATTCTTGCTTGAGGGAGAGAGCGGAATTCCATGTAGAGATTTAAGGGCGATTTAAGGACGCGATCAAGTTCTTCTTGCTTTTTTCGGCGCTTATCTCGCTTCCATCTTTGTTCTCTCATCTCTACTACTCCCCCAACTCCTTCCTGACCTCAGGTGGCCTCTGTCTACCCTCCCCTGCTTCGACCCCATTAGCTTTAGTAACTCCTTCTACTCGTCCTTAGTGACTGGGTCCCTGCGAACGTCTGCAGTGCGGGAGGGGGATCGTAGCATCAACTGTCGGGTCCGTCTCCGACCTTCAATTGGAATCAAAGGGCATTTTGGTTGGGCCTTGGGCCGCTCTTGGTGTCTATGAAGGAAGAGCCTTATCTGAGGACGAAGAAGGCTGAAGAACTAGAGAGGGCTCGGCTACTGTGACGGGACCATCCGTACACTATTCCAATTTGTGTCCGACTTTGCCACATTGAAAGCCTAGGGTCGGAATGTTCTAGTATGCCACCGACAGGAACCTTCCACATCGATCTATACCACTTGTTTCAGGTTGATATATTGAGATGAGGACACATACCCGAGCCGGGCTCTTTCCCTGGTCCGAGTGTCTTTCGAACCCGCCCAAGAACTGAGCCAAGTCTGTGTAGGATGTCAGGGTGAATGAGACAGAATGGTCAACTCGGGAATTGGACCAAAATCGGTATAGAACTCAAGACCTCTCTGAGGCAGTGCAACTGAAAGAGTGGCTGCCAAGGTCTCAGGGAGCCCCGGAGGAAGAATGGTCCTCCGCTAAGTACTTAAATCATCTGCTTCGAATTGGCAGCAGAAGAAAGCTTCAGCGAGATCTGATATGCGCCATTCTGCCTTGGTCTTCCAGATACGAATAAGCGCTTGACCTTTAGATCGCTACATGGAATTCCTCAACTGATCGCTACATGGAATTCCGCTCTCTCTCTCTCCATCTTTGAAGTTCCAAAAAGGTCTTTTACAAACCCTTTCATGAGAATAGAAGTCATTGCAGGACCCCGAAAACTAACTTCTTCCGATTGGGACCCGATTAGAACCAGCGGAGAGACGAAGAGCCTCGATTCAGAGTCGCAGGAGTCGGGATGCAGAGATGAGCTTTGAATCAGCGACTTATAGATGGAATGTAGTACAACTCGAAGAGCAACAGAATTTTAAGTTCGAAAAGCAAGACAAGAAAAGAAGATTTCCGCCTTAATATAGTCAGTCAATTCAATGAGCCTGGGAATCAAGACCACGACGAGATCTTGCCGAGAAGAGCAAGACGGAGAGCACCTGGTCATTTGACGCAAGTTAAAGTCGAATATTCTTGTATCGGCTTGATTCGATTGGAGGGCATAGCATGAATCCTTACAGGAAGAAGGCGAGAAGAGAAAGAGTCAAATCAAAGTGAAGGAAATGAAATGGCTTGAAACGTCGAAAGGTGCTAGTCAGATAGATCTTCTTCAGTCCTTTTCCCTGTGGACTTCAATTGCTAGCGAGAGAGTGAGAAATTCTCTTGCTTTTATCTCCGAAAGGCACGGTGGTATCTTAAGGGTCAGGTCAGGACCAGGACTTTATTTCCCAGGGGCGGAGTGAAGCCAACATATAGGAATAGCGTCAACGTAAGGGTCTTGATGAGTAGGCGCAGGAGTCAGGGCAAATTCACGGGGGACGATAAAATGGGCTATTGCAACTAAGAAAGGGGAATTGGATCAGGTGGCGGCGAGGTAGAAAAAGTTAAGAAAATAGGGGAAGATGTCAAGTAGATTTCAAATCGAAATGACAAACAAAGAGATAAAAATCTTTATGCAAGATAGACTCGCAACATTATAAGCTATCAAAGGTTATCGCTTTCCCTTTTCTCGCGACGTCAGGCGCGCAGGGAGGTTCTCTCCGGGCCGGGAACTTTGAAAGCCTGCAGGAAGAACTAGTGAAAGCTCTTTGAGTGAGGAAAGACCAATGCAATCCCTTAGGAAAGTCAGCATATTAGGCAAGCGCAAGAGAGAAAGCCTCGTCCATCAGGTTAGAGGGCAGCCAGTGTAGCTTGCCTTGGAAGACTTGAGATTGGAGGGTTTAGAGGGGGTCAGACATCCAGTCCCAGTTCCTCTTCCCGAATAATAGATAGTACTAGAGCCCGCTTACTGAAAGAGAAGGAGCCAAATGCAGAATAAAGGCCCAGAAAAAGAAGAAGTTGGAGTTCTATTGAATGTCGGTCCAGACGAGTGACCCTGAACATTAGAGTGAGACCTAGGCCAGCAAGGGAAAGTCGTACGGAGAGAGCAGAATTCCATGTAGCGATCTAAGGGAGCCCTGAACTGGTCAAAGAGGAAAGGAAGTAAAAAGGCCGGGGTATTGTGCTTGGATCTTTGCTTATAGATTCCATTGAAGAAAACCAAAGTCTTCTTGCCCTTTCGCACGATCTCGGCAAGATCTATTTGCGGCTTATAGCAACTAGTAGTCGGCTAAAGGCAAGTGATGTAAACTATGGTCGATTCGCGGATTGGGAGAAAGTAGTTTCACTCCCTCTCTAACTTCACTAATTTTGGACCTTCTCTTATATTAGTAGTCAGTATAAGGCCAATAAGAAAGGAAAGCTAGAGAGAGCTAGGGGAAGTGCCACTCTTTTTGAAAGCCTGTATTCATACGTCACTCTGAAAACCAATGACTTGCCTTTGACCTTCCAGACATTGGGATATATTGAGTGTCAGTTCTTCTTCTTCCTTGTGCCTTCCTGCTATTTTCAGTGTTGAAACCTCTCGCTGGGAGTCGGAGTTGGAGTCCTAGCACTTTCCAGCCAGTGTCGCAGCTGATCTACTCCCACAACGTTCTTGTCCAGTTCAACTCGGCCTAATCCGTCGAGGAGCCCCAAAAGCTTCAATCTTGGAATTGCTAGCGTGATAGTGACTAGGCAAGTAGGGTGGTCCACTTTCAAATAAAGGGCTTCAGAATCAAGATATCGATCTCACTTCTCCCACAACTCGTGCCAGGGACAAGACCCTTTATGAATTTCAACAACGGAGATCAGAGTCCTTGCCGCTTATAACACCTTTCCTTCCCATGAATAGAATATGGGTAGAAGTCAGCCAATCACACGGGAGCCACAAAGATAAAGACAAATGCCCATTTCGACAGTCGGGGAGGACGAGCAAGAATATAGTAGCCTATATCACTTCAATTCCTCTGTGGGCGCGCAACTACTCTATTCGGGAGTCGAGTTTTTCTTTCTCACTCGTTATGATATGAGATTTGAAAAAACTTATCATGGCTCACTGTCGATGGATCGTGGAATTTTATTAAGCAACGGATTGTTTTGTTCCGAAGCTTTTCCACACTTTTCTCCTTCTCTTTTCTCCGGCAACTAGAAAGGGGAGAGCCTCTTTAGTTTGCTGGGCGGTGACTAAGAAGATGTGATTTCCATGCGCTTAATCAATTCTGCTTAGGTCATAGGTCAACGCGTACTATTTGGAATTTTATCCGGTTGTGAGGGTGCAAGAACTTCTCTTAGGCGCTCCGCGGGTCGTCGTCGTGGACTTGGTCACGAATTAGGAGCTTCTTTCTTGGTGTGGGACCGAACCAAGGTTCATCATCAGCCCTCCGTATCCAGAGATAGATGAGATGGGGGCTGGCAGTGAACTCAGAATTGAGCGCAATGTCTCCTTAGTTGAGAAAGAAGAGCACAGCGATTTCACGACGCCTTAGCCTATTTACGGCCCCTTCGGTCTAAGACTCAGTGACTCATAAAGAGGAATGAGAAAATTTCGGTCACTCTTATAGTATAGTAGAGTTGAACTCACCCTTTGCACATTTTATTGGACAGCTCAGACCTCTCCAACCAACCAAGCCAGCCCAACAACGGAGAAAGATGTTAGTTAGTGGGAGAAGGTGAGATCGAAGTTGAAGAGTTTGAGCCCAAAGATCCAGTTTGAATATTCGACGTAACTTGCGGGATCAGGTGAGGGAATGAAAGGAGAGTGCGGAGCGGAGAGATATGGAATAGGGCTTCTTGGTCTAGGGCGATGGGTTGAGGGTTGTCTTGTAGAAAACTGCTGAGGATGGAAGAAGGCGCGTAGAAAAGGGTGCAACCTTGGGGCTTCAAGCCTTATGTGTTATAGTCGGCTTCTTCATGTGTTGGTGCTATGCGGTAAAGTCTCTAATCCAATTCAGGCCTTTCACGGGGTTTAGCGAAGAGGCGCGCAATAGCGTGAAAGAGCCGATCTAGCCATAAGCGCGTGCGATCATCATGGAAGGGGAAGTGATGTTGTCATTAAGCAAATCGGACTTTTTTTCAGACCTTGCCTTGCTTCAAATCTCTGAAAACCCGCTAATGAACTAAGAGACTCAAAAGATTCGCTTAGACACGGAACTGGCATATGGAAGCTGAAGCTCTTTCACTTGCTTCGACATTTAACTTCTTGAAATGGACTTTGTTTGCCACTTCTTCCAAATCGCATTTCCTTTTGACTTTTGTAGTGGGACAATCATGTAGTTCTTGGGCCGTGGTCTGAGTTGCATTCCAATCGAAATCTTTCTCTCATCATAATGCTGGGCTGAGCTCCTTTTGGAAGGAGGCGACCGGACGAAGGGCTCTTTGAATAGTGAGTCGTGGTCTTGTCCAGAAGTCTTGAAGAAGGATAGGGAGGTATCTGGACCTTTATTAGTTTGAGGGGACGCGATTGGACCGATGTTCACTTGCCTAAAGCGGTTAAAGCAGAGAGGAAGGGAGGGAGTGAAACTACAAGAAAAAGCGATGAGGAGAGAGAGAGAGCGGAATTCCATTACTCGATCGGCGGAGGAATGGAAATTAAGCGATCTAAAAACTCTAACGAGAATCGATTGGGCTCGTAAGAGGGGAGAGCTGAACTGGCACGAGTTCCTCTTGTAGTCATATCAAAGCACTCGGATCGGCACTGAGTCAGAGGGGAGATGACCAGGTGACGACTCAGACTAGTCATGCTATCGGAGGAAGGGAGGTGCTGAAAGCCAGGTGATGTAATGAATGACTTTAGCCACCTATTGAGCTTGTCTAAGTCCTTTTCGGCGAGTTCTTCAGTCTCTAACTTCCTCTTAAGCCCATGATTCTTTAGATAAGTCAGTTTTACTACCACAAATTAAGTACGCGCACGCGAGGAAGATCAAGGCGCTTACAGGACTACTTTCCACCCTTAAACTTCAGGGGCACTCCCTCCCAAGGGATCGATGTTCGCGTGTGAAGTCGATGGTGGAACGGGAATAAGAAAGAAAGGGCTTGATCTTCGCCTGACTGCCTTCCTTCTACTCCGGGAAATCCTTTGTCAATATTTGCTGGTCGTAGACATAAGGCAGGTGGATCTAAGACTTCTTCCACAGTCATCGAGAAATCGACACAGGCTTTGTCATACCAATAGTCCCCTGAGGTTTTTTCAAGAACATCTGAATTGCTCCAAGTCCTTCCGATCACGGCAAAGAGACCGTTCCATTCCATTAGAGTCGGGCCTCCAGAATGCCTCATCATACCAAAGCAAGGTGATAGCAAGAAACTCATATCCCTTCAGGAAAACCTAAGCCGAAAGGGAAAGGTAGTGGTCTCGGAGAGAAAGCTACAAGAACGTGTCGGTACCTGTGATGGTGAGGGGATGGAAGTCCTCCGGAGAGGTTGAATACCTCCGATAGCCGGCTCCTTTGACCCTTAACTCTGTGGAGAAGAGGAGCTCAGACTTTCTTGCACTGGTCTCCACGCGACGGAGAATCGAGTCGTTGCGCGAAGACTGGTTCGGAGTGTAGGTTGCCAATCGTCTCTCTCGGTCTTGAGCTCGCTGAGCAGTTAACGCTCACAAAGGCCCTATTTTTGTAGGCTTTCTGTCTAGGTGGGCTTATCAAATCCCGCGTTTGGCTTGACTTCCCTTACCAAAGAAGCGTTCGCCTTCCCCGTCACATACTTTCTATTGAACTTGTCCTTTTCTTCCAAGATTCTCTCATATCCCTCTTTCAATAGTTTCCGCGGTCATTACTAAGAGTGGCTCTCGGCTTTCAGCACCTCTAGAATCGGCAGATTCAGATCTGGTAAGGTCGGAGGTGCCCAATGAGCCTATCGGGACCCCCTCAATCTCCCATCAGGTAGAGTAGGTTCGGAGCTAGATGGAACCCCTGCTTTATGGGGATAGAAGAGTGGCATCGTGGCTTCGGCAACATAGCTTACTGATCCAAGAGAAGAGGGCTCAACTCATTTTTATATTGATAGGACCCAAAGAATTTCTTAGCGAATCCGTCTGAGCATCGAGACACTGACTCCCAGATCTGCTAAGCACTCTTTGTAAGGCAGAACGACTTTCTGATCCCCAATGAAAATATCGTCACCGAGAAGAGCCTAGTCTAGAAAACAAACGACGATCGGGATATTCATCCTCAGCTGCATACCACACAAGAAAATGGTGAAAGAGAGAAACACGTTAATAAGCATCAGGCCCGGCAGCCCGCTATTAAAGCACAGTCCCTTTCTTGAGTAACTAGGAGCCTGAAAGAGATTTCGACTTCTTATAGCCCTACTAAAGAGCCAAGCTAAAGAGAAAGCGCGAAAGAACAAGCTCTTTACCCCACTATTCTCAAGCTCCTGAAATGTCCAACCTATCGGTCGCCGCCGACAAATCAAGGTGGTCCAAGCGGGCGAGGGGATTAAATGTCCCAGCAGTCCGCCTCCATAGACCAGTCATGAGCCGGCCTTATTAGAGCCTCTTTTCTTTCGGTATAGCGAACTGCTCCCTCCTGCTTTCAGCCTAACCGTACCAAGGGGAACTGATCAGAAAGAAGTGCACCCAAGTTTAGATCACCCTGATTTAACCGACCGAGGCGACACCAGAAGCCTTCCACCCTCCTACCGCAACTGAGGATTGTAAGGAGCTGAAAGCAACATTTTGAATTTTTCTTTCAATAGGACATAGTAGGAAGAAGAACAGGAAAACAAGCAAGGGGCAAACAAAATAGAAAGAGCGTGAATATAGGCGAAGAGAAATAGTTGGTTGGTTCACTAGTAAATAAGGTCTTGGGTCGGCTCACCTAGCTTCTGTCCTTGATCGATTTTTCTATTTCTTTGTCTCCTTTCCACTGTGCGATGCTTAGCTTATTATACTAAGAGTCCCCTTCTCTTGAATTATTGAAGAGAGTGTGACGTCGCGAGAAAGAAGAAAGAAGCCAAAATAACATCTTTTCTATTTCTTATGCAATTTTATTTCCGGCGCCTTAAAGTTCCGCTTTCAGCACCTCGATCGCTTTCAGCCCCAGCGAGAAAGAAGCGCGTGAGCGCGCAACGGATTGAGAGCAAACTAAAGCGCTGCTAGGGTTAAGGACCTTGGCGACACTACACTAAGAGAAAGCCCTTCCTTCTGGCTTACAGCAACTTCTTCTTTCTCAACCTAGATTCTTGGGGGAAGATATAACTGTTTAGTAAGTAAATATTCAAGCCCTTGCATTTGAAGCTCAACCCCGTCAGTATTCAACCTCAGAGAAGTTAGAACCTAAAAAGGCCTTTAAATATTCTCTCTCTTTTCGCTCCCCCTGAAGTCGATGGTTCTTGCTATCTTTCTTTAGCCGCCTTGCCTTATTGTTTCTGGTTCTTGTAGTCGAGATAAGAAGTCGAAATCCCCTCGCGTCGCGCAAATCTCAACATATTCTGAGGACTTGATGAACCCCGATTTCCAATATTCTTGCTTTTTTATGTGCTTGATCATTTTGGCAGCAAGGCTTTGGTTGGGGATGCCGATGAGCTTAGAACAATCGCGGAGCTTGTCACTTTCTGCAATTGGAAGCTTGATAGTCCAAGAGGGCGGCCAAGATAGAGTCAGGTCCTTCAAGCGGCGATGAAATTCTATTGAATTGATTGGGCTGAAAGAAAAGAAGATAGTAGCCTTTATGACACTGATCGCACGGGCAAGAACGTAAAGTAGGGCCTTGTCTGAAAGTGAGTGGAGGTGACTAAGAGGTTAAGTTTTCCGACGTGGCTCTTTGGTTGCAAATAAAATAGACTACGCTTTTTTGGAAATTCCATTGTGGACGTGCGGAAAGTGAAGGAGAGGTCGGTCCTCAATAGTAAACTTCACTATCACTCTCTTTGGTTTTCTGAGTCATACTATCTCCTCCAATTCTCTTTCCTTCTCTAGGGCCCCTCACGTCGACGGAAAGCCTGGATCAATCGAATCTCACACAGGCGCAGGGTGCAAGCAAGTCTCAAAGAATGTCCACGTCGCCCTATTGAGTCAGGCTCCTAATCCTCTAGTAGTGGGACAGAAAGGAGGAAGAAATATATCAAAGCGTCGCGCCCTCTGGGATTTGAGAGGCTTATGAGGATTTTTTAGGTCCGCGAGCGAATTGGAAAGTCTTCTATGTCCGAGTCCGTCTATGTGGCGAGATTTTCCCAATCTTTCTATCTACGGTCGATCAGGAAGTCTAGCTTCATAGGCCTCAGAAAGCGACCTGAAAAAGGAAGAATTGAATGACCCACCTCTGAAAGTGAAGTGGACTAAGAAGAGATCAAGAGCCTTTCACTTCGACTATGAAGCGGCTAAAGAAAGATAGCAAGAACTTGGCAGAATTTTCCTTTCGGTCTCCCATCGACGAATTGCGTTTTGCCAGATGGATATGATGTCGAAAGAGTCTCCGGTCCTATAAATAAAGTAAAGGCGCATATGTGGGCGGGAAGGGGATGAAGGGGAGCCTCATGACTTCCTACTGTGCGAGAGGTGGACCTTACCTTCTAGGTGAAAAGACAGACAGAAGGACCCCTAACGTCTTCTAATTGGGTTGGGCGCCCCATCTTTTGACTCTTGTCCACTAATCCTTGTTCGATTCAACTCTATGTTAGAACATTTCTTTGAATGCTATTCCGATCTAAGTGGTCCTATTCTTTGTCCTGTGCTAGGAAGCATTACTCCTCTTTTCATTCCCAATTCCAGAATACGACCGATACGCTTGATTGGTCTGTGCGCTTCTCTTATTACTTTTTTGTATCCCCCTGTTCCTCGGATACAATTCGATCCTTCTACGGCCAAATCTCAATTTGTGGAAAGCCTTCGATGGCTTCCGTATGAAAACATCCAATTGAATATGGGTATAGACGGTCTTTCATTATTCTTTGTGATATTGACTACATTTCTGATTCCTATTTGCATTTCAGTGGGTTGGTCTGGTATGAGAAGTTCTGGGAAAGAGTATATAATAACATCTCTAATTCGTGAATTTCTAATGATCGCCGTGTCCTGCATGCTGGATCCTCTACTATTCTATGTTCTTCCCGAAAGCGTGCCAATCCCTATGTTGTGCGGAGCTTAGCATCTTCTATTCGCTGGGCTAAAGCTTTTCCTCTGCAGGGGCCTTGTGCAGTAAACCCCCTATGGGCGGTCCTCCGTCGTCGTAAAGTAGTCAAGGTCCCCGCGAAGCTTTCGGGAAGAGGGGTAGTCTTGTGCGTAAGCATAGCATTTCTGGTCGAACCACCGAACCACACATCTTTGGCGGTGGGAGGGTACTCCAAGTCTGGGTACCTCGTAGGACCTCGACCCGCCGACTCGGGTCTTGTATGGATATGCAGGAAGGAGTGTCTTGGTTCGCGAGAATAGATTCCTCGTCAAGTCAGGGGGTGTGGACACACTTGCGCGAATTCGGGTAAGGGCTACAAGGGAGAAAAAGAAAGGAAACTGTACCCGACCAGGGATGGACGTAAACTCGTAAGCTACCGAGGATAGGGATAATCGTCCAGGTCTTATTGTGAAACCCCGCCACAGCAGGCTGCTGACTTCCTCTGTCCTTGCCGGCTTGGAGAGGAGACCTTAGGAGAAGTTGCTAAAACAAAGGGAGGGGAAATAAAATTCCGAAGAAAGACTGTTGGCAGCTGGTAGAGACATTGGTTGGACACCTTCCAAAGAAATGCAGGCTGGGCTCGGCAGAGGGTTCGAGAATAGGGTAGGGTCTTGTCCTAAAGATTCAGATCATGGTCCCTTTAGGCATGCATCGAAGTACAAGTGGAGGCCGGAAAGATAAAAGAATTGAACCGCTCACATCACTGGAGTCGTAGTTGCGGGGTTCTTATAATGAAAAGTCTTTTGCATAGGCTCCGTCTATCTTTCTTTATCGCACTCTAGAGAGATCTGCTGCGTGAGAAACCCGACTGTGCCTTACATGTGCTCTACAGGCTCCTTCTTACCAAGAAGCCTTCTTATGCATTTGGTTCGAAAGGCAGGGTTTTTGACGGCCCCCTACCACTAGTCCGGCTAGCTAGTGAGCGCTTCTTTCGGGCGAGCATCTCCCGCTACGCAAGCTCCATTCTTCGCCATCACCATTTAAGCAAAAGAAAAGAGAGGCAAGGCGGAAAAGACAAGCATAGCATAGTGGTCTAATGACAAGGGCCGACGACGGAAGCTCGGGACGGAGCCGTATGATGCGGAAGTCTCACGTACGGTTCCCTGAGAAGGGAGTGGCTACCCACTGGAGCTTCGACCAGACCGGTCAGTCAATGGAGCTTTGGGGCCACCCCTGACTCTACCATTATTATCGGGGTCTGGGGTTCGAGACAAAGAAAGATCAAGGCAGCCTATCAGTTTTTCCTATATACTTCACTTGGATCCGTTTTGATGCTATTAGCTATTCCGTTGATTCTTCTCCAAACAGGAACCACCGATTCACACATCTTATTAACTACAGAATTTAGTGAGCGGCACCAAATCTTTCTATGGATTGCTTCTTTCGCCTCTTTCGCCGTCAAAGTGCCTACGGTACAAGTTCATATTTGGTTACCCGAAGCCCATGTGGAGGCACCTACGGTTGGATCCGTCATCTTGGCAGGAATTCCTTCAAAATTGGGAACCCACGGGTTTTTAAGATTTTCAATACCCATCTTTCCCGAAGCCACACTGAGTGCCACTCCTTTCATTTATATTCTAGGAGCAATTGCTATTATATATACTCCCTCGACCACTTCAAGACAGATAGATCTTAAGAAGATCATTGCATACTCCCCAGTAGCCCATATGAATCTGGTAACTATTGGTATGTCTAGTCGGGCGGCGGCCCTTAGGTCACCTATTCTGAGTTAGGGACACAGAAGCAAGGCAAAAACATGTGTGCCGGGCCTGCGACCCATCAACCCACTAGCAAGAGGGGAGAAAGAATAGCATGTCGCAACAAAAGAAAGCGTAGATTCGAGTCGAGGCGATTCAATCGTGCCCTATATTCAAAAAAGAAAAGCCCGCCCCGGGACGGGAGTGGGGGACGGCCCTACGCGCAGACAGCAGCAGCACCGGCTCCACGAAGTCCAAATCGAATCGCCTGTGAATAAGGGAGCGGCGAAGCTCTTTCGCTTGCTTCTTTATTATTGTATTGTGACGGAAATGAACGTCTTCTAAGAACTTCCAAATCGATTGAGATCAGATAGAAAGAAAGAGGGCCAATGTCTCATGGAGGGAAAAAAAGTAGTTCGCTTCTTCTTATTCGCCGCCTCCACGCCCGGCATCGTCCCACACAGAAAGACCGCCCCGGCCCGACCTGTAGGTCCGCTAACGTAAAGCGAGGAGTTGAGCCTGAACTGGCGAATAAGAAGTCACTTTACTAACCATACTTCCAACAGCTAATACATGTCCAGTCCAGCGGGAAGGCGCAGCGCAAACGAACGTGAGCTCCTATACCAACGCTGGCCATCGGGGACCGAGTGCTAAGGCCATGATCTGCAGGGGTTATTCTATTGGGGACAGGTGCACGAACGACAACTCCAAACGTCACACATCCGCCGCCTACCTACCGTTTAGGTGGCACCAGCGAGATCCAGCCTTGGTAAGGAACTTCGTGTCGCGGCTGCTCCACTCCGCCGCGGTCTCTTGAACCTTGCCTTCACGCGCGCGAAGTGAATGGGCGCTGTGCCGTGGGTCAGTTTCGGGGCGGGGGGCAGAGAGAGACCAGAAGAATGATTCATTTTTATCGACGAGCTCATAGCCATTCTATCTTTCTATTACGGGTCATAGCTAGAAACTCTCCTCATCCGTCTTTTTTTCATGGCATGAGATGATGGCCCACATATCAGCTGCGCTCAATAGGCGGGATTTCCGTTGGATCAGATCTTTCGCTTTGACGAAAGGTTTTGGACCTAGCGAAAAGGACTCTAAGCCTTCGCGCAAGCAAAGTAGAAGCAAGACGAGGAAGCGGAGCTGTCGTAGAAGCACAGTCGCGACCATGAAAAAGGCCTGTCTCTGGGCCCATGAGTTTAAGGGCTGCTCGACCAAAAAAAAAGGAAGGGCGATTCAAAAGAAAGGGGCCGAAGGCGATGAGATGAGGGGCTGTAAGCAATGAGGTTCCAGGGATTGTAAACGATGAGGTTCCCCGTTGGGGAACTGATTGGGAACCTAGGAACATTGGAGATGAGCTTGACGATTGGGAGAGAGAGATGAGAGAGAGCATAATGAAATTACGTTACGCGATCAGTTAAGAGAGCGGAATGTAAATGCAGCGATCGTCAGAGGAATGTAAATTACGCGATTTAAGGATGCGATCCTAGGAGGAATTCCATGTAGAGAGCGGAATTCAATTACGCGAGTTAAAGGCGATTTAAGGACGCGATCTAAACAAAGGGGCTGAAAGCAATGAGGGGCTGTAAGCAGTCAAGGAACCGATTAGGGTTTGAAAAAGATGAGGTTCCCTAACGGGAACCGATTGGACCGATTGGGGGGGACTTAAGTAAGCGGACTTAAGTCCACCGATTGGAACCGCAAAATATGGAGCCAAAGTCTTCCTTAAGATTGGAGTGATAGGTCTGAAGGAGAAGCAGATGGTTCTCCATCATAGTAGCAAGGGGCTCTTCGCCTTCACTACTGTAAAAAAGTACAAAAGCAAAGGGTATCAGGAGGGGGACAAGCTGTCGGCGCTGTCTTAGATTGAAGGGCAATGAAAGAAGATAAGTCCACATGGTTTCAGCTGGGTCGTGTCCAAAGGTAAAAACCCCGTCACTAAGAAAGAAAGAAGAGTTGGAGTTCGCTTCCCAGGCCAGGCCTTTGAATAGGCTCCTACTTTTTGATCGCCTTTCTTTGCTATGTGTTCAATTATGTACTGAATAAAGGAAAAGAAGACCCCAAGCCACTCACTATATAAGCTAGAAGTAGCCTCGCCCTAGCCTATAGTGTCGTAAGTGTTAGTTAGAGTCTTGTATAGTTGTCGGCCTAACCGTCATGGTCCCTACCTTGCTATTGATTGAGTTGTAGGGAGAGAGCGGAATTCCATTACGTGATCAGTTCAAAACCCCCGGTCACCGCTTTCGCTACGCGCCTAACTTTTCAAAAGCCCTCATCTGCACCTCAGAAGCTTATTAGTAAAGACACTCCGGAATGCACTGGCGGAGAAAGCTCTTCTCTTCGAGCTTCCCTTCATTCGCTTCGCGGGAGTCTCCCACAGCTAGACATGCAAACAGGCCGTGCTCGGGCCGACCGGAGCACGGCCCGCTCGGGCACGTTCTTAGAGCGTGCCATGCTAGGCACTAAGGAATCGTGCTTTACCTCCGCCCGGCACGGCATGAAGCACGGCCATTAAGCGTGCCGGGCCAAATCCGGCACGGCACGATCCGCGCCGGATTCATGCTGGGCCGCTCCCGTGCCGGAACCGGATCGTGCCGCACCTGGGCACGGGCGGCTGGCGGCTGGCGGCTGCTCCTGCTGTGATGAAGAAGATTGAAGGAAGACGAAGGAAGAGCTGGAGGGGGAAAAAATGCAGGAGCTCCAGTGCTATGTGATGAAGAAGATTGAAGGAAGATGAAGGGAGAGCTAGAGGGGAAAAAAATGCAAGGAAAAAAAACGCAGACGGTGAAAGAAACTCACGGCAGCTTCAGGATGGCCTCCGAGCTCTGCCTGCGGCTGCTCTTCCGCTTGCGCCTCGCGCCCACCACCTCCGCGACATCTCCGCCTCCGTCGCCACCTCCGCAACATCTCTGCCTCCGTCGCGGGTTGTAGAAGTTGGTCGACCTCCGTCTCGCCCCTTGCCACCTCTGCGACATCTCCGCCTCCGTCGCGGGTTGTAGAAGTTGGTCGACCTCCGTCTCGCCCCTCGCCCGACCGCCCTGGTGACCTCCGCAGCTCCGCCCTTACCTCCGCCCTCGTCGCCGCCTCCGTCGAGAGCCATCGCTATTTGCAGGTGGTCTAGGGCTCGGCGGAAATAAAGCTGGGCGGAAAAAATGCAACGAAGAAAAGAAAAGAAAAAACCCAGCAAACACAGAGCGGCCGGCCGAGTCTCCAGCAGAAGAAAAATAAAACAAAGGCTGCAACGAAGAAAATAAAAAAAAATGATTTGACCGTTTGCGTGAGATTTTTATCCTAAATTAAAAGCTTGTACAACTTTTTCAAATTTATACGATTGCAGGCTTAGTAATAAAACAGATGTATAATGAAGCCTCCTCCTCGGTCCACACCTCGCCTGGCGACAGAGTCTGCTCGGGCTCGCCCCTCGACCTTCGCGGCCGCCCTTTCCTCACTCCTCAAGCCTCCTCGCCTCGCCCGCGACCTTCATGCGGCCGCCGGCATGTTCCTCAACCTCTCCGGCTCCCTTGCCTCCTCCTCCCTGCCTCCGCCTCCTCCCGTCACCTATAGCATCTCTTCTCGCCGGCGACAGAGTCTGCTCGCCCCTCGACCTTCACGCGGCGGCCGCCCTGTTCCTCACTCCTCAAGCCTCCTCGCCAGTCGCCCTCGACCTTCACGCGGCCGCCGGTGTGTTCCTCAACCTCTCCGGCTCCCTCGCCTCCTCCTCCTCCTCCTCCTCCTCCCCTCAGCCTTAGGGCCTCGACTGTTCCCAGTCGTGCTCCGGTCGTGCTCGGGCCCGGACGTACCCGTGCCGGGCACGAGCCCGGACGTGCCCGTGCCGTGCTCGTGCTGCGGGCTGCGGAGGTGCAGCCCGGCACGAGCACATCCATGGAGCGGGCCGTGCTAAGCACGGCCCGACGATTCATCGGGCCGTGCCCGGCACGACCCGGTTCGTGCCGGGTGCGGGCCGCCCGCGGGCGGCTCGGCCTATTTTGCATGTCTACCCATAGCACATAGCTGGAAGTCAGAGGGCCCGTACTACCTGCCTAACCCGTCGCTCCGAGGGACCGTAGAACGGAAAGCGCCTTCTAATCAACTCGGCAGAAGGGAAGGGGCCTATCTATTTGCATGACCCCTGCTGACCCTACCTAGACCCTTCTGTAGTGCGCCTAGCCTTCCTGCTACCACGCCGCAGAACGGGAGCTCGTGTGGGACCTTGGATTTCTAGCCTCAGAGCGGTGGAACGTAAGCAAATAGTACGGCCGCCTCACATAGGGTCCTACGCCACGGGGAACTCGGCCCTAATATGGACACCCGACCGGCCTCTAAAGCCGACCTCTTTTTCGCCAGTGCTGATGCAGTGCGCGCGTAGATAAGGAAAGCAAAATCCCAGTGGGGGCCGCCGCTTACATCTCCTCTCTTTTTCCGCCGTGTGGAACCACTGCCTTTATGTCTGAGGCGGTGGGAGTGGGATGGGCCCACCTATCCCGATATGACCCAATAAAGGGAGCAGTTGAGAGGCCGAGCCGAAGGGCAGAACTTCTGTACGTGATCGTCCATCTCGTCCTCGCTGCATCGTAGAGTAGAGTACCTATAATGAATGTTCCGGTTCACTGATAAGGAAGATAGAGTTGGGGTGGGGTTCGGAGATGTGAGACTGTACTATGCCCCCCGTGGAGAAAGATGCGCAACTAAAAATGGAAAAAGTGTCATGAACAGAGCGGAAGGACCAGAAAAAGAAGTGGAGTTAGAAAGCCGTATGATAGGTTCTCACTATCTTGTACGGTTCGGGGGGTAATAGGCCTACTCCGGGGGAATATTTGGCTCTATCGAACATAGAGGGAATTGGAGGTAGCATTCTACCGATGTCAAGTCATGGACTGGTTCCTCCAGCCCTTTTTCTATGTGTTGGTGTTCTATATGACCGACATCATACTCGACTTGCTAGATATTATGGAGGTTCAGTGAGCACCATGCCGAATCTCCCTACCATTTCCTTCTCTTCTACTTTGGCCAATATGAGTTCACCTGGGACTAGCAGCTTTCTCGGGGAATTTTCAATCTCAGTAGGAGCTTTCCAAAGAAATCGCTTAGTAGCCACATTAGCAGCCCTTGGGATGATTTTAGGCGCAGCGTATTCCCTTTGGCTATATAATCGTGCGGTTTCTGGTAATTTGAAACTCCTAAATAAATTCTCCGATCCCAATGGCAGAGAAGTTTCCATATTTCTACCTTTTCTTCTTGGAGGGGCGATCGTCCGTTGAACTACCAAAAAAGGGTAAACCAATGTGATCATGACATTGTAGGTGCTTGCGATGGTACAGATGCTACTTCCCTCCTAAGTCATGGATGGCATAGCCCGTAGCAGAAGTCCCCTTTTTTGATCTCTTTCTGGATTATCCCAGAGGGGCCCGGGTGGGACCGATAGAAAGAAAGGATGTTGGGCGCCGATGCATGGCACTTCTCGACCCTGTCTCTGAGGGACAGTTGAAGGAGCGACTCATGAATGCAGCCGGTAAGGTATTGCGAGCCAATAACTCGAATGCGTTCGGTCCATTTTTTGAGCAAGAATCAGAGCCTAACCTTGACTAGAATTTCGGACTCCAAGTTCTTATGGCAGAGCACGTGATGATGGGAATGGAAACCAGAAGCACGACCGGGGTCTTCGTGGTCCGAGATAGATCAGTCACAGTCACTCAAGCATGAGACTTTTGGGTAGTACCGGTGAACCAGATGGCCGCGGCGAGGGAATCTAGGACGGAGGACTCGTACTATCTCTATAGATCCGACCTAACTAAAGGGGCTGACCGCTGAGCTCACTATGGCCCGCCGAGGCCAGAGTGGGTGCGAGCTGGACATAGCTTATGGCTAGAGAAAGCCCAGCAGAGAGAAGAGGCAGGACTCCGCCTGCCTAAGGCAGGAGCAGCAGGCAAGTGCTTGGTAGGCCAAGAGCCCAGTGAAGCGGGCGGGGAACTCGACGAAAGGGGGGCAGACTGAGCAAGTACGAGAAATTGGCCCAAAAGCAAGGCAGTGAAACTGAAAGCGGAGGGAGGTCGAACCAAGGACCTATGGAAGGCGGGGCCCGGTCAATATTGGATCAAAGAGGACCGTAGCACTGACCTTCTTTTTCCAGACAGTACTCCTCCCTACCGAGACAAGGGATCCTCCACGCTCTTTCGTCCGGCTTTCTCGTGGCGGGAAGAAAACAAGAGGGACCGGCCGACCCGCCCAGGGCTCGAGGGCGAGCCATAGGAGAGTGAGTCGAAAGGCTTCTCTTTCCGTTTCGGGCCCCTATCGATCTTCTTCGTATTAGGGAAGGGGGAAGGAGTCTAAATCAATGGACATTAATGAACCATGATTGATGGACGTTGCACATGACACGATCAATTCGACTCGAGGGTCCGGCGCTAATAGAAGTCGTCTCCGTCTAACGAAGGTCCCAGGGCAGGGATGGAATTCTGAGCGTCCCCTTCTGTAGGGCGCCTTGTTTCAGCTGCTCCCACGCATGCAAACCGGAAGATCTCAGTTGTCTGGGACTAGACAAGTACTCCGAGATCTTCGTAGGACCGAGGAGGGTCGATCTTTTCTAGGATTCCAACTCACGCCACGCACGGAGATTTTTCTCAAGACTCCAGAAGGTTAGCTTACTACCTGCCTATACGGAAGAGGACGGCCCGGAGGTCATATAGATCGGAACCCGGAGTGAGTGGAATGAAAGGGTGGGTGTGGAAAGAGCTAGAACTACTGGCCTGGGTTTCGAAAAGGGTCTAAGCCCGCCTGACGGTACTGTAAGTAGTGCGAGGAGCCGAAAATAAAAGACCATTTCATTCTCGACCCGCCTCATTCAAAAGCCTATTGATTCGAAGTCACTACGAAAGGGTGTATAGTTCGAAGGAAAGGCCTGAGCATTCCTAATCCGGCCGGACGGGCCCCCGGCGAATCGCATCCCCACGCCGCTCCTTACCGTTCTCGCTAAGTCTTTGCAAGAGCTCTGGGAAAGCAGTCTACGAAGCGAAGCCTATTGCCACGCCGACCATCAAATACGAGATCTCTTTGTCTTTGCCAAGCCCAATCCATATTACATATGGGAACTCATGGCTTTCAAGAATCCTTTTTCTTTATCCATCAGAATAATAAGAAAGAATCTTCGTACTGGTTGGTGAGCCTAGTGATAGGAGACTATCTAGCTTGGTTCGAAGAGCACTTCTTGGGTTCCAGATTCATTTTTTGCGCAATGAGGCCTAAATGCTGAACTATTGACCCTACTTCTTCGGATGGGTCTGAACCCCAAAGTGTTCCCGGACTGCATGCATACATCGGTCAGTCACTTAGTGCAACATGGGAAATGGAATTGAGAGGACAAAGAAAAGAAAAGACCGGGTTCAGGGAACCTATCTGAGTGACGATCTTGTTTACGAAGCACCTTGAGGATCCTGCAATAAGTTCTCTTTCATCGCCTCGTAGAATAGATAGAAGAAAGCCCTCTTTGCCAAGCATGGCCCTGGTCCGACCCTCACCTCAAAGCGCTCCCCTTTCATTTTCCAAATCTCATCAGGGCTACACGATAGAAAAGACAAATCTGATTCAAGCAAAGCAAGTAGAGAATTCTAATCCATTCCATACTTTTCTCTAAGAACATAGAATGGAAGGCCCGTAGAATGTTGCTAAGCTCAACTGAATATTCAAAGGGCTTAAGCTTAATCAGAGCGTCCCGTTTCTTTAGTAGCATCCAGATCATTGCTAGATCTTTCCCACAACTCCTTCCAGTTCTATTAATGCGTCCTTTGAGCCAGTACAAAATCTTCATTTCATAGTCACTCCTTCTTTCTCATGCGTCAAATGGCAGTAGCAACTCCCCTGCCCCCCAGTGTCAGAACTCTGAATCGAGACGAACCCTTCCTGCTGATATTTCCAAGAATATAGAGTCGTTATCATTCCCAGCATTATCTTTTTCTTTCGTCGGGCTTTTGACCTTGAATTGCCACTAGAAGGCCTCAATGGTTGCGACTATAACACATTCCCTCCTTTGCATCATATCTAATTGGCTTCAACACTTCTCTACGATTTCTTCAGAAGAGCCGATCAGAGAAAGACTGACTATTTACCCCACAATGAATCTCTCATAGTATATAAATAAACGCTCGAATCGTGCTTAATCGAATCTCAAAAGTCTATTAAGTCTTGCTACGGTCAAATCTTCTTGCAGTGCTGAAAGTCATTACGCTCTTCTCTTTGCATCCAGAATATGGAGTCTCGCTCTGCCCAGAAGCAAGGCCCTACCCTTTCACGCTATGCCTTCTCGCCGCTAGACCAAGTCAGTCACGTCGAATATGTTGAAAGAAGTACGTCATTATTTTCTCTTAGATCACGAGCATTCGCAAGTAGTAAAGAAGATTGCTTTTTTCTTTTCTTTGTCACTTGACCAATGGAACTCCTCCCTCTTGATCTTGGCTGTAGGTCACCGATTGAGAAATTCAACCGCAATATGACTTCGCTACGCCCTTCGACTCTCTTTCGTTGCTTTGCCCCATAGTTTGACTATTGACCGCCCCTTACCTAAGAATCTTGAGAATAGTCCCCAGTCTTTAAGCACATTGCCTGAGTCATGGTCCTTTTATTTGCTTTTTCTTTCATCTCCTTCGGACCGTTAGGTAACCGATTGGGCTCGTAAGAGGGGAGAAGGAGATGAGCTTCTCGAGAAGCGATTGGGGTGCAAATAAGATCATTTTCTAGTCATCAATGCAGCAGCTTCTGTAGTTTTTATTTCTTGATTCTTCCCTGGAAGTAGCGAAGAAGCGGAGAAAGAGATGAAAGGCCCTTCCGCGAAAAATAAAAAAGAACAGATAGGAGAATCAGATCCAGTCGCCTCCATACCCCTTTCACGCTCCGACCCTCAAAGCAAGGGCATAGGCTAAAGTCAGTTGAAAGCAAGCTATCTTCGGGCTAAAGCGGCTTGAAAGAAGCGAGAAAGAACAAGCGGAGGGGCCAAAGGCAAGACAAATAACATCTCATCTAGTTTCACTCCCTTGAACGCGGCGCACCTCTTCGCAAGGGAAGGCTAGCTTTAGTTTGAAAGCAAGGTTGGAAGGACGGAAAGGAGAATAAGAGATGAAGCGACTAGATTCTCTCTTATTCTCATCTCCCTCTTGCTTTGCCTTTCTTGCTGGCCTTGTGGAGTTGCTTGGCTCGTTGGTCCTTCGTTTCTGCGCTACGCAACTTCCGAGTTTTACCTTCTCTCTATCTAAGAGCAGCCAACATATTCATAGTCACTGTTTTCAATAGCAACTTCACCCAAACTCATGGCCTACTTGAGCCAGACTATAGAAAGCAAAAGTACTCTTAGTAAGCACCGTCGGGAGAAGAGGACATACTAAATGAAAGAAAATAAGCGTACAAAGAAAGAAAGAAAGAAAGAAAGGACTACTTTATTCCCTCGCCCCTAGCTAGTAAAGGCCCTTGCATTTCAGTGAGTGAGGGATTTGCTCTTTGAGTTCTGGTGGCAGTAGCCCTGATAGGACCTCCAGCACTTGGAGTTGGGATGCTATCTATAAAGGAAGGAGTTCTCAATCTGAGTTCAGGCTTTCGGCTAAAGGGGACAGGGTCCCCCTCCAGAAGGAAGAGAGAAGAGCAAGAATCTTGTTCGGGAGGTTAGGTTAGGTTGAGTCAATTTTAGAATCTTCCAAACCCTATAGAATAGTGGCTTTTCTCTTTCAATTCTTTTTGGAAAGGTAGGTAGACAGATGGCAAGAGTCGTTCTGCAAAAGTTCTCCTTGGAAGCGGATCCCTAACTAAACCCAGTATAAATAAAATACCAATCGAGCGGAAATAGAAGGGTACACCCTCGAGAAGACCGAGACTATCTAAGGAAAGGAACTTGCTAAAGGCGAAGGACGACTCGATTTAGAGTTCTAGGAAGTACGCTGGAGCCTAATCGCTTCGCACCGCTCCGTGGGCGCTTGCTTTCAGCCCTTGAGCTGGACTTCGCAGTTTTTGAATCGCTCCGTGGGCGCTTTTTCTTGAAGAACCTGAGCTTCTAAGTTTATTAAAGTGAAAGCAGTTCAGGCCCTCATTGACCACTATTATGTTGCTGTCATCTCGCTTGAGAGTCGATGCTTCTTGCCGGGCAAAAGATTGAAACCGATTTGAGAAGGTCCTTCTACAAGGTGCTGAAAGCCGCGATGAGGCTGCCTTCCTACAGTCTTTGTATGGATCCCGAGAAAGAGACAAAGCAGCTGAGATAAAAATGAGTCGCATTGGTCTTTGGCATACAAACAAGCCCAGTCCTCCACTTATGAAAGATGCTTTGATGAGGGGCTGTAAGCAAGCGAGAAGGGTGCTTATTAGACTCAGTATTTCACGAAGTCGGTCAAATCTTCTTGCACTTTGAAGGGCTTAATCAGTCAGAAAAGGAACTTAAACGCAGAGGGCTTGGCTCCTTTAATAGTATACGGAGGTAAGAAAGAGAATCAGGAAAGTCGTCGCAAAGTTAGAACTAGGAAAGCGAAGCTGAGTGCAGGCTATACTATTGCAACTTCTGAGACCATGGCCACCGCAATCCCACAAGGGCTCCCAATCTCAGGACTAGATGCTACTTCGCCGCCTTGTCCTCTTTCTAACTTTAATTGGGGCTTATGATAGACTGCTAAGGATACAGCTTCCCTTTTTTCTTCAACTTCGACTCCAATCTCCGGGAAAGGCTGAGGCCAGTCCACCTCCAGAAGGGTAGGAAGGGATGAGCCAATCGGACTCAAGCGAGAGCTAGAAGACGCAGTTAGCCGAGAAAAGCACTTGTCATATCCAAAATGTATGAAAGGGCCTTTTCTGACTACTTAAATAGTGGATATGCGCTTGGGATATAGACGGAGTGGAATTGGTGAATGGAAGGAGTCTAAAGAACTTTCAAGGGCAAGAAGGAACCGGAGGACTCTCTGAGGCGCAAGATAAAGGCTTCAATCTTCCTCGGCTCGGGGAGGTAATAGAGAGTTCTCTTTGCCATTCTTGTGTCCTCTGCCTCCAATCTCTCTTGCCAAAATAAAAGGGGCTGGTTGGGGCGGAGCTTGGATCACGTAATTTCCATTCCGCTCTCTGGGGCAAGATAACTTTTCTTCTAAGGTGAAAGAATCAGAAAAGACAGAGATTGTTGTTTAGATAAGCTCTTCTCCGGTGATTGGAAATAGAGATTTTCAGTGAGACTTCTCAGGTACAAAAACGAAAGAGGTATTTCTTCTAAATGGTCGCCAGATCAGGCCCAGCACGACATGTGTCCGATCACATATCAAGCCTGATTCAGCCCAATGGCCCACTAATACCAATACACTAGCAATTGTGAAAGTGTTGGTTTATATATGCTTATTGCTTCTCAGAACTGAGCAATGTGGGACTAAACTCTTTTTAAGAAGTTAAACTAAAAATAACTATTGACTCCTCACTAACTACCCTTTTTTTATAAAAAAATCATCCCAACCTACTTATTAAACTTTAAAAAATATTAATTACTTTTTTATTTTATTAAAATATATAAAAATTTTAAAATATGTAATATTCTTTATAAAATCTCTCTCCACTCTATACTAACAAAAACAAATTAAACTCTCCAATCAAATCCACTCTTATTTTATATTATTTCTAAAATTAGATTATCTAAAAATTCTCTCTTATTTTATTGAAGATTCTACTATAAGCTAGATAGTTAATAAAAATTAAAAAAAATCAACTTTTAAAATAAAAATTATCTTTTTGAACATGTCTTTGTACTTATATTTTTTTATACTCTTTCTCATCAAAGTATACATTATAGTTATTATTACTTTGAAATCTTTAAATGAACTTTCATCGAGAGGGTTTGAGGGTTTGATATTATAAACATTAAGATTTATTAGAATATAAATGATATAATTATCATGATGTATGTCCTAATTTATTAATCTATGATAAGAATTAATAATAGAAATAAATGAGTGATTATATGAATTTTAAGTAATATTTTAATAAAATAATATGTATAAAATGACCAAAATACCCTTTAGTAAAATTATAAAATTATAGCTAATAAAGGTTAGTAGGGTAATTTTAATAGAATGGAAAATTTTTGATTTTAAAAGGTGAAGGATTGGAGTTTTAAGGAAGAGTGAAAATGTTTAAATGAGTTTTTAGCCCCATATCTGGTAGTCTTGGAAAAAGAGTTACTTCATTCTCTATATAAGAGATAGTGTCCTTCCTACCTACAAGTATACCTATGTAATAGGTTATGGGTTATGGTTGGACTTTGCCTGGCACGACCTGCCCATGGGCCGTGCCAGGCACGGCCCGACCACGGGCCGTGCCAGGCACGGCACGCGGGCTGCAAAATGTGGCCCGGCACGGCACGTTATATACATAGTGTCGTGCCAAGCACGGCCCGATTGGGCATGCCTAGAAGTAAGGATTGCAAAGAGAACCCACTCCTTCCTCTGAAACCTAAGAGTCGCTTATCTTTTTCTTTTCCCAACCTAACTCGCTCCGCACCTCGCTACGATAAACTCGGAATTCTGGAATCAGTAAGAAGTGATCTTCCGTCTTTCATTCGCCCCCTGCCTGTAGGCTATGTTGAAGCGCATTTGATCAAGGGGTTCTTTCTTCTTTCTCCAAGAAGGACTTTGCTGCCATAGGTCTTCTAAAAGTGAGTTGGATTTTGATCTCTTTCCAGGAAGGACCGAGGACAGCTAATAACTCTTTGAGAACCGTGGTTCTGATGCCCCAAAATAGAAGAATTTGGATCCGCTTCAATCGCAGAGATGGTTTCAGTTCCATTCCATTCGCGTAGCACCGCAAATAGAAAAAAGCGAATAGAAAGGCAAGCGAAAAGTGCAGTGCGAAATTGAACTTGAACTTTCCCTTAGATTCTGTCAATCTTTAGAAAAGAAAGAAAATCTCGACAAACAAAGGTTCGCCTTACCAAAGAAAAGAGGCGCGGAGCGAAAGAGGGATAATAAAGGTTAGTAGGGTAATTTATTAATCTATGATAAGAATTAATAATAGAAATAAATGAGTGATTATATGAATTTTAAGTAATATTTTAATAAAATAATATGTATAAAATGACCAAAATACCCTTTAGTAAAATTATAAAATTATAGCTAATAAAGGTTAGTAGGGTAATTTTAATAGAATGGAAAATTTTTGATTTTAAAAGGTGAAGGATTGGAGTTTTAAGGAAGAGTGAAAATGTTATGGGTTATGGTTGGACTTTGCCTGGCACGACCTGCCCATGGGCCATGCCAGGCACGGCCCGACCACGGGCCGTGCTAGGCACGGCACGCGGGCTGCAAAATGTGGCCCGGCACGGCACGTTATATACATAGTGTCGTGCCAAGCACGGCCCGATTGGGCATGCCTAGAAGTAAGGATTGCAAAGAGAACCCACTCCTTCCTCTGAAACCTAAGAGTCGCTTATCTTTTTCTTTTCCCAACCTAACTCGCTCCGCACCTCGCTACGATAAACTCAGAATTCTGGAATCAGTAAGAAGTGATCTTCCGTCTTTCATTCGCCCCCTGCCTGTAGGCTATGTTGAAGCGCATTTGATCAAGGGGTTCTTTCTTCTTTCTCCAAGGACTTTGCTGCCATAGGTCTTCTAAAAGTGAGTTGGATTTTGATCTCTTTCCAGGAAGGACCGAGGACAGCTAATAACTCTTTGAGAACCGTGGTTCTGATGCCCCAAAACAGAAGAATTCGGATCCGCTTCAATCATAGAGATGGTTTCAGTTCCATTCCATTCGCGTAGCACCGCAAATAGAAAAAAGCGAATAGAAAGGCAAGCGAAAAGTGCAGTGCGAAATTGAACTTGAACTTTCCCTTAGATTCTGTCAATCTTTAGAAAAGAAAGAAAATCTCGACAAACAAAGGTTCGCCTTACCAAAGAAAAGAGGTGCGGAGCGAAAGAGGGCTTTCTTTCAATAGTCTATGTCAGCTGCGACGAGTGGGACTTTTTTGGAAGGACTAATTCAAAGGCAACGAAGGGCAAGACTGAAGCTTTTCCCCTATGAGCTCACTTCCATAAACTTCAGAATTTTGCCAGCGAAATAAAGGCTAGATATTATGGGAGGTTGGGGAAAGAGCTTCAATATTTGGGCAAATCACTATTCCGATCTTGGCCTGAACTTTACTCGCTTGTAGTCGTGGCCTGAAAACTACGAAAAATTCTTCCACTCTCTTTCCATCCTGGGAGTAGATCAGGAGTCGAATGGGATCAGATGAGAGAAGAATGTTGTAAGTTTCCCAACTTTCTCTCATACTAGTTGAATTGCTAGCGAGTGATTGAGCCAAGAAGGAACTCCAGAAGCAAGGGCTCTCAATCCGAGGCCCGCCGCTGCTCGCTTGAACGCTTAGGAGGCGCGAAGTGGCGCGTTAGCTACCCTAAGAACTGCTTACCAAAAAGAACTTAAACACTTTTCCCATTGCTTCTTTTCTTCTGCATTATCTAGCTACATATTTCTGAATCTGACTTCATTTCATTATTTGCGCTAGTGAGATGCTTCAAAGATGGATCTTAGGTCGTAGGTGCCGCTAAGGAATCAGCTAATCCGCTTCAACTCATACTTTCTAAGTGCACACTATGTTAATCTAGAACTCCATTTCTTCGTCCGGGCCCCGTCCTTTTAGCTCTTCCGGCCGCCTCATCCATCATATCTTCCTCTACTCGCTATGTTTTTTGGTTTCCTAGGTTTTCCCTTGGATGTCATGCTCTGCAAGCACCCGAGAGGCAAGCGGCGCGAGTGATGCGGTAAGAAGCCGCAGAAAAAGTACCTCGACACAAATAGCATCTTCTAGACCTATCTGCTCATCAAGTGCATCGATACATCGAGGACTAGGGCAGTGGGGTGTGGAAGAAGAGGCTAGGAATTGGAGTCCTATGCGCTTGCCCCTGTCGAGCTCTGCTCTTCCCCTCTTCATGGGTCGCTTGCAGCGTTTTTGCGCTTTCTTGCTTGACTCAAGATCGAGGCAATGTAATTGGCTCCTATCGCCCATCCTTGGAAAAACCAAGGCAGTGTACTGAAGATCTTAGGCTGATCTTCGTCCATCTAGTCTTTTCGGGAGCAGTCCAATTCCAACTTTCATGACAAATCCGGTCCGATGGCTCTTCTCCACTAACCACAAGGATATCGGTACTCTCTATTTCATCTTCGGTGCCATTGCTGGAGTGATGGGCACATGCTTCTCAGTACTGATTCGTATGGAATTAGCCCGACCCGACGATCAAATTCTTGGTGGGAATCATCAACTTTTTAATGTCTTAATTACGACTCACGCTTCTTTAATGATCTTTTTTATGGTTATGCCGGCGATGATAGGTGGATCTGGTAATTGGTCTGTTCCGATTCTGATAGGTGCACCTGACATGGCATTTCCACGATTAAATAATATCTCATTTTGGTTCTTGCCACCAAGTCTCTTGCTCCTATTAAGCCCAGCCCTAGTGGAAGTGGGTACCGGAACTGGGTGGACGGTCTATCCGCCCTTAAGTGGTATTACGAGCCATTCTAGAGGAGCAGTTGATTCAGCAATTTCTAGTCCTCATCTATCTGGTCTTTCATCTATTTTAGGTTCTATCAATTTTATAACAACTATCTCCAACATGCGTGGACCTGGAATGACTATGCATAGATTACCCCTTTTTGTGTGGTCCGTTCTAGTGACAACATTCCTACTTTTATTATCACTTTCGGTACTGGCCAGGGCAATTACTATGTTATTAACCGATCGAAACTTTAATACAACCTTTTCTGATCCTGCAGGCGGTGGAGACCCAATATTATACCAGCATCTCTTTCGGTTCTTCGGTCATCCAGAAGTGTATATTTCCATTCTGCCAGGATCCGGTATTATTAGTCATATCGTATCGACCTTTTCGAGAAAAGCGGTCTTCGGGTATCTAGGCATGGTTTATGCCATGATCAGTATAGGTATTCCTGGATCTCTTGTTTGGGCTCATCATATGTTTACTGTGGGCTTAGACGTTGATACGCGTGCCTACTTCACCGCAGCTACCATGATCATAGCTGTCCCCACTGGGATCAAAATCTTTAGTTGGATCGCTACCATGTGGGGAGGTTCGATACAATTCAAAACACCCATCTTATTTGCTGTAGGGTCTATCTTTTTGTTCACCATAGAAGGGCTCACTGGAATTGTTCTAGCAAATTCTGGGCTAGACATTGCTCTACATGATACTTATTATGTGGTTGCCCATCTCCATTATGTACTTTCTATGGGAGCCGTTTTTGCTTTATTTGCAGGATTTTACTATTGGGTGGGTCAAATCTTTGGTCGTACATACCCTGAAACTTTAAGCCAAATCCATTTTTGGATCACTTCTTTCGGGGTGAATCCGACCCTCTTTCCCATGCATTTCTTAGGGCTTTCGGGTATGCCACGTCGCATTCCAGATTATCCAGATGCTTACGCCGGATGGAATGCTCTGAGCAGTTTCGGATCATATATATCTGTAGTTGGGATTCGTCGTTTCTTCGTCGTCGTCACAATCACTTCAAGCAGTGGAAAGAAGGCGGAAAGTCCTTGGGCTCTTGAACAGAATCCAACCACACCGGAATGGATGGTACAAAGTCCTCCTGCCTTTCATACTTTTGGAGAACTTACTGCTATCAAGGCGACCGGAGGGACCAGCGATGACGCTTCAACCTAGCCGGAAGAGTGAAGTAAAAGAAAAGAAGAAAAGGTAGCCGACGTATACTAAGTACGTTGAGAAGAACCTAACAGAACTTGCATTTGTACTTGAGCAAGCTACTCCAAGACTACTCAAGTCCAGATAAGATCACGTGGGCGGAGCGAAATGGTTCGGCGACCACGATGAACTGTCAAAAAAGACGGAAAATACGTCAATCTACCAGTGTACCAACCAAGAAGATCCAAAAAACCTAAATAGTTGCACTCCCTCACTAACCCGCTAGCCATTCCCAGGTCCGCTTCGCTTGGAGTCTTGGACTAGTCCAGCGCGCAGAGAAAAGGAGTCGAATTGGGGAAGGAGGAGGAAGGCTTTGAAGCCGGAAGAAGGGAAGAGGGCTTAAGCCAACAGAGCGGGAAGCTAAACCATAAAAAAAAGGCTCCAGAAGAGCGGCCGGGCGTCGTGAACCAAACCAAGGTCACATGTGAGACCGGTTGACCTTACTTAGGGCGCCTATAAGTCAGCCTGAGCCCTAATAGAGTCTTCGATAAGGCCCCAAGT
Organism: Thalia dealbata; assembly: GCA_030544415.1. NCBI lineage: Eukaryota > Viridiplantae > Streptophyta > Magnoliopsida > Zingiberales > Marantaceae > Thalia > Thalia dealbata. Next base: position 27,283,005 of record CM060457.1, on the reverse strand, counting down.
AAGAAAGTGCTTGAAGTTGGGCAACCTACCCTTTTCACAGGGAATGAATCAGATCATTAGAAGGATAGCTAGCAGAGAGAGCTATAGAGCGGAGGTGAGCGAACAAGCAAGTCTCCTTCCACAAAAGAGAGACCGGGAGAGAGGTCTTAGAATAGAAGCAGAGGACCGGAAATAGAAGGCTTTTGAGGGAAAGAAAGATACGTTTTTGAATCAGACCCTCACATGGACTTAGTTAGACCGATAGCCTGGAAAGCTAAGTAAATAAGTCAAGAAAAGAGAAGGGAGCTTAGTCATAGGTCTTGGAGCTTATGAAAGACATTGGTCCTCACTTTTCAACATAGGCCGCAAAGCAAAGAAAGAAAGGCAGAGACTCTTGCTAAATAACGAAGAAAGAAGAAGAAGAAACCTAAGCAGATGGACCGACACAGATGAAGAAAAATCCGTATCAAGCCATCGCCCGACCTGAGCTTAGAAATAGTGATATGAGGGCCTTGAAGGAGCAAGCTACGGTCAGAAAGACGCTTTTGAGTGGCTAGCCAGACGTGCGTCAGGTCACGCGCTAACCTTTGAAAGCAGGCTCTCAATCCGGCCCGGCAGCTTGAGTTTGAAAGAAAGGGAGACAGACCCATTCAATTCTTCTGACTGTCCCCCCTATGGCAAAAACAAAGAATTCCTTGATTACATCACGTTATGTTCTTTTCATCTCCTCTTTCTTTGCCTTTCACTATGAGACTTAATGGCGCTAAGCTAGTAAGAAATGCCGGAGAGGCCACAGAGAAGGGAGTGAAACTACTTCGATTTTTGCTTTTCATTTATCTCTTTCGCAACGCGCCCTTGCTTCTGCCTCCTCCAATCGGAGAAATCCAAGAGTTGAGGGTCTCGCCACTCGGAACCCCCTAAACTTGCTCAAACCCCAGCTCTGGTAGATGCTGATCTATCCCCCCCCCTCAATCAAAGGAGACTCAAAAGACTATCCAAGGAGTGGAAGGGTCTGGACCGTCGGTGCCTCAGCAGGCTGCCGTCAGGAAGATGGCTGCTTCTTTGGAAAAGGCGGCCAGCAATGCACTCCACATACCATCAAATTCTTCGGGCCTGCTGCCAGTGGATGATTCATCGGTGAGAAAGGAGCGGCTTCGGCCAAAGAGCTTCCTCTCGGCTGATAATCCTCTCTACCTAGTAGGCCGGCAGGTCAAGGGCAACCGAAGGAAATCCAAAAATAATGAGGCATCCAGTCCATCCCTGATGACAGTGACCCAAGTCGGCGGAGGCTGACGACATGGCGACATGGTAAGAGAGCAATGAAATAACTAGTATAGAACATTCCAGGTGCCTTGCGCCCGCAGTAATTCCATTCCCTCCCTAGTTCAGCAACATAAGTTTACAATAATTCTTCTTTTAGAAACTCATTTGAAAAAGATTTTCTTCCTTTAGTCCGAGATAGACAGGTTTCTGGACGTCGGGCTCCGGCCGCGCAGGAGGTAGGTTGGGATTATGGAGGGTCCATCCGTGTCCAGCTCCTATTTCGCTGCATGCACTTGGTTCTCGAAGACCAATTGACTGTCGATCAGCTATTTATGCAAACACTATACCCTCGATTCGCAAGAAATTGTGGCAAGGAGTCGGATTTCTCTCCAGTTCCATAGTGACTTTTTGGTTCTTTTCATTCTATCCTCGATGCAGAAGACAAGAAAGAAAGGCAGTGCAACTGAAAGCTTCTTTGCTTCCTAATCGGTGGACTTGAGGTCCACCTCATCGCTTTACAGCCCCTAACGGGAAGCGATTGGGAACTGAAGAACCTTTGCTATTACTCCCTCTGTCTCAGCCGAATCTTCTTCACTCGGTGGACCCCGCTTCCCTTGCCCTGGTAGAATCTTGCCTTGATGGACAACCACAGTTGGTTCCAAGCCGACCTCCGAGCACAAGTACAGCATCTCTATCGCGTCTTCTCCGATCTCTTGGAGATCTCGTCTCGCGCTTCAATAGACGTCGCCCGCTTGTTTATGAGCATGGAATTTCTGGAGAGATTATCCAGAGCTCCCTGATCTAATCAGACAAGACCCCAAGCCTCCAACAACCTATCGGCTTTCACATAAAACCTTTCACGTCTTGCTCAGAACCTGTAGAATTGGCATCGCACTCGCATAGGTTCTCTCGACCATTCTCTTAAGGTCGCTCAGTCACGTCTCAGATGGCTCGAGCTCAAGGACAGGACTCTAATGAATCTCTATCGGAAGCCGAATGCCAAGAGTTAAGCATCTTAAGCAAGCGGGTTGCAGCTATAAATCGACCAATCTACCTTAAATGGTCCCGTGCGGCCTGGATCGAAGAAGGCGACCCTTCCTCCCTAGTCTTAGAAAAGCACCAGAACTAAATTTCTTCCAGTTTCTTACACTTCCTTAGAAGATATAGGAGCCGGCGACGCCCGATGGTTATGGCCGCAGCCAATATCTAACCATGAATTTTGCCAACCTTCGCTGGTCTTCTTTGAGGCCGGAGGATGTGTTCCAGAATTTTACTTTGGACGAAAGGGTCAAGGCAAAAGAAAAGCCCAGGACCGGATGCTTTCACTCTCGAATTCCATCTGGATCACTGGGATCTCATTAAACACTCCCTATTGGCAGCTTTCCAAGAATGCAGCTTACTCCCTGAAGAATGTGGGCGCACTCACCATTCCCAAGACACCATCGCTCTCGTCTATTTCCGACTTCTGCCTTCTTTAGAAAGCTCTTTCCAAGACTTTCTTTGGATACCCGTCTGAAACCAGTGCTCAACAAACTGATAAGTGCAGAGCAGGTGGCTTTCATAGCTGGGACATGAGAACATACTCACTCTCTCGGACTCAATTAGTCAGTCTGCTATAAAGGTGCCCTACTTTGTTCTAAAACAGGACTTGGCGAAAGCGTTTGAGTTCGAACTTGATTCAAGTGCTTGCCAAAATTCTTGGATGGATTAAAGGTCAATGCTGAATTGTGAAGTTCTTTTCCAAGGTTTGAAAGGGATCAGGCAATCCTCTTTCCTACCTTACCTCTGAATTGGATTCCAACAATGATTCTCAACCTTGCTGCATCACTATGTTCAAGATTCTTAACGCGTTAAGTGCTATCCTTGGGAAGAAATGATAGAAGGAGCCGCAGCAGTTGATAGGAGGAAGGATAAGTTGGCGCTATCCTTCATCCATCAATCCTTAGGAGATGAGCTCCTAACTCTTGTTGCTGACAAGAGAACGGCGAAGGAGACGTGGGAAGCATTGAAGAGCCTTCATATGGGCAACGAAAAATTCCTTGATGCGAAGATAAATAAACTTCGCGGGGATTTTGAGCGTCCAAGTTCGATCCCATAGCTTGCAACTTGGAGCAATTCGGCGACATCCAAACCATGACGGTGGAGTACATGGTAGGAGCTCTAAAGACATACGTGCATCTCCAAGCTTCCATGCAGACAACCGAAGCCCACGAACAGGTTCTGCTATCTCGGGCTGAATGGGAAGCCAGGGCTCGCAGAAGTTCTATGTCTCAAGGGCATGGACGTGGTCACGATAGATGGAGGAACCATGGTCGTGGCAGAGGACGTTTGTATGCCAGCAGCGATGGAGATTGGGACAGTAGCTCATCTTCACCGTATGAGAAGCCGAAGAAAGATAAGTCTCATATTAAATGTGCTATGGACATTATGCCTCAGAGTGCGAGAAGGAGTGCGAGAAGGAGGAGGCGGTGTATCTGGCTGAAACCAGTGAAAAGAAAGAGCATCATCAAGTTCATCAAGTTCTGCTTGTTGAAGAAACAGAAATTGAAGAAGAAAAAGATTTTTTTTTTGAAGAGTTTGTTTTGTAGGAACCCCCTCCGATGGAGATGATGGAGTCACTGAAGCAGAAGATGGATTTTGTGGAGGCGGACGCCTCCTGCAAGACTCACGATTTCTTGACCCCTGCAAGACTCACGATTTCTTGACCGAAACCAGAGATATCGTGAAGGAGAAAATATCTTAGACGAAGGTGGCAGAAGCGGAGGCAAAAGCAAAGTTCGCAGCCTCCCAATCCGAGGCGATGCAGAGGATGGAGAATCTGCAGATCCATGATGGGAGCGCCTTCAACATCAGCACCGAGTTCTGTTCCTTGACGGCTGTAGCGGAGATGGCAGCAGGAAGGCTGCTGCTGTGCTGAGCACCGCTCGCAGCGAGCGGGAGACCGAGCACCTGCCCAAGGAGAGCCAGCAACAGGGCAGCAGCGACGATGGTTGGGAGCGATCCTCTGCTTTGCTTCATAGCGTGAGTGCTGAAATCATTGGAAAAAGCGGTGTGATATCCATGGGTGCTCCATGGAAGTTGGCGCTGGAGACAAAGAGATCCACCTTGGATGCCACCAGGGATGTTTCAATTTCTACCTTTTTGCATGGTCTCGAGGCAGCAACCAAGTCGACGATGGCGAGCAACAAGCCTGATTGTGAAGAGGAGGTCGTAGCTGGCATCGACAATGAGGACATCGTTACCCAGGTTGCTCCCATTGTCACCCTCTCAGAGGTCGCCATCACCACCGGCGAGGAGGAAGAGGATCTCCTCCTCGATCTAAAGTTGAAGCTTTACCGATTTGATAAAGATGGGAACCCGTGGAAGGAGCGGGGTATTGGGAGCGTGAAGCTTCTAAAGCACCGGGAGACTGGAAAGGTGCGGTTGGTGATGCACCAGGCCAAGACCTTTAAGATTTGTGCAAACCATCTGGTTGATCCATCGATGAAGGTCCAGGAGCATGCGGGGAATGATAAGTCGTGCATGTGTCATGCGTCAGATTTTGCAGATGAGGAATTGAAAGAGGAGATGTTCTGCATTCGGTTTGGCTCTGAAGAAAATAGCAAGAAATTTATGGAGACCATCGAAAGCATTGCTGAATCTTCAGAAAAGGAGGAAGAGGATGAGAACTACATGAAAGCCTTCACCCCCATCGTTATGAGAAAAATCAACAAGCAAACAGTCAACACTTTGATAAAGAGATCAGGATGTTGGCCTATGTTGGCCTCTATTTTGTTATGGAGAAGAGAAATAAACAGAAGAAGAAGGAAGATGGTAACTCCCACAAAAAAAAATATATTTTCCTTAACCCAATTACAAGTCTTAGGTCATACTTATAAACTCGTACAGAGGAGTTATGACCATTTCAACATTAATATTAGATCAACCACTAACATATTAAATTAATATTAACTCAAAACATTAATTTCAACACTCCTCCTTAATGTTTTGTTTGTCATACCCAATAATTCTCTAAGATATACAAACTTGTCACAAGGAAGTGCTTTAGTGAAAATATCCGCCAATTGCTCACCGGTCTTCACATGCTTGATGATAACCTCTTCATCCTCCACCGCTTCTCTAATATAGTGATGCTTGAGATTGATATGCTTTGTTCGGCTATGAAACACCAAATTCTTCGACATTGCAATTGTCGACTTGTTGTCACAAAAGAGAACTGTGGCCATGTCTTGCTTCTCCCCCATATCTTCTAAAATCTTCCTCAACCAAACCACTTGTTTAGTGGCTTCACTTGCTGACACATATTCGGCCTCCGCAGAGGAATGCGCCACTCTTTCCTGCTTCTTTGATGCCTATGAAAAAATACTTGACCCGAGTGTAAAGCAATACCCGGATGTACTTTTCATATCATCCATGCTACCTGCCCAATCACTGTCACAAAATCCAAACAGCTCCACATCTTCTTTTTCATTTCTCTCAAACATAATATCATAATCTTTGGTACCTTGTATGTATCGCAGCACCCTCTTTGCAACTCCATAATGCAGCTTGCTCGGTTGATGCATAAACCGAGATAACAAACCCGAAGCATACATGATATCGGGTCTAGTAGTGGTAAGATACAACAAGCTTCCCACCAAACTCCTATAATCTGCTGCATCGGCATCACCACTACCATCATCTTTCACTAATTTCTCATTTACTAATAATGGTGTCATCACCGGATTGCAATTTTTCATCTTAAACTTAAAGAGAATATTTTGGGCATACTTCTTTTGAGAAATAAAAACTCCATCATTTCTTTGATCAACTTCAGTACCCAAGAAATAATGTAGTAAACCCAAATCATTCATCTCATATTTTCTCATCATGTCATTCTTGAACTCATACATCATTTTCTCACTATTTTCGGTAAATACCAAATCATTAACATAAAGAGAGACAATAAGCATACCAGTTTCACCATGTTTGACATAGAGTGTTGGCTCGCTAGGACTTCTCACGAATCCACTTTCGATGAAGTAACTATCAATGTTGCCATACCATGCACGGGGTGCTTGCTTTAGCCCGTACAATGCCTTCTTCAACTTGTACACTTTCTCTTCTTCACCTTCAACTTCAAATCCTTGTGGTTGCACCACATACACTTCTTCGTTCAATACTCCATTTAAGAAAGCTGACTTCACATCAAGTTGGTGGAGCTTCCAACCTTTATATGTGGCCAATGCATTCAACATCCTTATCGTCTCATGCCTTGCAACCGGTGCAAATGTCTCTTGATAATCAATTCCAGGTTGTTGTGAATAACCTTTGGCAACCAACCTTGCTTTGCACTTTTGCACTGAACCATCTGGATTTAACTTTGTCTTATAAATCCACTTCAACCCGACGACATCCTTTTCTTTTGGCTTTTCTACCAACACCCAAGTCTCATTTTACTCAATCATTTTTATCTCATATTCCATAGCATTTATCCACACCTCCTCTTGAACTGCTTGCTCAAAGCTTTCTGGTTCAACAACACAAAAATTACATTTTGCATAAATATCACTTAACCTTCTCATTTTTATCGGAGTTGAGCTTGGAGTAGATAAACTCGACCAAGCATGTGTTGTTGGAGATTGTGGTTGCTCTTCCTGGCTAATTTCATTTACACCACTTGATTCTTCTCTTGGATCCTCTTCATGTATCAATACCGGCACACTTTCAACACCTTTTTTTGTCCAATCCCACTTATCTTTCTCATTAAATATCACATCTCAACTTTCAATTACCTTGTTTTTCTTCAAACTAAAGAGCCTATAACCTCTTGATTTTGTGCTATAGCCAACAAATACACATTTCTCACATTTATCTTCAAGTTTGTTTCTCATTTCTTTTGGAACATGCGCATAGCAAATGGATCCAAATACTTTCAAGTGATTCACTGATGGTTTTCTACCACCGGACCATGCCTCAAATGGTGTCTTGTTCTCAACTGCCTTTGTTGGACATCGATTTAATAAATAAACAGCTGTGTATGTTGCCTCTGCCCAAAATGATAATGGCAATCCTTCTCTTTCATCATGGTTCTTGACATCTCCACAATTATTCTATTCTTTCTTTCAGCAATGCCATTTTGTTCCGGTGTAAAACTAATTGTCACTTGTCTTTCAAGACCAATATCCTCACAGAATTTGTCAAACTCCTTAGAGTTGTATTCACCACCTCTATCACTTCTCAACTTTTTAATTAATTTGCCACTTTGTCTTTCCACCATTCTTTAAAACTTCTTAAAAACTAAAAATGCTTCTGATTTTTGCCTGAAAAAATAAACCCAACACATTCTTGAGAAATCATCAATGAAAGTGATAAAGTAGCGATTACCTCCATGAGAATTTGTACTCATTGGCCCACAAATGTCGGTGTGCACAAGCTGCAATGGTTCTTTTGCCCTCCAAGTCTTCTCTTTTGGAAATGTCTCCCGGTGTATCTTACCAAGAGCACATGCTTCACAAACATCTTTCTTCTCTTCAATATTTGGCAAACCATACACCATGCTCTTTCTGCTCAATAATTTCAAGCTCTCAAAATTCACATGTCCAAGCCTTTTGTGCCACAACCATGACACATCTTCTGCATCAACTTTCAAAGCAACATAACTTGCAGGTTCAAGAGTAAGAGGAAAATTTCTATGTCTCTCCATATTCACAACCGCTATCAATTCTCTCTTATTTTTAACTTTGTCAAAGATTTTGCAAGTCTCCCCCTCAAAGTGAATTGCATGACCATGCTCCATCAATTGTCCAACACTTAGCAAATTTTTAGCCAACTCTGGCACAAGCAACACATCATGAATCAACATTCTACCTTTTTTGGAGTTAACTGCAATCGTGTCTTTGCCCTTTGACTTCACAACTGCTCCATTAGCCATAGTAATTTGAGTAGTGGCTATCGTGTCAAGTTTGCAAAAAATTGACTCATCTCCGGTCATGTGATTGCTACACCCGCTATCAATATACCACTCATTATCTTTCTTCTCAACCGCCGCTTGACATGCATAAAAAGTGCTTCCATCACTTCCACTATTTGTTTTCTCCTCGGTGTAATTAGCTTGCTCTTTATTTTTGTCCCGATAATCTTTTTGTCTGTGGTCATACCTCTTGCATTAGTAACATTAAGGTTTTCCCTTGTTATAACAAGTTTCTTCTAGATGACCTGGCTTCTTGCAAAAATTGCAAAAATTACAAAATTTACTATTACCATTACCATTGCCTCTGCCTCCTCCTCTACCTCGACCTCTGCCAAAACTACCGCCCCAATGTGATGTTTCTCCTTTACTCATATTTCAGTTAGAACCCTCCTTCACATTTAACTTCGATTGGAAGGCACTTTCAAGAGAGGTATCACAATGCCTATCCAATCGTTGTTCATGCATCTCAAGAGAACCCATCAAGTCTTGAATACTTAGAATAGAGAGGTCTTTGGTTTCTTCAATAATAGCCACAATATTGTCATATTTGGAAGTAAGGCTAATTAAAATTTTCTCACATACCATTTTATCGGTTAAGTCTTCACCCAAGCTTTTAGTTTGGTTCACAACTTCAATCACTTTTAAGAAATACTCTTTTAGAGTCTCTTTCTCCTTCATCTGCAAATTCTGAAAATCCCTCTTAAGAGTCAAAAGTTTTACCGTTCTCACTTTGTCGGTTCCTTGAAACTCTTTTTGCAGAATATCCCATGCCTCTTTCGACGTCTTTGCCCTAATTATCCTAGGGAAAAGCTTCCGAGAAATACCTTGTTGGATGCAAAATAGCGCCTTTGCATCTTTCTTCTTGTTCTCCTTCTCCATTTGAATCATCGCCGCATCAATGGTTCCCATCGTGGGCACAAATCCTTCTTCCACTATGTCCCACAAATCATGTGAAACCAAGAGAGTTTTCATCATTATACTCCAGTAGTCGTAGTCTTCCCCGTCGAAGATGAGTTGCACACCTCGCACTGGCCATGTATCTCCTTGCATCGCCATGGCTCTGATACCACTATGTTGGCCTATGTTGGCCTCTATTTTGTTATGGAGAAGAGAAATAAACAGAGGAAGAAGGAAGATGGTAACTCCCACAAAAAAATGATATATTTTCCTTAACCCAATTACAAGTCTTAGGTCAAACTTATAAACTCGTACAGAGGAGTTATGACCATTTCAACATTAATATTAAATCAACCACTAACATATTAAATTAATATTAACTCAAAACATTAATTTCAACACAGGAAGCGAGCTGTCCCAGGCCAAGATGTCGCTCGAGAACATGCCCATGCCTAAAGTCGATGCAGCAACGGCTCAGGAAGAGATCAGCAAGCTCAAGAAGGCAGTGCTCATCCTAGAATCTGAGAAACAGTACATCAAAAACTTATACGAAACCGACATCGTCAAGTACTGGGAGATTGAGAGGTAGATCATGGAGATGAAAAATAATATCAGCACTTGACGATGATGATCTCGAGCAAAATTCCAAGTGAAGGCTGCAGCAGAAGAAGAAGAACTCCGGATGATGAATCAACTCAAGCATTTGGAGTCTAAGGTGAATGCTGCTTATATTGTCACCGAGAAGGCTAAGGTTAAGAATTCGCAGCTGAAGGAGATGCTGCTAAACAAGGAGAATGAGCTTCAAAGCATTAATTAGGAGGATGCTGACATCAGAAGTCAAAAATATGCAGCCATTGAGAAGGTTAAAGAACTCCCTTCCTTGCTCACTAAAGGCACAACTAGTAAATCTTGTCAGGCACAATCCTGCGAGCAAGTGAGAAAGCTTGAGGTTGAAAATGATGAGTTCCACAATTACTATACTTGCTCAAAGTTATCTTGTTGCAAGACCAAGAAATGCAAGTTCCGAGCTTGTAATTCTACTGGTGATCGTCGGTATGTTCTTCCCAAATGCAAAGAAAAGAAAGAACAAGCTTAGGGGGGAGAATGTTAGGAAATAAGCTTGTAGTAGGAGATTTTGGTTTCGATTAGTTTTGATTCCATATTTAGATTGTAATTTCCGTTTCTGCATTGTAAGAGAAGATGGAAACACTTCCAAATTCTCTCATCAGTTTTCCAATTCTGTATTTGTGTTGTTCCTTTAATACAATAAACATGGGAGATAGTGAATAAGCTTCTCCACATATATTTTTCCTCTCGTTCAACTTCTTCTGCAGAGAACAGAGGGTGCTCTGTTTTTTGTTCTTTGATTTCTGGTTTTCTTTTCCAAATAACTGAAGTCTTCTCCGAGTTTAAAGAGGCTACTACTAATTGAGACAGGAGCTCTCGCTTACGCACCTCTCTGTATTCCTTTTCGTGGCAATGGTGAACACGGTGTGCTTCCCCTGGTCTTCTTCCTCTCTGTCTGTGTCTTTACTACTGCTCTTTGTTGCTTCTTTTCCCCAAGCAACCTCACTTTCCTTCAGCTTCAACTTCACCGGCTCCGACAGCGTCCAGATCACTCAAGGCCTCAAGTTCTCAGGCGATGCTGCCCCCACAACGGACGGCTTGGAGCTGGTCCGTAACATCAATGGCCAGAATACCACCAACAGAGTCAGGCGAATTTTGTATCCCGACAGGCTCCGACTCTGGGACTCCACCTCAGGTAACATCACCAGCTTCACCACCCATTTCTCCTTCATAATTCCAAGCTACCCCAACGTATACAACGGCGACGGACTCGCCTTTTTCCTCGCCCCAGTGTCTGAGATACCCATCCCGGCCAACTCCTCCAAGGGAGAAAACCTTGGACTTTTTAATGGATCCGCTAATCAAGTCGTGGCGGTGGAGTTCGACACCTTCAAGAATGACTTTGATCCCCCCAGCAATCACATAGGGATCGATGTCCACTCCATCAAGTCGATTGCCTGTGTCGAGTTGGTTGATTTTAGCATCAGTGATGGCAGCAACATTGCACATGCTACAGTGAAGTACGACGGCGGTGCTATGAACTTGTCTGTTCTGCTCTCTTACTCATCGGAGGATCCCTCGGTCGATGGTCGAAGCTGGAAAGTTTTGAGTGTGGTAGATTTGAGAAAGTACCTGCCGGAAGAGGTAGCACTTATAGGTGAAGAAGAGATGATGATCTCTTATGCATATTATTTCTAATTCTCCTCAATATGAATAGGAGAAGTAATTTAAAAGGACATGTATCGTGTGATTCTCTAGTAGAGCAATTATGATTGGCTTCGGAACCCATAATAAGGATAAGAAACCCAATAAACTTATATGTGATCTAATTGATGAGTCTTATTTTCTACTTAACAACTTAATAAAATTTATTGTATAAATAGATTTTACATATGGTAAAATTACATTAAATTTTTGTGCCCAAATATAGTTATATATTTGGACTAAATAACCTTAAATTAGTATAATAAACCTAACACAATCAATAATATGCTTAGAAATAGAGTGAAAAATTTTACTTAAAAAAATAATATTTTTATTTTATACATCATACCAGTATAATACTCATATTATTTTTATATCAGAACCACCAGTGTAATATGGCTAGCGAGTATGAAACCTTCCAAAGATTTAGCATTTATGAAGCGAAGGTAGCTACAACCCCATCGAAGGAAACCTTGGCCTTTTCAATGAATTTACTAATTGAGTCGCGGTAGTGGAGTTCGACACCTACTCGAATGCTTTTGATCACTGCAGTGATCACATAGGGATCGATGTCTACTCCATCAAGTCCATCGCCACTGTCCAGTTGCTCAATGTTAGCATGAGTAACGGCAGCAACACTGCACACACCACCGTGAAGTACGATGGCGGTGCAATGAACTTGTTCGTTCTGCTCTCTTACTCGTTGGAGAATCCCTCGGTCAATGGTCGAAGCTGGAACATTTCGAGGGTGGTAGATTTGAGGGAGTACCTGCCGGAAAGGGTAGCAGTCGGCTTCTCCACCAGCATCGGTCACAATGTGGAGGCGACACCATCTTGTCTTGGGATTTCAAGTCGACCGAGCAGTCGATCGTCGGATCTCCACTTGCACCGGTCTCGGCGTCGATCGTCGGATCTCTGCCTGCACCAGTCTCAGCGTCAAGGACTGTCAGTAGATACAACAAGGACTGTCTAGATTTAAGGATAAAAATCAAACTAGTTTTTGGCAATTCACCATAGTTTTAGAATTCTAGGAATCCTTCTTTGATCCTAAGGCCTAAGGTAAATTAGTTTGATGAATAAAACTTATCAAACTCCACATCTCTATCGATTACAATTTTTTTTTCTTTTTCTCTTGAATATGTGGATAAGAAATGGATCCAAATATCTTTAAATATGCTACTCATTTTTTCATCCACTTCAAGTTCCTTAAGTTGTCAAAATTTTTAAATCTCCTGATTAAATTTTGATTTGAGAGATATACTACACATACAATTACTTCGACCTAAAACTCCTTGACATATCTTTTTGATTTCAATCATACTCATTGAGAATTGTCCTATTTTTTTCACAATAATACCAAGGTACTGTACATAAAATGTATGTCCCTTCAATTTATGGCGATGCGTTTAAATTTTTATGATTAAAAAATAGGTTAATTTTTTAATGTGGCCAGTTGACTGTTTACTTTGCTAAAAAAATATTTTTTGTTGGTTGTTTTTAAAATTTATTATTTTTAGTACGGTAAAACATTGATAAATACTAACTGCATTAAGTCAAATCAAGTACATATACTGAGTCAAGTGAAGCTGAGTTGGATGACCAACTAAAATGGGGCTACTCTTCTTTCAACACTAAATCAAATCCAACCATCTTAAAATTTCAATTAAGATATTTTATTTGCCGAACTATTTTGCTATGTGTGACTTTAAGAAGCTTCTTCGTAGCTGGTTAATTTAAGAAGCTTTAAAGACGCCAAAGGAGGAGCCCTCTCTCTCTCACTTAGGCACCTTGCATTGGTTTCCTTGGTCTTGTGCTGCTTCCCTTGGTCTTCCTCTTTGTCTTTGCTACTGCTCTCCGTTGCTTCTTTTACCCTAGTGGCCTCTGTCAACTTCACCTACAACTTCACCAACTCCGACAGCATCCAAAACACTAAACACCTCATCTTTCAAAGGATACCTACTACCCCACAACCTACTACATTGAGCTTCCGGTGGGCATACACAAAGGATACCACCTCTCTTCCCCCCTCTATTTTCATTGCGCTATTCTTGCAAATATTATTCCCGAGAGTTTGAAACCGTACAATTCCTATGTGGTCATCAGAATTCATATATCAATGATCACAATACAGTTCCGACTATAATTCCAAGATCCTTAAACTTGCCCAAAATTGGTGTCTCACCTTGTCCCATCTAAAAGGGCTCCTGCAACACTGTGACACTAACTCCGACAATATCGACCTCGATTTGCACTTATAGATGAAGAAGAGATGATTATCTTTTATGTATATTATTTCTTATGTCACACTCCAACCTTCTGCCGGGCACATGACAACCGCCGCATGACTAGTGTCTCATTCATACAAGGCTAACAAGATAATATAACCCAAGCATAACTAAAAAATTCTACAGTTAAGCTTGCTAACTAAATTTACAATTTACTTATAAGTTACACAAAAAGTTGATACAGTCTGTTTACCTTATCTGTAGTATATATCATATCAATTAATCAATTACATTAATGTCCTTCTATAGTGTTCAACCTTGCGACCCATCATCCCTCACAGTCTCCTGAGCGATGTCTTGATACCTATGCGGGGGGGGGTGGGGGAGGGGGGAAAATTTGCATGCACTATATCTTGCGACTTAGTACCTACGTATATAAACTTTCCAAGCAAAGGGCCTAACAATACCTATCCAGATGAGTAGCAATTACACCAATATCAATTATGGTATAACAAAGAAAAAAATCATACAAATAATTAAATAATGAAATTTTGAAAGTCTAAATATGTGTCTAGATATCTATAAGTTTCTAATTTCAAGTACTAACTCCTAGGGCTACCTGCCTATGCTAAAGATAAGTCCTAGTTGGGGACTACCATAAGCCCATTAGTGCCAAACTAAGTTTTTGCCTAGGCCTGTTGCACTGACGTTGGTGGAGAAGGTGGGTGACCGCGGTTCCTTCTCCTTCCAATCTTGCGAGCTGTTTACCCGAACGACGCTTTGAGACAATTGTATCGTATGTCTCCCACAGACCCTACGATATGAGACACCATGTAGCACTACACTTCTATTTCACAATAGGACATAGCCTGACCTGTCGGATCCAACACGTTTATAAAAATAGCTGTCTGAACTACCTCCCAATCCTGCAGGACTCAGTTCACATATATCAGCATTAATAGACACTTTAGTCCTTAGGGATAGTGGTTGAAGTGTGCTCCACGGCTCCCAATACTTTAGTTTCGGTTGCAGGCCATAGGGATATATGGGCCATTGGCAAGAACTTCCTTGTTGGTACTCACTGAATGCTAAAGGATAAAAAATTGAATGGTGGATTCATGACAACAACTATTATTCAAGACGCTCAGTAGGTGATCTAACTATTAGTCCAAATCATGGAGTTGATTTATTTCAAACTCACCATTGGCAATTTGTTATTTATTTTGGTGCGACGACCTCGTTTAGGGAGAACGTTCAGTACCAGACAGGTTGTCCCATGCATGCAGTTCTTGGGCGAGATATATCACAATAGCTCTTCACTATGGAAGCTTAGGGTATCCCTCAAAGTGACTAAAAGAAACTAAAGGGGAGTGATCCTCCATCATCATCCTCTCCACCAACATAAGTATAACGGGCATAGAAAAGGATGGATTTGATACTAATGGGCTTATTAGAGATCTATGATTTTCCTAAGCATAGGCCAGCTGCTACTTCATCATGATAAAAATTTGTAAAATATTTAATTTATGAGTTTGATATATTAGACATGCATTGCAGCAACGAGTTGTAACTTATTCATTAAAGTATCTTAGATAATCCACTCCTAGGTCTTCGAAATATTCTACTGCAATTTGAGTCTGCAATGCTAAGCACGTACATTCCGTACGTGTACATTCATAATAGAAGAGTAGTTGAGATAATAGGAGAAGATATTGTTTATGTTCATTTTACTTTTTTTCACATGATTTTTTAGATCGTTGTCTCAATCTTATAGCATGTAATATTAGAACACTTTAATGTTACTGTGATGTGTTATAAAACACCTTGTATGGGTTTTTAGATTCGTACAACCTTTGCAAC
The DNA here is from genome assembly GCA_030544415.1 of Thalia dealbata. Taxonomy (NCBI): domain Eukaryota; kingdom Viridiplantae; phylum Streptophyta; class Magnoliopsida; order Zingiberales; family Marantaceae; genus Thalia; species Thalia dealbata. Next base: position 27,267,558 of record CM060457.1, on the reverse strand, counting down.
TTGACCACCAATCGATGTATGATAATTTATATTTTTATTCCACTCGGATTTTATACAATATAATAGATTTTCCTTTTAAATTCTCTATTTTTAAAACATTTTTACATTTATTCTACCAATAAATTTTACATTATTATATAGATTTTTTAATTACAAAATAGTTTCTACAAGTTTGTCCGCATCGCTTTAATGAAAATAAATAAAATTTTAGTTTTTAGTGATAAAGATTGTGGATAAAATAATATTAAATACACAATATTCTAGATGCGAGGGAACTTGAACTCTAGCCAAAAGTCAAGTATAACAAAATGAGAATATAATAAATTAAACAACAATATTTAGGATTACACGGCAAAGGGTAAGAATAAAAATTTATATAGAATATTTGGAAGCTGAGAAACAAAGGAGGCATGCGATACTTTAAAAATAATTTTTATTTGAGAGAGAGAATCAAAGTGATTTGAGAAGCAAGATCATGAAAGATTATGGGGGTAGTCTCCTCGACTTCGTTCCAAGGAAATGAAGATAATGATGATGTCGGGTTTGCTTGTTTCCCCCCAATCCAAACCTACTACCTTACACTAACTTTTGTTAAACCCTAGTTTACTTGATCAAATTGCCGTCGTTAATCTTACGGGTAGGCTTATTTGGGCATTCCATTTGAGTTTATAAATAATTGTTTAACTTCTTTGGTCACTCAATCCGCTACAACCTTACCCAAAATGTGCTTCGCTAAATAAATTACACAGATTACTTATTCAAAATAATAAATATCATTGTTTATCGATGATAAACTTACTAAAATTATAAAAACTACGACAAGCTAGAAAATGAGAAAAAAACTAAATGTTGTCTTATATAGTGTACGAGGAAGTACGAAGAGTGGACTTCAACCTAAATAGGAGCAGAGAAGCCCAAATCAAGTAAATCATCAACTCCATAAAAACAACACATCGAGACCCCCAACCTGTCCCGCTTATTTGCACCCTCTTAGACTCATCTTCTATATCTATATATAATGTATCCATATAAACCTTCTATTCTATCATCCATATTATTAGCACCATACAGAATATCCTCAAATTACATCTCCCATCTATCTTTGAATGTCAAAACATAACAAAAGGCCCCTGGAGGCTGCATCCTCTCCGCCCCCTCCCCCACGTTTCACCTTTACATGCTACTATTGCTCCCAACAATTTGACACTATTCAAGATCTAAATGGGCACAGCAAGGTTCATAAAAAGGAGCACATCGCCCACATACCTACAAAGACTACCACCACCTCTCTTCCTCCTCTTTTTTCATTGCCCCTCCATTGCAAATTTTGTTCACGACAGTTTGATACAGTCCAAGCCCTAAGTAGTCATGAGAATGCACATATTCAACAATCACCATCCGGCCGCAGCCATGACTCCTAGGCCCTTTAGCTTGCCCCAAATTATTGCCACTACCCATCCCGCTCAAGTGGGCACTAGCATCAATAACTCCAACGATGTGGACCTTGATTTGTACTTATATACAAACGCTACCACCTCTAATCCCCTTCAATCTCCATTGCCCTATTTTTGCAATTATTGTTCCCAATAGTTTGATACCGTCAAAGCCCTATATGGTCATCATAATGCATGCATCAGCGATCAAAATGCAGCTGCAGCCATATCTCCAAGGCTATTTAGCTTGCCGAAAATTGGTGTCGCACCCAGTTCCATCCAAGAGGGCTCCAGCGATACTAAATCCAATGATATCGACCTCGATTTGCACTTATAGATGTTGATCTCTCATGTATATTATTTCTTATCCTCCTTTTCAAAAAGAATAAGAGAAGTTATTTAAAAGGACATATGGTGTATGCTTATCTAGTAAGAGCAATCATCTTCGGAACCTATAATAAGGACAAGAGACCCTATAGGCTTATATGTAATCTAATTGATGAGTCCTATTGTCTATTTATCCGCTTAATATCTTCTTTTGTATGTATAGATTTTACATATCCTAAATTATATTATACTTTTGTGCCCAAATATAGTCATGGACTATAGAACCTTAAATTAGTATAATATGCCAAATACAATCAATAATATGTTTATAAATGGAGTGAAGTCTTATACTTTAAAATAAATAATATGATATTTTCTTTTTATACCTTAAATTAGTATAATACTCGTATTATTTCCATGTTAGAACCACTGAGTGTGTCTGCAGCGGAGTTACCTAAAATCCTTTCTGTGGATGTGAAGCACAACTCTGGCCAACATCGGTTACTTCTGAGATCTAACAGTGATTCTCTCCGTGAAAACTTGAACAGTGGATTCTTGACCACACAACTATTATTCAAGACTCTCGGTAGGTAATCTGACTATTAGTCCCAATCATGGAGTTGATTTATTTCAGACTCACCATTGGCAATTTGTTATTTATTTACGTGCGACGACACCGTTTATGGACAATGTTCGGGACCAGACAGGTTGTCGCATTCATTCAGTTCTTGGGCGAGGCATATCATACCAGGTCACCGCTATGAAAACTTAGGGTATCGCCCTAAGTGGCTAAAGGAAACTAAGGGGGAGTGATCCTCTGTGATTGTCCTGTCCACCAACATAAGTGTAACGGGCATAGAGAGGGACATAGATGGATTTGATACTAATGGGCTTATTAGAGATCCATGATTTTCCTAAGCATAGGCCAGCTGCCAGTTCGTCATGATAAAAATTGGTAAAACATTTAATTTATGAGTTCGACATATTAGACATGCCTTGCAGCAACGAATTGTAACTTATTCATTAAAGTATCTTAGATAATCCACTCCTAGGTTTTCGAAATATTCTACTGCAATTTGAGCCCACAATGCTGAGCACATCCATTCCGTAGTGTACATTCATAATAGAAGAGTAGTTGAGATAATAGGAGAAGATATTGTTTACGTTCATTTTACTTTTTTTCACATGATTTTTTAGATCGTTGTCTCAATCTTATAGCATGTAATATTAGAACACTTTAGTGTTACTGTGATGTGTTATAAAACACTTGTATGGGTTTTTAGATTCGTACAACCTTTGCAACTTGACAACCAATCGATGTATGATAATTTATATTTTTATTCCACTCAAATATTATACAATATAATAGATTTTCCTTTTAAATTCTCTATTTTTAAAACCTTTTTACATTTATTCTACCAATAAATTTTACATTATTATATAGATTTTTTAATTACAATATAGTTTCTACAAGTTTGACCACGTCTATTTAGTGAAAATAAATAAAATTTTAGTTTTTAGTGATAAAGATTGTGGATAAAATAATATTAAATACACAATATTCTCAATGCGAGAGAACTTGAACTCTAGCCAAAAGTCAAGTATACAAAAATTAGAATATAATAAATTACATGGCAAAGGGTAAGAATAAAAATTTATCTAGAATATTTGGAAGCTGAAAAACAAAGGTGGCATGCGATAGAAAATCAAAGTGATTTGAGAAGCAAGATCATGAAAGATTATGGAGGTAGTCGCCTGGACTTCGTACCAAGGAAATGAAGATAATGATGATGTCAGGTTTGCTTGTTTTCCGCCAATCCAAACCTACTGCTTTACAGCAACTTTTGTTAAACCCTAGTTTACTTGATCAAATTGTCGTCGTTAATCTTAGGGGTAGCCTTATTTGGGCATTCCATTTGAGTTTATAAATAATTGTTTAACTTCTTTGGTTACTCAATCCGCTACAACCTTACCCAAAATGTGCTTTGCTAAATAAATTACACAGATTACTTATTCAAAATAATAAATATCATTGTTTATCGATGATAAACTTACCAAAATTATAAAAACTAAGACAAGCTAGAAAACGAGAAAAAAAATAAACGTTGTCTTATATAGTTTACGAGGAAGTACAAGGAGTGGACTTCAACCTAAATAGGAGCAGAGAAGCCCAAATCAAGTAAATCATCAACTCCATAAAAATAACACATCGAGACCCCCAACCTATCCCGCTCATTTGCACCCTCTTAGACTCACCTTCTATATGTATATATAATGTATCCATATAAACCTTCTACTCTATCATCCATATTATTAGCACCATACAGAATATCCTCAAAGTACATCTCCTATCTATCTTTAAATGTCAAAACATAACAAAAGGCCCCTGGAGGCTGCATCCTCTCCACCCCCTCCCCCACGTTTCACCTTTACATGCTACTATTGCTCCCAACAATTTGACACTATTCAAGATCTAAATGGGCACAGCAAGGTTCATAAAAAGGAGCACATCGCCCACATACCTACAAAGACCACCACCACCTCTCTTCCTCCTCTTTTTTCATTGCCCCTCCATTGCAAATTTTGTTCACGACAGTTTGATACAGTCCAAGCCCTAAGTAGTCATGAGAATGCACATATTCAACAATCACCATCCGGCCGCAGCCATGACTCCTAGGCCCTTTAGCTTGCCCCAAACTATTGCCACTACCCATCCCGCTCAAGTGGGCACTAGCATCAATAACTCCAACGATGTGGACCTTGATTTGCACTTATATACAAATGCTACCACCTCTAATCCCCCTCAATCTCCATTGCCCTATTCCTGCAATTATTGTTCCCAACAGTTTGATACCGTCAAAGCCCTATATGGTCATCAGAATGCATGCATCAACGATCACAATGCAGTTGCAGCCATAACTCCAAGGCTATTTAGCTTGCCGAAAATTGCTGTCGCACCTAGTTCCATCCAAGAGGGCTCCAGCGATACTAAATCCAATGATATCGACCTCGATTTGCACTTATAGATGAAGAATAGATGTTGATCTCTCATGTATATTATTTCTTATCCTCCTTTTCAAAAAGAATAAGAGAAGTTATTTAAAAGGACATATGGTGTATGCTTCTCTAGTAAGAGCAATCATCTTTGGAACCTATAATAAGGACAAGAGACCCTATAGGCTTATATGTAATCTAATTGATGAGTCCTATTGTCTATTTATTCGCTTAATATCTTCTTTTGTATGTATAGATTTTACATATCCTAAATTATATTATACTTTTGTGCCCAAATATAGTCATGGACTATAGAACCTTAAATTAGTATAATATGCCAAATAAAATCAATAATATGTTTATAAATGGAGTGAAGTCTTATACTTTAAAATAAATAATATGATATTTTCTTTTTATACCTTAAATTAGTATAATACTCATTATTTCCATGTTAGAACCACTGAGTGTGTATGCAGCGGAGTTACCTAAAATCCTTTCTATGGATGTGAAGCATAACTCTGGCCAACATCGATTGCTTCTGAGATCTAACAGTGATTCTCTCCGTGAAAACTTGAACGGTGGATTCTTGACCACACAACTATTATTCAAAACGCTCGGTAGGTAATCTGACTATTAGTCCCAATCATGGAGTTGATTTATTTCAGACTCACTGTTGGCAATTTGTTATTTATTTACGTGCAATGACACCGTTTATGGACAATGTTCAGGACCAGACAGGTTGTCGCATTCATGCAGTTCTTGGGCGATGCATATCACAACAGGTCATCGCTATGAAAGCTTAGGGTATAGCCCCAAGTGACTAAAGGAAACTAAGGAGGAGTGATCATCCATCATCGTCCTCTCCACCAACATAAGTGTAACGAGCATAGAGAGGGACATAGATGGATTTGATACTAATGGGCTTATTAGAGATCCATGATTTTCCTAAGCATAGGCCAGCTGCTAGTTCGTCATGATAAAAATTGGTAAAATATTTAATTTATGAGTTGGACATATTAGACATACCTTGCAGCAACGAATTGTAACTTATTCTTTAAAGTATCTTAGATATTCCACTCCTAGTTCTTTGAAATATTTTGCTGCAATTTGAGTCCACAAAGCTGAGCACATGCATTCCGTACATGCATATTCATAATAGAAGAGTAGTTGAGATAATAGGAGAAGATATTATTTACATTCATTTTACTTTTATTTCACATGATTTTTTTAGATCGCTGTCTCAATCTCATAGCATGTAATATTAGAACTCTTTAATGTTACTGTGATGTGTTATAAAACACCTTGTATGGGTCTTTAGATTTGCACAACCTTTGCTACTTGACAACCAATCCATGTATGATAATTTCTATTTTTATTCCACTCGGATATTATACAATATAATATATTTTCCTTTTAAATTCTCTATTTTTAAAACTTTTTTACATTTATTCTACCAATAAATTTTATATTATTATATAGATTTTTAATTACAAAATAGTTTCTACAAGTTTGTCCACATCTCTTTAGTGAAAAGAAATAAAATTTTAGTTTTTAGTGATAAAGATTGTAGATAAAATAATATTAAATACACAATATTCTCGATGGAGGGAACTTGAACTCTATCCAAAAGTTAAGAATAACAAAATGAGAATATAATAAATTAAACAATAATATTTAGAATTACACGGCAAAGGGTAAGAATAATAATTTATCTAGAATATTTGGAAGCTGAAAAACAAAGGAGGCATGCGATACTTTAAAAATAATGTTTATTTGAAAGTTAGAATCAAAGTGATTTGAGAAGCAAGATCTTGAAAGATTATGGAGGTAGTCGCCTGGACTTCATTCTAAGGAAATGAAGATAATGATGATGTCGGGTTTGCTTGTTTCCAGCCAATGCAAACCTACTGCCTTACACCAACTTTTGTTAAACCCTAGTAACTTTATCAAATTGCAGTCGTCAATCTTAGGGGTAGGCTTATTTGGGCCTTCTATTTGAGTTTATAAATAATTGTTTAACTTCTTTGGTTACTCAATCCGCTACAACCTTACCCAAGATGTGCTTCGCTAAATAAATTACACATATTACTTATTCAAAATCATAAATATCATTGTTTACAAAATTATAAAAACTAAGACAAGCTAGAAAAGGACAAAAAAACTAAATGTTGTCTTATATAGTTTACGAGGGAGTACGAAGAGTGGACTTCAACCTAAATAGGAGCAAAGAAGCCCAAATCAAGTAAATCATGAACTCTATAAAAACAACACATCAAGACCCCCAACCTGTCCCACTCATTTGCACCACCTTATATATATATATATCAACATAAACCTTCTACTCAATCATCCACATTATTAGCACCATACAGAATATCCTCAAAGTTCATCTCCCATCTATCTTTGAATGTCAAAACATAACAAAAGGCCCATGGAGGCTGCTTCCTCTCAGCCCCCTCCCCCGCGTTTCACCTTTACATGCTACTATTGCTCCCGATAATTTAACACTATTCACGATATAAGAAGTCGCAACAAGGTTCATAAAAAGGAGCACATCACCCACGTACCTACAGAGGCCACCACCACCTCTCTTCCCCCTCCATTTCCATTGCCCGTCCATTGCAAATTTTGTTCACGTAGTTTGATACAGTCCAAGCCCTATGTAGTCATGAGAATGCACATATCAACAATCACCATCCAGCCGCATCCATGACTCCTAGGCCCTTTCGCTTGCCCCAAACTGTTGCCGCTACCCATCCCACTCAAGTGGGCACCAGCATCAATAGCTCCAACGATATAGACCTTGATTTGCACTTATATACGAAGGCTACCACCTCTAATCCCCCTCTATCTCCATTTCCCTATTCTTGCAATTATTATTGCCAGCAATTTGATACCGTCAAAGCCCTATATGGTCATCAGAATGCATGCATCAACGATCACAATAAAGCTGTCGCCATAACTTCAAGGCCATTTAGCTTGCCGAAAATTGGTGTCGCACCCAGTGCCATCCAAGAGGGCTTCAGCAACACTATCTCGATATCGACCTCGATTTGCACTTATAGACGAAGAATAGATGTTAATCTCTTATGTATATTATTTCTTATCCTCCTTTTCAAAAAGAATAAGAGAAGTCATTTGAAAGGACATATGGTGTATGCTTCTCTAGTTAGAGCAATCGTCTTTGGAACATATAATAAGGATAAGAAACCCTATAAGCTTATAGTAATCTAATTGGATGAGTCATATTGTCTTTTTATCCGCTTAATATATTCTTTTGTATAAATAGATTTTACATATCCTAAATTATATTATATTTTTGTGCCCAAATATTGTCAGCTATTTGGACTATACAACCTTAAATTAGTATAATAAGCCTAATACAATCAATAATATGTTTAAAAATGGAGTGAAGTCTTATACTTTAAAATAAATAATGTGATATTTTCTTTTTATACCTAAAATTAGTATATTATTTCCATATTTGAACCACGAGTTTAATATGGCTATGAAACCTCCTAAGGATCTAGCATCTATATAGCGGAGTCAGTTAAAACCCTTTATGTGGATATGAAGCACAACTCTGACCAACATCGGTTGCTTCTGAGATGGATTCTTGACCACACAACTATTAATTCTCTCCGTGAAAACTTGAATGATGGATTCTTGACCACACAACTATTATGCAAGTCCCTTGGTAGGTGACCTGAGTATTAGTCACAGTCATGGAGTTGATTTATTTCAGACTAACTATTGGCAATTTGTTATTTATTTACGTGCGACGACCCCGTTCAGGGATAATGTTCAAACTAGACAGGTTGTCGCATTCATCCAGTTCTTGGGCGAGGCATATCACAACAAGTCATCGCTATGGAAGCTTAGGGTATCCCCCTAAGTGACTAAAGGAAACTAAGGGGGAATGATCCTCCATTGTCGTCCTCTCCACTATCATAAGTGTAACAGGCATAGAGAGGGACATAGATGGATTTGATACTAATGGGCTTATAGAGATCCATAATTTTCCTAAGCATAGGCCAACTCCCAGTTCATCATGATAAAAATTGGTAAAATATTTAATTTACGAGTTGCACATGTTAGACATATCTTGCAGCAACGAATTGTAACTTATTCATTAAAGTATCTTAGATATTCCATTCCTAGTTCTTCGAAATTGTCACGCCCCAACCCTACTGTCGAGCACGTGGCAACCGCCGTATGAGCCCAACGGACCCATACAAGGCATCAAGTGATCCATACAATCCAAACACATCGTTTACACAGCGGAATATACAATCAAAATATCTAACTCGGCGTTTCTAACATAGTCTCGATAAACCTACTACAATTCTATGATAACGATATCAATGAATAAAGATCAACTCATCGAAAAACTCATCTTCACCCACCGTCATGATCGATCATCTAACACACCTGCACACACAGGGAATAGCGGTGTGCTCAGCCTTGCAGCCTATTGCGAAATTACGGCTCGAAACCGAATAAGGAATTCAAAGGCTAAGAGGATTAATCGGGGATGCCTTGGGTTTATTATTAGTCATTTTCATATAATACATGTGAAGCATATCATAAATGCAAAATAACTGTGTAAGTATACACAACAGGTGTAGTACTAGATGTCGCCTAAACTGTGTCTTGTAGCTATGTCATCGATATCATCAGAATATCATCTACGGTGTACTATGTCTATCAATCTCAAGACTTGGGCTACCAGCCTATGCTTGGTGAATACTCCGGCCAAAGAGCATCACTAAGCCCATCAGTGCTTTTTGTCTCTGTCTTTTCCTATGCCCGCTGCACTAATGTTGGCGGAGGTGACGGGTGATCCTTAATCACACTCCTCTGTCTCGCTAGTCGCCTACAATGCCTCCCCTAGCGAAACTGTCGTGCCCTTACATCCTCCTCGGACTCCGTAGGGGCAACGACAACTCGTGTAATACTACAACATCGTCCGAAAATGGGGTCACCATCAACAAGACTCATCGACCACGGCTAGTCGATAAAATACAACCCTAGGATCCGGACTACCCATCCGACTATCTGTAGAACGTCAAGGATGGTAGCCGTGTGGTCAACGGATCCACTGTCCAAGGCTATGCGGAGGGATGTCACCATCTCAATCCCCGAGCAGCGATGCCTGTCAAGAGGTGTGCAAACTAGCTGTCGCCGGAATGCTACAACCTCGATGACATGTTTGCTAGGTTCTTATTTTGGTTTGTCCTGGCTAGCTATCTCAGGACTATCACAGTGTCGCCTAGACAGTACACATACGGGTATAACTTTCTGGGTAGGGAATTACTCTGTATATCCAGTCTAATATGACCTTGGAGTTTGTACAGTCTATTTCCCTATCAACTCTCAGTATCTAAGCTATGCATAACCTCGGGAGTGGTACTCCCAGTATCTAAGTTTTGTGTAGCCTCAGGAGTGGTGTGTGATGGAGCATCACCATAATGACCATCGGCGGTACGCAGTGGCCAAACGGGTTATGCAAGCAGTACCCCTTCCCGTCTGATTTCTAGTGATGTCTCCTAAGAGTTTCTAACATGTCATTATTTTTATCTATAATCGCATGGTAGTCGTGCTATCATAGCATAGATGAATAATATAACATGCAGGACAAAAGTTATAGACATGTTAAATATGTAGCATGGCACACATGGCATATCTTGCACGTAGACAAAGTAAATCATACTAACATGCATTTATATAGAAACATAGCATGCATATTAGTTTTATTCTATTTAAGGCATCCGAGATATTTCCTAAGAACACCTCGGCAGGAATTCCCTAGCTTGAATAACTCCTACATTCGATGAACCAACGCACCTGTATGGGGATCTGAACTTCAGAACCAATCCAGATATAATTGTAAACCGCCATCAAAAAAAAAAAAAAAAAAAAATGGACCGGTTCAGGTGAACCGGCCGGAGAGCCGGCCGGTCCAGCTGAACCGGCTTGGACCGGGCGAGGAAGCGAGACGGGGCGAGCGAGAAGAGCAAACGCCCTTCCCACTCGAGCCATCGCCTCGAGCACGCGACGAAGCAACGCCGCTTCGTCTTCTCCCGCACCGAGCAGCGCCGACGCTCCGCCTTCCGCCGTCGACCGCTGCACGTCACCGTCGACGGTCATCTGCCCTCGTCCACCCCCAGCGAGCTACTCCCGACGGAAAGGGCGACTCGGCGACGCCCTTTTTCCATCCCGTTCGCGCGACCACCGCAGCAGAGGAACTGCTGCCGATCGATCGCCGTCCAGCACTCGCAGCCCCTCGGCGGACGTCTCCTCCGCCGCGGTTGGAGACGTCGGCCGTCTCCGCGTCTCCACGGGCCTTCGAGGAGTTCGAAGACCCCTCGGCGGGCGGCTGAGCTCGCCGCCTCTGTTCGAGCGATCGAACCCTACCGGCGGCGGCTGCAAATCGCGATCCGGTCGCTTCGCCGGCCGCAAACCCCGTCCTTAACTTCTCCAGTCGTCCGCGAGGTGAGCAGCCGCGTTTTCCCCATGAAAAGGGGTGGTTTTCACCCTCCGGTGGAGACGCCGTGAGTTCGCCGGAGACGACGCCGGAAAGATCGCCGTTTAGGCGCTGATGGTCGTCCTTCTCGTAGATCGGTGTAGTCTCCGCGTTGAGCGAGGAGCTACGAAGCTCGCCGGCCGTTTAGCCTTCGTTTTCGCGAGTTCCGGCGAGGTGGCGGCTAGGGTTCCGGCGGCGGCGCTGAGTTTTCCGGCAGCGCACAGTTAATCCGGCGAAGGTGCTTAATTAGGGCTTAATCGCGATTAGCGCTAATTAAGTGCGCTTAGTGTAAATAAAATATAATTAGTGAAAAATTATGTTATTGTATGCTTAGTTTAATTAAAAGCATGATTAGCGTTAATTAACTAAGCTTAGTGTATAAGAAATTATTTCTTTAATGAAACGGTTGGGTCGAATCAAGTGGGGTTAAATCGGTTGGGTTTGAGTTAAGTTTGGGTCGAGTCAAGTTGGGTTGGGTGAGCCGAATCAAATAAGTTGAACCTGGTTCGAGCTCGAGTCAAATTAGATTGAATTTAATTTAGCTGAACCGGACCCGAACCGAACCAAATCGAACCGAACCGAACCGAACCGGGTGAACAGTAACTCGAACCGTTGACCGAGTCAACAGCTGACCCAGTCCGCATTGACCGGGCCCACCGCCGACCCCGTCAGCATTGACCGGGCCCACCGCCGACCCAGTCAGCGTTGACCGAGTCAACCGCTGACCCAGTCCGCGTTGACCGGTCAATAGCTGACCCAGTCAGCATTGACCGGGCCCACTGCTGGCCCAGTCAGCGTTGACTAGTCAACGTTGACCGTTGACCCGTCAACGTTGACCGTTGACCGGGTCAGAAAAATATAAAATAATAAAATAATATTAAAACAATAAAATAATATTAAAATAATAAAATAATATTAAAATATTAAAAAAATAAAAAAAAATAATAAAAATTTATATGGGTTCTACTTGGGCTCCTGGATGACTTGGGCCAAGTTAAGGGTGAGTTTGATGAGTAGAAATTGAATAAAAAAATTTATTGAAGTTATTAGATAAAAATGCAAAAATATGATAAATTCATAATTCATTAGGTGAGATTAATCCTAAACATGCATAGGATTAATTTAATGTAATAATTATTTAATTGATAGATTTTAATTTATTTATCTTAAGGAAATAAATTAAATTTTATTAAATAGGATTATTTTGGGTACGCGATCCGAGAAGCTCGGCGGGTGATATTCTCCGCGCGACTTGGTTCCCAGAAGCAGATCGCTATCCCAGGTGCGTTGGTTCTCCGTTGGTAGGATTTATTCACGCTAGGGAATACCCGCTGGGGTTTTCTTAGGAAAAATTCTTGGATGTCTTCAATATGATAAACCATAATGTTTTGATAAGATTTAAATTGTATGCATGCTAGCATAGTTATCTTATCTAACATGTTTATCTACTATGTATCTAACATGTTCTACATTCTTGTCCGGCATGCTATTGCTTTCTATGATATGTTAAATGACTACCATGCGGACATAGATAATACATGTGACATGTTAGAACCTTGGCGACGTCACCGCCACTTAGAGAAAAAGGGGCCTTTTTCCATATGCCCCGGTTGACCGCCGCGTCCCGACGGTGGTCAAACGGTGACGTTTCCGTTAGGCGCCACTCCCGAGGTTGATGCATAGCGGAGCACTGAGAGCACCACTCCCGACGTTATGCATAGCTCATATACTGGGAGCTGGTAGGGTAAGGGACTGTACACACTCCATGGTCATGTTAGACTGGAAATATGGAGTAAGTCCTTACCCGAAACCTTCACCCGCGCGAGTGTCGTTGTAGGCGGCCTCGTGATAGTCCTGAGATGGTTAGCTAGGATGAACCCTACCATGGACTTGGCACCGACGAAGTCGAGGGCCACATCCCATCGTGCGGATGTGCGCCAATCTCGATAGACGTTGACGGCTATTGGACTGGAAAGGTGATTCCACATGCGACGCCTTGGACAGTGGATCCGTAGACCGCACGGCTATCACCCTTGACGTCTGCAGACGATCGGATGAGTAGTCCGGATCCTAGGGTGGTTATTCCGGCTAGCCGTGGCCGATGATATTTAAGAGAGGTGACCCTGTCTACGGGCAGTGTGTAGTACTACATGGGTGTCGTGACCCCTACGGTATCCGGGGAGGATGTAAGGGCACGACGGTTTCGCTAGGGGAGGCATGGTTGGCGACTAGTGAAACAACAGGAGAGGGACTCTGGGTCATCCGTCCTCTTTGCCAACATCAGTGCAGCGGGCATAGGTAGAGACAGAGACAGAAAGGCACTGATGGGCTTACTGATACTCTTAGCTAGGGTAGTCATTAAGCGCAGGCTGGCAGCCCGAGTTTATGAAAACCTAAAAAGTCTCACTATGATTGAGGTGACATACTATTGATATGGACACTAGACATGACTAGGGTGACATCTAGTGACATGTACACATTTAATTATTTATTAAATTGTTTGTTTATGCTGTCTATTTTTATATGAATTGTTTAAAACAAAATGGCATGAAAGATGATGTTTAATTACCAAGGACATCCTAGAATACTTCTCCTAGCCTTTGATTTCCTTATTCGGTAGAGCCGTAATTTCGCATTAGGCCGCAAGGCTGAGCACACCGCGTTCAATGTGTGTGCAGGTGTCGATGCACGAGACGAGATCGATGACGGAGGGTTCGTCGCGGGAGGTATACGACTGCTGTTATGAGTTTTCGTATGCCGGTCTTAGATTTGTATTAGGAGATATCGGGACTGTATTTAAGAGGTTATTTGAAAATGTGGTGTATGTAGTTTCGTATTTATATTTATGCCTTGTATGGGCTTGTCGGGCTCATACGACGGTTGCCACGTGTCGTCCTGCGGGTCGGGGCGTGACAACTTAAGTGGTATCAGAGCTTAGGTTTAAAGACCTGAGCATTTAGGTGATATCAAAACCTAGGTTTATAAACCTAGGGATTTTGGAGTTTCGACTTCAAATCTTAATTATAAGGAAGTCAGTCCCGATATATTAGATTGGCCACTTAGATAGTTAGTGGTACAGTCGTTACCTATATCGTGACTATGCGTACCGAAAGAGTTTTACCTTACGTAGAAATTCTTATTTCGTATGAACTGACAGAAGCTTGTTCATGTAGATGTCAGAAGTACCGCCCAGACGTAAACGGGGGAGGCCCCGAAAGCTCGCGGAGCCCCAGGATCATTCGATGGCCACCTCCCGTCCAGCGGCAGATCCGTTAACGCCGCTAGCACCGGTACCAGCTGCGAGTGTTACCGGAGATTCCGACAGGGCACCAGTATCCATGGTCCCAGAGGGGGCATCATTGGGTACACGTCGGAGCTCGAGTTCTCGACGTATCGTGAGGCAGAGGACTACATCTACAGTGCCATCAGGGCAGGCACCCGTTGCTCAGGGACAGCTGAACATTATAGCAGCAGCGGTGGCCAGCGCGATGGTCAGCATTCTAAAACCCACCGCACAGCATGAGCCCGAGGTGCCTCAGACTAGTGCACCTCCTCCTCCGCCTCCTGCTGCCCCAGTAGTACCACCAGCACCGCGGGTGGTCCGGACGGCTCCTGCCCCAGCAGTTGTACCCGCTCCAGCTGATCGTAGTGCAGAGTCAGATCCAGTGAGGGTTGCAACAGCAATTGCTACCCCTCCGATAGGAGCACAGGGGACTTATACTCGAGTGGATTATCAGACTCCGCCTGGGGGAGTTGTTACGTCGGAGCCCAGTACCCGAGCTGCGAGGCCGATAGCCGCTTGGGTGAGAGACGCTCGACATCTGGGGTGTGTTACATTTTCTGGATCATCTGACCCCCAGACAGCCCGGTCTTGGATTAACAACATCCGCCGTATCACTGCGGATTTGGAGTTATCTGATAGAGACCGACTTGGAGTGGCACTCTATCTGGTAGACGGGGAGGCTGAGACCTGGCGAGATGAGCTGGAAACCCGTTATTCTACAGGACTGACGTGGGACATATTTTTGGATGAGTTCCACGAGCGTTTCTATACAGAGCTCCAGCATGATCTGAAGGTACAGGAGTTCTTAGACTGTAGACAGGGAGGCAGATCTGTGTCAGAGTATGTGGCGGAGTTTAATCTGCTGGCCTCCCTGGTACCCGACACGATCACATCCGACAGGTATCGTCGGATGCGCTTTATTCAGGGCTTGGATGACCACCTTAGTGTTAGGGTGGGAATATTGGATTACACTGCTTTCCAGCAGTTGGTGGATAAAGCCCTGTGGACTGAGAGGATGCTCCAGACGACGCGTATGCGGAGAGAGGGGCACAAGAAGAAGAGGTCAGCGACACATAGGGGTCGAGGTGACTTCAGGGACAGACAGACTGGCTCGGTAGCTTCAGTGGCCTCGGCTGCAGGAGGGGCTCCATCTGGGAGCCGATTTATACAGAGGACTGAGCAGCGGGGTCAGCCGAGTCAGGCACGTCCCCAGCCGTCAGTACATAGGGCCCCTCAGATATACCGTGCATCACAGTTGGCCCCATGTACTATTTGCCGCCGGACTCACACTGGGATGTGCCGAGAGATCACTTGTTATCAGTGCGGACAGAAGGGGCACATTCGGACCAGCTGTCCGCAGCGGATTCAGATGGGTGGATCCCAGCAGTCAGCCATCCACCCGGCATCTGCGGGTCGTGGTCGTCCTCCTGCACCGTTCCCACCGGCTGCACCTATGACGGGGTCTACCCGAGGATTTCCTACCGGCTCGGGCCCCCACTCTCAGAGGCCGCCCCAGCGCACCCAGACGCGCATATATGCATTGGACGGCATCGACGCCCAAGCCAACCTCGATTTAGTCACGGGTAACTCCTCCCATGCTGACGCACCTTAAATGGAATTTTTATTTTTGGAGATTTAGTCTTTCTATTTGATAAGTTGTTGTTGTGTTGGATTTTGGAACTAAAACTTACCTTTTGTTAAGTGAGACTAAATTTAACTTGTCGCATGTGTTGTTTGTGTGATGTGGAATAGGACATATGCGACTATTTGATGCATGGGCTCGTATTCTTATTGACACCGGGTCATATCAGTCTTTCATTAGTTCGGAGTTCGCCAGGCGAGCCGATATACCTCTTACCCCGTTAGAGGCAGAGTTGATTGTCTGTACTCCCTTGGGTGAGAAGATTTTACGGAGTCAGGTGTATCGGTCTTGTCCCATTATGATACAGGAGGTTACCCTTGAGGCGGACCTGATTCCCCTGGACATGGCAGACTTCGATGTGATTCTCGGTATGGACTGGTTGACAGCACATAGAGCCCTGGTGAACTGCTTCACAAAGTCAGTGTCCTTCGTTGGATCGGGACCCCCGGAGCTGGTATTCGAGGGGGATCGTCGAGTCCTGCCGACTGCCATTATATCCGCTCTCACGGCGCAGAGGTACATCAGGAAAGGATATCAGTATTTTCTTGCGCACGTAGTGGATAGCAGCCAGTCGGATAGCCAGATGGCAGATATTCCGGTAGTTCGTGAGTTCCCAGATGTTTTTCCTGAGGAGTTGCCTGGCCTACCCCCGGATCGAGTGTTAGAATTTTGCATCGATCTCGCCCCTGGGACGATGCCAATCTCTAGACCCCCGTATCGTATGGCACCGGCAGAGTTGAAGGAACTCAAGCTACAGTTACAGGACTTGGTGGATAAGGGGTTTATTCGACCTAGTGTCTCCCCTTGAGGCGGACCTGATTCCCCTGGACATGGCAGACTTCGATGTGATTCTCGGTATGGACTGGTTGACAGCACATAGAGCCCTGGTGAACTGCTTCACAAAGTCAGTGTCCTTCGTTGGATCGGGACCCCCGGAGCTGGTATTCGAGGGGGATCGTCGAGTCCTGCCGACTGCCATTATATCCGCTCTCACGGCGCAGAGGTACATCAGGAAAGGATATCAGTATTTTCTTGCGCACGTAGTGGATAGCAGCCAGTCGGATAGCCAGATGGCAGATATTCCGGTAGTTCGTGAGTTCCCAGATGTTTTTCCTGAGGAGTTGCCTGGCCTACCCCCGTATCGAGTGTTAGAATTTTGCATCGATCTCGCCCCTGGGACGATGCCAATCTCTAGACCCCCGTATCGTATGGCACCGGCAGAGTTGAAGGAACTCAAGCTACAGTTACAGGACTTGGTGGATAAGGGGTTTATTCGACCTAGTGTCTCCCCTTGGGGCGCACCTGTTCTATTTGTGAAGAAAAAGGATGGGACCTTGAGGATGTGCATTGATTACAGGCAGTTGAATAAGGTCACCATCAGGAACAGGTATCTGCTTCCCCGCATCGATGACTTATTTGATCAGTTACAGGGAGCTCGGGTTTTCTCGAAGATTGATTTGAGGTCCGGGTATCATCAGTTAAAGATTAGGGACTCGGATGTTCCGAAGACGGCATTTCGGTCACGGTATGGACATTATGAGTTCCTAGTCATGTCTTTTGGACTTACTAATGCTCCCGCAGCCTTTATGGATTTGATGAACCGGGTTTTTCATAGACATTTAGATAAGTGTGTCATTGTCTTCATTGATGACATACTTGTCTATTCGAAGAGCCCGGAGGAGCATATGAGGCATCTCCGACTTGTCCTTCAGGTACTGAGAGATAGTCAACTTTATGCCAAGTTTTCCAAATGTGAGTTTTGGCTGACTCAGGTTGGATTTCTGGGGCATATTATATCCAGTGAGGGCATACAGGTCGATCCGACGAAGATTGAGGCAGTGACTAAGTGGGAGCAGCCTAAGAGTCCCACAGAGGTCCGTAGTTTCCTTGGATTAGCTGGATATTATCGGCGGTTTGTGCAGGATTTCTCACGTATTGCAGCGCCGATGACCAAGTTGACTAGGAAGGACATTAAGTTTCGGTGGACCCCAGAGTGTGAGCTCAGTTTCCAGGAGCTTAAGACTCGTTTAACCACTGCTCCGATACTCACCCTCCAAGTTAGCGGTACAGAGTATGTGGTATTCAGCGATGCTTCGAAGCAAGGGCTGGGTTGTGTACTTATGCAGGGCAGACGGGTAATTGCCTATGCTTCACGACAGTTGAAGAAGCACGAGGTAAATTATCCGACTCATGATTTGGAGTTAGCCGCTATTGTTCTGGCTCTTAAGATTTGGCGACACTATCTTTACAGGGAGAAGTGTCATATTTTCACTGACCATAAGAGCCTACAGTACTTGTTGACCCAGAGGGAGTTGAACCTCAGGCAGCGCCGCTGGTTGGAGTTGATCAAGGACTATGACTTGATTATTGACTACCATCCGGGGAAGGCTAATGTTGTGGCAGATGCTTTGAGCAGAAAGTCGTCTGTCACTTTGGCGTATATACGCACTGCTTACTTACCCTTGCTGCGTGACATGAGATTGCTGGGGGTTGAGCTACAGTGTGACTCTCAGGGTGGGTTACTGGCACAGTTTACTGTGCGACCCACTTTATCAGACCGGCTGGCCGAGTTACAGAGGACAGACTCTGAGTTGAGTACGGTGATCCGGAGAGTACAGGATGGTCAGGGTCAGGAGTTCAGACTCAGAGATGACGGCATGCTGGTGCTGAATGACAGGATCTGCGTACCCCATGAGGAGGATCTACGACGGCAGATTCTGGAGGAGGCACACAGTTCCGCTTATGCTATGCATCCGGGTAGTACGAAGATGTATCGTACTATTCGACAGACGTATTAGTGGTCGGGCATGAAGCGGGACATAGCTGAGTTTGTAGCTCGATGCCTAGTATGCCAGCAGGTTAAGGCGGAACATCAGAAGCCGGCAGGGACCTTACAGCCTCTTCCGATACCGGAGTGGAAGTGGGAGCACATCACTATGGACTTTGTAGTCGGGTTGCCGCGCACCCAGAGACACCATGACGCTATCTGGGTGATCGTTGATCGGCTTACAAAGTCTGCCCACTTCTTGCCGATTGAGATTTCTTACACATTGGAGAGGTTAGCCAGGCTGTACATCAGCGACATTGTCCGCCTTCATGGAGTACCAGTATCTATCGTGTCGGACCGAGATCCTAGGTTCACTTCTAGGTTCTGGCCGAAGTTTCAGGGGGAGCTGGGTACATCATTGAGGTTTAGCACCGCATTTCACCCACAGACTGATGGACAGTCAGAGCGTACCATACAGACGCTGGAGGACATGTTGAGAGCATGTGTGCTCGAGTTTACTGGTAGCTGGGATACCCACCTTCCTTTGGTGGAATTTGCATATAATAATAGCTATCAGGCCAGCATTGGTATGGCTCCCTATGAGGCTCTATATGGCAGACAGTGTCGGACTCCATTATGTTGGAGTGAGGTAGGCGAGAGACGACTGACGGGTACGGAGTTGATTGATGAAACCGTAGCCAAAGTCAGTGTCATTCGAGGCAGACTGAAGACAGCTCAGGACCGACAGAAGAGCTATGCAGATAATCGTCGTAGGCCTCTAGAGTTTGCAGTCGGGGATATGGTTTTTCTAAAGGTATCCCCCTGGAAGGGCATCCTTCGTTTTCAGAAGAAAGGGAAGCTACACCCTAGATACATCGGACCCTTCCAGGTAGTTGAGAGAGTCGGGCCGGTGGCATACTGACTGGAGCTACTTGCAGACTTAGAGCAGATTCATGATGTCTTCCATGTATCCATGTTGAGGAAGTACATTTCAGATCCGTCCCATGTCCTCACAGCACCACCAGTTCAGCTGAGAGAGGACTTGAGCTACGGGGTGCGGGCTATTGAGATCATAGATCGGCGCGTAAAGGTGCTTCGAGGTAAGTCTATTCCCCTAGTAAAAGTCCTCTGGAGGAACGCTCATATCGAGGAAGCTACATGGGAGACTGAGGCCCACATGCGGGCCCAGCAACCTCACTTATTTGAGGGAGAGAGTGTTTGAGTGTGATGAAAGAAAAAAAAAATTTGGAAATTTATATGTTGATGTTGGATATCTTTTTGGATATTCAAGTGTTATTTTGGAGGACCAAAATTTTTAAGGGGGGGAGTACTTGTAAACCCCCATCAAAAAAAAAAAAAAAAAAAAATGGACCGGTTCAGGTGAACCGGCCGGAGAGCCGGCCGGTCCAGCTGAACCGGCTTGGACCGGGCGAGGAAGCGAGACGGGGCGAGCGAGAAGAGCAAACGCCCTTCCCACTCGAGCCATCGCCTCGAGCACGCGACGAAGCAACGCCGCTTCGTCTTCTCCCGCACCGAGCAGCGCCGACGCTCCGCCTTCCGCCGTCGACCGCTGCACGTCGCCGTCGACGGTCGTCTGCCCTCGTCCGCCCCCAGCGAGCTACTCCCGACGGAAAGGGCGACTCGGCGACGCCCTTTTTCCATCCCGTTCGCGCGACCACCGCAGCAGAGGAACTGCTGCCGATCGATCGCCGTCCAGCACTCGCAGCCCCTCGGCGGACGTCTCCTCCGCCGCGGTTGGAGACGCCGGCCGTCTCCGCGTCTCCACGGGCCTTCGAGGAGTTCGAAGACCCCTCGGCGGGCGGCTGAGCTCGCCGCCTCTGTTCGAGCGATCGAACCCTACCGGCGGCGGCTGCAAATCGCGATCCGGTCGCTTCGCCGGCCGCAAACCCCGTCCTTACCTTCTCCAGTCGTCCGCGAGGTGAGCAGCCGCGTTTTCCCCATGAAAAGGGGTGGTTTTCACCCTCCGGTGGAGACGCCGTGAGTTCGCCGGAGACGACGCCGGAAAGATCGCCGTTTAGGCGCTGATGGTCGTCCTTCTCGCAGATCGGCGTAGTCTCCGCGTTGAGCGAGGAGCTACGAAGCTCGCCGGCCGTTTAGCCTTCGTTTTCGCGAGTTCCGGCGAGGTGGCGGCTAGGGTTCCGGCGGCGGCGCTGAGTTTTCCGGCAGCGCACAGTTAATCCGGCGAAGGTGCTTAATTAGGGCTTAATCGCGATTAGCGCTAATTAAGTGCGCTTAGTGTAAATAAAATATAATTAGTGGAAAATTATGTTATTGTATGCTTAGTTTAATTAAAAGCATGATTAGCGTTAATTAACTAAGCTTAGTGTATAAGAAATTATTTCTTTAATGAAACGGTTGGGTCGAATCAAGTGGGGTTAAATCGGTTGGGTTTGAGTTAAGTTTGGGTCGAGTCAAGTTGGGTTGGGTGAGCCGAATCAAATAAGTTGAACCTCGTTCGAGCTCGAGTCAAATTAGATTGAATTTAATTTAGCTGAACCGGACCCGAACCGAACCTAATCGAACCGAACCGAACCGAACCGGGTGAACAGTAACTCGAACCGTTGACCGAGTCAACAGCTGACCCAGTCCGCATTGACCGGGCCCACCGCCGACCCAGTCAGCATTGACCGGGCCCACCGTCGACCCAGTCAGCATTGACCGGGCCCACCGCTGACCCAGTCAGCGTTGACCGGGCCCACTGCTGGCCCAGTCAGCGTTGACCGGTCAACGTTGACCGTTGACCGGGTCAGAAAAATATAAAATAATAAAATAATATTAAAATAATAAAATAATATTAAAATATTAAAAATCAAAAAAAAATAATAAAAATTTCTATGGGTTCTACTTGGGCTCCTGGATGACTTGGGCCAAGTTATGGGTGAGTTTGATGAGTAGAAATTGAATAAAAAAATTCATTGAAGTTATTAGATAAAAATGCAAAAATATGATAAATTCATAATTCATTAGGTGAGATTAATCCTAAACATGCATAGGATTAATTTAATGTAATAATTATTTAATTGATAGATTTTAATTTATTTATCTTAAGGGAAATAAATTAAATTTTATTAAATAGGATTATTTTGGGTACGCGATCCGAGAAGCTCGGCGGGTGATATTCTCCGCGCGACTTGGTTCCCAGAAGCAGATCGTTATCCCAGGTGCGTTGGTTCTCCGTTGGTAGGATTTATTCACGCTAGGGGAATACCCGCTGGGGTTTTCTTAGGAAAAATTCTTGGATGTCTTCAATATGATAAACCATAATGTTTTGATAAGATTTAAATTGTATGCATGCTAGCATAGTTATCTTATCTAACATGTTTATCTACTATGTATCTAACATGTTCTACATTCTTGCCCGGCATGCTATTGCTTTCTATGATATGTTAAATGACTACCATGCGGACATAGATAATACATGTGACATGTTAGAACCTTGGCGACGTCACCGCCACTTAGAGAAAAAGGGGCCTTTTTCCATATGCCCCGGTTGACCGCCGCGTCCCGACGGTGGTCAAACGGTGACGTTTCCGTTAGGCGCCACTCCCGAGGTTGATGCATAGCGGAGCACTGAGAGCACCACTCCCGACGTTATGCATAGCTCATATACTGGGAGCTGGTAGGGTAAGGGACTGTACACACTCCATGGTCATGTTAGACTGGAAATATGGAGCAAGTCCTTACCCGAAACCTTCACCCGCGCGAGTGTCGTTGTAGGCGGCCTCGTGATAGTCCTGAGATGGTTAGCTAGGATGAACCCTACCATGGACTTGGCACCGACGAAGTCGAGGGCCACATCCCATCGTGCGGATGTGCGCCAATCTCGATAGACGTTGACGGCTATTGGACTGGAAAGGTGATTCCACATGCGACGCCTTGGACAGTGGATCCGTAGACCGCACGGCTATCACCCTTGACGTCTGCAGACGATCGGATGAGTAGTCCGGATCCTAGGGTGGTTATTCCGGCTAGCCGTGGCCGATGATATTTAAGAGAGGTGACCCTGTCTACGGGCAGTGTGTAGTACTACATGGGTGTCGTGACCCCTACGGTATCCGAGGAGGATGTAAGGGCACGACGATTTCGCTAGGGGAGGCATGGCTGACGACTAGTGAAACAACAGGAGAGGGACTCTGGGTCATCCGTTCTCTCTGCCAACATCAGTGCAGCGGGCATAGATAGAGACAGAGACAGAAAGGCACTGTTGGGCTTACTGATACTCTTAGCTAGGGTAGTCATTAAGCGCAGGCTGGCAGCCCGAGTTTATGAAAACCTAAAAAGTCTCACTATGATTGATGTGACATACTATTGATATGGACACTAGATATGACTAGGGTGACATCTAGTGACATGTACACATTTAATTATTTATTAAATTGTTTGTTTATGCTGTCTATTTTTATATGAATTGTTTAAAACAAAATGGCATGAAAGATGATGTTTAATTACCAAGGACATCCTAGAATACTTCTCCTAACCTTTGATTTCCTTATTTGGTAGAGCCGTAATTTCGCATTAGGCCGCAAGGCTGAGCACACCGCGTTCAATGTGTGTGCAGGTGTCGATGCACGAGACGAGATCGATGACGGAGGGTTCGTCGCGGTAGGTATACGACTGCTGTTATGAGTTTTCGTATGCCGGTCTTAGATTTGTATTAGGAGATATCGGGACTGTATTTAAGAGGTTATTTGAAAATATGGGTGTATGTAGTTTCGTATTTATATTTATGCCTTGTATGGGCTTGTCGGGCTCATACGGCGGTTGCCACGTGTCGTCCTGCGGGTCGGGGCGTGACAATAATACACGGCTCTCAAGTCGAGGTAAGATCCCTAAAACAATAAAGATTTTATTTAAAATATAGTTCTTTATAATCTAATATGATAAAAATTATTTATTCACTAATAACTGGACCTATGTGATTTATTTGGCCCAATCCAAAATAAATGATGCACTTCAACTATTAGGCCCAACTTCGTACTCAAGCCTAATATTTAAAATCTCTAATCCTCTTCCATCACCTCTTACTTATTAGAATAGTCAAATCCCAAATCAAACTTAATCATATCTTCAAGTCCAAGTCAATAGGAAGGTCAAGCTAATTATTCTCTAATTTAGTTTAACATCATCACATCACAATTAGTAAACTAATATTCAACAATCCTTCCTTAGTGTCAACCTTCATTTGATTCTCTCTGCATCCCCAATTATTGTACGGGAAGAATAACAAAGGAGAATGAGAGGAAATAGGAAAATGAGAAAGAGGTTATAATGGGTGAGGAGAAGGAAAGAAACAGAATTCTCACATCAATATATCAACACATGAAAAATTATCATATCACAAATAACAACAATTTAAAACACCATTGCAACAACTCACAAAAATTTACCTTCATTGAAAACCACCATATCCATCACATAAACACACCGATTTATAATCATCAAAGTCTCGTCAAAAGCCTACAACCAACATCGTCAACCCATCCACCAAAGCACCATTTAACCACCACATAATCACATTATCATAAAAACAAAGCACTAACAACTCAACAACAACATATTAATCAAAACCATCATTAAACAATCAATAATTAATCATCATCAAAACCATCAATAATTAATCATCATCAAAAGCAACAACAATACCACATACAACAATATCAAAGCCATCATCAAAACCCAATATCGTTAGCAACACTACCACCATCATTGAAAACAACACAATACAACATAATACAAAAATTCTCCACAACCAAAAACATTAGTAACCAACAAAACAATAAATAAATCCAAAACCATCGACGGTATCACTAAGAAAAATAAATCCATCAAACCATCATCAAGAGTACCAATAAAACACAATAGTAATAAATCTCACCATCAACCGTACCAACAAATAATACCAAGCCGAGACAAGAAAGACATATTGGCAGAGAAGAAAGAAGAAAGAGTTCAATAGGGGAAATGGGAAGAAGGTGGGAGAGATGGCATGAATTTAACAATAGGGTGATTCATCCAACGGCATAACACCATCAACCAAACATCAACACCATCCAAACCAATTCACATTCCCAAAACATCATCAACTAAGCACCAACATCACTGCATGAATTCCAAATAGCAACTATGATCAATACTTCACAATTTCTCTAACATTCACAGCAGCATACCATCATCATCATCATCAACATTCAACCCAAAAACACATCAGCATATCATAGGTTCGAAATTGGATTCCCCATTTACAGAATTCACAGAATTTAACATCATCAATTATCAACTGAGATCAAAATTGAAATCCCTAGCATAATCCGATCAAACATATCGATTGAATTAATTGGCAGTGAGGATATTTAGAAATCACCTCAATAGATGTTGATGAACGATGATCAAGATCACTGTTAGCCGTGAGGAGATGGAATCAAGATCGTCGTACGCCACCGCAAGCATCAGCAAGCCATGGGTCTCTGTAGATGCTGATGAATGGGAATCAAGCATCGGCGAGCATGGGTCTCTGAGGGCGGCGTCGTTCTGGGATGTCAGATCCACGCTGCAACCAAATCGCTCATAAGGAGCCGAGCGTTGAAGGATCCGGGGGTCGTCGGACCACCCGCGGATGGCGAACACAGCGATGGTGGAATCGCAGAACTGAAACGAACGAAGGACGGGAGTTCTCACCTATGGGCTCACGAATCGCGAATGGGAAGATTCGGATAACGAAAAGGGGCGGAAAAGGAGCCTTCGTACATCGTCGTCCCTTGCTCGATCCGCCCGAGCGTACTGCCGCCCGCCTGCTTCACCAGCTGATCCCAAGGCGGAATGCCGGCTCCACACCTTCGTGGAGAGGGAGCAAGGCAGCGAGGATGGATGCCGCGGCAGCTCGAGGTCGAAGCCGTCGGCGAAGAGGGCAGCGACCCACCTCGGCGCTTCGCGGTGGAGAAGTCGCTGGTGCGAGGTCTTCCGACTGGAGCTGCTGCTAAGCTCCCCACTACGACGACCGGCGACGGTGGAGACGAGGGCGAACGGGCGGCGCGCCGGCGAGCTCGTCGCCGATTGTCCGCGCCACATGCAGGGGAGCCGGAGGAAAGGGGAAACGGGGGCGCTCGAGAAGCTCGAGCGAGATAGGGCTTCTGCCCTTCTCGCTCGCGGCCGCGACCCTACTTAGGGCCGGCCGGTTCACCCGAACCGGTTGACCGGCCGGTTCGGTTGGATCGGTCCAGACCGGACCGGGATTTTAAAAAAAAAAAAATCAAGGATGGGGGTTTATAGAAATATTCTGATAAAACATCTCGTATGGGTTTTTGGATTTGTAAAACCTTGTCCACTTGACGACCAATCGATGTATGATAATTTCTATTTTTATTCGACTTGGATATCATACAATATAATAGATTTACCTTCCAAATTCAATATTTCTAAAACTTTTTTACATTTATTCTACCAATAAATTTTACATTATTATATAGATTTTTTAATGACAAAAAATAGTTTCTACAAGTTTGTCCACGTCCCTTTAGTAAAAATAAATAAAATTTTAGATTTTAATGATAAAGATTGTAGATAAAGTAATATTAAATACAAAATATTCACAATGTAAGAGAACTTGAACTGTAGCCAAAAGTTAATAATAACAAAATGAGAATATAATAAATTAAACAATAATATTTAGGATTACATGGCAAAGGATAAGAATAAGAATTTATCCTAGAATATTTGGAAGCTGAAAAACTAAGGAGGCATGAGACACTTTAAAAATAATATTTTTTTGAGAGATAGAATTAAAGTGATTTGAGAAGCAAGATAATGAAAGATTATGGAGGTAGTCACCTCGACATCATTCCGAGGGAATGAAGATGATGATGATGTCGGGTTTGCCTGTTTCGAGTTCAATCCAGACCTACTACCTCACACCAACTTTTGTTAAACCCTAGTTTACTTGATCAAATTGCAATGTCAATCTTAGGGGTAGGCTTATTTGGGCCATTTATTTGAGTTTATAAATAATTGTTTAACTTCTTTGGTTACTCAATCCGCTACAACTTAACCCAAAATGTGATTGGCTAAATAAATTACACAGATTACTTATTCAAAATCATAAATATCATTGTTTATCCATAATGAACTTACCCAAATTATAAAAACTTTGCTAAAAAAGGAGAAAAAAACTAAATATTGTCTTATATTGTTTATGATGGAATATGAAGAGTGCACTTCAACCTAAATAGGAGCAGAGAAACCCAAATCAAGTAAATCATCAACTCCATAAAAACAACACATCAAGACCCCCAACTCCATAAAAACAACACATCAAGACCCCCAACCTGTCCTGCTCATTTGCACCCTCTTAGACTCACCTTATCTATGTATATATATATGTGTGTGTGTATCGACATAAACCTTCTACTCAATCATCCATATTATTAGCACCATACAGAATATCCTCAAAATACATCTCCTATCTATCTTTGAATGTCAAAACATAACAAAAGGCCCATGGAGGCTGCTTCCTCTCGGCCCCCTCCCCCGCGTTTCACCTTTACATGCTACTATTGCTCTCGACAATTTGATACTATTCACGATATAAGAAGTCACAACAAGGTTCATAAAAAGGAGCACATCACCCACGTACCTACAGAGGCCACCACCACCTCTCTTCCCCCTCCATTTCCATTGCCCGTCCATTGCAAATTTTGTTCATGACAGTTTGATACAGTCCAAGCCCTATGTAGTCATGAGAATGCACATAACAACAATCACCATCCGGCCGCATCCATGACTCCTAGGCCCTTTCGCTTGCCCCAAACTGTTGCCGCTACCCATCCCACTCAAGTGGGCACCAGCATCAATAGCTCCAATGATATAGACCTTGATTTGCACTTATATACGAAGGCTACCACCTCTAATCCCCCTCAATCTCCATTGCCCTATTCTTGCAATTATTGTTGCCAACAATTTGATACCGTCAAAGCCCTATATGGTCATCAGAATGCATGCATCAATGATCACAATAAAGCTGCAGCTATAACTCCGAGGCCATTTAGTTTGCCCAAAACTGGTGTCGCACCCAGTGCCATCCAAGAGGGCTCCAGTGACACAAACTCCAATGATATCGACCTCGATTTGCACTTATAGATGAAGAATAGACGATGATCTCTGATGTATATTATTTCTTATCCTCATTTTCGTTAATAATAGGAGAAGTGATTTAAAAGAACGTATGTTGTATGCTTCTCTAGTTGGAGCAATCATGTTCGGCATTAGAAATCATAATAAGGATAAGAGACCCTATAAGCTTAATCTAATTGATGAGTCCTATTTTTTATTTATCTAATTAATATATTTTATTTTATAAATAGATTTTACATATTGTAAAATACATTATATTTTTGTGCCCAAATATAGTTGGTTATTTGGATTATAGAACCTTAAATTAGTGTAAAAGGCCCAATACAATCAATAATATGTTTAGAAATGGAGTGAAGTCTTTTAACTTATAATAAATAATATGATTTTTTTATTCGTTAAATTGGTATAATACTCATATTATTTCGATATTAAATCCACCAATGTAATATGGCTACGAAATCCCCTAAGGATCTGTACATGCGGAGTTAGTTAAAACCCCTCGTAAATTGTAATAGGACAATGTTCAGTTTTTTCTATTTTCTTATCTTGTCTTAGTTTTTATAGTTTGGGTAAGTTTATTATGAATAAACAAAGATATTATGATTTTGAATAAGTAATCTATGCAATTTATTTCGGGAATTACATTTTGGGTAAAGTTGTAGCTTACTACTAAACCAAAGAAGTTAAATAATTATTTATAAACTCATATGGATGGCCTAGATTAGCCCCAATTTAAATTTTAGATGCCCCAAAACCTTGCAAGATAAGATGTAAAAGGAATTCTAAAAGTTGATCATTTGAAGCATGCTTAGACGGCAAAATTCAAGAAAAAGTTTTTCAAAGCACTCAATTCTAAAGAGCTACTAAATCACTTTTATCTTATATGTATGGCCCAACGAAGCCTCTATCTTATTATAAAAACTTTTACTTTATACTCTTCGTTGATAAGCATATTTGTTATGAAATTAAAATTCTAAGATACAAGTGATGAGAATTTATATCCAATGAGTTTAGAACTTTCTATGAGTTGTATGGTACTTATAGTCTTTTGAAAGTTTCAGAAACACCCTAATTAAATGGTTGAAATTAAATGATACCTTGAAGTAGTTTTAAGTTAAACTAATTGCATGAAGTAGATGGAAAAATAAGTGTGGTGTATTTAAAGATCTCAAAGAAAAAAATTATGATTAGTAGATACATGAAGTTGTGCACAAAGTGTATATTTCTTTACTTAGACTAATCAAATTTTAGACGGTGAGAAGATGTGGAAGATGCATGAGATGGAAGGTGAGAAGATGTGGCCATGCACCGTCACTGCCACTGCCTTCTGAATCGCCGATCACGAGGGTCGGAAGCTCAAGCTGTGGTAGAACGAGGACCGATAGGCAGGATGAGAGACCAGGTGATATGGGTCAGAGTGAGCGCCAGAATGCATTTACAAGCTCTGAGTCTGAGTCCCTAAATCGAACAAATAAAAATACCGCAAACAGTAACGGAGATATGAGAAAATGAAGGCTGCAAGAGGACGAGGAGGAGCAGCTGCTGATTTATTAGTGTAAAGTGACTTTTTTTTTGTTAGGTTAACTTGACTGAAGTCTTCCCTGAGGCTACTACTAAATGATATAGGAGCTCTCGCTGACGCACCTCTGGGACTCCGCCTCCGATGAGCTCACCACCAATTTCACCTTCAAAGTTACAAGCGACCCCAACATAAGTAGAGGCCACGGGCTCGCCTTTTTCCTCGTCCCCGTTTCGGAGGGGCTCAGTATTCCGCGATACTCCGCAGGAGGAAACGTTGGCCTTTTCAATGACTCCGCTAACAAGTCGTGGCGGCGGAGTTCGGTACCTACTCGAACAATTGTTTTGATCCCCCCAACGATCACATAGGGATCGATGTCAACTCCCCCATCTCGATGGCCTATGTCGAGTTGGTTGATTTTAGTATGAGTAATGGCAGCAACACTGCACACGCTACCGTAAAGTACTAGGGCGGTGCTATGAACTTGTCCATTTTCCTCTCTTACTCATCGGACATGGTCGAAGTTGGAATGTTTCGAGTGCGGTAGATTTGAGGAAGCACCTACCGGAAGAGGTATGCGTCGGCTTCTCGACCAACGTCGGTGGCATCACGGAGTCGCACACCATCTTGTCTCGGGACTTCAACTCAACCGCGCTGCCGAACACTGACATCATCAAAAGGCACGAGAATAAGACGAGGCTGCTACTAGTAATTGGCCTTTGGATCATCCTCTGCCTGCTGGGATTGTTGTGGTTCATCCGTTGCCGCGGCCTCCAGGCTTCAAACTGTGTTCGACCAATGAAGGGGACCGAGGAGTTTGGCCTATCAGGAATTGGCTAACGCCACAAACAATTTCGCAGAGGCAGAGAAGCTCGGGGAAAGAGGATTTGGGGCCGTGTACAGGGGAGTTATCCCCAGCACGGAGAATGATCTCTCGGTGGCCATCAAGAAGATCTCCAGAGAATCCATGCAAGGGGAAAAAGAGTACATGTCGGAAGTCATCCTCTTCAGCGAGCTGCGCCACAGCAACCTGGTGCAGCTCATCGGCTACTGCCACAAGGTCGACGACTTCCTGCTTGTTTACGAATACATGCCCAACAGAAGCCTCGACAAGCACCTTTACGGCGGCCACAGATTGCTCGGGTGGGCGGAGCAGCACAAGATCGCTATCGGGCTAGCCTCAGCCTTTCTCTACCTCCATGAGGAGTGGGAGAAGTGCGTGGTGCACCGGGACATCAAACCGAGCAACGTGATGCTGGATTCTGATTTCAACGCCAGGCTCGGCGACTTCGGCCTTGCGAGGCTGGTCGACCACGACTGCACGGCGGTGATGACTGTCCTGGCTGGGACGAGGGGATCCATCGCGCTGGAGTATGAGAACACGGGGAAGGCCCGTAAAGAATCGGACGTGTTCAGCTTCGGGGTGGTGGTGCTCGAGATCGTGTGCGGCCGGAAGCCCATCAGCTATGCGGAGGCTCCCGAGAGGATAAATCTGGTGGAGTGGGTGTGGGGGTTGTACGAGAGAGGGGCGTGTCTGGAAGCTGCAGACGGAAGGCTTCCCTGCCATGAGTCCGACGAGCGGCTCATGGAGAAGTTGATGGTGGTGGGATTGTGGTGCGCACACCCGGATTATAGGATGCGGCCGTCGATAAGGCGGGCCATCAGCGTTCTCAGCTTCGAAGCTCAGTTGCAGGATATGCCGCCCCTCAACATGCAGGTGCAGGAATTCAATGATGCAGCAGCAGCATCTTCTTTGTCTGGAGGGCAATCGTTGAACATAATCTCTTCTTCTTCATTTTTTTCCGGACGTTGAAGATTTAAGATGATGATTACTTTTTCTTTTCTCTGTAAGACGGTCTAACTGACATGCTAATTCGAAATCTGAAGTACTTAAAATTTTGCAAGTGTTAAATATGTCAATAAGGTCTTCGTATATTTCAGTATCAACAATATCTTCCACTGAACAGGCATCTCAGTGACACAATATCTTGCCAACATGCAGGTGCAGGAACACAGCCTTGTTCTTGCATTGTTCAAAGCATGGCTTCTGCTTCATCAACCATGTTAATATCGGCTAAAATTCAGGAACACACCCAACTTGTTTCCTTTTCTAAAAAGGTCTGTTGCATCATTTACACGGCCACATTTTCCAAAATGCTTGATAATCACAGCATAATTTATTAAATCAATCTTTGTGTCCCAATTTTTATGATTTATTTTTTCATATCAGGATAAAATTGATGATCATATTGAAAAAATAATTATTAAGTTGGCTAAAGTTTATGGTTCTAGATTACAAGAATTTAAAATAATTATGTCCTATCTATTTTAAGTCATTTAAAAAAATTAAATTATATCAAGACTTAGTAATCCTCCCATATAAAGCTTAATTGTATACTTTGTGTACAAATATTATAATAACATAATTATTAATTTGGAGTAGATTTTAAAAATAAAATTACAACAACTAATATTATTATAAATTCTAAGATATATGACATGGGGCTTATGACTTACTATTTGGAATAAAAGTGAATCAAATGGAAAGCCACGTCTTTCTCTTATAAGAAGAATAT
Source organism: Thalia dealbata (assembly GCA_030544415.1). NCBI lineage: Eukaryota > Viridiplantae > Streptophyta > Magnoliopsida > Zingiberales > Marantaceae > Thalia > Thalia dealbata. The sequence continues at coordinate 27,235,347 of CM060457.1, read as the reverse complement.
GTTATCCTCAAAAAATTTAACTTGTTAAAATGTAATCATGTCAACGCTCCAATGGACTATGGAGTAAAATTTTCCAAATACATGAGAGATAGAGAAGCTTGTTGACTATGTTTGATTTTTAAGGTACTTAACTATCAAAAAAATTAAAATTTTATTTTCATTTGGGATCGTGAGTTATTTCTTTGAAGAATTCAATGAAAATAGACTGACTTGAAAGCATCTAAGATGACTTTTCGCTGGAATTGGTTTATATATCTTTTAATGTTACCAAGTTGTTGTGATAGTGATTGTTTTAAAGATTTTTTATGATAAAAAAGCATAATTCGCTATATTTTTTCATAGAAAATAATGCAATTTCAGGTGTTCAAGCAAATAAACTATTATCATTTTATCTACTTGAGACTGAATATACTGCAACTACTTCCTATATTTGGCTAAGAAGAAGACTAAAGAAGCTTCACTTTGAGGGGGGAAAAAGGTTACAAAGATTATGATTGATGATAAGAAAAAATCTGGCAGAGGGATATCCATGACAACATCATACAGCCATTTGAGTGTTGCATGATGTTTTTTTTAAAAGATAAACATTGCATTCATTTCATCAATCTGAAATAGTACGATATATCATCCATTCAAAAGGATGTAGTGTATTTGACATTGCATGCATTTGATATGATCTGATGGGAGGTGTTGTTCAATGTTATGGCACAAAATTTAGTTTCCCGCACGCTCGACCGGCACTCGCCCACGCTGTCCTCCTTGCTATCCAGGTGGGAGTGTGGGGGAGGAGGGGAGAGAGGAGACCCAGTGGGGTGGGGGATGAGCGGCAGAGGAGATAGGGTAGGGGGAAAAAGGAGAGGAGGAAAATGAGAAGAAGTGGGAGGAGGATGCTAGAGCATTGGTGGGCAGCCGGGGATCAACGTCAACTAGGCACCGTGGTCGACGGGCATGGATAGCTATAATGTACAAAACTACAACGCGAGCTCATGTTTGAATGCTATAATGCTGGATATCAAGTCTATTATGGATGTCTATGTTTGTGAACATCATCAGAGGTTTTCCAGTGATAGATGATTTATCAACAATTTTGGTTGTAGTCAACAGATTTAACATCACTCACAATCATAGAATATGTTATTGCTGAGGGCATGGTTGAACCGACGTAATTAGATTTTATATCGGAGTGTAAGTACTATTATATATTTAATTTTTTTAAAAAATATAACTATTAGATATAAATACGATTTAATTATAGTTTTAGAACAAAAATTAACCACCGTATAAACTCCTCTCTAATTTAATACGCATCGAGTTAAATAAAAATCACTGTCTACTTTTTTATAAATCAAAAAGTTCCTTAAAAAAACAGGAGATAAAAGATTCTAAAACAAGATTTCGCTCAAGGTACATCAATTGTCCTACGCAAATATATATTACATCAAACAAACATTACCTTCTTACATTACCGAGGAAAAGAAGACTCATCCTGCTACCGTCTTCAGGTTCTTCCGGAAACATAAGAAGAAGACAACGACATGCTGTTCAGCGATTGTGAATCCGACGATGACGCTGCCACTGCATCATTACCTTCCTGCCTCGCCATGTTCAACGGCGGCAAATCCGGCAATGGAGCTTCCAAGCTGAGAACGCCGATGGCCCGCCTTATCGTCGGCCGCAACCTGAAGTCAGGGTGCGCGCACCACAATCCCGACACCATCAACCTCTCCATGACCCGCTCGTCGAACTCATCGCAGAGTCTCCGGTCTGCAGCTTCCAGACACGCCCCTCTCTCGTACAACCCCCACACCCACTCTACCAGATTTATCCTCTCGGGGGCCTCCGCGTAGTTGATGGGCTTCCAGCCGCACGCGATCTCGAGCACCACCACCCCGAAGCTGAACACGTCGGATTCCTTACGGGCCTTCCCCGTGCTCTCGTACTCCGGCGCGATGGATCCCCTCGTCCCGGCCAGGTTGGACGTCACCGCCGTGCAGTCGTGGTCAACCAGCCTCGCCAGCCCGAAGTCGCCGAGCTTGGCGTTGAAATCGGGATCCAACATCACGTTGCTCGGTTTGACGTCCCGGTGAACAACGCACTGCTCCCACTCCTCGTGGAGGTAGAGAACGGCCGAGGCCAACCTGAGGGCGATCTTGTGCTGCTCCGCCCACCCGAGTAATCTGTGGCCGTCGTAGAGGTGCTTGTCGAGGCTTCTGTTGGGCATGTATTCGTAAACAAGAAGGAAGTCGTCGGCCTCGTGGCAGTAGCCGATGAGCTGAACCAGGTTGCGGTGGCACAGCTGGCTGAAGAGGATGACTTCCGACATGTACTCTTTCTCCCCTTCCTTGGATTCTTTGAAGATCTTCTTGATGGCCACACGGAGATCATTCCCCGTGCTGGGAATGACTCCCCTGTAAACGGCCCCGAATCCTCCCTCTCCGAGCTTGCCTTCCTCGGCGAAATTATTCGTGGCGTTGGCCAAATCTTGGTAGGCAAAACTCCGCGGCCCCCTTTGCTGGTCAAACACTGTTTGAAGCCTGGTGGTGGCCGTGCCGCGCCTTAGCTTGTTCTGCTGTTGCCGCAGCACGAACCACAATGGTCCCAGCATGCAGAGGATGATCCCAATCCCAATTAGTATCCTCTGGAGCAGCCTCGTTCTGTTATTGTATATACGGACAGTCTCTGACATTGGAACTTGAGATGCGGCGGCCGGCAACTCGGTAGAGTTGAAATCCCAAGATAAGATGGTGTTCGACTCCGCCCAGATGCCAGTGTCGGCCGAGAAGCCGACGGCTACCTCTTCCGGCAGGTAATTCCTCAAATCTACCACAGTAGAAATGTTCCAGCTTCGACCATCAATCGAGTGATCCTTCGATGAGTAAGAGAGCAGACAAATTCATAGCACTGATGTCGTACTTCACTGTAGCGTGTGCAGTGTTGCTGCCGTTACTCATGCTAAAATTGACCAACTCTACAGAGGCGATAGACTTGATGGAATAAACATCGATCCCTATGTGATTGCTGGAGGGATCAAAATTGTTCGGGTGGGTATCGAACTCCACTGCCACGACTCGGTTAGCAGAGTCGTTGAAAAGGCCGAGGCCTGGTCCGTAGGAGTGGTTGGGGATGGATTGCTCCGATGGAGGGGCGAGGAAAAAAGCGAGCCTGGCGGTTCCATTGCCAATGGTGTTGCTAATTATGAAGGAGAAATGGGTAGTGAAGGGGGTGATGTTACCTGAGGTGGAGTCCCAGAGTCGGAGCAGGTCGGGATACAGAACTCGGCTGTGGGGCCAGCATCGTCTGAGAAGTTGAGGCCTCGAGCGATTCGGACGCCGTCGGAGCTATTCGGAAGTTGAAGCTAAAGGAAAGCGAGGTTGCTAGGGGAAAAGAAGCAGCAAAGAGCAGTAGCAAAGAGGAAGAAGACCAGGGGAAGCGCAGCATGTTCACCATTGCCAACCTCGGAAAAGGAATGCAGAGATGTGCATAAGCGAGAGCTCCTGTCTCAATTAGTAGTTGCCTCAGGGAAGAGTTTAGTCAAGTCATCCTGACAAAAAAGGTCCCTTTATACCAAGAAATTAGCAGCTACTCCTCCTCGTCCTCTTGCAGCCCTCGTTTTCTCACATCTTTCCATCACTGTTTGTTGTATTTTTATTTGTTCGATTTAAGGACTCAGACTCTGACCCATATCACCTCGTCCCTTTGTAATTGTATTCCCGTGCTCACTCTGACCCATATCATCTGGTCTCTCATCCTGCCTACCGGTCCTCGTTCTACCATAGCTTGAGCTTCCATGACCACATCTTTCGCCTTCCATCTCACGCATCTTCCAATGCTCTAAATGACAGGACAGGAGTGAAAGAAAAAAACCAAACAAAAAAATATTTAGTTAATATTATTGTAGGAGTTTAGGTGGGCCAATGATTGAGGATACTTAGTACCTAGATAAGATAATAACTAAAATAAATAAATAAGAGAAGGAAACGAATTAAAGAGTTAAATCACATTAACAATCCAATCATCTCGCTCTCCTCCAACTGATCCAGTAAGTGAGAGACATTTATATTGGCACTACATTAGAGATTTTGACATAAGCACATTCTTGTAATCTAGCAAGAGCTTCTCCACGACCTCATTTTTTCAATTGAATAGGAATTTTGCCAGCTACAGTGTAGGCTCCCAAATACTTGATTGGGAGGTGTACCTCTTGGATGTTCATTTTATCACTAAACAGAGTTCTTGACCTCCTCCCCGTACCCTTCCTGGGAGGATCATAGCTCCTTATTGATTGATTGTCTTGTCTTGTGTATTTGCAGTATACTTTTAAGAATCTCTGCAATCCATGAATGAACATTGGTTTACTGCTTGATATTATAATAACATCTTTGCAACCATGAGATGACCTAAGTCAAAGGTTTTTAGATTGAAAGGTTTTATTTGACCTTCAAAGATAAACTGGTGCAATGCTGCAGAGAAGGTTTGTTGTAAAATGACGAAGAGGTATGCGGAGATTGGTCTCCTTGTTTGATGTCTTGATGCCCCTTGAAGCTGCTTGAGATATGTCCATTACTTTTAGGATGATAATTCATTGATTTCAGACGTGCTGCAATCCAACCAGTGAGTTTCTTTGGGAACTATATTCATTGTCTTGTGTATTCGCTGTATACTTTTAGGAATCTCTAAAAACAACAAAGCGAAAATCTTTATAGTAATAGCTGTTTTACCGTACTAATCAACTTTAAAAAATAATTTCTAAAAACAACAAAGCAAAAAAACTTTTTCCCAGAATGAGCAGTCAACTCGCCACATCACAAAGCTGACCTGTTTTTTATTTTAAAAAAATCAAAATCAAACCGCTCCGTCTCTCCGGCCGACCGCTTGCGAAAAAAAACTCGCACTGGCTCGCCCATCATCGACGATCTCTCGTCTCTTCCCTCTCCGGCGATCAACTTTCATCTCCAGCACGTCCGCGATAATGGATGCGAGCTTCCATTTCTCACTTCCTTCCCACCACTCATATTTCGCACTACCTCTGTTCCTTCGCACCGCATGGTGACAAGGAGGAGGAACTCGTCTCCCACCTCCCTCTGCTGCGGTCGTAGCCGAAAAATTGATCCTGTGCTCGCAATCTACCTCCGAATCTTCTTCCAGTTGATCCGGACGTGAGCGCGGAAGATCTGTTCCTTCCGACCGCACCGTGATGACGGAGACGGGATTGCGAGTTATCTTCGTCTTTGTCACAGCGCGCTCCGCAAATGACAGAATCCGATAAGGCGCCGAGGCACACCTCGCGCTGTAGGGTGGATTCGCTGAGAGGCGCCGCTCCAGATGCTGCTGCAGGCGCCCTCCATCATCTCCTTCCCTTCCCCAGCGAAAGAAGCAGCACAAGAAGAAGAAGAAGGTACTCTCTCACTTTGGAAACAGAACGGAACGATGGGAGGGGAGGGGAAGGGGGGGTGTCTCTGGGAAGGGAAGAGAGGAGGGAGGGAGGAGAGGAGGAGGGGTTGGGGTTGGGGGTTGGAACAGAGGAGGTGCAAGGGGTGGGGTTGGTGCAGAGGAGGTGCAACGTTGTGCTTACGTTTGCCAACGCCACCACCTGCTCACCAGCGGATGACATCGAGAAGCAGAGGAAGAAGAAGAGAAAGTGATGTTGGTTTCATGGTGCTCGACCATCGTTTTCATGGAAACCTCTGTTCCTTCCCACCGAACATCGCTTTCGATGAAGACGAACTCATAATCTCGTCCGTCCCCTACGATTGCAGCTAGAAATCGATCCACCCGAGCTCGCAAACCACCCACTGTCGACGATTCTGGCTTCAAGAGCACCTCTGCTGCTGCGTCTACCTGCGAGCCATACTGTGATGTCGACGACGAAGCGAGAGCGATGGCGCCCTGTTCCTTGGGAGGGAGGAAGCGCCGGGGGGAGGGCAGGGGATTCTTTGCAGAAAAAGCGCCAGGAGAGGGAAGGTGTGTGCAGAGGAAGAAAAAGAAGAGAAAAAACGATGGCGCCTCTGTTCTTTCACGCAACGGCATTGCCGAGGAGATGTGGGTGTGGTGGGAGAGGAGATGGGGTGGGGGAAAGCAGAGGAGCGTTGGTGGGAAGAAGAAGAAGAAGAAGCTGGAGAGGGGAGGGGGGAGGAGGCCGAAGCGTCAGTGGGTGGGCGTAGGGGGGCCTCATGCTCTCCTATTCTTTCCTTTGAGGAATCCATAGGCGGCTACATGTAAAAATTAGCTACATCCATCTGCTGCTCTTTGTTCTCCGGAGCCGATGCCGATGCTCCGGAGGAACCGTCGTCATGGGGAGTGGATAGCGAGGAGAACGACGGGGTGACAGGAAGCTCGGAGAGGAAGAGGTGGATGGTGGGGATGCGGGGAGTAGACATTGTAGGTGACGAGTGCGACGGGATTGGCGATGCAACCAAGAGGCGGCGGCGGCGGTTGTCGACGAATGAGATGGAGGGAAGGCCGAAGCCGAAGACGACGAAGGGACGGTGGACCGGTCAGGGGTCGGGTGAACTGGGCGATGGGCGTTCGAATTTTTATGAATAAAAAATAGGTCAAGTTTATGACGTGGCTAGTAGACTGCTTACTTTTGGAAAACAAAATTTACTTTGTTTTTTTTGAAAATATTTTAAGTTGCTTATTACTGTAAAAAGTTCATTAAATTAGCCTTCACTTTCGCACATATTTCGCCTCCTCCCAGTTGATGTGATATGACGACTCGGTCTCAGAGTTCCATCGAGCCTCTAAATAATATTTTAAATAGGTTAACGACTCGGTCCATCCTTCCTCTAATTAATATTTTAAATAAGTTAACGACAAAATACTCTGATCGAGTGAGACTTTTAATGAGCTATTTTTTATCGGCCCCCGGCTCCAATTGCACCTCTAGTTAGCAATCATGAACCTGCTGTGCTTCCCTAGTCTCCTTCCTCTTTGCTACCGCTCTTTGTTGCTTCTTTTCCCCTAGCAACCTCGCTTTCCTTCAGCTTCAACTTCACCGGCTCCAATGGCGTCCGAATCGCTCGAGCACGCAGAGGATGATCCCAATGCCAATTAGTATCCCTTGGAGCAGCCTCGTTCTTTTATTGTATATACGGACGGTCTCCGATGCTGGATCATGAGATCTGGTGGTTGGCAGCTCGGTGGAGTTGAAATCCCAAGACAATATGGTGTGTGTCTCCGTGTTGGAGCCGGTGCTGGCCGAGAAGCCGACAGCTACCTCTTCCGGCAGGTACTTCCTCAAATCTACCACACTCAAAACGTTCCTGCTTCGACCATCGACCGAGTGATCCTTCGATGAGTAAGAGAGGAGAACGGAGAAGTTCTACTTCACTGTAGCATGTGCAGTGTTGCTGCCATTACTCATGCTAAAATTAACCAAAACAACGGATGCGATTGACTTGCTTGAGTAGACATCGATCCCTAAGTGATCGCTGGAGGGATCAAAGCCGTTCGGGAAGGTGTCGAACTCCACCGCCACGACTTGGTTAGCGGAATCATTGAAAAGGCCGAGGTCTCCTCCGTAGCACTGGCTGGGGATGGATTTCTTCCAACAAGTACTCTCTCCCCTTCTGGAGATCTTCTTGATCGCAACATGGAGATCTCCGTTCCTGCAAGGGAGGGGAGAACTCAATCTATAGAGACATCTGCTTGCCATGACACCCCATTGAAGGACTCATCATCTGTAGGCTGCATCTGCTTGCCATAAAACCATAAAAGGTGTAGTCGAATATACAAAACTGAACATGTTGGATGATAATATACACTTGAGATGAATGAAGAGTCCACAGGACGAAAAATTAAGAAAATAAAATTGCACACACACCACAGAATGTTTATGTCAACACTAGAAGCTATACACAGCAGAAACTTGGAAGACAAAATTTTGGGGTTTGCACAAACAATCAAACAATCAATTCATCTTATTAGTTGTAAGAAGGACGAAGTCAGGGAATCAGATATTTGTGATAAAGGTCCTTGCTGTTGTGCCAGATCGCCCTCAAAACGGCATTAGGTTGCGCGAGCTTGAGGGCGTTCTCCGACATTTTCTTCAGCTCCTCTGATTCAGAGCTGAACCAGCGAGCAACGAGGCCGGCTGTTTGCTTTGTACTTTTGGAGAATACTCCTGCCCCGTTGTCAACAACATAAGGTATATTGCCTACCTCCTGCACGGCAGAAAGAGTTCCTTGTAAGATTTCACTGATGAAATAAATGGCCAAATGAGAGCTGAAACTACTGAACGAATAAATGTTCTCGACATTCCTTTATTATACCTCCATGTCCAAATTGATTTTTTTTGCCTACACTAAACTGTGTTTGTGTTTTCTGCCATTTCTCGGTTTGATATTTTGAACAAAATCAGCTTTATCTATCTTTTCAGAAGGTTTAGATTCAAAAAGCTGTGTAAAAGAGACTTTCCTGGCCAGGAATGAAATCATTCAGGATAATAGGCTATCCCCTTATCAAGGCCTCTGCAATTGTTCCAGGTCCAACCTAATAAAACAAAAAGATCAAACTGGAACGAATTAGCAACACGAGCATGATTTATAAACAAAACAAATGGACGTAATGTCGTACCTTTGTTATAATGCAATCACAAGCTCCCATCCATTTCTCCATATGGGCTACATATCCATTTTATCTGCAGTGACAAATCAGTTCTAGGTGGGTATCCTCCAAATTCCAGAAGATAGAAAGACTATATGTAATTTCTTAGATGGAAGTCAAAATTTGGGGTTTGCACAAACAAACAAACAATCAATCACCATATTATCAATCAGCAGCATGAACATATGACATTAGTTCTCCAAGTAAACAAGTCTCTTGTGAAGTACTCTTGAATTAAATAACTTTCTTCCTCTCTTTTTTAGAATTTTTGAGTATTGAACTACACTTTTTGTATAATTAACTTTCTTCCAATTTATCACTATATTATCAAGATTTATATTAATCCAAAAGATATAAGTTTTTAAAAATACAAAACTACTTAAATTAAAAAAACAATTTAGATAGTTAGAATTTATGTTTAATTTCTAACAGAGTATGATTCCAACGCCAATTAATATCCCCAGGAGCAGCCTCCTTCCCTTATCTTCGTATATACGGACAGCCTCCGATGCTTTAGGTTGAGATCCGGCGATCGGCAGCTCAGTTGAGTTGAAATCCCAAGATAAGATGGTGTGCGTCTCTGCGTAGCCACCGGTGCTGGCGGAGAAGCCGACGTATACCTCTTCTGGCAGGTACTTCCTCAAATCTACCACTCTCGAAAGGTTCCAGCTTCGACCATCGACCGAGGGATCCTCCGATGAGTAAGAAAGGAGCACGGAGAAGTTCGTAGCGCAGCTATCATACTTCACTGTAGCGCGTGCAGTGTTGCTGCCGTTACTGATGCTAAAATTAACCAACTCGACAGAGGCGATCGACTTGATGAAATGTACATCGATCCCTATGTGATTGTTTGGGGGATCAGAGTAGTTCTCGAAGCTGTCGAACTCCGCCACCACAACTCGGTTGGCAGAGTCGTTGAAAAGGCCGAGGTTTTCTCCCCCCCGAGGAGTCAGTCATACGGGATGGGAATCTCTGACATTGGAGCGAGGAAAAAGGCTAGCCCGTCACCGCTGCTAATGTTGCTGTAGCTGCTAATTTTGAAGGAGAAATGGGTGGTGAAGCTGGCGGCGAGGTTACCTGAGGCGGCGTCCCAGAGGTGGAGCCGGTTGCCGTACAGAACTCGCCCGACTCTCCATGTGACATTCTTGTCGATCATGTTTCTGGTCAGCTGGATGCCGTCCGGTGTGTATTGGGTGTCGCCTTGGTTGATGAGGCAAGTTCACCATTTCCAACCTCGGAAAGGAATGCAGTGGTGCGTAAGCTTGAGCTCCTCCTGTCTCAATTTGTAGTAGTCTCTTTAAACTCAGGGAAGACTTCAGTCGAGTCAACCTGCAAAAAAAAAAAGGGCCACTTTATAGTATTAAATTAGCAGCAACTCCTCGTCTTCTCGCAGCCTTCATTATCTCACATCTTTCGCCTCCTCCCTCTTGTTGTATCTCTATTTGTTCCAACTCAGTCTCGCAGTTGTCCATAAAATTCGAGCTCAGACCCATTTCACAAGGTCTTTCTTCCTGCCTTCCCTTCTCGTTCGCCCCCTCTGACCCGTTCTCCGCCCACAGCTTGACATTCCAACCCTCTTCGACTATCTAGTTAGGTACGTACAGTAAAAGCTTAACTAAATAAACGTCTAATCCGGATTCCAACATTTTGTTCTTCATAAACCGTTCAAAAAAAAATTCTCTCTCCATAGCCCGTTCGTTGAGCTCAATGCAGGGAAGCATTCTGTCTGCAGCTTCCAGACACGCCTCTTTCTCATACAAACCCCCCATGCCCACTCCACCAAATGATGTCCCTCTTGGATGTTCAGTTTATCACTAAACTAGTTCTTGACCTTCCACGCACCCTTTCTGGTAGGATCATATCTCCTTATTGATTGATTGTCTTGTGGATTTGCAATATACTTCTCGAAATCTCCGCAAGCCATGGATGAATGTTGGTTTACATCTTAATATTGTAATAACATCGTCTGCAATCATGAGATGACCTATGACAAAGGCTTTTAGATTGAAAGATTCTATTTGACCTTCAAAGATAAACTGGTGCAGTAAAGCAGAGAAGGGTCTCCTTGTTTGATGCCTTGTCTCCTTTGAAGCTGCTTCAGATATGTCCATTACTTTTAGAATGATAATTCATTTATTTCAGACGTGCTGCAATCCAAGCAATGAGTTTCTTTGGGAACTAACCTTTTGGGTCATAACATTGGAGAACATCTCCCATCAGATCTTATCAAAGGCCTTTTCTTAGATCAAGTTTAAGTTGGAAGAAAAGGTACTTTCTATCTGTCTTGCTGATTGCATGCACCACTTCAAATGGCAGAGAATGCAGTCATGGATAACTCTCTGCCAGGAATAAATGTGGACTGTGCCTGATCTATTTATCAGCCCATGTAGGAGGTACTGCATTCTATTTACCAAGCACTTGATCAAATTTTGTAGCTGACTTTGGTCAGAGCATACAATCGATAATGTTTGATGGAGGATGGTATCCTAGATTTAAGGATAAAAATCAAACTAGTTTTTGGCAATTCACCATAGTTTTAGAATTCTAGGAATCCTTCTTTGATCCTAAGGCCTAAGGTAAATCAGTTTGATGAATAAAACTTATCAAACTCCACATGTCTATCGATTACAAATTTTTTTTCTTTTTCTCTTGAATATGTGGATAAGAAATGGATCCAAATATCTTTAAATATGCTACTCATTTTTTCATCCACTTCAAGTTCCTTAAGTTGTCAAATTTTTTAAATCTCCTGATTAAATTTTGATTTGAGAGATATACTACACATACAATTACGACCTAAAACTCCTTGACATATCTTTTTGATTTCAATCATACTCATTGAGAATTGTCCTATTTTTTTTCACAATAATACCAAGGTACTGTACATAAAATGTATGTCCCTTCAATTTATGGCGATATATGGGAGACGATGCGTGATTAAAAAATAGGTTAATTTTTTAATGTGGCCAGTTGACTGTTTACTTTGCTAAAAAAATAATTTTTGTTGGTTGTTTTTAAAATTTATTATTTTTAGTACGGTAAAACATTGATAAATACTAACTGCATTAAGTCAAATCAAGTATATATACTGAGTCAAGTGAAGCTGAGTCGATGGATGACCAACTAAAATGGGGACTACTCTTCTTTCAACACTAAATCAAATTCAACCATCTTAAATTTTCCATTAAGATATTTTATTTGCCGAACTATTTTGCTATGTGTGACTTTAAGAAGCTTCTCCGTAGTTGGTTAATTTAAGAAGATTTAAAGACGCCAAAGGAGGAGCCCTCTCTCTCTCACTTAGGCACCTTGCATTGGTTTCCTTGGTCTTGTGCTGCTTCCCTTGGTCTTTCTCTTTGTCTTTGGTACTGCTCTCCGTTGCTTCTTTTGTCACGCCCCGACCCGCAGGACGACATGTGGCAACCGCCGTATGAGCCCGACAAGCCCATACAAGGCATAAATACAAATACTAAACTACATACACCCACATTTTCAAATAACATCTTAAATACAGTCCCGATATCTCCTAATACAAATCTAAGACCGGTATACGAAAACTCGTAACAGCAATCGTATACCTTCCGCGATGAACCCTCCGTCAACGATCTCATCTCGTGCGTCGACACCTGCACACACATTGAACGCGGTGTGCTCAGCCTTGCGGCCTAATGCGAAATTACGGCTCTACCGAATAAGGAAATCAAAGGCTAGGAGGAGTATTCTAGGATGTCTTTGGTAATTAATCATCATTTTTCATGTCATATCGTTTAAACAATTCATATAAAAATAGACATCATAAATAAACAAATAAATAATTAAATAAATGTGTACATATCACTAGATGTCACCCTAGTCATGTCTAGTGTCCATATCAATAGTATGTCACCTACATCATAGTGAGACTTTTAGGTTTCATAAACTCGGGCTGCCAGCCTACGCTTAATGACTACCCGGGCCGGGGGTATCAGTAAGCCCATCAGTGCCTTTCTGTCTGTACCTATCCCGCCGCACTGATGTTGGCAGAGAGGACGGATGACACAGAGTCCCTCTCCTGTTGTTTCACTAGTCGCCAACCATGCCTCCCTTAGCGAAATCGTCGTGCCCTTACATCCTCCCCGGATACCGTAGGGGTCACGACACCCATGTAGTACTACACACTGCCCATAGACAGGGTCACATCTCTTAAATATCATCGGCCACGGCTAGCCAGAATAACCACCCTAGGATCCGGACTACTCATCCGATCGTCTGCAGACGTCAATGGTGATTGCCGTGCGGTCTACGGATCCACTGTCCAAGGCGTCGCATGTGGAATCACCTTCCCAGTCCAATAACCGTCAACGTCTATCGAGATTGGCGCACATCCGCACGATGGGTTGTGGCCCTCGACTTCGTCGGTGCCAAGTCCATGGTAGGGTTCATCCTAGCTAACCATCTCAGGACTATCACGAGGCCGCCTACAACGACACTCGCGCGGGTGAAGGTTTCGGGTAAGGACTTGCTCCATATTTCCAGTCTAACATGACCATGGAGTGTGTACAGTCCCTTACCCTACCAGCTCCCAGTATATGAGCTATGCATAACGTCGGGAGTGGTGCTCCTAGTGCTCCGCTATGCATCAACCTCGGGAGTGGCGCCTAACGGAAACGTCACCGTTTGATCACCGTCGGGACGCGGCGGTCAACCGGGGCATATGGAAAAAGGCTCCTTTTTCTCTAAGTGGCGGTGACGTCGCCAAAGGTTCTAACATGTCGCATATACTATCTATGTCTGCATGGTAATCATTTAACATAATACTGGAAGCAATAATACACGCAAGACATGATTTATAAAGCATGTGAGATACCTAGCAGATAAACATGTTAGATAAGATAACTATGCTAGCATGCATATAATTTAAATCTTATCAAACATTATGGTTTATCATATTTAAGACATCCAAGAATTTTTCCTAAGAAAACCCCAGCGGGAATTCCTTAGCGTGAATAAATCCTACCAACGGAGAACCAACGCACCTGGGATAGCGATCTACTTCTGGGAACCAAGTCGCGCGGAGAATATCACCCGCCGAGCTTCTCGGATCGCGTACCCACAATAATCCTATTTAATAAAAATTATTTAAAATAGATTTAATTTATTTCCCTTAAGATAAATAAATTAAAATCTATCAATTAAATAATTATTACATTAAATTAATCCTATGCATGTTTAGGATTAATCTCGAATTATGAATTAATCATATTTTTGCATTTTATCTAATAACTTCAATGAATTTTTATTCAATTTCTACTCATCAAACTCACCCATAACTTAGCCCAAGTCATCCAGGAGCCCAAGTAGAACCCATAGAAATTTTTATATTTTTTTTATTTTTTAATATTTTAATATTATTTTTATTATTTTAATATTATTTTATTATTTTAATATTATTTTATTAATTATTTAATTTAATTTATTTTTATTTATTTTTCTGACCTGGTCAACGTTGACTGGTCAACGCTGACTGGTCAACGCTGACTGGGTCAGCAGTGGGCCCGATCAACGCTGACTGGGTCAGCGGTTGACTCGGTCAACGCGGACTGGGTCAGCGGTTGACTCGGTCAACGCTGACTGGGTCGGCGATGGGCCCGGTCAATGCTGACTGGGTCAGCTGTTGACTCGGTCAACGGTTCGAGTTACTGTTCATCCGGTTCGGTTCGGTTCGATTCGATTTGGTTCAGTTCGGGTCCGGTTCAGCTAAATTAAATTCAATCTAATTTGACTCGAGCTCGAACCACGTTCAACTTATTTGATTCGGCTCACCCAACCCAACTTGACTCGAACCCAAACTTAACTCAAACCCAACCGATTTAACCCCACTTGATTCGACCCAACCGTTTTCATTAAATAAATAATTTCTTATACACTAAGCTTAGTTAATTAACGCAAATCATGCTTTTAATTAAACTAAGCATACAATAACATAATTTTTCACTAATTATATTTTATTTACACTAAGCTCACTTAATTAACGCTAATCGTGATTAAGGAAATCATTAATAACGATTACGAAAAGGGGCGAAATAACACCTTCGCCGCTTTCTTCGCCGATCGCTCCCTCGTCGGCTTCTTCGCCGGAGCTCCCGCCGTCCATGCTCGAGTACTCTCGCCGGCCAACAACCCCGCGTCCTCGCGCGCGAGATGGCTGGAAGCTCGCTGCAAACAATCCGGCCGTAAGAACCAGTCGCCGGAGCTCTCGACGCTCATCGACCCACCCGCGGACGGCAAACGCATCGTCCGCGAAATCAAAGGTTGGAAGGAGGAACGATAGCGGCGATTACTCACCTACGGGTTCACGAACAACTATCGGTGCTGATTCGGGGAGCAGGAGAGGCGGATCGAACGATTTGCTCCTCTCCTGCGCGAGCGCCTTCTGCTGCGAGCCCGCTGCCAAATCACCGGCTTCAGGGTGGAATACCGGCCGCTGCGCCTTCGTGGAGGCGAAGCGAGGCGGCGTGGACGGGTTGCGACGGTCGACTGAGGCGAAGTCGCGGCGGCGACTTCACTGCGTGCAGCGGCGGAGATCCGGGTGCGCAGCAGAGGGTGAGCAGAAACGGCGCCGCTGCTCTGCTTTTCTCCGGCGATGCTCCTCTCGACAATGGCGACGAGAGTGGTCCGAGGCGACGGCGGCTTCACCGGCGACGCCCTCGCCCGTCGTCGCTGCTGCGTGGAGTGCGAAGGGAAGAAGACGAAGGAGACGCGATTAGGGCGCTTCCCTTCGCCCTCTTCCACCTGGTTCTTAGCGACGAGGTCGGTTCAGCCGACCCGGCCGAGTGGACCGGTTGACCCGGCCGGTCTAACCGAACCGGCCGGTCTAAATTTTTTTTTTTTTTTCAAGGTGGGGGTTTACAAGTACTCCCCCCTTAAAAATTTTTGGTCCTCCAAAAATATTCAACATTCGCTTACCCACTACGTCATCCAGAAGTGCAAGCCACGTGCTTCTTCCGATATACTTAACGGTTATTTTCCTTGCACCTTATCTATCTCTCTATAAGGAAAATATATATAGATCTCTCAAATCCTTTCCTTTAAGCTAACATTCTATACTTCACCACATACTACAGCAAAAGATATATAAAGTTGGTAGCAACTATTACAGAGTTAATACCCTAACAATCAAGATCCTCAATTTAAGTACTATTTTCCACAATTTAGCCACATTGACAAAATAAAATCTTAAATCATAAGAAATTCAACTAGCTGCTTAAATATTCCCAGAGGGTCTACAGTCATTCAAAAGCTCAACATCCAGAGCAACTAAAAACTCTACAACCCGAGCAAACAACTAGCTCAAGGTAGATCCCGGTGTGATGGGTCATCAACAAATGGTTCTGAGTCATCAGTAATCCTATCTGGATCATCGATCGCTAAATCTTCATCATCAATAACCATGTCAGGGTCGTCCTGCATATCCATATCATCTAACGCATAAAGTCGCGCCTCAATGTGTGAGGACGGTCTCTCGGAGTGATGGCTAGATCTAGTGGTAGGTCCTCTGGTCGATCCCGTCATAGGTGCAGTAGGTGGGATCGGTGCGGGCAGGCGGCCACGACCCGCTGATGCAGGATAGATGGCCGACTACTGAGATCCGCCCATCTGAGTCCGCTGCGGACAGTTGGATCGAATGTGCCCCTTCTGTCCACACTGATAACATATGATCTCTCGGCACAACCCGAAGTGGGTCCGGTGGCAGATGGTACATGGGGCCAACGATGGAGTCTGGTGCACCTGAGAGGCCCTATGCACTGACGACGAGGAACGCGCCTCACTTTGCTGATCCAACTGCTCAGTCCTTTGTATAAACCGGCTCCCAGATGGAGCCCCTCCTGCAGCTGAGGTAATTGATGCTACTGGGCCAGTCGGTCTGTCCCTAAAATCACCTTGACTCCAGCGTGTCGCTGACCACTTCTTCTTATGCCCCTCTCTCCGCATACGCGTCGTCTGGAGCATCCTCTCAGTCCACAGGGCTTTATCCACCAACTGCTGGAAAGCAGTGTAATCCAGTATTCCCACCCTAACACTAAGGTGGTCATCCAAGCCCTGAATGAAGCGCATACGCCGATATCTATCGGATGAGATCGTGTCGGGTACCAGAGAGGCCAACCGATTAAACTCCAACAAATACTCTGACACAGATCTGCCTCTCTGTGTACAATCCAAGAACTCCTGTACCTTCAGATCATGCTGGAGCTCTGTGTAGAAACGCTTGTGGAACTCATCCAGAAAGATGTTCCACGTCAGTCCTGTGGAATAACGGGTCTCCAGCTCCTCTCGCCAGGTCTCAGCCTCTCCGTCCACAAGATAGAGTGCCACTCCAAGTCGGTCTCTATCAGATAACTCCAAATCTGCAGTGATACGACGGATGTTGTTAATCCAAGACCGAGCTGTCTGGGGGTCAGACGATCCAGAAAAAGTGACACACCCCAGATGTCGAGCATCTCTCACCCAAGCGGCTATCGGTCTTACAGCTCGGGTACCGGGTACCGAAGTAGCAACTCCCCCAGGTGGGGTCTGGTAATCCGCTCGAGTATATGTCCCCTGTGCTCCTGTCGGAGGGGTAACAACTGCTGTTGCAACCCTCATTGGATCTGACTCTACACCACGGTCAGCTGGAGCAGGTACAACTGCTGGGGCAGGAGCCGTCCGGACCACCTGCGGTGCTGGTGGTACCACTGGTGCAGCAGGAGGCGGAGGAGGTGCAATAGTCTGAGGTACCTCGGGCTCATGCTGTGCAGGGGGATTCAGAATGCTGACCATCGCGCTAGCCACCGCTGCTGCTATTATGTTCAACTATCCCTGGGCAACGGGTGCCTGCCCTGATGGCACTGTGGACCCAATCCTCTGTCTCGATGTCCGACGAGAACTCGAGCTCCGTAGTGTTCCGGAAGACGCCTGCTCGGGAACCGTAGACACTGGTGCCCTGTCAGAATCCCTTGTAACGTTAGCAGCTGGTGCCGGTGCTAGTGGCGGTAACGGATCTGCAGACGGACGGGAGATAGCCGTCGAATGATCCTGGAGTTCCGTGAGCTTCCGGGGCCTCCCCCGTTTTCGTCTCGGAGGTACTTCCGACATCTACACGAAACAGACTTCGGTCAGTCCATACGCAATAAAAATTGACGTACGGTAAAACTCTTTCGGTACGTATAGTCACGATATAGGTAAACGACCGTACCACTAATTATCTAATTAGCAACTCTAATATATCGGGACTGACTTCCTTATACTTAAGATTTGGAGTCGAAACCCCAAAAATCCCTAAGTTTATAAACCTAGGTTCTGTTATCACCTAAATGCTCAGGTCTTTAAACCTAAGCTCTGATACCACTTAAGTTGTCACGCCCCGACCCGCAGGACGACACGTGGCAACCGTCGTATGAGCCCGACAAGCCCATACAAGGCATAAATACAAATACTAAACTACATACACCCACATTTTCAAATAACATCTTAAATACAGTCCCGATATCTCCTAATACAAATCTAAGACCGGCATACGAAAACTCGTAACAGCAATCGTATACCTTCCGCGACGAACCCTCCGTCAACGATCTCGTCTCGTGCGTCGACACCTGCACACACATTGAACGCGGTGTGCTCAGCCTTGCGGCCTAATGCGAAATTACGGCTCTACCGAATAAGGAAATCAAAGGCTAGGAGGAGTATTCTAGGATGTCTTTGGTAATTAATCATCATTTTTCATGTCATATCGTTTAAACAATTCATATAAAAATAGACATCATAAATAAACAAATAAATAATTAAATAAATGTGTACATGTCACTAGATGTCACCCTAGTCATGTCTAGTGTCCATATCAATAGTATGTCACCTACGTCATAGTGAGACTTTTAGGTTTTATAAACTCGGGCTGCCAGCCTACGCTTAATGACTACCCGGGCCGGGGGTATCAGTAAGCCCATCAGTGCCTTTCTGTCTGTACCTATGCCCGCCGCACTGATGTTGGCAGAGAGGACGGATGACCCAGAGTCCCTCTCCTGTTGTTTCACTTGTCGCCAACCATGCCTCCCCTAGCGAAACCGTCGTGCCCTTACATCCTCCCCGGATACCGCAGGGGTCACGACACCCATGTAGTACTACACACTGCCCGTAGACAGGGTCACCTCTCTTAAATATCATCGGCCACGGCTAGCCGGAATAACCACCCTAGGATCTAGACTACTCATCCGATCGTCTGCAGACATCAAGGGTGATTGTCATGCGGTCTACGGATCCACTGTCCAAGGCGTCGCATGTGGAATCACCTTCCTAGTCCAATAGTCGTCAACGTCTATCGAGATTGGCGCACATCCACACGATGGGTTGTGGCCCTCGACTTCGTCGGTGCCAAGTCCATGGTAGGGTTCATCCTAGCTAACCATCTCAGGACTATCACGAGGCCGCCTACAACGACACTCGCGCGGGTGAAGGTTTCGGGTAAGGACTTGTTCCATATTTCCAGTCTAACATGACCATGGAGTGTGTACAGTCCCTTACCCCACCAGCTCCCAATATATGAGCTATGCATAACGTCGGGAGTGGTGCTCCCAGTGCTCCGCTATGCATCAACCTCGGGAGTGGCGCCTAACGGAAACGTCACCGTTTGACCACCGTCGGGACGCGGCGGTTAACCGGGGCATATGGAAAAAGGCCCCTTTTTCTCTAAGTGGCGGTGACGTCGCCAAAGGTTCTAACATGTCGCATATACTATCTATGTCTGCATGGTAATCATTTAACATAATACTGGAAGCAATAATACACGCAAGACATGATTTATAAAGCATGTGAGATACCTAGCAGATAAACATGTTAGATAAGATAACTATGCTAGCATGCATACAATTTAAATCTTATCAAACATTATGGTTTATCATATTTAAGACATCCAAGAATTTTTCCTAATAAAACCTCAGCGGGAATTC
Organism: Thalia dealbata; assembly: GCA_030544415.1. Classification (NCBI taxonomy): domain Eukaryota; kingdom Viridiplantae; phylum Streptophyta; class Magnoliopsida; order Zingiberales; family Marantaceae; genus Thalia; species Thalia dealbata. The sequence continues at coordinate 27,215,785 of CM060457.1, read as the reverse complement.
CTAGCGTGAATAAATCCTACCAACGGAGAACCAACGCACCTAGGATAGCGATCTGCTTCTGGGAACCAAGTCGCGCGGAGAATATCACCCGCCGAGCTTCTCGGATCGCGTACCCACAATAATCCTATTTAATAAAAATTATTTAAAATAGATTTAATTTATTTCCCTTAAGATAAATAAATTAAAATCTATCAATTAAATAATTATTACATTAAATTAATCCTATGCATGTTTAGGATTAATCTCACCTAATGAATTATGAATTAATCATATTTTTGCATTTTATCTAATAACTTCAATGAATTTTTATTCAATTTCTACTCATCAAACTCACCCATAACTTGGCCCAAGTCATCCAGGACCCCAAGTAGAACCCATAGAAATTTTTATATTTTATTTTATTTTTTAATATTTTAATATTATTTTATTAATTATTTAATTTAATTTATTTTTATTTATTTTTCTGACCTGGTCAACGATCAACGTTGACTGGTCAACGCTGACTGGGTCAGCAGTGGGCCCGGTCAACGCTGACTAGGTCAGCTGTTGACCGGTCAACGCGGTCAACGCTGACTGGGTCGGCGGTGGGCCCGGTCAATGCTGACTGGGTCGGCGGTGGGCCCGGTCAATGCTGATTGGGTCAGCTGTTGACTCGGTCAACGGTTCGAGTTACTGTTCACCCGGTTCGGTTCGGTTGGGTTCGATTTGGTTCGGTTCGGGTCCGGTTCAGCTAAATTAAATTCAATCTAATTTGACTCGAGCTCGAACCACGTTCAACTTATTTGATTCGGCTCACCCAACCCAACTTGACTCGAACCCAAACTTAACTCAAACCCAACCGATTTAACCCCACTTGATTCGACCCAACCGTTTTCATTAAATAAATAATTTCTTATACACTAAGCTTAGTTAATTAACGCAAATCATGCTTTTAATTAAACTAAGCATACAATAACATAATTTTCCACTAATTATATTTTATTTACACTAAGCACACTTAATTAACGCTAATCGTGATTAAGGAAATCCTTAATCACGATTACGAAAAGGGGCGAAATAACACCTTCGCCGCTTTCTTCGCCGATCGCTCCCTCGTCGGCTTCTTCGCCGGAGCTCCCGCCGTCCACGCTCGAGTACTCTCGCCGGCCAACAACCCCGCGTCCTCGCGCGCGAGATGGCTGGAAGCTCGCTGCAAACGATCTGGCCGTAAGAACCAGTTGCTGGAGCTCTCGATGCTCATCGACCCACCCGCAGACGGCAAATGCATCGTCCGCGAAATCAAAGGTTGGAAGGAGGAACGATAGCGGCGATTACTCACCTACGGGTTCACGAACAACTATTGGTGCTGATTCGGGGAGCAGGAGAGGCGGATCGAACGATTTGCTCCTCTCCTGCGCGAGCGCGTTCTGCTGCGAGCCCGCTGCCAAATCACCGGCTTCAGGGTGGAATACCGGCCGCTGCGCCTTCGTGGAGGCGAAGCGAGGCGGCGTGGATGGGTTGCGACGGTCGACGGAGGCGAAGTCGCGGCGGCGACTTCACTGCGTGCAGCGGCGGAGATCCGGGTGCGCAGCAGAGGGTGAGCAGAAACGGCGCCGCTGCTCTGCTTTTCTCCAGCGATGCTCCTCTCGACAATGGCGACGGGAGTGGTCCGAGGCGACGGCGGCTTCACCGGCGACGCCCTCGCCCGTCGTCGCTGCTGCGTGGAGTGCGAAGGGAAGAAGACGAAGGAGACGCGATTAGGGCGCTTCCCTTCGCCCTCTTCCACCTGGTTCTAAGCGACAGGGTCGGTTCAGCCGACCCGGCCGAGTGGACCGGTTGACCCGGCCGGTCTAATTTTTTTTTTTTTTTTTTTCAAGATGGGGGTTTACATCTTTTACCCTAGTGGCCTCTGTCAACTTCACCTACAACTTCACCAACTCTGACAGCATCTAAAACACTAAACACCTCATCTTTCAAAGGATACCGACTACCCCACAACCTACTACATTGAGCTTCGGGTGGGCATACACAAAGGATACCACCTCTCTTCCCCCCTCTATTTTCATTGCGCTATTCTTGCAAATATTATTCCCAAGAGTTTGAAACCGTACAATTCCTATGTGGTCATCAGAATTCATATATCAATGATCACAATACAGTTCCGACTATAATTCGAAGATCCTTAAACTGCCCAAAATTGGTGTCTCACCTTGTCCCATCTAAAAGGGCTCCTGCAACACTGTGACACTAACTCCGACAATATCAACCTCGATTTGCACTTATAGATGAAGAAGAAATGATTATCTTTTATGTATATTATTTCTTATGTCACACTCCAACCTTCTGCCGGGCACATGACAACCGCTTGCATGAGCAGTGTCTCTTTCATACAAGGCTAACAAGATAATATAACCCAAGCATAACTAAAACATTCTACAGTTAAACTTGCTAACTAAATTTACAATTTACTTATAAGTTACAAAAAAAGTTGATACAGTCCGTCTACCTTATCTGTAGTATATATCATATCAATTAATCAATTACATTAATGTCCTTCTATAGTGTTCAACCTTGCGACCCATCATCCCTCGCAGTCTCCTGAGCGATGTCTTGATACCTATGCGGGGGAGGGGGGAAAATTTGCATGCACTATGTCTTGCGACTTAGTACCTACATATATAAACTTTCCAAGCAAAGGGCCTAACAATACCTATCCAGACGAGTAACAATTACACCAATATCAATTATGGTATAACAAAGAAAAAAAGCATACAAATAATTAAATAATGAAATTTTGAAAGTCTAAATATGTGTCTAGATATCTCTAAGTTTCTAATTTCGAGTACTAACTCCTAGGGCTACCTGCCTATGCTAAAGATAAGTCCTAGTTGGGGACTACCATAAGCCCATTAGTGCCAGACTAAGTTTTTGCCTAGGCCTGTTGCACTGACGTTGGTGGAGAAGGTGGGTGACCGCGGTTCCTTCTCCTTCCAATCTTGCGAGCTGTTTACCCGGACGACGCTTTGAGACAATTGTATCGTATGTCTCCCACAGACCCTATGATATGAGACACCATGTAGCACTACACTTCTATTTCACAATAGGACATAACTTGACCTGTCGGATCCAACACGTTTATAAAAATGACTGTCTAAACAACCTCCCAAGCCTGCAAGACTCAGTTCATATATATCAGCATTAATAGTCACCTTAGTCCTTAGGGATAGTGGTTGAAGTGAGCTCCACGGCTCCCAACACTTTAGTTTCGGTTGTAGGCCATAGGGATATATGGGCCATTGGCAAGAACTCCCTTGTTGGTACTCACTGAATGCTAAAGGATGAAAAATTGAATGGTGGATTCATGACCACTCAACTATTATTCAAGACGCTCAGTAGGTGATCTAACTATTAGTCCAAATCATGGAGTTGATTTATTTCAAACTCACCATTGGCAATTTGTTATTTATTTTGGTGCGACGACCCCGTTTAGGGAGAATGTTCAGTACCAAACAGGTTGTCCCATGCATGCAATTCTTGGGCGAGACATATCACAATAGCTCTTCACTATGGAAGCTTAGGGTATCCTTCAAAGTGACTAAAAGAAACTAAAGGGGAGTGATCCTCCGTCATCGTCCTCTACACCAACATAAGTATAACGGGTATAGAAAAGGATGAATGGATGGATTTGATACTAACGGGCTAATAAGAGATCCATGATTTTCCTAAGCATAGGCCAGCTGCCGGTTCATCATGATAAAAATTTGTAAAATATTTAATTTATGAGTTGGACATATTAAACATACATTGCAGCAACGAGTTGTAACTTATTCATTAAAGTATCTTAGATAATCCACTCCTAGTTCATTCAAATATTCTACTACAATTTGAGTCCACAATGCTGAGGACGTGCATTCCGTACATGTACATTCATAATAGAAGAGTAGTTGAGATAATAGGAGAAGATACTGTTTACGTTCATTTTACTTTTTTTCACATGATTTTTTAGATCGTTGTCTAAATCTTATAGCATGTAATATTAGAACACTTCAATGTTACTGTGATGTGTTATAAAACACCTTGTATTGGTTTTTAGATTTGTACATCCCATGCTACTTCACCACCAATCGATGTATGATAATTTATATTTTTATTCCACTCAGATATTACACAATATAATAGATTTTCCTTTTAAATTCTCTATTTTTAAAACCTTTTTACATTTATTCAACCTATAAATTTTAAATTATTATATAGATTTTTTAATTACAAAATAGTTTCTACAAGTTTGTCCACGTCTATTTAGTGAAAATAAATAAAATTTTAGTTTTTAGTGATAAAGATTGTGGATAAAATAATATTAAATACACAATATTCTCGATACGAGGGAACTTGAACTCTAGCCAAAAGTCAAGTATAACAAAATGAGAATATAATAAATTAAACAACAATATTTAGGATTACACAGCAAAGGGTAAGAATAAAAATTTATCTAGAATATTTGGAAGCTGAAAAACAAAGGAGGCATGCGATACTTTAAAAATAATTTTTATTTGAGAGAGAGAATCAAAGTGATTTGAGAAGCAAGATCATGAAAGATTATGGGGGTAGTCTCCTGAACTTCGTTCCAAGGAAATGAAGATAATGATGATGTCGGGTTTGCTTGTTTCCCCCCAATCCAAACCTACTGCCTTACACCAACTTTTGTTAAACCCTAGTTTACTTGATCAAATTACCGTCGTTAATCTTAGGGGTAGGCTTATTTGGGCATTCCATTTGAGTTTATAAATAATTGTTTAACTTCTTTGGTTACTCAATCCGCTACAACCTTACCCAAAATGTGCTTTGCTAAATAAATTACACAGATTACTTATTCAAAATAATAAATATCATTATTTATCGATGATAAACTTACCAAAATTATAAAAACTAAGACAAGCTAGAAAACGAGAAAAAAACTAAACGTCTTATATAGTTTATGAGGAAGTACGAAGAGTGGACTTCAACCTAAATAGGAGCAGAGAAGCCCAAATAAAGTAAATTATCAACTCCATAAAAACAACACATCGAGACCCCCAACTTGTCCCATAGACTCACCTTCTATATGTATATATAATGTATCCATATAAACCTTCTACTCTATCATCCATATCATTAGCACCATACAGAATATCCTCAAAGTACATCTCCCATCTATCTTTGAATGTCAAAACATAACAAAAGGCCCCTGGAGGCTGCATCCTCTCCGCCCCCTCCCCCACGTTTCACCTTTACATAAAACTATTGCTCCCAACAATTTGACACTATTCAAGATCTAAATGGGCACAACAATGTTCATAAAAAGGAGCACATTGCCCACATACCTACAGAGGCCACCACCACCTCTCTTCCTCCTCTATTTTCATTGCTTCTCCATTGCAAATTTTGTTCACGACAGTTTGATACAGTCCAAGCCCTAAGTAGTCATGAGAACGCACATATCAACAATCACCATCCGGCCTCAGCCAAGACTCCTAGGACCATTAGCTTGCCCAAAACTATTGCCGCTACCCATCCCGGTCAAGTGGGCACCAGCATTAATAACTCCAACGATGTGGACCTTGATTTGCACTTATATACAAAGGCTACCACCTCTAATCCCCCTCAATCTCCATTGCCCTATTCCTGCAAGTATTGTTCCCAACAGTTTGATACCGTCAAAAGCCTTATATGGTCATCAGAATGCATGCATCAGCGATCAAAATGCAGCTGCAGCCATAACTCCAAGGCCATTTAGCTTGCCAAAAATTGGTGTCGCACCCAGTTCCATCCAAGAGGGCTCCAGCGACACTAAATCCAATGATAACGACCTCGATTTGCACTTATAGATGAAGAATAGATGTTGATCTCTCATGTATATTATTTCTTATCCTCCTTTTCAAAAAGAATAAGAGAAGTCATTTAAAAGTACATATGGTGTATGCTTCTCTAGGAAGAGCAATCATCTTCGGAACCTATAATAAGGATAAGAGACACTATAGGCTTATATGTAATCTAATTGATGAGTCCTATTGTCTATTTATTGCTTAATATCTTCTTTTGTATGTATAGATTTTACATATCCAAAATTATATTATACTGTTGTGCCCAAATATAGTCAGCTATTTGGATTATAGAACCTTAAATTAGTATAATATGCCAAATACAATCAATAATATGTTTAGAAATGGAGTGAAGTCTTATACTTTAAAATAAATAATATGATATTTTCTTTTGATACCTTAAATTAGTATAATACTCGTATTATTTCCATGTTAGAACCACTGAGTGTGTATGCAGCAGAGTTAGCTAAAACCCTTTCTGTGGATGTGAAGCACAACTCTGGCCAACATCGATTGCTTCTGAGATGTAACAGTGATTCTTTCCGTGAAAACTTAAATGGTGGATTCTTGACCACACAATTATTATTCAAGACGCTGGGTAGGTGATCTGAATATTAGTCCTAATCATAGAGTTGATTTATTTTAGACTCACTGTTGCAATTTGATATTTATTTATGTGCGACGACACCGTTTATGGACAATGTTCGAGACCAGATAGATTGTTGCATTCATTCAGTTCTTGGGCGAGGCATATCACACCAGGTCACCGCTATGGAAACTTAGGGTATCGCCCTAAGTGGCTAAAGGAAACTAAGGGGGAGTGGTCCTCCGTGATCGTCCTGTCCACCAACATAAGTGTAACGGGCATAGAGAGGGACATAGATGAATTTGATACTAATGGGCTTATTAGAGATCCATGATTTTCCTAAGCATAGGCCAGCTGCCAGTTCATCATGATTAAAATTCGTAAAATATTTAATTTATGAGTTGGACATATTAGACATACCTTGCAGCAACGAGTTGTAACTTATTCATTAAAGTATCTTAGATAATCCACTCCTAGGTCATCGAAATATTCTACTGCAATTTGAGTCCGCAATGCTGAGCACGTGCATTCCGTACGTGTACATTCATAATAGAAGAGTAGTTGAGATAATAGGAGAAGATATTGTTTACGTTCATTTTACTTTTTTTCACATGATTTTTTAGATCGTCGTCTCAATCTTATAGCATGTAATATTAGAACACTATAATGTTACTGTGATGTGTTATAAAACCCCTTGTATGGGTTTTTAGATTTGTACAACCTTTGCAACTTGACCACCAATTGATGTATGATAATTTATATTTTTATTTCACTCGAATATTATACAATATAATAGATTTTCCTTTTAAATTCTCTATTTTTAAAACCTTTTTACATTTATTCTACCAATAAATTTTACATTATTATATAGATTTTTTAATTACAATATAGTTTCTACAAGTTTGTCAACGTCTATTTAGTGAAAATAAATAAAATTTAAGTTTTTAGTGATAAAGATTGTGGATAAAATAACATTAAATACACAATATTCTCGATGCGAGGGAACTTGAACTCTATCCAAAAGTCAAGTATAACAAAATGAGAATATAATAAATTAAACAACAATATTTAGGATTACACGGCAAGGGTAAGAATAAAAATTTATCTAGAAAATTTAGAAGCTGAAAAACAAAGGAGGTATGCGATACTTTAAAAATAATTTTTATTTGAGAGAGAGAATCAAAGTAATTTGAGAAGCAAGATAATGAAAGATTATGGAGGTAGTCGCCTGGACTTCGTTCCAAGGAAATGAAGATAATGATGATGTCGGGTTTGCTTGTTTTCCGCCAATCCAAACCTACTGCCTTACACCAACTTTTGTTAAACCCTAGTTTACTTGATCAAATTGTCGTCGTTAATCTTAGGGGTAGGCTTATTTGGGGATTCCATTTGAGTTTATAAATAATTGTTTAACTTCTTTGGTTACTCAATCCGCTATAACCTTATCCAAAATGTGCTTCGCTAAATAAATTACACGGATTACTTATTCAAAATAATAAATATCATTGTTTATTGATGATAAACTTACCAAAATTATAAAAACTAAGACAAGCTAGAAAACGAGAAAAAAACTAAATGTTGTCTTATATAATTTACGAGGAAGTACGAAGAGTGGACTTCAACCTAAATAGGAGCAGAGAAGCCCAAATCAAGTAAATCATCAACTTCATAAAAACAACACATTGAGACCCCCAACCTGTCCCGCTCATTTGCACCCTCTTAGACTCACCTTCTATATGTGTATATATAATGTATCCATATAAACCTTCTACTCTATCATCCATATTATTAGCACCATACAGAATATCCTCAAAGTACATCTCCTATCTATCTTTAAATGTCAAAACATAACAAAAGGCCCCTGGAGGCTGCATCCTCTCCGCCCCCTCCCCCACGTTTCACCTTTACATGCTACTATTGCTCCCTACAATTTGACACTTTTTACGATCTAAATGGGCACAGCAAGGTTCATAAAAAGGAGCACATCGCCCACATACCTACAGAGGCCACCACCACCTCTCTTCCTCCTCTATTTTCATTGCCCCTCCATTGCAAATTTTGTTCACGACAGTTTGATACAGTCCAAGCCTTAAGTAGTCATGAGAACGCACATATCAACAATCACCATCCGGCTGCAGCCATGACTCATAGGCCCTTTAGCTTGCCCCAAACTATTGCCGCTACCCATCCCGCTCAAGTGGGCACCAGCATCAATAACTCCAACGACGTGGACCTTGATTTGCACTTATATACAAACGCTACCACCTCTAATCCCCCTCAATCTCCATTGCCCTATTCCTGCAATTATTGTTCCCAACAGTTTGATACCGTCAAAGCCCTATGTGGTCATCAGAATGCATGCATCAACGATCACAATGCAGCTGCAGCCATAACTCCAAGGCCATTTAGCTTGCCGAAAATTGGTGTCGCACATAGTTCCATCCAAGAGGGCTCCAGTGACACTAAATCCAATGATATCGACCTCGATTTGCACTTATAGATGAAGAATAGATGTTGATCTCTCATGTATATTATTTCTTATCCTCCTTTTCAAAAAGAATAAGAGAAGTCATTTAAAAAGACATATGGTGTATGCTTCTCTAGGAAGAGCAATCATCTTCGGAACCTATAATAAGGAAAGAGACCCTATAGGCTTATATGTAATCTAATTGATGAGTCCTATTGTCTATTTATCTGCTTAATATCTTCTTTTGTATGAATAGATTTTACATATCCTAAATTATATTATACTTTTGTGCCCAAATATAGTCATGGACTATAGAACCTTAAATTAGTATAATATGCCAAATACAATCAATAATATGTTTAGAAATGGAGTGAAGTCTTATACTTTAAAATAAATAATATGATATTTTCTTTTTATACCTTAAATTAGTATAATACTCGTATTATTTCCATGTTAGAACCACTGAGTGTGTATGCAGCGGAGATAGCTAAAACCCTTTCTGTGGATGTGAAGCATAACTCTAGCTAACATCGGTTGCTTCTGAGATGTACAATGATTCTCTCCGTGAAAACTTAAATGGTGGATTCTTGACGACACAACTATTATTCAAGATGCTCGGTAGGTGATCTGAATATTAATCCCAATCATGGAGTTGATTTATTTCAATCTCACTGTTGGCAATTTGTTATTTATTTACGTGCGACGACACCGTTTATGGACAATGTTCGGGGACCAGACAGGTTGTCGCATTCATGCAGTTCTTGGGCGAGGCATATCACACCAGGTCACCGCTATCGAAACTTAGGGTATCGCCCTAAGTGGCTAAAGGAAACTAAGGGGAAGTTATCCTCCGTGATCATCCTCTCCACCAACATAAGTGTAACGGGCATAGAGAGGGACATAGATGGATTTGATACTAATGGGCTTATTAGAGATCCATGATTTTCCTAAGCATAGGCCAGCTGCCAGTTCATCATTATAAATATTTCTAAAATATTTACTTTATGAGTTGGACATATTAGACATACCTTGTAGCAACGAGTTGTAACTTATTCATTAAAGTATCTTAGATAATCCACTCCTAGGTTATTCAAATATTCTACAGCAATTTTAGTCCGCAATACTGAGCACGTGCATTCCGTACGTGTACATTTATAATAGAAGAGTAGTTGAGATAATAGGAGAAGATACTGTTTACGTTCATTTTACTTTTTTTCACATGATTTTTTATATCGTTGGCTAAATCTTATAACATGTAATATTAGAACACTTTAATGTTACTGTGATGTGTTATAAAACACCTTGTATGGGTTTTTAGATTTGTACATCCTATGCTACTTGACCACCAATCGATGTATGATAATTTATATTTTTATTCCACTCGGATATTACACAATATAATAGATTTTCCTTTTAAATTCTCTATTTTTAAAACCTTTTTACATTTATTCTACCAATAAATTTTACATTATTATATAGATTTTTTAATTACAAAATAGTTTCTACAAGTTTGTCCACGTCTCTTTAGTGAAAATAAATAAAATTTTAGTTTTTAGTGATAAAGATTGTAGATAAAACAATATTAAATACAGAATATTCTCGATGCGAGGGAACTTGAACTCTAGCCAAAAGTCAAGTATAACAAAATGAGAATATAATAAATTAAACAACAATATTTAGGATTACACGGCAAAGGGTAAGAATAAAAATTTATCTAGAATATTTGGAAGCTTAAAAACAAAGGAGGAATGTGATACTTTAAAAATAATTTTTATTTGAGAGAGAATCAAAGTGATTTGAGAAGCAAGATCATGAAAGATTATGGGGGTAGTCTCCTGGACTTCGTTCCAAGGAAATGAAGATAATGACTTTTGTTAAACCCTAGTTTACTTGATCAAATTGCCGTCGTTAATCTTAAGGGTAGGCTTATTTGGGCATTTCATTTGAGTTGATAAATAATTGTTTAACTTCTTTGGTCACTCAATCCGCTACAACTTTACCCAAAATGTGCTTCGCTAAATAAATTACACCGATTACTTATTCAAAATAATAAATATCATTGTTTATTGATGATAAACTTACCAAAATTATAAAAACTAAGACAAGCTAGAAAACGAGAAAAAAACTAAACGTTGTCTTATATAATTTACTAGGAAGTACGAATAGTGGACTTCAACCTAAATAGGAGCAGAGAAGCCCAAATCAAGTAAATCATCAACTCCATAAAAACCACACATCGAGACCCCCAACCTGTCCCGCTCATTTGCAGCCTCTTAGACTCACCTTCTATATGTATATATAATGTATCCATATAAACGTTCTACTCTATCATCCATATTATTAGCACCATACAGAATATCCTCAAAGTACATCTCCCATCTATCTTTGAATGTCAAAACATAACAAAAGGCCCCTGGAGGCTGCATCCTCTCTGCCCCCTCCCTCACGTTTCACCTTTACAAGCTACTATTGCTCCCAACAATTTGACACTTTTTACGATCTAAATGGGCAAAGCAAGGTTCATAAAACGGAGCACATCGCCCACATACCTACAGAGGCCAGCACCACCTCTCTTCCTCCTCTATTTTAATTGCCCCTCCATTACAAATTTTGTTCACGACAGTTTGATACAGTCCAAGCCCTAAGTAGTCATGAGAACGCACATATCAACAATCACCATCCGGCCGTAGCCATGACTCCTAGGCCCTTTAGCTTGCCCCAAACTATTGCCGCTACCCATCCCGCTCAAGTGGGCACCGGCATCAATAACTCCAACGATGTGGACCTTGATTTGCACTTATATACAAAGGCTACCACCTCTAATCCCCCTCAATTTCCATTGCCCTATTCCTGCAATTATTGTTCCCAACAGTTTGATACCGTCAAAGCCCTATATGGTCATCAGAATGCATGCATCAACGATCACAATGCAGCTGCAGCCATAACTCCAAGGCCATTTAGCTTGCCGAAAATTGGTGTCCCACACAGTTCCATCCAAGAGGGCTCGAGCGGCACTAACTCCAATGATATCGACCTCGATTTGCACTTATAGATGAAGAATAGATGTTGATCTCTCATGTATATTATTTCTTATCCTCCTTTTCAAAAAGAATAAGAGAAGTCATTTAAAAGGACATATGGTGTGTGCTTCTCTAGTTAGAGCAATCATATTTGGAACCTATAATGAGGACAAGAGACCCTATAAGCTTATGTGTAGTCTAATTGATGAGTCCTATTGTCTATTTATCCCCTTAATATATTCTTTTGTATGAATAGATTTTACATATCCTAAACTATATTATATTTTTGTACCCAAATATAGTCATGGAATATAGAACCTTAAATTAGCATAATATGCCAAATACAATCAATAATATGTTTAGAAATGGAGTGAAGTCTTATACTTTAAAATAAATAATATGATATTTTTTTCTTATACCTTAAATTAGTATAATACTCGTATTATTTCCATGTTAGAACCGCGGAGATAGCTAAAACCCTTTCTGTGGATGTGAAGCACAACTCTGGCCAACATCGGTTGCTTCTGAGATGTAACAGTGATTCTCTCCGTGAAAACTTAAATGGTGGATTCTTGACGACACAACTATTATTCAAGATGCTCGGTAGGTGATCTGAATATTAGTCCCAATCATGGAGTTGATTTATTTCAATCTCACCGTTGGCAATTTGATATTTATTTACGTGCGACGACACAGTTTATGGACAATGTTCAGGACCGGACAGGTTGTCGCATTCATGCAATTCTTGGGCGAGGCATATCACACCAGGTCACCGCTATCGAAACTTAGGGTATCGCCCTAAGTGGCTAAAGGAAACTAAGGGGAAGTTATCCTCCGTGATCGTCCTCTCCACCAACATAAGTGTAACAAGCATAGAGAGGGACATAGATGGATTTGATACTAATGGGCTTATTAGAGATCCATGATTTTCCTAAGCATAGGCCAGCTGCCAGTTCATCATGATAAAAATTCCTAAAATATTTAATTTATGAGTTGGACATATTAGACATACCTTGCAGCAACGAGTTGTAACTTATTCATTAAAGTATCTTAGATAATCCACTCCTAGGTCATTGAAATATTCTACTGCAATTTGAGTCCGCAATGCTGAGCACGTGCATTCCGTACGTGTACATTCATAATAGAAGAGTAGTTGAGATAATAGGAGAAGATACTGTTTACATTCATTTTACTTTTTTTCACATGTTTTTTTAGATCGTTGTCTCAATCTTATAGCATGTAATATTAGAACACTTTAATGTTACTCTGATGTGTTATAAAACACCTTGTATGAGTTTTTAGATTTGTACATCCTATGCTACTTGACCACCAATCGATGTATGATAATTTATATTTTTATTCCACTCGGATATTACACAATATAATAGATTTTCCTTTTAAATTCTCTATTTTTAAAACCTTTTTACATTTATTCTACCAATAAATTTTACATTATTATATAGATTTTTTAATTACAAAATAGTTTCTACAAGTTTGTCCACGTCTATTTAGTGAAAATAAATAAAATTTTAGTTTTTAGTGATAAAGATTGTGGATAAAATAATATTAAATACACAATATTCTCGATACGAGGGAACTTGAACTCTAGCCAAAAGTCAAGTATAACAAAATGAGAATATAATAAATTAAACAACAATATTTAGGATTACACAGCAAAGGGTAAGAATAAAAATTTATCTAGAATATTTGGAAGCTGAAAAACAAAGGAGGCATGCGATACTTTAAAAATAATTTTTATTTGAGAGAGAGAATCAAAGTGATTTGAGAAGCAAGATTATGAAAGATTATGGAGGTAGTTGCCTAGACTTCGTTCCAAGGAAATGAAAATAATGATGATGTCGAGTTTGCTTGTTTCCCGCCAATCCAAACCTACTGTCTTACACCAACTTTTGTTAAACCCTAGTTTACTTGATCAAATTGCAGTCGTTAATCTTAGGGGTAGGCTTATTTGGGCATTCCATTTGAGTTTATAAATAATTGTTTAACTTCTTTGGTTACTCAATCCGCTATAACCTTATCCGAAATGTGCTTAGCTAAATAAATTACACAGATTACTTATTCAAAATAATAAATATCGTTGTTTATCGATGATAAACTGACCAAAATTATAAAAACTAAGACAAGCTAGAAAACGAGAAAAAAAACTAAACTTTGTCTTATATAGTTTACGAGGAAGTACGAAGAGTGGACTTCAACCTAAATAGGAGCAGAGAAACCCAAATCAAGTAAATCATCAACTCCATAAAAACAACACATCCAGACCCCCAACCTGTCCCGCTCATTTGCACCCTCTTAGACTCACCTTCTATATGTATATATAATGTATCCATATAAACGTTCTACTCTATCATCCATATTATTAGCACCATATAGAATATCCTCAAAGTACATCTCCCATCTATCTTTGAATGTCAAAACATAACAAAAGGCCCCTGGAGGCTGCATCCTCTCCGCCCCCTCCCCCACGTTTCACCTTTACATGCTACTATTGCTCCCAACAATTTGACACTTTTTACGATCTAAATGGGCACAGCAAGGTTCATAAAAAGGAGCACATCGCCCACATACCTACAGAGGCCACCACCACCTCTCTTCCTCCTCTATTTTCATTGCCCCTCCATTGCAAATTTTGTTCACGACAGTTTGATACAGTCCAAGCCCTAAGTAGTCATGAGAACGCACATATCAACAATCATCATCTGGCCGCAGCCATGACTCCTAGGCCCTTTAGCTTGCCCCAAACTATTGCCGCTACTCATCCCGCTCAAGTGGGCACCAGCATCAATAACTCCAACGATGTGGACCTTGATTTGCACTTATATACAAAGGCTACCACCTCTAATCCCCCTCAATTTCCATTGCCCTATTTCTGCAATTATTGTTCCCAACAGTTTGATACCGTGAAAGCCCTATATGGTCATCAGAATGCATGCATCAACGATCACAATGCAGCTGCAGCCATAACTCCAAGGCCATTTAGCTTGCCGAAAATTGGTGTCGCACATAGTTCCATCCAAGAGGGCTCCAGCGGCACTAACTCCAATGATATCGACCTCGATTTGCACTTATAGATGAAGAATAGATGTTGATCTCTCATGTATATTATTTCTTATCCTCTTTTTCAAAAAGAATAAGAGAAGTTATTTAAAAGGACATATTGTGTATGCTTCTCTGGTTAGAGGCAATCATATTTGGAATCTATAATGAGGACAAGAGACCCTAATCCCTGAACGGCATGTCGTTGTCTTCTTCTTATGTTTCCGGAAGAACCTGAAGACGGTAGCAGGATGAGTCTTCTTTTCCTCGGTAATGTAAGAAGGTAATGTTTGTTTGATGTAATATATATTTGCGTAGTACAATTTATGTACCTTGAGCGAAAGCTTGTTTTAGACTCTTTTATCCCCTTTTCTTTTAAGGAATTTTTTGATTTATAAAAAAGTTGACTGTGATTTATATTTAAATTAGAGAGGAGCTTATACGGTGGTTAATTTTTTTTTCTAAAACTATAATTAAACAGTATTTATAATTAGTAGTTATATTTTAAAAAATATTTAGATATATAATAGTAGTACTCAAACTCTCGTATAGAATCTAATTATTTTTAATTTAAAAAATACACGCATCGGTTTTAATATTCACTAATTTTTTAAAAAAATTTAAATTTTACTTAAATATGTGACTATTTATATTTCTCATCTAAGAGTCCTAGATAATATAAGTCATAGTTTTTTTAAAATAAAAATATCTATAAAATATATGCATTAAATTATTTTTAGTATCTATATAATTTTAGCATCAAAAATCATTTTGATGAGTACACAAAGTGTACATTTCTTTGGTTAGAATAATTGGGCTCTATATAGAAGGATCATGAGGTCTTGGGTTTAAGTCTTATTAAGTTCTAAAAAAAAAATTATTTTGATGATACCCTTATGTTACATGCTTGTAACGATAATACAGTGACAATCTCCCACTGCTACTCCACCTCCTCTTTTTTGCATAAAGTTCTTTGCCTTAGTAAGTTCTTTAACAATCTAAAATCCAATTTAACCTCATTTGTGTAGACCTGCCACATTAATGAGATAAGTTTAGGAGGACTTGATTATCACTGTGGAACTCTAAAGATCATCGATGTTAATCGATTACTATCTTCAAGTATCAAGCAACATTCTTCAGACTCATTCATGCTTTAGCAAGCTACTCTTATTAGTCCAATACAAAACTGATGCATGGTTAGGCAATGCTTGCCATCAGCTACCCGAGCTATCTTTGTTGGTGTCAAGGGTTGTGGTCTAAACACTACTTTGAAGGAGCACTTTATCATTATGCAAAAACGATGTAGGTTATAGTAGAATTAGGTAGTGTCAAAGAGCTTGATCCAATTCTTTGGCTCACAACTACAGAGTGCTAAAGATATTTTTTAGCATTGCATTGATCTACTCGGTCTGGATGCCTATTTATGGATGATTGATCATGAGAAACTTCAAGTTGGACCCCAAATAACTTGAAAAGAGAAGTCCAAAAATAACTCATGAATTTGAAATCATGGTTGAAGATAATAATCTCTAACAGATCGAAGTATTTTACCACGTGGCGATTGAACAATTCAACCATGCCCTCAGTTGTGACATGTTCTATGATTGGGAGTGAAAACATCATATCTGCTAAATCTGTTGACTACAACCAAAATTGTTGATAAATCATCAATCACTAGAAACCTTTGATGAAGTCCACAAACATAGACATCCATAATGGACTTGATATCCAGCTGACGGTGCATTTTAAAAAGATTTTAAAATGTTTTGATTAAAAATTTGGTCAAACGTTCCCATGTGGCAAGTAGACCCATCATTCTTCTTAAAAAGATTTTAACACCGTCATTTTCCTAAGTTAATATTTTAAATAGGTTAGTTATACAAAACACTCCTCAATTAGTGGTAGCCTCTTTTAGACTCACGGAAGACTTCAGTGGCGTCAACCTAACATAAAGTTGCCAGTTTATGGTATTAAATTAGCCTTCACTTTCTCACATCTTTCGCCTCCTCCTCCGACTCGGTCCCAGAGTTCCATCAAGCCTCTAAATAATATTTTAACACTGACTGATTGAGTGAGACTCAATCCGATATGTAATGTATTAAGTGTGCTATTTTTTATCACTTTACCAAATTAAGTTAATATTTTTATTTATATAATTAAGTTATCCTAAGCCCGCAGGCCGCAGCATGCCCATTTATCGGGCCAGGCTTGAGCCACCTACCGGCAGCCTGATTCTTTTTACACCTCTAGTTAGCAACAGTGAACCTGCTGTGCGTCCCTGGTCTCCTTCCTCTTTGCTACCACTCGTTGTTGCTTCTTTTCCCCTGGCAACCTCGCTTTCCTTCAGCTTCAACTTCACCGGCTTCGACGGCGTCCGAATCAGTCGAGGCCTCAACTTCTCGGGCGACGCCTCCCCCACAGCCGACGGCTTCAAGTTGGCCCGTAGCATCAATGGCCAAGGTGCCACCAACAGAGTCGGAATACAGATATAATTTTACTCTTATATCTTATTTATTTTTTTAAAAGTTATTATCTAACTAAATACATTTATATATACGTCTTATCTTCTTGATTTGCAACATGGAGATCACCGTTCCTGCAAGGGAGAATTCATCTATAGGGACATCTGCTTGCCATGGCACGCCATTGAAGGACTCATCATCTGTAGGGTGCATCTGCTTGCCATAAAACCATAAAAGGTGTAGTCGAATATACAAAACTGAACATGTTGGATGATAATATACACTTGAGATGAATGAAGAGTCCACAGGACGAAAAATTAAGAAAATAAAATTGCACACACACCACAGAATGTTTATGTCAACACTAGAAGCTATACACAGCAGAAACTTGGAAGACAAAATTTTGGGGTTTGCACAAACAATCAAACAGTCAATTCATCTTATTAGTTGTAAGAAGGACGAAGTCAGGGAATCAGATATTTGTGATAAAGGTCCTTGCTGTTGTGCCAGATCGTGGATATCCTTTACGATGTCGAAAACGGCATTAGGTTGCGCGAGCTTGAGGGCTTCTCCGACATTTTCTTCAGCTCCTCTGATTCAGAGCTGAACCAGCGAGCAACGAGGCTGGCTGTTTGCTTTGTACTTTTGGAGAATACTCCTGCCCCGTTGTCAACAGCATAAGGTATATTGCCTACCTCCTGCACGGCAGAAAGAGTTCCTTGTAAGATTTCACTAATGAAACAAATGGCCAAATGAGAGCTGAAACTACTGAACGAATAAATGTATTCAACATTCCTTTATTATCAAACCTCCATGTCCAAATTGATTTTTTTTCCCCTACACTTAACTGTGTTTGTGTTTTCTGCCATTTCTCAGGTTGACGTTTGATAAAAATCAGCTTTATCTATCTTTTCAGAAGGTTTAGATTCAAAAAGCTGTGTAAAGAGACCTACCTGTCCAGGAATGAAATCATTCAGGATAATAGGCTATCCCCTTATCAAGGCCTCTGCAATTGTTCCAGGTCCAGCCTAATAAAACAAAAAGATCAAACTGGAACGAATTAGCAACACAACCGAGCATGATTTATAAACAAAACAAATGGACGTAATGTCGTACCTTTGTTATAATGCAATCACAAGCTCCCATCCATTTCTCCATATGGGTTACAAATCCATTTTATCTGCAGTGACAAATCAGTTCTAGGTGGGTATCCTCCAAATTCCAGACGATAGAAAGACTATATGTAATTTCTTAGATGGAAGTCAAAATTTGGGGTTTGCACAAACAAACAAACAATCAATCACCATATTATCAATCAGCAGCATGAACATATGACATTAGTTCTCCAAGTAAACAAGTCTCTTGTGAAGTACTCTTGAATTAAATAACTTTCTTCCTCTCTTTTTTAGAATTTTTGAGTATTGAACTACACTTTTTGTATAATTAACTTTCTTCCAATTTATCACTATATTATCAAGATTTATATTAATCCAAAAGATATAAGTTTTTAAAAATACAAAACTACTTAAATTAAAAAACAATTTAGATATTTAGAATTTATGTTTAATTTCTAACAGAGGATGATTCCAACGCCAATTAATATCCCCAGGAGCAGCCTCCTTCCCTTATCTTCGTATATACGGACAGCCTCCGATGCTTTAGGTTGAGATCCGGCGATCGGCAGCTCAGTTGAGTTGAAATCCCAAGATAAGATGGTGTGCGTCTCTGCGTAGCCACCGGTGCTGGCGGAGAAGCCGACGTATACCTCTTTTGGCAGGTACTTCCTCAAATCTACCATTCTCGAAAGGTTCCAGCTTCGACCATCGACCGAGGGATCCTCCGATGAGTAAGAGAGGAGCACGGAGAAGTTCGTAGCGCCGCTATCATACTTCACTGTAGCGCGTGCAGTTTTGCTGTCGTTACTGATGCTAAAATTAACCAACTCGACAGAGGCGATCGATTTGATGGAATGTACATCAATCCCTATGTGATTGTTTGGGGGATCAAAGTAGTTCACGAAGCTGTCGAACTCCGCCGCCACGACTCGGTTGGCGGAGTCATTGAAAAGGCCGAGGTTTTCTCCCCCGGAGGAGTTGTACGGGATGGGTATCTCCGACATTGGAGCGAGGAAAAAGGCGAGCCCGTCGCCGCTTTTAATGTTGCTGTAGCTGCTAATTTTGAAGGAGAAATGGATGGTGAAGCTGGCGGCGAGGTTACCTGAGGCGGCGTCCCAGAGGCGGAGCCGGTCGCCGTACAGAACTCGCCCGACTCTCCATGTGACATTCTTATCGATCACGTTTCCGTTCAGCACGATGCCCTCCGGTGTGTATTGGTGTCGCCTTGGGTGATGAGGCGTTTAGTGTTTTGAACACTGTCGGAGCCGGTGAAGATGAAGGTGAAGTCGAGCGAGGTGACGAAGGGAAAAAGAAGCAACAAAGAGCAGCAGCAGAGACAAAGACAAAGACAAAGAGGAAGAAGACCACGGGAAGCACAACAAGTTCACCATTTCCAACCTGGGAAAGGAATGCAGTGGTGCGTAAGCGAGAGCTCCTCCTGTCTCAATTAATAGCCTCTTTAAACTCAGGGAAGACTTCAGTCAAGTCAACCTAACAAGAAAAAAAGGCCACTTTATAGTATTAAATTAGCAGCAACTCCTCCTCGTCTTCTCGCAGCCTTCATTTTCTCACACCTTTGGCCTCCTCCTTCTTGCTGTATCTCTATTTGTTCCGACTCAGTCTCGCAGTTGTCCA
Source organism: Thalia dealbata (assembly GCA_030544415.1). Taxonomy (NCBI): domain Eukaryota; kingdom Viridiplantae; phylum Streptophyta; class Magnoliopsida; order Zingiberales; family Marantaceae; genus Thalia; species Thalia dealbata. The sequence continues at coordinate 27,195,606 of CM060457.1, read as the reverse complement.
TAAAATTCCAGATCAGACCCATTTCACAAGGCCTTTCTTCCTGCCCTCCCCTTCTCGTTCGCCCCCTCTGACCCGTTCTCTGCCCACAGCTTGAGCTTCCATGCCTTTTCTTCTCTGCGACTGCTGTGGGACTATCTAGTCCAAATCATACTGCTATTGATCCATAAATTCCTTCACCTGATCATCCATAAATTCCTCGTATCATTAGCACTACCTCCTCCCTGTCCCCTCCATGTTTAACCTTTTCATACTGCTATTGATCCCAATAATTTAAAATAATTTCCGGTCTCAACAGGCACATTAAGGTTCATTAAAAGGAGCACATCGCCCGTATGCCCATAGCGGCTATCACCATGCAAATTTTGTTCACGATAGTTTGATATAGTCCAATCCCTGTAATCATCAAAGTGCACATATCAACAATCACCATATAACTGGAGCCATGATTCCTAGGCCCTTTAGCTTGCCCCAAACTGTTGCTTTTACCCATCCAACCCAAGTGGGCACCAGCATCAATAATTCTAATGATATTAACCTTGATTTGCACTTATATACAAAGGCTACCATCTCTCATCTCCCTCCATTTCCATTGTCCTTGCCATTATTGTTCCCAATAGTTTGATACCGACCAAGCCCTATGTGGTCATCAATGCACGTACAAATATTACAGTAACATAATTATTAATTGATTGTTGAGTAGATTTTAAAAATAAATTACTTAATTATTATAAGATGTATATAATTTATATTAAAAAATAAGAAGTAATTAATAACAAATATCAATGTTAAATAAACTTAGAATGAGGTTATCAAGTAGTATTTTTACTATAATTAGAAGATCTCGTAAGCAGAATACTAATTGGTCTCATAAGCATAAGATCTAGAATGAGGTTAATTTATATTATTAATTGAGCTTATGGTTTATGACATATATAGGAATTGCTTTATATATCTTCTAATGGTGCCAAGTTAATTGGTATTATGATAAAGATTGTTTTATAGATTTTTATGATAAAAAAAGTACAATTGACTATGCTACTTGAAATTGAATATGCTACGGTTTGGCTCAGAAGAATACTAAAGGAACTTCACTTTGAGGGAAAAAAAGCTACAAAGATTATGACTGATGATGTGAAACAATCTAGTATTACTTCTTAGCAGATAGATATTCCTGGCAGAGGGATATCCATGACAACATCATACAGCCATTTGAGTGTTGCATGTTATCAACAAGGCAGCTAGAAAGAACCCTTTCTTCCTACTTAAACATGATCTAAAAAGGCATTTGATATGATCTGATGGGAGGTGTTGTTCAACATTATGGCACAAAATGTAGTTTCCAATGAAGCTCACTAATTGGATCCAACACGTCTGATATCAATGAATTATCATTCTAAAATTAATGGGCATATATCAAGCAGCTTCAAAGGGGGCCAAGGCATCAAACAGGGACACCCTTCCCTGCTTAAATGCACAAGTTTATCTTTGAAGGTCAAATAGAACCTTTCAATCTAAAAACCTGTCTTAGGTCATCTCATAGTTGCAGATGAAGTTATTATAATATCAAACAGTAAAAACCTACGTTCATTCATAGATTGCAGAGATTCCTAAAAGTATATTGCTAATACACAAGACAATCAATCAATAAGGAACTATGATCCTCCCAGGAAGGGTATGGGGAGGAGGTCAAGAACTCTGTCTAGTGATAAAATGAACATCCAAGAGGTACACCTCCCAATCAAGTATTTGGGAGCCTACACCGTAATATTATACTGCACATATATATATATCATGTTCATCGCTATTGGGGGCTGAAGAAATCTGGGCATCCTGGAGTCTTTAATAATGCAACACTTAAACCCAACTGTAGAATATTAACTTTTTTTTAAAAAAAAAAGGTTTCCCTTTCACTTGAGTCATTATTTAGAGGCTTGATAGATGCCTGAGGTGGAAGGCGAGAAGATGCAGCGTAACTGCTGCTGTGCTGCCTTCTGAGTTTTCCGTCGTTGGAAGCTGAAGCTGTGGTCGGAGGACGAGTCGCAGGCGGCGAACGAGGACCGGAAGGTAGGAAGAGGCGGCTGGTGATGAGCCAGCGTCAGCGCTGGAACGCATCTACAACCTCTAAATCAATACTATTAAGGACAAATCCGAGACCAAGTCGTCAACTGGTTAATACAATAAACTGGCAACTTTATGTTAGGTTGACGTGACTGAAGTCTTCCCTGACGAGGCTACCACTAATTGAGGAGTGTTTTGTTTAACTATCCATGCCCGACGACCACGGTGCCTTGTTGACGTCGCCCACTTCTTCCTCCTCTATTCTCCCCCTACCCCATCTCCTCTGCCGCTCTTCCCCCACCCCACACGGCACGCCCGGAATCCCCACCGGATCTCCTCTCTCCTTACCACACTGTCATTCTACTTAATAAGATTTTGAGAGTGTTTTTTCGTACTAACTAAATTAAAATAATAATTAATCAAAACAACCTTGCTAAAATATTTTTAATGAAAATGACCAGTCAACCTGCCACATTGGAACGCTGACCACTTTTTTAATCAAAAAAATTAACAATACCGGTGGTCGACCAACGTTCGCTCGATCCAGCGCTCGACCGGTACTCGCCCTGCCGTCCTCCTCGCTCCGGCCTCCTCCTCCTCCCCTCCTACCGTCTCCTTCCCACCTCGACCGGCACTCGCCCCGCCGTCCTCCTCCTCCCCTCCTTCCGCTATTTCCCGTTATCCTTCCCACATCTTCCGGCACCTGCCCCGCCGTCCTCGGCTCTCCTTCCCACCAACGCTCCGCTGCTTCTTCCTCCTCCTCTGTTCCAACCCTACCCCCAGCCGCCGCTTCTTCTTCCCCTCACTCTCCTATGCTTTCCCCCCACCCCAACTCATCTCGTCTGCCGCTCTGCTTCCCACATCTCCCCACCCCATCCCCAGCCCCCCTCCCAAGAAACAGAGGAGGCGACCCATCTCCCCCCTGCTCCCCATCATCTCGAGGAGGCGGGACACCATCGCTCTCGTTTCGTCGTCGACGTCTCTCGATGGCAAAGGCGCTCTTGAAGCCTTCGTCGTCGATGCCGCTCGCAGGAGAGAAGAAGCTCGCGAACAGAGGCGCTCTGTTCGCCTTCGTCCGTTCTTCATCGTCGCCGCACGGTGGGAGGAAACAGAGAGGTCGAAATCGTAGCAGACTTTCCATCGACCGATCGAAATTGACGTTGGGAGACGATGCGGACGTCGTCGATTGTGACCTTCGTCGGATCGATTGTTGGGGGCAATCGCTGTAGCTGGGGGGCAATCGTTGTACTACATCTCCTCTGCCGCTCTTCCCCCACTCCACCTAGAAATATTAACGGCCGGGTCAGGCAGGGCACGCCTGGAATCCCCACCGGATCTGCTCTCTCCTTAGAACACTGTCATTCTACTTAATAAGATTTTGACGCCGTCATTTTTCTAAATTAATATTTTTAATAGGTTAGTACGACAAAATTCCTTTCCGAGGTTAGCAATGGTGAACATGCTGGGCTTCCCTGGTCTCCTTCCTCTTTGCTACCGCTCTTTGTTGCTTCTTTTCCCCTAGAAACCTTGCTTTCCTTCAGCTTCAACTTCACAGTTTCACTAAGCATAGGCTAGCAGCCCGAGTCTTGAGACTTAAAGTCGTATTTCAATATAGATGACATTTGCTGATGGCGTAGACACTGATTATCACTTAGGTGACATCTAGTGATATGCATGTTTGTAATTGTCAACTTTGTTATACTGCTTTTATGACATGAATTACACATATCAAAGGAAAAATGATGATTAACAAACAAAAGGCATCCTAGAGTACTCCTCCTAGTTTTTGATTTCCTTAATACGATTTCGAGCCGTAATTTTGCACTAAGTCACAATGCTGAGCACACCACGTTCAATGTGTGTGCAGGTTATTAGATGACTAACCGGGATATTTGATGAAGATAAGGGCTCTTGATGGATTTAATTTTATTTATTGATGTTGTTATTATAGAATTGTAGTAGGTATATCGGGACTGTGTTAGTAGAGTTGCATAAGTAATTTATTTGTATATTCCGCTGTGTTGATTATGTGTATGGATAATATTTATTACCAAATACCTCGTATGGGTCCTTTGGGCGCATACGGCGGTTACCACGTGTCTGACAGGTGGGTCAGGGCGTGACATATAGATGAAGAATAGATGATGATCTCTTATGTATATTATTTCTCATTCTCCTTTCAATAAGAATAAGAGAAGTGATTTAAAAAGACATACGGTGCATATTCTCTAGTTAGAGCAATCATGTTTGGCTTTAGAACCTATAATGAGAATAAGAGACCCTATAATCTTATATGTAATGTAATTGATGAGTCCTATTTTTTATTTATCTACTTAATATATTTCATTGTATAAATAGATTTTACATATCTTAAAATTACATTATATTTTTGTGCCCAAATGTCGTTAGCTATTTGGACTATAGAACCTTAAATTTGTACAATAAGCCCAATACACTCAATAATATGTTTAGAAATAGAGTGAAGTCTTATACTTTAAAATAAATAATATGATATGTTCCTTTTATACCTTAAATTAGTATAATACTTATATTATTTCCATATTAGAACCACTGGGTGTAATATAACTTTGAAACCTCCTAAGGATCTAGCATGTTTGTAGCGGAGTTATGTAAAACCCATTTTGTGGATGTGAAGCACAACTCTTCCCAACATCAGTTGCTTTTGAGATGTAACGATGATTCTCTCCGTGAACTTGAATTGCGGATTCTTGACCACACAACTGTTATTTAAGATGCTCAGTAGATAATCTAACTATTAGTCCAGATTATTAATTGATATATTTCACACTAACCACTAACAATGTGTTATTTATTTATGGGCGGTGACCCCGTGAAGGAACAATGTTCACTAGCAGACAAGTAGTCACATTCATGCAGTTCTTGGGCGAGGCATATCACAGTAGGTTTTTTCTATGGAAGTTTAGGGTATCTCTAAGTGAATAAAGAAAATAAAGGGGGACTCATCCTCTGTCATCGTCCTCTCCACCAACATAAGTGTAACGAGCACAGATAGGGACATAGATGAATTTGACACTGATGGGTTCATTATTTTCCTAAGCATAGCTGCTAGTTCATTATTATAAAAATTGGGAAAATATTTAATTTATGAGGGTTTGAGGATTGCTGTAAAATGTACATTGTTGTAAAATCATAGATGGAAAAATTTTATTTTTATAGAATTGTTGTAAAATATACATTGTTTATGTTTCCGCCGTGTTTAATAAAAAAAATATTATTGTGCTTTGTGATATATCTAGCCTTGTATAAGTTGTGGTGGAGAAGTGCAGCTTATACGACGGTTGTTACGTGCCCAAATATGGGTTTGGAGCGTGCCATCCGCCGTCGTTGAAATCCACCAAACCCGCGCCCTCTGTTTCTTCGAGGGTTTAATACCCTGGTCGATGAGTCACCGACTGGACTAGGCCGACTCGTCGACTGACTATGCCGACTTGGCCATTCTGACCCATTCAACTCGCTGCACGTTGCATGTGCACCGACGTTTTTTTACCCCTAACCTTTATCTTTTATTTATTATTATCCTTATTTATATTTTTTTTTTCTCTAACAGATAATAATAAAAATTCTATATCTTATTTCTCTATTTTATTTTATTTATTTCTATTTTATTTTGTTATTATTTATTTTTAATACATATATTTCTAAAATTATAAATTTTCTTATTTCCTAAAATAATGTTTTATCTATTATCTTAAAATAACAAATAATAAAATTATTTTTTATTATTATCTTATTTATCTATTTATTTTATTTTATTATTTTAACATTATAATAATATATTATTATTATTTTTAAAAAAAATTCTATAAAGAAAATAGGGTTTACAGTTAAAACATAACAAAAAGCCCACGGAGGCTGCTTCCTCTCAGCCCCCTCCCCCACATTTTACCTTTACATGCTACTATTGCTCCCGACAATTTGACACAATTTACGATCTAAATGAGCACGGTAAGGTTCATAAAAAGGAGCGCATCGCCACATACCTACAGAGGCCACCACCACCTCTCTTCCCCCTCCATTTCCATTGCCTGTCCATTGCAAATTTTGTTCACGACAGTTTGATACAGTCCAAGCCCTATGTAGTCATCAGAATCAGACCATACAGCTGCAGCCATGACTCCTAGACACTTTAGCTTGTCCCAAACTGTTGCCGCTACCCATCCCACCCAAGTGGGCACCAGCATCAATAACTCCAACGATATGGAATTCGATTTGCACTTATATATACAGGTTACCACCTCTCATCCCCCTCCATCTTCATTGCCCTATTCTTGCAATTAATGTTCCCAACAATTTGAAACCGTCGAAGCCCTATATGGTCATCAGAATACACATATCAATGATCACAATACAGCTGCAGCCATATGTCATGCCTCGTACCTTACCCTAGGGCACGTGATAAACCACAGTAAACTCCACATATAATCTTTCTTACTCCTGGAACTATACGGAAACTCACTAAGTGTACCTGATGTATATCCCCTCTATTTATGAAAGGAGAGAACCTGAAATTATTTATTTTAAAGTATAAGACTTTACTCCATTTCTAAACATATTATTGATTGTATTGGGCTTTACAGTCCAAATAGCCGACCATATTTGGGCACAAAAATATAATGTAATTTTATGATATGTAAAATCTATTTATACAATAAAATATATTAAGTAGATAAATAAAAAATAGGACTCATCAGTTAGATTTCATGTAAGCTTATAGGGTCTCTTTTCCTTATTATAGGTTCTAATGCCAAACATGATTGTTCTAACTAGATAAACATATACCATATGTCCTTTTAAATCATGCTATGCCCATTGACATCATAAATTGTTTCAAAATTTTGAGAGCAATAGTAGTATGTAAAGATGAAACATGGGGGAGGGGGCTAAGAGGAAACAACCTCAATGGGCTTTTTGTTATGTTTTGACATTCAAAGATAGATGTGAGATGTACTTTGAAGATGTTCAGTATGGTGCTAATAATATGGATGATTGAGGTGAAGGTTTATATGGATACATATACATATATATATAAGGTGAGTCTAGAGGAAGCAAATGAGAGAGATAGGTTGGGGGTCTTAATTTGTTGTTTTTGTGGAGTTGATGATTTACTTAATTTGGAAGTCTAAAATTTTCTTAAAGTGCACTCTTCCTACTCCCTCTTAAACTATACAAGACATTGTTTAGTTTTTTTTTTCTTAGTTTGTCTTAGTTTTTATAATTTGGGTAAGTTTATTATGAATAAATAATGATATTTATGATTTTGAATAAGTAATCTGTGTAATTTATTTAGCAAACTAAATTTTGGATAAATTTGTAGCGGACTGAGTAAACCAAAGAAGTTAAATAATTATTTATAAACTCAAATGAATGGCCTTAGCCCCAATTTAAATTTTAGAAGCCCCAAGACCTTGTGAGATAAGAAGATGCTAAAAGGAATTCTAAAAGTTGATCATGTGAAGTGTCACGCCCCGACCCTACTGCCGGATACGTGGCAACCGCCGTATGAGCCCAACAGACCCATACAAGGCATCAAGTGGTACATATCATCCAATACATCATTTACACAGCGGAATTTACAAAATATCATCCAACTCAATATTCCTAACACAGTCCCGATAAACCTACTACAACTCTATGATAGAAGATATCGATACATAAAATAGATCTGTCGATGGACTCATCTTCATCAACCGTCTTGTATGATCATCTTACACACCTGCACACACGGGGAAAAGCGGTGTGCTCAACCTTGCGGCCTAGTGCGAAATTACGGCTCGAAACCGAATAAGGAAATCAAAGGCTAGGAGGATTAATCTAGGATGTCCTGGGTTTAATAATAATCATTTTCATTTAATACATGTGAAACATATCATAAATGTAGAAATACAATGTAAGCATATACAACAGGTGTAGTACTAGATGTCACCTAAGCTGTCTCTAGTAATGATGTCATCAATATCACCGGTATGTTATTTACAGTAAACTATGTCTATCAGTCTCAAGACTCGGGCTGCCAGCCTATGCTTAGAGAAATTCCTGATCAGGGATTTTCCCATAGTCCATCAGTGCCTTCTATCTCTGTCACTGCCTATGCCCGCTGCACTGATGTTGGCGGAGGTGACGGGTGACCCGTGGTCACCCGTGGAATGCTACAACCTCGGCGACATGTTGCTAGGTTCTTGTTCCAATTCGTCCCGGCTAACCATCTCGGAACTATCACAAGTGCCCCTTAAACGACACTCGTGCGGGTAGAAATCATCGGGTAGGGACGTGCTCCATATATCCGGTCTAATATGACCTTGGAGTGTGTATAGTCCATTTCCCCACCAGCTCCCAGTATCCAAGCTACGTGTAGCCTCGGGAGTGGTGTGTGGTGGAGCATCACCATTCTGACCATCGGTAGTACGCCGTGGTCAAACGGGGTATGCAAGCAGTACCCCTTCCTGTTTGATTTCTAGTGATGTCTCCTAAAAGTTTCTAACATGTCATCATTCTTATCTATAACTGCATGGTAATCGTGCTATCATAGCAAAGATAAATAACATAACATGCAGGATAGGATTCATAGACATGTTAAATAAATAGCATGGTAAACATGGCATGACATGCATATAGACAAGGTAAATCGTACTAACATGCATTTACATATAAACATAACATGCATTTCATTTTTATTATATTTAAGGCATCCGAGATATTTCCTAAGAATACCTCGGCAGGAATTCCCTAGCTTGAATAAATCCTACATCAGTGAACCAACGCACCTTTATCGGAATTTGAGCTTTAGAACCAACCAGAGTAAAGCTCAGAAATCGCATTAATAAGTAGCTCCATGTCAAGATAAGATCCCTAAAACAATAAGGATTTTATTTAAAATATATATCTTCATAATCTAATATGATATACATTATTTACTCACTAATAACTCGACCTATGTGATTTATTTGGCCCAATCCAAAATAAATGATGCACTTCAACCATTAGACCCAACTTTATACTCAAGTCCAATTTATCAAATCTCTAATCCTCTTCCATCACCTCTGACTTATTAGAAAAGTCAAATCCAATCAAACTTAATCATATCTTCAAGTCCAAGTCAACATGAAGTCCAAACTAATTATTCTCTAATTTAATTTAACATCATCACATCATAATTAGCAAACTAACATTCAACAATCCTTCCTTAGTGCCAACCTTCCCTTGATTCTCTCTACATCCCCAATTATTGCACTATATGCAAAGTCTTAAGTAGGAAAGAATAACAAAGGAGAATGAGAGGAAATAGGAAAATGGGAAGGAGATTATAATGGGTGAGAAGAAGGAAAAAACCAAATCCTCACATTAATATACCAACACATGCAAAAATCATCATATCACAAATAACAATAATTTAAAACACCATTGCAACAACTCACAAAAATTCACCTTCATTGAAAACCACCACATCCATCACATAAACACACCGATTTATAACCATCAAAGCCTCGTCAAAAGCCCACAACCAACATCGTCAACCCATCCATCAAAGCACCATTTTAAACCACCCCATAATCACGTTATCATGAAAACAAAGCACTAACAACTCAACAACAACATATTAATCAAAACCATCACTAAACAATCAATAATTAATTATCATCAAAAATCGTCACCACAATATAAACAATCACCATGTAAACACCCACAATCGGCAATAAAAATGAATCTAATATCATCAAAGTCATTAACATTATCACATAACACATAAAAACCAAATTGGCACATCATTGCCAACAACACATCATAGCACAAAATTTCCCCACAACTCAAAACATTAGCAACCAACATAACAACAAATAAATAAACCCAAAAACATCAGCGGCATCACTAAGAAAATAAATCCATCACCATCAACAGTACCAACATCAATAAAGCACAATAACAACAAATCTCATATCACCATAAGAAAACACTAATCAACCAACACTATCAAATCCCCAATTCAAGAGCAAAGCACCATAAAACAACATATCATCATTAGTTAAGTGGAAGATAAAAATTATGCATTAGTGTTGACATGCATTCGATTCCCCATACCATTATAATTATTATACTACGTGCATAATAATAAAAGAGATCATAATAGGTGAGACAACTAGCCAACATCAAACCCAAACATCCAATACCACCAAACCAAGCAACAAGGCAACATCATCAAAACACCTCTCGGCAATATTATCCTCAAAACCAAATCTACATCACCAACCACTCATCAACACCATGAAGCAAATAGCGACATCACACCATCAGCAAACCATCAAGAAAAATTCAGCAAACCACAACAACAATATTATCATCAAACTACCATAAAAGTTCATCAAACAGCATCATCCATAACCATCAACCGAATAAGAATCAACTAACAATTATCAAATCAACATCACAACCATTAAATCCATAACCAAATCAGTATCACCGTCATCACCACCATTAAATCCAAAAATCAAAACCACATAATCATTAGAATCAACAATACACAACATAACCCAAAAATTCTCCATAATCAAAACCATTAACGACAATTAAAAACACAATCACCAATCACCAATAACAACATCAACAAGTCACATCCGTCGAACCATCATCAACCGTACCAATAAAGCACAATAACAATAAATCGCATATCACCACCCATAGTACCAACGAATAACACCATTAAATCCACAATTAAAGCAAAATACCATAAAACAACATCATCATGTCATATTTAGCTAATTGGAATTTAATGATATTTCCCTAGTACAGACCTCAATTCGATTCTCTCCACCTCCATCATTATTATCCTATATACACATCTTAAAGTAAAGAAAAGAGAAAATTCGATTCTCTCCACCTCCATCATTATTATCCTATATACACATCTTAAAGTAAAGAAAAGAGAAAACTCAATAATGGAGAAGAGGAGAGTATGATAGGGAGAGGAGAAGGAGGTGGGAGAGATAGCATGATTTCAACCCAAATCCATACCACCCAACATCAGAAATAGCATGAATTTAACAACAACAACAAAGTGATTCATCCAACAACATTACACTAATCTCTCAAACATCATCAACTAATCACCAACATCACGGACCCCCTAATCAATTAACATATGTTCCAAGTGCACATATAGGTTCAACAGATCGGAGAGGTGATGAATTCAATTAACATATGTTTCAAATTCAATCTGGTGAACGATATGAGGGATCGGAGGGGCCGCCACCTTTGAAGGAGAAAGCTAATGTCACTTGAAGAGTGGAGCCGATGATGAACCCAGATCGGTTGTCGTCAGCCTTCGGTGCAAATGGAGATTGGTGGTGCGATCAGTGAACAGCCACCCAATCGGACAGCATCGACATAGGGTCGGAGAGGCACACCACTGGAGATTCGAAGGGCAGCGGTGTTGCGGTGGAGCCTCCCCTGCTCTCGCACGAAGGAGGGGAGGTCAGTGATGGGGAGACTTGGCACCGCGGGAGTGAGAAGGGACATGGGCAACAAGCTCACCTTCGAAGGACATGGAGGTGCTTGGAGGTGCGAAGAAAACAGGGGCAGCGGGATGCCGGTGTTGTCGCCGTCGAATGGAGGGAATGGTGGACGGCGGTGTGCTCACTGTGCCGCGAGAGAGACGTAGTGAGCGAGCGGCGATGGTTGATCGACTCGTCGCGGAGGAGGGAAGAAGCTCGCTGCAACGAAGTCGACGCGGAGGAGGGAAGGGCCGCCTAGGTTCCGACGGTGCGGCGAGGTCTCTCCCGTCGTCTGCAGCTACCGCTGTCAATGGATCGAGGGAGAAAGGCGTCGCGATGAGGACGACGCAAACGGAGGTGAAGGAGAAGAAGGGGCTCGCAGCGAGGGCTCCGGAGCGGCGCCGGCCAAGAGGGAAAAGGGCGCGCACGGCCGAAGGAACGGCGAGGTCGAACGGGGGTTCGCCGTTGCCGTTGCCGGATCTGAGGCGGGAGGAGCAAAACGATGAAGGAGGGGCGAAGGAGAAGGAGTCACGTTGGAGGAGTCGGCAGCTCCGTCGCCGGCGGATCGAGTGGGGAGAAGAAGAGCTCCGTCGTCGGCAGATCGAGGGAGGGCGACGCGAGCATGGGTGAAGGCATCAGATCGAGGGAGAAGGGTGAGCTCGGCGGAAATTGGGGGAAAATGATTTAGGGCTCGGGGTTTGTTCGCCCGAGCCGGTTCGAGCAGACCGGTTCAATCCGGTTCATTTGGACCGGCTAGCTGGCCGGTTCACTTGAACCGGGCCGAAATTTTTTTAAAAAAAAAATAACTAAAGGGTGGGGGTTTACACTGCATATGTTGTTGGAGATTTAGGTTGCTCTTCTTGCTCTTCCCAGTCTAATAGCCGTCGACGTCTGTCAAGATTGGCGCACATCCGCACGGTGGGCTGTGACAACCTTGACTCCATCGGTGCCAAGTCCATGGTAGGGTTCATCCTAGCTAACCATCTCAGGACTATCACGAGGCCGCCTAAACGACACTCGTGCGGGTGAAGATTTCGGGTAAGGACTTGCTCCATATTTCCAGTCTAATATGACCATAGAGTGTGTACAGTCCCTTACCCTACCAGCTCCCCGTATATAAGCTATGCATAACCTCGGGAGTAGCGCTCCCAGTATCCAAGCTACGCATCAACCTCGGGAGTGGTGCCTAGCGGGACGTCACCGTTTTGACCACCGTCGGGACGCGGCGGTCAACCGGGACATATGGAAAAGCCCCCCTTTTATTTTTGTCTAAGTGGCGGTGACGTCGCCAAAGGTTCTAACATGTCGCATATACTAATCATTTAGCACATAATACCGAAAGTAATATAACATGCAAGACATGATTATAAAGCATGTTAGATACCTAGCAGATCAACATGTTAGATAAGATAACTATGCTAGCATGCATACAATTCAAATCTTATCAAACATTATGGTTTATCATATTTAAGACATCCAAGAATTGTTCCTAAGAAAACCCCAGTGGGAATTCCCTAGCGTGAATAAATCCTACCATCGGAGAACCAACGCACCTAGGTTAGCGATCTGCTCCTTAGAACTAAGTCGCACGGAGATAATCACCCGCCGAGCTACTCGGATCGCGTACCCACAATAATCCTATTTAAAAAAAATTATTTAAAATAGATTTAATTTATTTTTCCTAAGATAAATAAATTAAAATCTATCAATTAAATAAATATTACATTAAATTAATCCTATACATGTTTAGGATTAATCTCACCTAATCAATTCTTAATTAATCATATTTTTAAATTTTTAGCTAATAACTTAAATGAATTTTTATTCAATTTCTACTCATCAAACTCACACATAACTTGGCCCAAGTCACCCAGGGGCCCAAGTAGAACCTATAGAAATTTTTACTATTTTTATGATTTTTTTAAATATTTTAATATTATTTTATTATTTTAATATTATTATATTATTATTTTATTAATTATTTAATTTTATTTTATTTTTATTATTTTCTGACCGATCATGGGCAAATGAAAAAGTCAAGCATTATGTGCAGACTGACTATGTAAAATAGAGCTGCAAATAGAGTATAGAATCGCAATAGGGTATATGATAAAGCTATAAGCACTGCGCATGGAATTGCAAGTGTAAGAAGCTAATACACATAGCCTACTAAATGACTGTCAAAATACTAGTTATAGATGATCTCATATTATTTAATAAAAATCATCCTACAAATAAATTTATGGGTCTAGGATAAGTCCATAAAAGAGATCCATGTAAGAGACGAGTCCAAATAGAACTAACATAGATATAGGATTACAAGTGTGAAGAGCTGATGCAGATATGATTTTTAATGGCAGTCAAAATATTGATTTACAACCCTCTGCTAGTTTGATATAGATTCCTCAATAGATAGATATATCGATCTAGAAAGAAGTCAATACAAGTGATTCTGATAAAAATTTGGTCCAAACAAAATTAGCCTAAATGTAGGCTAGATCAAAATATCAGGTTAGATCAATGCAATGTAAATATTATGATCAAACTTTTAGAACAATAATCGCAATAGTCCCAAGATTTAAGAATTTATCGCTGCAAAGGTTTGCATAAGATACTTTTGTATAAGATATATACCCATGATGAATAATAAAGAGATATCATATGAGAATGATCAAGTCCAATAGACTTTGTTCATGATGAGAACTAATAGATTGAGATAATATGATGTAGCATAACGAGTCCATACATCCTAAATAATCAGATTGCGTTGGTATATCTCAACGCACAAGTACTCGTCATCTTTAGAGACCATATCGTATACGGGTCTAGGTCAACTGATCTTACCAATTACGGACACTCTCCAAATCCTAACTATATCGGGACTGATTATCCTTAACTTCTAAGACTCCAAGCCTAAGCTTTAATTCTACTTTGATCCTTAGGTTCTTAAACCCAAGCTCTGATACCACTTTAATTGTCACGCCCCGACCCTACTGTCGGGCACGTGGCAACCGCCGTATGAGCCCAACGGACCCATACAAGGCATCAAGTGATACATACAAACCAAACCCATCATTTACACAGCGGAATATACAATCAAAATATCTACTCATCATTTCTAACACAGTCCCGATAATCCTACTACAATTCTACGATAACATGTATCGATGAATAAAAATAACTCGTCGACAGACTCATCTTCATCAAACATCTCGTATGATCATCTAACACACCTGCACACATGGGGAAAAGCGGTGTGCTCAGCCTTGCGGCCTAGTGCGAAATTACGGCTCGAAACCGAATAAGGAAATCAAAGGCTAGGAGGATTAATCTAGGATGCATTGGGTTTATTAACAGTCGTTTTCATACAATACATGTGAAGCATAACATAAAAGTAAAATAGCTATGTATGTAAATACAACATGTGTAGCTCTAGATGTCACCTAAGCTGTCTCTAGTAACTATGTAATCAGTGTCACCAGAATGTGATCTACGGTGTACTATGTCTATCAAACTCAAGACTCGGGCTGCCAGCCTATGCTTAGAGAAATTCCTGATCAGGGACTTTCCCATAGCCCATCAGTGCCTTCTGTCTCTGTCACTGCCTATGCCCGCTGCACTGATGTTGGCGGAGGTGACGGGTGACCCGTGGTCACTCTCCTCGGTATCGCTAGTCGTCTGCTATGCCTCCCCTAGCGAACCCGCCGTGCCCTTACATCCTCCCCGGATGCCGTAAGGGCACGACAATCGTGTAGTACTACACACCGTCTGAAGACGGGGTCACCGTCAATAAGATCCATCGACTACGGTCTCGGTCGATATAATACAACCCTAGGATCCGGACTCACCATCCGCTCGTCTGCAGAACATCAAGGATGGTAGTCGTATGGTCTACGGATCCACTGTCTAAGGCTATGCGGAGTGATGTCCCCATACCAATCCCCGAGCAGCGATGCTTGCCAAGAGGTGCGCAGACTAGCTGTCGCCGGAATGCTACAACCTCGGCGACATGTTGCTAGGTTCTTGTTCCAGTTCGTCCCGGCTAACCATCTCGGGACTATCACGAGTTCCCCTTAAACGACACTCGTGCGGGTAGAAATCATCGGGTAGGGACGTGCTCCATATATTCGGTCTAATATGACCTTGGAGTGTGTACAGTCCATTTCCCCACCAGCTCCCAGTATCCAAGCTACGTGTAGCCTCGGGAGTGGTGTGTGGTGGAGCATCACCATTCTGACCATCGGTGGTACGCCGTGGTCAAACGGGGTATGCAAGCAGTACCATTCCTATTTGATTTCTAGTGATGTCTCCTAAGAGTTTCTAACATGTCATCATTCTTATCTATAACTGCATGGTAATCGTGCTATCATAGCAAAGATAAATAACATAGCATGCAGGATAAGATTCATAGACATGTTAAATAAATAGCATGGTAAACATGGCATGGCATGCATATAGACAAGGTAAATCGTACTAACATGCATTTACATATAAACATAGCATGCATTTCATTTTTATTATATTTAAGGCATCCGAGATATTTCCTAAGAATACCTCGGCAGGAATTCCCTAGCTTGAATAAATCCTATATTCAGTGAACCAACGCACCTTTATGGGGATCTGAACTTCGGAACCAACCCAGATATAGCAATAATACTCAGCTTAAAATCGGAGTAAGATCCCTAAAATAATATGGATTTTATTTAAAATAAAATCTTTATAATCTAATATAATAGAAATTATTAAATCACTAGTAACTCGTGAATCATTTGGCCTAATCCAAAGTAAATGATGCACTTCAACTATTAGGCCCAACTTCATACTCAAGTCCAAACTAATTATTCTCTAATTTAATTTAACATCATCACATCATCATTAGCAACCTAACATTCAACAATCCTTCCTTAGGGACAACCTTCCCTTGATTCTCTCTACATCCCCAATTATTGCACTATATGCAAAATCTTAAGTAGGAAAGAATAACAAAGGAGAATGAGAGGAAATAGGGAAATGGGAAGGAGGTTATAATGGGTGAGAAGAAGGAAGAAATCAAATCCTCACATTAATATACCAACACATGCAAAAATCATCATATCACAAATAACAACAATTTAAAACACCATTGCAACAACTCACAAAAATTCACCTTCATTGAAAACCACCACATCCATCACATAAACACACAAAAACCAAATTGGCACATCATTGCCAACAACACATCATAGCACAAAATTTCTCCACAACTCAAAACATTAGCAACCAACATAACAACAAATAAATAAACCCAAAACCATCAGCGGCATCACTAAGAAAATAAATCCATCACCATCAACAGTACCAACATCAATAAAGCACAATAACAACAAATCTCATATCACCATAAGAAAACACCAATCATCAACATTAAACCCAAGCAGCAAGGCAACATCATCCAAAACACCTCTGGGCAATATTATCCTCAAAACCAAATCTACATCACCAACCACTCATCAACACCATGAAGCAAATAGCGACATCACACCATCAGCAAATTCAGCAAACCACAACAACAATATTATCATCAAACTACCATAAAAGTTCATCAAACAGCATCATCCATAACCATCAACCGAATAAGAATCAACTAAGAATTATCAAATCAACATCACAACCATTAAATCCAAAAATCAAAACCACATAATCATTAGAATCAACAATACACAACATAACCCAAAAATTTTCCATAATCAAAACTATTAACAACAATAAAAAAAAACACCACCACCAATCACCAATAACAACATCAACAAGTTACATCCGTCAAACCATCATCAACCGTACCAATAAAGCAAGATAAGAAGGACATAGTGGGGAGAGAAGAAAGAACAAAGCATTCAATAGGGGAAATGGGAGGAAGATGAGGGAGATAGTATACGTTCAACCAAATACCAACATCGCAGCATGCATACCGTCATCATCAACCCATCAACTAACCATAAGAAACTCACCAAAAGCATCAACAACTCATCATATGATATCTAGCAAATTGGAACTTAATAATATTTCCCTAGTGCAGACCTTACTTCGATTCTCTCCACTTCGATTCTCTCCACCTCCATCATTATTATTCTATATACGCATCTTAAAGTAAAGAAAGGAGAAAACTCAATAATGGAGAAGAGGAGAGTATGATAAGGAGAGGAGAAGGAGGTGGGGGAGATAGCATGATTTCAACCCAAATCCGGACCCCTAATCAATTAACATATGTTTCAAATTCATCGTATAGGTTCAACATCACTAATCAACAACAATAAAGTGATTCATCCAACAACATTACACTAATCTCTCAAACATCATCAACATCACGGACCCCCTAATCAATTAACATATGTTCCAGGTGCACATATAGGTTCAACAGATCGGAGGGGGAGGGGCCGCCACCTTTGAAGGAGAAAGCTAATGTCACTTGAAGAGTGGAGCCGATGATGAACCCAGATCGGTTGTCGTCAGCCTTCGGTGCAAATGGAGATTGGTGGTGCGATCAGTGAACAGCCACCCAATCGGGCAGCATCGACATAGGGTCGGAGAGGCACACCACTGGAGATTCGAAGGGCAGCAGTGTTGCGGTGGAGTCTCCCCTGCTCTCGCACGAAGGAGGGGAGGTCAGTGATGGGGAGACTTGGCACCGCGAGAGTGAGAAGGGACATGGGCAGAAGGACATGGAGGTGCGAAGAAAACCAGGGGCAGCGGGATGCCGGTGTTGTCGCCGTCGAATGGAGGGAATGGTGGACAGCGGTGTGCTCACTGTGCCGCGAGAGAGACGTAGTGAGCGAGCGGCGATGGTTGATCGACTCGTTGCGAAGGAGTGAAGAAGCTCGCTGCAACGAAGTCGACGCGGAGGAGGGAAGGGCCGCCTAGGTTCCGACGGTGCGGCGAGGTCTCTCCAGTCGTCTGCAGCTACCGCCGTCAATGGATGGCGAGGTCGAACGGGGGTTCGCCGTTGCCGTTGCCGGATCTGAGGCGGGAGGAGCAAAACGATGAAGGAGGGGCGAAGGAGAAGGAGTCGCGTTGGAGGAGTCGGCAGCTCCGTCGCCGGCGGATCGAGTGGGGAGAAGAAGAGCTCCGTCGTCGGCAGATCGAGGGAGGGCGACGCGAGCATGGGTGAAGGCATCAGATCGAGGGAGAAGTGAGCTCGGCGGAAATTGGAGGAAAATGATTTAGCGCTCGGGGTTTGTTCGCCCGAGCCGGTTCGAGCAGACCTGTTCAATCCGGTTCATCTGGACCGGCCAGCTGGCCGGTTCATTTGAACATAGCCGAATTTTTTTTTTTTTTAAAATAACTAAAGGGTGGGGATTTACATGAAGCATACTTACATGACAAGCATTCAAGAAAAAAAATTTCAAAGCCCCTCCATTCTAAAGAGCTACTAAATCACTTTTGATGTATGGCCCAATGAAGCCTCAATCTTATTGTAAAAACTTTTACTTTATACTCTTTGTTGATAAGCATATTAGTCATGAGATTAAAATTCTAAGAATCGATACAAGTGATGAATTTATATCCAATGAGTTTAAAACATTTTATGAGTTGCATGGTACTCATTGTCTTTTGCAGTTCTAGGAACACCCTAACTAAATGGTATTATAGAGAGAAAAAATCAGACAATTTTTAATATGATAAGGAGTACATTGTATTTAAATGATAAGTCGAAGGAGTTTTAAGTTAAAGTAATTGCATGTGTAATATATCTTTCAAATCAAAATTCAATTAAAAGAATTAAAAATTTAACACCTAGAACTAGAAGTAGATGGAAAAATAAGTGTGGTATATTTAAAGATCTCTAGATTCATTGCTTGTGGACATATTCTAGAGAAAAAAAATTATGATTAGTAGATTCATAAAGTTGTGCACAAAATGTATATTTTTTTACTTAGAGTAATTAAATTCTATACGGAAGACTGTAGATTTAATACTGACCGATCTACGAGTTTAAGAAAAAGTAGATATGTGAAGTTTGATAAGCTTTATTTATCAAACCGATCTACCTTGGTGAAATTTTTAAAATTAATTTTTATCCCTAAATCTAGCATACCATCCTCCATCAAACATTATAGATTTATAGTCTGATCAAAGTCGGCTACCAAATTCTCATCAAGTGCTTAGTAGATATAAGACGGTACTTTCTACATGGGCTAATAAATAGATCAGGCATAATCAATATTTATTTCTGTACATAAAGTGGGCTAATAAATAGGTTATGTTTAATACTTATTAAAATTCTAAAAAAATCAGCATTTATTCCTTCAGAGTGTGCCTGGACAAGCACCTCTAAGACGGCCACAGATTGCTCGGGTGGGCGGAGCGGTACAAGATCGCCCTCGGGCTGACCTCGGCCGTTCTCTACCTCCACGAGGAGTGGGAGTAGTGTGTGGTGCACCGGGACATCAAACCCAGCAACGTGATGCTGGATCCTGATTTCAACGCCAAGCTAGGCGACTTCGGGCTGGCGAGGCTGGTCGACCAGGACAGCATGGCAGTGATGACTGTCCTGGTCGGGATGAGGGAATACATTGCACCGGAGTACGAGAAGATGGGGAAGGCCCGTAAGGAATCCGACGTGTTCAGCTTCGGGGAGGTACTGCTCGAGATCGCGTGCGGCCGGAAGCCCATCAACTACACCGAGGCCCAGAAGAGGATAAATCTGGTGGAGTGGGTGTGGGGGTTGTACGAGAGAGGGGCGTGTCTGGAAGCTGCAGACGGAAGGCTTCCCTGAGATGAGTCCGACGAGCGGCTCATGGAGAAGTTGATGGTGGTGGGATTGTAGTGCGCACACTCGGATTATAGGCTGCGGCCGTCAATAAGGCGGGCCATCAGCGTTCTCAGCTTTGAAGCTCAGTTGCAGGATCTGTCGCCGCTCAACATGCAGGTGCAGGAATTCAATGATGCAGCAGCGGCGTCTTCTTCGTCTGGAAGGCAATCCTTGAACATAATCTCTTCTTCTTCCTTTTTTTTCCGGGCGTTAAAGATTTAAGATGATGATTACTTTTTCTTTTTACTCTGTAAGACGGTCTGATTAACATGCTAATTCGAAATCTGAAGTACTTGAAATTTTGCAAGTGTTAAATATGTCAATAAGTTCTCGTATATTTCAGTATCCACAATATCTTCCACTGAACAGGCATCTCAGTGGCACAATATCTTCCCAACATGCAGGTGCAGGAATACAGCCTTGTTCTTGCATTTGTTCAAAGCATGGATTCTGCTTCATCAACCATGTTAATATCATTCAGGAACACACCAACTTGCTTCCTTTCCTAAAAAGGTCTGTTGCATCATTTACACGGCCACATTTTCCAAAATGCTTGATAATCACAGCATAATTTATTAACTCAATCTTTGTCTCACACTTTTTATGATTTATTTTTTCATATCAGGTGCAAATCATAAACACTTAGAATATGATTTAAAATTAATTTATGATCATATTGAAAAAATAGAAATATTATTAAGTAGGCTAAAATTTATAGTTCTAGATAAGCCATTTAAAAAAATTAAATTACTTGGTGCTACTATGTGAAATTACACCTATGGTATTCGATGTGTTTTAATTGATAAGGTTATGGTTAATATTTACTACCATGAACAAGCATGAGAAGATACTATTGATTATTCTGATTAGACTTTTACTTTATTTATATCTAAAATTTTAGAATTATTTACAGCTTCTAATTCTTTATAGTTTTTAAAATGCAGAGATAATCAATAAAATGAAATTTATTCCAATAAACTTTATTTTTTTTAATTGTATTAGAGGATGCAATTTTATTCCAATTAAATGAACTTTATCCTAGATAAATATTATATTAACATAGTTATTAATTGATTGTGGAGTAGATTTTAAAAATAAAATTACTTAATTATTATAAGATGTATATAATTTATATTTAAAAAATAAGAAGTAACTAATGACATATGATGCATCCATCATTAACATCAAATAAACTTAGAATGAGGTTACTAATATAACTAAAATATCTCAAAAGCACAACTAATATTATTATAAATCCTTAGATGAGTGAAGTGGGGCTTGTCTTACTATTTGGGATAAAAGTTAATCAAATGGAAGACCTTACAAATGGATGTCTTTCTCTTACAAGAACAATATGCAAAGGATATACTCAAAAAATTTAAGATGCTAAAATGTAATCATGTCAACACTCCAATGGACTATGGAGTAAAATTTTCCAAATATACGAAAGATAAGAGAAGATTGATTTGACTATATTTAAGAGCCTTGTTTGATTTCTAAGGTACTTAACTATCAAAAGATTTAAAATTTTATTTTCATTTGGGATGGTGAGTTGTTTCTTTGAATAATTCAACAAAAATAGACTACAAAGCATCCAAGATGACTTTTCGCTGAATTGGTTTATATATCTTCTAATGGTGCCAAATTAATTGGTTATTGTGATAGTGATTGTTTTAATGATTTTTATGATAAAAAAACACAATTGGCTATTTTTTTTCTTGGAAAATAATGCAATCTCAGCGTGTTCAAACAAATAAACTATTATCATTTTATATACTTGAGACTGAATATGCTTCAACTACTTCCTATATTTGGCTAAGAAGAATACTAAAGGAACTTCACTTTGAGGGGGAAAAATAAGCTACAAAGATTATGATTGATGATAAGAAAAAATCTAGTATTACTTCTTAGCAGAGAGATATTCCTGGCAGAGGGATATCTATGACAACATCATACAGCCATTTGAGTGGTGCATGTTATCAAGAAGGCAGCTAGAAAGAACCCTTTCTTCCTACTTAAACATGATCTAAAAAGGCATTTGATATGATCTGATGGGAGGTGTTGTTCAATGTTATGGCACAAAATTTAGTTTCCAAAAAAACTCACTGGTTGGATCCAATACGTCTGAAATCAATGAATTATCATTCTAAAATTAATGGGCATATATCAAGCAGCTTCAAAGGGGGCCAATGCATCAAACAGGGAGACCCTTCCCTGCTCTACTGCAACAGTTTATCTTTGAAGGTCAAATAGAACCTTTCAATCTAAAAGCCTTTGTCTTAGCTCATCTCATGGTTGCAGACGATGTTATTATAATATCAAGCAGTAAACAAACGTTCATTCATGGATTGCAGAGATTCCTAGAAGTATATTGCGAATACACAAGACAATCAATCAGTAAAGGGATATGATCCTCCAAGAAGGTACGCGGGGAAAGTCAAGAACTCTGTTTACTGATAAACTGAACATCCAAGAGGTACACCTACCAATAGCTGCTAAGTACATGTGAGAAAACGAAGGCTGCAAGAGGACAAAAGGAGTAGCTGCTAAGTTATTACTATAAAGTGACCTGTAGGTTGACTTAGTCTAAAGTCTTCCCTGAGGCAACTACTAATTGAGACAGGAGCTCTCGCTTATGCACCTCTCTGCATTCCTTCTCCGAGGTTGGCTGGTGAACATGCTGCGCTTCCCCTGGTCTTCTTCCTCTTTGCTACTGCTCTTTGCTGCTTCTTTTCCCCTAGAAACCTCGCTTTCCTTCAGCTTCAACTTCACCGGCTCCGACGGCGTCCAAATCGCTAGAGGCCTCAACTTCTCAGACGACGCTGGCCCCACAGCCGACGGCTTCCAGTTGGCCAGTAACATCAATGGCCAGAGTGCCACCTACAGAGTCGGGCGAGTTCTGTATCCTGACCTGCTCCGACTCTGGGACTCCACCTCAGGTAACATCACCACCTTCACCACTCATTTCTCCTTCATAATTAGCAACACCACTGTCATTGGAGCCGACGGGCTCGCTTTTTTCCTCGCCCCTCCATCGGAGCAATCCATTCCCAACCAGTCCTACGGAGTAGGCCTCGGCCTTTTCAACGACTCCGCTAACCGAGTCGTAGCGGTACCATAACCCTTTTGATCCCGGCAACAATCACATAGGGTCCATCAAGTCTATCGCCTCTGTCGAGTTGGTTAATTTTAGCATGAGTAACGGCAGCAACACTGCACACGCTACAGTGAAGTACGACGGCAGTGCTATGAACTTGTCCGTTCTGCTCTCTTACTCATCGAAGGATCACTCAGTCGATGGTCGAAGCTGGAACGTTTCAAGTGAGGTAGATTTGAGGAATTACCTGCCAGAAGAGGTAGCCGTCGGCTTCTCGGCCGGTACCGGTATCTCGGCGGAGTCGAACACCATCTTGTCTTGGGATTTCAACTCAACCCAGCTGCCAGCCGCCGCATCTCAAGTTCCAGAGTCGGAGACTGTCCGTATATACAATAACAGAACGAGGCTGCTCCAGGGGATACTAATTGGCATTGGGATCATCCTCTGCGTGCTGGGACCGTTGTGGTTCGTGCTGCGGCAACGGCAGAACAAGCTAAGGTGCGGCACAGCCGCCACCAGGCTTCAAACAGTGTTCGACCAGCAAAGGGGGCCGCGAAGTTTTGCCTACCAAGATTTGGCCAACGCCACAAACAATTTTGCAGAGGAAGGGAAGCTCGGGGCGGGAAGATTTGGGGCCGTGTACAGGGGAGTCATTCCCAGCACGGGGAATGATCTCCGTGTGGCGATCAAGAAGATATTGAGAGAATCCAAGTAAGGGGAGAAAGAGTACATGTCGGAAGTCATCCTCTTCAGCCAGCTGCACCATCGCAACCTGGTTCAGCTCATCGGCTACTGCCACGAGGCCGACGACTTCCTTCTTGTTTATGAATACATGCCCAACAGGAGCCTCGACAAGCACCTCTACGACGGCCACAGATTGCTCGGGTGGGCGGAGTGGTACAAGATCGCCCTCGGGCTGGCCTCGGCCGTTCTCTACCTCCACGAAGAGTGGGAGCAATGCGTGGTTCACCGGGACATCAAACCGAGCAACGTGATGCTGGATCCCGATTTCAACGCCAAGCTCGGCGACTTCGGGCTGGCGAGGCTGGTCGACCACGACTGCACAGCGGTGATGACCAACCTGGCCGGAACGAGGGGATACGTCGCGCCGGAGTACGAGAGGACAGGGAGGGCCCGCAAGGAATCGGATGTGTTCAGCTTCGGGGTGGTGCTGCTCGAGATCACGTGCGGCCGGAAGCCCGTCAATTACGCGGAGGCCCCGGAGAGGATAAATCCGGTGGAATGGGTGCGGGGTTTGTACGAGAGAGGGGCGTGTCTGGAAGCTGCAGACGGGAGACTCTGCGATGAGTTCGACGAGCGGGTCATGGAGAGGTTGATGGTGTCGGGATTGTGGTGCGCGCACCCTGACTTCAGGTTGCGGCCGACGATAAGGCGGGCCATCGGCGTTCTCAGCTTCGAAGCTCCATTGCCGGATCTGCCGCCGCTGAACGTGGCGTGGCAGGAAGGTAATGATGTAGCGCCGTCGTCATCGTCGGATGCGCAATCCCTGAACAGCATGTCGTTGTCTTCTTCTTATGTTTCCGGAAGAACCTGAAGACGGTAGCAGGATGGGTCTTCTTTTCCTCGGTAATGTTTGTTTGATGTAATATATATTTGCGTAGTACAATTTATGTACCTTGAGCGAAAGCTTGTTTAAGAATCTTTTATCTCCCGTTTTTTTAAGGAATTTTTTGATTTATAAAAAGGTAGACTGTGATTTTTATTTAACTCGACGTGTATTAAATTAGAGAGGAGCTTATACGGTGGTTTTTTTTTTTTCTAAAACTATAGTTAAACCGTATTTATAATTAGTAGTTATATTTAAAAAATATTTAGATATATAATAGTACTCAAAATCCCATTATTTTTAATTTAAGAAATGTACACATCATATCCACCATCTTAGAGTAAAATTATAAATTTAATATTAACTAAAAATTTTAAAAATTTAAATTTTACTTAAATATGTGACTATTTATATTTCTCATCTAAGAGTTAGATAATATAAGTGATAGCTTTTTTAAAATAAAAATATCTATAAAATATATGCATTAAAATATTTTTAGTATCTATATAATTTTAGCATCAAAAATCATTTTGATGATACCTTTATGTTACATGCTTGTAACGACAATACAACGACAATCTCCTCTTTTTTGCATAAAGTTCTTTGCCTTAGTAAGTTCTTTAACAATCTAAAATCCAATTTAACCTCATTTGTATAGACCCATGCCACACACTTTGTGCCACATTATTAGATAAGTTTAGGAGGACTTGATTATCACCGTGGAACTCTAAAGATCATCGATGTTAATCGATTACTATCTTCAAGTATCAAGCAACATTCTTCAGACTCATTCATGCTTTAGCAAGCTACTCTTATTAGTCCAATACAAAACCGATGCATGGTTAGGCAATGCTTGCCATCAGCTACCCGAGCTATCTTTGTTGGTGTCAAGGGTTGTGGTCTAAACACTACTTTGAAGGAGCACTTTATCATTATGCAAAAACGATGTAGGTTATAGTAGAATTAAGTAGTGTCAAAGAGCTCGATCCAATTATTTGGCTCATAACCACAGAGTGCTAAAGATATTTCTTAGTAATGCATTGATCTGCTCAGTTTGGCTACCTATTTATGGATGATTCATCATGAAAAACTTCAAGTTGGACCCCAAATAACTTGAAAAGAGAAGTCCAAAAGTAACTCATGAATTTGGGATCATGGTCGAAGATAATAATCTATAATAGAACCGAAGTATTTTACCACATGGCGATGGAACAATTGAACCATGCCTTGAGTTGTAACATGTTCTATGATTGGGAGTGAAAACATCACATTTGCTGAATCTATTGACTACAACCAAGATTGTTGATAAATCATCAATCACTGGAAAACCTTTGATGAAGTCCACAAACATAGACATACATAATGGACTTGATATCCAGCTTACGGTGCATTACAACATCCAACCATGAGCTCGTGTTGTAGTTAATACAAATTGGGTACTAGCATATGCTCACCTTTTGTTTGCAATAAGTCCTATGCATCAATCTAGTAGTATCTCATCCTATCTTTAAAAACATTACATACAATTTCCTATACAATAGATCAGTCTTAACCTGAATTCATATCATCGTACACTAGGGGTTATTATTCGTTGGCAAAGAATATTAGCTGCATAATTTTTTTAACCATGTTTATCTTTTTATTAGTAATAACAATATTTACTATTATTATTATACTGCATATCTATAATTATATATATATATTCTGTTCATCGCCGTTGGGGGGCTGAAGAGATCTGGGCATCTTGGAGTCTTTAATAATGCAACACTTAAACCTAACTGTAGCAATATTAACTTTTTTTAAAAAAAAAAAATTGTTTCCCTTTCACTTGAGTCATTATTTAGAGGCTTGATGGATGCCTGAGGTGGAAGGCGAGAAGATGCAGCATGACTGCTGCTGTGCTGACTTATGAGTTTTCCGTCGTTGGAAGCTCAGGATGTGGTCGGAGGACAAGTCACAGGCGGCGCCTCTAAATCAATACTTTTAAGGATAACTCCGAGACCGAGTCGTCATATCTAACAAAAAAGTACATCAACTGGGAGGAGGCGAAAGATGTGAGAAAGTGAAGGCTAATTTAATACAATAAACTGGCAACTCTATGTTAGGTTGACGTGACTGAAGTCTTCACTGAGACTAAAAGAGGCTACAACTAATTTAGTTGTCCCGTAACATCAATGGCCACCAACAGCGTCGGACGAGAAACATCACCACCTTCGCCGCCCATATCTCCTTCATAATTAGCAGCTCTTCCGTAAGCGGAGGCGACGGGCTCGCTTTCTCCATCCGAGCAATCCATCCCCAACCACTCCACCGAAGGAAACCTTGGCCTTTTTAATAATTCCGCTAACCAAGTCGTTGCCATACACCTCTTTAATTAAAATAATAGAACGGATTATGAGCTTTTAGATTCAAAACTCATTAAGTTCTTAAAAAAAAATAGTGGAGTCGTAGCGGTGCTGTTCGACACCTACTCGAACGCTTTTGATCTCCCCAACAATCACATAGGCATCGATGTCTACTCCACTAAGTCGATCGCCTCTTAATTTTAGCATGAGTAATGGCAGCAGCATTGCACATGCTACGGTGAAGTACGATGGTGGTGCTATGATCGCCTCTTATCCGTTCTCCTCTCTTACTCATCGGAGAATTCCTCCGTCCATGGTCGAAGCTGGAAAGTTTGGAAGGTGGTAGATTTGAGAAAGTACCTGCCGAAAGAGGTAGCAGTCCGCTTCTCCGGTAGCACCGGTCTCAGCACGGAGGCGAACACTATCTTGTCCTGGGATTTCAACTCAACCGAGCTGCCAATCGCCACTGTCTGTAAATACAGTAAGAGAACGAGGCTGCTCCTGGAGACTGATAACATTCAGCTTCTACTCAAACTCCTTCTAACCTCATTTTGCATGTAGTTCTTTGCGCCACATTTTACAAGGTAAGCTCAAGGAGGACTACATCTGTGTTAATCGACTGCTTTCTTCAAGCGTGAGCAGCCTTCTCCAAACTCACTCATGCCTTGACAACCAATATTGCAGATCAAGTGCAAACATGTGTGTGGTTAGGCAATGCTCAGCTGCCCCGGCCGTATCCACTGTTGTTACATACGAGTTCCTGGTATGAGGAATCGGTCTCGACCTCAGTATGAATTCATGCTAGGATGTCACCACACACTCCGGTCATCATTGCACATGCTTGATGGCTAAGCATACTTTATATTTCCACACAAAGTCAAAATTGGAGCCTAAAATTTGCAGTGTTGGGGGGCTGAAGAAATCTGGGCATCTCGGAGTCTTTAAGAATGCAACGTAAGCTAATTCTTTTGCTCTAGGATTTGTGTTTGAGTATTTTAAATTAATTACTATCTTATATAAGTACTGTTTATCATTAATCTTTGGGACACCTAAACCCTACTACTAGCAATATTAACTTTTTTTTTAAAATTTTGTTTCCTTTCACTCGAGACATTTAGAGGCTTGATGGATGCGTAAGAGATGGAGGGCGAGAGGATGCAGCGTGACTGCTGCTTTGCTGCCTTCTGAGTTTTCGGATGATGATGGTGGTGTTGGAAGCTCAAGCTGTGGGCGGAGGACGAGTCACAGGGGGCGAACGAGGACCGGAAGGTAGGAAGAGATGGCTGGTGATGGGCCAGCGTGAGCGCTGGAATGCATCTACAACATCCAAAATAAATTCTTTAAGCATAACTCCGAGACTGAGTCGTCAAATCGAACAAAAAAATACATCAACGGGGAGGAGGCGAAAGATGTCTGAAAGTGAAGACTTCGAGACGACGAGTAGCTGCTGCTAATTTAATAAGATAAAGTGGCCTCTTTTTGTTAGGTTGAATTGACTGAACTCTTCCCAGGAGTCTAAAGAGGCAACTAATTGACACAGGAACTCTAGCTTAATCTGCATTCCTTTTCGAGGTTAGCAATGGTGAACATGTTTTGCTTCCCCTGGTCTTCTTCCTCTTTGTTTGTATCTTTGATACTACTCTCTGTTGCTTCATTTCCCCAAGCAACGTCGCTCAACTTCACCTTCAACTTCACCGGTTCCGACGGCGTCCGAAATGCTCAAGTTCTCAACTTCTCAGGCGATGCCTCCCCCACAACAGACGGCATCAAGCTGGCCAGCAACATCAATGGACAGGGTGCCCGCAACAGCGTCGGGCGACTTATGTATCCCGACCGTTTCCGACTCTGGGACTCCACCTCAGGTAACATCACCACCTTCATCACCCATTTCTCCTTCATAATTAGCAACACCACTGTCATTGCTGGCGACGGGCTCGCTTTTTTCCTCGCCCCTCCATCGGAGCAATCCATCCCCAACAACTCCGCCGGAGGAATCCTTGGCGTTTTCGATTACTCCGCTAACCAAGTCGTGGCGGCGGAATTCGATACCTACAAGAATAGCTATGATCCCTCCAGCAATCACATAGGGATCGATGTCAATTCCATCTTTTCAATCGCCACTGCCACTTTGGTTAATTTTAGCATCAGTAACGGCAGCAACACTGCACACGCTACAGTGAAGTACGACGGTGGTGCTATGAACTTTTCCGTTCTCCTCTCTTACTCATCGAAGGATCCTTCGGTCGATGGTCGAAGCTGGAACGTTTCGAGTGTGGTAGATTTGAGGAAGTACCTGCCGCAAGAGGTAGCCGTCGGCTTCTCGGCTAGCACCGGCAATGACACGGAGGCGCACACCATATTGTCTTGGGATTTCAACTCAACCACGCCGCCGAACACTAACACCGTCAAAAGACACCAGAATAAGACGTGGCTGCTACTAGTAATTGGCCTTGGGATCATCCTCTGAGTGCTGGGCTTTTTGTGGTTCGTGCTGTGGCAGCGGCGGCGGAAGAAGCAAGGAGGACGCGGCACGGCCGTTGCCACGGCCGCCAGGCTTCAAACTGTTAGGAAATAAGCTTGTATTAGGAACAAGCACCTGCTATTTACTCTTATGCTTATTTTGTCATAGGTTCCTTTTTATGTTTTGTAGTTTCCATGTAAGGAGAAGGTGGGAGAGCATTTCCTATTCCTTCCCATTACTTTCCATTATTTTGCATTGTAGTTTACATGTAATGATCTTTTTCCTTTAAATATAGAACAGGGAACATGAGAGACGGTGGTCTTCTGCTCTCTCAAACCTTTTGTTATCTCTGCTGTAAACAAAACAGAGTTTTATCTCCTTTCTTCTTCCAACAATTGGTATCAGAGCTTGCGTTGAGGCGATCGAAGAATCCGATGCTTTCCCCGATGAGTGGAAAGACGTCCGCCAGCAGCACTCCGATGAGTGGGAAGTCGCCCATCAGCAGTACGGCAGATGGAGGAGGTCTCAGGTTCTCCTCAGCAGGAGGAGGAGGGAGCCTCCGTGGCTGTCCGTTGCTCAACAAAGGAGGAAACTTCGGCATGTGGTCAATTCGACTTCGGTCTTTCCTTTACGCACAGGGGGTGTGGGAGGCGATCGAACCAAGAGTAGCAGGAGATGCACCTGCTGATATAAGAAAAGACAAGTTGGAGCTATCCTTCATCCATCAGTCTTTAGGAGATGAGCTCCTAACTCTTGTTGCTGACAAGAGAACGGCGAAGGAGACGTGGGAAGCGTTGAAGAGCCTTCATATGGGCAACGAAAAATTCCTTGAAGCGAAGATGAATAAATTTCGCGGGGATTTTGAGCGGCTGCAGATGTCAAATTCAGAAACGGTTGGTGAGTACTACGATCGACTCTCCTCCGTTGTTTCTGAAATGAGAAACGTTGGTGCAAAGGTGAAGGAGCAGCGAATCATTGAGAAATTGCTTCGTTCGGTGCCTTCCAAGTTCGATCCCATAGCTTGCAACTTGGAGCAATTCGGCGACATTCAAACCATGATGGTGTAGTACGTGGTTGGAGCTCTAAAGACATACAAAGTGCGTCTCCAAGCTTCCAGGCAGACAACCGAAGCCCACGAACAGGTTCTGCTATCCCGGGCTGAATGGGAAGCCAGGGCTCACAGAAGTTCTGCGTCTCAAGGGCATGGACTTGGTCACGATAGATGGAGGAACCATGGTCGTGGCAGAGGACGTTCGTATAGCCGCAGCGATGGAGATTGGGACGATTCATCTCCACAACGTGAGAAGATAAGGAAAGATAAGTCTCATATTAAATGTTTTAAGTGTATCGCTGTGGACATTATGCCTCAGAATGCGAGAAGGAGGAGGCGGTGTACCTGGCTGAAACCAGTGAAAAGGAAGAGCATCATCAAGTTCATCAAGTTCTGCTTGTTGAAGAAACAGAAATTGAAGAAGAAAAAGATAATTTTTTTAAAGAGTTTGTTTTGCAGGAACCCCCTCCGATGGAGATGATGGAGTCACTGAAGCAGAAGATGGATTCTGTGGAGGCCGACGCCTCCTGCAAGACTTGCAATTTCTTGACCGAAACTAGAGATATCGTGAAGGAGAAAATATCTCAGACGAAGGTGGCACAAGCGGAGGCAAAAACAGAGTTCGCAGCCTCCCAATTCGAGGCGATGCAGAGGATGGAGAATCTGCAGATCCGTGATGGGAGTGCCTTCAACATCAGCATCGAGTTCTGTTCCTTGACGGCTGTAGCGGAGATGGCAGCGAGGAAGGCTGCTGCTGTGCTGAGCACCGCTTGCAGCGAGCGGGAGACCGAGCGCCTGCCCAGGAGAGCCAGCAACAGGGCAACAGCGATGATGGTTGGGAGCGATCCTCTGCTTTGCTTCATGGCGTGAGTGCTGAAATCATTGGAAAAAGTGGCGTGATATCGATGGCTGCTCCATGGAAGTTCGTGCTAGAGACGGAGAGATCCACCATGGATGCCACCAAAAATAAGGAAGTTTCAATTTCTACTTCTCTGCATGGTCTCGAGGCAGCGATCAAGTCGACGATGGCGAGCAACAAGTCCGATTGTGAAGAGGAGGTCGTGGCCAGCGTCGACAATGAGGATACCGTTACCCAGATTGCTCCCATTGTCACCCTCTCAGAGGTCGCCATCACCACTGGCGAGGAGGAAGAGGATGTCCTCCTCGATCTAAAGTTGAAGCTTTATCGGTTTGATAAAGATGGGAACTCGTGGAAGGAGCAGGATATCGGGAGCGTGAAGCTTCTGAACCACCGGGAGACTGGAAAGGTGCCGTTGGCGATGCACCAGGCCAAGATCTTGAAGATCTGTGCAAACCATCTCATTGATCCATCGATGAAGGTCCAGGAGCATGCAGGGAATGATAAGTCGTGCATGTGTCATGCGTCAGATTTTGCAGATGAGGAATTGAAAGAGGAGATGTTCTGCATTCGGTTTGGCTCTGTAGAAAATTGCAAGAAATTTATGGAGACCATCGAAAGCATTGCTGAATCTTCAGAAAAGGAGGAAGAGGATGAGAACAACGTGAAAGCCTTCACCCCCATCGTTTTGAGAAAAATCAACAAGCAAACAGTCAACACTTTGATGAAGAGATCAGGAAGCGAGCTGTCCCGGCCCAAGATGTCGCTCGAGAACAGGCCCATGCCTAAAGTCGATGTAGCAACGGCTCAGGAAGAGATCAGCAAGCTCGAGAAGGCAGTGCTCGTCCTAGAATCCGAGAAACAGTACATCAGAAGCTTATACGAGACCGACATTGTCAAGTACTGGGAGATCGAGAGGCAGATCATGGAGATGAAAGATGATATCAGCACTTGGCAAGATGAGTTTCGTCTAACAACCCATGAATTAGAGAAAAGCAAAATTGATGTTGTAAGAGGAGCAGAACTCCAAGTGAAGGCTGCTGCAGAAGAAGAAGAACTCCGGATGATGAATCAACTCAAGCATTTGGAGTCTGAGGTGAATGCTGCTTATATTGTCACCGAGAAGGCTAAGGCTAAGAATTCGCAGCTGAAGGAGATGCTGCTGAACAAGGAGAATGAGCTTCAAAGCATTAATCAGGAGGAGGATGATGACATCAGAAGTCAAAAATATGCAGCCATTGAAAAGGTTAAAGAACTCCCTTCCTTGCTCACCAAAGGCACAATTAGTAAATCTTGTCAGGCACAATCCGGCGAGAAAGTGAGTAAGTTCGAGGTTGAAAAGGATGAATCCTACAATTACTATACTTGCTCAAAGTTAGCCTATTGCAAGAGCAAGAGATGTAAGTTTCGAGCTCATAGTTCCATCTGCAGTGGTGACTGTGGGTACATTCTTTCCAAATGCAAAGAAAAGAGCTAACAAGCTTAGGAGGGAGAATGTTAGGAAATAAGCTTGTATTAGGAACAAGCACCTGCTATTTACTCTTATGCTTATTTTGTCTTAGGTTCCTTTTTATGTTTTGTAGTTTCCATGTAAGGAGAAGGTGGGAGAGCATTTCCTATTCCTTCTCATTACTTTCCATTATTTTGCATTGTAGTTTACATGTAATGATCTTTTTCCTTTAAATATAGAACAGGGAACATGAGAGACGGTGGTCTTCTGCTCTCTCAAACCTTTTGTTATCTCTGCTGTAAACAAAACAGAGTTTTATCTCCTTTCTTCTTCCAACACAAACGGTGTTCGACCAGGGAATGGGGCCGAGAAGATTTGCCTACCAAGATTTAGCTGACACCACAGACAATTTCGCAGAGGAAGGGAAGCTCGGGGTAGGTGGATTTGGGGCCGTCTACAAGGGAGTTCTCCCCGGCCCGAACGGTGATCTCCGTGTGGCGATCAAGAAGATATTGAGAGAATCCAAGTAAGGGGAGAAAGAGTACATGTCGGAAGTCATCCCCTTCAGCCAGCTGCGCCATCGCAACCTGGTTCAGCTCATCGGCTACTGCCACGAGGCCGACGACTTCCTTCTTGTTTATGAATACATGCCCAACAGGAGCCTCGACAAGCACCTCTACGACGGCCACAGATTGCTCGGGTGGGCGGAGTGGTACAAGATCGCCCTCGGGCTGGCCTCGGCCGTTC
Organism: Thalia dealbata; assembly: GCA_030544415.1. Lineage (NCBI taxonomy): Eukaryota > Viridiplantae > Streptophyta > Magnoliopsida > Zingiberales > Marantaceae > Thalia > Thalia dealbata. Next base: position 27,161,659 of record CM060457.1, on the reverse strand, counting down.
TCTACCTCCACGAAGAGTGGGAGCAATGCGTGGTCACCGGGACATCAAACCGAGCAACGTGATGCTGGATCCCGATTTCAACGCCAAGCTCGGTGACTTCGGGCTGGCGAGGCTGGTCGACCATGACTGCACGGTGATGACGACCAACCTGGCCGGAACGAGGGGATACATCGCGCCGGAGTACGAGAGGACAGGGAGGGCCCGCAAGGAATCGGACGTGTTCAGCTTCGGGGTGGTGCTGCTCGAGATCACGTGCGGCCGGAAGCCCGTCAATTACGCGGAGGCCCCGGAGAGGATAAATCCGGTGGAATGGGTGCGGGGTTTGTACGAGAGAGGGGCGTGTCTGGAAGCTGCAGACGGGAGACTCTGCGATGAGTTCGACGAGCGGGGTCATGGAGAGGTTGATGGTGTCGGGATTGTGGTGCGCGCACCCTGACTTCAGGTTGCGGCCGACGATAAGGCGGGCCATCGGCGTTCTCAGCTTCGAAGCTCCATTGCCGGATCTGCCGCCGCTGAACGTGGCGTGGCAGGAAGGTAATGATGCAGCGCCGTCGTCATCGTCGGATGCGCAGTCCCTGAACAGCATGTCGTTGTCTTCTTCTTATGTTTCCGGAAGAACCTGAAGACGATAGCAGGATGAGTCTTCTTTTCCTCGGTAATGTTTGTTTGATGTAATATATATTTGCGTAGTACAATTTATGTACCTTGAGCGAAATATTGTTTAAGAATCTTTTATCTCCCGTTTTTTTAAGGAATTTTTTGATTTATAAAAAGGTAGACTGTGATTTTTATTTAACTCGACGTGTATTAAATTAGAGAGGAGCTTATACGGTAGTTTTTTTTCCCTAAAACTATAGTTAAACCGTATTTATAATTAGTAGTTATATTTAAAAAATATTTAGATATATAATAGTACTCAAAATCCCATTATTTTTAATTTAAGAAATGTACACATCATATCCACCATCTTAGAGTAAAATTATAAATTTAATATTAACTAAAAATTTTAAAAATTTAAATTTTACTTAAATATGTGACTATTTATATTTCTCATCTAAGAGTTAGATGATATAAGTGATAGCTTTTTTAAAATAAAAATATCTATAAAATATATGCATTAAAATATTTTTAGTATCTATATAATTTTAGCATCAAAAATCATTTTGATGATACCTTTATGTTACATGCTTGTAACGACGATACAACGACAATCTCCCACAGTTACTCCACCTCCTCTTTTTTGCATAAAGTTCTTTGCCTTAGTAAGTTCTTTAACAATCTAAAATCCAATTTAACCTCATTTGTATAGACCCATGCCACACACTTTGTGCCACATTATTAGATAAGTTTAGGAGGACTTGATTATCACCGTGGAACTCTAAAGATCATCGATGTTAATCGATTACTATCTTCAAGTATCAAGCAACATTCTTCAGACTCATTCATGCTTTAGCAAGCTACTCTTATTAGTCCAATACAAAACTGATGCATGGTTAGGCAATGCTTGCCATCAGCTACCCGAGCTATCTTTGTTGGTGTCAAGGGTTGTGGTCTAAACACTACTTTGAAGGAGCACTTTATCATTATGCAAAAACGATGTAGGTTATAGTAGAATTAGGTAGTGTCAAAGAGCTTGATCCAATTCTTTGGCTCACAACTACAGAGTGCTAAAGATATTTTTTAGCATTGCATTGATCTACTCGGTCTGGCTGCCTATTTATGGATGATTGATCATGAGAAACTTCAAGTTGGACCCCAAATAACTTGAAAAGAGAAGTCTAAAAATAACTCATGAATTTGAAATCATGGTTGAAGATAATAATCTCTAACAGATCGAAGTATTTTACCAAGTGGCGATTGAACAATTCAACCATGCCCTCAGTTGTGACATGTTCTATGATTGGGAGTGAAAACATCATATCTGCTAAATCTGTTGACTACAACCAAAATTGTTGATAAATCATCAATCACTAGAAACCTTTGATGAAGTCCACAAACATAGACATCCATAATGGACTTGATATCCAGCTGACGGTGCATTTTAAAAAGATTTTAAAATGTTTTGATTAAAAATTTGGTCAAACGTTCCCATGTGGCAAGTAGACCCGTCATTCTTCTTAAAAAGATTTTAACACCGTCATTTTCCTAAGTTAATATTTTAAATAGGTTAGTTATACAAAACACTCCTCAATTAGTGGTAGCCTTTTTTAGACTCACGGAAGACTTCAGTGGCGTCAACCTAACATAAAGTTGCCAGTTTATGGTATTAAATTAGCCTTCACTTTCTCACATCTTTCGCCTCCTCCTCCGACTCGGTCCCAGAGTTCCATCAAGCCTCTAAATAATATTTTAAATAGGTTAACAACAGAACACTGACTGATTGAGTGAGACTCAATCCGATATGTAATGTATTAAGTGTGCTATTTTTTATCACTTTACCAAATTAAGTTAATATTTTTATTTATATAATTAAGTTATCCTAAGCCCGCAGGCCGCAGCATGCCCATTTATCGGGCTAGGCTTGAGCCACCTACCGGCAGCCTGACTCTTTTTACACCTCTAGTTAGCAACAGTGAACCTGCTGTGCGTCCCTGGTCTCCTTCCTCTTTGCTACCACTCGTTGTTGCTTCTTTTCCCCTGGCAACCTCGCTTTCCTTCAGCTTCAACTTCACCGGCTTCGACGGCGTCCGAATCAGTCGAGGCCTCAACTCCTCGGACGACGCCTCCCCCACAGCCGACGGCTTCAAGTTGGCCCGTAGCATCAATGGCCAGGGTGCCACCAACAGAGTCGGAATACAGATATAATTTTACTCTTATATCTTATTTATTTTTTTAAAAGTTATTATCTAACTAAATACATTTATATATACGTCTTATCTTCTTGATTTGCAACATGGAGATCACCGTTCCTGCAAGGGAGAACTCATCTATAGGGACATCTGCTTGCCATGGCACGCCATTGAAGGACTCATCATCTGTAGGGTGCATCTGCTTGCCATAAAACCATAAAAGGTGTGGTCGAATATACAAAACTGAACATGTTGGATGATAATATACACTTGAGATGAATGAAGAGTCCACAGGACGAAAAATTAAGAAAATAAAATTGCACACACACCACACAATGTTTATGTCAACACTAGAAGCTATACACAGCAGAAACTTGGAAGACAAAATTTTGGGGTTTGCACAAACAATCAAACAGTCAATTCATCTTATTAGTTGTAAGAAGAACGAAGTCAGGGAATCAGATATTTGTGATAAAGGTCCTTGCTGTTGTGCCAGATCGTGGATATCCTTTAAGATGTCGAAAACGGCATTAGGTTGCGCGAGCTTGAGGGCTTCTCCGACATTTTCTTCAGCTCCTCTGATTCAGAGCTGAACCAGCGAGCAACGAGGCTGGCTGTTTGCTTTGTACTTTTGGAGAATACTCCTGCCCCGTTGTCAACAGCATAAGGTATATTGCCTACCTCCTGCACGGCAGAAAGAGTTCCTTGTAAGATTTCACTAATGAAACAAATGGCCAAATGAGAGCTGAAACTACTGAACGAATAAATGTTCTCAACATTCCTTTATTATACCTCCATGCCCAAATTGATTTTTTTTCCCTACACTAAACTGTGTTTGTGTTTTCTACCATTTCTCGGTTTGATATTTTGAACAAAATCAGCTTTATCTATCTTTTCAGAAGGTTTAGATTCAAAAAGCTGTGTAAAAGAGACTTTCCTGGCCAGGAATGAAATCATTCAGGACGATAGGCAATCCCCTTATCAAGGCCTCTGCAATTGTTCCAGGTCCAGCCTAATAAAACAAAAAGATCAAACTGGAACGAATTAGCAACACAACCGAGCATGATTTATAAACAAAACAAATGGACGTAATGTCGTACCTTTGTTATAATGCAATCACAAGCTCCCATCCATTTCTCCATATGGGTTACAAATCCATTTATCTGCAGTGACAAATCAGTTAGTGGGTATCCTCCAAATTCCAGACGATAGAAAGACTATATTTAATTTCTTAGGTGGAAGTCAAAATTTGGGGTTTGCACAAACAAACAATCAATCAATCACCAAATTATCAATCAGCAGCACGAACATATGACATTATTTTTAGAAGGAAACCATTCTCTTGTGAAGTACTCTTGAATTAAATAACTTATATTAATCCAAAAGATATAAGTTTTTAAAAATACAAAACTACTTAAATTAAAAAACAATTTAGATATTTAGAATTTATGTTTAATTTCTAACAGAGGATGATTCCAACGCCCATTAATATCCCCAGGAGCAGCCTCCTTCCCTTATCGCCGTATTTACGGACAGCCTCCGATGCTTCAGGTTGAGATCCGGCGATCGGCAGCTCAGTTGAGTTGAAATCCCAAGATAAGATGGTGTGCGCCTCTGCGTAGCCACCAGTGCTGGCGGAGAAGCCGATGCATACCTCTTCTGGCAGGTACTTCCTCAAATCTACCACTCTCGAAAGGTTCCAGCTTCGACCATCGACCGAGGAATCCTCCGATGAGTAAGAGAGGAGAACGGAGAAGTTCATAGCGCCGCTGTCATACTTCACTGTAGCACATGCAGTTTTGCTGCCGTTACTGATGCTAAAATTAACCAACTCGACAGAAGCGATCGACTTGATGGAATGTACATCGATCCCTATGTGATTGTTTGGGGGATCAAAGTAGTTCACGAAGCTGTCGAACTCCGCCGCCACCACTCGGTTGGCGGAGTCATTGAAAAGGCCGAGGTTTTCTCCCCCGGAGGAGTCGTACGGGATGGGTATCTCCGACATTGGAGCGAGGAAAAAGGCGAGCCCGTCGCCGCTTTTAATGTTGTTGTAGCTGTTAATTTTGAAGGAGAAATGGGTGGTGAAGCTGGCGACGAGGTTACCTGAGGCGGCGTCCCTGAGGCGGAGCCGGTCGCCGTACAGAACTCGCCCGACTCTCCATGTGACATTCTTGTCGATCACGTTTCCGTTCAGCACGATGCCCTCCGGTGTGTATTGGGTGTCGCCTTGGGTGATGAGGCGTTTAGTGTTTTGAACGCTGTCGGAGCCGGTGAAGCTGAAGGTGAAGTTGAGCAAGGTGACGAAGGGAAAAGAAGCAACAAAGAGCAGCAGCAGAGACAAAGACAAAGACAAAGAGGAAGAAGACCACGGGAAGCACAACAAGTTCACCATTTCCAACCTCGGAAAGGAATGCAGTGGTGCCTAAGCGAGAGCTCCTCCTGTCTCAATTAATAGCCTCTTTAAACTCAGGGAAGACTTCAGTCAAGTCAACCTAACAAGAAAAAGGGCCACTTTATAGTATTAAATTAGCAGCAACTCCTCCTCGTCTTCTCGCAGCCTTCATTTTCTCACACCTTTGGCCTCCTCCTTCTTGTTGTATCTCTATTTGTTCCGACTCAGTCTCGCAGTTGTCCATAAAATTCCAGCTCAGACCCATTTCACAAGGCCTTTCTTCCTGCCCTCCCCTTCTCGTTCGCCCCCTCTGACCCGTTCTCTGCCCACAGCTTGAGCTTCAAAGCCTTTTCTTCTCTGCGACTGCTGTGGGACTATCTAGTTAGGTACATACAGTAAAAGCTTAACTAAGTAAACGTCTAATCCGGATTCCAACATTTTGTTCTTCGTAGGAATAATTTAATAAATTATATATTTAATTCAAACTATGTATACTAATGAGATTATAATATATATATTATGAGTATAAGATTCATTAAATTTTCATTTAATTTTTTTAAGTATCAAAATGAATATATATTTATTTCAATAAGTATACTAATGAAATTATAATATATTATATATATAATGAGTATAAAATTTATTAAAAATTTTCTACTAGGGAGTAGGAATAGCGCCCCTCAACCTTAATAGAAACCCAAAAAATTTTAGACTTCTTAGTAAAATAAATCATCAAACTCCACTTAAATAATACATCAAGACCCGCAACCTATCTCTTTCATTTGCCCTCTCTAGACTCATCTTCTATATGTATGTATGTGTATTCATATAAACCTTCACCTGATCATCCATAAATTCCTCATATTATTAGCTCATGTTTAACCTTCCATGTTTCAACTTTTCATATTGCTATTGTTCCCGACAATTTGAAATAATTTACAGTCTCAATTGGCACATCAAGGTTCTTAAAAGGAGTACATCGCCCACATGCCGATAGGGGCTACCACCTCTCTTCCCCCTCCATTTTTACTTTCCTGCTCTTGCAAATTTTATTCACGACAGTTTGATATAGTCAAATTCCTATGTAATCATCATAATGCACATGCCCCAAACTGTTGCTTCTATCCATCCCACCCAAGTGGGCACCAACATCAATAACTCCAATGATATCGACCTTGATTTGCATTTATATACAAAGGCTACTACCTCTCATCCCCCTCTATTTTCAATATCCTTGCAATTATTGTTCCCAATAGTTTGATATCGTCTAAGCCCTATGTAGTCATCAATGCACATACAAATACTATAGTAACATAATTATTAATTGATTATTGAGTAGATTTTAAAAATAAATTACTTAAGATGATGATCTCTTATGTATATTATTTCTCATTCTCCTTTCAATAAGAATAAGAGAAGTGATTTAAAAAGACATATGGTGCATATTCTCTAGTTAGAGCAATCATGTTTGGCCTTAGAACCTATAATGAGAATAAGAGACCCTATAATCTTATATGTAATGTAATTGATGAGTCCTATTTTTTATTTATCTACTTAATATATTTCATTGTATAAATAGATTTTACATATCTTAAAATTACATTATATTTTGTGCCCAAATGTCATTAGCTATTTGGACTATAGAACCTTAAATTTGTACAATAAGCCCAATACACTCAATAATATGTTTAGAAATAGAGTGAAGTCTTATACTTTAAAATAAATAATATGATATGTTCCTTTTATACCTTAAATTAGTATAATACTTATATTATTTCCATATTAGAACCACTGGGTGTAATATAACTTTGAAACCTCCTAAGGATCTAGCATGTTTGTAGCGGAGTTAGGTAAAACCCATTTTGTGGATGTGAAGCACAACTCTTCCCAACATCAGTTGCTTTTGAGATGTAATGGTGATTCTCTCCGTGAACTTGAATTGCGGATTCTTGACCACACAACTATTATTTAAGATGCTCAGTAGATAATCTAACTATTAGTCCAGATTATTAATTGATATATTTCACACTAACCACTAACAATGTGTTATTTATTTATGGGCGGTGACCCCGTTAAGGAACAATGTTCACTAGCAGACAAGTAGTCACATTCATGCGGTTCTTGGGCGAGGCATATCACAGTAGGTTTTTGCTATGGAAGTTTAGGATATCTCTAAGTGAATAAAGAAAATAAAGGGGGACTCATCCTCTGTCATCGTCCTCTCTACCAACATAAGTGTAACAAGCACAGATAGGGACAGATGAATTTGACACTGATGGGCTTATTAGAGATTCATTATTTTCCTAAGCATAGCTTCTAGTTCATTATTATAAAAATTGGGAAAATATTTAATTTATGAGGGTTTGAGGATTGCTATAAAATGTACATTGTTGTAAAATCATAGATGGAAAAATTTTATTTTTATAGAATTATTGTAAAATATACATTGTTTATGTTTCCGCCGTGTTTAATAAAAAAAATATTATTGTGCTTTGTGATATATCTAGCCTTGTATAAGTTGTGGTGGAGAAGTGCAGCTTATACGACGGTTGTCACGTGCCCAAATGTGGGTTTGGAGCGTGCCATCCGTCGTCGTTGAAGTCCACCAAACCCGCGCCCTCTATTTCTTCGAGGGTTTAATACCCTGGTCGATGAGTCACCGACTCGTCGACGGACTAGGCCGACTTGGCCATTCTGACCCATTCAACTCGCTGCACGTTGCACGTGCACCGACGTTTCTTTACCCCTAACCTTTATCTTTTATTTATTATTATCCTTATTTATATATTATATTTTTTTTCTCTAACATATAATAATAAAAATTCTATATCTTATTTCTCTATTTTATTTTATTTATTTCTATTTTATTTTGTTATTATTTTTTCTATTTTATCATTTTAATAAAATAATATTTATATTTTTTTCTTCCTAAAACTATTTTATTTATTTTTAATACATATATTTCTAAAATTATAAATTTTCTTATTTCCTAAAATAATGTTTTATCTATTATCTTAAAATAACAAATAATAAAATTATTTTTTATTATTATCTTATTTATCTATTTATTTTATTTTCTATTATTTTATTATTTTAACATTATAATAATATATTATTATTATTTTTTAAAAAAATTCTATAAAGAAAACAGGGTTTACAGTTAAAACATAACAAAAAGCCCACGGAGGCTGCTTCCTCTCAGCCCCCTCCCCCACATTTTACCTTTACATGCTACTATTGCTCCCGACAATTTGACACAATTTACGATCTAAATGAGCACAATAAGGTTCATAAAAAGGAGCGCATCGCCCACATACCTACAGAGGCCACCACCACCTCTCTTCCCCCTCCATTTCCATTGCCCGTCCATTGCAAATTTTGTTCACGACAGTTTGATACAGTCCAAGCCCTATGTAGTCATCAGAATCAGACCATACAGCTGCAGCCATGACTCCTAGACACTTTAGCTTGTCCCAAACTGTTGCCGCTACCCATCCCACCCAAGTGGGCACCAGCATCAATAACTCCAACGATATGGAATTCGATTTGCACTTATATACACAGGTTACCACCTCTCATCCCCCTCCATCTTCATTGCCCTATTCTTGCAATTAATGTTCCCAACAATTTGATACCGTCGAAGCCCTATATGGTCATCAGAATACACATATCAATGATCACAATACAGCTGCAGCCATATGTCATGCCTCGTACCTTCCCCTAGGGCACGTGGTAAACCATAGTAAACTCCACATATAACCTTTCTTACTCCCGGATCTATACGGAAACTCACTAAGTGTACCTGATGTATATCCCCTCTATTTATGAAAGGAGAGAACCTGAAATTATTTATTTTAAAGTATAAGACTTTACTCCATTTCTAAACATATTATTGATTGTATTGGGCTTTACAGTCCAAATAGCCGACTATATTTGGGCACAAAAATATAATGTAATTTTATGATATGTAAAATCTATTTATACAATAAAATATATTAAGTAGATAAATAAAAAATAGGACTCATCAGTTAGATTTCATGTAAGCTTATAGGGTCTCTTTTCCTTATTATAGGTTCTAATGCCAAACATGATTGTTCTAACTAGATAAGCATATACCATATGTCCTTTTAAATCATGATGTGCCCATTGAGATCATAAATTGTTTCAAAATTTTGAGAGCAATAGTAGATGTGAGATGTACTTTGAAGATGTTCAGTATGGTGCTAATAATATGGATGATTGAGGTGAAGGTTTATATGGATACATATACATATATATAGAAGGTGAGTCTAGAGGGAGCAAATGAGAGAGATAGGTTGGAGGTCTTAATTTGTTGTTTTTGTGGAGTTGATGATTTACTTAATTTGAAAGTCTAAAATTTTCTTAAAGTGCACTCTTCCTACTCCCTCATAAACTATACAAGACATTGTTTAGTTTTTTTTTCTTAGTTTGTCTTAGTTTTTATAATTTGGGTAAGTTTATTATGAATAAATAATGATATTTATGATTTTGAATAAGTAATCTGTGTAATTTATTTAGCAAACTAAATTTTGGATAAAGTTGTAGCGGACTGAGTAAACCAAAGAAGTTAAATAATTATTTATAAACTCAAATGAATGGCCTTAGCCCCAATTTAAATTTTAGAAGCCCCCAGACCTTGTGAGATAAGAAGATGCTAAAAGGAATTCTAAAAGTTGATCATGTGAAGCATACTTACATGGCAAACATTCAAGAAAAAGTTTTTCAAAGCCCCTCCATTCTAAAGAGCTACTAAATCACTTTTGATGTATGGCCCAATGAAGCCTCAATCTTATTGTAAAAACTTTTACTTTATACTCTTTGTTGATAAGCATATTAGTCATGAGATTAAAATTCTAAGAATCGATACAAGTGATGAATTTATATCCAATGAGTTTAAAACATTTTATGAGTTGCATGGTACTCATTGTCTTTTGCAGTTCTAGGAACACCCTAACTAAATGGTATTATAGAGAGAAAAAATCAGACAATTTTTAATATGATAAGGAGTACATTGTATTTAAATGATAAGTCGAAGGAGTTTTAAGTTAAAGTAATTGCATGTGTAATATATCTTTCAAATCAAAATTCAATTAAAAGAATTAAAAATTTAACACCTCGAACTAGAAGTAGATGGAAAAATAAGTGTGGTATATTTAAAGATCTCTAGATTCATTGCTTGTGGACATATTCTAGAAAAAAAAAATTATGATTAGTAGATTCATAAAGTTGTGCACAAAATGTATATTTTTTTACTTAGAGTAATTAAATTCTATACGGAAGACTAAATTCTATACGGAAGACCATAGATTTAATACTGACCGATCTATAAGTTTAAGAAAAAGTAGATATGTGAAGTTTGATAAGCTTTATTTATCAAACCGATCTACCTTGGTGAAATTTTTAAAATTAATTTTTATCCCTAAATCTAGCATACCATCCTCCATCAAACATTATAGATTGATAGTCTGATCAAAGTCGGCTACCAAATTCTCATCAATTGCTTAGTAGATATAAGACGGTACTTTCTACATGGGCTAATAAATAGATCAGGCATAATCAATATTTATTTCTGTACATAAAGTGGGCTAATAAATAGGTTATGTTTAATACTTATTAAAATTCTAAAAAAATCAGCATTTATTCCTTCAGAGTGTGCCTGGACAAGCACCTCTACGACGGCCACAGATTGCTCGGGTGGGCGGAGCGGTACAAGATCGCCCTCGGGCTGGCCTCGGTCGTTCTCTACCTCCACGAGGAGTGGGAGTAGTGCGTGGTGCACCGGGACATCAAACCCAGCAACGTGATGCTGGATCCTGATTTCAACGCCAAGCTCGGCGACTTCGGGCTGGCGAGGCTGGTTGACCAGGACAGCATGGCGGTGATGACTGTCCTGGTCGGGATGAGGGAATACATTGCGCCGGAGTACGAGAAGATGGGGAAGGCCCGTAAGGAATCCGACGTGTTCAGCTTCGGGGAGGTGCTGCTCGAGATCGCGTGCGGCCGGAAGCCCATCAACTACGCCGAGGCCCAGAAGAGGATAAATCTGGTGGAGTGGGTGTGGGGGTTGTACGAGAGAGGGGCATGTCTGGAAGCTGCAGATGGAAGGCTTCCCTGAGATGAGTCCGACGAGCGGCTCATGGAGAGGTTGATGGTGGTGGGATTGTAGTGCGCACACTCGGATTATAGGCTGCGGCCGTCGATAAGGCGGGCCATCAGCGTTCTCAGCTTCGAAGCTCAATTGCAGGATCTGCCGCCGCTCAACATGCAGGTGCAGGAATTCAATGATGCAGCAGCGGCGTCTTCTTCGTCTGGAAGGCAATCCTTGAACATAATCTCTTCTTCTTCCTTTTTTTCCGGGCGTTAAAGATTTAAGATGATGATTACTTTTTCTTTTTACTCTGTAAGACGGTCTGATTAACATGCTAATTCGAAATCTGAAGTACTTGAAATTTTGCAAGTGTTAAATATGTCAATAAGTTCTCGTATATTTCAGTATCCACAATATCTTCCACTGAACAGGCATCTCAGTGGCACAATATCTTCCCAACATGCAGGTGCAGGAATACAGCCTTGTTCTTGCATTTGTTCAAAGCATGGATTCTGCTTCATCAACCATGTTAATATCATTCAGGAACACACCAACTTGCTTCCTTTCCTAAAAAGGTCTGTTGCATCATTTACACGGCCACATTTTCCAAAATGCTTGATAATCACAGCATAATTTATTAACTCAATCTTTGTCTCACACTTTTTATGATTTATTTTTTCATATCAGGTGCAAATCATAAACACTTAGAATATGATTTAAAATTAATTTATGATCATATTGAAAAAATAGAAATATTATTAAGTAGGCTAAAATTTATAGTTCTAGATAAGCCATTTAAAAAAATTAAATTACTTGGTGCTACTATGTGAAATTACACCTATGGTATTCGATGTGTTTTAATTGATAAGGATATGGTTAATATTTACTACCATGAACAAGCATGAGAAGATATTATTGATTATTCTGATTAGACTTTTACTTTATTTATATCTAAAACTTTAGAATTATTTACAGCTTCTAATTCTTTATAGTTTTTAAAATGCAGAGATAATCAATAAAATGAAATTTATTCCAATAAACTTTATTTTTTTTAATTGTATTAGAGGATGCAATTTTATACCAATTAAATGAACTTTATCCTAGATAAATATTATATTAACATAGTTATTAATTGATTGTGGAGTAGATTTTAAAAATAAAATTACTTAATTATTATAAGATGTATATAATTTATATTTAAAAAATAAGAAGTAACTAATGACATGATGCATCCATCATTAACATCAAATAAACTTAGAATGAGGTTACTAATATAACTAAAATATCTCAAAAGCACAACTAATATTATTATAAATCCTTAGATGAGTGAAGTGGGGCTTATGTCTTACTATTTGGGATAAAAGTGAATCAAATGGAAGACCTTACAAATGGAAGTCTTTCTCTTACAAGAACAATATGCAAAGGATATACTCAAAAAATTTAAGATGCTAAAATGTAATCATGTCAACACTCCAATGGACTATGGAGTAAAATTTTCCAAATATATGAAAGATAAGAGAAGATTGATTTGACTATATTTAAGAGCCTTGTTTGATTTCTAAGGTACTTAACTATCAAAAGATTTAAAATTTTATTTTCATTTGGGATGGTGAGTTGTTTCTTTGAATAATTCAACAAAAATAGACTACAAAGCATCCAAGATGACTTTTCGCTGAATTGGTTTATATATCTTCTAATGGTGCCAAATTAATTGGTTATTGTGATAGTGATTGTTTTAATGATTTTTATGATAAAAAAACACAATTGGCTATTTTTTTTCTTGGAAAATAATGCAATCTCAGCGTGTTCAAACAAATAAACTATTATCATTTTATATACTTGAGACTGAATATGCTTCAACTACTTCCTATATTTGGCTAAGAAGAATACTAAAGGAACTTCACTTTGAGGGGGAAAAATAAGCTACAAAGATTATGATTGATGATAAGAAAAAATCTAGTATTACTTCTTAGCAGAGAGATATTCCTGGCAGAGGGATATCTATGACAACATCATACAGCCATTTGAGTGGTGCATGTTATCAAGAAGGCAGCTAGAAAGAACCCTTTCTTCCTACTTAAACATGATCTAAAAAGGCATTTGATATGATCTGATGGGAGGTGTTGTTCAATGTTATGGCACAAAATTTAGTTTCCAAAAAAACTCACTGGTTGGATCCAACACGTCTGATATCAATGAATTATCATTCTAAAATTAATGGGAATATATCAAGCAGCTTCAAAGGGGGCCAAGGCATCAAACAGGGAGACCCTTCCCTGCTCTACTGCAACAGTTTATCTTTGAAGGTCAAATAGAACCTTTCAATCTAAAAGCCTTTGTCTTAGCTCATCTCATGGTTGCAGACGATGTTATTATAATATCAAGCAGTAAACAAACGTTCATTCATGGATTGCAGAGATTCCTAGAAGTATATTGCGAATACACAAGACAATCAATCAGTAAAGGGCTATAATCCTCCAAGAAGGTACGCGGGGAAAGTCAAGAACTCTGTTTACTGATAAACTGAACATCCAAGAGGTACACCTACCAATAGCTGCTAAGTACATGTGAGAAAACGAAGGCTGCAAGAGGACAAAAGGAGTAGCTGCTAAGTTATTACTATAAAGTGACCTGTAGGTTGACTTAGTCTAAAGTCTTCCCTGAGGCAACTACTAATTGAGACAGGAGCTCTCGCTTATGCACCTCTCTGCATTCCTTCTCCGAGGTTGGCTGGTGAACATGCTGCGCTTCCCCTGGTCTTCTTCCTCTTTGCTACTGCTCTTTGCTGCTTCTTTTCCCCTAGAAACCTCGCTTTCCTTCAGCTTCAACTTCACCGGCTCCGACGGCGTCCAAATCGCTAGAGGCCTCAACTTCTCAGACGACGCTGGCCCCACAGCCGACGGCTTCCAGTTGGCCAGTAACATCAATGGCCAGAGTGCCACCTACAGAGTCGGGCGAGTTCTGTATCCTGACCTGCTCCGACTCTGGGACTCTACCTCAGGTAACATCACCACCTTCACCACCCATTTCTCCTTCATAATTAGCAACACCACTGTCATTGGAGCCGACGGGCTCACTTTTTTCCTCGCCCCTCCATCGGAGCAATCCATTCCCAACCAGTCCTACGGAGTAGGCCTCGGCCTTTTCAACGACTCCGCTAACCGAGTCGTAGCGGTGGAGTTCGATACCTACCATAACCCTTTTGATCCCGGCAACAATCACATAGGGTCCATCAAGTCTATCGCCTCTGTCGAGTTGGTTAATTTTAGCATGAGTAACGGCAGCAACACTGCACACGCTACAGTGAAGTACGACGGCAGTGCTATGAACTTGTCCGTTCTGCTCTCTTACTCATCGAAGGATCACTCAGTCGATGGTCGAAGCTGGAACGTTTCAAGTGAGGTAGATTTGAGGAATTACCTGCCAGAAGAAGTAGCCGTCGGCTTCTCGGCCGGTACCGGTATCTCGGCGGAGTCGAACACCATCTTGTCTTGGGATTTCAACTCAACCCAGCTGCCAGCCGCCGCATCTCAAGTTCCAGAGTCGGAGACTGTCCGTATATACAATAACAGAACGAGGCTGCTCCAGGGGATACTAATTGGCATTGGGATCATCCTCTGCGTGCTGGGACCGTTGTGGTTCGTGCTGCGGCAACGGCAGAACAAGCTAAGGTGCGGCACAGCCGCCACCAGGCTTCAAACAGTGTTCGACCAGCAAAGGGGGCCGCGAAGTTTTGCCTACCAAGATTTGGCCAACGCCACAAACAATTTTGCAGAGGAAGGGAAGCTCGGGGCGGGAAGATTTGGGGCCGTGTACAGGGGAGTCATTCCCAGCACGGGGAATGATCTCCGTGTGGCGATCAAGAAGATATTGAGAGAATCCAAGTAAGGGGAGAAAGAGTACATGTCGGAAGTCATCCTCTTCAGCCAGCTGCACCATCGCAACCTGGTTCAGCTCATCGGCTACTGCCACGAGGCCGACGACTTCCTTCTTGTTTATGAATACATGCCCAACAGGAGCCTCGACAAGCACCTCTACGACGGCCACAGATTGCTCGGGTGGGCGGAGTGGTACAAGATCGCCCTCGGGCTGGCCTCGGCCGTTCTCTACCTCCACGAAGAGTGGGAGCAATGCGTGGTTCACCGGGACATCAAACCGAGCAACGTGATGCTGGATCCCGATTTCAACGCCAAGCTCGGCGACTTCGGGCTGGCGAGGCTGGTCGACCACGACTGCACAGCGGTGATGACCAACCTGGCCGGAACGAGGGGATACGTCGCGCCGGAGTACGAGAGGACAGGGAGGGCCCGCAAGGAATCGGATGTGTTCAGCTTTGGGGTGGTGCTGCTCGAGATCACGTGCGGCCGGAAGCCCGTCAATTACGCGGAGGCCCCGGAGAGGATAAATCCGGTGGAATGGGTGCGGGGTTTGTACGAGAGAGGGGCGTGTCTGGAAGCTGCAGACGGGAGACTCTGCGATGAGTTCGACGAGCGGGTCATGGAGAGGTTGATGGTGTCGGGATTGTGGTGCGCGCACCCTTACTTCAGGTTGCGGCCGACGATAAGGCGGGCCATCGGCGTTCTCAGCTTCGAAGCTCCATTGCCGGATCTGCCGCCGCTGAACGTGGCGTGGCAGGAAGGTAATGATGTAGCGCCGTCGTCATCGTCGGATGCGCAATCCCTGAACAGCATGTCGTTGTCTTCTTCTTATGTTTCCGGAAGAACCTGAAGACGGTAGCAGGATGGGTCTTCTTTTCCTCGGTAATGTTTGTTTGATGTAATATATATTTGCGTAGTACAATTTATGTACCTTGAGCGAAAGCTTGTTTAAGAATCTTTTATCTCCCGTTTTTTTAAGGAATTTTTTGATTTATAAAAAGGTAGACTGTGATTTTTATTTAACTCGACGTGTATTAAATTAGAGAGGAGCTTATACGGTGGTTTTTTTTTTTTCTAAAACTATAGTTAAACCGTATTTATAATTAGTAGTTATATTTAAAAAATATTTAGATATATAATAGTACTCAAAATCCCATTATTTTTAATTTAAGAAATGTACACATCATATCCACCATCTTAGAGTAAAATTATAAATTTAATATTAACTAAAAATTTTAAAAATTTAAATTTTACTTAAATATGTGACTATTTATATTTCTCATCTAAGAGTTAGATAATATAAGTGATAGCTTTTTTAAAATAAAAATATCTATAAAATATATGCATTAAAATATTTTTAGTATCTATATAATTTTAGCATCAAAAATCATTTTGATGATACCTTTATGTTACATGCTTGTAACGACAATACAACGACAATCTCCTCTTTTTTGCATAAAGTTCTTTGCCTTAGTAAGTTCTTTAACAATCTAAAATCCAATTTAACCTCATTTGTATAGACCCATGCCACACACTTTGTGCCACATTATTAGATAAGTTTAGGAGGACTTGATTATCACCGTGGAACTCTAAAGATCATCGATGTTAATCGATTACTATCTTCAAGTATCAAGCAACATTCTTCAGACTCATTCATGCTTTAGCAAGCTACTCTTATTAGTCCAATACAAAACCGATGCATGGTTAGGCAATGCTTGCCATCAGCTACCCGAGCTATCTTTGTTGGTGTCAAGGGTTGTGGTCTAAACACTACTTTGAAGGAGCACTTTATCATTATGCAAAAACGATGTAGGTTATAGTAGAATTAAGTAGTGTCAAAGAGCTCGATCCAATTATTTGGCTCATAACCACAGAGTGCTAAAGATATTTCTTAGTAATGCATTGATCTGCTCAGTTTGGCTACCTATTTATGGATGATTCATCATGAAAAACTTCAAGTTGGACCCCAAATAACTTGAAAAGAGAAGTCCAAAAGTAACTCATGAATTTGGGATCATGGTCGAAGATAATAATCTATAATAGAACCGAAGTATTTTACCACATGGCGATGGAACAATTGAACCATGCCTTGAGTTGTAACATGTTCTATGATTGGGAGTGAAAACATCACATTTGCTGAATCTATTGACTACAACCAAGATTGTTGATAAATCATCAATCACTGGAAAACCTTTGATGAAGTCCACAAACATAGACATACATAATGGACTTGATATCCAGCTTACGGTGCATTACAACATCCAACCATGAGCTCGTGTTGTAGTTAATACAAATTGGGTACTAACATATGCTCACCTTTTGTTTGCAATAAGTCCTATGCATCAATCTAGTAGTATCTCATCCTATCTTTAAAAACATTACATACAATTTCCTATACAATAGATCAGTCTTAACCTGAATTCATATCATCGTACACTAGGGGTTATTATTCGTTGGCAAAGAATATTAGCTGCATATTTTTTTTAACCATGTTTATCTTTTTATTAGTAATAACAATATTTACTATTATTATTATACTGCATATCTATAATTATATATATATATTCTGTTCATCGCCGTTGGGGGGCTGAAGAGATCTGGGCATCTTGGAGTCTTTAATAATGCAACACTTAAACCTAACTGTAGCAATATTAACTTTTTTTAAAAAAAAAAAATTGTTTCCCTTTCACTTGAGTCATTATTTAGAGGCTTGATGGATGCCTGAGGTGGAAGGCGAGAAGATGCAGCATGACTGCTGCTGTGCTGACTTATGAGTTTTCCGTCGTTGGAAGCTCAGGATGTGGTCGGAGGACAAGTCACAGGCGGCGCCTCTAAATCAATACTTTTAAGGATAACTCCGAGACCGAGTCGTCATATCTAACAAAAAAGTACATCAACTGGGAGGAGGCGAAAGATGTGAGAAAGTGAAGGCTAATTTAATACAATAAACTGGCAACTCTATGTTAGGTTGACGTGACTGAAGTCTTCACTGAGACTAAAAGAGGCTACAACTAATTTAGTTGTCCCGTAACATCAATGGCCACCAACAGCGTCGGACGAGAAACATCACCACCTTCGCCGCCCATATCTCCTTCATAATTAGCAGCTCTTCCGTAAGCGGAGGCGACGGGCTCGCTTTCTCCATCCGAGCAATCCATCCCCAACCACTCCACCGAAGGAAACCTTGGCCTTTTTAATAATTCCGCTAACCAAGTCGTTGCCATACACCTCTTTAATTAAAATAATAGAACGGATTATGAGCTTTTAGATTCAAAACTCATTAAGTTCTTAAAAAAAAATAGTGGAGTCGTAGCGGTGCTGTTCGACACCTACTCGAACGCTTTTGATCTCCCCAACAATCACATAGGCATCGATGTCTACTCCACTAAGTCGATCGCCTCTTAATTTTAGCATGAGTAATGGCAGCAGCATTGCACATGCTACGGTGAAGTACGATGGTGGTGCTATGATCGCCTCTTATCCGTTCTCCTCTCTTACTCATCGGAGAATTCCTCCGTCCATGGTCGAAGCTGGAAAGTTTGGAAGGTGGTAGATTTGAGAAAGTACCTGCCGAAAGAGGTACCAGTCCGCTTCTCCGGTAGCACCGGTCTCAGCACGGAGGCGAACACTATCTTGTCCTGGGATTTCAACTCAACCGAGCTGCCAATCGCCACTGTCTGTAAATACAGTAAGAGAACGAGGCTGCTCCTGGAGACTGATAACATTCAGCTTCTACTCAAACTCCTTCTAACCTCATTTTGCATGTAGTTCTTTGCGCCACATTTTACAAGGTAAGCTCAAGGAGGACTACATCTGTGTTAATCGACTGCTTTCTTCAAGCGTGAGCAGCCTTCTCCAAACTCACTCATGCCTTGACAACCAATATTGCAGATCAAGTGCAAACATGTGTGTGGTTAGGCAATGCTCAGCTGCCCCGGCCGTATCCACTGTTGTTACATACGAGTTCCTGGTATGAGGAATCGGTCTCGACCTCAGTATGAATTCATGCTAGGATGTCACCACACACTCCGGTCATCATTGCACATGCTTGATGGCTAAGCATACTTTATATTTCCACACAAAGTCAAAATTGGAGCCTAAAATTTGCAGTGTTGGGGGGCTGAAGAAATCTGGGCATCTCGGAGTCTTTAAGAATGCAACGTAAGCTAATTCTTTTGCTCTAGGATTTGTGTTTGAGTATTTTAAATTAATTACTATCTTATATAAGTACTGTTTATCATTAATCTTTGGGACACCTAAACCCTACTACTAGCAATATTAACTTTTTTTTTAAAATTTTGTTTCCTTTCACTCGAGACATTTAGAGGCTTGATGGATGCGTAAGAGATGGAGGGCGAGAGGATGCAGCGTGACTGCTGCTTTGCTGCCTTCTGAGTTTTCGGATGATGATGGTGGTGTTGGAAGCTCAAGCTGTGGGCGGAGGACGAGTCACAGGGGGCGAACGAGGACCGGAAGGTAGGAAGAGACGGCTGGTGATGGGCCAGCGTGAGTGCTGGAACGCATCTACAACATCCAAAATAAATTCTTTAAGCATAACTCCGAGACTGAGTCGTCAAATCGAACAAAAAAATACATCAACGGGGAGGAGGCGAAAGATGTCGAACTCCGCCGCCACGACTCGGTTGGCGGAGTCATTGAAAAGGCCGAGGTTTTCTCCCCCAGAGGAATCGTACGGGATGGGTATCTCCGACATTGGAGCGAGGAAAAAGGCGAGCCCGTCGCCGCTTTTAATGTTGCTGTAGCTGCTAATTTTGAAGGAGAAATGGGTGGTGAAGCTGGCGGCGAGATTACCTGAGGCGGCGTCCCAGAGGCGGAGCCGGTCGCCGTACAGAACTCGCCCAACTCTCCATGTGACATTCTTGTCGATCACGTTTCCGTTCAGCACGATGCCCTCCGGTGTGTATTGGGTGTCGCCTTGGGTGATGAGGCGTTTAGTGTTTTGAACGCTGTCGGAGCCGGTGAAGCTGAAGGTGAAGTTGAGTGAGGTAACGAAGGGAAAAGAAGCAACAAAGAGCAGCAGCAGAGACAAAGACAAAGACAAAGAGGAAGAAGACCACGGGAAGCACAACAAGTTCACCATTTCCAACCTGGGAAAGGAATGCAGTGGTGCGTAAGCGAGAGCTCCTCCTGTCTCAATTAATAGCCTCTTTAAACTCAGGGAAGACTTCAGTCAAGTCAACCTAACAAGAAAAAAAGGCCACTTTATAGTATTAAATTAGCAGCAACTCCTCCTCGTCTTCTCGCAGCCTTCATTTTCTCACATCTTTCTCCTTCAGGCCATTTGTTGTATCTTTATTTGTTCGACTCAGTCTCGCAGTTGTCCATAAAATTCCAGCTCAGATCCATTTCACAAGGCCTTTCTTCCTGCCCTCCCCTTCTCGTTCGCCCCCTCTGACCCGTTCTCTGCCCACAGCTTCAGCTTCCAACCCTTTTCTTCTCTGCGACTGCCCTAGGACTATCTAGTTAGGTACGTACAGTAAAAGCTTAACTAAGTAAACGTCTAATCCGGATTCCAACATTTTTTGTTCTTCGTAGGAATAATTTAATAAATTATATATTTATTTCAAACTATGTATACTAATGAGATTATAATATATATATTATGAGTATAAGATTTATTAAATTTTCATTTTTTTTTTTAAGTATCAAATTGAATATATATATTTATTTCAATAAATATACTAATGAGATTATAATATATATATATAATGAGTATAAGATTTATTAATTTTTCATTTAATTTTTCTACGAGGGGAGTAGGAAGAGCGCCCCCTCAACCTTAATAGAAATGCAAAAAAATTTAGACTTCTTAATGAAATAAATCATCAAACTCCACGTAAATAAATACATTAAGACGCGCAGCCTATCTCTCTCATTTGCCCTCTCTGGACTCACCTTCTACATGTATGTATATGTATCCATATAAACCTTCACCTGATCATCCATAAATTCCTCATATCATTGGCACTACCTCCTCCCTGTCCCCTCCATGTTTAACCTTTTCAGCTATTGATCCCAGTAATTTAAAATAATTTCCAGTCTCAATGGGCACATCAAGGTTCATTAAAAGGAGCACATCGCCCGTATGCCCATAGCGGCTATCATCTCTCTTTCCCCTCCATTTCCATTGTCTTGCTCATGCAAATTTTGTTCACTATAGATATAGTCCAATCCCTATGTAATCATCAAAGTGCACATATCAACAATCACCATATAACTGGAGCCATGATTCCTAGGCCCTTTAGCTTGCCCCAAACTGTTGCTTTTACCCATCCAACCCAAGTGGGCACCAGCATCAATAATTCTAATGATATTAACCTTGATTTGCCATTATTGTTCCCAATAGTTTGATACCGACCAAGCCCTATGTGGTCATCAATGCACATACAAATATTACAGTAACATAATTATTAATTGATTGTTGAGTAGATTTTAAAAATAAATTACTTAATTATTATAAGATGTATATAATTTATATTAAAAAATAAGAAGTAATTAATAACAAATATCAATGTTAAATAAACTTAGAATGAGGTTACCAAGTAGTATTTTTACTATAATTAGAAGATATCGTAAGCAGAATGCTAATTGGTCTCATAAGCATAAGATCTAGAATGAGGTTAATTTATATTATTAATTGAGCTTATGGTTTATGACATATATAGGAATTGCTTTATATATCTTCTAATGGTGCCAAGTTAATTGGTATTATGATAACGATTGTTTTATAGATTTTTATGATAAAAAAAGTACAATTGACTATATATTTTTCTTGGAAAATAATGCAATCTCAAGGTGTTCAAACAAAGAAAATATTATCATTTTATCTACTTGAAATTGAATATGCTACGGTTTGGCTCAGAAGAATACTAAAGGAACTTCACTTTGAGGGAAAAAAAGCTACAAAGATTATGACTGATGATGTGAAACAATCTAGTATTACTTCTTAGCAGATAGATATTCCTGGCAGAGGGATATCCATGACAACATCATACAGCCATTTGAGTGTTGCATGTTATCAACAAGGCAGCTAGAAAGAACCCTTTCTTCCTACTTAAACATGATCTAAAAAGGCATTTGATATGATCTGATGGGAGGTGTTGTTCAACATTATGGCACAAAATGTAGTTTCCAATGAAGCTCACTAATTGGATCCAACACGTCTGATATCAATGAATTATCATTCTAAAATTAATGGGCATATATCAAGCAGCTTCAAAGGGGGCCAAGGCATCAAACAGGGACACCCTTCCCTGCTTAAATGCACAAGTTTATCTTTGAAGGTCAAATAGAACCTTTCAATCTAAAAACCTGTCTTAGGTCATCTCATAGTTGCAGATGAAGTTATTATAATATCAAACAGTAAAAACCTACGTTCATTCATAGATTGCAGAGATTCCTAAAAGTATATTGCTAATACACAAGACAATCAATCAATAAGGAACTATGATCCTCCCAGGAAGGGTATGGGGAGGAGGTCAAGAACTCTGTCTAGTGATAAAATGAACATCCAAGAGGTACACCTCCCAATCAAGTATTTGGGAGCCTACACCGTAATATTATACTGCACATATATATATATCATGTTCATCGCTATTGGGGGCTGAAGAAATCTGGGCATCCTGGAGTCTTTAATAATGCAACACTTAAACCCAACTGTAGAATATTAACTTTTTTTTTTAAAAAAAAGGTTTCCCTTTCACTTGAGTCATTATTTAGAGGCTTGATGGATGCCTGAGGTGGAAGGCGAGAAGATGCAGCGTAACTGCTGCTGTGCTGCCTTCTGAGTTTTCCGTCGTTGGAAGCTGAAGCTGTGGTCGGAGGACGAGTCACAGGCGGCGAACGAGGACCGGAAGGTAGGAAGAGGCGGCTGGTGATGAGCCAGCGTCAGCGCTGGAACGCATCTACAACCTCTAAATCAATACTATTAAGGACAAATCCGAGACCAAGTCGTCAACTGGTTAATACAATAAACTGGCAACTTTATGTTAGGTTGACGTGACTGAAGTCTTCCCTGACGAGGCTACCACTAATTGAGGAGTGTTTTGTTTAACTATCCATGCCCGACGACCACGGTGTCTGGTTGACGTCGCCCACTTCTTCCTCCTCTATTCTCCCCCTACCCCATCTCCTCTGCCGCTCTTCCCCCACCCCACACGGCACGCCCGGAATCCCCACCGGATCTCCTCTCTCTTACCACACTGTCATTCTACTTAATAAGATTTTGAGAGTGTTTTTTAGTACTAACTAAATTAAAATAATAATTAATCAAAACAACCTTGCTAAAATATTTTTAATGAAAATGACCAGTCAACCTGCCACATTGGAACGCTGACCACTTTTTTAATCAAAAAAATTAACAATACCGGTGGTCGACCAACGTTCGCTCGATCCAGCGCTCGACCGGTACTCGCCCTGCCGTCCTCCTCGCTCCGGCCTCCTCCTCCTCCCCTCCTACCGTCTCCTTCCCACCTCGACCGGCACTCGCCCCGCCGTCCTCCTCCTCCCCTCCTTCCGCTATTTCCCGTTATCCTTCCCACATCTTCCGGCACCTGCCCCGCCGTCCTCGGCTCTCCTTCCCACCAACGCTCCGCTGCTTCTTCCTCCTCCTCTGTTCCAACCCTCCCCCCAGCCGCCGCTTCTTCTTCCCCTCACTCTCCTATGCTTTCCCCCCACCCCAACTCATCTCGTCTGCCGCTCTGCTTCCCACATCTCCCCACCCCATCCCCAGCCCCCCTCCCAAGAAACAGAGGAGGCGACCCATCTCCCCCCTGCTCCCCATCATCTCGAGGAGGCGGGACACCATCGCTCTCGTTTCGTCGTCGACGTCTCTCGACGGCAAAGGCGCTCTTGAAGCCTTCGTCGTCGATGCCGCTCGCAGGAGAGAAGAAGCTCGCGAACAGAGGCGCTCTGTTCGCCTTCGTCCGTTCTTCATCGTCGCCGCACGGTGGGAGGAAACAGAGAGGTCGAAATCGTAGCAGACTTTCCATCGACCGATCGAAATTGACGTTGGGAGACGATGCGGACGTCGTCGATTGTGACCTTCGTCGGATCGATTGTTGGGGGCAATCGCTGTAGCTGGGGGGCAATCGTTGTACTACATCTCCTCTGCCGCTCTTCCCCCACTCCACCTAGAAATATTAACGGCCGGGTCAGGCAGGGCACGCCTGGAATCCCCACCGGATCTGCTCTCTCCTTAGCACACTGTCATTCTACTTAATAAGATTTTGACGCCGTCATTTTTCTAAATTAATATTTTTAATAGGTTAGTACGACAAAATTCCTTTCCGAGGTTAGCAATGGTGAACATGCTGTGCTTCCCTGGTCTCCTTCCTCTTTGCTACCGCTCTTTGTTGCTTCTTTTCCCCTAGAAACCTTGCTTTCCTTCAGCTTCAACTTCACAGTTTCACTAAGCATAGGCTAGCAGCCCGAGTCTTGAGACTTAAATCATATTTCAATATAGATGACATTTGTTGATGGCGTAGACACTGATTATCACTTAAGTGACATCTAGTGATATGCATGTTTGTAATTGTCAACTTTGTTATACTGCTTTTATGACATGAATTACACATATCAAAGGAAAAATGATGATTAACAAACAAAAGGCATCCTAGAGTACTCCTCCTAGTTTTTGATTTCCTTAATATGATTTCGAGCCGTAATTTCGCACTAAGTCACAATGCTGAGCACACCACGTTCAATGTGTGTGCAGGTCATTAGATAACTAACCGGGATATTTGATGAAGATAAGGGCTCTTGATGGATTTAGTTTTATTTATTGATGTTGTTATTATAGAATTGTAGTAGGTATATCGGGATTGTGTTAGTAGAGTTGCATAAGAAATTTATTTGTATATTCCGCTGTGTTGATTATGTGTATGGATAATATTTATTACCAAATACCTCGTATGGGTCCTTTGGGCGCATACGGCGGTTACCACGTGTCTGACAGGTGGGTCAGGGCGTGACATATAGATGAAGAATAGATGATGATCTCTTATGTATATTATTTCTCATTCTCCTTTCAATAAGAATAAGAGAAGTGATTTAAAAAGACATACGGTGCATATTCTCTAGTTAGAGCAATCATGTTTGGCTTTAGAACCTATAATAAGAATAAGAGACCCTATAATCTTATATGTAATGTAATTGATGAGTCCTATTTTTTATTTATCTACTTAATATATTTCATTGTATAAATAGATTTTACATATCTTAAAATTACATTATATTTTTGTGCCCAAATGTCGTTAGCTATTTGGACTATAGAACCTTAAATTTGTACAATAAGCCCAATACACTCAATAATATGTTTAGAAATAGAGTGAAGTCTTATACTTTAAAATAAATAATATGATATGTTCCTTTTATACCTTAAATTAGTATAATACTTATATTATTTCTATATTAGAACCACTGGGTGTAATATAACTTTGAAACCTCCTAAGGATCTAGCATGTTTGTAGCGGAGTTATGTAAAACCCATTTTGTGGATGTGAAGCACAACTCTTCCCAACATCAGTTGCTTTTGAGATGTAACGGTGATTCTCTCCGTGAACTTGAATTGCGGATTCTTGACCACACAACTGTTATTTAAGATACTCAGTAGATAATCTAACTATTAGTCCAGATTATTAATTGATATATTTCACACTAACCACTAACAATGTGTTATTTATTTATGGGCGGTGACCCCGTTAAGGAACAATGTTCACTAGCAGACAAGTAGTCACATTCATGCGGTTCTTGGGCGATGCATATCACAGTAGGTTTTTGCTATGGAAGTTTAGGATATCTCTAAGTGAATAAAGAAAATAAAAGGGGACTCATCCTCTGTCATCGTCCTCTCCACCAACATAAGTGTAACAAGCACAGATAGGGACATAGATGAATTTGACACTGATGGGCTTATTAGAGATTCATTATTTTCCTAAGCATAGCTGCTAATTCATTATTATAAAAATTGGGAAAATATTTAATTTATGAGGGTTTGAGGATTGCTGTAAAATGTACATTGTTGTAAAATCATAGATGGAAAAATTTTATTTTTATAGAATTATTGTAAAATATACATTGTTTATGTTTCCGCCGTATTTAATAAAAAAAATATTATTGTGCTTTGTGATATATCTAGCCTTGTATAAGTTGTGATGGAGAAGTGCAGCTTATACGACGGTTGTCATGTGCCAAAATGTGGGTTTGGAGCGTGCCATCCGCCGTCGTTGAAGTCCACCAAACCCGCGCCCTCTATTTCTTCGAGGGTTTAATACCCTGGTCGATGAGTCACCGACTCGTCGACGGACTAGGCCGACTTGTCGACTGACTTGGCCGACTTGGCCATTCTGACCCATTCAACTCGCTGCACGTTGCACGTGCACCGACGTTTTTTTACCCCTAACCTTTATCTTTTATTTATTATTATCCTTATTTATATATTATATTTTTTTCTTTAACAGATAATAATAAAAATTCTATATCTTATTTCTCTATTTTATTTTATTTATTTCTATTTTATTTTGTTATTATTTTTTTCTATTTTATCATTTTAATAAAATAATATTTATATTTTTTTCTTCCTAAAACTATTTTATTTATTTTTAATACATATATTTCTAAAATTATAAATTTTCTTATTTCCTAAAATAATGTTTTATCTATTATCTTAAAATAACAAATAATAAAATTATTTTTTATTATTATCTTATTTATCTATTTATTTTATTTTCTATTATTTTATTATTTTAACATTATAATAATATATTATTTTAATTTTTTAAAAAAATTCTATAAAGAAAACATGGTTTACAGTTAAAACATAACAAAAAGCCCACGGAGGCTGCTTCCTCTCAGCCCCCTCCCCCACATTTTACCTTTACATGCTACTATTGCTCCCGACAATTTGACACAATTTACGATCTAAATGAGCACAGTAAGGTTCATAAAAAGGAGCGCATCGCCCACATACCTACAGAGGCCACCACCACCTCTCTTCCCCCTCCATTTCCATTGCCCGTCCATTGCAAATTTTGTTCACGACAGTTTGATACAGTCCAAGTCCTATATAGTCATCAGAATCAGACCATACAGCTGCAGCCATGACTCCTAGACACTTTAGCTTGTCCCAAACTGTTGCCGCTACCCATCCCACCCAAGTGGGCACCAGCATCAATAACTCCAACGATATGGAATTCAATTTGCACTTATATACATGAGGTCTTGAGTTTAAGTCTTATTAAGTTCTAAAAAAAAATTATTTTGATGATACCCTTATGTTACATGCTTGTAACGACAATACAGCGACAATCTCCCACTGCTACTCCACCTCCTCTTTTTTGCATAAAGTTCTTTGCCTTAGTAAGTTCTTTAACAATCTAAAATCCAATTTAACCTCATTTGTGTAGACCTGCCACATTAATGAGATAAGTTTAGGAGGACTTGATTATCACTGCAGAACTCTAAAGATCATCGATGTTAATCGATTACTATCTTCAAGTATCAAGCAACATTCTTCAGACTCATTCATGCTTTAGCAAGCTACTCTTATTAGTCCAATACAAAACTGATGCATGGTTAGGCAATGTTTGCCATCAGCTACCCGAGCTATCTTTATTGGTGTCAAGGGTTGTGGTCTAAACACTACTTTGAAGGAGCACTTTATCATTATGCAAAAACGATGTAGGTTATAGTAGAATTAAGTAGTGTCAAAGAGCTCGATCCAATTATTTGGCTCATAACCACAGAGTGCTAAAGATATTTCTTAGTAATGCATTGATCTGCTCAGTCTGGCTACCTATTTATGGATGATTCATCATGAAAAACTTCAAGTTGGACCCCAAATAACTTGAAAAGAGAAGTCCAAAAGTAACTCATGAATTTGGGATCATGGTCGAAGATAATAATCTATAATAGAACCGAAGTATTTTACCACATGGCGATGGAACAATTGAACCATGCCTTGAGTTGTAACATGTTCTATGATTGGGAGTGAAAACATCACATTTGCTGAATCTATTGACTACAACCAAGATTGTTGATAAATCATCAATCACTGGAAAACCTTTGATGAAGTCCACAAACATAGACATCCATAATGGACTTGATATCCAGCTTACGGTGCATTACAACATCCAACCATGAGCTCGTGTTGTAGTTAATACAAATTGGGTACTAGCATATGCTCACCTTTTGTTTGCAATAAGTCCTATGCATCAATCTAGTAGTATCTCATCCTATCTTTAAAAACATTACATACAATTTCCTATACAATAGATCAGTCTTAACCTGAATTCATATCATCGTACACTAGGGGTTATTATTCGTTGGCAAAGAATATTAGCTGCATAATTTTTTTAACCATGTTTATCTTTTTATTAGTAATAACAATATTTACTATTATTATTATACTGCATATCTATAATTATATATATATATTATGTTCATCGCCGTTGGGGGGCTGAAGAGATCTGGGCATCTTGGAGTCTTTAATAATGCAACACTTAAACCTAACTGTAGCAATATTAACTTCTTTTTTTTAAAAAAAATTGTTTCCCTTTCACTTGAGTCATTATTTAGAGGCTTGATGGATGCCTGAGGTGGAAGGCGAGAAGATGCAGCATGACTGCTGCTGTGCTGACTTCTGAGTTTTCCGTCGTTGGAAGCTCAGGATGTGGTCGGAGGACAAGTCACAGGCGGCGCCTCTAAATCAATACTTTTAAGGATAACTCCGAGACCGAGTCGTCATATCTAACAAAAAAGTACATCAACTGGGAGGAGGCGAAAGATGTGAGAAAGTGAAGGCTAATTTAATACAATAAACTGGCAACTCTATGTTAGGTTGACGTGACTGAAGTCTTCCCTGAGACTAAAAGAGGATACAACTAATTTAGTTGTCCCGTAACATCAATGGCCACCAACAGCGTCGGACGAGAAACATCACCACCTTCGCCGCCCATATCTCCTTCATAATTAGCAGCTCTTCCGTAAGCGGAGGCGACGGGCTCGCTTTCTCCATCCGAGCAATCCATCCCCAACCACTCCACCGAAGGAAACCTTGGCCTTTTTAATAATTCCGCTAACCAAGTCGTTGCCATACACCTCTTTAATTAAAATAATAGAACGGATTATGAGCTTTTAGATTCAAAACTCATTAAGTTCTTAAAAAAAAAAAAATAGTGGAGTCGTAGCGGTGCTGTTCGACACCTACTCGAATGCTTTTGATCTCCCCAACAATCACATAGGCATCGATGTCTACTCCACTAAGTCGATCGCCTCTTAATTTTAGCATGAGTAATGGCAGCAGCATTGCACATGCTACGGTGAAGTACGATGGTGGTGCTATGATCGCCTCTTATCCGTTCTCCTCTCTTACTCATCGGAGAATTCCTCCGTCCATGGTCGAAGCTGGAAAGTTTGGAAGGTGGTAGATTTGAGAAAGTACCTGCCGAAAGAGGTAGCAGTCCGCTTCTCCGGTAGCACCGGTCTCAGCACGGAGGCGAACACTATCTTGTCCTGGGATTTCAACTCAACCGAGCTGCCAATCGCCACTGTCTGTAAATACAATAAGAGAACGAGGCTGCTCCTGGAGACCGATAACATTCAGCTTCTACTCAAACTCCTAGCCTCATTTTGCATGTAGTTCTTTGCGCCACATTTTACAAGGTAAGGTTAAGGAGGACTACATCTGTGTTAATCGACTGCTTTCTTCAAGCGTGAGCAGCCTTCTCCAAACTCACTCATGCCTTGACAACCAATATTGCAGATCAAGTGCAAACATGTGTGTGGTTAGGCAATGCTCAGCTGCCCCGGCCGTATCCACTGTTGTTACATACGAGTTCCTGGTATGAGGAATCGGTCTCGACCTCAGTATGAATTCATGCTAGGATGTCACCACACACTCCGGTCATCATTGCACATGCTTGATGGCTAAGCATACTTTATATTTCCACACAAAGTCAAAATTGGAGCCTAAAATTTGCAGTGTTGGGGGGCTGAAGAAATCTGGGCATCTCGGAGTCTTTAAGAATGCAACGTAAGCTAATTCTTTTGCTCTAGGATTTGTGTTTGAGTATTTTAAATTAATTACTATCTTATATAAGTACTGTTTATCATTAATCTTTGGGACACCTAAACCCTACTACTGGCAATATTAACTTTTTTTTTAAAATTTTGTTTCCTTTCACTCGAGACATTTAGAGGCTTGATGGATGCGTAAGAGATGGAGGGTCAGAGGATGCAGCGTGACTGCTGCTTTGCTGCCTTCTGAGTTTTCGGATGATGATGGTGGTGTTGGAAGCTCAAGCTGTGGGCGGAGGACGAGTCACAGGGGGCGAACGAGGACCGGAAGGTAGGAAGAGACGGCTGGTGATGGGCCAGCGTGAGTGCTGGAACGCATCTACAACATCCAAAATAAATTCTTTAAGCATAACTCCGAGACTGAGTCGTCAAATCGAACAAAAAAATACATCAACGGGGAGGAGGCGAAAGATGTCTGAAAGTGAAGACTTCGAGACGACGAGGAGTAGCTGCTTCTAATTTAATAAGATAAAGTGGCCTCTTTTTGTTAGGTTGAATTGACTGAACTCTTCCCAGGAGTCTAAAGAGGCAACTAATTGAGACAGGAACTCTAGCTTAAGCACCTACTCTGCATTCCTTTCCGAGGTTTGCAATGGTGAACTCGTTTTGCTTCCCCTGGTCTTCTTCCTCTTTGTTTGTGTCTTTGCTACTGCTCTTTGTTGCTTCTTTTCGCCTAGCAACCTCGCTTTCCTTCAGCCTCAACTTCACCGGCTCCAACGGCGTCCAGGTCACTCAAGGCCTCAACTTCTCAGGCGACGCCGCCCGCACAACCGACGGCATCAAGCTGGCCAGCAACATCAATGGCCAGGGTGCCGTCAACAGCGTCGGGCGAGTTATGTATCCCGACCGTTTCCGACTCTGGGACTCCACCTCAGGTAACATCACCACCTTCATCACCCATTTCTCCTTCATCATTAGCAACACCACTGTCATTGCTGGCGACGGGCTCGCTTTTTTCCTCGCCCCTCCATCGGAGCAATCCATCCCCAACAACTCCGCCGGAGGAATCCTTGGCGTTTTCAATTACTCCGCTAACCAAGTCGTGGCGGTGGAATTCGATACCTACAAGAATAGCTATGATCCCTCCAGCAATCACATAGGGATCGATGTCAATTCCATCTTTTCAATCGCCACTGCCACTTTGGTTAATTTTAGCATCAGTAACGGCAGCAACACTGCACACGCTACAGTGAAGTACGACGGTGGTGCTATGAACTTTTCCGTTCTCCTCTCTTACTCATCCAAGGATCCCTCGGTCAATGGTCGAAGCTGGAACGTTTCCAGTGTGGTAGATTTGAGGAAGTACCTGCCGGAAGAGGTAGCCGTCGGCTTCTCGGCCAGCACCGGCCGCGACACGGAGACGCACACCATCTTATCTTGGGATTTCAACTCAACCACGCCGCCGAACACTAACACCGTCAAAAGACACCAGAATAAGACGTGGCTGCTACTAGTAATTGGCCTTGGGATCATCCTCTGCGTGCTGGGCTTTTTGTGGTTCGTGCTGTGGCAGCGGCGGCGGAAGAAGCAAGGAGGACGCAGCACGGCCGTTGCCACGGCCGCCAGGCTTCAAACTGTTAGGAAATAAGCTTGTATTAGGAACAAGCACCTGCTATTTACTCTTATGCTTATTTTGTCTTAGGTTCCTTTTTATGTTTTGTAGTTTCCATGTAAGGAGAAGGTGGGAGAGCATTTCCAATTCCTTCCCATTACTTTCCATTATTTTGCATTGTAGTTTACATGTAATGATCTTTTTCCTTTAAATATAGAACAGCGAACATGAGAGAGGATGGTCTTCTGCTCTCTCAAACCTTTTGTTATCTCTGCTGTAAACAAAACAGAGTTTTATCTCCTTTCTTCTTCCAACAATTGGTATCAGTGCTTGCGTTGAGGCGATCTGATGCAGAAGAATCCGATGCTTTCCCCGATGATTGGAAAGAAGTCCGCCCCAATGCTTTCCCCGATGAGTGGAAAGAAGTCCGCCCCGATGCTTTCCCCGATGAGTGGAAAGAAGTCCGCCAGCAGCACTCCGATGAGTGGGAAGTCTCCCATCAGCAGTATGGCTGATGGAGGAGGTCTCAGGTTCTCCTCAGGAGGAGGAGGAGGGAGGGAGCCTCGGTGGCTGTCCGTTGCTGAACAAAGGAGGTAACTTCGGCGTGTGGTCAATTCGACTTCGGTCTTTCCTTGACGCACAGGGGGTGTGGGAGGCGATCGAACTAGGAGTAGCAGGAGATGCACCTGCTGATAAAAGAAAAGACAAGTTGGCGCTATCCTTCATCCATCAGTCTTTAGGAGATGAGCTCCTAACTCTTGTTGCTGACAAGAGAACGGCGAAGGAGACGTAGGAAGCGTTGAAGAGCCTTCATATGGGCAACGAAAAATTCCTTTATGCGAAGATGAATAAACTTCGCGGGGATTTTGAGCGGCTGCAGATGTCAAATTCAGAAACGGTTGGTGAGTACTACGATCGACTCTCCTCCGTTATTTCTGAAATGAGAAACGTTGGTGCAAAGGTAAAGGAGCAGCGGATCGTTGAGAAATTGCTTCGTTCGGTGCCGTCCAAGTTCAATCCCATAGCTTGCAACTTGGAGCAATTCGGCGACATTCAAACCATGACGGTGGAGTACGTAGTAGGAGCTCTAAAGACATATGAAGTGCGTCTCCAAGCTTCCATGCGGACAACCGAAGCCCACGAACAGGTTCTGCTATCCCGGGCTGAATGGGAAGCCAGGGCTCACAGAAGTTCTGCGTCTCAAGGGCATGGACGTGGTCACGATAGATGGAGAAACCATGGTCGTGGCAGAGGACGTTCGTATAGCCGCAACGATGGAGATTGGGACGATTCATCTCCAAAACGTGAGAAGATAAGGAAAGATAAATCTCATATTAAATGTTTTAAGTATCATCGCTATGGACATTATGCCTCAGAATGCGAGAAGGAGGAGGCGGTGTACCTGGCTGAAACCAGTGAAAAGGAAGAGCATCATCAAGTTCATCAAGTTCTGCTTGTTGAAGAAACAGAAATTGAAGAAGAAAAAGATAATTTTTTTAAAGAGTTTGTTTTGCAGGAACCCCCTCCGATGGAGATGATGGAGTCACTGAAGCAGAAGATGGATTCTGTGGAGGCCGACGCCTCCTGCAAGACTTGCAATTTCTTGACCGAAACTAGAGATATCGTGAAGGAGAAAATATCTCAGACGAAGGTGGCACAAGCGGAGGCAAAAACAGAGTTCGCAGCCTCCCAATTCGAGGCGATGCAGAGGATGGAGAATCTGCAGATCCGTGATGGGAGTGCCTTCAACATCAGCATCGAGTTCTGTTCCTTGACGGCTGTAGCGGAGATGGCAGCGAGGAAGGCTGCTGCTGTGCTGAGCACCGCTCGCAGCGAGCGGGAGACCGAGCGCCTGCCCGAGGAGAGCCAGCAACAGGGCAACAGCGATGATGGTTGGGAGCGATCCTCTGCTTTGCTTCATGGCGTGAGTGCTGAAATCATTGGAAAAAGCGGCATGATATCCATGGCTGCTCCATGGAAGTTCGTGCTAGAGACGGAGGGATCCACCATGGATGCCACCAAAAATAAGGAAGTTTCAATTTCTACTTCTCTGCATGGTCTCGAGGCAGCGATCAAGTCGACGATGGCGAGCAACAAGTCCGATTGTGAAGAGGAGGTCGTGGCCAGCGTCGACAATGAGGATACCGTTACCCAGATTGCTCCCATTGTCACCCTCTCAGAGGTCGCCATCACCACTGGCGAGGAGGAAGAGGATGTCCTCCTCGATCTAAAGTTGAAGCTTTATCGGTTTCATAAAGATGGGAACCCGTGGAAGGAGCAGGGTATCGGGAGCGTGAAGCTTCTGAAGCACCGGGAGACTGGAAAGGTGCCGTTGGCGATGCACCAGGCCAAGACCTTTAAGATCTGTGCAAACCATCTCATTGATCCATCGATGAAGGTCCAGGAGCATGCAGGGAATGATAAGTCGTGCATGTGTCATGCGTCAGATTTTGCAGATGAGGAATTGAAAGAGGAGATGTTCTGCATTCGGTTTGGCTCTGTAGAAAATTGCAAGAAATTTATGGAGACCATCGAAAGCATTGCTGAATCTTCAGAAAAGGAGGAAGAGGATGAGAACAACGTGAAAGCCTTCACCCCCATCGTTTTGAGAAAAATCAACAAGCAAACAGTCAACACTTTGATGAAGAGATCAGGAAGCGAGCTGTCCCGGCCCAAGATGTCGCTCGAGAACAGGCCCATGCCTAAAGTCGATGCAGCAACGGCTCAGGAAGAGATCAGCAAGCTCGAGAAGGCAGTGCTCATCCTAGAATCCGAGAAACAGTACATCAGAAGCTTATACGAGACCGACATCGTCAAGTACTGGGAGATCGAGAGGCAGATCATGGAGATGAAAGATGATATCAGCACTTGGCAAGATGAGTTTCGTCTAACAACCCATGAATTAGAGAAAAGCAAAATTGATGTTGTAAGAGGAGCAGAACTCCAAGTGAAGGCTGCTGCAGAAGAAGAAGAACTCCGGATGATGAATCAACTCAAGCATTTGGAGTCTGAGGTGAATGCTGCTTATATTGTCACCGAGAAGGCTAAGTCTAAGAATTCGCAGTTGAAGGAGATGCTGCTGAACAAGGAGAATGAGCTTCAAAGCATTAATCAGGAGGAGGATGCTGACATCAGAAGTCAAAAATATTCAGCCATTGAAAAGGTTAAAGAACTCCCTTCCTTGCTCACCAAAGGCACAATTAGTAAATCTTGTCAGGCACAATCCGGCGAGAAAGTGAGTAAGTTCGAGGTTGAAAAGGATGAATCCTACAATTACTATACTTGCTCAAAGTTAGCCTATTGCAAGAGCAAGAGATGTAAGTTTCGAGCTCATAGTTCCATCTGCAGTGGTGACTGTGGGTACAATCTTTCCAAATGCAAAGAAAAGAGCTAACAAGCTTAGGAGGGAGAATATCAGGAAATAAGCTTGTATTAGGAACAAGCACCTACTATTTACTCTTATGCTTATTTTGTCTTAGGTTCCTTTTTATGTTTTGTAGTTTCCATGTAAGGAGAAGGTGGGAGAGCACTTCCTATTCCTTCCCATTACTTTCCATTATTTTGCATTGTAGTTTACATGTAATGATCTTTTTCCTTTAAATATAGAACAGGGAACATGAGAGACGGTGGTCTTCTGCTCTCTCAAACCTTTTGTTATCTCTGCTGTAAACAAAACAGAGTTTTATCTCCTTTCTTCTTCCAACACAAACGGTGTTCGACCAGGGAATGGGGCCGAGAAGATTTGCCTACCAAGATTTAGCTGACGCCACAGACAATTTCGCAGAGGAAGGGGAAGCTCGGGGTAGGAGGATTTGGGGCCGTCTACAAGGGAGTTCTCCCCGGCCCGAACGGTGATCTCCATGTGGCCATCAAGAAGATCTCTAAAGAATCCATGCAGGGTGAGAAAGAGTACTTGGCGGAAGTCACTCTCTTCAGCAAGTTGCGCCACCGCAACCTGGTGCAGCTCATCGGCTACTGCCACGAGGCTGATGGTTTTCTTCTTGTTTACGAATACATGCCCAACAGAAGCTTTGACAAGCACCTCTACGACGCCCACAGATTGCTCAGGTGGGCGGAGCGGCATAAGATCGCGCTCGGTCTGGCCTCAGCCTTGCTAGGACAAGCACCTCTACCTCCATGAGGAGTGGGAGCAGTGCGTGGTGCACTAGGACATCAAACCGAGCAACGTGATGCTGGATCCCGATTTCAACGCAAAGCTCGGTGATTTCAACGTGATGACTGTCCTGGCCGGGACGAGGGGATACATCGCACCGGAGTACAAGAAGATGGGGAAGGCCCGTAAGGAATCCGACGTGTTCAGCTTCGGAGTGGTACTGCTCGAGATGGCATGCGGCCGCAAACCCATCAACTACGCGGAGGAGCCCGAGAAGATAAATCTGGTGCAGTGGGCATGGGGGTTGTACGAGAAAGAGGCTTGTCTGGAAGCTGCAGACCGAAGGCTTCCCTGCGATGAACTCGGCGAGCGGCTCATGGAGAGGTTGATGGTGGTGGGATTGTGGTGCGCACACCAGGATTACAGGCTGCGTCCGTCGATAAGGCGGGCCATCGGCGTTCTCAGCTTCGAAGCTCCGTTGCCAGATCTGCCGCCGCTCAACATGCAGGTGCAGGAATTCAATGATGCATCAGCAGCATCTTCTTCGTCTGGACCGCGATCCTTGAACACAATATCTTCTTCTTCCTTTTTTATCGGACGTTAAAGATCTAAGTTGATGATTACTTTTTCTCTTTACTCTGTAAGACGGTCTAATTGACATGCTAATACGATATGTACTCATGAAATTTTTGCAAGTGTTAAATATATCTTCATATAAGTTCTTCATATATTTTAGTATCAACAATATCTTCCACCCCCTGGTTAGAGCAATTAAGTACTCACCAAGTTTCAAAAAAAAAAAAATTTATTTCACTGAACAAGCATCTCGGTTACACACATTGCTCCACCTGGCTTCGCAACATGCAGGTGCAGGAACTCAGCCTTATTCTTGCATTGTTCAAAGAATGGACTGTGCAATGCATCCCTTTCAAGGTAGTATAGACTTTTGTAGTTGGTTGCAAGTTGTTTTCTCTCATCTCTTCAAGCAACCCAGTAGCAGAATCCTCTCGGTCTAGCTTACAGAATGCCCTGATCAGTGCATTGTAGGTCATCGTGTCAGGAAAACAGTTAACCTCATTGCGCATCTCATTGTAAAGATCATGCACTTTCTCGTGGTGCCCTTGCATCAGCATGATGATCATGCTGTGATAGGCATGAGAATTAGGCTGAACTTGCGAGACTTTATCTGATAAAGGATTGAGCATGCCTTGTTCACCATCTTTGCTCTCTCCCAAGGGACGGATGATCTCTGAGAGCTCCACAGGTGTGATTATTCGAAGGCTTGTAGCATTGCTTGGATGGTCCTCCACATCTCTCCAAACAATCCCTCCTTTGTCCAAGCAGCGAATCAAGGGCATGTAGGTCGTTGCATCATGCTCAAAATTCTTCCTCTTGCTCACCCATCTAAAGAACCTCATCATCAACCAAGGGAAGGCTCTCTGATGGAGCAAGTGCATCATTTCTAGCTTTCCTAAAAATTATTCTCATAACACCACCATCCCCTGTTAAATCTATTGTATCACCCATGGTTGCCTGTGCACTATTGCACTTTGCCCGGTCCTCCTGCAAAATGGCAGTAAGCTGTAGCAATTGCCCCTGTATTGCGGTCGCCGGCTGTGTCTTTGCCACACTTGGGCCGACGAGCAACTGCAGTGGTGGTGGGCATGAAGAGCAGAAAAATCCCTTCGAAGAACACAACAGAAACAGCGAAATCAGAGAATGAGGAGAATAACCGAGATTTTGATAGCATGAAAATATATTGATGTACTGATGATGGTCAGGTCTGATTGTTATTAATGTAGTGTATCATTTTATTCTAGAACACATTACAAATAAGAAAATCGAGCTAAAGCATATTAATATTTTTTCCCATGTTTAAAAATGGTATTAAGACAATCATAATGAACCTTACGCCTAAAGCTCACAGAAGCATTCTTAGAATTTCAAAGGTGAATTGCCAAAAACTAGATTGATTTTTATCCCTAAATCTAGCATACCATCCTCCATTAAAACATCGTAGATTGATTGTTCTGACCAAACTCAGCTACAAAATTCTCATCAAGTGCTTAGTAAATAGAATGCAGTACCTCCTACATGGGCTAATAAATAGATCAGGCACAGTCACCGTTTATTCCTGGAAGAGACTTATCCAGGACAACATCCTACTGCCATTTGAAGTGGTGCATGCTATCAGCAAGACAGCTAGAAAGTTACCCTTTCTTCCTACTCAAACTTGATCATGAAAACGCCTTTGATAAGATCTGATGGGAGGTGTTCTCCAATGTTATGATCCAAAATATAGTTCCAAAAGAAACTCACTGGTTGGATTGCAGCACGTCGGAAATCAACGAATTATCATTCTAAAAGTAATGGACATATCTCAAGCAGCTTCAAAGGGCATCAATGCATCAAACAAGGAGACCAATCTCCCCATACCTCTTCATCATTTTACAACAAACCTTCTCTGCTTTACTGCACCAGTTTATCTTTGAAGGTCAAATAGAACCTTTCGATCTAAAAGCCTTTGTCTTAGGTCATCTCATGGTTGCAGACGATGTTATTATAATATCATGCGGTAAACCTACGTTCATTCATGGATTGCAGAGATTCCTAAAAGTATATTGCGAATACACATGACAATCAATCAATAAGGAGCTACGATCCTCTCAGGAAGGGTATGAGAAGGAGGTCAAGAACTCTGTTTAGTGATAACATGAACATCCAAGAGGTACACCTCGTATTTGGTAGCCTACACTGTTGCTGGCAAAATTCCTATTCAATTGAAAAAATGAGGTCGTGGAGAAGCTCTTGCTAGATTTCAAGACTGGGCTTATGTCAAAATCTCTACGATGGCCAACAGGAGCCTTGACAAGCACCTCTACGATGGCCACAGATTGCTCGGGTGGGCGGAGCGGTACAAGATCGCCCTCGGGCTGGCCTCGGCCGTTCTCTACCTCCACGAGGAGTGGGAGCAGTGCGTGGTTCACCGGGACATCAAACCGAGCAATGTGATGCTGGATCCCGATTTCAACGCGAAGCTCGGCGACTTCGGGCTGGCGAGGCTGTGTAGGAGAACAATTCAGGAAGAACACCAGATCACAGAAAGTTCACCATCGGAACTTGAGTCAGGATTGTGGAGAAAAAAAAACAGAGCAATTGTTTCTGTATTCTCATTTTAGAAATAAAGGAACTTGTACAAAACATAACTGTCCACTAATAGCATAACTCAAATACACGTGTAAATAAAATCCAAAATGTAAATAGCAACAAAGTTCTAAGTGCTTTAACAATCTAAACAAGCTTATGTCTTCATTCTCCCTCCTAAGCTTGTTCCTTATTCTTGAGCCGTTGCAGTCCTAACAAAGTTCTGAACTCAACAAACTTTTGTCTTCCTAATGCCTTTGTAAAAATGTCAGCCCTTTGCTCACAAGTACTGACATAAACAATCTCCACTTGTCCCTTCTCAATACATTCACGAACAAAGTGATAACGTGTATCTATGTGTTTAGACCGACTATGATACACCGGATTTTTACTTAATGCAATGGCCGACATATTATCCACAAGCAATGGAACCTTTTGCACTGGTTCTCCAAGCAAATCTGATAAGAACCGAGCCAGCCATATTCCTTGACAAGCAGCACTTGTCAATGCAACATACTCTGCTTCACAAGAACTTAGAGCCACAATTTTCTGTTTTGATGATCCCCAGCTGATAGGACTATTCCCAAGCAAGAAAATCATTCCACTTGTGCTTTTCCTATCCTCATTGCAGCCGGCATGATCACTATCACTGTAGCCCTTTAAAATACATTGTGTTTGATCTCCCTTTTGATAAACGAGACCATAATCTATTGTTCCCTTCAAGTACCTAAGTACTCTCTTTGCTACATTTAGATGCTCAACATTCGGTGTCTCCATAAACCTGCTAAGAACTCCAACAGTATACATTAGATCAGGTCTAGTATGAGTTAGATACCTCAAACTACCTATCAACTTTCTATATTCAGTTTTGTCCACAGCTGATACACTTTCATCTTGCTGAAATTGAAGCCTCTCCTCCATAGGAGTATGCGCAGGATTTGCGTGCACGATGCCAAAATCTTTCAAAATTTTTTGTGCATACAAATGCCGTCCAAAAGTTATCTTGCCGACTGATTGCTGAATCTCCACACCAAGGTAAAAGTGCAATAGACCCAAATCTATCATTTCAAACTCTTGTTTCATCTAATCTTTAAAGGTTTGAATCTGATGCAAATTGGCACCAGTAATCAACAGATCGTCCACATAGACACCGACAATAAGGTGCTGACCACTTACTGCTTTAGCATAGACAGCAGGCTCCTGTGAATTTTTCTTGAAACCAAGTGCCAACAAAGACCGGTCAAGTTTCTAATTCCAAGCTCTTGGAGCTTGCTTAAGTCCATACAATGCCTTTTTCAGTCTTAGGACTTTTCCTTCCTCTCCTCTTACCACAAATCCTTCAGGTTGATGAACATAGACTTCTTCTTCAAGAACACCATTGAGAAAAGTTGACATCACATCTATCTGATGTACTTGCCAACTTCTTTGAGCAGCAACAGCAATGATTAACCGAATAGACTCAAGTCTTGCTACCGGTGCAAAAACTTCTTCATAGAATACCCCTTCTTGTTGCACATAGCCCTTTGCAACAAGCCTAGCTTTATGCTTAACAACTTCTCCTTGAGCATTCTTTTTCAGTTTGAACACCCATTTCAGACTAATTATATTATGATCTGATGGTAGATCAGATAGTGTCCAAGTGTCATTCTTAACTATCTGCTTATACTCCTCTTCCATGGCTTTTCTCCATGCTTCAACCTGCACTGCTTCTTTGAAGCTTGATGGTTCACTTTATAGAACCTGTGAAAGAAGTATCTGATCTGTAGGTTCAATCATTCGAACAGTAGGAACACTCACCTGATCAGTAGCTCTATAAATGCTACTTAGTGCACGAGTTTTTCTTGGCACTTCAAAAGAATCATCTATATTACTTCCTCCACAGGTAATTTGACGAGGAGATCCCAAAAAGTGGTATAGGATCATATCTAGATGCACTAGCAAAAGACTGATCATATGTACCAAACTGCACATCACCTTGTGATACTGAATTTTACTATCTTGGTTGTTGAAAAGAAGATGTATCAGCCCTGTTGATACTGTTTTTAGCAGAAGAGATAACCTGTACAGCTGAACCACTAAAAGTTTCATTTGTTATAGCATTAACAGTACCAAAAGTATCAAAATTAAATGAAAGCTGCTGAGATTGATTAAAATCAGAATCATGTTCAGTTATCTGATACTGTTCACCGTGCCAATCTGGATTTACAGCTTCTTCAAAGATGCAATCCCTGCTAACAATTATAGATTTAGTTTCTGGATCAAAGAACCGATAGGCCTTAGATCCACATTCATAGCCAACAAATGCTACTTTCTTGCTCCTATCAGCAAGCTCGTTTAAGTGTTTACCAAGTATCTTCACATGTGCTTGGCAACCGAACACTCTAAAATGTGCAATGTTTGGTTTTCGCCCAGTCCACAATTCATATGGAGTTACATTGTTCAAACTCCTAGAGAAGGACCTATTCAAAATATAGACAGCTGCATTCACAACTTCACCTCAGAAAACCAATGGCACTTTCCTTGTCTTCAAGAGAGATCTGGTCATGGACATTACAGTCCTATTCCTCTCCACAACTCCATTTTATTGGGGAGAATAGGGAGCTGTTAAGAATCTTTTAATACCCTGCTGATAACAGAACAAACTAAAGTCTTTTGAATTAAACTCTCCTTCTCTATCTGATCTAAAAGCTTTAATTTGTCTACCACATTCAGATTCAGCTAGTGATTTGAATTTCTTAAATGCTTCAAGTGTTTTAGACTTATGTTTCAGCATATAAACCCACATGAATCTTGAAAAATCATCAATTATTAAAAGAAAATAGTTGCTCCCTCCTAATGATGAAGGAACAATAGGTCCACACAAGTCCCCATGTATTAATTCTAGTATTTTTGTGGCTCTAAACACTGATGAATCAGGAAAAGATGATCTGTTCAGTTTTGTTGTGACACATTCTTGGCAAGTTTCTTTAGCCAAAGAAATTTTAGGAAACCCTTTAACTAAGCACTTATCAGACAAAGATTTTAAAGACTGATAATTCAGATGCCCATACCTTTGATGCCATACTTTACTGTTAATCTCATCAGACATCAACAAACAATGGTCAGAAATATCAAATTTCATCAAATACATTCGGTTTGCTGCTCTTTTTACCGAAATCAGTTGCTTGCCTAGTTTATCAACAACACACAACAAACCATTTCTGATAACAATTGTATAACCCAGCTCGTCTAGTTGTCCTATGCTCAAAATATTTGATTTCAAGGAAGGTATATACAGAACATTTGTAACAAGAGTTGTGTTACCTGCTTCTCCTGAAAAATATATTGAGCCTTTTCCTGCAATTTCAGCAAACGTGCCATCCCCAAATTTCACATTTCCATCTACTATCTCATCCATAGTATGGAAAAACTCTTTGTTCCCTGTCATATGACTTGTGGCACCAGTATCCAAATACCAAAAATCAAACAAATTAGATTTTGCTGCCATACCTTGTAAGAGTACTTTTGACTTTTTCTTATCCTCTTCTACTGTCATCAGAACCAAGTGTTGTTGGACACTATCTTGCTGTTGTTTCTTTGTATTCTGCTCAGCTAAGAAGATAGTCTCGTCCTTTGTACATTCAGATGCATAATGACCAAGATTTTTACAATTATAACATCTGACTTTAGACTTATCTCTTTTTGGTTTCTCCTGAAATAATGTGGTGCTACTACCAGCTCCACTTGCAGTATTCCTTCCAAAGTAGCCTTTGCCATGGCCACGAGTCCTGCCTCCTCTGAAATTGTTATGAAAACCACGTCAGCGTCCACGCAAGTTTCCAACACTCATTCGGGTTTTTGGATCCCAATCAGCTCGAGCAAAGAGTACCTGGTTTTCAGAGGTTTGCAACTTTGATGTTAGTCTAACTTCAAAAGTTTTGAGAGCACTTACGACATAGTCTACTGTCATAGTCGAAGTATCCTGAAATTGCTCCAAATTGTAAGCAACGGGATCAAAATTCGATGGAACTGATCGAAGAATTTTCTCCACCACTCTTTCTTCTTCTACGTCTTGACCGATGTTCCTCATCATGGTCACAATGGAAGAGAGACGATTCACGAATTCATCTACTGTTTCAGCATCAGACATAGTAATTCTTTCGAACTCACCACGAAGTTGATTCATCCGTGCCTTCTGAAATTTTTCATTTCCCCCATGGAAACTCTTAAGCGCATCCCAAGCCTCTTTTGTCGTTCTTTTGTTAGCAATCAGCATCAACAATTCATCACTTAGCGCTTGATGAATAAAAGACAATGCTACCTTATCCTTACGTTTGTCGACTGGTTGATCTTCCTCTCCATCTAGTTCAATAGCTTTCCATACTCCTTGCGCATCTAAGAAGGATCGAACTCTAATCGCCCACATGGCAAAGTTCGCTCCTTTTTGT
Source organism: Thalia dealbata (assembly GCA_030544415.1). Lineage (NCBI taxonomy): Eukaryota > Viridiplantae > Streptophyta > Magnoliopsida > Zingiberales > Marantaceae > Thalia > Thalia dealbata. The sequence goes on along the minus strand of CM060457.1, from coordinate 27,118,155 downwards.
AACATAGGACAGAATCCAAGACTGCCTCCTCCATTGCTTGGCAAGGCCTTGGTTCCAGCGGTTCCCACCACGCTCATCACAGGTTGCTTTCCTCTTGCCGGGGTTGTCATCGCAGCTTTCAAATAGGACATGGACACCTTCGTTACGGCAAATACAGATGAGCGGAATCAATGTCACTTTCCTCTTGGCTCTGATACCAAATGTAGGAAAATAATTCAGGAAAAACACCAGATTAGAGAAAGTTCACCATCAGAACTTGTGTCAGGATTGTGGAGAAAAAAAAAATAGAGTAGTTGTTTCTGTATTCTCATTTCAGAAATAAAGGAACTTGTACAAAACATAACTGTCCACTAACAGCATAACTCAAATACACGTGTAAATAAAATCCAAAATGTAAATAGCAACAAAGTACTAAGTGCTTTAACAATCTAAACAAGCTTATGTCTTCAGGCTGGTCGACTACGACTGCACAGCGGTGACGACCAACCTGGCCGGAACGAGGGGATACATCGCGCCGGAGTACGAGAGGACAGGGAGGGCCCGCAAGGAATCGGATGTGTTCAGCTTCGGGGTGGTGCTGCTCGAGATCACGTGCGGCCGGAAGCCCGTCAATTACGCGGAGGCCCCGGAGAGGATAAATCCGGTGGAATGGGTGCGGGGTTTGTACGAGAGAGGGGCGTGTCTGGAAGCTGCAGACGGGAGACTCTGCGATGAGTTCGACGAGCGGGTCATGGAGAGGTTGATGGTGTCGGGATTGTGGTGCGCGCACCCTGACTTCAGGTTGCGGCCGACGATAAGGCAGGCCATCGGCGTTCTCAGCTTCGAAGCTCCATTGCCGGATCTGCCGCCGCTGAACGTGGCGTGGCAGGAAGGTAATGATGCAGCGCCGTCGTCATCGTCGGATGCGCAATCCCTGAACAGCATGTCGTTGTCTTCTTCTTATGTTTCCGGAAGAACCTGAAGACGGTAGCAGGATGAGTCTTCTTTTCCTCGGTAATGTTTGTTTGATGTAATATATATTTGCGTAGTACAATTTATGTACCTTGAGCGAAAGCTTGTTTAAGAATCTTTTATCTCCTGTTTTTTTAAGGAATTTTTTAATTTGTAAAAAAGTAGACTGTGATTTTTATTTAACTCGATGAGTATTAAATTAGAGAGGAGCTTATACGGTGGTTAATTTTTTTTTCTAAAACTACACTATAAAACTCAAACTCACAGGTAGAATCTAATTATTTTTAATTTGAGGAATGCACACTATCATACCACGGATATACACTATCTTATGAGATTAATTAAGCTATAGGAGTAAAATTATGAATTTAATATTAATTAAATTTTAAAAAAATTTAAATACGTTACTATTTATATTTCTCATTTAGATATTAAATTTAAGTGCGAGAGTCTTAAATAATATAAGTTCTAGTTATTTTAAAATAAAAATATCTATAAAAGATATGCATTGAAATATTTTTAGTATTTTTATAATTTTAGCATCATTTTGATGATACCCTTATGTTACAGACTCGTAACTAAATACAAAGATAATCTCCCACTGCTCCACCTCCTTCTCATTTTGCATAAAGTTATTTACCTTAATATGTTCTTTAATGAATCTAAAATCTATTTTAACCTCATTTGTGTAGACCCATGCCACACACTTTGCGCCACATTTATGAGATAAGTTTAGGAGGAATTGATTATTATTATGGAACTCTAAAGAACATCAGTGTTACTCAATTACTATCTTCAAGCATCAAGCAACATTCTTCAAACTCACTCATGCTTTAGCAAGCTACTCTTGTTAATCTAGTACAAACTTATGCATGGTTAGGCAGTGCTTGACATAAGTTGCCCGAGCTATCTTTACTGGTGTCAAGGGTTGTGGTCTGAACACTAGTTTGAAGGGCACTTTACCATTATGCAGAAACGGTGTAAGTTATAGTAGAATTAGGTAGTATCAAAGAGCTCGATCCAATTATTTGGCTCATAACCACAGAGTGCTAAAGATATTTCTTAGTAATGCATTGATCTGCTCAGTCTGGCTACCTATTTATGGATGATTCATCATGAAAAACTTCAAGTTGGACCCCAAATAACTTGAAAAGAGAAGTCCAAAAGTAACTCATGAATTTGGGATCATGGTCGAAGATAATAATCTATAATAGAACCGAAGTATTTTACCACATGGCGATGGAACAATTGAACCATGCCTTGAGTTGTAACATGTTCTATGATTGGGAGTGAAAACATCACATTTGCTGAATCTATTGACTACAACCAAGATTGTTGATAAATCATCAATCACTGGAAAACCTTTGATGAAGTCCACAAACATAGACATCCATAATGGACTTGATATCCAGCTTACGGTGCATTACAACATCCAACCATGAGCTCGTGTTGTAGTTAATACAAATTGGGTACTAGCATATGCTCACCTTTTGTTTGCAATAAGTCCTATGCATCAATCTAGTAGTATCTCATCCTATCTTTAAAAACATTACATACAATTTCCTATACAATAGATCAGTCTTAACCTGAATTCATATCATCGTACACTAGGGGTTATTATTCGTTGGCAAAGAATATTAGCTGCATAATTTTTTTAACCATGTTTATCTTTTTATTAGTAATAACAATATTTACTATTATTATTATACTGCATATCTATAATTATATATATATATTATGTTCATCGCCGTTGGGGGGCTGAAGAGATCTGGGCATCTTGGAGTCTTTAATAATGCAACACTTAAACCTAACTGTAGCAATATTAACTTCTTTTTTTAAAAAAAAATTGTTTCCCTTTCACTTGAGTCATTATTTAGAGGCTTGATGGATGCCTGAGGTGGAAGGCGAGAAGATGCAGCATGACTGCTGCTGTGCTGACTTCTGAGTTTTCCGTCGTTGGAAGCTCAGGATGTGGTCGGAGGACAAGTCACAGGCGGCGCCTCTAAATCAATACTTTTAAGGATAACTCCGAGACCGAGTCGTCATATCTAACAAAAAAGTACATCAACTGGGAGGAGGCGAAAGATGTGAGAAAGTGAAGGCTAATTTAATACAATAAACTGGCAACTCTATGTTAGGTTGACGTGACTGAAGTCTTCACTGAGACTAAAAGAGGCTACAACTAATTTAGTTGTCCCGTAACATCAATGGCCACCAACAGCGTCGGACGAGAAACATCACCACCTTCGCCGCCCATATCTCCTTCATAATTAGCAGCTCTTCCGTAAGCGGAGGCGACGGGCTCGCTTTCTCCATCCGAGCAATCCATCCCCAACCACTCCACCGAAGGAAACCTTGGCCTTTTTAATAATTCCGCTAACCAAGTCGTTGCCATACACTTCTTTAATTAAAATAATAGAACGGATTATGAGCTTTTAGATTCAAAACTCATTAAGTTCTTAAAAAAAATAGTGGAGTCGTAGCGGTGCTGTTCGACACCTACTCGAACGCTTTTGATCTCCCCAACAATCACATAGGCATCGATGTCTACTCCACTAAGTCGATCGCCTCTTAATTTTAGCATGAGTAATGGCAGCAGCATTGCATATGCTACGGTGAAGTACGATGGTGGTGCTATGAACTTATCCGTTCTCCTCTCTTACTCATCGGAGAATTCCTCTGTCCATGGTCGAAGCTGGAAAGTTTGGAAGGTGGTAGATTTGAGAAAGTACCTGCCGAAAGAGGTAGCAGTCCGCTTCTCCGGTAGCACCGGTCTCAGCACGGAGGCGAACACTATCTTGTCCTGGGATTTCAACTCAACCGAGCTGCCAATCGCCACTGTCTGTAAATACAATAAGAGAACGAGGCTGCTCCTGGAGACCGATAACATTCAGCTTCTACTCAAACTCCTAGCCTCATTTTGCATGTAGTTCTTTGCGCCACATTTTACAAGGTAAGCTTAAGGAGGACTACATCTGCGTTAATCGACTGCTTTCTTCAAGCGTGAGCAGCCTTCTCCAAACTCACTCATGCCTTGACAACCAATATTGCAGATCAAGTGCAAACATGTGTGTGGTTAGGCAATGCTCAGCTGCCCCGGCCGTATCCACTGTTGTTACATACGAGTTCCTGGTATGAGGAATCGGTCTCGACCTCAGTATGAATTCATGCTAGGATGTCACCACACACTCCGGTCATCATTGCACATGCTTGATGGCTAAGCATACTTTATATTTCCACACAAAGTCAAAATTGGAGCCTAAAATTTGCAGTGTTGGGGGGCTGAAGAAATCTGGGCATCTCGGAGTCTTTAAGAATGCAACGTAAGCTAATTCTTTTGCTCTAGGATTTGTGTTTGAGTATTTTAAATTAATTACTATCTTATATAAGTACTGTTTATCATTAATCTTTGGGACACCTAAACCCTACTACTGGCAATATTAACTTTTTTTTTTAAATTTTGTTTCCTTTCACTCGAGACATTTAGAGGCTTGATGGATGCGTAAGAGATGGAGGGTCAGAGGATGCAGCGTGACTGCTGCTTTGCTGCCTTCTGAGTTTTCGGATGATGATGGTGGTGTTGGAAGCTCAAGCTGTGGGCGGAGGACGAGTCACAGGGGGCGAACGAGGACCGGAAGGTAGGAAGAGACGGCTGGTGATGGGCCAGCGTGAGTGCTGGAACGCATCTACAACATCCAAAATAAATTCTTTAAGCATAACTCCGAGACTGAGTCGTCAAATCGAACAAAAAAATACATCAACGGGGAGGAGGCGAAAGATGTCTGAAAGTGAAGACTTCGAGACGACGAGGAGTAGCTGCTTCTAATTTAATAAGATAAAGTGGCCTCTTTTTGTTAGGTTGAATTGACTGAACTCTTCCCAGGAGTCTAAAGAGGCAACTAATTGACACAGGAACTCTAGCTTAATCTGCATTCCTTTTCGAGGTTAGCAATGGTGAACATGTTTTGCTTCCCCTGGTCTTCTTCCTCTTTGTTTGTATCTTTGATACTACTCTCTGTTACTTCATTTCCCCAAGCAACGTCGCTCAACTTCACCTTCAACTTCACCGGTTCCGACGGCGTCCGAAATGCTCAAGGCCTCAACTTCTCAGGCGACGCCGCCCGCACAACCGACGGCATCAAGCTGGCCAGCAACATCAATGGCCAGGGTGCCGTCAACAGCGTCGGGCGAGTTATGTATCCCGACCATTTCCGACTCTGGGACTCCACCTCAGGTAACATCACCACCTTCATCACCCATTTCTCCTTCATAATTAGCAACACCACTGTCATTGCTGGCGACGGGCTCGCTTTTTTCCTCGCCCCTCCATCGGAGCAATCCATCCCCAACAACTCCGCCGGAGGAATCCTTGGCGTTTTCAATTACTCCGCTAACCAAGTCGTGGCGGCGGAATTCGATACCTACAAGAATAGCTATGATCCCTCCAGCAATCACATAGGGATCGATGTCAATTCCATCTTTTCAATCGCCACTGCCACTTTGGTTAATTTTAGCATCAGTAACGGCAGCAACACTGCACACGCTACAGTGAAGTACGACGGTGGTGCTATGAACTTTTCCATTCTCCTCTCTTACTCATCGAAGGATCCTTCGGTCGAGGGTCGAAGCTGGAACGTTTCGAGTGTGGTAGATTTGAGGAAGTACCTGCCGCAAGAGGTAGCCGTCGGCTTCTCGGCTAGCACCGGCAACGACACGGAGGCGCACACCATATTGTCTTGGGATTTCAACTCAACCACGCCGCCGAACACTAACACCGTCAAAAGACACCAGAATAAGACGTGGCTGCTACTAGTAATTGGCCTTGGGATCATCCTCTGCGTGCTGGGCTTTTTGTGGTTCGTGCTGTGGCGGCAGCGGCTGAAGAAGCAAGGAGGACGCAGCACGGCCATTGCCGCGGCCGCCAGGCTTCAAACGGTGTTCGACCAGGGAATGGGGCCGAGAAGATTTGCCTACCAAGATTTAACTGACGCCACAGACAATTTCGCAGAGGAAGGAAAGCTCGGGGTAGGAGGATTTGGGGCCGTCTACAAGGGAGTTCTCCCCGGCCCGAACGGTGATCTCCATGTGGCCATCAAGAAGATCTCCAAGGAATCCATGCAGGGTGAGAAAGAGTACTTGGCGGAAGTCACTCTCTTCAGCAAGTTGCGCCACCGCAACCTGGTGCAGCTCATCGGCTACTGCCACGAGGCCGACGGCTTTCTTCTTGTTTATGAATACATGCCCAACAGAAGCCTCGACAAGCACCTCTACGACGCCCACAGATTGCTGGAGTGGGCGGAGCGGCATAAGATCGCGCTCGGTCTGGCCTCAGCCTTGCTGTACCTCCACGAGGAGTGGGAGCAGTGCGTGGTGCACCGGGACATCAAACCGAGCAACGTGATGCTGGATCCCGATTTCAACGCGAAGCTCGGCGACTTCGGGCTGGCGAGGCTGGTCGACCACGACTGCACGGCGGTGACGACCAACCTGGCCGGGACGAGGGGATACATCGCCCCGGAGTACGAGAAGATGGGGAAGGCCCGTAAGGAATCCGACGTGTTCAGCTTCGGAGTGGTGCTACTCGAGATGGCGTGCGGCCGCAAACCCATCAACTATGCGGAGGAGCCCGAGAAGATAAATCTGGTGCAGTGGGCATGGGGGTTGTACGAGAAAGAGGCTTGTCTGGAAGCTGCAGATCGAAGGCTTCCCTGCGATGAACTCGGCAAGCGGCTCATGGAGAGGTTGATGGTGGTGGGATTGTGGTGCGCACACCAGGATTACAGGCTGCGTCCGTCGATAAGGCGGGCCATCGGCGTTCTCAGCTTCGAAGCTCCGTTGCCAGATCTGCCGCCGCTCAACATGCAGGTGCAGGAATTCAATGATGCATCAGCAGCATCTTCTTCGTCTGGACCGCGATCCTTGAACACAATATCTTCTTCTTCCTTTTTTATCGGACGTTAAAGATCTAAGTTGATGATTACTTTTTCTCTTTACTCTGTAAGACGGTCTAATTGACATGCTAATACGATATGTACTCATGAAATTTTTGCAAGTGTTAAATATATCTTCATATAAGTTCTTCATATATTTTAGTATCAACAATATCTTCCACCCCCTGGTTAGAGCAATTAAGTACTCACCAAGTTTCAAAAAAAAAACAATTTATTTCACTGAACAAGCATCTCGGTTACACACATTGCTCCACCTGGCTTCGCAACATGCAGGTGCAGGAACTCAGCCTTATTCTTGCATTGTTCAAAGAATGGACTGTGCAATGCATCCCTTTCAAGGTAGTATAGACTTTTGTAGTTGGTTGCAAGTTGTTTTCTCTCATCTCTTCAAGCAACCCAGTAGCAGAATCCTCTCGGTCTAGCTTACAGAATGCCCTGATCAGTGCATTGTAGGTCATCGTGTCAGGAAAACAGTTAACCTCATTGCGGATCTCATTGTAAAGATCATGCACTTTCTCGTGGTGCCCTTGCATCAGCATGATGATCATGCTGTGATAGGCATGAGAATTAGGCTGAACTTGCGAGACTTTATCTGATAAAGGATTGAACATGCCTTGTTCACCATCTTTGCTCTCTCCCAAGGGACGGATGATCTCTGAGAGCTCCACAGGTGTGATTATTCGAAGGCTTGTAGCATTGCTTGGATGGTCCTCCACATCTCTCCAAACAATCCCTCCTTTGTCCAAGCAGCGAATCAAGGGCATGTAGGTCGTTGCATCATGCTCAAAATTCTTCCTCTTGCTCACCCATCTAAAGAACCTCATCATCAACCAAGGGAAGGCTCTCTGATGGAGCAAGTGCATCATTTCTAGCTTTCCTAAAAATTATTCTCATAACATCACCATCCCCTGTTAAATCTATTGTATCACCCATGGTTGCCTGTGCACTATTGCACTTTGCCCGGTCCTCCTGCAAAATGGCAGTAAGCTGTAGCAATTGCCCCTGTATTGCGGTCGCCGGCTGTGTCTTTGCCACACTTGGGCCGACGAGCAACTGCAGTGGTGGTGGGCATGAAGAGCAGAAAAATCCCTTCGAAGAACACAACAGAAACAGCGAAATCAGAGAATGAGGAGAATAACCGAGATTTTGATAGCATGAAAATATATTGATGTACTGATGATGGTCAGGTCTGATTGTTATTAATGTAGTGTATCATTTTATTCTAGAACACATTACAAATAAGAAAATCGAGCTAAAGCATATTAATATTTTTTCCCATGTTTAAAAATGGTATTAAGACAATCATAATGAACCTTACGCCTAAAGCTTACAGAAGCATTCTTAGAATTTCAAAGGTGAATTGCCAAAAACTAGATTGATTTTTATCCCTAAATCTAGCATACCATCCTCCATTAAAACATCGTAGATTGATTGTTCTGACCAAACTCAGCTACAAAATTCTCATCAAGTGCTTAGTAAATAGAATGCAGTACCTCCTACATGGGCTAATAAATAGATCAGGCACAGTCACCGTTTATTCCTGGAAGAGACTTATCCAGGACAACATCCTACTGCCATTTGAAGTGGTGCATGCTATCAGCAAGACAGCTAGAAAGTTACCCTTTCTTCCTACTCAAACTTGATCATGAAAACGCCTTTGATAAGATCTGATGGGAGGTGTTCTCCAATGTTATGATCCAAAATATAGTTCCAAAAGAAACTCACTGGTTGGATTGCAGCACGTCGGAAATCAACGAATTATCATTCTAAAAGTAATGGACATATCTCAAGCAGCTTCAAAGGGCATCAATGCATCAAACAAGGAGACCAATCTCCCCATACCTCTTCATCATTTTACAACAAACCTTCTCTGCTTTACTGCACCAGTTTATCTTTGAAGGTCAAATAGAACCTTTCGATCTAAAAGCCTTTGTCTTAGGTCATCTCATGGTTGCAGACGATGTTATTATAATATCATGCGGTAAACCTACGTTCATTCATGGATTGCAGAGATTCCTAAAAGTATATTGCGAATACACATGACAATCAATCAATAAGGAGCTACGATCCTCTCAGGAAGGGTATGAGAAGGAGGTCAAGAACTCTGTTTAGTGATAACATGAACATCCAAGAGGTACACCTCGTATTTGGTAGCCTACACTGTTGCTGGCAAAATTCCTATTCAATTGAAAAAATGAGGTCGTGGAGAAGCTCTTGCTAGATTTCAAGACTGGGCTTATGTCAAAATCTCTACGATGGCCAACAGGAGCCTTGACAAGCACCTCTACGATGGCCACAGATTGCTCGGGTGGGCGGAGCGGTACAAGATCGCCCTCGGGCTGGCCTCGGCCGTTCTCTACCTCCACGAGGAGTGGGAGCAGTGCGTGGTTCACCGGGACATCAAACCGAGCAATGTGATGCTGGATCCCGATTTCAACGCGAAGCTCGGCGACTTCGGGCTGGCGAGGCTGTGTAGGAGAACAATTCAGGAAGAACACCAGATCACAGAAAGTTCACCATCGGAACTTGAGTCAGGATTGTGGAGAAAAAAAAACAGAGCAATTGTTTCTGTATTCTCATTTTAGAAATAAAGGAACTTGTACAAAACATAACTGTCCACTAATAGCATAACTCAAATACACGTGTAAATAAAATCCAAAATGTAAATAGCAACAAAGTTCTAAGTGCTTTAACAATCTAAACAAGCTTATGTCTTCATTCTCCCTCCTAAGCTTGTTCCTTATTCTTGAGCCGTTGCAGTCCTAACAAAGTTCTGAACTCAACAAACTTTTGTCTTCCTAATGCCTTTGTAAAAATGTCAGCCCTTTGCTCACAAGTACTGACATAAACAATCTCCACTTGTCCCTTCTCAATACATTCACGAACAAAGTGATAACGTGTATCTATGTGTTTAGACCGACTATGATACACCGGATTTTTACTTAATGCAATGGCCGACATATTATCCACAAGCAATGGAACCTTTTGCACTGGTTCTCCAAGCAAATCTGATAAGAACCGAGCCAGCCATATTCCTTGACAAGCAGCACTTGTCAATGCAACATACTCTGCTTCACAAGAACTTAGAGCCACAATTTTCTGTTTTGATGATCCCCAGCTGATAGGACTATTCCCAAGCAAGAAAATCATTCCACTTGTGCTTTTCCTATCCTCATTGCAGCCGGCATGATCACTATCACTGTAGCCCTTTAAAATACATTGTGTTTGATCTCCCTTTTGATAAACGAGACCATAATCTATTGTTCCCTTCAAGTACCTAAGTACTCTCTTTGCTACATTTAGATGCTCAACATTCGGTGTCTCCATAAACCTACTAAGAACTCCAACAGTATACATTAGATCAGGTCTAGTATGAGTTAGATACCTCAAACTACCTATCAACTTTCTATATTCAGTTTTGTCCACAGCTGATACACTTTCATCTTGCTGAAATTGAAGCCTCTCCTCCATAGGAGTATGCGCAGGATTTGCGTGCACGATGCCAAAATCTTTCAAAATTTTTTGTGCATACAAATGCTGTCCAAAAGTTATCTTGCCGACTGATTGCTGAATCTCCACACCAAGGTAAAAGTGCAATAGACCCAAATCTATCATTTCAAACTCTTGTTTCATCTGATCTTTAAAGGTTTGAATCTGATGCAAATTGGCACCAGTAATCAACAGATCGTCCACATAGACACCGACAATAAGGTGCTGACCACTTACTGCTTTAGCATAGACAGCAGGCTCCTGTGAATTTTTCTTGAAACCAAGTGCCAACAAAGACCGGTCAAGTTTCTAATTCCAAGCTCTTGGAGCTTGCTTAAGTCCATACAATGCCTTTTTCAGTCTTAGGACTTTTCCTTCCTCTCCTCTTACCACAAATCCTTCAGGTTGATGAACATAGACTTCTTCTTCAAGAACACCATTGAGAAAAGCTGACTTCACATCTATCTGATGTACTTGCCAACTTCTTTGAGCAGCAACAGCAATGATTAACCGAATAGACTCAAGTCTTGCTACCGGTGCAAAAACTTCTTCATAGAATACCCCTTCTTGTTGCACATAGCCCTTTGCAACAAGCCTAGCTTTATGCTTAACAACTTCTCCTTGAGCATTCTTTTTCAGTTTGAACACCCATTTCAGACTAATTATATTATGATCTGATGGTAGATCAGATAGTGTCCAAGTGTCATTCTTAACTATCTGCTTATACTCCTCTTCCATGGCTTTTCTCCATGCTTCAACCTGTACTGCTTCTTTGAAGCTTGATGGTTCACTTTCTAGAACCTGTGAAAGAAGTATCTGATCTGTAGGTTCAATCATTCGAACAATAGGAACACTCACCTGATCAGTAGCTCTCTAAATGCTACTTAGTGCACGAGTTTTTCTTGGCACTTCAAAAGAATCATCTATATTACTTCCTCCACAGGTAATTTGACGAGGAGATCCCAAAAAATGGTATAGGATCATATCTAGATGCACTAGCAAAAGACTGATCATATGTACCAAACTGCACATCACCTTGTGATACTGAATTTTACTATCTTGGTTGTTGAAAAGAAGATGTATCAGCCCTGTTGATACTGTTTTTAGCAGAAGAGATAACCTGTACAGCTGAACCACTAAAAGTTTCATTTGTTATAGCATTAACAGTACCAAAAGTATCAAAATTAAATGAAAGCTGCTGAGATTGATTAAAATCAGAATCATGTTCAGTTATCTGATACTGTTCACCGTGCCAATCTGGATTTACAGCTTCTTCAAAGATGCAATCCCTGCTAACAATTATAGATTTAGTTTCTGGATCAAAGAACCGATAGGCCTTAGATCCACATTCATAGCCAACAAATGCTACTTTCTTGCTCCTATCAGCAAGCTTGTTTAAGTGTTTACCAAGTATCTTCACATGTGCTTGGCAACCGAACACTCTAAAATGTGTAATGTTTGGTTTTCGCCCAGTCCACAATTCATATGGAGTTACATTGTTCAAACTCCTAGAGAAGGACCTATTCAAAATATAGACAGCTGCATTCACAACTTCACCTCAGAAAACCAATGGCACTTTCCTTGTCTTCAAGAGAGATCTGGTCATGGACATTACAGTCCTATTCCTCTCCACAACTCCATTTTGTTGGGGAGAATAGGGAGCTGTTAAGAATCTTTTAATACCCTGCTGATAATAGAACAAACTAAAGTCTTTTGAATTAAACTCTCCTTCTCTATCTGATCTAAAAGCTTTAATTTGTCTACCACATTCAGATTCAGCTAGTGATTTGAATTTCTTAAATGCTTCAAGTGTTTTAGACTTATGTTTCAGCATATAAACCCACATGTATCTTGAAAAATCATCAATTATTAAAAGAAAATAGTTGCTCCCTCCTAATGATGAAGGAACAATAGGTCCACACAAGTCCCCATGTATTAATTCTAGTATTTTTGTGGCTCTAAACACTGATGAATCAGGAAAAGATGATCTGTTCAGTTTTATTGTGACACATTCTTGGCAAGTTTCTTTAGCCAAAGAAATTTTAGGAAGCCCTTTAACTAAGCACTTATCAGACATAGATTTTAAAGACTGATAATTCAGATGCCCATACCTTTGATGCCATACTCTACTTTTAATCTCGTCAGACATCAACAAGCAATGGTCAGAAATATCAAATTTCATCAAATACATTCGGTTTGCTGCTCTTTTTACCGAAATCAGTTGCTTGCCTAGTTTATCAACAACACACAACAAACCATTTCTGATAACAATTGTATAACCCAGCTCGTCTAGTTGTCCTATGCTCAAAATATTTGATTTCAAGGAAGGTATATACAGAACATTTGTAACAAGAGTTGTGTTACCTGCTTCTCCTGAAAAATATATTGAGCCTTTTCCTGCAATTTCAGCAAACGTGCCATCCCCAAATTTCACATTTCCATCTACTATCTCATCCATAGTATGGAAAAACTCTTTGTTCCCTGTCATATGACTTGTGGCACCAGTATCCAAATACTAAAAATCAAACAAATTAGATTTTGCTGCCATACCTTGTAAGAGTACCTCTGACTTTTTCTTATCCTCTTCTACTGTCATCAGAACCATGTGTTGTTGGACACTATCTTGCTGTTGTTTCTTTGTATTCTGCTCAGCTAAGAAGATAGTCTCGTCCTTTGTACATTCAGCTGCATAATGACCAAGATTTTTACAATTATAACATCTGACTTTAGACTTATCTCTTTTTGGTTTCTCCTGAAATAATGTGGTGCTACTGCCAGCTCCACTTGCAGTATTCCTTCCAAAGTAGCCTTTGCCACGGCCACGAGTCCTGCCTCCTCTGAAATTGTTATGAAAACCACATCAGCGTCCACGCAAGTTTCCAACACTCCTTCGGGTTTTTGGATCCCAATCAGCTCGAGCAAAGAGTACCTGGTTTTCAGAGGTTTGCAACTTTGATGTTAGTCTAACTTCAAAAGTTTTGAGAGCACTTACGACACAGTCTACTGTCATAGTCGAAGTATCCTGAAATTGCTCCAAATTGTAAGCAACGGGATCAAAATTCGATGGAACTGATCGAAGAATTTTCTCCACCACTCTTTCTTCTTCTACGTCTTGACCGATGTTCCTCATCATGGTCACAATGGAAGAGAGACGATTCACGAATTCATCTACTGTTTCAGCATCAGACATAGTAATTCTTTCGAACTCACCACGAAGTTGATTCATCCGTGCCTTCTGAAATTTTTCATTTCCCCCATGGAAACTCTTAAGCGCATCCCAAGCCTCTTTTGTCGTTCTTTTGTTAGCAATCAGCATCAACAATTCATCACTTAGCGCTTGATGAATAAAAGACAATGCTACCTTATCCTTGCGTTTGTCGACTGGTTGATCTTCCTCTCCATCTAGTTCAATAGCTTTCCATACTCCTTGCGCATCTAAGAAGGATCGAACTCTAATCACCCACACGGCAAAGTTCGCTCCTTTTTGTAACATAGGACAAAATCCAAGACTGCCTCCTCCATTGCTTGGCAAGGCCTTGGTTCCAGCGGTTCCCACCACGCTCATCACAGGTTGCTTTCCTCTTGCCGGGGTTGTCATCGCAGCTTTCAAATAGGACATGGACACCTTCGTTACGGCAAATACAGATGAGCGGAATCAATGTCACTTTCCTCTTGGCTCTGATACCAAATGTAGGATAATAATTCAGGAAGAACACCAGATTAGAGAAAGTTCACCATCGGAACTTGAGTCAGGATTGTGGAGAAAAAAAAAATAGAGCAGTTGTTTCTGTATTCTCATTTCAGAAATAAAGGAACTTGTACAAAACATAACTGTCCACTAACAGCATAACTCAAATACACGTGTAAATAAAATCCAAAATGTAAATAGCAACAAAGTACTAAGTGCTTTAACAATCTAAATTATGTCTTCAGGCTAGTCGACTACGACTGCATAGCGGTGACGACCAACCTGGCCGGAACGAGGGGATACATCGCGCCGGAGTACGAGAGGACAGGGAGGGCCCGCAAGGAATCGGATGTGTTCAGCTTCGGGGTGGTGCTGCTCGAGATCACGTGCGGCCGGAAGCCCGTCAATTACGCGGAGGCCCCGGAGAGGATAAATCCGGTGGAATGGGTGCGGGGTTTGTACGAGAGAGGGGCATGTCTGGAAGCTGCAGACGGGAGACTCTGCGATGAGTTTGACGAGCGGGTCATGGAGAGGTTGATGGTTTCGGGATTTTGGTGCGCGCACCCTGACTTCAGGTTGCGGCCGACGATAAGGCGGGCCATCGGCGTTCTCAGCTTCGAAGCTCCATTGCCGGATCTGCCGCCGCTGAACGTGGCGTGGCAGGAAGGTAATGATGCAGCGCCGTCGTCATCGTCGGATGCGCAATCCCTGAACACCATGTCGTTGTCTTCTTCTTATGTTTCCGGAAGAACCTGAAGACGGTAGCAGGATGAGTCTTCTTTTCCTCGGTAATGTTTGTTTGATGTAATATATATTTGCGTAGTACAATTTATGTACCTTGAGCGAAAGCTTGTTTAAGAATCTTTTATCTCCTGTTTTTTTAAGGAATTTTTTAATTTGTAAAAAAGTAGACTGTGATTTTTATTTAACTCGATGAGTATTAAATTAGAGAGGAGCTTATACGGTGGTTAATTTTTTTTTCTAAAACTACACTATAAAACTCAAACTCACAGGTAGAATCTAATTATTTTTAATTTGAGGAATGCACACTATCATACCACGGATATACACTATCTTATGAGATTAATTAAGCTATAGGAGTAAAATTATGAATTTAATATTAATTAAATTTTAAAAAAATTTAAATACGTTACTATTTATATTTTTAATTTATATTTCTCATTTAGATATTAAATTTAAGTGCGAGAGTCTTAAATAATATAAGTTCTAGTTATTTTAAAATAAAAATATCTATAAAAGATATGCATTGAAATATTTTTAGTATTTTTATAATTTTAGCATCATTTTGATGATACCCTTATGTTACAGACTCGTAACTAAATACAAAGATAATCTCCCACTGCTCCACCTCCTTCTCATTTTGCATAAAGTTATTTACCTTAATATGTTCTTTAATGAATCTAAAATCTATTTTAACCTCATTTGTGTAGACTCATGCCACACACTTTGCGCCACATTTATGAGATAAGTTTAGGAGGAATTGATTATTATTATGGAACTCTAAAGAACATCAGTGTTACTCAATTACTATCTTCAAGCATCAAGCAACATTCTTCAAACTCACTCATGCTTTAGCAAGCTACTCTTGTTAATCTAGTACAAACTTATGCATGGTTAGGCAATGCTTGACATAAGTTGCCCGAGCTATCTTTGTTGGTGTCAAGGGTTGTGGTCTGAACACTAGTTTGAAGGGCACTTTACCATTATGCAGAAACGGTGTAAGTTATAGTAGAATTAGGTAGTATCAAAGAGCTCGATCCAATTATTTGGCTCATAACCACAGAGTGCTAAAGATATTTCTTAGTAATGCATTGATCTGCTCAGTCTGGCTACCTATTTATGGATGATTTATCATGAAAAACTTCAAGTTGGACCCCAAATAACTTGAAAAGAGAAGTCCAAAAGTAACTCATGAATTTGGGATCATGGTGGAAGATAATAATCTATAATAGAACCGAAGTATTTTACCACATGGCGATGGAACAATTGAACCATGCCTTGAGTTGTAACATGTTCTATGATTGGGAGTGAAAACATCACATTTGCTGAATCTATTGACTACAACCAAGATTGTTGATAAATCATCAATCACTGGAAAACCTTTGATGAAGTCCACAAACATAGACATCCATAATGGACTTGATATCCAGCTTACGGTGCATTACAACATCCAACCATGAGCTCGTGTTGTAGTTAATACAAATTGGGTACTAGCATATGCTCACCTTTTGTTTGCAATAAGTCCTATGCATCAATCTAGTAGTATCTCATCCTATCTTTAAAAACATTACATACAATTTCCTATACAATAGATCAGTCTTAACCTGAATTCATATCATCGTACACTAGGGGTTATTATTCGTTGGCAAAGAATATTAGCTGCATAATTTTTTTAACCATGTTTATCTTTTTATTAGTAATAACAATATTTACTATTATTATTATACTGCATATCTATAATTATATATATATATTATGTTCATCGCCGTTGGGGGGCTGAAGAGATCTGGGCATCTTGGAGTCTTTAATAATGCAACACTTAAACCTAACTGTAGCAATATTAACTTTTTTTTTTAAAAAAAAAATTGTTTCCCTTTCACTTGAGTCATTATTTAAAGGCTTGATGGATGCCTGAGGTGGAAGGCGAGAAGATGCAGCATGACTGCTGCTGTGCTGACTTCTGAGTTTTCCGTCGTTGGAAGCTCAGGATGTGGCCGGAGGACGAGTCACAGGCGGCGCCTCTAAATCAATACTTTTAAGGATAACTCCGAGACCGAGTCGTCATATCGAACGAAAAAGTACATCAACTGGGAGGAGGCGAAAGATGTGAGAAAGTGAAGGCTAATTTAATACAATAAACTGGCAACTTTATGTTAGGTTGACGTGACTGAAGTCTTCCCTGAGACTAAAAGAGGCTACAACTAATTTAGTTGTCCCGTAACATCAATGTCTACTCCACTAAGTCGATCGCCTCTTAATTTTAGCATGAGTAATGGCAGCAGCATTGCACACGCTGCGGTAAAGTACGATGGTGGTGCTATGAACTTGTCCGTTCTCCTTTCTTACTCATCGGAGAATTCCTCCGTCCATGGTCGAAGCTGGAAAGTTTGGAAGGTGGTAGATTTGAGAAAGTACCTGCCGAAAGAGGTAGCAGTCCGCTTCTCCGGTAGCACCGGTCTCAGCACGGAGGCGAACACTATCTTGTCCTGGGATTTCAACTCAACCGAGCTGCCAATCGCCACTGTCTGTAAATACAATAAGAGAACGAGGCTGCTCCTGGAGACTGATAACATTCAGCTTCTACTCAAACTCCTAGCCTCATTTTGCATGTAGTTCTTTGCGCCACATTTTACAAGGTAAGCTTAAGGAGGACTACATCTGTGTTAATCGACTGCTTTCTTCAAGCGTGAGCAGCCTTCTCCAAACTCACTCATGCCTTGACAACCAATATTGCAGATCAAGTGCAAACATGTGTGTGGTTAGGCAATGCTCAGCTGCCCCGGCCGTATCCACTGTTGTTACATACGAGTTCCTGGTATGAGGAATCGGTCTCGACCTCAGTATGAATTCATGCTAGGATGTCACCACACACTCCGGTCATCATTGCACATGCTTGATGGCTAAGCATACTTTATATTTCCACACAAAGTCAAAATTGGAGCCTAAAATTTGCAGTGTTGGGGGGCTGAAGAAATCTGGGCATCTCGGAGTCTTTAAGAATGCAACGTAAGCTAATTCTTTTGCTCTAGGATTTGTGTTTGAGTATTTTAAATTAATTACTATCTTATATAAGTACTGTTTATCATTAATCTTTGGGACACCTAAACCCTACTACTGGCAATATTAACTTTTTTTTTAAAATTTTGTTTCCTTTCACTCGAGACATTTAGAGGCTTGATGGATGCGTAAGAGATGGAGGGTCAGAGGATGCAGCGTGACTGCTGCTTTGCTGCCTTCTGAGTTTTCGGATGATGATGGTGGTGTTGGAAGCTCAAGCTGTGGGCGGAGGACGAGTCACAGGGGGCGAACGAGGACCGGAAGGTAGGAAGAGACGGCTGGTGATGGGCCAGCGTGAGTGCTGGAACGCATCTACAACATCCAAAATAAATTCTTTAAGCATAACTCCGAGACTGAGTCGTCAAATCGAACAAAAAAATACATCAACGGGGAGGAGGCGAAAGATGTCTGAAAGTGAAGACTTCGAGACGACGAGTAGCTGCTGCTAATTTAATAAGATAAAGTGGCCTCTTTTTGTTAGGTTGAATTGACTGAACTCTTCCCAGGAGTCTAAAGAGGCAACTAATTGACACAGGAACTCTAGCTTAATCTGCATTCCTTTTCGAGGTTAGCAATGGTCAACATGTTTTGCTTCCCCTGGTCTTCTTCCTCTTTGTTTGTATCTTTGATACTACTCTCTGTTACTTCATTTCCCCAAGCAACGTCGCTCAACCTCACCTTCAACTTCACCGGTTCCGACGGCGTCCGAAATGCTCAAGGCCTCAACTTCTCAGGCGACGCCGCCCGCACAACCGACGGCATCAAGCTGGCCAGCAACATCAATGGCCAGGGTGCCGTCAACAGCGTCGGGCGAGTTATGTATCCCGACCGTTTCCGACTCTGGGACTCCACCTCAGGTAACATCACCACCTTCATCACCCATTTCTCCTTCATCATTAGCAACACCACTGTCATTGCTGGCGACGGGCTCGCTTTTTTCCTCGCCCCTCCATCGGAGCAATCCATCCCCAACAACTCCGCCGGAGGAATCCTTGGCGTTTTCAATTACTCCGCTAACCAAGTCGTGGCGGCGGAATTCGATACCTACAAGAATAGCTATGATCCCTCCAGCAATCACATAGGGATCGATGTCAATTCCATCTTTTCAATCGCCACTGCCACTTTGGTTAATTTTAGCATCAGTAACGGCAGCAACACTGCACACGCTACAGTGAAGTACGACGGTGGTGAAAGGATCAAAATATCACTGCAACACCAATTTTCACAGGGGAGAATTCTGCAGATGAGAAGATGAACAGCACCTCTGTTTTCATTAAAGCAAGTATAGTATAGACATTGTACAGTAGACAATTTGTAACTGTCAACTACTTGACGTTTCAACTTATCAAATAAAAACATGTTGTCTCTTCGTTTACTGACTCACTACACAAAACTCAAGTTGCATCAAAATCATGAGCAACTTTAACCAAATGAAACAAGCTTATAGCCAACAATCTCCCTCCTAAGCTTGTAGTTGTTTGTCTTTAAGTTGTTGAAGGCCCAACAGAGTTCTGAATTCAATAAACTTCTGCTTCTCTAAAGCTTTGGTGAAGATATCAGCTCTTTGTTCATTTGAGCTAATATGAACCACTTCAACTTGTCCATTATCAGCACATTCTCTAATAAAATGATACTTAATATCAATATGCTTGGATCGGCTATGGTAGACAGGATTTTTGCTTAAAGCAATAGCTGACATATTGTCAACAAATAAAGGAACCTTTTGAATTGAATCTCCAAGTAGACTAGCAAGCAATCTAGCTAACCATATACCTTGACATGCTGCTCTAGTCAGAGCTATATATTCAGCTTCACAAGAACTAAGTGCCACTACGTTTTGCTTGGTGGAAGTCCAACTGATCGGTTTGTTTCCAAGGAAGAATACAATTCCACTAGTACTCTTTCTATCCTCACTACAGCCGGCATGATCACTATCACAAAAGCCGACCAAGGTGCACTGATTTGAGTCCCCTTTATGATAGACTAATCCATAATCAAGTGTACCTTTTAGATACCGAAGTACCTTTTTAGCCGCATGTAGGTGATCCAGGCCTGGTGACTCCATATATCTACTAAGAACACCCACCGCAAATGCTAGATCAGGCCTAGTGTGGGTTAAATATCTTAGACTACCCACCAACCTTCTGAATTTAGTACTATCAACACTTGAATCATTACAATTTTTTTGAAGATGTAGTCTCTCCTCCATTGGAGTGTTAACAGGATTTGAGTATATCATACCAAACTCTTGCAGTATCCTTTCAGCATATCGTGACTGGTTCAGAGTTGTTTTACCCTTTGTCTGATTGATCTCCATACCAAGATAGAAATGAAGCAATCCTAGATCAGTCATTTCAAACTCATCCTTCATCTGTCTTTTAAATGTTTGAATCTGATGTATGCTAGTACCAGTGATGAGTAGATCATCAACATAGACAGCAACTATCAATAATTCACTTGAAATATGCTGCACATACATTGCTGGCTCTTGTGGACTTCTGCTAAATCCAAAAGACAACAAAGATTGATCTAGTTTCAAGTTCCAAGCTCGTGGAGCTTGTTTCAGACCATATAGTGCCTTGTTGAGTTTGAGTACTTTCCCTTCTGCACCTTTGGTGATGAATCCTTCCGGCTGTTGTACATAGACGTCTTCTTCCAATGTACCATTTAAAAAGGCTGACTTGACATCCATTTGATGAATGTTCCATCCTCTATGAGCAGCTAGAGCAATGACCAACCGAATTGATTCTATCCTTGCTACAGGTGCAAAGACTTCATCATAGCCAATTCCTTCTTGTTGCACATAGCCTTTAGCAACAAGCCTAGCTTTGTATTTCACCACATCTCCTTTAGTATTCCTTTTAACCTTGAACACCCATTTCAAACCGATTGATTTACAATTTAAAGGAGGATCAACCAACACCCAAGTTTGATTTTTCACAATCTGCTGATACTCTTCCTTCATTGCTTTTCTCCACTCTTCCATTTCTGCTGCTTTCTTATAAGTGGAGGGTTCATAATCTAGAGCCTGAGAAAATAAAACTTGATCAGTAAACATGCTCACTTGATCAGATGGAAGATTTACCTCTTCTGTTGCTCTATATATACTGCTCAAGGCTCTTGTTTTTCTTGGAAATTCAGCAGATTCATCAATGTTGCTACCTCCGCAGGTAAATTGAGGTGGAGAATCAAGTGAAAAAGATATGGGTTCTATTCTGAAACCAACACGAGTAGGTTGCACATTAGTATCAGCATTAGTATCATTTTGCATATCAACACTAGTATCAGAAAACTGGTGTGCATGCTGTTGATCTTGAGGAGTATCAATATTGTTCATTTGCTGTTCTGACCCAAAACTGACAGATGGTTTGCTATTCACATCAGATGAATTAACATTATCACTAAAAACTGAAGTATCAGATACATACTGTGAAGGTTGCTGAAACAGAACAGAATCTGAACTAGTATCACCACTCTACTGAAACTCCTCAGCGTGCCAAATTGGAATCACATTTTCTTCAAAAATATAGTCCCTACTGATAATTATGGATTTTGACTCTTGATCAAAGAATCTATATGCCTTAGACCCATCCTCATAACCCATGAAAACAACATTCTTGCTCCTATCAGCAAGTTTATTCAAGTGAGTTCCAAGTATCTTTACATGAGCTTGACACCCAAATACTTTCAAATGTGATACCTGAGGTTTTCTGCCAGTCCATAGTTCATAAGGAGTCACATTGCTCAAGCTTTTAGATAAAGACCTATTCAACAGATAGACAGCTGTATTCACAGCTTCTCCCCAGAAAACAAGAGGCACCTTCATGGTCTTCAACAAAGACCTTGTCATGGACATCACTGTCCGATTTTTCCTCTCCACAACTCCATTCTGTTGTGGAGTGTATGGAGTTGTAAGGTATCTCTTGATACCATTATGTTGACAAAAGAGTTTGAATGGAGTAGAATTGAATTCTCCTCCTCTGTCTGATCGAAAGGCTTTAACCTTATTTCCACATTCATTTTCAGCTAATGACATGAATTTTCTGAAAACATCAAAAGTTTCACTCTTATGTTGCAGCATGTAGACCCAAGAGTATCTTGAGTAATCATCAATTATGAGCAAAAAATAATTGCTCCCTCCTAATGAAGAGGGAACTATGGGACCACAAAGATCACCATGAAGTAATTCTAACAAAGTACTTGCTCTATAATCTGAAGAATGAGGAAATTTTGATCTGACAAGTTTAGTTGATACACAATCTTGGCACACTTCCTTAGCCAAGAGTATCTTAGGCAATCCCTTAACAAGAGATCTATCAAACATCATTTTCAAAGCTTGATAATTCAAGTGACCATACCTATTGTGCCACAATTTACTAGTATCATCTGTGGTTGTCACAAAACATTGAGCAGAAACATTCACATTCAGCAAATACATTCTATTGTAGGCCCTTTGCACATGTATCAGATTTCTACCATGTTTATCAGTAACAATCATAGTGCCATCCCTAATCAATATTGAATATCCTAGTTCATCCAACTGCCCAATACTAAGAACATTTGTCTGTAAACTTGGAATAGACAGAACATTGGATAAAACACTAGTGATACCTTCTCCTGCCGAGAGATGAATAGAACCTTTTCCAGCAATTTGAGCCATGGTGTCATCCCCGAATCTGACTCTGCCAGCCACTTTCTCATCCAAATTGTGAAAGAGTTCTTTGTTTCCAGTCATGTGACTGGTTGCCCCTGTGTCTAAGTACCATACATCAGAACTATTAAAACCAGAACTTGTACCTTGCAAGAGTAACTCTAATTCAACCACTTCTTCCTCAACAGTCATCAACACAGCATGTTGAGAAGAAGATGCTTGCTGCTTCTTGTCATCACTTTGTTCTGCCAAGAATATGGCATCTTCCGTCATGCATTCTGATGCATAGTGGCCAAGACATTTGCAATTGAAACATCTTACAGCAGATTTATCTCGTCTAGACTTCACCTGATTTGGTGTGCTACTGCTGGTGACAAATCCATCAGATGATCTCCCAGCAAATCCTCTTCCTCCTCTTCCATGAGTTCTTCCTCGTGAATTACTAAAACCACGTCCACTCAAGCCACGAGAATTGACAAAATTCCTCCTTGACTTTGTTTCCCACTCAGCGCGAGTGAGAAGAACCTGATTATTAGATGTTGGCCGTGATTTTTGAAGTCTTACTTCAAAGGTCTTGAGAGCACTTACAACATAATCTACTGTCATGGTAGAAGTATCTTGAAATTGCTCCAAATTGTAAGCCACTGGGTCAAATTTTGATGGAACTGATTGAAGAATCTTCTCAACCACACGCTCCTCCTTTACTCTTTGACCAATGTTCCTCATGGTGGTCACAATAGAGGATAAACGATTGATAAACTGTTCAACAGTTTCAGTATCAGACATTTGAATTTGTTCGAACTCACCTCTTAGTTGATTCATCCTTGCCTTCTGGAATTTTTCATTTCCTCCATGAACACTCTTAAGAGCATCCCATGTCTCCTTTGCTGATCCCTTGTCAGCAACTAGAATCAATAACTCATCGCTTAAGGCTTGATGAATAAAAGACACGGCAATGTTATCCATACGTTCGTCAAATGGTTGATCTTCTCCTGCTACAGGTTCAATGGCCTCCCAAACACCTTGTGCCTTCAAGAAGGAGCAAACTCTTATTGCCCACATGGCAAAGTTCCCTCCTTTTTGCAACATAGGACAGATTCCAAGGCTGCCTCCTCCACTTGACGATGCCTTGAATCCTCCAATTCCTACTGTGCTCAGCGTGGATACCTTTCCACTTGCCGGAGTCTCCATTGGAACTTTCTTTCCAGACATGAAGACCCTCTTCTCGGCAAATCACTTGAGCAGAGAACTTTGGTGGCTCTGATACCAAATGAAAGGATCAAAATATCACTGCAACACCAATTTTCACAGGGGAGAATTCTGCAGATGAGAAGATGAACAACACCTCTGTTTTCATTAAAGCAAGTATAATATAGACATTGTACAGTAGACAATTTGTAACTGTCAACTACTTGACGTTTCAACTTATCAAATAAAAACATGTTGTCTCTTCGTTTACTGACTCACTACACAAAACTCAAGTTGCATCAAAACCATGAGCAACTTTAACCAAATGAAACAAGCTTATAGCCAACAGGTGGTGCTATGAACTTTTCCATTCTCCTCTCTTACTCATCGAAGGATCCTTCGGTCGATGGTCGAAGCTGGAACGTTTCGAGTGCGGTAGATTTGAGGAAGTACCTGCCGCAAGAGGTAGCCGTCGGCTTCTCGGCTAGCACCGGCAACGACACGGAGGCACACACCATATTGTCTTGGGATTTCAACTCAACCACGCCGCCGAACACTAACACCGTCAAAAGACACCAGAATAAGACGTGGCTGCTACTAGTAATTGGCCTTGGGATCATCCTCTGCATGCTGGGCATTTTGTGGTTCGTGCTGTGGCGGCAGCGGCTGAAGAAGCAAGGAGGACGCAGCACGGCCATTGCCGCGGCCGCCAGGCTTCAAACGGTGTTCGACCAGGGAATGGGGCCGAGAAGATTTGCCTACCAAGATTTAACTGACGCCACAGACAATTTCGCAGAGGAAGGGAAGCTCGGGGTAGGAGGATTTGGGGCCGTCTACAAGGGAGTTCTCCCCGGCCCGAACGGTGATCTCCATGTGGCCATCAAGAAGATCTCCAAGGAATCCATGCAGGGTGAGAAAGAGTACTTGGCGGAAGTCACTCTCTTCAGCAAGTTGCGCCATCGCAACCTGGTGCAGCTCATCGGCTACTGCCACGAGGCCGACGGCTTTCTTCTTGTTTATGAATACATGCCCAACAGAAGCCTCGACAAGCACCTATACGATGCCCACAGATTGCTGGGGTGGGCTGAGCGGCATAAGATCGCGCTCGGTCTGGCCTCAGCCTTGCTGTACCTCCACGAGGAGTGGGAGCAGTGCGTGGTGCACCGGGACATCAAACCGAGCAACGTGATGCTGGATCCTGATTTCAACGCGAAGCTCGGCGACTTCGGGCTGGCGAGGCTGGTCGACCACGACTGCACGGCGGTGACGACCAACCTGGCCGGGACGAGGGGATACATCGTGCCGGAGTACGAGAAGATGGGGAAGGCCCGTAAGGAATCCGACGTGTTCAGCTTCGGAGTGGTGCTACTCGAGATGGCGTGCGGCCGCAAACCCATCAACTATGCGGAGGAGCCCGAGAAGATAAATCTGGTGCAGTGGGCATGGGGGTTGTACGAGAAAGAGGCTTGTCTGGAAGCTGCAGATCGAAGGCTTCCCTGCGATGAACTCGGGCTCATGGAGAGGTTGATGGTGGTGGGATTGTGGTGCGCACACCAGGATTACAGGCTGCGTCCGTCGATAAGGAGGGCCATCGGTGTTCTCAGCTTTGAAGCTCCGTTGCCAGATCTGCCGCCGCTCAACATGCAGGTGCAGGAATTCAATGATGCATCAGCAGCATCTTCTTCGTCTGGACCGCGATCCTTGAACACAATATCTTCTTCTTCCTTTTTTATCGGACGTTAAAGATCTAAGTTGATGATTACTTTTTCTCTTTACTCTGTAAGACGGTCTAATTGACATGCTAATACGATATGTACTCATGAAATTTTTGCAAGTGTTAAATATATCTTCATATAAGTTCTTCATATATTTT
This sequence comes from Thalia dealbata, assembly GCA_030544415.1. Taxonomy (NCBI): domain Eukaryota; kingdom Viridiplantae; phylum Streptophyta; class Magnoliopsida; order Zingiberales; family Marantaceae; genus Thalia; species Thalia dealbata. Next base: position 27,092,566 of record CM060457.1, on the reverse strand, counting down.
AGTATCAACAATATCTTCCACCCCCTGGTTAGAGCAATTAAGTACTCACCAAGTTTCAAAAAAAAAAACAATTTATTTCACTGAACAAGCATCTCGGTTACACACATTGCTCCACCTGGCTTCGCAACATGCAGGTGCAGGAACTCAGCCTTATTCTTGCATTGTTCAAAGAATGGACTGTGCAATGCATCCCTTTCAAGGTAGTATAGACTTTTGTAGTTGGTTGCAAGTTGTTTTCTCTCATCTCTTCAAGCAACCCAGTAGCAGAATCCTCTCGGTCTAGCTTACAGAATGCCCTGATCAGTGCATTGTAGGTCATCGTGTCAGGAAAACAGTTAACCTCATTGCGCATCTCATTGTAAAGATCATGCACTTTCTCGTGGTGCCCTTGCATCAGCATGATGATCATGCTGTGATAGGCATGAGAATTAGGCTGAACTTGCGAGACTTTATCTGATAAAGGATTGAGCATGCCTTGTTCACCATCTTTGCTCTCTCCCAAGGGACGGATGATCTCTGAGAGCTCCACAGGTGTGATTATTCGAAGGCTTGTAGCATTGGTTGGATGGTCCTCCACATCTCTCCAAACAATCCCTCCTTTGTCCAAGCAGCGAATCAAGGGCATGTAGGTCGTTGCATCATGCTCAAAATTCTTCCTCTTGCTCACCCATCTAAAGAACCTCATCATCAACCAAGGGAAGGCTCTCTGATGGAGCAAGTGCATCATTTCTAGCTTTCCTAAAAATTATTCTCATAACACCACCATCCCCTGTTAAATCTATTGTATCACCCATGGTTGCCTGTGCACTATTGCACTTTGCCCGGTCCTCCTGCAAAATGGCAGTAAGCTGTAGCAATTGCCCCTGTATTGCGGTCGCCGGCTGTGTCTTTGCCACACTTGGGCCGACGAGCAACTGCAGTGGTGGTGGGCATGAAGAGCAGAAAAATCCCTTCGAAGAACACAACAGAAACAGCGAAATCAGAGAATGAGGAGAATAACCGAGATTTTGATAGCATGAAAATATATTGATGTACTGATGATGGTCAGGTCTGATTGTTATTAATGTAGTGTATCATTTTATTCTAGAACACATTACAAATAAGAAAATCGAGCTAAAGCATATTAATATTTTTTCCCATGTTTAAAAATGGTATTAAGACAATCATAATGAACCTTACGCCTAAAGCTTACAGAAGCATTCTTAGAATTTCAAAGGTGAATTGCCAAAAACTAGATTGATTTTTATCCCTAAATCTAGCATACCATCCTCCATTAAAACATCGTAGATTGATTGTTCTGACCAAACTCAGCTACAAAATTCTCATCAAGTGCTTAGTAAATAGAATGCAGTACCTCCTACATGGGCTAATAAATAGATCAGGCATAGTCACCGTTTATTCCTGGAAGAGACTTATCCAGGACAACATCCTACTGCCATTTGAAGTGGTGCATGCTATCAGCAAGACAGCTAGAAAGTTACCCTTTCTTCCTACTCAAACTTGATCATGAAAACGCCTTTGATAAGATCTGATGGGAGGTGTTCTCCAATGTTATGATCCAAAATATAGTTCCAAAAGAAACTCACTGGTTGGATTGCAGCACGTCGGAAATCAACGAATTATCATTCTAAAAGTAATGGACATATCTCAAGCAGCTTCAAAGGGCATCAATGCATCAAACAAGGAGACCAATCTCCCCATACCTCTTCATCATTTTACAACAAACCTTCTCTGCTTTACTGCACCAATTTATCTTTGAAGGTCAAATAGAACCTTTCGATCTAAAAGCCTTTGTCTTAGGTCATCTCATGGTTGCAGACGATGTTATTATAATATCAAGCAGTAAACCTACGTTCATTCATGGATTGCAGAGATTCCTAAAAGTATATTGCGAATACACATGACAATCAATCAATAAGGAGCTGCGATCCTCTCAGGAAGGGTATGAGAAGGAGGTCAAGAACTCTGTTTAGTGATAACATGAACATCCAAGAGGTACACCCTGTTGCTGGCAAAATTCCTATTCAATTGCTGGCAAACTCTGTTTAGTAATGCATTGATCTGCTCAGTCTGGCTACCTATTTATGGATGATTCATCATGAGAAACTTCAAGTTGGACCCCAAATAACTTGAAAAGAGAAGTCCAAAAGTAACTCATGAATTTGGGATCATGGTCGAAGATAATAATCTCTAATAGAACCGAAGTATTTTACCACATGGCGATGGAACAATTGAACCATGCCTTGAGTTGTAACATGTTCTATGATTGGGAGTGAAAACATCACATTTGCTGAATCTATTGACTACAACCAAGATTGTTGATAAATCATCGATCACTGGAAAACCTTTGATGAAGTCCACAAACATAGACATCCATAATGGACTTGATATCCAGCTTACGGTGCATTACAACATCCAACCATGAGCTCGTGTTGTAGTTAATACAAATTGGGTACTAACATATGCTCACCTTTTGTTTGCAATAAGTCCTATGCATCAATCTAGTAGTATCTCATCCTATCTTTAAAAACATTACATACAATTTCCTATACAATAGATCAGTTTTAACCTGAATTCATATCATCTTACACTAGGGGTTATTATTTGTTGGCAAAGAATATTAGCTGCATAATTTTTTTAACCATGTTTATCTTTTTATTAGTAATAACAATATTTACTATTATTATTATACTGCATATCTATAATTTTATATATATATTCTGTTCATCGCCGTTGGGGGGCTGAAGAGATCTGGGCATCTTGGAGTCTTTAATAATGCAACACTTAAACCCAACTGTAGCAATATTAACTTTTTTTTTAAAAAAAAGTTTGGTTTCCCATTCACTTGAGTCATTATTTAGAGGCTTGATGGATGCCTGAGGTGGAAGGCGAGAAGATGCAGCATGACTGCTGCTGTGCTGACTTCTGAGTTTTCCGTCGTTGGAAGCTCAGGATGTGGTCGGAGGACGAGTCACAGGCGGCGCCTCTAAATCAATACTTTTAAGGATAACTCCGAGACCGAGTCGTCATATCGAACGAAAAAGTACATCAACTGGGAGGAGGCGAAATATGTGAGAAAGTGAAGGCTAAATTAATACAATAAACTGGCAATTTATGTTAGGTTGACGTGACTGAAGTCTTCCCTGAGACTAAAAGAGGCTAGCACTAATTTAGTTGTCCCGTAACATCAATGGCCACCAACAGCGTCGGACGAGTTCTTTATCACGACCACCTCAGGAAACATCACCACCTTCGCCGCCCATATCTCCTTCATAATTAGCAGCTCTACCGTAAGCGGAGGCTACGGGCTCGCTTTCTTCCTTGCCCCTCCATCCGAGTAATCCATCCCCAACCACTCCAGCGGAGGAAACCTTGGCAATTTTAATGATTCCGCTAACTAAGTCACGGCGGTGGTGTTCGTACATAAAGTGTACACCCCTTTGATTAGAGTAATTGAGTTTTATACGGGAGAATTATGAGGTTTTGGGTTCAAGACTCATTAAGTTCTAAAAAAAATCATGACGGTGGTGTTCGACACCTATTGGAAGAATCACAAACCGAAGAACTCAGGAGCAAAAGGATCGCAGCCGAGTTCAACGGTAATAACTGTCAATGAGAAGCGAAGCAACAGTGCTTCTCACGGTACTGGGGATTGAAGCGAGAAAACCAGAATAAAGGAGACGCAGCAATCAAGAACAAAAATCCTCACACCTTTTGAAAAGAAACTTATCGTAGGGAAGCTTAACCCTTCCTCTACGTTAATTGTAATATATAAAGCAGAAACATTACAACTTGTAAACTTGGAAATCAAAAACAGGAGAAGATTTGGAAGTTGTTTCTATCTACTCCTAACAATGCAATAAAAGGAAATTATTGTAATCAGAAACATTTATCAAAGCAACTTTTTCCTACTACATATTACTTTCCAAAACAAATTATAACTGAGTTTTTCCTAATTCAAGCTTATTCTCCAACAATCTCCCTCCTAAGCTTGAATTTGCTTGAGATCTTGAAGTCCCAATCTTCCTCTCATCTCCACGAATTTTAATTGCCCCAATGCCTTTGTAAAAATATCTGCCCTTTGCATACTTGAACTAATATGTTCAACCACAACTTGATTCGTATCAATGCAATCCCTTATGAAATGAAACCGTGTATCAATGTGTTTGGTACGATTGTGATGTACAGGATTCTTGCTAAGTGCAAGAGCTGACATATTATCAATATGAATGGTCACTGATTTCACTTGCTCCTCAAGAAGTGTTGACAACAAACGTGCCAACCAAATTCCTTGGCACACAGCTCCTGTCAAAGCAATGTATTCAGCTTCACAAGAGCTTAGAGCTACTACTTTTTGTTTAGATGTACTCCAGCTAACCGCACTTTCACCAAGATAAAACACCATGCTACTTGTGCTTTTCCTATCTTCCACACATCCACCATGATCACTATCACTATATCCATGTATCACACCATTACTGATGTGATCTCCCTTGTAATAGACCAAGCCATACCCAATTGTTCCTTTAAGATATCTTAGCACCCTCTTTGCTGCATTTAAGTGAGCAATTGTTGGTGTTTGCTTGTATCTGCTCAAGATCCCAACTGAATACATCAAATCTGGTCTTGTGTTTGTTAGATACCTTAGACCTCCAATAATTCTTCGGTATTCAGTTGCATCTACCTCCTTTGCATGTTGAAAAATCACTCTTTCTTCCATTGGTGTATGTGCCAAGTTGCAATCAAACATTCATATCTGTTTTAGAATGTTTCCTGCATATAGCGACTGTGATATGGTGATTCTATCCTTCAACTGCATGATTTCCATACCAAGATAATGATGCAAGAGTCCTAGATCAGTCATCTCAAACTCCTTCTGCATTTGATGTTTGAAATGTTGAATTATCTCCAAACTTGAGCCTGTGATAAGTAAATCATCCACATATACTCCAATTATCAACCTCTCTCCCTTTGCTGTTCTTGTATACACTGCTGGATCCTCACGATTTCTTTTGAAACCAAGTACAAGTAGAGATTTGTCAAGCTTCAAGTTTCAAGCTCTAGGTGCTTGTTTAAGACCATACAAGGCCTTCTTTAAATTCAGCACTTTCTCTTCTTCACCTTGAAGAAGAAAACCATCTGGTTGCTTCACAAAAACTTCTTCCTCAATTGTGCCATTTAGGAATGCAGACTTCACATCCATTTGATGCAGTTCCCATCTTTGCTGTGCTGTTATTGCAATCAGTAGCCGAATAGTCTCAAACCTTACAACTGGAGCAAAAACTTCATCAAAGTCAACTCCTTGCTGTTGCAAATACCCCTTTGCAACTAACCTTGCTTTATGCTTCACAATTTTCCCTTTGGTGTCTCTTTTAATCTTAAACACCCATTTCAGACCTATGGCTTTACTGCCTTGTGGTAGAACAGCAAGTTCCCAGGTCTGATTCTTCAAAATCTAATAATATTCCTCCTTCATGGCTTTTCTCCATACCTCAAGCTTGACTGCTTCATGAAAATTAAGTGGCTCTTGTTCAGTATTTTGTGCCAACCATGCTTCCTCTTGCATAGTTTCAGCTGCTGCATTTGGGTCTCTATAAAGTTCCCCAAGAGATCTAAACCTCCTTCCTGCTACTGGTTCAGTAGAAGCATCAATGGTATCTGCAAAAACATTAACATAGTTATTAGCAGGAGTATCACACAAAGTATCAGGATCTGATACTCTTTGAAGTTGATCCGTGCCATCATCCGTATTATTAAGGTTTAAAGGAATTGGCATGATCTGACTCCTTGATACTCTTCCTGAATCATCTCCCTCAACAACATGATGTTTTGATGCCAAAGTATCAGAATTCTCCCTACTAAATTGTTCAGTATCAACCTGATACTGATACTGATTTCCGGCTGCCTCAAGGGATCAATTCTACTGCATTTTGTTAGTGTGATCAGAAACACTATCAGCTTTGCTTCTAGACCAGTCCCACTTGACTCCTTCTTCAAAAACACAATCCCTGCTTATCACAACTGAATTCTTCTCATGATCAAAAAACCGATAGGCTTTAGAATCAGCCTCATACCCAATGAAAACCATGGGCCTGCTCCTATCTTCAAGCTTCTTCAGATGGACACCAAGTAGCTTTACATGAGCTATACAACCGAATACTTTTAAGTGTGCAATGTTTGGTCTCCTACCAGTCCAGGCTTCATAAGGTGTCACTCCTTTCACGCTGCTTGTAAAGGATCTATTTAGAAGATAAATTGCTATGTTGACAGCTTCTCCCCAAAATTCAAATGGCACGCTCATGCATTTTAGCAAGCATCTTGCCATCTCCACAACAGTTCTATTCCTCCTCTCTACTACTCCATTCTGTTGAGGAGTGTAAGGAGCTGTAAGAAGTCTTTTGATACCATGTTGTTCACAAAAAACTTTAAACTCCTTTGAATTAAATTCTCCCCCTCTATCTGATTTAAATCCTCTCAGCTGCTTGCCACTATCTGATTCAGCCATCACCTTGATTTTTTTAAATACACAAAATGCTTCATCTTTAGATTTCAGCATTGTGACCCACATGTATCTAGAATAATCATCAACAAGTAACAAGAAATAATTGTTTCCACCTAAAGTTGATGGAACAATGGGGCCACAAAGATCACCATGTATCAAATCTAACACATTCTCGGTTTTGAAATTTAAAGAATGAAAAACTGATCTGGTTTGTTTAGATGAAACACATTCTTGATAAATATTTGCATTCATAAGAGCCTATGGTAGTCCCTTAACAAGTTGTTGATCAGACATTATTTTTATTGCTTGAAAATTCAAGTGACCGAGCCTCTTATGCCACAGCTTGCTGTTAGTATTATTACTAATCAACAAACACTGATTTGAAACCTGTGTGCGAAATAAATACATTCTATTGCTGTCCCTTTTTACAGCCATAAAAAGAACTCCCTTCTCATCATAAATATTCAGTTTACCATGTTCAATTATGACCCTAAAACCCAATTCATCCAACTGTCCAAGACTTAATATGTTAGGTTTCACGTTTGGAATATAAAGCACATTGGTTATCACTCTTAGCTTCCCATCATTTGCAGAAAAATTCACACACCCTTTTCCAGCTATGTCAACATGTGAGCCATCACCAAACTTCACTTGCCCCCCATAAGAAGTATTCAAATTATGCAAACGTGCTAGATTTCCAGTCATATGACTGGTAGCACCTGAATCCAAATATCATGTATCACAATTTGTATCAACAACAAAGTTTTGAGATTCGATACCTTGTAAGAGTGCATGACTCTTACCATCACCATCTTCTGTTGCCATGAGCATTGCATGATTCTCAATAATTTTCATCTCTTCATTTGCTTTAGCCAAATAGACCTTCTCCTCCTTTTTGCATTCAGGGGCATAATGTCCAAGCTTTTGACATTTATAACACTTCACATGAGACTTGTCCTTTCTCGGCTTTTCATGTGCCATGCTAGAAGAACTGGAATTGTATGTTCCTCTGCCACGTCCTCCATTAAGAGCACCACCAAATCTTCCTCTTCCTTGAGCAAAACCTCTTGCTCTCCCTTAGCCTCTTCCACGCCAATTGGTTGAAGAATCTCTACTATATCTATTCTCAACACTTGCGTGAGACCAATACATCTGTTTTTCTTCTTCTTGCAGAGAAGGTGTGATTCTGATTTCAAAGGACTTCAAAGACCCTACTGCATACTCAACAGTCATGGAATTTAAGTCACCAAACTGTTCTAGATTGATCGCAGCAAGATGGAACTTGGGTGTAATTGAGCGCAACAGCTTCTCCACCACTCTTTGTTCCTTCACCTTCATACCGATATTTCTCATCTCAGTTACAAGCGAAGTAAGTCGGCTGACATAGTCATCTATTGTTTCTGAAGTTTTCATCTCCATCTTTTCAAACTTTCCACGCAGCTGGCTTCCTTTCGCGTTTCTATACTTCTCATCTCCTATATGGAGATTCTTCAACGCGTCCCAAACTTCTCTCGCTGTCTTTTTGTCAGCAACAACAGCTAAGAGTTCATCGCTCAAAGATTGATAGATCATTGATTGAGCAATCTTATCTTTTCTTCGGTCTACCTGCATACCAGCACCTTCAGATTCAATTACTTCCCATGCTCCTTAAGCCTCAAGGAAGGTTTCCATACGCACAGCCCACATCGCATAGTTTCCACCTTTGATAAGCGTCGGACATGCATTGAGACTCCCTCCTACCACTGAGGAGGTTTTGATCCCCACATCTCCTACCGAGCCTATCACAATCTTCTTTCCCGTTGTTGGCGTCTGCATCGCAATCTCCTCCGATATCAATCCGAGCGAACCTGCTCTGATACCAACTATTGGAAGAATCACAAATCGAAGAACTCAGGAGCAAAAGGATCACAGCCGAGTTCAACGGTAATAACTGTCAATGAGAAGCGAAGCAACAATGCTTCTCACGGTACTGGGGATTGAAGCGAGAAAACCAGAATAAAGGAGACGCAGCAATCAAGAACAAAAATCCTCACACCTTTTGAAAAGAAACTTATCGTAGGGAAGCTTAACCCTTCCTCTACGTTAATTGTAATATATAAAGCAGAAACATTACAACTTGTAAACTTGGAAATCAAAAATAGGAGAAGATTTGGAAGTTGTTTCCATCTACTCCTAACAATGCAATAAAAGGAAATTACTGTAATCAGAAACATTTATCAAAGCAACTCTTTCCTACTACATATTACTTTCCAAAACAAATTATAACTGAGTTTTTCCTAATTCAAGCTTATTCTCCAACAACACCTACTCGAACGCTTTTGATCTCCCCAACAATCACATAGGCATTGATGTCTACTCCACCAGCTCGATCGCCTCCGTCGACTTGGTTAATTTTAGCATGAGTAATGGCAGCAGCACTGCACACGCTACGGTGAAGTACGATGGTGGTGCTATGAACTTGTCCGTTCTCCTCTCTTACTCATCGGAGAATTCCTCCGTCCATGGTCGAAGCTGGAAAGTTTGGAGGGTGGTAGATTTGAGAAAGTTCCTGCCGAAAGAGGTAGCAGTCCGCTTCTCCGCCAGCACCGATCTCAGCACGGAGGCGAACACCATCTTGTCCTGGGATTTCAACTCAACCGAGCTGCCAATCGCCACTGTCTGTAAATACAGTAAGAGAACGAGGCTGCTCCTGGAGACTGATAACATTCAGCTTCTACTCAAACTCCTTCTAACCTCATTTTGCATGTAGTTCTTTGCGCCACATTTTACAAGGTAAGCTCAAGGAGGACTACATCTGTGTTAATCGACTGCTTTCTTCAAGCGTGAGCAGCCTTCTCCAAACTCACTCATGCCTTGACAACCAATATTGCAGATCAAGTGCAAACATGTGTGTGGTTAGGCAATGCTCAGCTGCCCCGGCCGTATCCACTGTTGTTACATACGAGTTCCTGGTATGAGGAATCGGTCTCGACCTCAGTATGAATTCATGCTAGGATGTCACCACACACTCCGGTCATCATTGCACATGCTTGATGGCTAAGCATACTTTATATTTCCACACAAAGTCAAAATTGGAGCCTTGCAGTGTTGGGGGGCTGAAGAAATCTGGGCATCTCGGAGTCTTTAAGAATGCAACGTAAGCTAATTCTTTTGCTCTAGGATTTGTGTTTGAGTATTTTAAATTAATTACTATCTTATATAAGTACTGTTTATCATTAATCTTTGGGACACCTAAACCCTACTACTGGCAATATTAACTTTTTTTTTAAAATTTTGTTTCCTTTCACTCGAGACATTTAGAGGCTTGATGGATGCGTAAGAGATGGAGGGCGAGAGGATGCAGCGTGACTGCTGCTTTGCTGCCTTCTGAGTTTTCGGATGATGATGGTGGTGTTGGAAGCTGAAGCTGTGGGCGGAGGACGAGTCACAGGGGGCGAACGAGGACCGGAAGGTAGGAAGAGATGGCTGGTGATGGGCCAGCGGGAGCGCTGGAACGCATCTACAACATCGAAAATAAATTCTTTAAGCATAACTCCGAGACTGAGTCGTCAAATCGAACAAAAAAATACATCAACGGGGAGGAGGCGAAAGATGTCTGAAAGTGAAGACTTCGAGACGACGAGTAGCTGCTGCTAATTTAATAAGATAAAGTGGCCTCTTTTTGTTAGGTTGAATTGACTGAACTCTTCCCAGGAGTCTAAAGAGGCAACTAATTGACACAGGAACTCTAGCTTAATCTGCATTCCTTTTCGAGGTTAGCAATGGTCAACATGTTTTGCTTCCCCTGGTCTTCTTCCTCTTTGTTTGTATCTTTGATACTACTCTCTGTTGCTTCATTTCCCCAAGCAACGTCGCTCAACTTCACCTTCAACTTCACCGGTTCCGACGGCGTCCGAAATGCTCTAGTTCTCAACTTCTCAGGCGATGCCTCCCCCACAACAGACGGCATCAAGCTGGCCAGCAACATCGATGAACAGGGTGCCCGCAACAGCTTCGGGCGACTTATGTATCCCGACCGTTTCCGACTCTGGGACTCCACCTCAGGTTACATCACCACCTTCATCACCCATTTCTCCTTCATAATTAGCAACACCACTGTCATTGCTGGCGACGGGCTCGCTTTTTTCCTCGCCCCTCCATCGGAGCAATCCATCCCCAACAACTCCGCCGGAGGAATCCTTGGCGTTTTCAATTACTCCGCTAACCAAGTCGTGGCGGCGGAATTCGATACCTACAAGAATAGCAATGATCCCTCCAGCAATCACATAGGGATCGATGTCAATTCCATCTTTTCAATCGCCACTGCCACTTTGGTTAATTTTAGCAACACTGCACACGCTACAGTGAAGTACGACGGTGGTGCTATGAACTTTTCCATTCTCCTCTCTTACTCATCGAAGGATCCTTCGGTCGATGGTCGAAGCTGGAACGTTTCGAGTGTGGTAGATTTGAGGAAGTACCTGCCGCAAGAGGTAGCCGTCGGCTTCTCGGCTAGCACCGGCAACGACACGGAGGCGCACACCATATTGTCTTGGGATTTCAACTCAACCACACCGCCGAACACTAACACCGTCAAAAGACACCAGAATAAGACGTGGCTGGTACTAGTAATTGGCCTTGGGATCATCCTCTGCGTGCTGGGCTTTTTGTGGTTCGTGCTGTGGCGGCAGCAGCTGAAGAAGCAAGGAGGACGCAGCACGGCCATTGCCGCGGCCGCCAGGCTTCAAACGGTGTTCGACCAGGGAATGGGGCCGAGAAGATTTGCCTACCAAGATTTAGCTGACGCCACAGACAATTTCGCAGAGGAAGGGAAGCTCGGGGTAGGAGGATTTGGGGCCGTCTACAAGGGAGTTCTCCCCGGCCCGAACGGTGATCTCCATGTGGCCATCAAGAAGATCTCCAAAGAATCCATGCAGGGTGAGAAAGAGTACTTGACGGAAGTCACTCTCTTCAGCAAGTTGCGCCACCGCAACTTGGTGCAGCTCATCGGCTACTGCCATGAGGCCGACGGCTTTCTTCTTGTTTATGAATACATGCCCAACAGAAGCCTCGACAAGCACCTCTACGACGCCCACAGATTGCTGGGGTGGGCGGAGCGGCATAAGATCGCGCTCGGTCTGGCCTCAGCCTTGCTGTACCTCCACGAGGAGTGGGAGCAGTGCGTGGTGCACCGGGACATCAAACCGAGCAACGTGATGCTGGATCCCGATTTCAACGCGAAGCTCGGCGACTTCGGGCTGGCGAGGCTGGTCGACCACGACTGCACGGCGGTGACGACCAACCTGGCCGGGACGAGGGGATACATCGCGCCGGAGTACGAGAAGATGGGGAAGGCCCGTAAGGAATCCGACGTGTTCAGCTTCGGAGTGGTGCTGCTCGAGATGGCATGCGGCCGCAAACCCATCAACTACGCGGAGGAGACCGAGAAGATAAATCTGGTGCAGTGGGCATGGGGGTTGTACGAGAAAAAGGCTTGTCTGGAAGCTGCAGACCGAAGGCTTCCCTGCGATGAACTCGGCGAGCGGCTCATGGAGAGGTTGATGGTGGTGGGATTGTGGTGCGCACACCAGGATTACAGGCTGCGTCCGTCGATAAGGCGGGCCATCGGCGTTCTCAGCTTCGAAGCTCCGTTGCCAGATCTGCCGCCGCTCAACATGCAGGTGCAGGAATTCAATGATGCATCAGCAGCGTCTTCTTCGTCTGGACCGCGATCCTTGAACACAATATCTTCTTCTTCCTTTTTTATCGGACGTTAAAGATCTAAGTTGATGATTACTTTTTCTCTTTACTCTGTAAGACGGTCTAATTGACATGCTAATACGATATGTACTCATGAAATTTTTGCAAGTTTTAAATATATCTTCATATAAGTTCTTCATATATTTTAGTATCAACAATATCTTCCACCCCCTGGTTAGAGCAATTAAGTACTCACCAAGTTTCAAAAAAAAAACAATTTATTTCACTGAACAAGCATCTCGGTTACACACATTGCTCCACCTGGCTTCGCAACATGCAGGTGCAGGAACTCAGCCTTATTCTTGCATTGTTCAAAGAATGGACTGTGCAATGCATCCCTTTCAAGGTAGTATAGACTTTTGTAGTTGGTTGCAAGTTGTTTTCTCTCATCTCTTCAAGCAACCCAGTAGCAGAATCCTCTCGGTCTAGCTTACAGAATGCCCTGATCAGTGCATTGTAGGTCATCGTGTCAGGAAAACAGTTAACCTCATTGCGCATCTCATTGTAAAGATCATGCACTTTCTCGTGGTGCCCTTGCATCAGCATGATGATCATGCTGTGATAGGCATGAGAATTAGGCTGAACTTGCGAGACTTTATCTGATAAAGGATTGAGCATGCCTTGTTCACCATCTTTGCTCTCTCCCAAGGGACGGATGATCTCTGAGAGCTCCACAGGTGTGATTATTCGAAGGCTTGTAGCATTGCTTGGATGGTCCTCCACATCTCTCCAAACAATCCCTCCTTTGTCCAAGCAGCGAATCAAGGGCATGTAGGTCGTTGCATCATGCTCAAAATTCTTCCTCTTGCTCACCCATCTAAAGAACCTCATCATCAACCAAGGGAAGGCTCTCTGATGGAGCAAGTGCATCATTTCTAGCTTTCCTAAAAATTATTCTCATAACACCACCATCCCCTGTTAAATCTATTGTATCACCCATGGTTGCCTGTGCACTATTGCACTTTGCCCGGTCCTCCTGCAAAATGGCAGTAAGCTGTAGCAATTGCCCCTGTATTGCGGTAGCCGGCTGTGTCTTTGCAGTGGTGGTGGGCATGAAGAGCAGAAAAATCCCTTCGAAGAACACAACAGAAACAGCGAAATCAGAGAATGAGGAGAATAACCGAGATTTTGATAGCATGAAAATATATTGATGTACTGATGATGGTCAGGTCAGATTGTTATTAATGCAATGTATCATTTTATTCTAGAACACATTACAAATAAGAAAATCGAGCTAAAACATATTAATATCATGGATCAAGTTCGACAGTTTTTAATTGTCCCTTTATGCATGTCTTTTCCCATGCTTAAAAATGGTATTAAGACAATCATAATGAACCTTACGCCTAAAGCTTACAGAAGCATTCTTAGAATTTCAAAGGTGAATTGCCAAAAACTAGATTGACTTTTATCCCTAAATCTAGCATACCATCCTCCATTAAAACATCGTAGATTGATTGCTCTGACCAAAGTCAGATACAAAATTCTCATCATGTTCTTAGTAAATAGAATGCAGTACCTCCTGCATAGGCTAATAAATAGATCAGGCAGAAGAGAGTTATCCATGACAACATCCTACTGCCATTTCAATTGGTGCATGCTATCAGCAAGACAGCTAGAAAGTTACCCTTTCTTCCTACTCAAACTTGATCATAAAAAGGCCTTTGATAAGATCTGATGGGAGGTGTTCTCCAATGTTATGATCCAAAACCAAAAGAAACTCACTGGTTGGATTGCAGCACGTCTGAAATCAACGAATTGTCATTATAAAAGTAATGGACATATCTCAAGCAGCTTCAAAGGGCATCAATGCATCAAACAAGGAGACCAATCTCCCCATACCTCTTCATCATTTTACAACAAACCTTCTCTGCTTTACTGCACCAGTTTATCTTTCAAGGTCAAATAGAACCTTTCGATCTAAAAGCCTTTGTCTTAGGTCATCTCATGGTTGCAGACGAGGTTATTATAATATCAAGCAGTAAACCTACGTTCATTCATGGATTGCAGAGATTCCTAATAAGTATATTGCGAAAACACACGACAATCAATCAATAAGGAGCTATGATCCTCTCAGGAAGGGTATGAGAAGGAGGTCAAGAACTCTGTTTAGTGATAACATGAACATCCAAAAGGTACACCTCGTATTTGTGAGCTTACACTGTTGCTGGCAAAATTCCTATTCAATTGAAAAAATGAGGTCGTGGAGAAGCTCTTGCTAGATTTCAAGAATGGGCTTATGTCAAAATCTCTACACATTCCCTGCTTACCACTTGGATGGATGATATCATTCTCTGCAGGTTCACAAGTTTCTCAGCCAAGCTAAAACTCCGTCTGGAAATATAGTGCTAATAAAAATAGCTCTCACTTTCTTGATCATCAATTGGAGGAGAGAGAGCAGATTCCATTCTTAATGTGATTTAACTCTTTAATTTGTTTCCTTCTCTTATTTATTTATGTTAGTTATTATATTATGTAGGTACTAAGTATCCTCAATCATTGGCCCACCTAAACTCCTACAACAATATTAACTAAATATTTTTTTGTTTGGATTTTTCCTTCACTCAGTCATTTAGAGCCTTGGAAGATGCGTGAGATGGAAGGCGAAAGATGTGGCCTTGGAGCGTGACTGCCACTGCCACTGCCTTCTAAGTTGCCGATCACGAGGGTTGGAAGCTGAAGCTGTGGTAGAACGAGGACCGGTAGGCAGATGAGAGACAAGGTGATATGGGTCAGAGTGAGCGCAGGAATGCATTTACAAGAGGACGAGGTGATATGTGTCAGAGTCTGAGTCCTTAAATCGAACAAATAAAAATACAACAAACAGTGATGGAAAGATGTGAGAAAACGAAGGCTGCAAGAGGACAAGGAGGAGTAGCTGCTAATTTCTTGGTATAA
This sequence comes from Thalia dealbata, assembly GCA_030544415.1. Lineage (NCBI taxonomy): Eukaryota > Viridiplantae > Streptophyta > Magnoliopsida > Zingiberales > Marantaceae > Thalia > Thalia dealbata. The sequence continues at coordinate 27,077,427 of CM060457.1, read as the reverse complement.
AGGGACCTTTTTTGTTAGGTTGACTTGACTAAACTCTTCCCCGAGGCTACTACTAATTGAGTCAGGAGCTCTAGCATACACACCTCTCTGCATTCCTTTCTGTGGTTGGCACTGGTGAACTTGTGCTGCTCCCCCTGGTCTTCATCATTGTTTCTGTCTTTGCTACTGCTCTTTGCTCCTCCTTTTCCCTTCGTCATCTCGCTCAACTCGACCTTCAACTTCACCGGCTCCGACGCCATCCGGATCGCTCAAGGCCTCAACTTCTCAGGCAGCATCATTCCGACACCCGGCGGCATCCAGCTGACCGGAGACAGCTACGTCCAGAATGTCAACTTAAGCCGGCGAGTTCTGTCACCCGACCTGCTCCGCCTCCAGTGAGCTCACCAGCTTCACCACCAATTTCTCCTTCAAAATTACAAGCTACCCCAGCTGATAGGAATAAGCTTGTTTATTTTATTTTATTATGCATGTTTATTTTTTTTAATCGTTAGATAGTTACTGCGAAACTATGTGATAAGTTTTCTTTTAGTTGGTTAAGTGGTTTTGTTTAATCGTGTAATCGTGGTTAGTGGAAGAGTGCTTCCATTTATGTATTTATTATGTTGTTTCTTATTATTTTTATATAGTGAATACAGACGTAAGAATTACTTCGTTTTTGAGAACACCTTTTCCATCTATCTTCTTTTATCGGAGAAGAACAGAGAGTTCTTTTCCAACATTTGGTATCAGAGCTTTGTTGACGTGCATTGGGTTGTGCGTGTTGCTGCGTGACGAAGAACATCAAGGTTGAAAGCTTCGGTGCCTTGAACAGATGAAGAAGGTCCCGAAGATGACTCCAGCAACCGAAAAGGCTTCCATATCCAGCATGGTTGAATTAGGAGGATTCAAGCCCTCTTCGAGTGGAGGAGGAGAAAGTCTTGGTTGCTGTCTAGTGTTGCACAAAGGAGGGAACTATGCCATGTGGGCAATAAGAGTTCGATCCTTCTTAAAAGTGCAAGGAGTATAGGAGAACATTGAGTCTACCGAAGAAGGTGATCAACAAGTGGACCAGCGTGTAGACAACATAGCTTTGTCATTCATTCATCAAGCTTTGGGTGATGACTTGCTAATCCTCGTTGCTGATAAGGCATCAGCAAAGGAAGCATGGGATACGTTGAAGAGCATCCATGGAGGTAATGAAAAATTTCAGAAAGCTAGGATGAATCAACTTTGTGGTGAGTTTGAAAGACTTCACATGTCTAACTCTGAATCAATTGATGAATTTGTTAATCGCCTTTTTGCAATTATTACCACGATGAGGAATATTGGGCAAAAGGTGAAGGAGCAACGCATAGTGGAGAAGCTCCTTCGATCAGTCCCATCCAAGTTTAACCCAATTGCTTGTAACTTGGAGCAATTTGGGGACATGTCAACGATGACAATGGATTATGTGGTGAGTGCACTTAAAACATATGAAGTTAGACTTCAAGCTTCTTTTCCAACAGATGAACACCAGGTTTTATTCACCAAGTTGATTGGGAAGCAAAGTCCCAAAGAAGCTTTGGCAATTATCATGGACGAGGACGAACCATGGTCATGGCAGACGTGTGGATCGGGACAGTGATGGAGATCGGGACAGTAGTTCGTCTCCACAACGTGAGAAGACCAAGAAGAATAAATCTCACGTCAAATGCTTCAAATGTCATCGCTATAGACACTATGCCTCAGAGTTCAGGAAGGAGGAGAAGGTGTACCTGGCGGAGACCAGTAAAGTTGAAGACCAGTATCATCAAGTTCTGCTTGTTGCAGAAATAGAAATTGAAGAAGAAAAAGATAATTCTTTTGAAGAATTTGATTTGCAGGAACTACCTCCGATGGAGGTTGCAACAATGCTTCGGGAGGCGCAGGACACGACAGGAGAGAGGTCGAAGGAGTCCGCGCAGTCTGCTGAGGATGGCATTCGCGACGCCACGGTGATCGCAAGCAGGATGGCCGCGAGTTCGGAGTTCGGTCTTCTGGTTCTGGAGCGCAACTTCCACGATCAACCGATGATGGAGACGGTGGAATCGATGATGCAGAATGATTACGAGGAGGCTGCTGTCGACGCCGCCTGCAAGACTCGTGATGCAGAATCAGAGTTCGCAGCCTCCCAATCCGTGGCGATGCAGGGGACGGTGGAGAAACTGATCGATGTGGAGGACGCAGCCGCTGTGTTCGAATTCCAGAAACTAGCGGAGGACGAGATTGTGAACCTCAACCCATTGCCGGTGGAGAATTCGCAGATTGGTAATGGGAGCACTGATCGCAGCGCCTTCAACATCCATGGGAGCACCGAGGAAGAAAACAGAGAGTCCTCTGTTTTCTTCATGGTGTGAGAGCCGAAATTTTTTCGAACCTGGAGAAGATGTCGCTGCACGAGGATACCAGCCTGTTGAGCGAGAGGTTGACGGAGACGGTGAGGAAGTCACAGGAGCTCACGCAGGGACCCGCCAAGTTCTCCGTTTCAGACGTCGACATGTTTCTGCAAAGGGAAGCAGAAGCCAAGTTGAAATCCACGAGCGTGAAGTTGGAGAAGATTCAGACAACACCTTGTTTTAATTTTGAGGAAGTTACAGCACACGAGATCGAGCGCCAGCCCGAGGAACAGGGCAGCGGCGGCTGCAACGGTCGTGGCGTTGGTGTTCTGGAGAGCATTAAGGCGGGCACCAAAATGTCTGTTGGCGCAATCACGGGCTGGACGCAGGAGGCAGCGGAGTTGACGGCAGCGCGGCGGGGAGCCGAAATAGAGGACGAATTCCTCTCGCCAAATGTTTTAACTTGCAGGATGGAGACGTGGCTGGAAATTGTCGCTCGGAAGAAGATGTCCGTGGCTCTCGAGTGGGATTCGGTTCGGGAGGGTCTCAGCGAGTTGAAGCAAGCTGATGCGCAAGTGGCGGCTTTTAGGGAGGAAACAGAAAAGCAACAATCAGATCCTATGCAGACGATCGCGTGAGATCTCTGGAAGAGGAGAACGTTGCGATGGAGGCGGCCCTGAGAAGCAGTAGGAACAGAACAGTCCTGGAGAGCAACAGAAGCCTGCTGAGTTCCAAGTGCTCGAAGAAGAGCGGGCATTCTTCTCTAGATCTGGTTCACGCGCAGGGAGAGATCAAGGTGCTCAAGAGAGACCTCAAGTTTGCCAAGGAAGCAGATGAAAACAGCAAGGTCGCCATGGGTGGAATGGCACTCTCTCTTAGAGAAGCAATGGTGGAGTTCAACGTGGCTAAGCAAAAGCTCGATGAAGCCTTGGCAGAGACGGAACAAATGAGAGGCGAAGTGAAAAGCCTGAAGTCTTCCAAGGTGGAGACGGAACAAATGAGAGGCGAAGTGAAAAGCCTGAAGTCTTCCTTACAAGGCACGGAGGAAAAGTTGCAAGCGACGTCGGAAGAATGTAGAAGAATGAGGACGGAGCTTGACCAAGACATGGAATCACCATGGGTCAAGAGATGCAAGTTCCGTATTAATCGATGATTGGTTCCCAAGGAAAATATATAATAAGCTTAGGAGGGAGAATGATAGGAATAAGTTTGTTTATTTTATTTTATTATGCATGTTTATTTTCTTTAATCGTCTGCGTAACTACGTGATAAGTTTTCTTTTAGTTGGAAGACGAAATCCGGATTGGTTAAGTGGTTTTGTTTAATCGTGTAATCGTGGTTAGTGGAAGAGTGCTTCTATCTATGTATTTATTATGTTATTTCTTATTATTTTTATATAATGAATACAGATGTAAGAATTACTTCGTCTTTGAGAATACCTTTTCCATCTATCTTCTTTTATAGGAGAAGAACAAAAAGTTCTTTTCCAACAGCGGCAAAGAGTTCTTTTCCTCGTCCCTGTTTCAGAGGGGCGCAGTATTCCGCGAAACCCCTTCGGAGGAAACCTTGGCCTTTTCAATAACTCCGCCAATCAAGTCGTGGCGGCTGAGTTCAATACCTTCCAGAACCTTTTGTTCCCATCAAGTACGATCACATAGGGATCGATGTCAACTCCCCCAGCTCAATCGCCTCTACCGAGTTGGTTGATTTTGCCGTGAGTAATGGCGGTGAAGTACAACGGCGGTGCTATGAACTTGTCCATTCTCCTCTCTTACTCATCGGAAGGAAGGTAATGATGCAGAGGCGGCGTCATCGTCGGGTACACAATCCGTGAACAGCATGTCGATCTCTTCTTCTTATCTTTCCGGGAGAACTTGAAGACGGCAGCAGGATGACTCTGCTTTTTCTCGGCAGTGCAATCACATATATTGCTCGATGGCTAAGCATATTGGCTGCATGATTATGTCACCACACAAAGTCAAAATTTGCAAACTCTTGCTTGCTTGGCAGGATGCTTCTTATGATAATAAAAGAACGTCTTTGCCGAGATGTCCATCTAAACAAATATGCTCCAATGAGTAGTATTAATATTAATGTTTCTCTTTAATAATGCAACATAAGCTAGAAATTCTTTTGCTCTTGGATTTGTGTTTGAGTAATTTGTTTATTTGGTTTCTTTTTCACTCCCGTCATTCAGAGGCTTGATGGATGCCTGAGATGGAGGGCGAGAAGATGCAGCGTGACTGCTGCTCTGATTCCTTCTGAGTTTGCTGTTGATGATGGTGCGTTGGAAGCTCAAGATGTGGGCGGAGGACGTATCACAGGGGGCAAAAGAGGACCGGAAGGTAGGAAGAGACGATGGTAAAAGGAATTCTAAAAATTGAAAAATTGATCATCCAGATCAATTTTTCAAAACACTCAACTTCAAAGAGCTACTACACCACTTCATCTTATTCATGCTAATGTATGGTCCAATCAAGCCTTGATCTTTTGGTAAAAACTTTTACTTTATACTCTTCATTGATGAGTATAGTAGTCATGCAATTAAAATTCTAAGAACTAATATAGGTGATGAATTTATATCTAATGAGTTTAAAACATTTTATGAGTTGCCTGGTATTCCTTGCCCTTGGCAGTTCCAAGAACAACCCAACAAAATGACATTGTTGAGAGGAAGAATTGTGCTATTCTTATATGGTAAAGAATACATTGAGATCAAAAGATATGCCGAAGGAGTTAAAGTAATTGCATGTGTAGTATATCTCCCAAATCAAAATTCATCAAGAATTAAAAATTTAACACCTCAAGGAACTTGGAGTTGATGGAAAAATAAGTGTGGCATATTTAAAGATCTTTGGATCCATTGTTTATGCAATATTCCTGGGAAAAAGAAAAAAAAAATTGTGATTAGTAGATAGGTGGAGTTTGATAAGATTTATTTATCAAACTGATCTACCTTAGGCCTAAAGACCACAGAAAGATTCCTAGAATTTTAAAACAATGGTGAGATGCCAAAAACTAGATTGTTTTTTATCCCTAAATCTAGCATACCAACCTCCATCAAACATCATTGAATGATTGCTCTGACCAAAGTCAGCTACAAAATTCATCAAGTGCTAAGTAAGTAGAATGCAGTACCTCCTACATGGGCTAGTAAATAGATCAGGCACAGTCAGCATCTATTCCTGGCAGACAGTTATCCGTGACAGCATCCTACAGCCATTTGAAGTGGTGCATGCTATCAGCAAGACAGCTAAAAAGTACCCCTTCTTCCTACTTAAACTTGATCTAAAAAAGGTCTTTGATAAGATCGGATGGGAGGTGTTCTCTAATGTAATGACCCAAAATGTAGTTCCCAAAGGAGCTCATTGGTTGGATTACAGCACGTCTGAAATCAATGAATTATCATTCTAAAAGTAATGGACATGTCTCAAACAGCTTCAAAGGGCATCAAGGCATCAAGCAAGGAGACCCAATCTCACCATACCTCTTGATCATTTCACAACAAACCTTCTCTCCTTACTGCACCAGTTTATTTTTGAAGGTCAAATAGAACCTTTCAATCCAAAAGTCTTTGTTAGGTCATCTCATGGTTGCAGACGATGTTATTATAATATCAAGCAGTAAACCTACGTTCATTCATGGATTGCAGAGATTACTAAAAGTATATTGCGAATACACAAGACAAGCAATCAATAAGGAGATATGATCCTCCCAAGGTACACCTCCCAATCAAGTATTTGGAAGCCTACACTATACCTGGCAAAGTTCCTATTCAATTGCAAAATGACTTCAGGGAGAAGCTCTTGCTAGATTTCAAAACTGGGCTTATGTGAAAATTTCACAAGCTGACAAAAGTAGTGTAGCTTAATTCAGCAATCATTTTCTGTGGAGATTGCTCTGTTGGGAGGTTGGGCCCTATGTTCTATAGTTCCAGAATATAAATAAATTATCAAAAGCCTCATTAGCATCAGAAACAGAAAGCAGTACAGTCTGGGTTCCAATATTTTATATTCTCAGTAATCCCAAGCATTTGTTTCATATATGGCTAACACATGGCTAACTTCATTATACCCCCTTTCCTCCTCCACTAAAAGTATGCAAATTTAACCCCTTCTTCCACACAGGATCTTCAATGCAGATTATCATGGAGCATGGTGAAAAACTTTATAGTATGATCCAGCTGAGGGAATTCCAAAATGTTCTTAGTCAGAATCGAAAATCTTCATATGATTCTCCATCTCATGCACAAACTGAAGGATCTGGTTCTCTATGGAATCTCATTCAGTTGGTTGGTGAGAAAGCTCATAGAAACACAGTTCTTCTTATGGATCTAGACAATTCAGAAGTATTTTACCAAAAGTTTCTGATATAGAAGAACAATTTCATTGCTTATCTCAACATCTTGAGTATATAGTTGGTAGAGAGCAATCATTTTTGGTTCAGGTACAGCAAGCATGCGAAGTATCAAATATCTGTACAACTTTGATTCATGTTGTACACAAACGTCCCTCTGTTTAAAGTAATTGAGCTTTTTACAGGAGGCTTGTGAGGTCTTGAGTTCAAGACTAACCAAGTTCTAAAAGCAAAACTTTGATTCATGCTGCTATGTACTTTAGAGATGATCACAAAAACTGGTATCCTTCTCCCGAAGGCTTGTCACCATGGAACTGCCAGCACATAGTTCGGTTAGGCATTTGGAGCATAGCATATCTACATATGCAACTCCTAAAGGAGGTGCCAGCTACTGGTATGTCAGTGAAATCACTATCAGAGATGTGGTCTCAATTAGGAGGACTTACTGATGCTTTGCTGGACTCCTATACCAGCTTGATTACAGCTAAAACTGGTGAGATATGGTGCTATTTACATGCAATTTTTGCCGCATTTTCCTGTTCATTTTTGCATTATATACAAATGTTTGTAGTTTAATCGTAAATATTCACACCATATATTCTTTTATCTATCTATGATAGGAAGAATAATTAAATAATTAACCTGCCCATAACATCCTGTACCATGATCATCATTAAATGAATTTTTTTCTTTTTCTTTCTTTCCCTGTCTTTATTTTTTGTTGTCTTTCCTTTATTTTCCACATCTTTTTTTCCTGTACCAGCATACAAGACTGTGCTAGTAGTCTCTGTAAATAACTTTGAGAAGAGAAAAGATAATTTACTCTCACTTAACATATGTCTACTTACATGTGGTATTTATAGTGAAACTAAAACCTAGGATTACAATCATAGAGAAATCTGAGCCACACATCTATAACGACTATAGACCACATATTAAATATAATTATTCTAACATTCCCCCTTAAGCTGGTGCATATATATCATATGTACCCAGCTTGTCACAAACATCTGCTAGCTTTGGTCTTTGTAAGGATTTAGTAAAAATATCTGCTAACTGATCCTTTGACTGAACCGAAGTTGTTTTGATGATGCCAGATACAATCTTTTCCTTGATAAAATAACAATTCACTTCTATGTGTTTTGTTCTTTCATGAAATACTGGATTTGATGCCAAGTATAAAGCTGATCGATTATCACAAACTAGCTCCATAGAACTAACTTCACAAAATTTTAATTCTTGAAGTAATTGCTTTAACCAAAGGAGTTCACATGTTGTAAGTGTCATAGCTCTATATTCAGCCTCTGTACTTGACCTGGCTACTACACTTTGTTTCTTACTTTTCCACGAAATTAGGTTTCCTCCAATGAACACACAATACCCTGAAGTTGATCTTCTATCACATGGTGATCCTGCCCAATCTGCATCTATGTAACCCACGATATTCGTGTTACCTTTGTCTTTGTATATTATTCCTTTTCCTAGTGACTTTTTAATGTATCTAAGAATCCTTATAGCTACATTCCAATGACTAACTAGAGGAGAATTAAGGAACTGACTTACCACACTTACCGGGAATGATATATCTAGTCTAGTTATGGTAAGGTAATTGAGCTTTCCAACTAATCTTCAATATCTATTAGGATCTGAGAAGAGTTCCCCTTGATCTGGTAGAAGTTTTTCACTCGGATCCATTGGAGTATCAAGTGGCTTGCAATTCAACATTTTTGCTTCATGTAGCAAATCTAGAGCATATTTCCTTTGAGATATAACTGTCCCTCCTGTTTCTGAACGAGATACCTCAATACCAAGGAAATATGGTAGCTTACCTAAGTCTTTGATTTGAAAATGTTGAGACAAATGTTGCTTTAAATTTTCGATACCTTCTTGGTCATTCCCTGTTATGATTATATCATCCACATATACAGCAAGATATATGAGCTTGTTGTTTAAAAAGGATTTAGAAAACACTGAGTGATCAGCTTCACACCTTTCCATCCCAAATAACTTCAGAACTTGATTGAATCTTGTAAACCATGCTCTAGGTGATTGCTTCAGCCCATATAAGGATTTCTTCAATTTACAAACAAGACTAGATTCCCCCTGAGCAATAAACCCAGGAGGTTGCTCCATATAGATCTCCTCATCTAAGTCCCCATGTAAGAAGGCATTTTTTATATCAAGTTGATACAGTGGCCAATTTTTCATAGTTGCCATTGATAAAAAGAGCCGTACAGAGGCAATTTTGGCAACTGGAGAGAACGTATCACTGTAATCAAGCCCATAAATTTGAGTATACCCTTTTGCTACAAGTCTGGCTTTCAATCTGTCAACCTCCCCATTAGGTCCAGTTTTAATTGTGAATATCCATCGGCAACCCACAATGGACTTTCCAGGAGGAGGAAGAGTAAGTATCCACGTCTGATTTGTTTCCAAAGCACTCATTTCCTCAATCATAGCCTGTCACCGTCCTGGATGAGATAAAGCTTCTTGGGAATTTTTAGGAATTGCAATGGAAGACAGGGAGGATACAAAAGTAAAATGTGTTGGAGATAAACGATGATAGCTTATAAAATTATATATTGGATATGGATTGAGTGTGGACCTTTTACTTTTGCGAATTGCAATGGGTAGATCAGCTGGGTCTGAAATTTTAGGAGCTTGAACAAGATCTTCTATATGGAAATCCATGCAAGAAGTAACATCGATCTCGCGTATAACCTTTCCTTCTACAATAAGTGCATCGTATTGCAACTTGCTCCATGATGATCTACTACTGAACAGATTGCGCAGAGGATGACATCGCTTATGTGATGATGAATAAAGCGGCGGCGGCGTATAGAGTTAGGGTTTTTACCCGCTCTGATACCATGTAAATAACTTTGAGAAGAGAAAAGATAATTTACTCTCACTTAACATATGTCTGCTTACATGTGGTATTTATAGTGAAACTAAAACCTAGGATTACAATCATAGAGAAATCTGAACCATACATCTATAATAACTATGGATCACATATTAAATATAATTATTCTAACAGTCTCTACTGCCTCACCTATGGAAGATCTTTTTGAGTTATTGCACGATAAATTTGTGTAATTCTTCTGTCATGAAACTCCTTGCTTGAGCATGTTATTGCACTAAAACACAGTAATAATTATATCTAATGAATTAGTTGTTTGCTTGATGAAACTTGAAAAGCTGGCTGTTGTACGATGTAATGCTTTACTGTTTAGGCACTTTGGAAACACGAGTATTTTTTAATACTAATCAACTTAAAATATTAATTTAACTAAATGACAAAGTAAAAATATTTTTTAACAAACTGGCCAAGTCAACTGCCACATCAGATTTGTTGACTATTTTTTTAATTAAAAAATTCAACATGGTACCGTAACCCCGGTCCAGCGTTCTACTATTCGACCGCCCGATCATTTCCGGCGATCATCTTTCCACCCTTTGCAGCCAGCTTCCTCCGGCGATCATCTTTCCACCTTCTGCAGCCGGCTTCCTCTCCCCCCACCCCCACAACTCCCTCTCCTTCCTTCCCCTCTGCCTTTGCAGTCCTCTACAGACGGGGCCAGCGTAGCTACCGTTGGTATGGTGAGGGGAGGAGAAGGGCGGCACGACGGAGACGTAGACCGGCGATGGAGATCAGGATGCCGATTGGGACTGCGAGCGCGACGGCGACTGGGCCTCGTCCTCGTCCTCCATCCCCGGCTGAGGAGATCTGCTCTGTGCCGACGGAGAAGGAGATCCGAAGAGGAGGGTCTGCAGCCGGCCCCCCCCCCCAACCCCAACCCTCTGCAGCCGGCTTCCTCTCCCCCCTCCCCTCACAACTCCCTCTCCTTCCTTCCCCTCTGCCCCTGCAGCCCTTCACGAGGGCTCTCCTCTGCTTCCGCTTCTTCCTCCTCCTCCTCCTCTCCCCCCCTCTGCTCACGTTGCTTGCTGCGTCTCTCTCGCATCACAGCCCACTGCTTCGTCCATCTCTTTGGTGATCGAAGCGGTGATTCGAACTCGCCGCACCACCGCCGGGGGAAGACGCCAAGGTGTGCTCTGTCGCCTTGACCCACGGGCAAGCAGTTCACCGAGCTCCATTGGACTGCGATTGCAGCCGACTCCCTCGCTGATCCCAGAATCGCTGCCTCTCTCCGATCCTTCGTCGCCGCTGCCCGATTGGGTGGCTGCGCACCAAGGTCCCCTCCAGCCCTCCATGAGGCCACAGCTCCCTCCCCTTCCCCTTTGCAGGCTCTCCTCTGCTTTCTCCCACCCAACTCCAACGAGGCCACAGCTCCCTCCCCTTTCCTCTGAAGCCGGCTCTCCTCTGCTCCCCTCCCCCCAACTCCCTCTCCTTCCCCTCTGCACAAGGCCACAACTCCCTCCCCTTCCCCTCTGCAACCCACCGACGCTCACCCCCGGGCAGCTTTCCCCCACCCCAACCTTTGTTCCTCCCCGCCGCGCGGTGACGACGATGAAGATGAACTCACGAATTCCGACTTGGTCCGCTAGTATCTTCGAGCTCGAGTACCTTCTACCCCTCTCCCACTACTCTTCGCAGCGCCAGAGAGGGGGGGAGCTCGTAAGCCGGCGAGGGCGACGGGGAGAGGGGGCGACGGTGGGGGAGAGGGGGGGAGCTCGTAAGCCGGCGAGGGCGACGGGGAGAGAGGGCGACGGTGGGGGAGAGGGGGGGGGGAGCTCTTAAGCCGGCGAGGGCGACGGGGAGAGGGGGCGACGGTGGGGGAGAGGGGGGGAGCTCGTAAGCCGGCGAGGGCGACGGGGAGAGGGGGCGACGGTGAGTCTGAAGACTCGGAGGGGGGAGTTCGGTCGAGCGCTGGACCGGATTGAATTTTTTGATTAAAAAAATTATCAGCGGTCTGATGTGGCAGTTAACTGGGTTAGTTTGTTAAAAATTATTTTTACGTTGTCGTTTTGTTAAATTAATATTTTAATTTGACTATTACTAAAAAATACTCCTGGAAACACACTGGCTGTTGTAACTGTTGTGTTTGCACCTGTCGACAACAGAGGACAGGGGAGCCAAACAGCCATGAAAGATAGTTGGAAGGAAAGTGAAAATGAAAGTGAATGGTTGTACTATGTTATCGTTCTTCATGGAGAAAAAGTACAGTGGAGATACTATGCAGACTGGTACAACCGTGATGTTGGAGTAGGAGAGAAAGAAAATGGAAAATTATCGGGGACATTTCAATAGTGGCTCATGGATGAAGCCATGTTAGACAAGTTGATTTCTTAGGATTCGTTCCAGGGCAAAATGGATGAGCTGACCTTAAAGTGATGTCCATCTTAATAGAAGGCTGTAATGGATGAGGTTGTTCTTGGTGACTGCTAAGGGGACAATGGATTTCATAGCAGGGTGAACATTAATTATAGTTGCATCACTTACCTTTCAACTTTTTGAACATATTTGCAATTTTTGCTTATTAATATTATTTATTGGTTGGACACAAAGTGAACTCTTCTTTAGCTAGAGTAAATAGTCTCTATACAGAAGAGTGTCGATTTAATACTCACTAAGTTCAAAAAAAATATTATTTATCGATCATGGTTGCCTTTTTATCCCAATTATAATATTACTGTTTACTGTCTTATGAAGTGAGTTTTTTCCTTCAGGTGTCACACATGAGTGTTCGGGATCTGGAGAGGAAAGAAGCTATATTTAGAGAAGTTACTGAACCTCTTCTCTTGATTTCAAAAAGACATGAAGGCTACCAAACATTGTGGCGACTATTCTATGACCTCAGCGATACAGGACTTCTTCGAAGTCTTATGGTATGGAAATACTTTCAGTCTTTTAAAATGCACCTTTATTTTGCCATACTAATTATTAGATGCTTCTCTGAATCTTGGATCAGTATGCATTCAGTTGTCTGAACCTAATTATTTATGGAGCTTTTTTGGTTTTAGTGTATATTAGGTGTATCATACTTCATACAAATTGGATTCTGTTATAAGTTTGTGTTTTCTTGATAGTTGATTTTAATTTTCTCCATGTATTTTGATGTAAATTTTAATGCGGCATGAAAGTATAGGGCCAAAGGGAGGATTCAGCAATTTTGTCTTTAAACAACGGGTTAACAACCATCAATACTCTAAGCTGCTTAGACTTGGAGAAGAATTCCAGGAGTTGGCTCTTTTTCTGAAGGAGCTTAAAGATCTGCTATGGCTTCATGAGATATATCTGAACCAATGTGCATCAGCTTCAGAAACACCTCGGGATGTTGCTTTATCTTTAGATGATAAATTGCACTTTATGACTGAAGGCAAATCAGAGATGGGGCAAACAGAAAGGTTATCTCTTGCTGATAGAAGGCGTCTATTAAATCTTTCAAAAATTGCTGCAGTTGCAGGTTTGGAGCATTCTTCTGTTTGCCCTTCTTAACTGTTATTAGATTGTGATTTTTCATCGTAGCTGATTCTCATATCTAGTAAGGTTATCTTCTACTTTGCAATTAATTTTGCTATTTGTTTGTCAGACAACTCCAAGATTCCTTATCTCAAGATTTCTCAAAATAATTTCAATTATGAAATACTCTGATATAGTCTGATACATGTACTTGCTCTTTTTGGTAAGGATTCACCATGATCTGATTTTGATATCTGTTTCCGTCGTTTGAACTGTAAAAAAGCTAAACAGGTAAACAACATGATAGAAACTGTAACCGTGATGAAAGTTCCAAGTCATTAATTACCATTCAGTTGATTCTTATAACACATGTAACTTAAGCGTTGTGTTAATAGGGAAGGACACGAATTTTAAGATGAAGATTCACGAAATAGAAGCTGATTTACAAATTTTAAGGTTGCAGGTAATATTTGTATTGCCATTATTTTTCTTGCGTGAGATTACTTTTTTTATTCTTTTGTGACTTTTTCAGTTTTTTAATCGGCGAAAAGAAGGGATCCTGTCATTCTCATAGGAAAAGATCTGACGTCGGAGCTTTAGAGGCAAAATAATAGGGAAAAATGTTTTCGTTGAACCAGTCGCTAGTTTGTAAATGGTTTAGTCAGTTTAGTTGAAACATTGTCTTATCTAATTTGCATTGGGAACTAGTTTAATAAATCAATTTAAAGGATATAATTGTTTTTTCTTTCTTTCTAAAAATAAATTATTTTTTGCAGGAAGAGATTGTTAGATACTTATCAGATGAAGATATAGATGACATCAATAGGCTCTTCTTCCCGGAGAACTGATTGAGTTGTGCTTAAAAAGAGGGAACAAAGCTTAAAAGCTTTTGAAGTATTTGCATGGACAAGCTCAGCCTTTCGGAAGTCCAACAAAAGCCTTCTGGAAGAATGTTGGAAGAATGCAGCAAACCAAGATAACTGGGTCGCCCTGTCTCAGGCATCAACAGCCGAGGGTTGGAGCGATGAAATCCTCCTCAAGTCATTACGAGAAACTGCGCTCCACGAGGCTTCAAACTTCTGCTACGAACCTGGATCGTACATCTACGATGGCAGTTCTGACGGAGTTATGCACTTGCAAAAAGGTGAGGGAGAATTCCCGAGCGTTATAGCCTCATGCTCTTCGGTGGAAGGAATTCTTATCCAGCACAAAGACTTTCCCGATGCAGGCAAGCTCATGATGACTGCCATCATGCTTGCTCCGGCAGGGGATGACTCGATGTTGGTCCAAGAGGATGTGGATACGGATAGCAGATGACAGAACAGATTCCTGTAATCTTCACTCGAAGGGAAGGATCTGCATGAACGCAGGGCAGCAGTTGGGTTCCTTTTTTTTTCTTCTTCTTCTTGTTTCCCGAAATTTAATATGGCTCAACCTGACGAATGCCTTTCTGTTAGTCCAATCCAGTAGAGCCCTTTTCTTTTTCTAGTAATTATTGCTGCTTGGTTTTACGTGCCTGGATTTTATCTCGTTGCTCTCAGTTGATCTTTATACTTTGATTTCAAGGTCAACGAGTTTGATCAAATTTGCATTCTCGTGTATTTCCTCCTCGGAAAGTAGTAGTTCTCGTCGTTTCTTTGACTGATATGAGAGAGCAATATTATCTTTTACTGAACCTGCAAGATTAATTTTCATGGGGCATCCATTTATTCTACCTGTTAGATTTGATCGAGTATAATTATTCGACTTCCTTTTAAGGCGCATCTTACGGATCCGTTTTATTCTCCCACATTAATTGTCTTTTATGTTATGTTATCAAATGCAAACAATAAATGTGTTGCCATTGATTTTAATTCTGTTCATTGGCAAAATTTTGGACTTCCAGTTACCCAATTTGCAATTTTTTTTTTCTTCATTCTATTGTCACCGATTACCGTATCATCATCATCATCCTCCTCTTTTCCTTCCTTCCAATTTGGACTTCTGCTGTATTGAAGGGAAAAAGATCAAAATTATCATATACTTCAAAACAGGTGTGTTTCACAGTTGCATCTCTTTGGTTTTTTTTCTTTTCTTTTCTTTTTACTTTCTATCCGGTGGTTTTGAAGGACTATCAATTGTCATCAAGACCATGGGAGATTGATACCATTATTATTCAGGATTTAACCATTTGCAGCCACAAGGTGCACACTTGACTCAGTATGCAAATACATCTTGATTGAACCAAGCACATGAACAATATCAACGTAAAAGTCTCCTCTTACATCAGCCGGAGCTGGAGCTAGTGCTGGAGTAGCTGGGTGGAGGTGGGGCTAGAATGCAATATCTATATCCTCAGGCTAGTATCATATCGAAGCATTCATCCATCTGTAACAAAGAAATAATACTTTTCAAAAGTGCACATACAAACCCATAGCTCCAGCTAAATTTAAAATAATGCAAACCAAATATAAGGAGAATCAAGGAAGAGCATACCAATAGAATGAGCATAAATTGTTGGCCTACGTTGGCCTCTATTTTATTATGGAGGAGAGAAATAAACAGAGGAAGAAGGAAGATGGTGGCTGCCCACAAAAATGATATATTTTTCTTTAACCCTCACATTACAAGTCTTAGGTCATACTTATATATGATCCCTTACAAAGAGTTACGTGACCCTTTCCACATCAATATTAAACTAACCACTAAGATATTAAATTAATATTAACTCAAAACATTAATTTCAACACTCTCCTTAATGTTTTGTTTGTCATACCCAATAATTCTCTAAGATATACAAACTTATCACAAGGAAGTGCTTTAGTGAAAATATCCGCCAATTGGTCACCGGTTTTCACATGCTTGATGATAACCTCTTCATCCTCCACCGCTTCTCTAATATAATGATGCTTGAGATTGATATGCTTTGTTCGGCTATGAAACACAGAATTCTTTGATATTGCAATTGCCGACTTGTTGTCACAAAAGAGAACCGTGGCCATGTTTTGCTTCTCCCCCATGTCTTCTAAAATCTTCCTCAACCAAACTACTTGTTTAGTTGCTTCACTTGCTGACACATATTCGACTTCTGATATAGAAATGAGAAACAAAGTCTTCTAAAATCTTCCTCAACCAAACTACTTGTTTAGTTGCTTCACTTGCTGACACATATTCGACTTCTGATATAGAAATGAGAAACAAAATGGCTGAGGAAGATTTTAGAAGACATGGGGGAGAAGCAAAACATGGCCACGGTTCTCTTTTATTTTCAACTTTGTCAAATATTTTGCAAGTTAAATAGCATACCTGACTTCAGGCTGCGACCGTCGATAAGGCAGGCCATCGGCATTCTCAGCTTCGAAGCTCCGTTGCCGGATCTGCTGCCGCTGAACGTGTCGAGGCAGGAAGGTAATAATGCAGGATCGTCATCATTAGGAGGAGAATCCTTGACCAGCATTTCTTCCTCTTGGTATGCCTCCGGGCGTCGAAGATGTACTTGTTTTTTTCTCCTTTCAGAGTCAGGATTGAAGAGTGTTTCTTACTCTTCATAACTTATATCTTTTTCTTTCATCAAGTTTTGTCATTCTAACTGAATAAACTTATACTTTGAGCACTTACGATGCAGCATAAGGTAAGGTAATATTTGTTAAATGTAGTATTTATTTTCAGAGTAAGAACAAATCCATGTAATTTATGTACCCCAAGCAAAAACAAGTTTTTAGAATCTTCTATCAACTTTTTTTTAAGAGAACAAGGGAGTTGGTAAATTACCGACCATCCTTTATTTAGAATCTTGTGGCATTCTTAAAGCAAGATAGAAACAGCACCACGCAAGGGATCAAACTTCAAATAAATAAAGAAAGACTTCCAAAGATGGAAGAAGCACACGGAAACGCTGATTTTAGCAGTGACTCCATCGAATTCTCATTCCCAGTGGAAATTTTTATTGCACGAGAAAAATTAATCTTCGAGAAGACTTGACTTGACTTGGTAACATCAGTTCACCTCGCAATTATTGAAGAGGTTAATAATTAATTATGGACATACAGGCAGCAGAGCAACTGCTGCTGTATGCCTCCGAATAATTCATTCATTCATTCATTATTTGGAGAGCACCCCTTTCTCCATCAACCAACCAGTTACAGAAGTGATACTCCATTGACATCTCTTCTTTTACGTCTTCTTCTTCAACTCCTGTTCCTCCTCCTTTAGCAGTACACCTTAGAAGGTGGAATTGTTGACTCTTTAATCTGCAGGGCCTTCAAACTTTGCACCTTTGTTAGAATAATTTATGTAATTAGATTTCTGATTCTTTGAAAGGTTGTATGATACTGACTAGACTTGATCTTAGTTATAATCGTTTGTCCAAAAATATATTCCGGAATGGATTGGGGAAATCCTACTGTACTTATATGTTCCTTAAGTTGTGTCAAATAATTTTATAGGAAAATGGGTGGGCGAGTTTTTTAAAAATAATTTATGCTTTGAGATATATATATAACCCACAACATTAGAAAACTCATGAAACATTTCATCCTTCCCATCCAATATCTGATTGACTGACGTCATATTATATAGTTTAGAAAGAGTAGAACCATCTCTTTTTATATTATAAAATCATGATCAGGAAGATAGAATCATTGAGAAGGCACTAAAATTTTAAACACATGCGAAGTTGAGAGGAAGAAAGGATACATGCGAAGTTGAGAGGAAGAAAGCATTACTCCTGTAGTAAAAGGATTTATGTAATTACTGAATGCAAAAGGCATTAAAACATACAGCTCTCATTTCTTCCTTTTGATCTGGAAAAATTCAAAAACTGACAAAAAAATTTGAGAGGCTCATATGATCTATTGATTGCAACTCAGCCTAAATGGGTAAAAGGCTACTTGACAAAAATAATGTTAAATTGTATTGGAAAAAAGTTCAAACAGCATTGGATTGTCCATTCCCTGTGTGGAGGATGAGATTATATCGTTTTTGTTGCAACTTCTTGTAAAAGCTCTAATTTAGTAGAAACAAAACCAACAGTGTACACAATTGTAGCTGACAAAGCAACGCAAAAACTGTAAAACAGAAACAATAAAACTTTAGAAAACTAGAAATGAAACCAACAGTGCCTGGATACTTGGGAACAAAAGGTCACTAAATTTAATGAAAAATCTATGTATGATAGAAGGTAAATCTGTGGAGGAAATGGTGGATTTGAAGAGTAGCCATGCCCAGCAGCTCTATTGTCCAAAGTAAGAGTTTCGGCCAGATAAGATAGGCCTTTTTCTTAAAATGGGAAACATATGCATGCATTCATACGAAATGATACATAGAGAGACCTGCAATTGGTCATTTTTTTAATGGGTTAGGAGTTAAGAGTCAATGTGTCAAGATATCAAGTTTACTCAGTTAGGGTTTCACACATTCATCCATCCAGCACATCGCTCAACGTAGTTTTTCTTTGGTGTCCATTGAACATATAATGCAGTTGTTTCCTTGGCTAAATTGAGAAAAAAACTTCTTTATCTTTTAATGACAGGATTTACATGGTAGCAGTATTGTCCATGCATTCCACATGTTAATGTCTTTGCGGAAGTTCTCTATGGAGTTAACTGGTATGTATCAAATACTTCGTTAAAGATTTTCTTAAATTGCCAATTACCTCACTATTCTATATGTTTTGTTGCTTGAAGCTTGTTAAATCTTAAAGAAATTTTTTAAATTATAGTACTCCGAACAGGCTTGCTTCCACCTTCATGTCAGAGATTGTACAATATGCTCCTTGCAAGTATTTCTTAAGCTAAATCAATTACATAAATTCTGATCAAATTGAATTCAATATGTTTCCGATAATGTTTGTCATCCGTAGTTGTATGTTAACCTTATTTTGAACTTAAACATACTGAAAAGCTATAGCTAAGAAGATTTCTAACATGCTTTTTCTTCAGGAATGTTCAAGGAGTTCGTCAGTTAACGATGATGCAGTTATCCAATCACCAGTTACTGACAATCTTTACCCAATGTTATAAGCGTTGGCCAATTGCTGGAATCGGTATATTTCTGAACTGCATGTCTGTTTTACTTAGATAACACAATTTTGGGTTAAAAAATTTTTCATTTGGACTCGAATTTGTCAAAGATTGAATCATTCTCATACAAATCACATAGCTGCAGAAAAAAAAAGCATGTAGCAAGTTTTCAACCACAGTATGAATCGAACAACGTCTCGATTAAGTTTTCAAATAACTAATTCACCTTAGGCCTTAAGTGCTCATGAACCTGATACATCGCAACAGGACCTGAATCCATGTTTATATCCAATATCTGGTAGACCACAAGGAAAAATATAAGGAATTGTGCAAAGAAAAAAAAGACAAATAGGATTTTCTATGGGAGATTATTTTCTTGAGAGGTTGGGCCCTATGTTCTATAGTTCCAGTATATAAACAAATTGTCAAAAGCCTCATTAGCATCAGAAACAGAAAGCACTACAGTCTGGGTTCCAATATTTTGTATTCTCAGTAATCCCAAGTATTTGTTTCATATATGGCTAACACATGGTCAAATAGACAAAATTTGACAATGACTGTATTTAGTAATAGTGGATTAGAGTCTAGACACAGCATTATGACGGAATCCAGCATTCATTCATGGATTGCAGAGATTTCTGTGAGCATAATACACAAGATCAATCAATCAACAAGGGGAAATAAGATATGTTCAAGAACTCTGTTTAGTGATAAACTGAACATCCAAGAGGTACACCTCCCCAATCAAGTGTTTGGGAGCCTACACTGTAGCTGGTAAAGTTTCCTACTCTTTTTCACTACTGTAGCAATATTATCCTCAATCCTTGTCTTCACCTAAACCCTATAGGAACATTAATTTTTTTTTTTGGTTTCTTTTCGCTCCAGTCATTTAGTGGAGACTCGGAAGATGCGTGAGATGGAAGTCCCTATAGAAGATGTGCCCATGCTGCGTGACTGCTGCTGCCTTCTGAGAAGATGTGGTCATGCAGCGTGATTGCTGCTGCCACTCGAGTTGCCAAGCAATAAGGTGTTGGAAGTTCAAGCTGTGGGCGGAGAAGGGGTCAGAGGGGGCGAACGAGGACCGGAAGGTAGGAAGAGAGGGCTTGTGAAATGGGTCAGCGTGAGAACTGGAATGCATTTACGTGACTGAAGTCTTCTCCGAGTTTAAAGAGGCTACTACTAATTGAGACAGGAGCTCTCGCTTACGCACCTCTCTGTATTCCTTTCCGAGGTTGGCAATGGTGAACACGATGAGCTCCCCCTGGTCTTCTTCCTCTCTGTCTGTGTCTTTACCACTGCTCTTCGTTGCTTCTTTTCCCCAAGCAACCTCGCTTTCCTTCACCTTCAACTTCACCGGCTCCGACGGCATCCGGATCGCTCAAGGCCTCAACTTCTCAGGCGACGCCTCCCCCACAACCGACGGCTTGGAGCTGGTCCGTAACATCAGTGGCCAGAATGCCACCAACAGAGTCGGGCGAGTTCTGTATCCCGACAGGCTCCGACTCTGGGACTCAACCACAGGTAACATCACCATCTTCATCACCCATTTCTCCTTCATAATTACAAGCTACCCGACGTATACAGCGGCGACGGCCTCGCTTTTTCCTCGCCCCAATGTCTGAGATACCCATCCCGGCCAACTCTTCCAAGGGGGAAAACCTTGGCCTTTTTAATGGCTCCGCTGATCAAGTCGTGGCGGTGGAGTACGACACCTTCAAGAACGACTTCGATACCCCCAGCAATCACATAGGGATCGATGTCCACTACATCAAGTCGATCGCCTATGTTGAGTTGGTTAATTTTAGCATCAGTGATGGCAGCAACATTGCACATGCTACAGTGATGCTATGAACTTGTCCGTTCTGCTCTCTTACTCATCGGAGGATCCCTCAGTCGATGGTCGAAATTGAAATATTTCGAGTGTGGTAGATTTGAGGAAGTACCTGCCGGAAGAGGTAGCAGTCGGCTTCTCGGCTTCTCGGCCAGCACCGGTACCTCGATGGAGTCGAACACCATCTTGTCTTGGGATTTCAACTCAATCGAGCTGCGAATCGCCGGATCTCAAGTTCCAACGTCGGAGACTGTCTGCAAATACAATATGGGAAGGAGGCTGCTTCTGGGGATATTAATTGGCATTGGAATCATCCTCTGTTAGAAATTAAACATAAATTTTAAAACATACAATATTTAAGCAAAACATGGAATATAATTCAACAAAATATGGAAGATTGTATACCATGCCTTAGTGATCAAAACCCTGATCTCTTTATTAAAAGTCACAATGTCAAAAAAAAAATCACATATTTATGTTGAACTTGAGAATAGTGGTGCAATTTTCTTGATGACAAGTTTTAAAGATTCATTTAGAAGCCCTCAAAACCTTGCGAGAAAATAAAACGCTAAAAGTAATTCTAAAAATTAATCACCCAGATCAAATTATGCAGACCATATTTACTTGGCAAACATTCAAGATGAAAGAGCTTTTCAAAGCACTTTATTTCCAAGAGCCACTAAGCCACTTCAGCTAGTATCATGCCGATGTGTGGTCCAATCAAGCTATAATATTTTGATAAAAACATTTACTTTTATACTCTTCACTGATGATTATATTAGTCACGAAATTAAAATTCTAAGAATTGACACAGGTGACGAATTTATATCTAATGAGTTAACTTTTTATGAGTTGCATGGTATTTATATTATTCACTGCTCTTTGGCAATTCCAAGAACACTCCAACAAAATGATATTATTGAGAGAAAGAATCGGATAATTCTCAAGGAGATTGAAATCAAAAGATATGCTCAAGAAGTTTTAGGCTGAAGCAATTGCACATATATTATATCTCTCAAATCAAAATTCAACTAAGAGATTTAAAAATTTAACACCTCAAGGAACTTGAAGTGGGATGGAAAAATAAGTGTGTCACTTTTATTGATCTTTGGATTCATTGCTTATACACATTCTAGAGAAAAAGAAAAAAAATTGTGATTAGTAGATAAGTGGAGTTTGATCAGCTTTATTTATCAAACTGATCTACCTTAGGCCTTAAGATCACAGAAGAATTCCGAGAATTTTAAAACTACTGTGAATTGCCAAAAATTAGATTGATTTTTATCCCTAAATCTAGCATACCATCCTCCATCAAACATTGTAGATTGATTTCTCTGACCAAAAATCAGCTACAAAATTCTCATCAGATGCATAGTAAATAGAATGCAGTACCTCCTACATGGGCTAATAAATAGATCAGGCACAGTCAACGTTTATTCCTGTCAGAGAGATATCCATGACAACATCCTACAGCCATTTGAAGTGGTGCATGCTATCAGCAAGACAGCTAGAAAGTACCGTTTCTTCCTACTTAAACTTGATCTAAAAAAGGTCTTTGATAAGATCGGATGGGAGGTGTTCTCCAATGTTATGACCCAAAATGTAGTTCCCAAATAAACTCATTGGTTGGAATGCAGCACGTCTTAAATCAATGAATTATCATTCTAAAAGTAATGGACACATCTCAAGCAGCTCCAAAGGGCATCACGGCATCAAACAAGGAGACCCAATCTCCCCATACCTCTTGATCATTTTACAACAAACCTTCTCTGCTGACTGCACCAGTTTATCTTTGAAGGTCAAATAGAACCTTCCAATCCAAAAGTATTTGTCTTAGGTCATCTGATGGTTGCAGACGATGTTATTATAATATCAAACAGTAAACCTACATTCATTCATAAATTGCAGAGATTCTTAAAAGTATATTGCGAATACACAAGACAATCAATCAATAAGGAGCTATGATCCTCCTAGTAAGGGTATGGGGAGGAGGTCAAGAACTCTATTTAGTGATAAACTGTTCATCAAAGAGGTACACCTCCCAATCAAGTATCTGTAATGTTTTTTCTACCGACCTATTTAAAATATTAATTCAACAAAACAATCGCGTTAAAATATTTTTAATCAAAATGACCCGTCAACTTGCCACGTAGGACCGTTCTTTGATGAATTCCATAGATATAAATATCCATAGTCGGCTTAGTATCACTACCATATGATTTGCACATCCAGCTCAGGGTTCGGCTATGAGCTCGCATTGTAGTAGTATATACAAATTCGATACTAACATTTGCTCACCTCTGGTCTACAGTAAATCTTATTCATTGATTTAGTAGTGTCTTATCTTACCTTTAAGAACCTTACCTACAATTTTCTAGGTGTCGATCTTGACCTGAATTCATATTAGGATGTCTCAGGGGTGGCTGCCCATAAAAATGATATATTTTTCCTTAACCTTAATTACAAGTCTTAGGTCATGCTTATAATCCGTACAAAGGAGTTATGATCATTACCACATTAATATTAAATCAACCACTAACATATTAAATTAATATTAACTCAAAATATTAATTTCAACACTCCCTCTTAATGTTTTGTTTGTCATACCCAATAATTCTCTAAGATATACAAACTTGTTACAAGGAAGTGCTTTAGTGAAAATATCCGCCAATTGGTCACCGGTCTTCACATGCTTGATAATAACCTCTTCATCCTCCACCGCTTCTCTAATATAGTGATGCTTGAGATTGATATGCTTTGTTCGGCTATGAAACACCGAATTCTTCGACATTGCAATTGCCGACTTGTTATCACAAAAGAGAACCGTGGCCATGTCTTGCTTCTCCCCCATATCTTCTAAAATCTTCCTCAACCAAACCACTTGTTTAGTTGCTTCACTTGCTGACACATATTCGGCTTCTACAGATGAATGTGCCACTCTTTCCTGCTTCTTTGATGCCCATGAAAAAATACTTGACCCGAGTGTAAAGCAATATCCGGATGTACTTTTCATGTCATCCATACTACCTGCCCAATCACTATCACAAAATCCAAACAACTCCACATCTTCTCTTTCATTTCTCTCAAACATGATACCATAATCTTTGGTACCTTGTATGTATCGTAACACCCTTTTTGCAATTCCATAGTGCATTTTGCTTGGTTGATGCATAAACCGAGATAACAAACCCGAAGCATACATGATATCAAGTCTAGTAGTGGTAAGATACAACAAGCTTCCAACCAAACTCCTATAATCTGCTGCATCGGCATCACCACTACCATCATCTTTCACCAATTTCTCATTTACCAATAACGGTGTGAATACTGGATTGCAATTTTTCATCTTAAACTTAGAGAGAATATTTTAGGCATACTTCTTTTGAGAAATAAAAACTCCATCATCCCTTTGATCAACTTTAATACCTAAGAAATAATGTAGTAAACATAAATCATTCATCTCATATTTTCTCATCATGTCGTTCTTGAACTCATGCATCATTTTCTCATTATTTCCGATAAATACCAAATCATCAACATAAAGAGAGACAATAAGCATACCAGTTTCACCATATTTGACATAAAGTGTTGGCTCGCTAGGACTTCTCACAAATCCACTTTCGATGAAGTAACTATCAATGTTGCCATACCATGCACGGGGTGCTTGCTTTAGCCCGTACAATGCCTTCTTCAATTTGTACACTTTCTCTTCTTCACCTTCAACTTCAAATCCTTGTGGTTGCACCACATACACTTCTTCTTTCAATACTCCATTTAAGAAAGCCGACTTCACATCAAGTTGGTAGAGCTTCCAACCTTTATGTGCAGCCAATGCAATTAACATCCTTATCGTCTCATGCCTTTCAACCGGTGCAAATATCTCTTGATAATCAATTCCGGGTTGTTGTGAATAATGTTTGGCAACCAACCTTGCCTTGCACTTTTGCACTTTTGCACTGAACCATCTGGATTCAATTTTATCTTATAAATCCACTTCAACCCGACCACATCCTTTTCTTTTGGTTTTTCAACCAACTCCCAAGTCTCATTTTTCTCAATCATTTTTATCTCATCTTCCATAGCATTTATCCGCACCTCCTCTTGAGCCGCTTGCTCAAAGCTTTCTGGTTCAACAACACAAAAATTACATCTTGCATAAATATCACTTAACCTTCTCATTATTACCCGAGTTGAGCTTGAAGTAGATGAACTCGACCCGGCATGTGTTGTTGGAGATTGTGGTTGCTCTTCTTGCTTTTCCTGGCTAATTTCATTTACACCACTTGATTCTTCTCTTGGATCTTCTTCATGTATCAACACCGACACACTTTCAACACTTTTTTCTTTCCAATCCCACTTATCTTTCTCATTAAAGATCGCATCTCGACTTTCAATCACTTTATTTTTCTTCAAACTAAAGAGCCTATAGCCTTTTGATTTTGTGCTATAGCCAACAAACACATATTTCTCACCTTTATCTTCAAGTTTGTTTCTCATTTCTTTTGGAACATACGCATAGCAAATGGATCAAAATACCTTCAAGTGATTCACTGATGGTTTTCTACCACCGGACCATATCTCAAATGGTGTCTTGTTCTCAACTGCCTTTGTTGGACATCGATTTAACAAATAAACAGCTGTGTATGTTGCCTCTGCCCAAAAGGATAATGGCAACTCCTTCTCTTTCATCATGGTCCTTGACATCTCCACAATTGTTCTATTCTTTCTTTCGGCAATGCCATTTTATTCCGGTGTAAAACTGATTGTCACTTGTCTTTCGAGACTAATATCCTTACAAAATTTGTCAAACTTCTTGGAGTTGTATTCACCACCTCTATCACTTCTCAACTTTTTGATTAACTTGCCACTTTGTCTTTCCACCATTCTTTGAAACTTTTTAAAAACTGAAATTTCTTCTGATTTTTTCCTCAAAAAATAAACCCAACACATTCTTGAGAAATCATCAATGAAAGTGATAAAGTAGCGATTACCTCCATGAGAATTTGTACTCATTAGCCCACAAATGTCGGTGTACACAAGCTGCAATGGTTCTTTTGCTCTCCAAGTCTTCTCCTTTGGAAATGTCTCCCAGTGTATCTTACCAAGAGCACATGCTTCACAAATATCTTTCTTCTCTTCAACATTTGGCAAATCATACACCATGTTTTTTCTGCTCAATAATTTCAAGCTCTCAAAATTCACATGTCCAAGCCTCTTATGCCACAACCATGACACATCTTCTGCATCAACTTTCAAAGCAACACAACTTGCTAGTTCAAGAGTAAGAGGAAAATTTCTATGTCTCTCCATATTCACAATCGCCATCAATTCTCTTTTATTTTCATCCTTGTCATAGATTTTGCAAGTCTCCCCCTCAAAGTGAACTGCATGACCATGCTCCATCAATTGTCCAACACTTAGCAAATTTTGAGCCAACTCTGGCATAAGCAACACATCATGAATCAACATTCTACCTTTCTTGGAGTTAACTGCAATCGTGCCTTTTCCCTTTGACTTCACAACTGCTCCATTACCCATGGTAATTTGAGTAGTGGCTGCCATGTCAAGTTTGCAAAAAATTGACTCATCTCCGGTCATGTGATTGCTACACCCGCTATCAATATACCACTTATTATCTTTCTTCTCAACCGCCGCTTAACATGCATAAAAGGTGCTTCCATCACTTCCACCATTTGTTTTCTCCTCGGTGTAATTGGCTTGCTCTTTATTTTTGTCCCGACAATCTTTTTGCCTGTGGCCATACCTCTTGCAATAGTAACATTGAGGCTTTCCCTTGTTATAACAAGTTTCTTCTAGATGACCTAGCTTCTTGTAAAAATTACAAAATTTACCATTACCATTGCCTCTGCCTCCTCCTCTACCTCGACCTTGACCTCTACCAAAACTACCGCCTCCACGGGATGTTTCTCCTTTACTGATATTTGGGTTAAAATCCTCCTTCACATTTAACTTCGATTGGAAGTCACTTTCAAGAGAGGTATCACTATGTCTATCCAATCGTTGTTCATGCATCTCAAGAGAACCCATCAAGTCTTGAATACTTAGAGTAGAGAGGTCTTTGGTTTCTTCAATAATGGCCACAATATTGTCATACTTGGAAGGAAGGCTAATTAAAATTTTCTCACAAACCGCTTTATCCATTAGGTCTTCACCCAAGCTTTTAGTTTGGTTCACAACTTCAATCACTTTTGAGAAATACTCTTTTAGAGTCTCTTTTTCCTTCATTTTCAGATTTTGGAAATCCCTCTTAAGAGTTAAAAGTTTTACCGTTCTCACTTTGTCGGTTCTTTGAAACTCTTTTTGTAGATTATCCCACGCCTTTTTAGACATCTTTGCCCCAATTATCCTAGGGAAAAGCTTCCGGAAAATACCTTGTTGGATGCAAAATAGTGCCTTCGTATCTTTCTTCTTGTTCTCCTTCTCCGTTTGAATCACCTCCGCATCAACGGTTCCCATCGTGGGCACAAATCCTTCTTCCACAATGTCCCACAAATCATGTGAAACCAATAGAGTCTTCATCATTATACTCCAGTAGTCGTAGTCTTCTTTGTCGAAGACGAGTTTCACACCTCGCACCGGCCATGTATCTCCTTGCATCGCCGTGGCTCTAATACCACCTTGTTGGCCTATGTTGGCTCCTATTTTGTTATGGAGTAGAGAAATAAACAGAGGAAGAAGGAAGACGGTGGCTGCCCACAAAAATGATATATTTTTCCTTAACCCCAATTACAAGTCTTAGGTCATACTTATAATCTCGTACAAAGGAGTTATGATCAATACCACATTAATGTTAAATCAACCACTAACATATTAAATTAATATTAACTCAAAACATTAATTTCAACACAGGTAACATCACCACCTTCACCACCCATTTCTCCTTCATAATCAGCAACACCACTGTCATTGGAGGCGATGGGCTCACTTTTTTCCTCGCCTCTCCATCGGATCAATCCATCCCCAACCACTCCGCCGGTGGAGACCTTGGCCTTTTCAATGACTCGGTTAACCAATTCGCAGCGGTGGAGTTCGATAGCTACAAGAATGGCTTTGATCCCTCCAGCAATCAGATAGGGATCGATGTCAATTCCATCTTTTCGATCGCCACTGCCTCTTTGGTTAATTTTAGCATCAGTGGCGGCAGCAACACAGCACACACTACAGTTAAGTACGACGGCGGTGCTATGAACTTTTCCGTTCTCCTATCTTACTCGTCGAAGGATCCCTCAGTCGATGGTCAAAGCTGGAACGTTTCGGAAGTGGTAGATTTGAGGAAGTCCCTGCCGGAATAGGTAGCCGTCGGTTTCTCGGCCAGCACCAGCTCCTACACGGAGGCGCACACCATCTTGTCTTGGGATTTCAATTTCAAAGGTGAATTGCCAAAAAATAGATTGACTTTTATCCCTAAATCTAGCATACCATCCTCCATTAAAACATCGTAGATTGATTGCTCCGACCAAAGTGGGCTACAAAATTCTCATCAAGTGCTTAGTAAATAGAATGCAGTACCTCCTGCATGGGCTAATAAATAGATCAGGCACAGTCAACATTTATTCCTGGAAGAGAGTGATCCATGACAACAACCTACTGCCATTTCAAGTGGTGCAGGCTACCAGCAAGACAGCTAGAACGTTGCCCTTTCTTCCTACTCAAACTTGATCTTAGAAAGGCCTTTGATAAGATCTGACGGGAGGTGTTCTCCAATGTTATGACCCAAAATGTAGTTCCCAAAGGAACTCATTGGTTGGATTGCAGCACGTCTGAAATCAATGAATTATCATTCTAAAAGTAATGGACATGTCTCAAACAGCTTCAAAGGGCATGAAGGCATCAAGCAAGGAGACCAATCTCCGCATACCTCTTCATCATTTCACAACAAACCTTCTCTGCTCACTGCACCAGTTTATCATTGAAGGTCAAATAGAACCTTTCAATCCAAAAGTCTTTGTTAGATCATCTGATGGTTGCAGATGATGTTATTATAATGTCAAGCAGTAAACCTACGTTCATTCATGGGTTGCAGAGATTACTAAAAGTATATTGCGAATACCCAAGACGAGCAATCAATAAGGAGATATGATCCTCTCAGGAAGGGTGTACGGAGGAGGTCAAGAACTCTGTTTAGTGATAAACTGAACATCCAAGAGGTACCCCTCCCAATCAAGTATTTGGGACCCTACACTGTACCTGGCAAAGTTCCTATTCAATTGCATAATGACGTCAGGGAGAAGTTCTTGCTAGATTTAAAAACTGGGCTTATGTGAAAATCTCTCAAGGTGACAAAAGTAGCATGGCATAATACAGTAATCAATTCCACTCTCTAAACATTCTCTACTTACCATTTTGATGGATATCATTATCTGCAGGTTCACAAGTCTCTCAGCCAAGCTAAAACTCTCTCTGGAAATGTAGTGCTAATAAAAATGGCTCTCACTTAATCATCAGTTGGAGGAGAGCGAGCTGATTCCATTCTTAATGTGAATTAACTCTTCATTTTGTTTCCTTCCTTCTCTTATTTATTTATTTTAATTATTATTTTAAATAGGTACTAAGTATCCTCAATTCTCGGGACATTTAGAGCCTTGGAAGATGCGTGAGATGGAAGGTGAGAAGATGTGGCCATGCAGGGTCACTGCCACTGCCTTCTGAATCGCCGATCACGAGGGTTGGAAGCTCAAGCTGTGGTAGAACGAGGACCGGTAGGCAGGATGAGAGACCAGGTGATATGGGTCAGAGTGAGCGCTGGAATGCATTTACAAGCTGTGAGTCTGAGTCCCTAAATCGAACAAATAAAAATACAACAAACAGTAACGGAGAGATGTCAGAAAATGAAGGCTGCAAGAGGACGAGGAGGAGTAGCTGCTAATTTATTACTATGAAGTGACCTTTTTTGGTAGGTTGACTTGACTAAAGTCTTCCCTGAGGCTGCTACTAAATGATATAGGAGCTCTCGCTGACGCACCTCTCTGCATTCCTTTCTGCGGTTGGCAATGGTGAACTTCTTGTGCTGCTCCACCTGGTCTTCGTCATTCTTTCGGTCTTTGCTTCTGCTCTTTGTTGCTTCTTTTCCCTTCGTCACCTCCCTCAACTTCACCTTTAACTTCACTAGCCCCGACGCCGTCCGAATGGATCCAGGCCTCAACTTCCGAGGCATTGCCTCTCCCACACCCGGCGGCATCGAGCTGACGGGAATCAGCTACGTCCAGAATGCCATAGGCATCGGGCGAGTTCTGTCACCCGACCGGCTCCGCCTCTGGGACACCGCCTCCGGTGAGCTCATCAGCTTCACCACCAATTTCTTCTTCAAAATTACAAGCTACCCCAACGTAAGCAGTGGCAACGGGCTAGCTTTTTTCCTCGGCCCCGTTCTGGAGGAGCTCCGTATTCCGCTATACTCCTTTGCAGGAGGAAACCTTGGCCTTTTCAATAACTCTGCTAATCAAGTCGTGGCGGTGGAGTTCGATACCTTCCAGGACCTTTTTGATCCCACCAAGTACGATCACATAGGGATCGATGTCAACTCCCACATCTCGATCGCCTATGTCGATTTGGTTGATTTTAACATGAGTAATGGCAGCAACACTGCACATACTACAGTGAAGTACGACGGCGGTACTATGAACTTGTCCATTCTCCTCTCTTATGCATCGGAGGATCCCTCGGTCGATGAGTGGTAGATTTGAGGAAGCACCTGCCGGAAGAGGTATGCGTCGGCTTCTCGGCCACCGTCGGTCGCAACGCGGAGTCACACACCATCTTGTCTTGGGACTTCAACTCAACCGAGCTGCCGATTGCCGCATCTCAAGCTCCGGCGTCGGAGACTGTCCGTAAATGCGATAAGGGAACGAGGCTGCTTCTAGGGATACTAATTGGCATTGGGATCATCCTCTGCATTTTGGGATCGTTGTGGTTCGTGCTGCGGCAACGGCGGAACAAGCAAAGGCGCGCCACGGCCGCTGCCCGGCTTCAAACTATGTTCGACCAACAAAGGGGGCCGCGGAGTTTTGCCTACCAAGATTTGGCAAACGCCACGAACAATTTCGCAGGGGAAGGGAAGCTCGGGGCGGGAGGTTTCGGGGCCGTGTACAGAGGAGTTATCCCGAGCAGGGGGAATGATCTCCGCGTGGCGATCAAGAAGATCTTGAGAGAATCCAAGCAAGGGGAGAAAGAGTACATGTCGGAAGTCATCCTCTTCAGCCAGCTGCGCCACCGCAACCTGGTTCAGCTCATCGGCTACTGCCACGAGGCCGACGACTTCCTTCTTGTTTACGAATATATGCCCAACAGAAGCCTCGACAAGCACCTCTACGGCGGCCACAAATTGCTCGGGTGGGCGGAGCGGCACAAGATCGTGCTCGGGCTGGCATCGGCCGTGCTCTACCTCCACGAGGAGTGGGAGCAGTGCGTGGTGCACCGGGACATCAAACCGAGCAACGTGATGCTGGATCCCGATTTCAACGCAAAGCTCGGCGACTTCGGGCTGGCGAGGCTGGTCGACCACGACTGCACGGCGATGACGACCAACCTGGCCGGGACGAAGGGGTACATCGCGCCGGAGTACGAAAAGATAGGGAGGGCCCGCAAGGAATCAGACGTGTTCAGCTTCGGGGTGGTGCTGCCCGAGATTTCGTGCGGCCGGAAGCCCATCAACTACGCCGAGGCCCCGGAGAGGATAAATCTGGTGGAGTGGGTGTGGGGTTTGAACGAGAGAGGGGCGTGTCTGTAAGCGGCAGACAGAAGGCTCTGCGGTGAGTTCGACGAGCGGGTCATGGAGAGGTTGATGGTGCTGGGATTGTGGTGCGCGCACCCTGCCTTCAGGCTGCGGCCGTCGATAAGGCGGGCCATCGGCATTCTCAGCTTCGAAGCTCCGTTGCCGGATCTTCCGCTGCTGAACGTGGCGAGGCAGGAAGGTAATGATGCAGCGGGGTCGTCACCGTCGGATGCACACTCCCTGAACAGCATGTCGTTGTCTTCTTCCTATTTCTCCGGAAGAACCTGAAGACCGCAACAGGATGAGTCTTCTTTATCGCGGTAACGTAAGAAGGTAAGGTTTTTTTAAGGAATTTCTTAATTCATAAAAAGTACACTGTAATTTTTATTTAACTCGATGTGTATTAAATTAAAGTGGAGTTTATATTGTGGTTAATTTTTTTCTTCTAAAACTACACTATTAACTATAATTAAACCGTATTCATATTTAATAGTTATATTTTAAAAAATATTTAGATCACTTGTTCAATGATTGCGAGAGTCTTTGAGCTATAAGACTAAAATTATAGATTTAATATTAACTAAAATTTAAAATAAATTAATTTAATTATATTACTATTTATATTTTTTTAGAAAAAATTAGAACACAATGAATATTAAATCCATAGCCTCAGAAAAGGGGTATACCTTGTGTAATATATTTTTTAAACTTATATTTATATTTTTAGATATGTTTAGAATTTTAGCATCAAATTATATAATTTTGATGATATCATCTTGACATTCTAATTATTACAATTATATATATAGTAGCATGAGGTAAGTTTTGGTTGATTTGAATATTTATTTGCACGGTGAGAACACATTCATTCAGATATTATTTATATCATTTAGGCAAAAGTTTATTTTAGTTTTTAAATCCAAACTTAACAAGAAGTTATAAATATTAGATTTAGTCACTACCCTACTGCTATTCATGACAACCTTTCACTGCTAACTTCACATCTTAGCCTCATTTTGCATAGAGTTCTCAAGAGTTAACAAAGTCATACTTTTTTCCTAAAAGATTCTTCTATTCTTGCTTTCATATCTTGACTTGTCTGCTTACTGTTCATATGCATTCCCCTCTAACTATTATAAAAATGCTTGTTGTAATGGCCTTAATGGCATGCTTAAACATAGGTTGAACTATGAGGCCGACATGCATATATTAGACAATGCGGAAGACAACATACATAAAATAACAAAATATTTTGACTTATGAAATGAGCAAACAAACTAATTTTTTAAGACTCACCTCAAATATATCTCGTGAATATAGAACAACAACCAAGACATGGGCCCGTGGATGAGAAAATATCCATTCAAGTCACACTACATCTCGCATATTTAATCGAGAGAGTGATAGCTTACTCTCTAACTCTTTCCATAATCGAATCCATAGAGGTGATTGCCTCTTATGGAAAAACTCAATAATTCATAGAGCAAAACGAATGATCTTTGTATGAAGTAGATCTCAAGGTACACTAAATCAAAAGTTGTAGAAGATATAATTTTAGAAATAGCATAATGCTTACAATAGAGAGAGTGATAGCTTACTCTCTCACTCTTTCCATAATCGAATCCATAGAGGTGATTGCCTCTTATGAAAAAACTCAATAATCCATAGAGCAAAATGAATGATCTTTATATGAATTAGACCTCATTTAATTGAGAGTGATAGCTTACTCTCAAACTCTTTTCATAATCGAATCCATAAAGGTGATTGCCTCTTACGGAAAAACTCAATAATCCATAGAGCAAAACGAATGATCTTTGTATGAATTAGACCTCAAGGTACACTAAATCAAAAGTTGTAGAAGATATAATTTTAGAAATAGCATAATGCTTACTATAGGAATGAAATAAAATCTATTTAGGATTACATGATTACTAATATCTCTTCCAATTATGAATAGGTCTAATTATTTAGGATTTTGGAGAAGACACTAACGATGCCTGCTCGACATGGCCTTGAGGGAAAAAGAAGACCCATGATCCAAGCAGGAATGCCCCCAACCCCAGAGCTAGAGCCGGCACATGCCCTCCACTGCTAAGGTTCCACTAATCACATTAGAGTAGCCTCAATCACTATTGAAACTAGGCTTTCTCGATAGTAGAGAGAGAGATAAATAGAGAGTTGATTTGAAACAAGATTAGAGGAGGAGATATTTATAGGATAACTGGGAAAAGGTCAAACGAAAAAAGTTGGAGTGCAATGAGCAAAACAGAATGAGGCTGCCCTGCTGAGGACATATAAAGAGGACAATAATTAAATGCAGTTCACAATAGACCGCTAAAATTAATCCAACTTATGCTTTCAATTCGTAAAAAATAGCCACGCAATCTTGATCGTCTATCGAATTGTTTTGACTAATATGATCAAAATTTAGCTAACAAGAACATATAAAACTCATAACAAATTTATTCCCAGCCAAAAAAATATACATTCATTTCATTATGTGCCATAAATATATTTATAAACACTTTATGAGTTAATAAATTAATTATTTTTTAAACTCATTGAATATTAAAACCTTCAAATATTATTGGATATGATGGCCAAACAACTTGATTGATCTTATTGTAGAAGCTCCTGGCGACTGCGTACTTCCTCCCTCTTTGTTACTCTCATCATCATCACCTACATTGCATCTCGATCTCTTTACATGATACAAAGATTGTACATCACAAACTCCTTGAACCAATTTGCCTTTTGAGGAATTGCCTTTATCCGAGCTTGGTGATGCCTCTGCGGCTCCACCTCCAGAGAAATCCTGATAAAATTAGGCAAGATAATTGAATGATCGGTTTGATCCATCAATATGTAATGAGGACGACAATGGAGTACCTTAAGGGGCACTGGTACCGCTGTCACCACGTGCTCGAGTGATCCCACCCTAGGGTAATATGCAACCTCAAAAGGGCGGCCCTCTCGGGCTAACTGGGTCGCCCTCACCATCGAAGCCACCTGCATGTTGGCTCTCCTAATAGCATCAGGGGAATTTCCAGTACGACTGATACCGATGTATATAACACCAGTGGGGTGCCTGGCGAAGACTATGGTGTCACCTTCGACCAGCCTATTCTCGGTGGCGAACTTGGTCCAATTTTTTAGGAGGTGGCGTGGGGGATTGTTGGTGAGGACAAGGATGAAGTTCCAGGATCTCCCGTGTACGTCAAGCGCAGATACCTCCTCTGCCAGCTTATCCCTATTGATGTCAAGGAGAATGGGAGGGAATACAGCAATCATACCAGATTTCTTCACCCTTAGCCCATACCCATAGGTGAGGTCAGTCTTGGTGATGATCTTGGTGTATGTGGTGAACTCACCCACTTTGATCGCATCAGCGATCGCCGATGTAGAGGAGGTGGAGGAGTAGGCGACAGGCGTCCAGCCATATTGGTGGATTATAGGTTCAGTGATCGGGCAGGGATCAAGGCCAATTATGGCAAATACCTCATTGGTTTCAGGGTCGGCTAGGAGACGAATGGAGGAGACGTGACAAAGGAAGGCAGTGGAGTGGTGGGGTGCTTGCGCGGAGGACTCTTCAATGTAGCCATTGGGGAAGAAAAAGACATTGGAGCCTTGGGCGGGGATTCGCACGGCAGCAGCGGGGCCAGCTAAGGCGTTCCATAGGTTGCGCTCGATATGCATAGTTGGAATTGTTGTGTGCTTGAAAGCAATCAAGAATTTAGGATGGATTTCAAGGAAGGCGATTGACAGTAACTTAATATAGAGAGGAGTATATGTCTAATATTTAGCATAGAGGTGGCTAAGTTAGTTGGTTAGTTGGTTTTGTTTTCGAGGACTAAATTTGTGTGGGGAAGTAAAATCTATAGCTGATTTTGTCTCGTGGACAATCTCAACAGTTTCTTTATAAACCTTAGTATTTTTCCTACTCTATCCTTTCGAAAACAAGTTGGATGATTTTTCATATAAGAAACAACTTGAATTTTATCATTTTTGTGTAATTGTTTTATTAAATTAAAATATAGATTTTTTACTTAAGTCAATATAAATGAAAAATGTTAAGAATTCATGAAAAATTCATTTTTTTAATAAATTAGATAAATCATAAATTTATTTGTAGAAAAAATATTAATTAATAAAACACACCATCCTACCTTTTTAAAAGAATCTGACCATGACCTCTAATATTTTTTTTGATGTGGATTATTGAACTATGCACCTATCTTTGCTTTTTGATCTGCCCTAGCTCCTCGTTTCACTTAGCCAACAAAATCTGGCTCACTCGACCTTGCTCACTTCTCGCTCCCTTCGCCCTAGCTCAAAAAAAAAGCAAGCTCGCTTCTACTACGCAATAAGGATAAGTCCTAGATAGCTACGTCAGACCAAAGGGTATAAATCGAGGAATGTGTGCCTCATATTGCAAGACCTTGCGAACAAACGCACAACCCAGAGCGAGCATTGTGAAAACATCATGCAGCCATGTCTAAGGCAACACAGGTTGGTTCCTGGTATGCAGGTTTGCGGTATATGATCAGGGAGGTGAGATCATTAGTGGTTTGAGAAACTTTAATAGTTTTATTTCCATGATGAGTTAAGGCTTATGTCCTGACGGTTAATAACTTGCTTTAACATCATCTTGTCCTATACATATTAGTCACGTGGATAAGTCCAAGAGTTAACAAAGTTAGTCACTTCAGATATAGGAGCTGAGGGAGAGAGTAATAGGGAATTAGAAACATGTTTTTTCCTAAAAGATTCTTCTATTCTTGCTTTCATATCTTACTTTAACATCATCTTGTCCTGTACATATTAGTCATGTGGATAAGTCTAAGAGTTACAAAGTTAGTCCCTTCAAATATAGGAACCAAGGGAGAGAGTAATAGGGATTTAGGAACATGTTTTTTCCTAAAAGATTCTTCTATTCTTGCTTTCATATCTTGACTTGCCTGCTTACTGTATTCATATGCATTCCCCCCTGACTATTATAAAAATGCTTGTTTCAATGGCCTTAATGGCATGCCTAAGCGTAGCTTGAAGTATGAGGCTGGGAGTCAAAGTCAGTTCCTTCATATATAGGAGCCAAGGGAGAGAGTAATAGGGATTTAGGAACATGTTTTTTCCTAAAAGATTCTTCTATTCTTGATTTCATATCTTGACTTGCCTGCTTATTGTATTCATATTGTATTCATAGAAATTCTTGTTTCAATGGCCTTAATGGCATGCCTAAGCATAGGTTGAACTATAAGGCCGGGAGACAATATACATAAAATAACAAAACAGACTAACACGCCTTCTGGTCGGGCTAGCCTGCTAAATATTCGCATCCGCCTGCTGAAAATTCGCGTGCGGCAGGATTCGAAGCGGCTTTTACTGTAGAAACAAAATGTATTAACTATCTGGTCATTCAGTATTTTTAAAATATATATATATATATATATATTATATATATACTAATCGTGTCGTACCATGCCGGCCCGAGGGCCTAGACCCTGCGGCCTGGCACAGTAACAGTGTCGGGTCGTGCCAGGCATGGCCCACTTGTGCTCCAGGCCGTGCGAGGCACGGCCCGCTGGGCCGCCCACAGGCCGCACGAGCCCGTTTTCACCTCTAACCAAGACATGGGCCTGGGGACAAGTAAATATCCATTCAAGTCACATTACATTTTGCATATTTAATTGAGAGAGTGATAGATTACTCTCTAACTCTTTCCATAATCGAATCCATAGAGGTGATTGCCTTTTATGGAAAAACTCAATAATCCATAGAGCAAAACAAATGATCTTTGTAGGAATTAAACCTCAGGGTACACTAAATCAAAAGCTGTAGAAGATATAATTTTAGAATGCTTACTATAGGAATGAAATAAAATTTATTTAGGATTACATGATTACTAATATCTCTTCCAATTATGAATAGGTCCAATTATTTAGGATTTTGGAGAAGACACTGATGATGCCTCCTCGGCATGGCCTTGAGGATAAAAGAAGACCCATGATCCAAGCAGGAATGCCCCTAACCCCGGGAGCTAGAGCCGGCACATGCCCTCCACTACTAGGGTTCCACCAATCACATTAGAGTTGTCAGGCCCCAAACCCACCTTTAGGCACGTGGCAACTGTCATATAAGTCATACTTCAACACTATAACTTATATAAGGCTAAAAAGTATCACAAAGCACTACAATATTATTAATTAAACATAGCGGAAGCAATGCATTTTACAATTACAAACCAACACTACTAATTCACATCTTTATCTAGATTACAAAAATAAATATTATTCACCAACTAGATTCTCCCTCACTCCTCGCCAATAACAACTTATAACCTGCACAATAGGAAAAAAATATGCACATCTGAGTCACGAAACTCAGTGAGGCTATAGAGAGAGCACCTTAAAAATCGGTATAAGGTATCGTACAAATAAATAAGAAAATATATTCACTAAATCACATATTTAAATCAACATGTCACTAATATATGACAATACAATAAATATGGAATAATATGATTATGATCACAACATAATATATCAAAGGATATCAAAAATATTAGCATAACAGGGTACATATCAGGAGGCAAAAAATATGATTATAACATTACCACTAAATCAAAGATGTAATATTACCCAATTTATTATAACATTGTCTATTCATTCTACACCTAAGGTAGCCACTTATGTTCAAAATAAATCCCTCGTCAGAGATTCTCCTAAATCCGTTAGTGTCACTCTATGTCTCTGTCCTATATGCTTGTACACTGACGTTGGCAGAATGAGCTGGTGACCATGGTATGTTTTCTTTCTAAACACAAGTACCATACAGCGCAGTAATTTTGCCCCATGCAGGATTACCATACCAAAATAATAATCACATTCGTCTCCAGCCTGGCAAGCTGAGACCCACTGTATATGATACCAATGAACCAGGACTGTTTAGGGACCCACCACTGTTGAGCATGTCAATTATCACTATGAAACTCCAAAGAACATCAATATTAATTGATTACTTTATTCAAATGTGTCATAGCATTCTTCAAACTCACTCATGCTTCAGCTAGCTACTCTTGTTGGTCGAGTGTAAATTTATGCATGGTTAAGCAATGCTTCACATAAGCTACCGAGCCATCTTAGGTGGTTTCAAGGGTTGTGGTCTGAACACTACTTTGAGGGAGATGGTATAGTTTATAATAGAATTGGGTTGTGTCAAAAAGCTTTATCCAATTTCTTTAGTTCACGACCACAAAGTGCTAAAGATATTCCTCGAGCAATACATGGATTTGCTCAATTTGACCATTTGTTTGTGGGTGATTCATCATGAGAAACTTCAAGTTGGACACCAAACAACTTAAAAAGGGAAGTCCAAAAGTAACTCATGAATTTGAGATCACAATCGGAGATAGGCATGAGAATTAGGCGGACACTTGCAAGACTTTATCTCATAACGGATTGAGCATCCCTTGTTCACCATCTTTGCTCTCTCCCAAGGGGATGGATGATCTCTGAGAGCTCTACAAGTGTGATTGTTCGAGGGCTTGTAGCATTTCTTGGATGGTCCAGTCCACCACCACTGCGCAAATGCACTTTGCTAGGTCCTCCTGCGGAATGGCAGTAAGCTGTAGCAATTACCCCTGTGTTGCGGTTGCCAATTGTGTCTTTGCCACACTTGGGCCGACAGGCGACTGCAGTGGTGGGGGGCATGAAGAGTGAAAAATCCCTTCGAAGAACAAAACAGAAACAGTGAAATCAGAGAATGAGGAGAACCGAGATTTTGATAGCTTGAAAATATCTTGATGTACTGATGATGGTCAGGTCAGATTGTTATTAATGCAATGTATCATTTAATTCTTGAACACATTACAGTAAGAAAATCGAGCTAAAACATATTAATATCATGGATCAAGTTTGATAGTTTTTAATTGTCCCTTTATGCATGGTATCAAGACAACCATAATGAACCTTACGCCTAAAGCTTACAGAAGCATTCTTAGAATTTCAAAGGTGAATTGCGAAAAACTAGAATGCTTTTATCCGTAAATCTAGCATACCATCCTCCATTAGTACATAGTAGATTGATCGTTCTGACCAAAGTCAGCTACAAAATTCTCATCAAGTTCTTAGTAAATAGAATGCAGAACCTCCTGCATGGGCTAATAAATGGATCAGGCACAGTCAACATTTACTCCTGGAAGAGAGTTATCCATAACAACATCCTACTGCCATTTGAAGTGGTGCATG
This sequence comes from Thalia dealbata, assembly GCA_030544415.1. Taxonomy (NCBI): domain Eukaryota; kingdom Viridiplantae; phylum Streptophyta; class Magnoliopsida; order Zingiberales; family Marantaceae; genus Thalia; species Thalia dealbata. Next base: position 27,037,566 of record CM060457.1, on the reverse strand, counting down.
CTATCAGCAAGACAGCTAGAAAGTTAACCTTTCTTCCTACTCAAACTTGATCTTAAAAAGGCCTTTGATAAGATCTGATGGGAGGTGTTCTCCAATGTTATGATCCAAAATATAGTTTCCCAAGAAACTCACTGGTTGGATTGCAGCACGTCTGAAATCAATGAATTATCTTTCTAAAAGTAATGGACATATCTCAAGCAGCTTCATCATTTTACAACAAACCTTCTCTGCTTTACTGCACCAGTATATCTTTGAAGGTCAAATAGAACCTTTCAATCGGAAAGCCTTTGTCATAGGTCATCTGCAGACAATGTTAGTATAATATCAAGCAATAAAGCACTGTAGCTAGCAAAGTTCCTATTCAATTGCAAAATGAGCTCGTGGAGAAGCTTTTGCTAGATTTAAAGACTGGGCTTACGTGAAATCTCACAGGCTGACAAAGTAGTTTAGCTTAATGCAGTTATCAATTCCACTCTCTACACATTCTCTACATACCACTTGGATGGATGATATCATTATCTACAGATTCACAAGTCTCTCAGCCAAGCTAAACTCTCTCTGGAAATGTAGTGCTAATAAAAATGGCTCTCACTTACATGATCATCAGTTGGAGGAGAGCAAGCTGATTCCATTCTTAATGTGACTTAACTCTTTATTTTGTTTCCTTCCTTCTCTTATTTATTTATTTTAATTATTATCTTATCTAGGTACTAAGTATCCTCAATACTTGGCCCACCCAAACCCCTACAACAATATTAGCTAAATATTGTTTTGTTTGAATTTTTCTTTCACTCAAGTCATTTAGAGCCTTGTAAGATGAGTGCGATGGAAGGCAAAAAGATGTGGCCATGCGGCGTGACTGCCACTGCCTTCTGAGTTGCCGATCATGAGGGTTGGAAGCTCAAGCTGTGGTGGAACGAGGACCGGGCGGGTCAGAGTGAGCGCTGGAATGCATCGGGCGAGTTCTGTCACCCGACCGGCTCTGCCTCTGGGACTCCGCCTCCGGTGAGCTCACCAGCTTCAACACCAATTTCTCCTTCAAAATTACAAGCTACCCCAACGTAAGCAGCGGCAACGGGCTCGCTTTTTTCCTCGTCCCCGTTCGGAGGAGCTCAGTTTTCCGCGAAACCCCTTCGGAGGAAACCTTGGCCTTTTCAATAACTCTCCGCTAATCAAGTCGTGGGGACGGAGTTCGCTACCTTCCAGAGCCATTTTGTTCCCACCAAGTACGATCACACAGAGATCGATGACAACTCCCCCAGCTCGATCGCCTTTGTTGAGTTGATTGATTTGGCATGAGTAATGGGCAGCAACACTGCACTTGCTATGGTGAAGTACGATTGCGGTGTTGGAAAGTTAAGCTTGGTTTAGCGTAGAGTTTGATTTGGTATAATTGAGCTATAGATTGTATTAGGAATAAAATGTAGTAGGGAAGTTTATTTTTGATTCAAGCAAATCTGTTTACAAGTTTCCAAATTTTACATTGTAAGGAGAAGATGGAATAATTTCCATTTCTTCTCAAGTTTTGTTTTTTCCTTTCTAAACAATATTGTATGCTTTGCTATATCAAATATATCAACGTGAAGAGAGAGTAGTAGTTGTCTCTCAACGCACGAAGTTTATTTCTATCTTTGTGTTCTGCCTTCGTCCCCTGTTTTTGAAGTGTTGCTGCTTCTTTCTTCACGGAAGTTATTTCCGTTAAAGCTCTGCTGCATATCCCCTGTTTCGGAAGTTGTTGACTTGCTACTCTCCAACAGTTGGTATCAGAGCAAGGTTCGCTCAAGTGATACTTTAGAGGATGGCAATGCAGACGCCGACGTCTTGGAAGAAGGCATTGGTTGGCACGTCTGGTGAAGTTGCGCTCAGAACCTTCCCAGCAGTAGGAGGGAGCCACAATTCAGGTCCATTGCTGATCAAGGGAGGAGACTATGCCATGTGGGCTGTGCGCATGAGATCGTTTCTTGATGCGCAAGGTGTGTGGGATGCAATTGAGCTGATAGGAGTCGTGCAGATGGATGCAAAGAAGGACAAGGTTGCTCTATCCATAATCCATCAATCAGTGAGTGATGAAGTCTTGAGGCTTGTTGCTGACAAAAGGACAGCAAGAGAAGCTTGGGATACTTTGAAAAATCTCCATGTTGGAGACGAAAAATTCAGAGACGCTAAGCTGAGCAAATTGCGTGGAGAGTTTGAGAAATTGGAAATGGCAAACTCAGAATCCATTGATGAATATGTTGGCCGACTTTCTGCTATTGTGACTGAGATGAGAAGTGTTGGATCCAAGATCAAGGAGCAAAGAGTTGTGGAAAAGCTACTGCGGTCAATTCCCTCTAAATTTCATCCTATTGCTTGCAATTTAGAGCAATTTGGTGATTTGAAGACTATGACTGTTGATTATGCAGTTGGAGCATTGAAGACATATGAAGTAAGGATCACACCTTCCTCACGAGTTGAGGAGAATCAAGTATTCCTGACTCGAGCAGATTTGGATGCTAAACATAGAAGAGATCTTCCTAGCAATTGGCATGGAAGAGGGCAAGGCAGAGCTAGAGGCTTTATTCATGGTAGAGGAAGGTTCGGCAACAATGTAAATGGAGGACGTGGCAGAGGTAGATACACCTCAAGTTTCACACAAGAAAGACCCAAGAAGGACAAGGCACACATCAAGTGTTTTAGGTGTCAAAAGTTTGGGCACTTTGCTTCAAAATGCAAGAGAGAAGAGAAGGTTTATTTAGCTGAAACAACTGAAGATAAAGAGATTCACGAACATCATGCAATTCTAATGGCAATTGAAGATGGAGGCAGTAAGGGTGATGCACTCTTACAAGGTATCAACTCTTACAATTCAGCTTTTGATACAAACTTTGATACTTGGTATCTAGATTCTGGTGCTACTAGTCATATGACTGGAAATTTGGCATGCTTGCATGATATGAATACTACCTACTGTGGACAAGTAAAATTTGGTGATGGATCATTTGTTAATATAGCAGGCAAAGGAAGTGTTCATTTTTCTGATGTCAATGGTGAAAAAAGGATTATCACTAGTGTTCTTTATGTTCCAACTTTTAAAACTAACATTCTTAGTCTTGGACAGTTGGATGAACTTGGCTTTACTATCATGATTAAGCATGGGAAGTTAGAGATTTATGACAAAAAAGGAAAGGTCTTTATCTCAGTAGAAAGAACTGATAATAGATTGTTTATGTTTCACACTCAATTATCAGATAAATGCATGCTAGTTGATAGTAATGAAGGTAGCTGGTTGTGGCACAAGAGATTTGGACACTTAAATTTTCAAGCTTTGAAAACAATGTCTGATCAGCAAATGGTAAAGGGTTTACCACATCTTCAAATGAATGAAAATATGTGTAAAGAGTGTGTTGTCTCTAAGCAAACCAGAACTGCGTTTCAATCTTCAAAATTCAGAAACAGTGAGGTGTTAGAACTTGTTCAAGGTGATCTGTGTGGTCCTATTATTCCATCTACTTTGGGTGGAAATAACTACTTCTTGTTGTTAGTTGATGACTACTCAAGATACATGTGGGTAACATTGCTGAAATCAAAGGATGGAGCATTTGATGCATTCAAAAGATTCAAGGTGTTAGCTGAATCAGATTGTGGCAAGAAACTGAAAAGTTTTAGAACAGATAGAGGAGGTGAATTCAATTCAAGAGAATTCAGGGAATTTTGTGAACAACATGGTGTTAAAAGATTCCTTACAGCACCTTATTCTCCACAGCAAAATGGTGTAGTAGAGAGAAGGAATAGAACAGTGGTAGAGATGGCTAGAAGCTTGTTAAAATCAATGAATGTACCATTTGAGTTTTGGGGAGAGGCTGTCAACACAGTTGTTTATCTCCTAAACAGATCATTTATTAGAAGTTTGAGCAATGTAACTCCTTATGAAGCATGGACAGGTAGAAGACCAAATGTTTCACACTTGAAGGTCTTTGGTTGTAAGGCTTATGTAAAGACTTTGGGGGTTCATTTAAAAAAACTAGATGATAGAAGCAAGGCAATGCTTTTCATTGGTTATGAACCTAGCACTAAAGCATACCGGTTCTTTGATCCAGGGAGAAGAACAGTTATAGTTAGTAGAGATGTTGTGTTTGAAGAAGATGCAAAGTGGGATTGGTTTCAAAGGTCAAACAGTGATGATACTGATCAAGTCAGAAACATGCAGCAGCAGTTGATATTGGAGGATGAAGCTGATCAGTATCAGCTAGTTACTGATTATTTCAGTAAAGGAGTTTCTGATGCATTACCAACTGAACAACATGCTAGAGGTGATAAGAATACAACTCCAATTCCATTCAAGATAGATGGCACAAAAAATGGCACGAACAGTGAAGCTTGTTCACAAAAGAAAATGGCACGGACAGAATTTGATACTCCTTGTGATACGGTATCAGTTTTCCCTTGTGATACTCTTGATGATACATTTGATGCTTCTTCTAATTCTGGTGCAGGAAGAAAATATAGATCCTTGAAAGGGATCTACAAGGACACAGAAGAGGTAGAGTCCTTACATGAAGAAGCATGGCTGGTAAAGGATATTGAACAAGAACCACTAAACTATCAAGAGGCAGCTGAACAAGAAGTTTGGAGAAAAGCAATGCAGGAAGAATATGATCAAATACTTAAGAATCAAACTTGGTATCCTACTGTTCTTCCTAGGGGAAGCAAGGCTATTGGTTTAAAGTGGGTATTCAAGATTAAAAGGGATACAAAAGGAGCAATTCTGAAATACAAAGCAAGGTTGGTAGCAAAAGGTTATTTGCAACAGCATGGAATTGATTATGATGAGGTGTTTGCACCAGTAGCAAGGATAGAAACCATTAGATTGTTGATTGCAATAACAACTCAACAAGGTTGGGAACTTCATCAAATAGATGTTAAGTCAGCTTTCTTGAATGGTATCATAGAAGAGGAAGTGTATGTGAAGCAACCAGATGGGTTTCTCATACAAGGGGAAGATGAGAAAGTGCTTCGGCTCAAGAAGGCATTGTATGGACTGAAACAAGCACCTAGAGCTTGGAATATGAAACTTGATAAGTTCTTACTATCACTTGGTTTCAGAAGGAACCTGCAAGACCCTGCGGTATACACAAGGCCAACTAAAAATGAGAAACTAATAGTTGGGGTTTATGTTGATGATATACTGATCACAGGTTCAAATGTGAAGGTTATACAGCAATTTAAAGAACAAATGCAAAGGGAATTCGAGATGACAGACATGGGACTCTTGCACCAGTATCTTGGTATGGAAATTATGCAGTTACAAGACAAAATTACTCTATGCCAATCCTTGTATGCAGAAAACATGCTGAAACAAATGGGAATGTTTGATTGTAACTTGGTTCATACACCAATGGAAGAAAGGCTGGTCTTTCAACAAGCAAAGGAAGTAGATGTGACTGAGTACCGTAGGCTTATTGGAAGCTTGAGGTACTTAACTCAAACAAGACCAGATCTAATGCATTCGGTTGGAATTCTGAGCAGACATATGCAAGCACCTACAATGGCTCATTTGACTGCAGCTAAGAGAGTTCTTAGATATCTTAAAGGGACAATTGGCTATGGATTGGTTTACTATAAGAGGGATCATATCAGAAATGCAGTGATACAAGGCTTTAGTGATAGTGATCATGCAGGGAGTGTTGAGGATAGGAAGAGTACAAGTGGCATGGTATTCTTCTTTGGTGCAAGTGCAATCAGTTGGACCTCAACTAAGCAAAAGATAGTTGCTTTAAGTTCTTGTGAAGCTGAGTACATTGCTTTAACAGGGGCTGCGTGTCAAGGAATCTGGTTGGCACGGTTTTTATCATCTTTGCTTGAGGAGGAGGTGAAACCGGTAACTATCTATGTTGACAACTTATCAGCTTTGGCACTTAGCAAGAATCCGGTTCATCATAATCGCACTAAGCACATAGATACAAGGTTTCATTTTATTAGAGATTGCATTGAAACAAAGCAAGTTGAGGTGAAATATGTGAGTACAAGTGAGCAAAAGGCTGACATTTTTACTAAGGCATTGGGACGACAAAAATTTGTGGAGATGAGAACCTTGTTGGGGCTTCAAGAGGTGAAACATAACCAAGCTTAGGAGGGAGAATGTTGGAAAGTTAAGCTTGGTTTAGCGTAGAGTTTGATTTGGTATAATTGAGCTATAGATTGTATTAGGAATAAAATGTAGTAGGGAAGTTTATTTTTGATTCAAGCAAATCTGTTTACAAGTTTCCAAATTTTACATTGTAAGGAGAAGATGGAATAATTTCCATTTCTTCTCAAGTTTTGTTTTTTCCTTTCTAAACAATATTGTATGCTTTGCTATATCAAATATATCAACGTGAAGAGAGAGTAGTAGTTGTCTCTCAACGCACGAAGTTTATTTCTATCTTTGTGTTCTGCCTTCGTCCCCTGTTTTTGAAGTGTTGCTGCTTCTTTCTTCACGGAAGTTATTTCCGTTAAAGCTCTGCTGCATATCCCCTGTTTCGGAAGTTGTTGACTTGCTACTCTCCAACATGCGGTGCTATGAACTTCTCTGTTCTCCTCTCTTACTCATTGGAGGATCCGAAGTTGGAACGTTTCGGGTGTGGTAGATTTGAGGAGCTACCTGCTGGAAGAGGTATTCGTCGGCTTCTCAGCCAGCATCGGGTCTTGGGATTTCAACTCCACCGAGCTGCCGATCGCCACTGTTCGTAAATACAATAAGAGATCGGTGCTGCTCCTGGGGACACCAATGATGCAGAGGCGTCGTCATCGTCGGGTATACAATCCGTGAACAGCATGTCGTTCTCTTCTTCTTGTTTTTCCGGGAGAACATGAAGACGGCAGCAGGATGACTTCTTTTTCTCTGAAGTGCAATCATATATATACACACAGTAGCGTACGCTTTTTTGATTTAATATTTATTTGCACAGTGAGAACACATTCATGCAATTTATATACTCTAGGCAAAAGCTTGTTTTTGAATCTTCTGTCTCCTTGTTTTTTAAAAGAGAACAAGGGGGTTGGTAGATTTCAAACCATCCTTGATGTTTTATTTTAAAATCCAAACTTAAACCGAAGTTATAACTGAAAATAAGATTAGATTTGTTCACTCACCTACTATCCATCACAACCCACCTCCTTCTAACCTCAATTCGCATAAAGTTTTCCACCTTCACGAGTTCTTTAATCAATCTAGAATCATGAGTTCTTTAATCAATCTAGAATCCCATCTAGAATCCCTTCTGCATCGATCTAGTAGTCTCATCCTAGCTTTACAAATTTGCATAAAGTTTTTTTTTACCTTCATGAGTTCTTTAATCAATCTAGAATCCCTTCTACAACGATCTAGTAGTGTCTCATCGTAGCGTTACAAATTTGCATAAGGTTTTTTACCTTCATGAGTTCTTTAATCAATTTAAAATCCCTTCTGCATCGATCTAGTAGTGTCTCATCCTAGCTTTACAAATGCTGCAAACGAGTTCTTGGTATACAGGATCTATCTCGATCTTAGTCTGAATTCATGTTAGGATGTCACCGTGCACTTAGGGGGTCATGATTTCACATGCTCGATGGCTAAGCATATTCTAACTTTATATTTCCACGTAAAGTCAAAATTTGCAAACTCTTGCTTGCTCGGCAGGACGCTTCTTTTGACAATGAAAGAACGTCTTTGCCGGGATGTCCATCTAAACCAATATGCTCCAATGAGTAGTATTAATATTAATGTTTCTCTTTAATAGTGCAACATAAGCTAGAAAATTTTTTTGCTCTTGGATTTGTGTTCGAGTAATTTTTTTATTTGGTTTCTTTTCACTCCCGTCATTTACAGGCTTGATGGATGCCTGAGACGGAGGGCGAGAAGATGCAGCGTGACTGCTGCCCTGCTTCCTTCTGAGTTTGCCGATGATAATGGCGTGTTGGAAGCTAAAAATGTGGGCGGAGGAGGTATCAAAAACAGGGGGCAAAAGAGGACCGGAAGGTAGAAAGAGGGGGCAGGTGATGGGCCAGTGTGAGCGCTGGAACGTATTTACAATTACAAGCTCTAAATCAATACTTTTAAGGATAACTCAGAGACTGAGTCATCTTTCAACAAAAAAAACTCAGAGACTGAGTCGCCAAATCTAACAAAATAAAAGATACAATCTTTTTATACTTTTTGTTAAGTTGACGTGACTGAAGACTTCCCACCAGTCCAAAGAGGCAACAACAAATTGAGACAGGAGCTCTCGTTCATGCACCTCTCTGCATTCCTTTTCGAGGTTGGCAATGGTGAACATGCTGCACTTCCCCTGGTCTTCTTCCTCTTTGCTACTGCTCTTTGTTGCTTCTTTCCCCCTAGCAACCTCGCTTTCCTTCAGCTTCAACTTCACCGGCTCCAATGGCGGCCAGATCGCTCAAGGCCTCAACTTCTCAGGCGACGCCGCCACCACACCAGACGGCATCAAGCTGGCCAGCAACGTCAATGGCCAGGATTCCTTCAAAAGCGTCGGGCGAGTTATGTATCCCGACCTGCTCCGACTCTGGGACTCCACCTCAGGTGACATCACCACCTTCACCGCCTATTTCTCCTTCATAATTAGCAACTCTTCTGTAACCCCAGGCGGCGGGCTCGCTTTTTTCCTCGCCCCTCCATCGGAGCAATCCATCCCCAGCCACTCCGCCGGAGGAACCCTTGGCCTTTTCAATTACTCTGCTACCAAATTCGTGGCGGCGGAGTTCGATACCTTCCCCAACGTCTTTGATCCCTCCAGCAATCACATAGGGATCGATGTTTATTCTGTCCTTTCTATCGCCACTGCCAATTTGGTTAATTTTAGCATGAGTAACGGCAGCAACACTGCACACGCTACAGTGAAGTACGACGGCGGTGCTATGAACTTCTCCGTTCTCCTCTCTTACTCGTCGAAGGATCCCTCGATCGACAGTCGAAGCTGGAACGTTTCGAGTGTGGTAGATTTGAGAAAGTATCTACCGGAAGAGGTAGCCGTCGGCTTCTCGGCCGCCACCGGCTCCTTTACGGAGACGCACACCATCTTGTCTTGGGATTTCAACTCAACCGAGCTGCCGACCACCGCGTCGGAGACTGTCCGTAAATTCGATAAGGGAACGAGGCTGCTCCTGGGGATACTAATTGGCATTGGGATCATCCTCTGCGTTCTGGAATCGTTGTGGTTCGTTCTGTGGCAACGGCAGAACAAGCAAAGGCGCGACACGGCTGCCGCCAGGCTTCAAAATATGTTCGACCAACAAAGGGGACCGCGGAGTTTTGCGTACCAAGATTTGGCCAACGCCACGAACAATTTCGCAGAGGAAGGGAAGCTTGGGGCGGGAGGATTCGGGGCCGTCTACAGGGGAGTTATCCCGAGCACGGGGAATGATCTCCGCGTGGCGATCAAGAAGATCTTGAGAGAATCCAAGCAAGGGGAGAAAGAGTACTTGTCGGAAGTCGTCCTCTTCAGCCAGCTGTGCCACCACAACCTGGTGCAGCTCATCGGCTACTGCCACGAGGCCGACGACTTCCTTCTCGTTTACGAATACATGCCCAACAGGAGCCTCGACAAGCACCTCTACGACGGCCACAGATTGCTCGGGTGGGCGGAGCGACACAAGATCGCCCTCGGGCTGGCCTCAGCCGTTCTCTACCTCCATGAGGAGTGGGAGCAGTGCGTGGTTCACCGGGACATCAAACCCAGCAACGTGATGCTGGATCCCGATTTCAACGCCAAGCTCGGCGACTTCGGGCTGGCGAGGCTGGTTGACCACGACTGCACGGCGGTATAAGTCATACTTCAACACCACAACTTATATAAGGCTAAAAGGTATCACAAAGCACTACAATAATATTAATTAAACATAGCGAAAGCAATATATTTTACAATTACAAACCAACACTACTAATTCACATCTCTATCTAGATTACAAAAATAAATATTATTCACCAACTAGGTTCTCCCTCAGTCCTCGCCAATAGCGAACCATTAACCTGCACAACAGGGAAAAAATATGCACATTTGAGTTGCGAAACTCAGTGAGGCTACAGAGAGAGCACCTTAAAAATGAGCATATACACCTAAGGCAGCCACTTATGTTCAAAGAAAATCCCTTGTCAGAGATTTCCCTGAACCCATCAATGTCACTTTATGTCACTGTCCTATATGCTTGTACACTGACGTTGGCAGAAGGAGCTGATGACCACAGTACGCCTTCTTTCCAAACACAACTACCATACAGCGCAGTGATTCTGTCCCATGCAGGATCACCATACCAAAATAATAATTACATCCGTCTCCATCCTGGCAAGCTGAGACCCACTGTATATGATACCAATGAATCAGGACTGCTTAGGGACCCACCACTGTTGAGCATGTCAGTTATCACTATGAAACTCCAAAGAACATCGATATTAATTGATTACTTTCTTCAAATGTGGAGTAGCATTCTTCAAACTTACTCATGCTTCAGCAAGCTACTCTTATTGGTCGAGTGTAAATTTATGCATGGTTAAGCAATGCTTCACATCAGCTACCGAGCCATCTTAGGTGGTGTTAAGGGTTGTGGTCTGAACACTACTTTGAAGGAGCAGTTTACCATTGTGCAAAAATGGTATAGGTTATAGTAGAATTAGGTTGTGTCAAAGAGCTTTATCCAATTTCTTTGGTTCACAACCACAAAGTGCTATAGATATTCCTCGAGCAATACATGAATTTGCTCAGTTTGACCATTTGTTTGTGGATGATTCATCATGAGAAACTTCAAGTTGGACACCAAACAACTTAAAAAGAGAAATCCAAAAGTAACTCATGAATTTGAGATCAAAATCGGAGATAGGCATGAGAATTAGGCGGACACTTGCAAGACTTTATCTCATAAAGGATTGAGCATCCCTTGTTCACCATCTTTGCTCTCTCCCAAGGGGACGGATGATCTCTGAGAGCTCCACAGGTGTGATTATTCAAGGGCTTGTCTTGGATGGTCCAGTCCACCACCACTGCGCAATTGCAGTAAGCTGTAGCAATTACCCCTGTGTTGCGGTTGCCGGTTGTGTCTTTGCCACACTTGGGCCGACGGGCGACTGCAGTGGTGGGGGGCATGAAGATCGAAAAATCCCTTCGAAGAACAGAATAGAAACAACGAAATCAGAGAATGAGGAGAACCGAGATTTTGATAGTTTGAAAATATCTTGATGTACTGATAATGGTCAGGTCAGACTATTATTAATGCAATGTATCATTTTATTATTGAACACATTACAGTAAGAAAATCGAGCTAAAACATATTAATATCATGGATCAAGTTTGATAGTTTTTAATTGTCCCTTTATGCATGGTATCAAGACAACCATAATGAACCTTACGCCTAAAGCTTATAGAAGCATTCTTAGAATTTCAAAGGTGAATTGCAAAAAACTAGAATGCTTTTATCCGTAAATCTAGCATACCATCCTCCATTAGTACTAGTACATCGTAGATTGATCGCTCTGACCAAAGTCAGCTACAAAATTCTCATCAAGTTCTCAGTAAATAGAATGCAGAACCTCCTGCATGGGCTAATAAATGGGTCAGGCGCAGTCAACATTTACTCCTGGAAGAGAGTTATCCATGCAACATCCTACTGCCTTTTGAAGTGGTGCATGCTATCAGCAAGACAGCTAGAAAGCTAACCTTTCTTCCTACTCAAACTTGATTTTAAAAAGGTCTTTGATAAGATCTGATGGGAGGTGTTCTCCAATGTTATGACCCAAAATATAGTTTCCAAAGAAACTCACTGGTTGGATTGCAGCACGTCTGAAATCAATGATTATCTTTCTAAAAGTAATGGACATATCTCAAGCAGCTTCATCATTTTACAACAAACCTTCTCTGCTTTACTGCACCAGTATATCTTTGAAGGTCAAATAGAACCTTTCAATCTGAAAGCCTTTGTCATAGGTCATCTGCAGACAATGTTAGTATAATATCAAGCAATAAAGCACTGTAGCTGGCAAAGTTCCTATTCAATTGCAAAATGAGCTCGTGGAGAAGCTTTTGCTAGATTTAAAGACTGGGCTTACGTGAAATCTCACAGGCTGACAAAGTAGTTTAGCTTAATGCAGTTATCAATTCCACTCTCTACACATTCTCTACATACCACTTGGATGGATGATATCATTATCTACAGATTCACAAGTCTCTCAGCCAAGCTAAACTCTCTCTGGAAATGTAGTGCTAATAAAAATGGCTCTCGCTGACATGATCATCAGTTGGAGGAGAGCAAGCTGATTCCATTCTTAATGTGACTTAACTCTTTATTTTGTTTCCTTCCTTCTCTTATTTATTTATTTTAATTATTATCTTATCTAGGTACTAAGTATCCTCAATACTTGGCCCACCCAAACCCCTACAACAATATTGTTTTGTTTGAATTTTTCTTTCACTCAAGTCATTTAGAGCCTTGTAAGATGAGTGCGATGGAAGGCGAAAAGATGTGGCCATGCGGCGTGACTGCCACTGCCTTCTGAGTTGCCGATCATGACTCATGAGGGTTGGAAGCTCAAGCTGAGGGGAAACGCGGACCGGTAGGCAGGAAGAGAGGCCAAGTGATATCGACCAGAGTGAGAGCTTGAATGCATTTAAAAGCTGAGTCTGATTCCCCAAATCGAACAAACAGGAATGAAGTGACGTGAGAAAAGGAAGGCTGCAAGAGGACGACGAGGAGCAGCTGCTAATTTATTACCGTAAAGTGGCCTTTCTTGTTAGGTTGACTCGAGTAAAGTCTTCCCTGAGGCTACTACAAATTGAGACAGGAGCTCTCGCTTGCGCACCTCTCTGCATTCCCTTCTGCGATTGGCAATGGTGAACTTCCTCCGCTGCTCCCCGTGGTCTTCGTCTTTGTCTCTGTCTTTGCTACTACTCTTTGTTGCTTCTTTTCCCTTCGTCACCCCCCTCAACTTCACCTTCAACTTCACCGGCTCCGACAGCATCCAAATCGATGGACGCCTCACTTTGCAAGGCGACACTCAATACACACCGGACGGCATCCAGCTGACCGGAAACGTCACCGGCATGAATGTTACATGGAGATTCGGGCGAGTTCTGTACGGCGACCGGCTCCGTCTCTGGGATGGCACCTCAGATAACCTCTTGGCCAGCTTCACCACCCATTTCTCCTTCGAAATTAACAATAATATACCCATCGTGCGCAGCTCCCCATCCCTACATTGGGGCGATGGGCTCGCCTTTTTCCTCGCCCCAATGTCGGATATACCCATCACGTACAACTACTCCGGGGGAGACTTCGGCCTTTTCAATCACTCCGCTAACCGAATCGTAGCGGCGGAGTTCGACAGATACCAGAAGGAATGGCCTGATTACTCCTTCTATCACATAGGGATCGTTGTCGATTCCATCGAATCTGCCTCTGTCGATTTGGTTCATTTTAGCAGAAACACTGTACACGCTACAGTGAAGTACGACGGCGGTTCTATGAACTTGTCGTTTCTCCTCTCTCACTCATCGGAGGATCCATCGGGTCAAAGCTGGAACGTTTCGCATGTGGTAGATTTGAGGTATTACCTGCCGGAAGAGGTAGCCGTTGGCTTCTCCTCCAGCAGCAGTTTCGGAGAGGCATACACCATCTTGTACTGGGACTTCAACTCAAACGAGCTGCCGACCGCCGGATCTCCAGCCCCAGCTCAGGATTTCAACTCAACCGAGCCGCCGACCACCGTATCTCCAGCACCAGCGCGGAATTTCAACTCAACCGAGCCGCCGAACGCGAACATCGTCAAAAGACACGAGAATAGGACGAGGCTGCTACTAGTAATTGGCCTTGGGATCGTCCTCTGCGTGCTGGGATTGTTGTTGTTCGTGCGGTGGCGGCGGCGGAAGAACCAAGGACGACGCGGCATGGCCGTTGCCACGGTCGTTGCCACGGCCGCCAGGCTTCAGACTGTGTTCGACCAACGAAGGGGACCGAGGAGTTTCGCCTACCAGGATTTGGCCAACGCCACAAATAATTTCGCAGAGGAAGGGAAGCTCGGGGCGGGAGGATTTGGGGCCGTGTACAGGGGAGTTATCCCGAACACAGAGAATGATCTCCCGGTGGCCATCAAGAAGATCTCCAGAGATTCCATGCAAGGGGAGAAAGAGTACATGTCGGAAGTCATCCTCTTCAGCCAGCTGCGCCACCGCAACCTGGTGCAGCTCATCGGCTACTGCCATGAGGCCGATGACTTCCTTCTTGTTTACGAATACATGCCCAATAGAAGCCTCGACAAGCACCTCTACGGTGGCCACAGATTGCTCGGGTGGGCGGAGCGGCACAAGATTGCGCTTGGGCTGGCCTCTGCCTTGCTCTACCTCCACGAGGAGTGGGAGCAGTGCGTGGTGCACCGGGACATCAAACCGAGCAACGTGATGCTGGATCCCAATTTCAATGCAAAGCTCGGCGATTTCGGGCTGGCGAGGCTGGTGGACCACGACTGCACGACGGTGATGACTGTCCTGGCCAGGACGAGGGGATACATAGCGCCGGAGTACGAGAAGTTAGGGAAGGCCCGTAAGGAATCCGACGTGTTCAGCTTTGGAGTGGTGATGCTCGAGATGGCTTGCGGCCGCAAACCCATCAACTACGCGGAGGAGCCCGAGAAGATAAATCTGGTGCAGTGGACATGGGGGTTGTACGAGAAGGATGCTTGTTCGGAAGCTGCAGACCGAAGGCTTCCCTGCGATGAACTCGACGAGCGGCTCATGGAGAGGTTGATGGTGGTGGGATTGTGGTGCGCACACCCGAATTACAGGCTGCGTCCGTCGATAAGGCGGGCCATCGGCGTTCTCAATTTCGAAGCTCCGTTGTCGGATCTGCCGCTGCTCAACATGCGGGTGCAGGAATTCAATGATGCAGCAGCAGCGTCTTCTTCTTCGTCTGGACCGCAATCCTTGAACACAATATCTTCTTCCTCCTTTTTCATCGGACGTTAAAGATTTAAGTTGATGATTACTTTTTTCTTTTTATTCTGCAAAAAAGGGATTTGTAAGCTTTGGTGATAATCTAAAAGTAGAAATTTAAGGTAAAGGTGAAATCTTAATCCAAGCAAAAATTGAAGCCATATAATTATTTATGATGTATATTCTAAAGTTGACTAGTAACGTTCTAAATGTTAATCAACTTTTGGAAAAAATTACGAAATCTACATGGAAGAATGTATACTATGGCTTAGTGATCAAAACTTTAATCTCCCTGTGAAAGTCACAATGTCAAAAAATTACATATTTATGTTGTACTTAAATAATTATGGTGCAATTTGCTTGATGACACCTTTTAAAGATTCATCATAGATTTGCCACGTATGATATAGTAATTTAAATTTTAGAAGCCCCAAAATATTGCGAGGTAAGAAGATGCTAAAAGGAATTCTAAAAATTGATCAGCCAAATAAATTATGCGAAGCATGCATACTTGGCAAACATTCAAGAAAGAGTTTTTCAAAATACTCAATTTCAAAGAGCTACTACACCACTTCATCTTATTCATGCTAACGTATGGTCCAATCAAGCCTCGATCTTTTGGTAAAAACTTTTACTTTATGCTCTTCATTGATGAGTATAGTAGTCATGCAATTAAAATTGTAAGAACTAATATATGTGATGAATTTATATCTAATGAGTTTATAACTTTTTATGAGTTGCCTGGTATTCGTCACCCTTGGCAATTCTAAGAACAACCCAACAAAATGATATTGTTGAGAAGAAGAATTAGGCAATTCTTGATATGGTAAAGAATACATTCAGATCAAAAAATATGCCAAAGGAGTTTTAGGCTAAAAAAATTTCATGTGTACTATATCTCCCAAATCAAAATTCAATAAGATTTAAAAATTTAACACCTCAAGAAACTTGAAGTTGATGGAAAAATAAGTGTGGCATATTTAAAGATCTTTGGATCCATTGTTTTCACATATTCCTGGGAAAAAAAAAAATTGTGATTAGTAGATAGGTGGAGTTTGATAAGCTTTATTTATCAAACTGATCTACCTTAGGCCTTAAGACCATAGAAATATTCCTAGAATTTTAAAACTATGGTGAGATGCCAAAAACTAGATTGTTTTTTATCCCCAAATCTAGCATACCATCCACCATCAAACATTATTGAATGATTGCTCTGACCAAAGTCAGCTACAAAATTCTCATCAAGTGCTAAGTAAGTAGAGTGCAGTACCTCCTACATGGGCTAATAAATAGATCAGGTGCAGTCAACATTTATTCCTGGCAGAGAGGTATCCAGTACAGCATCCTACAGCCATTTGAGGTGGTGCATGCTATCAGCAAGACAGCTAGAAAGTACCCTTTCTTCCTACTTAAACTTGATCTGAAAAAGGTCTTTGATAAGATCGTATGGGAGGTGTTCTCTAATGTAATGACTCAAAATGTAGTTCCCAAAGGAACTAATTGGTTGGATTGCAGCACGTCTGAAATCAATGAATTATCATTCTAAAGGTAATGGACATGTCTCAAACAGCTTCAAAGGGCATCAGGGCATCAAGCAAGGAGACCCAATCTCCCCATACCTCTTGATCATTTCACAACAAACCTTCTCTGCTTACTGCACCAGTTTATCTTTGAAGGTCAAATAGAACCTTTCAATCCAAAAGTCCTTGTTAGGTCATCTCATGGTTGCAGACGATGTTATTATAATATCAAGCAGTAAACCTAAGTTCATTCATGGATTGCAGAGATTACTAAAAGTATATTGCAAATACACAAGACAAGCAATCAATAAGGAGATATGATCCTCCCAGGAAGGATGTGCAGAGGAGGTTAAGAACTCTGTTTAGTGATAAACTGAACATCCAAGAAGTTCCTATTCAATTGCAAAATGACGTCAGGGAGAAGCTCTTGCTAGATTTCAAAACTGGGCTTATGTGAAAATCTCACAAGCTGACAAAAGTAGTGTAGCTTAATGCAGTGATCATTTTCTATGGGAGATTGCTCTGTTGAGAGGTTGGGCCCTATGTTCTATAGTTCCAGAATATAAATAAAGTAATCCCAAGAATTTGTTTCATATATGGCTAACACATGGCTAACATTGAAAATCTATGTATGATTCTCCATCTTATGCACAAACTGAAGGATCTGGTTAGACTTGATCTTAGTTGGGGAAATCCTACTGTACTTATATGTTCCTGAAGTTGTGTCAAATAATTTTATAGGAAAATGGGTAAGCGAGTTTTTTAATAAATAATTTATGCTTTGATATATACATATATAACCCACAACATTAGAAAACTCATGAAACACTTCATCCTTCCCATCCAATATCTGATTGACTGACGTCATATTATATAGTTTAGAAAGAGTAGAACCATCTCTTTTTATATTATAAAATCATCCTTTAACATGCACCACTAGCCTAAGACATGATCAGGAAGATAGAATCATTGAGAAGGCACTAAAATTTTAAACACATTCGAAGTTGAGAGGAAGAAAGGATTACTCCTGTAGTAAAAGGATTTATGTAATTACTGAATGCAAAAGGCATTAAAACATACGGCTCTCATTTCTTCCTTTCGCTCTTGAAAAATTCAAAAACTGACAAAAAAATTTGAGAGGCTCATATGATCTTTTGATTGCAGCTCAGCCTAAATGGGTAAAAGGCTACTTGACAAAAATAATGTTAAATTGTATTGGAAAAAAGTTCAAACAACATTGGATTGTCCACTCCCTGTGCGGAGGATGAGATTATATCGTTTTTGTTGCAACTTCTTGTAAAAGCTCTAATTTAGTAGAAACAAAACCAGCAGTGCACAAAATTGTAGCTGACAAAGCAACGCAAAAACTGTAAACAGAAAAAATAAAACTTTAGAAAACTAGAACCAAAACCAACAGTGCCTGGATACTTAGAAACAAAAGGTCACTAAGTTTAATGAAAAATCTATGTATAATAGAAGGTAAATCTGTGGAGGAAATGGTGGATTTGAAGAGTAGCCATGCTCAGCAGCTCTATTGTCCAAAGTGAGAGTTGCTGCCAGATAAGATAGGCCTTTTTCTTAAAATGGGAAACATATGCATGCATTCATACGAAATGATCCATAGAGAGACCTGCAATTGGTCATTTTATTAATGGGTTAGGAGTTCAGAGTCACTGTGACAAGATATCAAGTTTACTCAGTTAGGGTTTCACACATCCATCCATACAGCACATCGCTCAACGTAGTTTTTCTTTGGTGTCCACCGAACATATAAAGCAGTTGTTTCCTTGGCCAAATTGAGAAAAAAACTTCTTTATATTTTAATGACAGGATTTACATGGTAGCAGTATTGTCCATGCATTCCACATGTTAATGTCTTTGCGGAAGTTCTCTATGGAGTTAAATGGTATGTATCAAATACTTCGTTGAAGATTTTCTTAAATTGCCAATTACCTCACTATTCTATCTGTTTTGTTGCTTGAAGCTTGTTAAATCTTAAAGCTATTTTTTAAATTATATTACTTTTAACAGGCTTGCTTCCACCTTCATGTCAGAGATTGTACAATACGCTCCTTGAAAGTATTTTCTTAAGCTAAATCAATTACATAAATTCTGATCAAATTGAATTCGATATGTTTCCGATAATGTTTGTCATCCGTAGTTGTATCTTAACCTTATTTTGAACTTAAAGATAATGAAAAGCTATAGCTACGAAGATTTCTAACATTCTTTTTCTTCAGGAATGTTCAAGGAGTTCTTCAGCTAACGATGATGCAGTTAGCCAATCACCTGTTACTGACATCCCAGGGTTCATTTCCAGGATGCCAACATCACAATCTTTACCTAATGCTATAAGCGTTGGCCAATTGCTGGAATCGGTATATTTCTGAACTGTATATGTCTGTTTTACTTAGATAACACAATTTTGGGTTAAAAAATTTGTCATTTGGACTCGAATTTGTCAAAGATTGAATCGTTCTCATACAAATCACATAGCTGCAGAAAAAGAAGAAGCATGTAGCCAGTTTTCAACCACAGTATGAATCGAACAAAGTCTCGATTAAGTTTTCAAATAACTAATTCACCTTAGGCCTTAAGTGCTCATGAACCTGATACATCAAGTCGTGGCGGTGGAGTTCGACACCTTCAAGAACGACTATGATCCCCCCAGCAATCACATAGGGATCGATGTCCACTCCATCAAGTCGATCGCCTATGTCGAGTGATAAGAATAAGCTTGTTTATTTAATTATTATTATCATATTTAGTTACTGCAGTATGGATAGCTACGTGATAAGTTTCTTTTTAGTTACAAGACCAAGTCATAGGGTTGGATAAGTGTTTTTGTTTAATCGTGTAATCGTGGCTAGTTGAAGGCCGATGTATTTATTCATGTATTTTCGCATTATGTAATGAAGAGAGAAATATAGATGAAAGGATTTCTTCATCTCAGAATATATTTTTCCAACATTTGGTATCAGAGCCTAAGCGGTTCGGTTGATACCTTCGAAGGTGAAGATGCAAACTTCGATGCAAGCTCCGGTGATTGGTAAAAAGCCCATCGTTGGCATGTCCGGCGATAGTGGACTCAGAACTTCCTGAGGAGGAGGAGGGAGTCTAGGATTCTGTCCGATGCTACAAAAAGGAGGAAACTTTGCCATGTGGGCAATAAGAGTTTGCTCCTTCCTTGATGCACAAGGAGTATGGGATGTGGTCGAAGCGGAAGAAGGAGTTCTGCAAATGGACAGAAAAAAAGATAAGTTAGCGTTATCATTTATCCATCAAGCTTTATGTGATGAATTGTTAATCCTTATTGTTGATAAGAGAACGGCAAAAGAGGCTTGGGATGTGCTGAAAAGCATCCACGGTGGCAACGAAAAGTTTCAGGAAGCAAGGATGAGTCAGCTTCGTGGGGAGTTTGAACGATTGCAAATGCACAATTCGGAATCTGTGGATGAATTTGTCAATCACCTCTCAGCAGTGGTCACCACCATGAGGAACATAGGCAGAGGTCACCACCATGAGGAACATAGGGCAGAGGATGAAGGAGCAATGAATTGTTGAGAAACTTCTTCGCTCGGTTACATCAAAATTCGATCTGATTGTATGTAACTTGGAGCAATTTGGAGATCTTAAAACCATAACAGTCGATTATGTGGTAAGTGCATTAAAAACTTATGAAGTTCGCTTACAATCTACTGTCCCAACATCTGAAAACTAGGTTTTGCTCACCCGGGCTGAATGAGGAGCAAAGTCTCGAAGGCATTATGAAAATTTCTATGGTCGTGGACGTGGTTTCCATAGCAATTTCAGAGGCAGGACTCTTGGACGTGGCAAGGGATATGTTGGAAGGCATACTGATGGAGGAGCCAGCAGTAGCACCACAATGTATCAAAAGAAGCCAAAACGAGATAAGTCTAAAATCAGATGCTTTAATTGCAAGTGTCTCGGCCATTTTGCATCTGAATGTACAAAGGAAGAAACAATTTATTTAGCTGAGCAGAGTACTGATAAACCACAGTAAGAAGTCTTGCCACAACATATGGTATTGATGGCCGTAGAGGAGGAGAAGGAAGAGACGGTGTATCTAGCTGAGACCTGTGAAAAAGAAGAGCAGCACCAAGTTCTGCTTGCTGCAGAAACAGAAATTGAAGAAGAAAAAGTTAATTCTTTTGATGCTTCGTTGATGTTATTGCAGGAGCTTCCTTCGATGGAGGTTGCAAGTTCTGCAATGGTCCAGGAGTCGCAGGACACGAAAGGAGAAAGGTCGAAGGAGTCGTGCAGGAAGGCATTCGCGACGCCATGGTGATTCTTGCTCGCGGAGGAGTTCGGTCTGCTGGAGCACAATTTCCAGGATCAACCGACCGGCACGAACATCTTTCTGCAGATAGCGACGGGGTCGACGATGCAGGATGAATACGAGGAGGCTGCTGCCGATGCCGCCACCTGCAAGATTCGCAATTTCTTGATCGAAACCAGAGATATCGAGAAGGAGAAGGTATCTCAGTCGAAGCAAGAAGAGGAGGAGAAAACAGAACACGTCTCCCACTCCATGGCGATGCAGGGGACGGTGGAGAATTTGCTCGAAGAGGAAGATGCAGCCGCTGTGCTCGAATTCCAGAAGCCAGCAGAAGACGAGGTCGTGAACTTCAATGCACATTCCTCATTGCCGGCGGAGAATCCGCAGATCGGTGATGGGAGTGCTGAGGGGAGCGCCTTCAACATTAGCACCAAGGAGGAAAACAGAGCATCCTCTGTTTTCGTTTGTGCAAGCTCCACCGATGCCGCGATCAAGCGCCAGTCCGAGGAGCGCCTCCGCCAGCAACAGAGCAGCGATGGTTGTGACGGTGATGGCAATGGCGTTCTGGAGAGCATCACGAAGGGTGCAATCTTGGGCCGGACGCAGGAGGCAGTCGAGAAGGCCGGGGAGATGAAAGTTGCTGGTGCAGAAGAAGGTCCTCTCGAATTCCTCTACAAAACTTCAGCCAGGAGAACGGTGGCGAGGAGAGGAGCCGAAATAGAGGACGAATTCCTCTCGCCCAATCTGGAAGTTGTCGCTCGGGTGAAGGTTTCCGTGGCTCTCGAGCAGGATTCGGCCTGGGAGGATCTCACCGAGTTGAAGCACCAAGCTGATGCGCGAGCGGATCTTGTGCAGACAAAGGACCGCGTGAGATCGCTAGAAGAGAAGAACGTTGCGATGGAGGCGGCCCTGAGAAGGAGTAGGAACAGACTGGAGCTTATTAAAGGAGAGACGGGTCAGGCCATGGAAGATATGCAGGGAACAATCCTGGAAAGCAACAGAAGCCTGCTGAGTTCCAAGTGCTCGAAGAAGAACGGGCATTCTTCTCTAGATCCGGTTCACGCGCAGGGAGAGATCAAGGTGCTCAAGAGAGACCTCAAGTTCGCCATGCGTGGATTGGCACTCTTTCTTAGAGAAGTAATGGCAGAGTGCAATGCGGCGAAGCAAAAGCACGATGAACCCTTGGCGGAGACGGAACAAATGAGAGGCGAAGTGAAAAGCCTGAAGCCTTCCCTACAAGGCACGAAGGAAAAGTTTCAAGCCATGTCAGAAGAATGCAGAAGGATGAGGACGGAGCTTGACCAAGACTTGGAATCACCATTTGATGAATCGGACTCTGAGATATTGGAGGCTAACTTAGGTGATGGTGATGATTGGGAACAATCTGACAAGAAGAGCAAGAGATGCAAGTTTCGAGTTAATCGATGATTGGTTCCCAGATGTAAGGAAAATATATAACAAGCTTAGGAGGGAGAATGATAAGAATAAGCTTGTTTATTTAATTCTTATTATCATATTTATTTTCCTTTAATCGTAAGATAGTTACTGCAGTATGGATAGCTACGTGATAAGTTTCTTTTTAGTTACAAGACCAAGTCATAGGATTGGTTAAGTGTTTGCATTATGTAATGAAGAGAGAAATATAGACGAAAGGATTTCTTCGTCTCAGAATATATTTTTTAGTTACAAGAGTTGGTTAATTTTAGCACCAGTGATGGCAGCAACATTGCACATGCTACAGTGAAGTACGACGGCGGTGCTATGAACTTGTCCATTCTGCTCTCTTACTCATCGGAGGATCCCTCGGTCGATGGTCGAAGCTGAAAAGTTTCGAGTGTGGTAGATTTGAGGAAGTACCTGCCGGAAGAGGTAGCAGTCGGCTTCTCTGCCAGCACCGGTCTCAACGTGGAGTCGAACGCCATCTTGTCTTGGGATTTCAAGACGACCGAGCTGCCGATCACCGGATCTCAAGCTCCAGCGTCCAAATACAATATGGGAGGGAGGCTGCTTCTGGGGATATTAATTAGCGTTGGATCATCATCTGTTAGAAATTAAACATAAAATTTAAAACAGTGACCTTTTTTGGTAGGTTGACTTAACTAAAGTCTTCCCTGAGGCTACTACTAAATGATATAGGAGCTCTCGCTGACGCACCTCTCTGAATTCCTTTCTGCGGTTGGCAATGGTGAACTTCTTGTGCTGCTCCACCTGGTCTTCGTCATTCTTTCGGTCTTTGCTACTGCTCTTTGTTGCTTCTTTACCCTTCGTCACCTCCCTCAACTTCACCTGCAACTTCACTAGCCCCGACGCTGTGCAAATGGATCCAGGCTTCAAATTCCAAGGCATCGCCTCATCCACACCCGGCGGCATCCAGCTGACCGGAATCAGCTACATCCAGAATGGCAAGGAAGCATCGGGTGAGTTCTGTCACCCGACCGGCTCCACCTCTGGGACTCCGCCTCCGGTGACCTCACCAGCTTCACCACCAATTTCTCCTTCAAAATTACAAGCTGTTAGAGTCAACAATTACATATAAGCTTATTTATTGCAATACGTGCAATGATATTGTTTTGTATTCACAAATGGCAGTTGCCTTTATGGTTTAAACTATGAACATTTATTTTTCTTTATATTACAGTAAAAACAGAGGATGTATAGAACATGCGTTTTTACAATTTCTGTTCTTCCTTTCCAATATACAAGTTGTTCGTCCCTGTTCCTTTAAAACTCTGATCTTACATTTGGTATTAGAGCGAAAAGCGCAACGAAGAAAAAAAAAATATAAAAGGAAGAACAACCATCGTCTCCCATTGAAGTGGAGTGCATCGCTTCTCTATTTTTGTCAGGCTCAAGGAGTTTATGTCATCTGAAAAGAAGGTTCTGATGACAACCCCAGCAAGTGGAAAGGAACCCGTGATGAGTTTGATGGGTTCTACTAGTTCCAGAGCCTCTCCAAGTGTAGGAGGAGGCAGTATTGGATGTTTGTCCGATGCTTCAGAAGGGAGGTAATTTTGCTACTTGGGAAATTAGAATTTGTTCTTTCTTGAAAGCACAGGGAGTCTGGGAAGCGATTGAACCAGTAGACGGAGATGATCGTGCTGTTGACGAGCGCCTGGATTATATAGCCATGTCGTTCATTCATCAAGCACTTTCTGATGAATTACTGATGTTGATTGCTGATAAGGCGTCGACAAGGGAGACATGGGAGGCGCTTAAGAGTTATCATGGTGGAAATGAAAATTCCAGAAGGCAAGGATGAGCCAACTACGTGGTGAGTTCGAAAGTATTCGTATGTCTAATACTGAATCTATTGATGAATTCGTGAATCGTCTTTCTTCGATTGTGACTATAATGAGAAACATTGGCCAAAGAGTGAAGGAAGAACGTGTTGTGGAGAAGATCCTTCGTTCAGTACCTTCAAATTTTGATCCCGTTGCGTGCAATTTGGAGCAGTTCAAAGATACTTCCAATATGACAGTAGATTATGTTGTAAGTGCCCTTAAAACATATGAAGTAAGACTCAAATCTAGAGTACAAACTTCTGAAAACCAGGTGTTGCTAACCTGGAGTGACTGGGGAGCACGAGGCAGAAGCAATATCAGCAGCTTCTGTGGACGTGGACGCAGATTCAACAACAATTTCAGAGGACGAATTCGTGGTCGCGGCAGAGGATTTGCTGATAGGGGTGTTGATGGAGAAGCAAATAGCAGTGGGTCAACACACCACAATAAGCCCAAGAAAGATAAATCTACTGTTAAGTGCTTTAATTGTAAAAATTATGGGTATTATGCGTCTGAATGTAGAAAGGAGGATGTGATTTTTCTTGCTGAACAAACTGATGATAAAAGTCAGCAAGACCTTCAACCCCAACATTCTGTTTTGATGGTAATTGAAGAAGAGGAGGCTGCATCGGATGTACTCCTACAAAGTATCAGTACAGATTCTAGTTCTTCTGATGCGTGGTACTTGGATTCTGGTGCTACAAATCATATGACAGGAAGAAAGGAGCTTTTTCATACTCTAGATGAATCGATAATTGGCAGAGTCCAGTACGGTGATAGCACATTGGCAAATTCTGCTGGGAAAGGAACTATCTATTTACCTGTTGGTGAAGGTTTCATAAGTCTTCTTTCAAATGTATTGTTCATTCCCTCTCTACAATCAAATATCTTAAGTATTGGCCAACTAGATGAACTAGGATACTCAACAGTTATTAAAGATGGTAACATGTGTATCTCTGATAAAAAGGGGAAGAAGTTTGTTAAAACTGAAAAGAACTTCTAATAGAATGTATCAGTTGAAGCTTTCTCCTACCGATCATTGTTTATTGACAAATTCTGAATTTAATAGTAAGTTGTGGTATCAAAGATATGGTCATGTGAACTATCAGGCTTTGAAGCTCATGTCTGATCGGTATTTGGTCAAGAGACTTCCAAAAATCTCTCCATCAAAGGAAACATGTGGAGAGTGTATTGGTGCAAAGTTGATCAGGTCTACATTTCCTGATTCAACGATTTTTAGAGCTCAAAATGTGTTAGAGCTTATCCATGGTGATCTGTGTGGTCCCATAGTTCCCTCCTCATTAGGAGGGAGTAACTATTTCTTTCTGCTTGTAGATGATTACTCCAGGTACATGTGGGTGTTCATGCTTAAGCAGAAATCTGAAGCATTTGAAGTCTTCAAGCAGTTTAAAAGTTTATCGGAATCTGAAAGTGGCAAAAGTGTTAAGGCTTTCGGGAGTGATAGAGGAGGTGAGTTTAACTCCAATGAATTTAAAGCATATTGTCAGAAACATGGAATCAGAAGGTTCCTTACTGCTCCCTACTCTCCACAACAGAATGGTGTTGTTGAAAGGAGAAACAGGACAGTAATGTCCATGACAAGATCTCTCTTGAAAACCATGGATGTACCTTTGGTTTTCTGGGGGGAAGTAGTAAATACTTCTGTTTATATTCTGAATAGATCATTATCAAAAGGTTTACAGAACATGACTCCATATGAAGTTTAGAGTGGTCGAAAACCAAATGTGTCTCATATGAAGGTTTTTGGTTGCAAATCCTATATTAAAATTCTTGGCAAGCACTTGAACAAACTAGCTGATAGGAGTAAACAAGTAGTGTTTGTTGGATATGAATCTGGGTCCAAAGCATATCGTTTCTTTGATCCAGAAACAAAGTCTATTCTTATCAGTAGGGACTGTGTTTTTGATGAAAGTGTCAAGCCAAGTTGGCACGGTACAAACTTGCTGAATTCTGATACTGTTACTGATACTATTACATTGCAGCAGCAGCCTTTGGTGAGTTCTGATACTATGAATTCAAAACTGAATATTGATACTGCATTTGTTGATACTGAAAATTCGGAAGCATGCACTTCTTCTAATAATCATGATACTATGAATTCAAAACTGAATATTGATACTGCATTTGCTGATACTGAAAATTCAGAAGCATGCACTTCTTCTAATAATCATGATACCCCAAGAACTCCTATTTCTGATCAACATATATTTGGTAGAGCATCATCTGCTACTATACAACAGGTTGCACCTTTGTTAGAAATATCAGAAGGTACACAGTAGTTTGATACGTTTGAACAGTCCAATTCTACAGCTTTCAGAACAGAACCACCAATACCATTCTCTCTTGAATCTCCACATCAGTTTATATGTGGAGGTGATAATATTGATGATTCTACAGAAGTTCCCAGAAAGGCACGAACCTTGGAGAGTATCTACAAGGCTTCTAAGGAGGTCTGTGTTCCCACTGATCAATTATATATGTTAACTAATCATATATCGTTTTCTCAAGCACTTGATTCTGAACCCTCCAGTTACAAAGATGCAGTGACTGTTGAGGTTTGGAGAAAGGCCATGGAGGAGGAGTATGGACAGATCATGAAGAATCAAACATGGATTCTTACTGATCTTCCACCTGGACACAAGCCAATTGGTTTAAAGTGAGTGTTCAAAGTTAAAAGGAACACCCATGGAGATGCTATAAAATATAAAGCTAGACTTGTTGCTGAGGGTTATGTGCAACAAGAAGGGGTTGACTATGAAGAGGTTTTTGCTCAAGTGGCAAAACTTAATTCAATTAGATTGGTTATTGTTGTTGCTGCCCAAAGAAATTGGGAAATACATCACATGGATGTAAAATCAGCGTTTCTAAATGGCACGCTTGAAGAGGAAGTTTATGTGCAACAACCTGAAGGCTTTGTTGTCAAAGGTAAAGAAAATAAGGTGCTAAGACTTAGGAAAGCTCTATACGGATTGAAACAAGCTCCAAGAGCTTGGAATTTACAACTGGACAGGTTCTTGTTATCTCTTGGTTTCAGCAGGAATGCACAAGAACCCGCTATGTATACAAATATGATAACCAAGCAACAATTACTTGTTGGCATTTATGTTGATGATCTGCTAATTACAGGTGCTAGCTCTCATCACATATAGTCCTTCAAGAAGCAAATGTGTCAACAATTTGAAATGACAGATCTAGGACTTCTTCATCTTTACCTTGGTATGGAAATAAATCAGTCGATGGATAGGATTACATTATGTCAGTCTTCCTATGCAGAGAAAATTCTGAAGGAGTTTGACATGTTTTATTCAAATGCAACATACACTCCTATGGAAGAATGGGTGGATTTTCAGCAAAGTGACACTAAATCTTGTGTGGATCCGACTGAATTCAAGAGGTTAATTGGGAGTCTAAGGTACTTGACTCATATATGTCCTGATATGTTGTATTCTGTCAACTTACTTAGCAGATATATGGAGTCTCCGAATGTGGAGCATCTTAATGCAGCTAAGAGGATTCTTCGCTATCTAAAAGGGACCATCAATTATGGCATCATCTATCATAAGGGAGGTCGTCAAAATGGGTTACTGGGTTATAGCGACAGTGACCATGCGGGTTGCAGCGATGATAGGAAGAGCACGAGTGGATATTTGTTCTTTCTCGGTGACAACCCAATAAGCTGGCATTCTTCGAAGCAGAAGATCGTAGCGCTCAACTCCTGTGAAGCTGAGTATATTGCGCTAACAGGAGTAGCTTGTCAGGGAATTTGGCTGGCTCGGCTGTTAGGTTCCTTGCTTGGGGAACCGGTGGAAAGGATTCCTATCTTGGTTGATAACATGTCGGCCATTGCTCTAAGTAAGAACTCTGTTTATCATAGCAGGTCTAAGCACATTGATACTAGGTATCATTTTGTGCGTGAATGCGTTGAAAAGAATCAAATTGAAATTCGCCATGTTTGTACTAACGAACAACGAGCGGATATCTTCACTTAGGCATTGGGAAAGCAGAAGTTCATTGAGTTACGAATCCTGTTGGGTGTGCAAGATCTCAAGATCAAGTAACAAGCTTAGGAGGGAGATTGTTAGAGTCAACAATTACATATAAGCTTATTTACTGCAATATGATATAGTTTTGTATTCACAAATGACAGTTGCCTTTACGGTTTAAACTGTGAACACTTATTTTTCTTTATATTACAGTAAAAAATAGAGGATGTATAGAACATGCATTTTTACAATTTCTGTTCTTCCTTTCCAATATACAAGTTGTTCGTCCCTGTT
This sequence comes from Thalia dealbata, assembly GCA_030544415.1. Taxonomy (NCBI): domain Eukaryota; kingdom Viridiplantae; phylum Streptophyta; class Magnoliopsida; order Zingiberales; family Marantaceae; genus Thalia; species Thalia dealbata. Next base: position 27,009,246 of record CM060457.1, on the reverse strand, counting down.
CCTTTAAAACTCTGATCTTACACAAGCTACCCCAACTTAAGCAGCGGCAACGGGCTCGCTTTTTTCCTTGGCCCCATTCCGGAGGAGCTCAGTATTCCGCGAAACCCCTTTGGAGGAAACCTTGGCCTTTTCGATAACTCCACTAATCAAGTCGTGGCGGCGGAGTTCGATACTTTCCAGAACCTTTTTTATTCCACCAACTACGATCATATAGGGATCGATGTCAACTCCCCCAGCTCAATCACCTCCGTCGGGTTGGTTGATTTTAACATGAGTAATGGCAGCAACACTGCACACGCTGCAGTGAACGATGGCGGTACTATGAACTTGTCCATTCTCCTCTCTCACACATCGGAGGATCCCTCAGTCGATGGTCGAAGCTGGAATGTTTCGAGTGTGGTAGATTTGAGGAAGCACCTACCTGAAGAGGTATGCATCGGCTTCTCGGCCACCGTCGGTCGCATCGCAGAGTCGTACACCATCTTGTCTTGGGACTTCAACTCAACTGAGCTGCCGATCGCCGCATCTCAAGCTACGGGGTCGGAAACTGTCCGTAAATACGATAAGGGAAAGAGGCTGCTTCTGGGGATACTAATTGGCATTGGGATCATCCTGTGCATTTTGGGATCATTGTGGTTCGTGCTGCGGCAATGGCGAAACAAGCAAAGGCGCTACACGGCAGGCGCCCGGCTTCAAACTATGTTCGACCAACAAAGGGGGCCCTAGAGTTTTCCCTACCAAGATTTGGCCAAAGCTACAAGCAATTTCGCAGAGGAAGGGAAGCTCGAGGCGGGAGGATTCGGGGCCGTGTACAGGGGAGTCATTCCCAGCACGGGTAATGATCTCCGTGTGGCGATCAAGATGATCTCGAGAGAATCCAAGCAAGGGGAGAAAGAGTACATGTTGGAAGTCATCCTCTTCAGCCAGCTGCGCCATCGAAACCTGGTTCAGCTCATCGGCTACTGTCACGAGGCCGACGACTTCCTTCTTGTTTACGAATGCATGCCCAACAGAAGCCTCGATAGGCACCTCTACGCTGGCCACAAATTGCTCGGTTGGGCAGAGCGGCACAAGATCGCGCTCGGGCTGGCCTCGGCTGTGCTCTACCTCCACGAGGAGTGGGAGCAGTGCGTGGTGCACCGGGACATCAAACCGAGCAACGTGATGCTGGATCCCGATTTCAATGCGAAGCTAGGCGACTTCGGGCTGGCAAGCCTGGTCAACCATGACTGCACGGCGGTGACGACGAACCTGGCCGGGACGGAGGGGTACATCGTGCCGGAGTACGAGAGGACAGGGAGGGCCCGCAAGGAATCAGATGTGTTCAGCTTCAGGGTGGTGGTGCTGGAGATTGCGTGCGGCCGGAAGCCCATCAACTAAGCGGAGGTTCCGGAGTGGATAAATCTGGTGGAGTGGGTGTTAGAGGATTAAGCTTGGTTTAGTATGAAGTTTGTTTTGGTATAATTGAGCTATAGATTGTATTAGGAATAAATTGTAGTAGGAAAGTTTTGTTCTTGATTTATGCAACTGCTGTTTACAATTTCCAACTTTACATTGTAATGAGAAAATGGAATAATTTCCAATTCTGCCTTGGAAGATGCGTGAAGTGGTGAACGAGACATATACTGCCTTCTGAATCGCCGATCACGAGGGTTGGAAGCTCAAGCTGTGGTGGAACGAGGACCGGTAGGCAGGAAGAGAGGCCAAGTGACATCGACCAGAGTGAGAGCTAGAATGCATTTAAAAGCTGAGTCTGATTCCCCAAATCGAACAAACAGGAATGAAGTGACGTGAGAAAAGGATGGCTGCAAGAGGACGAGGAGGAGCAGCTGCTAATTTATTACCGTAAAGTGGCCTTTCTTGTTAGGTTGACTCGAGTAAAGTCTTCCCTGAGGCTACTACAAATTGAGACAGGAGCTCTCGCTTGCGCACCTCTCTGCATTCCCTTCTGCGATTGGCAATGGTGAACTTCCTCCGCTGCTCCCCGTGGTCTTCGTCTTTGTCTCTGTCTTTGCTACTACTCTTTGTTGCTTCTTTTCCCTTCGTCACCCCCCTCAACTTCACCTTCAACTTCACCGGCTCCGACAGCATCCAAATCGATGGACGCCTCACTTTGCAAGGCGACACTCAATACACACCGGACGGCATCCAGCTGACCGGAAACGTCACCGGCATGAATGTTACATGGAGATTCGGGCGAGTTCTGTACGGCGACCGGCTCCGTCTCTGGGATGGCACCTCAGATAACCTCTTGGCCAGCTTCACCACCCATTTCTCCTTCGAAATTAACAATAATATACCCATCGTGCGCAGCTCCCCATCCCTACATTGGGGCAATGGGCTCGCCTTTTTCCTCGCCCCAATGTCGGATATACCCATCACGTACAACTACTCTGGGGGAGACTTCGGCCTTTTCAATCACTCCGCTAACCGAATCGTAGCGGCGGAGTTCGACAGATACCAGAAGGAATGGCCTGATTACTCCTTCTATCACATAGGGATCGTTGTCGATTCCATCGAATCTGCCTCCGTCGATTTGGTTCATTTTAGCAGAAACACTGTACACGCTACAGTGAAGTACGACGGCGGTTCTATGAACTTGTCGTTTCTCCTCTCTCACTCATCGGAGGATCCATCGGGTCAAAGCTGGAACGTTTCGCATGTGGTAGATTTGAGGTATTACCTGCCGGAAGAGGTAGCCGTTGGCTTCTCCTCCAGCAGCAGTTTCGGAGAGGCATACACCATCTTGTACTGGGACTTCAACTCAAACGAGCTGCCGACCGCCGGATCTCCAGCCCCAGCTCAGGATTTCAACTCAACCGAGCCGCCGACCACCGTATCTCCAGCACCAGCGCGGAATTTCAACTCAACCGAGCCGCCGAACGCGAACATCGTCAAAAGACACGAGAATAGGACGAGGCTGCTACTAGTAATTGGCCTTGGGATCGTCCTCTGCGTGCTGGGATTGTTGTTGTTCGTGCTGTGGCGGCGGCGGAAGAACCAAGGACGACGCGGCATGGCCGTTGCCACGGTCGTTGCCACGGCCGCCAGGCTTCAGACTGTGTTCGACCAACGAAGGGGACCGAGGAGTTTCGCCTACCAGGATTTGGCCAACGCCATAAATAATTTTGCAGAGGAAGGGAAGCTCGGGGCGGGAGGATTTGAGGCCGTGTACAGGGGAGTTATCCCGAACACAGAGAATGATCTCCCGGTGGCCATCAAGAAGATCTCCAGAGAATCCATGCAAGGAGAGAAAGAGTACATGTCGGAAGTCATCCTCTTCAGCCAGCTGCGCCACCGCAACCTGGTGCAGCTCATCGGCTACTGCCACGAGGCCGATGACTTCCTTCTTGTTTACGAATACATGCCCAACAGAAGCCTCGACAAGCACCTCTACGACGGCCACAGATTGCTCGGGTGGGTGGAGCGGCACAAGATCGCGCTCGGGCTGGCCTCCGCCTTGCTCTACCTCCACGAGGAGTGGGAGCAGTGCGTGGTGCACCGGGACATCAAACCGAGCAACGTGATGCTGGATCCCGATTTCAACGTAAAGCTCGGCGATTTCGGGCTGGCGAGGCTAATGGACCACGACTGCACGGCGGTGATGACTGTCCTGGCCGGAACGAGGGGATACATAGCGCCGGAGTACGAGAAGTTGGGGAAGGCCCGTAAGGAATCCGACGTGTTCAGCTTCGGAGTGGTGATGCTCGAGATGGCTTGCGGCCGCAAACCCATCAACTACGCGGAGGAGCCCGAGAAGATAAATTTGGTGCAGTGGACATGGGGGTTGTACGAGAAGGATGCTTGTTCGGAAGCTGCAGACCGAAGGCTTCCCTGCGATGAACTCGACGAGCGGCTCATGGAGAGGTTGATGGTGGTGGGATTGTGGTGCGCACACCCAGATTACAAGCTGCGTCCGTCGATAAGGCGGGCCGTCGGCGTTCTCAACTTCGAAGCTTCGTTGTCGGATCTACCGCTGCTCAACATGCGGGTGCAGGAATTCAATGATGCAGCAGCAGCGTCTTCTTCTTCGTCTGGACCGCAATCCTTGAACGCAATATCTTCTTCCTCCTTTTTCATCGGACGTTAAAGATCTAAGTTGATGATTACTTTTTTCTTTTTATTCTGCAAAAAAGGGATTTGTAAGCTTTGGTGATAATCTAAAAGTAGAAATTTAAGGTAAAGGTGAAATCTTAATCCAAGCAAAAATTGAAGCCATATAATTATTTATGATGTATATTCTAAAGTTGACTAGTAACGTTCTAAATGTTAATCAACTTTTGGAAAAAATTACGAAATCTACATGGAAGAATGTATACTATGGCTTAGTGATCAAAACTCTAATCTCCTTGTGAAAGTCACAATGTCAAAAAAATTACATATTTATGTTGAACTTAAATAATTATGGTGCAATTTGCTTGATGACACCTTTTAAAGATTCATCATAGATTTGCCACGTATGATATAGTAATTTAAATTTTAGAAGCCCCAAAACCTTGCGAGGTAAGAAGATGCTAAAATGAATTCTAAAAATTGATCACCCAAATCAATTATGCGAAGCATACTTGGCAAACATTCAAGAAAGAGTTTTTCAAAATACTCAATTTCAAAGAGCTACTACACCACTTCATCTTATTCATGCTAATGTATGGTCCAATCAAGCCTCGATCTTTTGGTAAAAACTTTTACTTTATGCTCTTCATTGATGTAAAAACTTTTACTTTATGCTCTTCATTGATGAGTATAGTAGTCATGCAATTAAAATTGTAAGAACTAATATATGTGATGAATTTATATGTAATGAGTTTATAACTTTTTATGAGTTGCCTGGTATTCGTCACCCTTGGCAATTCTAAGAACAACCCAACAAAATGATATTGTTGCGAAGAAGAATTAGGCAATTCTTGATATGGTAAAGAATACATTCAGATCAAAAAATATGCCAAAGGAGTTTTAGGCTAAAAAAATTTCATGTGAAGTATATCTCCCAAATCAAAATTCAATAAGATTTAAAAATTTAACACCTCAAGAAACTTGAAGTTGATGGAAAAATAAGTGTGGCATATTTAAAGATCTTTGGATCCATTGTTTATGCACATATTCCTGGGAAAAAGAAAAAAAATTGTGATTAGTAGATAGGTGGAGTTTGATAAGCTTTATTTATCAAACTGATCTAACTTAGGCCTTAAGACCATAGAAAGATTCCTAGAATTTTAAAACTATGGTGAGATGCCAAAAACTAGATTGTTTTTTATCCCCAAATCTAGCATACCATCCATCATCAAACATTATTGAATGATTACTCTGACCAAAGTCAGCTACAAAATTCTCATCAAGTGCTAAGTAAGTAGAGTGCAGTACCTCCTACATGGGCTAATAAATAGATCAGGTGCAGTCAACATTTATTCCTGGCAGAGAGGTATCCAGGACAGCATCCTACAGCCATTTGAAGTGGTGCATGCTATCAGCAAGACAGCTAGAAAGTACCCTTTCTTCCTACTTAAACTTGATCTAAAAAAGGTCTTTGATAAGATCGGATGGGAGGTGTTCTCTAATGTAATGACTCAAAATGTAGTTCCCAAAGGAACTAATTGGTTGGATTGCCGCACGTCTGAAATCAATGAATTATCATTCTAAAAGTATGCAAATTTAACCCCCTTCTTCCACACAGGATCTTCAATGCAGATTATCATGGAGCATGGTGAAAAACTTTATAGTATGATCCAGGTGAGGGAATTCCAAAATGTTCTGAGTCAGAATCGAAAATCTTTGTATGATTCTCCATCTCATGCACAAACTGAAGGATCTGGTTCTCTATGGAATCTCATTCAGTTGGTTGGTGAGAAAGCTCGTAGAAACACAGTTCTTCTTATGGATCGAGACAATTCAGAAGTATTTTACACAAAACTTTCTGATATAGAACTATTTCATTGCTTATCTCAACATCTTGAGTATATAGTTGGTAGAGATCGATCATTTTTGGTTCAGATACAGCAAGCATGTGAAGTATCAAATGTCTGCACAACTTTGATTCATGCTGCTATGCACTTTGAGATGATCACAAAAACTGGTATCCTTCTCCCGAAGGCTTATCACCATGGAACTGCCAGCACATAGTTCGGTTAGGCATTTGGAGCATAGCATATCTTCTTATGCAACTCCTAAAGGAGGTGCCAGACACTGGTATGTCAGTGAAATCACTATCAGAGATGTGGTCTCAATTAGGAGGACTTACTGATGTTTTGCTGGACTCTTATACCAGCCTGATTACAGCTAAAACTGAACGTGGAGAAGAACACTTGTCTACAGTATGAATACTGCAAGGGGAGAGATGAACTTCTTGGTTCCCTCTATGAAGTATCAAAAAGATGGATGGAATTGAGGTGCCAGATGAGTTATGGTGCTATTCACATGCACTTTTTGCCGCATTTTCCTGTTCATTTTTGCATTATATACAAATGATTTTTTGTTTCATCAGGATTAGAAATTATTATTTATATTAATATTTGTAGTTTAATCGTAAATATTCACACCATATGTTCTTTTATCCTGCCCATAACATCCTGCACCATGCTCATCATTAAATGAATTTTTTTCTTTTCTTTTCTTTCCCTGTCTTTATTTTTTGTTGTCTTTCCTTTCTTTTCCACATCTTTTTTTGCTGTACCAGCATACAGGAACTGTGCTCGTAGTCTCTACTGCCTCACCTGTGGAAGATCTTTTTGAGTTATTGCACGATAAATTTGTGTAATTCTTCTGTCATGAAACTCCTTGCTTGAGCATGTTATTGCACTAAAACACAGTAATAATTATCTCTAATGAATTAGTTGTTTACTTGATGAAACTTGTTGTACGATGTAATGCTTTACTGTTTAGGCACTCTGAAAACACACTGGCTGTTGTAACTGTTATGTTTGTACCTGTCGACAATAGAGGACAGGGGAGCCAACCAGCCATGAAAGATAGTCGGAAGGAAAGTGAAAATGAAAGTGAATTGTGGTACTATGTCATCGTTCTTCATGGAGAAAAATTACAGTGGAGATACTATGCAGACTGGTACAACCGTGATGTTGGAGTAGGAGAGAAGAAAATGGAAAATTATCGGGGACATTTCAATAGTGGCTCATGGATGAAGCCATGTTAGACAAGTTGATTTCTTAGAATTCGTTCCAGCACAAAATGGATGAGCTGACCCTAAAGTGATGTCCATCTTAATAGAAGGCTGTAATGGATGGGGTTGTTCTAGGTGACTGCTAAGGGGACATTGGATTTCATAGCAGGGCGAACATTAATTATAGTTGCATCACTTACCTTTCAACTTTGTAAACATATTTGCAATTTGTGCTTATTAATATTATTTATTGGTTGGACACAAAGTGGATGCTCCTTTAGTTAGAGTAAATAGTCTCTATACAGAAGATTATGGATTCAAAAAAAAATATTATTTATCGATCACGGTTGCCTTGTTTTATCCCAATTATAATATTATTGTTTACTGCCTTATGAATTGAGTTTTTTCCTTCAGGAGTCACACATGAGTGTTCGGGATCTGGAGAGGAAAGAAGTTATATTTAGAGAAGTTACTGAACCTCCTCTTGATTGCAAAGAGACATGAAGGCTACCAAACATTGTGGCAACTATGCTATGACCTCAGCGATACGGGACTTCTTCGAAGTCTTATGGTATGGAAATACTTTCAGTCTTTTAAAATGCACCTTTATTTTGCCATACTAATTATTAGATGCTTCTCTGAATCTTGGATCAGTTTGCATTCAGTTGTCTGAACCTAATTATTTATGGGGCTTTTTTGGTTTTAGTGTATATTAGGTGTATCATACTTCATACAAATTGGATTGTGTTATACGTTTGTGTTTTCTTGATAGTTGATTTTAATTTTCTCCATGTATTTTGATGTAAATTTTAATGCGGCATGAAAGTATAAGGCCAAAGGGAGGATTCAGCAATTTTGTCTTTAAACAACTGGTTAACAACCATCAATATTTTAAGCTGCTTAGACTTGGAGAAGAATTCCAGGAGGAGTTGGCTCTTTTTCTGAAGGAGCTTAAAGATCTGCTATGGCTTCATGAGATATATCTGAACCAATGTTCATTAGCTTCAGAAACACTTCGGGATGTTGCTTTATCTTTAGATGATAAATTGTACTTTATGACTGAAGGCAAATCAGAGATGGGGCAAACAGAAAGGTTATCTCTTGCTGACAGAAGGCGTCTATTAAATCTTTCAAAAATTGCTGCAGTTGCAGGTTTGGAGCATTTTTCTGTTTGCCCTTCTTAACTGTTATTAGATTGTGATTTTTCATCGTAGCTGATTCTCATATCTAGTAAGGTTATCTTCAACTCTGCAATTAATTTTGCTATTTGTTTGTCTGACGACTCCAAGATTCCTTATCTCAAGATTTCTCAAAATAATTTCAATTATGAAAAACTCTGATATAGTCTGATACATGTACTTGCTCTTTTTGGAAAGGATTCACCATCATCTGACTTTGATATCTGTTTCCGTCGTTTGAACTGTAAAAAAGCTAAACAGGTAAACATGATAGAAACTGTAACCGTGATGAAGTACACAAAGTGTAAATTCCTTTTGTTTGAGTAATTGGACTTTATATGGGAGGATGATGAGGTCTTGGGTTCAAGACTCTCATTAAATTTTAAAAAAACCGTGATCAAAGTTCCAAGTCATTAATTACCATTCAGTTGATTCTTATAACACATGTAACTTCACAGCGTTGGCTGCAGATGTACAAACTTCTATGTTAATAGGGAAGGACACGAATTTTAAGATGAAGATTCACGAAATAGAAGCTGATTTACAAATTTTAAAGTTGTTAATATTTGTATTGCCATTAATTTTCTTGCGTGAGATTACTTTCTTTATTCTTTTGTGACTTTTTCAGTTTTTTAATCGGAAAAAAAAAAGATCCTGTCTTTCTCATAGGAAAACGTCTGACGTCGGAGCTTTAGAGCCAAAATAATAGGGAAAAAATGTTTTCGTTGAACCAGTCGCTAGTTTGTAAATGGTTTAGTCAATTTAGTTGAAACATTGTCTTATCTAATTTACATTTGGAACTAGTTTAATAAATCAATTTAAAGGAAATAATTTTTTTTCTTTCTGAAAATAAACCTTTTTTTTCAGGAAGAGATTGTTAGAAACTTATCAGATGAAGATATAGATGACATCAATAGGGCTCTTCTTCCAGGAGAACTGATTGAGTTGTGCTTAAAAAGAGGGAACAAAGCACTATGCTTAAAAAGCTTTTGAAGTATTTGCATGGACAAGCTCATCCTTTCGGAAGTCCACCAAAAGCCTTCTGGAAGAATGTTGGAAGAATGCAGCGAACCAAGATAACTGGGTCGCCCTTTCTCAGGCATCAACAGCCGAGGGTTGGAGCGATGAAGTCCTCCTCAAGTCATTACGAGAAACTGCGCTCTACAAGGCTTCAAACTTCTGCTACGGACCTGGATCACACATCTATGATGGCAGTTTTGATGAAGTTATGCCCTTGCAAAAAGGTGAGGAAGAATTCCCGAGCGTCAGAGACTCAAGCTCGTCGGAGGAAGGAATTCTTATGCAGCACAAAGACTTTCCTGATGCAGGCAAGCTCATGATGACTGCCATCATGCTTGCTCCAGCAGGGGACGACTCGATGTTGGTCGAAGAGGATGTGGATATGGATAGCAGATGATAAAACAGATTCCTGTAATCTTCACTCGAGGGGAATGATTTGCATGAAGGCAGGGCAGCAGTTGGGTTCTTTATTTTTTTTTCCTTCTTGTTTCCCGAAATTTAATATGGCTCAACCTGACGAATGCCTCTCTGTTAGTCCAATCCAGTAGAGCCCCTCTTTCTTTTCTTTTTCTAGTAGTTATTGCTGCTTGGTTTTACGTGCCTGGATTTTATCTCGTTGCTCTCAGTTGATCTTTATACTTTGATTTCAAGGTCAACAAGTTTGATCAAATTTGCATTCTCGTGTATTTCCTCCTCGGAAAGTAGTAGTTCTCGTCGTTTCTTTTACTGAACCTGCAAGATTAATTTTCATGGGGCATCCATTTATTCTACCTGTTAGATTTGATCGAGTATAATTATTCGACTTCCTTTTAAGGCGCATCTTACGGATCCGTTTTATTCTCCCACATTAATTGTCTTTTATGTTATGTTATCAAATGCAAACAATAAATGTGTTGCCATTGATTTTAATTCTGTTCATTGGCAAACTTTTGGACTTCCAGTTACCCAATTTGCAATTTTTTTTTTCTTCATTCTATTGTCACCCATTTCTCCTTCATAATTACAAGCTACCCGACGTATACAGCGGCGACGGCCTCGCTTTTTCCTCGCCCCAATGTCTGAGATACCCATCCCGGCCAACTCTTCCAAGGGGGAAAACCTTGGCCTTTTTAATGGCTCCGCTGATCAAGTCGTGGCGGTGGAGTACGACACCTTCAAGAACGACTTCGATCCCTCCAGCAATCACATAGGGATCGATGTCCACTCCATCAAGTCGATCGCCTATGTTGAGTTGGTTAATTTTAGCATCAGTGATGGCAGCAACATTGCATATGCTACAGTGATGCTATGAACTTGTCCGTTCTGCTCTCTTACTCATCGGAGGATCCCTCAGTCGATGGTCGAAATTGGAATATTTCGAGTGTGGTAGATTTGAGGAAGTACCTGCCGGAAGAGGTAGCAGTCGGCTTCTCGGCTTCTCGGCCAGCACCGGTACCTCGATGGAGTCGAACACCATCTTGTCTTGGGATTTCAACTCAATCGAGCTGCGAATCGCCGGATCTCAAGTTCCAACGTCGGAGACTGTCTGCAAATACAATATGGGAAGGAGGCTGCTTCTGGGGATATTAATTGGCATTGGAATCATCCTCTGTTAGAAATTAAACATAAATTTTAAAACATACAATATTTAAGCAAAACATGGAATATAATTCAACAAAATATGGAAGATTGTATACCATGCCTTAGTGATCAAAACCCTGATCTCTTTATTAAAAGTCACAATGTCAAAAAAAAAATCACATATTTATGTTGAACTTGAGAATAGTGGTGCAATTTTCTTGATGACAAGTTTTAAAGATTCATTTAGAAGCCCTCAAAACCTTGCGAGAAAATAAAACGCTAAAAGTAATTCTAAAAATTAATCACCCAGATCAAATTATGCAGACCATATTTACTTGGCAAACATTCAAGATGAAAGAGCTTTTCAAAGCACTTTATTTCCAAGAGCCACTAAGCCACTTCAGCTAGTATCATGCCGATGTGTGGTCCAATCAAGCTATAATATTTTGATAAAAACATTTACTTTTATACTCTTCACTGATGATTATATTAGTCATGAAATTAAAATTCTAAGAATTGACACAGGTGACGAATTTATATCTAATGAGTTAACTTTTTATGAGTTGCATGGTATTTATATTATTCACTGCTCTTTGGCAATTCCAAGAACACTCCAACAAAATGATATTATTGAGAGAAAGAATCGGATAATTCTCAAGGAGATTGAAATCAAAAGATATGCTCAAGAAGTTTTAGGCTGAAGCAATTGCACATATATTATATCTCTCAAATCAAAATTCAACTAAGAGATTTAAAAATTTAACACCTCAAGGAACTTGAAGTGGGATGGAAAAATAAGTGTGTCACTTTTATTGATCTTTGGATTCATTGCTTATACACATTCTAGAGAAAAAGAAAAAAAATTGTGATTAGTAGATAAGTGGAGTTTGATCAGCTTTATTTATCAAACTGATCTACCTTAGGCCTTAAGATCACAGAAGAATTCCGAGAATTTTAAAACTACTGTGAATTGCCAAAAATTAGATTGATTTTTATCCCTAAATCTAGCATACCATCCTCCATCAAACATTGTAGATTGATTTCTCTGACCAAAAATCAGCTACAAAATTCTCATCAGATGCATAGTAAATAGAATGCAGTACCTCCTACATGGGCTAATAAATAGATCAGGCACAGTCAACGTTTATTCCTGTCAGAGAGATATCCATGACAACATCCTACAGCCATTTGAAGTGGTGCATGCTATCAGCAAGACAGCTAGAAAGTACCGTTTCTTCCTACTTAAACTTGATCTAAAAAAGGTCTTTGATAAGATCGGATGGGAGGTGTTCTCCAATGTTATGACCCAAAATGTAGTTCCCAAATAAACTCATTGGTTGGAATGCAGCACGTCTTAAATCAATGAATTATCATTCTAAAAGTAATGGACACATCTCAAGCAGCTCCAAAGGGCATCACGGCATCAAACAAGGAGACCCAATCTCCCCATACCTCTTGATCATTTTACAACAAACCTTCTCTGCTGACTGCACCAGTTTATCTTTGAAGGTCAAATAGAACCTTCCAATCCAAAAGTATTTGTCTTAGGTCATCTGATGGTTGCAGACGATGTTATTATAATATCAAACAGTAAACCTACATTCATTCATAAATTGCAGAGATTCTTAAAAGTATATTGCGAATACACAAGACAATCAATCAATAAGGAGCTATGATCCTCCTAGTAAGGGTATGGGGAGGAGGTCAAGAACTCTATTTAGTGATAAACTGTTCATCAAAGAGGTACACCTCCCAATCAAGTATCTGGAGTGTTTTTTCTACCGACCTATTTAAAATATTAATTCAACAAAACAATCGCGTTAAAATATTTTTAACCAAAATGACCCGTCAACTTGCCACGTAGGACCGTTGACCATTTTTTTAATCAAAAGATTCGGTACCCAACCCCAATCCGGCGTTCGACCGGACTCTCTCGCCCACGGCGGCTGCACTGCCTCTTCTTCCCCTCGCCATCATCTTCCTCTCCCCTCCGTCATCTTGTTTTTTCCTACGCCATCATCTTCTTCTTCCCTCTGTTGCCCACCTACACCATCATCGTCTTCCCCACGCCCACCATCATCTTTCTTGTGTTCCCGATCTTTCTTCGACTCACGGCCGCCCCCGACCTCCACCCGTCCCCCTCGGCACCGCCATCCCTCTATCACGCCATGCTGGAGCACGAGCTCAACTTCGGCGCACATTGAAGGGGATGATTCTTTCGACCACCACCTCATGTTCGTGTTCACCCCCCCATCCCGCACTACTCCAAGCTGGCGTTGCAGAAGAGGTAATGTTTCTTCCCCACACCCCTCACTCACCCACCACCCACCACCTCAAGCTGGCATTGCAGATGAGGGGGAAAAGCTCGGCGACGACTATGAACTTCCCCCACCCTCCCTCGCCAGTGTTGCGAAGGTAGTGGGAGAGGGGTCGAAGCGTACAGTACTCGAGCTCAAAGATCCGCAGCGGACAAAGTCAGGATTCGTGAGTTCGTTGTTGTCGCCGCGCAGTGGGGAGGAACAGAGGTTCTGCAATTCCGGCGAGCTGTCCTCTCTATTCAAGCATTGCCGCAAGGGGAAGAAGGAAGGAGGAGGCATCCGAGCCGAGATGATGCGGGGCCGTCCTCCTCTGTTTTCCCCCACGCCATCTCCTCTCCCCTCTCCTCTGCCGCTCTTCCCCCACTCCACTCGAGCTCGAAAATCCGCAGCTGACGGTCGGATTTGTGAGTTCGTCTTCATAGTCGTCCTCGCGCGGTAGGGAGGAACAGAGGCTCTGCAATTCCGGCACGCCCTCCTCTCTGTTCCGGCATCGCCTCAAGGGAGGAAGGAAGGAGGAGGCGTCGGAGCCGGGAGATGATGCAGAACCATCCTCCTCTATTTCCCCTACTCCATCTCCTCTCCCCCCTCCTCTGCCGCTCTCCCCCCACCCTACTCGATCTCTTATCTTCCCTCCCCTCACCTGCTGCTTCTTCTTCCCCTCGTATGCTTTCCACCCCATCTCCTCTCCCCCCTCCTACACCGCTCTCGGAGGGGAGGGGAGGCGACAGCGAGTCGGCGAAGGAAGGATCGGGATGAGCGTGAGGAAGATGATGGGGAAGAAGACAATGGTGGTGCAGCCGACGTGGGCGACGGAGGGGAGAGGAAGATGATGGCACATGGAAGAAGATGGTGGTGCAGCCCGGCGTGGACGGATGAGTCCGGTTGAGCACCGGACTGGGGCACCCAATTTTTTTGATTAAAAAAATGGTCTGGTCATTTGATTAAAAATATTTTAGCACGATTGTTTTGTTGAATTAATATTTTAAATAGGTCAGTACTAAAAAATACTCCATGTATTTGGGAGCCTACACTGTAGCTGGAAAAAATGAGGTCGTGGAGAAGCTCTTGCTAGATTTCAAGACTGGGCTTATGTCAAAATCTCTACACATTCTCTGCTTACCACTTGGATGGATGTATCATTCTCTGCAGGTTCACAAGTTTCTCAGCCAAGCAAAAAACTCTCTCTGGAAATGTAGTGCTAATAAAAATGGATCTCACTTGCTTGATCCTCAATTGGAGGAGAACGAGCCGATTCAATTCTTAATGTGATTAGCTCTTTATTTTGTTTCCTTCCTTCTCTTATTTATTTATTTTAATTATTATATTATCTAGGTACTAAGTATCCTCAATACTCGGGTCATTTAGAGCCTTGGAAGATGCGTGAGATGGAAGGTGAGAAGATGTGGCCGTGCAGGGTCACTGCCACTGCCTTCTGAATCGCCGATCACGAGGGTTGGAAGCTCAAGCTGTGGTAGAACGAGGACCGGTAGGCAGGATGAGAGACCAGGTGATATGGGTCAGAGTGAGCACTGGAATGCATTTACACGAGGACGAGGTGATATGGTTCAGAGTCTGAGTCCTTAAATCGAACAAATAAAAATACAACAAACAGTGATGGAAAGATGTGAGAAAACGAAGGCTGCAAGAGGACAAGGAGGAGTAGCTGCTAATTTTCGATCTTTTCGATCACCACTGCCGATTTGGTTCATTTTAGCATGAGTAACGGCAGCAACACTGCACACGCTACAGTGAAGTACAGACAGTGGTGCTATGAACTTGTCCGTTATCCTTTCTTACTCATCGAATGATCACTCGGTCGATGGTCGAAGCTGGAACGTTTCGAGTGTGGTAGATTTGAGGAAGTACCTGCCGGAAGAGGTAGCCATCGGCTTCTCAGCCGCCACCGGCTCCAACACGGAGACGCACGCCATCTTGTCCTGGGATTTCAACTCAACCGAACTGCCGATCGCCGCATCTCAAGCTCCGGCGTCGGAGACTGTCCGTAAATACGATAAGGGAACGAGGCTGCTTCTGGGGATAGTAATTGGTATTGGGATCATCCTCTGCGTGCTGGGATCGTTGTGGTTCGTGTTGTGGCAACGGCAGAACAAGCAAGGGCGCGACACGGCCGCCGCCAGGCTTCAAACTGTGTTCGACCAACAAAGGGGGCCACGGAGTTTTGCCTACCAAGATTTGGCCAACGCCACGAACAATTTTACAGAGGAAGGGAAGCTTGGGGAGGGAGGATTCAGGGCCGTGTACAGGGGAGTCATCCCCAGCTCGGGGAATGATATCCGTGTGGCAATCAAGAAAATCTTCAGAGAATCCAAGCAAGGGGAGAAAGAGTACATGTCGGAAGTCATCGCAGCTCATCAGCTACTGCCACTAGGCCGACGACTTCTTTCTTGTTTACGAATACATGCCCAACAAAAGCCTCGACAAGCACCTCTACGACGGCCATAGATTGCTCGGGTGGGCGGAGCGGCACAAGATCGTGGTCGGGCTGGCCTCAGCGTTGATCGACCTCCACGAGGAGTGGGGTGCAGCGGGACATCAAACCGAGCAACGTGATGCTGGATCCCGATTTCAACGCGAAGCTCAGAGACTTCGGGCTGGCAAGGCTGGTCGACCACGACCGGACAGCGGTGACGACTAACCTGGCCGGGACGAGGGGGGTACATCGCGCCGGAGTACTGGAGGATGGGGAAAGCCCGCAAACAATCCGACGTGTTCAGCTTCGGGGTGGTGATGCTCGAGATCGCTTGCGGCCGGAAGCCCATCAACAACGCGGAGGTCTCCGACAGGATAAATCTGGTGGAGTGGGTGCGGGGGTTGTACGAGAGAGGGGCGTGTCCGGAAGCTGCAGACCGGAGACTCTGCGATAAGTTCTACGAGCGGGTCATGGAGAGGTTGATGGTGTTGGGATTGTGGTGCGCGCACATTGACTTCAGGTTGACGATAAGGCGGGCCATCGGCGTTCTCAGCTTCGAAGCTCCATTGCCGGATCTGCCGCCGCTGAACGTGGCAGGCAGGAAGATAATTACGCAGCGGCGCCGTCATCATCGGATGCACAATCTCTGAACAGCATGTCGTTGTCTTCTTCCTATGTTTCCGGAAGAACCTGAAGACGGCAGCAGCATGAGCCTTCTTTTTCTCGGTAATGTAAGAAGGTAAAAGGTTTGTCTGATGAAATATATATTTGCGAACACATTCATACAATTTATATTGTGGTTTTTTTTTTTCTAAAACTACAGTATAAAACTATAATTAAACCGTATTTATATTTAATAGTTATATTTTAAAAAATTTAGATCACTTATTGAATGATTGTATGGAATAACATTTAGACTAATTTAATATATATAACAAAATTAAAATTAAGTACAAAATGTATACTTAATGAGAGTGGTTAAACTGTAAGAGTAATATTAATTATGAATTTAATATTCATTAATTTTTGAAAAAAAATTAAAATTTAGTTTATGTTACTATTTATATTTTTTAAATTTATGTTTCTCTTTTAAGATATTAAATTCTTAAGCGGGAGTGTCTAAAATAATATAAGTCCTAGTTAATTTAAAGTGAAAACATCGATATGTATTATGATATTTTTACTATCATTAGAATTTTAGCATCATTTATGTAATAAACTTATAAAAAACAAGTGAGGCGGACATAAGATGGCATTCTATTTATTACAATTATATATATATATAGTAGCATAAGGTAAGCTCTGTTTGATTTAATATTTATTTGCACCGTAAAGACACATTCATACAGTTGATGACTCTAAGCAAAAGCTTGTTCTAGGAGTTGGTAAATACCAACCATCCTATGTTTAATTTTTATATTCCAAACTTAACCAGAAGCTATAACTTACAGTGAGATTAGATTTGGTCACTAACCTCCTATTCATGATAACCTTCCACTAGTACTCCACCTCCTTCTAACCTCAATTTGCATGAAGTTCTTTATCTTAGTAAATTCTTTAATGGATCTAGAATCGCTTCTATCCTCGTTTGTGGATCTCCACACACTCTGCACCGTACTTATGAGTTGAGCTTAGGAGGACTTAATTATCACTATGGAATTCCAAAAAATATCAGTGTTAATTGATTGTTTTCTTCGAGCATTGAGCAGTGTTATCCAAACTCACTCATGTTTCAGCATGTCAATCGAATACAAGCTCGTGCATGGTTAGGCAATACTTGATATCAGCTACCGGAACCATCTTCACTGGTGTCAAGGGTCGTGGTCTGAGTACTACTTTAAATGAGCACTATACCATTGTGCAGAAACAGTGTAAGTTATTATCTTGTGCAAATACTTCAGTCGATCAGAGATTATTATCTCCAATCGTGATCCTAAATTCATGAGTCACTTTTGGACTTCTCTTTTCAAGTTCTTTAGGGTCCAACTTGAAGTTTCTAATGATGAATCATCCAAAAATAGCCATGACTTTAGTTGTAATGTGTTCTATGATTGGAATGAAAACGTCATATTTGCTGAATCTGTTGACTAGCCAAAATTATTGATAGGTCGTCAATCACTAAAAAATCTTTGATGAATTCCATAGATATAAATATCCATAGTCGGCTTAGTATCACTACCATATGATTTGCACATCCAACTCAGGGTTCGGCTATGAGCTCGCATTGTAGTAGTATATACAAATTCGATACTAACATTTGCTCACCTCTGGTCTACAGTAAATCTTATTCATTGATTTAGTAGTGTCTTATCTTACCTTTAAGAACCTTACCTACAATTTTCTAGGTGTCGATCTTGACCTGAATTCATATTAGGATGTCTCAGGGGTGGCTGCCCACAAAAATGATATATTTTTCCTTAACCCCAATTACAAGTCTTAGGTCATGCTTATAATCCGTACAAAGGAGTTATGATCATTACCACATTAATATTAAATCAACCACTAACATATTAAATTAATATTAACTCAAAATATTAATTTCAACACTCCCTCTTAATGTTTTGTTTGTCATACCCAATAATTCTCTAAGATATACAAACTTGTCACAATGAAGTGCTTTAGTGAAAATATCCGTCAATTGGTCACCGGTCTTGACATGCTTGATGATAACATCTTCATCCTCCACCGCTTCTCTAATATAGTGATGCTTGAAATTGATATGCTTTGTTCGGCTATGAAATACCGAATTCTTCGACATTGCAATTGCCGACTTGTTATCACAAAAGAGAACCGTGGCCATGTCTTGCTTCTCCCCCATATCTTCTAAAATTTTCCTCAACCAAACCACTTGTTTAGTTGCTTCACTTGCTGACACATATTCGGCTTCTGCAGATGAATGCGCCACTCTTTCCTGCTTCTTTGATGCCCATGAAAAAATACTCGACACGAGTGTAAAGCAATACCCGGATGTACTTTTCATGTCATCCATACTGCCTGCCCAATCACTATCACAAAATCCAAACAACTCCACATCTTCTCTTTCATTTCTCTCAAATATGATATCATAATCTTTGGTACCTTGTATGTATCGTAACACCCTTTTTGCAACTCCATAGTGCATTTTGCTTGGTTGATGCATAAACCGAGATAACAAACCCGAAGCATACATGATATCAGGTCTAGTAGTGGTAAGATAAACAAGCTTCCAACCAAACTCCTATAATCTGCTGCATCGGCATCACCACTACCATCATCTTTCACCAATTTCTCATTTACCAATAACGGTGTGAATACTGGATTGCAATTTTTCATCTTAAACTTAGAGAGAATATTTTGGGTATACTTCTTTTGAGAAATAAAAACTCCATCATCCCTTTGATCAACTTCAATACCTAAGAAATAATGTAGTAAACACAAATCATTCATCTCATATTTTCTCATCATATCGTTCTTGAACTCATGCATCATTTTCTCATTATTTCCGGTAAATACCAAATCATCAACATAAAGAGAGACAATAAGCATACCAGTTTCACCATATTTGACATAAAGTGTTGGCTCGCTAGGACTTCTCACGAATCCACTTTCGATGAAGTAACTATCAATGTTGCCATACCATGCACGGGGTGCTTGCTTTAGCCCGTACAATGCCTTCTTCAATTTGTACACTTTCTCTTCTTCACCTTCAACTTCAAATCCTTGTGGTTGCACCACATGCACTTCTTCTTTCAATACTCCATTTAAGAAAGCCGACTTCACATCAAGTTGGTAGAGCTTCCAACCTTTATGTGCAGCCAATGCAATTAACATCCTTATCGTCTCATGCCTTGCAACCGGTGCAAATGTCTCTTGATAATCAATTCCGGGTTGTTGTGAATAACCTTTGGCAACCAACCTTGCCTTGCACTTTTGCACTGAACCATCTGGATTCAATTTTGTCTTATAAATCCACTTCAACCCGACCACATCCTTTTCTTTTGGTTTTTCAACCAACTCCCAAGTCTCATTTTTCTCAATCATTTTTATTTCATCTTCCATAGCAATTATCCGCACCTCCTCTTGAGCCGCTTGCTCAAAGCTTTCTGGTTCAACAACACAAAAATTACATCTTGCATAAATATCACTTAACCTTCTCATTATTACCGGAGTTGAGCTTGAAGTAGATGAACTCGACCCGGCATGTGTTGTTGGAGATTGTGGTTGCTCTTCTTGCTCTTCCTGGCTAATTTCATTTACACCACTTGATTCTTCTCTTGGATCCTCTTCATGTATCAACACCGGCACACTTTCAACACTTTTTTCTTTCCAATCCCACTTATCTTTCTCATTAAAGATCGCATCTCGACTTTCAATCACCTTATTTTTCTTCAAACTAAAGAGCCTATAGCCTTTTGATTTTGTGCTATAGCCAACAAACACATATTTCTCACCTTTATCTTCAAGTTTGTTTCTCATTTCTTTTGGAACATGCGCATAGAAAATGGATCCAAATACCTTCAAGTGATTCACTGATGGTTTTCTACCACCGGACCATGTCTCAAATGGTGTCTTGTTCTCAACTGCCTTTGTTGGACATCGATTTAACAAATAAACAGCTGTGTATGTTGCCTCCGCCCAAAAGGACAATGGCAACTCCTTCTCTTTCATCATGGTCCTTGACATCTCCACAATTGTTCTATTCTTTCTTTCGGCAATGCCATTTTATTCCGGTGTAAAACTGATTGTCACTTATCTTTCGAGACTAATATCCTCACAAAATTTATCAAACTCCTTGGAGTTGTATTCACCACCTCTATCACTTCTCAACTTTTTGATTAACTTGCCACTTTGTCTTTCCACCATTCTTTGAAACTTCTTAAAAACTGAAAATGCTTCTGATTTTTTCCTCAAAAAATAAACCCAACACATTCTTGAGAAATCATCAATGAAAGTGATAAAGTATCGATTACCTCCATGAGAATTTGTACTCATTAGCCCACAAATATCGGTGTACACAAGCTGCAATGGTTCTTTTGCTCTCCAAGTCTTCTCCTTTGGAAATGTCTCCCGGTGTATCTTACCAAGAGCATATGCTTCACAAATATCTTTCTTCTCTTCAATATTTGGCAAACCATACACCATGTTTTTTCTGCTCAATAATTTCAAGCTCTCAAAATTCACATGTCCAAGCCTCTTGTGCCACAACCATGACACATCTTCTGCATCAACTTTCAAAGCAACACAACTTGCTGGTTCAAGAGTAAGAGGAAAATTTCTATGTCTCTCCATATTCACAATCGCTATCAATTCTCTTTTATTTTCAACCTTGTCATAGATTTTGCAAGTCTCTCCCTCAAAGTGAACTACATGACCATGCTCCATCAATTGCCCAACACTTAGCAAATTTTGAGCCAACTCTGGCATAAGCAACACATCATGAATCAACATTCTACCTTTCTTGGAGTTAACTGCAATCGTGTCTTTTCCCTTTGACTTCACAACTGCTCCGTTACCCATGGTAATTTGAGTAGTAGCTGCCATGTCAAGTTTGCAAAAAATTGACTCATCTCCGGTCATGTGATTGCTACACCCGCTATCAATATACCACTCATTATCTTTCTTCTTAACCGCCGCTTAACATGCATAAAAGGTGCTTCTATCACTTCCACCATTTGTTTTCTCCTCGGTGTAATTGGCTTGCTCTTTATTTTTGTCCCAACAATCTTTTTGCCTGTGGCCATACCTCTTGCAATAGTAACATTGAGGCTTTCCCTTGTTATAACAAGTTTCTTCTAGATGACCTAGCTTATTGTAAAAATTACAAAATTTACCATTACCATTGCCTCTGCCTCCTCCTCTACCTCGACCTTGACCTCTACCAAAACTACCGCCTCCACGGGATGTTTCTCCTTTACTGATATTTGGGTTAAAATCCTCCTTCACATTTAACTTCGATTGGAAGTCACTTTCAAGAGAGGTATCACTATGTCTATCCAATCGTTGTTCATGCATCTCAAGAGAACCCATCAAGTCTTGAATACTTAGAATAGAGAGGTCTTTGGTTTCTTCAATAATGGCCACAATATTGTCATACTTGGAAGGAAGACTAATTAAAATTTTCTCACAAACCGCTTTATCCATTAGGTCTTCACCCAAGCTTTTAGTTTGGTTCACAACTTCAATCACTTTTGAGAAATACTCTTTTAGAGTCTCTTTTTCCTTCATTTTCAGATTTTGGAAATCCCTCTTAAGAGTTAAAAGTTTTACCGTTCTCACTTTGTCGGTTCTTTGAAACTCTTTTTGTAGATTATCCCACGCCTTTTTAGACATCTTTGCCCCAATTATCCTAGGGAAAAGCTTCCGGGAAATACCTTGTTGGATGCAAAATAGTGTCTTCGTATCTTTCTTCTTGTTCTCCTTCTCCGTTTGAATCACCTCCACATCAACGGTTCCCATCGTGGGCACAAATCCTTCTTCCACAATGTCCCACAAATCATGTGAAACCAATAGAGTCTTCATCATTATACTCCAGCAGTCATAGTCTTCATTGTCGAAGACGAGTTTCACACCTCGCACCGGCCATGTATCTCCTTGCATCGCCGTGGCTCTAATACCACTTTGTTGGCCTATATTGGCTCCTATTTTGTTATGGAGTAGAGAAATAAACAGAGGAAGAAGGAAGACGGTGGCTGCCCACAAAAATGATATATTTTTCCTTAACCCCAATTACAAGTCTTAGGTCATACTTATAATCTCGTACAAAGGAGTTATAATCAATACCACATTAATGTTAAATCAACCACTAACATATTAAATTAATATTAACTCAAAACATTAATTTCAACACAGGTAACATCACCACCTTCACCACCCATTTCTCCTTCATAATCAGCAACACCACTGTCATTGGAGGCGATGGGCTCACTTTTTTCCTCGCCTCTCCATCGGATCAATCCATCCCCAACCACTCCGCTGGTGGAGACCCTGGCCTTTTCAATGACTCGGTTAACCAATTCGCAGCGGTGGAGTTCGATAGCTACAAGAATGGCTTTGATCCCTCCAGCAATCAGATAGGGATCGATGTCAATTCCATCTTTTCGATCGCCACTGCCTCTTTGGTTAATTTTAGCATCAGTGGCGGCAGCAACACAGCACACACTACAGTTAAGTACGACGGCGGTGCTATGAACTTTTCCGTTCTCCTATCTTACTCGTCGAAGGATCCCTCAGTCGATGGTCGAAGTTGGAATGTTTCGGGAGTGGTAGATTTGAGGAAGTCCCTGCCGGAATAGGTAGCCGTCGGTTTCTCGGCCAGCACCAGCTCCTACACGGAGGCGCACACCATCTTGTCTTGGGATTTCAATTTCAAAGGTGAATTGCCAAAAAATAGATTGACTTTTATCCCTAAATCTAGCATACCATCCTCCATTAAAACATCGTAGATTGATTGCTCCGACCAAAGTGGGCTACAAAATTCTCATCAAGTGCTTAGTAAATAGAATGCAGTACCTCTTGCATGGGCTAATAAATAGATCAGGCACAGTCAACATTTATTCCTGGAAGAGAGTGATCCATGACAACAACCTACTGCCATTTCAAGTGGTGCAGGCTACCAGCAAGACAGCTAGAACGTTGCCCTTTCTTCCTACTCAAACTTGATCTTAGAAAGGCCTTTGATAAGATCTGACGGGAGGTGTTCTCCAATGTTATGACACAAAATGTAGTTCCCAAAGGAACTCATTGGTTGGATTGCAGCACGTCTGAAATCAATGAATTATCATTCTAAAAGTAATGGACATGTCTCAAACAGCTTCAAAGGGCATGAAGGCATCAAGCAAGGAGACCAATCTCCGCATACCTCTTCATCATTTCACAACAAACCTTCTCTGCTCACTGCACCAGTTTATCATTGAAGGTCAAATAGAACCTTTCAATCCAAAAGTCTTTGTTAGATCATCTGATGGTTGCAGATGATGTTATTATAATGTCAAGCAGTAAACCTACGTTCATTCATGGGTTGCAGAGATTACTAAAAGTATATTGCGAATACCCAAGACGAGCAATCAATAAGGAGATATGATCCTCTCAGGAAGGGTGTACGGAGGAGGTCAAGAACTCTGTTTAGTGATAAACTGAACATCCAAGAGGTACCCCTCCCAATCAAGTATTTGGGACCCTACACTGTACCTGGTAAAGTTCCTATTCAATTGCATAATGACGTCAGGGAGAAGTTCTTGCTAGATTTAAAAACTGGGCTTATGTGAAAATCTCTCAAGGTGACAAAAGTAGCATGGCATAATACAGTAATCAATTCCACTCTCTAAACATTCTCTACTTACCATTTTGATGGATATCATTATCTGCAGGTTCACAAGTCTCTCAGCCAAGCTAAAACTCTCTCTGGAAATGTAGTGCTAATAAAAATGGCTCTCACTTAATCATCAGTTGGAGGAGAGCGAGCTGATTCCATTCTTAATGTGAATTAACTCTTCATTTTGTTTCCTTCCTTCTCTTATTTATTTATTTTAATTATTATTTTAAATAGGTACTAAGTATCCTCAATACTCGGGACATTTAGAGCCTTGGAAGATGCGTGAGATGGAAGGTGAGAAGATGTGGCCATGCAGGGTCACTGCCACTGCCTTCTGAATCGCCGATCACGAGGGTTGGAAGCTCAAGCTGCGGTAGAACGAGGACCGGTAGGCAGGATGAGAGACCAGGTGATATGGGTCAGAGTGAGCGCTGGAATGCATTTACAAGCTGTGAGTCTGAGTCCCTAAATCGAACAAATAAAAATACAACAAACAGTAACGGAGAGATGTCAGAAAATGAAGGCTGCAAGAGGACGAGGAGGAGTAGCTGCTAATTTATTACTATAAAGTGACCTTTTTTGGTAGGTTGACTTGACTAAAGTCTTCCCTGAGGCTACTACTAAATGATATAGGAGCTCTCGCTAACGCACCTCTCTGCATTCCTTTATGCGGTTGGCAATGGTGAACTTCTTGTGCTGCTCCACCTGGTCTTCGTCATTCTTTCGGTCTTTGCTACTGCTCTTTGTTAGTTCTTTACCCTTCGTCACCTCCCTCAACTTCACCTACAACTTCACTAGCCCCGACGCCGTCCAAATGGATCCAGGCCTCAAATTCCAAGGCATCGCCTCATCCACACCCGGCGGCATCCAGCTGACCGGAATCAGCTACGTCCAGAATGCCACAGGCATCGGGCGAGTTCTGTCACCCAACCGGCTCCGCCTCTGGGACACCGCCTCCGGTGAGCTCATCAGCTTCACCACCAATTTCTCCTTCAAAATTACAAGCTACCCCAACGTAAGCAGCGGCAACGGGGTAGCTTTTTTCCTCGGCCCCGTTCTGGAGGAGCTCCGTATTCCGCTATACTCCTTTGGAGGAAACCTTGGCCTTTTCAGTAACTCTGCTAATCAAGTCGTGGCGGTGGAGTTCGATACCTTCCAGGACCTTTTTGATCCCACCAAGTACGATCACATAGGGATCGATGCCAACTCCCACATCTCGATCGCCTATGTCGATTTGGTTGATTTTAACATGAGTAATGGCAGCAACACTGCACATGCTACAGTGAAGTACGACGGCGGTACTATGAACTTGTCCATTCTCCTCTCTTACGCATCGGAGGATCCCTCGGTCGATGGTCGAAGCTGGAAAGTTTCGAGAGTGGTAGATTTGAGGAAGCACCTGCCGGAAGAGGTATGCGTCGGCTTCTCGGCCACCGTCAGTCGCAACGCGGAGTCACACACCATCTTGTCTTGGGACTTCAACTCAACCGAGCTGCCAATCGCCATCCGTAAATACGATAAGGGAATGAGGCTGCTTCTAGGGATACTAATTGGCATTGGGATCATCCTCTGCATTTTGGGATCGTTGTGGTTCGTGCTGCGGCAACGGCGGAACAAGCAAAGGCGCGCCACGGCCGCTGCCCGGCTTCAAACTATGTTCGACCAACAAAGGGGCCCGCGGAGTTTTGCCTATCAAGATTTGGCAAACGCCACGAACAATTTCGCAGAGGAAGGGAAGCTCGGGGCGGGAGGTTTCGGGGCCGTGTACAGAGGAGTTATCCCGAGCAGGGGGAATGATCTCCGCGTGGCGATCAAGAAGATCTTGAGAGAATCCAAGCAAGGGGAGAAAGAGTACATGTTGGAAGTCATCCTCTTCAGCCAGCTGCGCCACCGCAACCTGGTTCAGCTCATCGGCTACTGCCACGAGGCCGACGACTTCCTTCTTGTTTACGAATACATGCCCAACAGAAGCCTCGACAAGCACCTCTACGGCGGCCACAAATTGCTCGGGTGGGCGGAGCGGCACAAGATCGTGCTCGGGCTGGCATCGGCCGTGCTCTACCTCCACGAGGAATGGGAGCAGTGCGTGGTGCACCGGGACATCAAACCGAGCAACGTGATGCTGGATCCCGATTTCAACGCAAAGCTCGGCGACTTCGGGCTGGCGAGGCTGGTCGACCACGACTGCACGGCGATGACGACCAACCTGGCCGGGACGAAGGGGTACATCGCGCCGGAGTACGAAAAGATAGGGAGGGCCCGCAAGGAATCAGACGTGTTCAGCTTCGGGGTGGTGCTGCTCGAGATTTCGTTCGGCCGGAAGCCCATCAACTACGCCGAGGCCCCGGAGAGGATAAATCTGGTGGAGTGGGTGTGGGGTTTGAACGAGAGAGGGGCGTGTCTGGAAGCGGCAGACAGAAGGCTCTGCGGTGAGTTCGACGAGCGGGTCATGGAGAGGTTGATGGTGCTGGGATTGTGGTGCGCACACCCTGCCTTCAGGCTGCGGCCGTCGATAAGGCGGGCCATCGGCATTCTCAGCTTCGAAGCTCCGTTGCCGGATCTTCCGCCGCTGAACGTGGCGAGGCAGGAAGGTAATGATGCAGCGGGGTCGTCATCGTCGGATGCACAATCCCTGAACAGCATGTCGTTGTCTTCTTCCTATTTCTCCGGAAGAACCTGAAGACCGCAACAGGATGAGTCTTCTTTATCGCGGTAACGTAAGAAGGTAAGGTTTTTTTAAGGAATTTCTTAATTCATAAAAAGTACACTGTAATTTTTATTTAACTCGATGTGTATTAAATTAAAGTGGAGTTTATATTGTGGTTAATTTTTTTCTTCTAAAACTACACTATTAACTATAATTAAACCGTATTCATATTTAATAGTTATATTTTAAAAAATATTTAGATCCCTTGTTGAATGATTGCGAGAGTCTTTGAGCTATAAGACTAAAATTATAGATTTAATATTAACTAAAATTTAAAATAAATTAATTTAATTATATTACTATTTATATTTTTTTAAATTTATATTTATATTTTTAGATATGTTTAGAATTTTAGCATCAAATTATATAATTTTGATGATATCATCTTGACATTCTAATTATTACAATTATATATATAGTAGCATGAGGTAAGTTTTGGTTGATTTTAATATTTATTTGCACGGTGAGAACACATTCATTCAGATATTATTTATATCATTTAGGCAAAAGTTTATTTTAGTTTTTAAATCCAAACTTAACAAGAAGTTATAAATATTAGATTTAGTCACTACCCTACTGCTATTCATGACAACCTTTCACTGCTAACTTCACATCTTAGCCTCATTTTGCATAGTGTTCTCAAGAGTTAACAAAGTCATACATTTTTCCTAAAAGATTCTTCTATTCTTACTTTCATATCTTGACTTGTCTGCTTACTGTATTCGTATGCATTCCCCTCTAACTATTATAAAAATGCTTGTTGTAATGGCCTTAATGGCATGCTTAAACATAGGTTGAACTATGAGGCCTGCATATATTAGACAATGCGGAAGACAACATACATAAAATAACAAAATATTTTGACTTATGAAATGAGCAAACAAACTAATTTTTTAAGACTCACCTCAAATATATCTCATGAATATAGAACAACAACCAAGACATGGGCCCGTGGATGAGAAAATATCCATTCAAGTCACACTACATCTCGCATATTTAATCGAGAGAGTGATAGCTTACTCTCTAACTCTTTCCATAATCGAATCCATAGAGGTGATTGCCTCTTATGGAAAAACTCAATAATTCATAGAGCAAAACGAATGATCTTTGTATGAAGTAGATCTCAAGGTACACTAAATCAAAAGTTGTAGAAGATATAATTTTAGAAATAGCATAATGCTTACAACAGAGAGAGTGATAGCTTACTCTCTCACTCTTTCCATAATCGAATCCATAGAGGTGATTGCCTCTTATGAAAAAACTCAATAATCCATAGAGCAAAATGAATGATCTTTATATGAATTAGACCTCATTTAATTGAGAGTGATAGCTTACTCTCTAACTCTTTTCATAATCGAATCCATAAAGGTGATTGCCTCTTACGGAAAAACTCAATAATCCATAGAGCAAAACGAATGATCTTTGTATGAATTAGACCTCAGGGTACACTAAATCAAAAGTTGGAATAATATATAATTTTAGAAATAGCATAATGCTTACTATAGGAATGAAATAAAATCTATTTAGGATTACATGATTACTAATATCTCTTCCAATTATGAATAGGTCTAATTATTTAGGATTTTGGAGAAGACACTAACGATGCCTGCTCGACATGGCCTTGAGGGAAAAAGAAGACCCACGATCCAAGCAGGAATGCTCCCAACCCCAGAGCTAGAGCCGGCACATGCCCTCCACTGCTAAGGTTCCACTAATCACATTAGAGTAGCCTCAATCACCATTGAAACTAGGCTTTCTCGATAGTAGAGAGAGAGATAAATAGAGAGTTGATTTGAAACAAGATTTAGAGGAGGAGATATTTATAGGATAACTGGGAAAAGGTCAAACGAAAAAAGTTGAAGTGCAATGAGGAAAACAGAATGAGGCTGCCCTGCTGAGGACATATAAAGAGGACAATAATTAAATGCAGTTCACAATAGACCGATAAAATTAATCCAACTTATGCTTTCAATTCGTAAAAAATAGCCACGCAATCTTGATCGTCTATCGAATTATTTTGATTAATATGACCAAAATTTAGCTAACAAGAACATATAAAACTCATAACAAATTTATTCCCAGCCAAAAAAATATACATTCATTTCATTATGTGCCATAAATATATTTAGAAACACTTTATGAGTTAATAAATTAATTATTTTTTAAACTCATTGAATATTAAAACCTTCAAATATTATTGGATATGATGGCCAAACAACTTGATTGATCTTATTGTAGAAGCTCCTGGCGACTGCGTACTTCCTCCCTCTTTGTTGCTCTCATCATCATCACCTACATTGCATCTCGATCTCTTTACATGATCCAAAGATTGTACATCAGAAACTCCTTGAACCAATTTGCCTTTTGAGGAATTGCCTTTATCCGAGCTTGGTGATGCCTCTGCGGCTCCACCTCCAGAGAAATCCTGATAAAATTAGGCAAGATAATTGAATGATCGGTTTGATCCATCAATATGTAATGAGGACGACAATGGAGTACCTTAAGGGGCACTGGTACCGCTGTCACCACGTGCTCGAGTGATCCCACCCTAGGGTAATATGCAACCTCAAAAGGGCGGCCCTCTCGGGCTAACTGGGTCGCCCTCACCATCGAAGCCACCTGCATGTTGGCTCTCCTAATAGCATCAGGGGAATTTCCAGTACGACTGATACCGATGTATATAACACCAGTGGGGTGCCTGGCGAAGACTATGGTGTCACCTTCGACCAACCTATTCTCGGTGGCGAACTTGGTCCAATTTTTTAGGAGGTGGCGTGGGGGATTGTTGGTGAGGACAAGGATGAAGTTCCAAGATCTCCCGTGTACATCAAGCGCAGATACCTCCTCTGCCAGCTTATCCCTATTGATGTCAAGGAGAATGGGAGGGAATACAGCAATCATACCAGATTTCTTCACCCTTAGCCCATGCCTATAGGTGAGGTCAGTCTTGGTGATGATCTTGGTGTATGTGGTGAACTCACCCACTTTGATCGCATCAGCGATCGCCGATGTAGAGGAGGTGGAGGAGTAGGCGACAGGCATCCAGCCATATTGGTGGACTATAGGTTTAGTGATCGGGCAGGGATCGAGGCCAATTATGGCAAATACCTCATTGGTTTCAGGGTCGGCTAGGAGACGAATGGAGGAGACGTGACAAAGGAAGGCAGTGGAGTGGTGGGGTGCTTGCGCGGAGGACTCTTCAATGTAGCCATTGGGGAAGAAAAAGACATTGGAGCCTTGGGCGGGGATTCGCACGGCAGCAGCAGGGCCAGCTAAGGCGTTCCATAGGTTGCGCTCGATATGCATAGTTGGAATTGTTGTGTGCTTGAAAGCAATCAAGAATTTAGGATGGATTTCAAGGAAGGCGATTGACAGTAACTTAATATAGAGAGGAGTATATGTCTAATATTTAGCATAGAGGTGGCTAAGTTAGTTGGTTAGTTGGTTTTGTTTTCGAGGACTAAATTTGTGTGGGGAGGTAAAATCTATAGTTGATTTTGTCTAGTGGACAATCTCAACAGTTTCTTTATAAACCTTAGTATTTTTCCTACTCTATCCTTTCGAAAACAAGTTGGATGATTTTTCATATAAGAAACAACTTGAATTTTATCATTTTTGTGTAATTGTTTTATTAAATTAAAATATAGATTTTTTACTTAAGTCAATATAAATGAAAAATGTTAAGAATTCATGAAAAATTCATTATTTTTTAATAAATTAGATAAATCATAAATTTATTTGTAGAAAAAATATTAATTAATAAAACACACCATCCTACCTTTTTAAAAGAATCTGACCATGACCTCTAATATTTTTTTTGATGTGGATTATTGAACTATGCACCTATCTTTGCTTTTTGATCTGCCCTAGCTCCTCGTTTCACTTAGCCAACAAAATCTGGCTCACTCGACCTTGCTCACTTCTCGCTCCCTTCGCCCTAGCTCAAAAAAACAGCAAGCTCGCTTCTACTACGCAATAAGGATAAGTCCTAGATAGCTACGTCAGACCAAAGGGTATAAATCAAGGAATGTGTGCCTCATATTGCAAGACCTTGCGAATAAACGCACAACCCAGAGCGAGCATTGTGAAAACATCATGCAGCCATGTCTAAGGCAACACAGATTGGTTCCTGGTATGCAGGTTTGCGGTATATGATCAGGGAGGTGAGATCATTAGTGGTTTGAGAAACTTTAATAGTTTTATTTCCATGGTGAGTTAAGGCTTATGTCCTGACGGTTAATAACTTGCTTTAACATCATCTTGTCCTATACATATTAGTCATGTGGATAAGTCCAAGAGTTAACAAAGTTAGTCCCTTCAGATATAGGAGCTGAGGGAGAGAGTAATAGGGAATTAGAAACATGTTTTTTCCTAAAAGATTCTTCTATTCTTGTTTTCATATCTTACTTTAACATCATCTTGTCCTGTACATATTAGTCATGTGGATAAGTCCAAGAGTTACAAAGTTAGTCCCTTCAAATATAGGAACCAAGGGAGAGAGTAATAGGGATTTAGGAACATGTTTTCTCCTAAAAGATTCTTCTATTCTTGCTTTCATATCTTGACTTGCCTGCTTACTGTATTCATATGCATTCCCCCCTGACTATTATAAAAATGCTTGTTTCAATGGCCTTAATGGCATGCCTAAGCGTAGCTTGAAGTATGAGGCTGGGAGTCAAAGTCAGTTCCTTCATATATAGGAGCCAAGGGAGAGAGTAATAGGGATTTAGGAACATGTTTTTTCCCAAAAGATTCTTCTATTCTTGATTTCATATCTTGACTTGCCTGCTTATTGTATTCATATTGTATTCATAGAAATTCTTGTTTCAATGGCCTTAATGGCATGCCTAAGCATAGGTTGAACTATAAGGCCGGGAGACAATATACATAAAATAACAAAACAGACTAACACGCCTTCTGGTCGGGCTGGCCTGCTAAATATTCGCATCCGCCTGCTGAAAATTCGCGTGCGGCAGGATTCGAAGCGACTTTTACTGTAGAAACAAAATGTATTAACTATCTAGTCATTCAACATTTTTAAAATATATATATATATATTATATATACTAATCGTGTCGTACCATGCCGGCCCGCGGGCCTAGACCCTGCGGCCTGGCACAGTAACAGTGTCGGGTCATGCCAGGCATGGCCCTCTTGTGCTCCAGGCCGTGCGAGGCACGGCTCGCTGGGCCGCCCGCAGGCCGCACGGGCCCGTTTTCACATCTAACCAAGACATGGGCCTGGGGACAAGTAAATATCCATTCAAGTCACATTACATTTTGCATATTTAATTGAGAGAGTGATAGCTTACTCTCTAACTCTTTCCATAATCGAATCCATAGAGGTGATTGCCTTTTATGGAAAAACTCAATAATCCATAGAGCAAAACAAATGATCTTTGTAGGAATTAAACCTCAGGGTACACTAAATCAAAAGCTGTAGAAGATATAATTTTAGAATGCTTACTATAGGAATGAAATAAAATTTATTTAGGATTACATGATTACTAATATCTCTTCCAATTATGAATAGGTCCAATTATTTAGGATTTTGGAGAAGACACTGATGATGCCTCCTCGGCATGGCCTTGAGGGTAAAAGAAGACCCATGATCCAAGCAGGAATGCCCCTAACCCCAGGAGCTAGAGCCGGCACATGCCCTCCACTACTAGGGTTCCACCAATCACATTAGTTGTCACGCCCCAAACCCACCTTTAGGCACGTGGCAACTGTCATATAAGTCATACTTCAACATTATAACTTATATAAGGCTAAAAGGTATCACAAAGCACTACAATATTATTAATTAAACATAGCGGAAGCAATGCATTTTATAATTACAAACCAACACTACTAATTCACATCTTTATCTAGATTACAAAAATAAATATCATTCACCAACTAGGTTCTCCCTCACTCCTCGCCAATAGCAACTTGTAACCTGCACAACAGGAAAAAAATATGCACATCTGAGTCACGAAACTCAGTGAGGCTATAGAGAGAGCACCTTAAAAATGGGTTTAAGGTATCGTACAAATAAATAAGAAAATATATCCACTAAATCACATATTTAAATCAACATGTCACTAATATATGACAATACAATAAATATGGAATAATATGATTATGATCACAACAAGGTATATCAAAGGATGTCAAAAATATTAGCATAATAGGATACATATCAGGAGGCAAAAAATATGATTATAACATTACCACTAAATCAAAGATGTAATATTACCCAATTTATTATAACATTGTCTATCCATTCTACACCTAAGGTAGCCACTTATGTTCAAAGAAAATCCCTCGTCAGAGATTCCCCTAAACCCGTCAGTGTCACTCTTTGTCTCTGTCCTATATGCTTGTACACTGATGTTGGCAGAAGGAGCTGGTGACCACGGTATGTTTTCTTTCTAAACACAAGTACCATACAGCGTAGTAATTTTGCCTCATGCAGGATTACCATACCAAAATAATAATCACATTCGTCTCCAGCCTGGCAAGTTGAGACCCACTATATACGGTACCAATCAACCAGGACTGCTCAGGGACCCACCACTGTTGAGCATGCCAGTTATCACTATGAAACTCCAAAGAACATTGGTATTAATTGATTACTTTCTTCAAATGTGGAGTAGCATTCTTCAAACTCACTCATGCTTCAGCAAGCTACCCTTGTTGGTCGAGTGTAAATTTATGCATGGTTAAGTAATGCTTCACATCAGCTACCGAGCCATCTTAGGTGGTTTGTCAAGGGTTGTCCTCTGAACACTACTTTGAAGGAGCAGTTTACCATTGTGCAAAAATGGTATAGGTTATAGTAGAATTGGGTTGTGTCAAAGAGCTTTATCCAATTTCTTTGGTTCACGACCACAAAGTGCTAAAGATATTCCTCGAGCAATACATAGATTTGCTCAGTTTGACTATTTGTTTGTGGATGATTCATCATGAGAAACTTCAAGTTGGACACCAAACAACTTAAAAAGAGAAGTCCGAAAGTAACTCATGAATTTGAGATCACAATAGGAGATAGGCATGAGAATTAGGCGGACACTTGCAAGACTTTATCTCATAACGGATTGAGCATCCCTTGTTCACCATCTTTGCTCTCTCCCAAGGGGATGGATGATCTCTGAGAGCTCTACAAGTGGGATTGTTCGAGGGCTTGTAGCATTTCTTGGATGGTCCAGTCCACCACCACTGCGCAAATGCACTTTGCTAGGTCCTCCTGCGGAATGGCAGTAAGCTGTAGCAATTACCCCTGTGTTGCGGTTGCCAATTGTGTCTTTGCCACACTTGGGCCGACGGGCGACTGCAGTGGTGGGGGGCATGAAGAGTGAAAAATCCCTTCGAAGAACAAAACAGAAACAGTAAAATCAGAGAATGAGGAGAACCGAGATTTTGATAGCTTGAAAATATCTTGATGTACTGATGATGGTCAGGTCAGATTGTTATTAATGCAATGTATCATTTAATTCTTGCACACATTACAGTAAGAAAATCGAGCTAAAACATATTAATATCATGGATCAAGTTTGATAGTTTTTAATTGTCCCTTTATGCATGGTATCAAGACAACCATAATGAACCTTACGCCTAAAGCTTACAGAAGCATTCTTAGAATTTCAAAGGTGAATTGCGAAAAACTAGAATGCTTTTATCCGTAAATCTAGCATACCATCCTCCATTAGTACATAGTAGATTGATCGTTCTGACCAAAGTCAGCTACAAAATTCTCATCAAGTTCTTAGTAAATAGAATGCAGAACCTCCTGCATGGGCTAATAAATGGATCAGGCACAGTCAACATTTACTCCTGGAAGAGAGTTATCCATAACAACATCCTACTGCCATTTGAAGTGGTGCATGCTATCAGCAAGACAGCTAGAAAGTTAACCTTTCTTCCTACTCAAACTTGATCTTAAAAAGGCCTTTGATAAGATCTGATGGGAGGTGTTCTCCAATGTTATGATCCAAAATATAGTTTCCCAAGAAACTCACTGGTTGGATTGCAGCACGTCTGAAATCAATGAATTATCTTTCTAAAAGTAATGGACATATCTCAAGCAGCTTCATCATTTTACAACAAACCTTCTCTGCTTTACTGCACCAGTATATCTTTGAAGGTCAAATAGAACCTTTCAATCTGAAAGCCTTTGTCATAGGTCATCTGCAGACAATGTTAGTATAATATCAAGCAATAAAGCACTGTAGCTGGCAAAGTTCCTATTCAATTGCAAAATGAGCTCGTGGAGAAGCTTTTGCTAGATTTAAAGACTGGGCTTACGTGAAATCTCACAGGCTGACAAAGTAGTTTAGCTTAATGCAGTTATCTACATACCACTTGGATGGATGATATCATTATCTACAGATTCACAAGTCTCTCAGCCAAGCTAAACTCTCTCTGGAAATGTAGTGCTAATAAAAATGGCTCTCACTTACATGATCATCGGTTGGAGGAGAGCAAGCTGATTCCATTCTTAATGTGACTTAACTCTTTATTTTGTTTCCTTCCTTCTCTTATTTATTTATTTTAATTATTATCTTATCTAGGTACTAAGTATCCTCAATACTTGGCCCACCCAAACCCCTACTATTAGCCAAATATTGTTTTGTTTGAATTTTTCTTTCACTCAAGTCATTTAGAGCCTTGGAAGATGCGTGAGATGGAAGGCGAAAAGATGTGGCCATGCGGCGTGACTGCCACTGCCTTCTGAGTTGCCGCTCATGAGGGTTGGAAGCTCAAGCTGTTGTGGAACGAGGACCGGTAGGCAGGATGACAGACCAGGTGATACGGGTCAGAGAGAGCGCTGGAATGCATTTACAAGCTGTGAGTCTGAGTCCCTAAATGGAACAAATAAAAATAAAACAAACAGTGATGAAGAGACGTGAGAAAATGAAGGCTGCAATCGGACGAGGAGGAGCCGCTGCTGATTTATTAGTGTAAAATGACCTTGTTTTGTTAGGTTGACTCGACTAAAGTCTTCCCTGAGGCTACTACAAATTGCGACAGGAGCTCTCGCTTGCGCAGCTCTCTGCATTCCTTTCTGCGATTGGCAATGGCGAACTTCCTCTGCTGCTCCCCGTGGTCTTCGTCTTTATCTCTGTCTTTGCTACAACTCTTTGTTGCTTTTTTCCCTTCGTCACCCCCCTCAACTTCACTAGCCCCGACGCCGTCCGAATGGATCCAGTCCTCAACTTCCGAGGCATTGCCTCTCCCACACCCGGCGGCATCCAGCTGAACGGAATCAGCTACGACCAGAATGGCAAGGTAAGCATCGGGCGAGTTCTGTCACCCGACCGGCTCCGCCTCTGGGACTCCGCCTCCGGTGAGCTCACCAGCTTCAACACCAATTTCTCCTTCAAAATTACAAGCTACCCCAACGTAAGCAGCGGAAACGGGCTCGCTTTTTTCCTCGTCCCCGTTCGGAGGAGCTCAGTTTTCCGCGAAACCCCTTCGGAGGAAACCTTGGCCTTTTCAATAACTCTCCGCTAATCAAGTCGTGGCGGCGGAGTTCGCTACCTTCCAGAGCCATTTTGTTCCCACCAAGTACGATCACACAGAGATCGATGCCAACTCCCCCAGCTCGATCGCCTTTGTCGAGTTCATTGATTTGGCATGAGTAATGGGCAGCAACACTGCACTTGCTATGGTGAAGTACGATTGCGGTTCTATGAACTTCTCTGTTCTCCTCTCTTACTCATTGGAGGATCCGAAGCTGGAACGTTTCGGGTGTGGTAGATTTGAGGAGCTACCTGCTGGAAGAGGTATTCGTCGGCTTCTCGGCCAGCATCGGGTCTTGGGATTTCAACTCCACCGAGCTGCCGATCGCCACTGTTCGTAAATACAATAAGAGATCGGTGCTGCTCCTGGGGACACCAATGATGCAGAGGCGTCGTCATCGTCGGGTATACAATCCGTGAACAGCATGTCGTTCTCTTCTTCTTGTTTTTCCAGGAGAACATGAAGACGGCAGCAGGATGACTGCTTTTTCTCTGAAGTGCAATCATATATATACACACAGTAGCGTACGCTTTTTTGATTTAATATTTATTTGCACAGTAAGAACACATTCATGCAATTTATATACTCTAGGCAAAAGCTTGTTTTTGAATCTTCTGTCTCCTTGTTTTTTAAAAGAGAACAAGGGGGTTGGTAGATTTCAAACCATCCTTGATGTTTTATTTTAAAATCCAAACTTAAACCGAAGTTATAACTGAAAATAAGATTAGATTTGTTCACTCACCTACTATCCATCACAACCCACCTCCTTCTAACCTCAATTCGCATAAAGTTTTCCACCTTCACGAGTTCTTTAATCAATCTAGAATCATGAGTTCTTTAATCAATCTAGAATCCCATCTAGAATCCCTTCTGCATCGATCTAGTAGTCTCATCCTAGCTTTACAAATTTGCATAAAGTTTTTTTTTACCTTCATGAGTTCTTTAATCAATCTAGAATCCCTTCTACAACGATCTAGTAGTGTCTCATCGTAGCGTTACAAATTTGCATAAGGTTTTTTACCTTCATGAGTTCTTTAATCAATTTAAAATCCCTTCTGCATCGATCTAGTAGTGTCTCATCCTAGCTTTACAAATGCTGCAAACGAGTTCTTGGTATACAGGATCTATCTCGATCTTAGTCTGAATTCATGTTAGGATGTCACCGTGCACTTAGGGGGTCATGATTTCACATGCTCGATGGCTAAGCATATTCTAACTTTATATTTCCACGTAAAGTCAAAATTTGCAAACTCTTGCTTGCTCGGCAGGACGCTTCTTTTGACAATGAAAGAACGTCTTTGCTGGGATGTCCATCTAAACCAATATGCTCCAATGAGTAGTATTAATATTAATGTTTCTCTTTAATAGTGCAACATAAGCTAGAAATTTTTTTTGCTCTTGGATTTGTGTTCGAGTAATTTTTTTATTTGGTTTCTTTTCACTCCCGTCATTTAAAGGCTTGATGGATGCCTGAGACGGAGGGCGAGAAGATGCAGCGTGACTGCTGCCCTGCTTCCTTCTCAGTTTGCCGATGATGATGGCGTGTTGGAAGCTCAAGATGTGGGCGGAGGAGGTATCAAAAACAGGGGGCAAAAGAGGACCGGAAGGTAGAAAGAGGGGGCAGGTGATGGGCCAGCGTGAGCTCTGGAAGGCATTTACAATTACAAGCTCTAAATCAATACTTTTAAGGATAACTCAGAGACTGAGTCGCCAAATCGAACAAAATAAAAGATACAATATTTTTGTGCGCAAATGAAGACTAATTTAATACTATACTTTTTGTTAAGTTGACGTGACTGAAGATTCCCACCAATCCAAAGAGGCAACACCAAATTGGCCCACCTAAACTCATTCAGTAATATTAACTAAATATTTTTTTGTTTGGTTTTTTTCGTTCACTCCTGTCATTTAGAGGATTGGAAGATGCGTGAGATGGAAGGCGAAAGATGTGGCCATGGAAGCTCAAGGTGTGGTAGAACGAGGACCCGTA
Organism: Thalia dealbata; assembly: GCA_030544415.1. Taxonomy (NCBI): domain Eukaryota; kingdom Viridiplantae; phylum Streptophyta; class Magnoliopsida; order Zingiberales; family Marantaceae; genus Thalia; species Thalia dealbata. The sequence continues at coordinate 26,971,135 of CM060457.1, read as the reverse complement.
GGCAGGATCAGATGATATGGGTCAGAGTGAGCACGGGAATACAATTACAAAGGGACGAGGTGATATGGGAGTCCTTAAATCGAACAAATAAAAATACAACAAACAGTGATGGAAAGATGTGAGAAAACGAGGGCTGCAAGAGGACGAGGAGGAGTAGCTGCTAATTTCTTGGTATAAAGGGACCTTTTTTGTCAGGATGACTTGACTAAACTCTTCCCTGAGACAACTACTAATTGAGACAGGAGCTCTCGCTTATGCACATCTCTGCATTCCCTTTCGAGGTTGGCAATGGTGAACATGCTGCACTTCTCCTGGTCTTCTTCCTCTTTGCTACTGCTCTTTGTTGCTTCTTTCCCCCTAGCAACCTCCCTTTCCTTCAGCTTCAACTTCACCAGCTCCAACGGCGTCCAGATCGCTCAAGGCCTCAACTTCTCAGGCGACGCCGCCCCCACAATCGAGGGCATCAAGCTGGCCAGCAACATCAATGGCCAGGATGCCTTCAACAGCGTCGGGCGAGTTATGTATCCCGACCTGCTCCGACTCTGGGACTCCACCTCAGGTGACATCACCATCTTCACCGCCTATTTCTCCTTCATAATTAGCAACACTACTGTCATTGCTGGCGACGGGCTCGCTTTTTTCCTCGCCTCTCCATCGGAGCAATCCATCCCCAACAACTCCGCCGGAGGAGGCCTTGGCCTTTTCAATTTCTCCGATAACAAAGTCGTGGCGGCGGAGTTCGACACCTTCCCGAACGGCCTTGATCACTCCAGCAATCACATAGGGATCGATGTCAATTCCATCATTTCAATCGCCACTGCCGATTTGATTAGTTTTAGCATGAGTAACGGCAGCAACACTGCACACGCTACAGTGGAGTACGACGGCAACTTTTCCGTTATCCTCTCTTACTCATCGAAGGATCCCTCGGTCGATGGTCGAAGCTGGAACATTTCGAGTGGGGTAGATTTGAGGAAGTACCTGCCCGAAGAAGTAGCCGTCGGCTTCTCGGCTAGCACCAGCTCCAACACTGTTAGGAATAAGCTTGTTAATTTAATTATTTAATTATTATTATCATGTTTATTTTTCTTTAATCGTTAGATAAGTTACTGCAGTTTAAATAACTGCACGATAAGTTTCTTTAGTTAGAAGACCAAGTCTGTTGGTTAAGTTGGTTTTTGTTTAACCGTAGTTAGTGGAAGTCCGATGTATTTATTTATGTATTTTTACATTATGTAGAGAGAGATATAGACGAAAGGTTTATTCGTCTCGGTAATCATCTTTTCTATCTATCTTCATTTATCGGAGAAGAACAGAGAGTTCTTTTCCAACATTTGGTATCAGAGCCAGGGTGGTTCAGTAGATACCGTCGAAGGTGAAGATGCAAACTCCGGTGTCCGGCAACGGTGGACTCAGAACTTCCTCAGGAGGAGGAGGGAGTCTAGGATTCTGTCCGATGCTACAAAAAGGAGGAAACTTTGCTATATGGGCAATTAGAGTTCACTCCTTAAGAGCGCAAGGAGTTTGGGAAGCAATCGAACCAGAGGAAAATGATGTTCAACCAGTTGATATACGCAAAGATAATTTAGCGTTATCATTTATCCATCAAGCTTTATATGATGATCTTTTGATCCTAGTTGCTGATAAGAAAACAGCAAAGGAAGCGTGGGATGCATTAAAGAGCATCCATGGCAGCAATGAAAAATTCCAGGATGCGAAGATGAATCAGCTTCGCGGCGAATTCGATGGACGTGGTCACGATATATGGAGGAGCCATGGTCGTGGCAGAGGACGTTCATATGGAAACAGTGATGGAGATTGGGATAGTAGTTCATCTCTACAACTTGAGAAGATCAAGAAAGATAAATCTCACGTCAAGTGCTTCAAGTGCCATCATTATGGTCACTACGCCTCAGAGTGCTGGAAGGAAGAGAAGGAGGAGAAGGTGTATCTAGCGGAGTCCAGTAAACCTGAAGAGCAGCATCATCAAGTTCTGCTTGTTGCAAAAACAGAAACTGAAGAAGAAAATTTTAATTCTTTTGATGCTTCGTTGATGTTAGTGCAGGAACTTCCTCCGATGGATGTTGCATGTTCTGCAATGGTCCGGAAGGAGAAGCCGACTTCACGTAGGGACGAGAGAGGGAAGAGCAATTCCGTTGCCTCTTCCTATTCGCCGCAGTTTGCCATGGGTAGGGACTTCACGTACGGATCCTTGGCTCGAGTGGAAAAAGTTCGTGAGCAGAAGCCGGTGTTCGCAAGCAAGATTGCCGCGAAGGAGTTCGGCGAAGACGAAGTAGTCGCGCTCATGTGCGAGCGCAGTGAAATCGGAGGTCTCATCCATGGGGACCTTGCGGCAGACATCTGGAGAAACGCTGCGGGAGTCCCTCTCCAGAAAGTGGAGAAACTGATCGAAGAGGAGGATGCAGCCGTTGCCAGAAAACGAACAGGGAAGAAAGTAAGCAGCTTATTTACGAGTTTTTGGAGTTCGGCAGGTTGACGGAGATGTCGTCAACGCAAGAGTTGTGCGAGGAGCGAGCAGAGGCGGCGACGAGGAAGGCTGCCGATGAGATGGCAATGGCGTTCTGGAAAGCAGTAAGGAGGGCACCAAGTCTCTATTCGGCGGAATTACTGGCCGGACGCAGGAGGCAGCGGAGAGGACGGCGGAGAAGGCCGAGGAGACGAAAGACGCAGCTGCAGAAGGTTCCCTCGAAGCAAAAAAAAATTCGAGCCAGGAGAGCGGCGGCCGCCACGATGGTGGAGAAGGCAGAAAAAGGGGGGAAGGAGGTGGTGACGAGGGAGTACACCATCAACCTCCACAAACGCCTCCATGGCTGCACATTCAATAAATTGGCTCCCATGGCCATCCAGGAAATCAGCAAGTTTGCTCAGAAGGCGATGGGAACCACTGACGTGCGGGACATCTGGAGCAGGGACATACGCAGTGTGCTGAGGCGAGTTCGCGTGAGGATCGCGCGCCAGAGGAACGATGAGGAGGACGCCAAGGAACAGCTCTGCTCTTTGATCACTGTGGCCGAAGTCCCACCCGAAAGGTTCAAAGGGTTGTCCACCAAGGTTGTCGTCGAAGATGAAGAGAAAGAAGACTTGGTATCAGTGGAGAACCTTCTTAAGATTGGTGATGGGAGCGCTGATCGCAGCGCCTTCAACACCACCGAAAGTATCGAGAAGGAAAACAGAGAACTCTTGGTAAACTCCTCTGTTTTGCTTCGCATCCTGGCTGCTCTGTGGAAGTCAGCGCTGGAGACGGAGACAACCACCTTTGATGCCACCAGAAAGAGGGAAGTTTCAGTTTCTACCCCTTTTCAGATTCTCAAGGCAGCGATCAAATCAGCGATGGACGAGATCGAGATGCGAAGGGAAGAGGAGAAGGTGGCGAACGATCTCAAGAAAGAGGAGAAGATGACCCTGATGGAGAATTCCAGCTTTTTGAGCGATAAGGAAGCGGCTAAGAAGGCGGTTGTCGGGGAGGAGCACAAGAATACGACTTTGGAAGTGCCCCCTGGGAGGAAAGAACACCGTCGTACTCTACACCATCACACTGCGTGGCATCAGGAAGACCTTCGAGGACTGCAACGCCGTGAGAACCGCCCGCGAGTCCTACCATGTCCGGATTATGGAGAAGGATATCTCAATGGACTCGAGATACAGAAAGGAACTGCGGCTGTGGAAGATCTACAGGGAACAATCCTGGAGACAGATAGGTGCAAAGAAGGTCTGGACGCATTGTCAAGGGAACTCGGATCTGCACTCAAGGAGAAGATCCCAAGGATGTCAGCGTTTGACGGCATTTTGCAGGATAAGGTAACTTTAGAGGAAAAATTTCATGCCACGTCGGAAGAATGCAAAAGGATGAGGACGGAGCTTGAGGAAGACATGGAATCACCATTTGACGAATCAAACTCTGAGATGTCGGACGATGGTGATGATTGGGAACAATATGGTAAGAAGCTCAAGAGATGCAAGTTCCGTGTTAATCGATGATTGGCTCCCGGATGGAAGGAAAATATATAACAAGCTTAGGAGGGAGATTGTTAGGAATAAGCTTGTTAATTTAATTATTTAATTATTATTATCATGTTTATTTTTCTTTAATCGATTAGATAAGTTACTGCAGTTTAGATAACTGCACGATAAGTTTCTTTAGTTAGAAGATCAAGTCTGTTGGTTAAGTTGGTTTTTGTTTAACCTTAGTGGAAGTCCGATGTATTTATTTATGTATTTTTACATTATGTAGAGAGAGATATAGACGAAAGGTTTATTCATCTCAGTAATCATCTTTTCTATCTATCTTCATTTATCGGAGAAGAACAGAGAGTTCTTTTCCAACAAACACGGAGACGCACACCATCTTGTCTCGGGATTTCAACTCAACCACGCTGCCGAACACTGACACCGTCAAAAGACACCGGAATAAGACGTGGCTGCTACTAGTAATTGGCCCTGGGACCATCCTCTGCATGCTGGGATTATTGTGGTTCGTGCTGTGGCAGCGGCGGCGGAAGAAGCAAGGAGGACTCTGCACGGCCGTTGCCGCGGCTGCCAGGCTTCAAATGGTGTTCGACCAGGGAATGGGGCCGAGAAGATTTGCCTACCAAGATTTAGCTGACGCCACAGACAATTTCACAGATGAAGGGAAGCTGGGGGTACGAGGATTTGGGGCCGTCTATAAGGGAGTTCTCCCAGGCACCAACGGTGATCTCCATGTGGCCATCAAGAAGATCTCCAAAGAATCCATGCAGGGTGAGAAAGAGTACTTGGCGGAAGTCACTCTCTTCAGCAAGTTGCGCCACCGCAACCTAGTCCAGCTCATCGGCTACTGCCACGAGGCCGACGGCTTTCTTCTTGTTTACGAATACATGCCCAACAGAAGCCTCGACATGCATCTCTACGACGCCCGCAGATTGCTCGGATGGGCGGAGCGGCACAAGATCGCGCTCGGTCTGGCCTCAGCCTTGCTCTACCTCCACGAGGAGTGAGAGCAGTGCGTGGTGCACCGGGACATCAAACCGAGCAACGTGATGCTGGATCCCGATTTCAATGCAAAGCTCGGCGATTTCGGGCTGGCGAGGCTTGTGGACCACGACTGCACCGCGGTGATGACTGTCCTGGCCGGGACGAGGGGATACATCGCGCCGGAGTACGAGAAGATGGGGAAGGCCCGTAAGGAATCCGACGTGTTCAGCTTCGGAGTGGTGATGCTCGAGATGGCTTGCGGCCGCAAACCCATCAACTACGCGGAGGAGCCCGAGAAGATAAATCTGGTGCAGTGGGCATGGGGGTTGTACGAGAAGGAGGCTTGTCTGGAAGCTGCAGACCGAAGGCTTCCCTGCGATGAACTCGACGAGCGGCTCATGGAGAGGTTGATGGTGGTGGGATTGTGGTGCGCACACCCGGATTACAGGCTGCGTCCGTCGATAAGGCGGGCCATCGGCGTTCTCAGCTTCGAAGCTCAGTTGCCGGATCTGCCGCCACTCAACATGCGGGTGCAGGAATTCAATGATGCAGCAGCAGCGTCTTCTTCTTCGTCTGGACCGCAATCCTTGAACACAATATCTTCTTCCTCCTTTTTCATCGGACGTTAAAGATCTAAGTTGATGATTACTTTTTCCTTTTTACTCTGTAAGACATGCTAATTCGAAATATGAAGTACTTGAAATTTTGCAAGTGTTAAATATGACAATAAGTTCTTCGTATATTTCAGTATAAACAATATCTTCCACTGAACAGGCATCTCAGTGGCACATATTGCTCACCAGGCTTCGCAACATGCAGGTACTCATGAATATGAAATTGGTTTCTATACCTTCTAATGGTGCCAAGCTAATTAGTTATTGTAAAGTGATTGTTTTAGAGATTTTTATGATTTAAAAAGCACAATTGGCTGTATGTTTTTCTTGGAAAATAATGCAATCTGAAGGTGTTCAAACAAACAAACTATTATCATTTTATCTACTTGAGATTGAGTATGTTGCAACTACTTCCTATTTATGTTATTTGGCTGAGAAGAATGCTAAAGGAACTTCACTTTGAGAAAAATAAAATATTGATGACAAGAAAGAATCTAGTATTGCATCTTAGCAGAGAGATATTCCTGGCAGAGGGATAGGGATATCCATGAGAACATTGCATGTTATCAACAAGGCAACTAGAAAGTACCCTTTCTTCCTACTTAAACATGATCTATAAAGGGCATTTGATATGATCTCATGGGAGGTGTTGTTCAATGTTATGGCACAAAATGTAGTTTCCAAAGAAACTCACATTTTGGATCCAACACGTCTGATATCAATGAATTATCATTCTAGAATTAATGGGCATATATCAAGCAGCTTCAAAGGGGACCAAGGCATCAAACAGGGAGCCCTTCCCTGCTTTACTGCACCAGTTTATCTTTGAAGGTCAAATAGAACCTTTCAATCTAAAACCCTTTGTCTTAGCTCATCTCATGGTTGCAGACGATGTTATTATAATATCAAGCAGTAAACCAACACGCATTCATGGATTGTGGAGATTCATAGAAGTATATTGCGAATACACAAAACAATCAGTCAATAAGGAGATATGATCTTCGCAAGAAGGTGTGCGGAGGAAGTCAAGAACTCTGCTTACTGATAAACTGAACATCCAAGAGGTACACCTCCCAATCAAGTATTTGGGAGCCTACACTGTAGCTAGCAAAGTTCCTATTCAATTGCAAAATTGAGGTCGTGTGCTAGATTTCAAAACTGGGCTCATGTGAAAATCTCACAAGCTGATGAAGTAGTTTTACTTAATGCAGTTAGCAGTTCCACTCTCTACAAATTCTCCACTTACCACTTGAATGGATGATATCATTATCTGCAGGTTCACAAGTCTCTCAGCCAACTTTCTCTCATTCCATTCTAAATGTGATTTAGCTCTTTATTTTGTTTCCTTCCTTCTCCCATTTATTTATTTTAATTATAATCTTAACTAGGTACTAAGTATCCTCAATACTCGGGTCATTTAGAACCTTGGAAGATGCGTGAGATGGAAGGTGAGAAGACGTGGCCATGCAGGGTCACTGCCACTGCCTTCTGAATCGCGCCGATCATGAGGCTTGGAAGCTCAAGCTGTGGTAGAACGAGGACCGGTAGGCAGGATGAGAGACCAGTTGACATGGGCCAGAGTGAGCTCTGGAATGCATTTACAAGCTCTGAGTCTGAGTCCCTGATTCGAACAAATACAACGAACAGTGATGAAGAGACGTGAGGAAATGAAGGCTGCAAGAGGACGAGGAACAGCAGCTGCTGATTTATTAGTGTAAACTGACCTTTTTTTTGTTAGGTTGACTTGACTAAAGTCTTCCCTGAGGCTACTACTAAATGATACAGGAGCTCTCGCTTACGCACCTCTCTGCATTCCTTTCTGCGGTCTTCGTCATTGTTTCTGTCTTTGCCACTGCACTTTTTAGTTTCTTTTCTCTTCTTCATCTCGCTCAAACTTCACCGACTCCAACGTCGTCCGGATGGCTCAAGGCCTCAGCTTCCAATGCATCGCCTCTCCCATACCTGGCGGCATCCAGCTGACCGGAATCAGCTATGTCCAGAATGGCAAGGTAAGCATCGGGCGAGTTCTGTCACCCCGCCTCTGGGACTCCGCCTCCGGTGAGCTCACCAGCTTCACCACCAATTTCTCCTTCAAAATTACAAGCTACCCCAACGTAAGCAGCGGCAACAGGCTCGCTTTTTCCTCGTCCCCGTTTACGGAGGAGCTCAGTATTCCGCGAAACCCCTTCGGAGGAAACCTTGGCCTTTTCAATAACTCTGCTAATCAAGTCGTGGCGTCTGAGTTCGATACCTTCCAGAACCCTTTTGTTCCCACCAAGTACGATCACATAGGGATCGATGTCAACTCCCCCAGCACGATCGCCTTTGTCGAGTTGATTGATTCTGGCATGAGTAATGGCAGCAACGCTGCACATGCTACGGTGAAGTACGACGGCGGTGCTATCAACTTTTCCATTCTCCTCTCTTACTCATTGGAAGGAAGGTAATGATGCAGAGGCGGCGTCATCGTCGGGTAGACAATCCGTGAACAGCATGTCGTTCTCTTCTTATCTTTTATTGGTTTCTTTTTCAATCCCGTCATTTAGAGGCTTGATGTATGCCTGAGTTTGCCGATGACGATGGTTCTCTATTTTTCAATCCGTGACTGCTGCTCTGCTTCCTTCTGAGTTTGCCGATGATGATGGTGTGTTGGAAGCTCAAGATGTGGGCGAAGGATGTTAAAGGTGGCTAAAATAAGATGCTAAAAATAGAGTTTTGACTTGGCAAAACATTGCCAAGTCTTTATCTATTTTTAGATAAACATTATCATGTTGGTTATTGTGAAACCTATTTTTGTTGAGTGTCTTTGTATCAAGAAAAAGAGAGAGTCTGACAATTGTAATCATTCTTCCATCTAGTGCAACGATCTGTGCAGCAGGTCCGGAGACGTAGGCAATTCGCCGAACTCCGTAATCAAATTCTCTTGTGTCCCTTCTTGTGCCTTTAATTTCCTTCTCGTTCTGACTTGTAGAAAAATTGTGCGTAATTTTTCTCAACAAGTGGTATCAGAGCCTTGTTGGCTGATCGAAGTCAGGTTCGAGTGGGAGCGATGGCGATAGACGAAGGAAAAGTGAGAATTGAAAAATTCGATGGCGCGGATTTCGGATTCTGGAAGATGCAGATCGAAGACTATTTATACCAGAAGAATCTTTATCAGCCCCTTTCTGGAACGAAGCCAGAGGGCATGAGAGATGAAGATTGGGCTCTTCTTGACAGACAGGCTCTTGGAGTTATCCGACTGACGCTATCCCGCAACGTTGCATTCAACATCGCAAAGGAGAAGACCACGGCGGGTCTTATGGCAGTTCTCTCCAGTATGTATGAGGAGCCATCAGCCGCTAACAAAGTTCATCTGATGAGGCGGTTGTTCAACTTGCGAATGGCGGAAGGCGCATCTGCACCCCAGCATATCAATGAACTCAACACAATCATACTCCAATTGAGTTCAGTTGGTATCGAATTTGATGAAGAAGTACGAGCGTTGATACTTCTATCTTTACTGCCAGAAAGCTGGAATGCTACAATCACAACCGTGAGTAGTTCATCTGGAAGCAACAAATTAAAATTTGATGATGTCCGTAATCTGGTTCTCAGTGAAGAGATTCGACGGAGAGAGTCGGGTGAATCATCAACCTCAGCATTATATGCAGAGACAAGAGGAAGAAATTCAACCAGAGGACGCGGCAAATTAAATTATCGAGGTCGACCAAAGGACAGGAGGTCCAAATCCAGAAATCCCAACAATTTCCAGAGGTCGAAGACTATTGAGTGCTGGAACTGCGGGAGGACTGGACACTACAGAAATCAGTGCAGGAGCGCACCAAAGGACCAAGACCAGAATGCAGAGGTAAATGCTACTTTTGCCTCAGGAGGAGATGATGCATTAATATGTTCTTTAGAGAGCAAAGAAGAGTCTTGGGTGTTAGACTCTGGAGCATCATTCCACGCTACTTCGAAGAAAGAATTCTTCGAGAGGTATGTTCCTGGAAACCTTGGAAAAGTATTTCTTGGTGATGATCAACCTTGTGATATTGTTGGCAAAGGTGCTATAAAGATCAATTTGAAAGGATCTATTTGGGAGCTGAAGGATGTCAGACACATTCCTGATCTGAGAAAGAATTTAATCTCAGTAGGGCAATTGGCCAATGAAGGCTACACTATTATCTTCTATGATGACAGGTGGAAGATTTCAAAAGGTGCAATGGTGGTCGCTCATGGAAAGAAGAATGGTACTCTCTACATGACAGCAGAAGGATATTGTTCAATTGCAGCTGCTGTAGAGAATGACAATTCCAACATGTGGCACCAGAGACTTAGCCACATGAGTGAAAAAGGGATGAAGATTATGTATTCAATGGGGAAACTTCCAGGTCTACAATCAGTTGAGTTAGACATGTGCGAAGACTGCATACTTGGAAAGCAGAAGAGGGTCAGCTTTCAGACAAGTGGCAGAATCCCAAAGAAAGAAAGGTTGGAGCTTATTCACTCTGTTTGGGGACCAACAACAACTGCATCCATTGGTGGAAAGCACTATTTCGTGACTTTTATTGATGATCACTCTAGGAAGGTATGAGTTTATTTTCTAAAGCAAAAATCTGAAGTGTTTGAGTTTTTTAGAAATTGGAAAGCTATGGTTGAAAATGAGACAGGTCTAAAAATTAAGAAACTTAGATCTAACAATGGTGGTGAAAATGAAGACACCAGATTCAAGAAGTTCTACTATGAGCACGGGATCAGAATGGAAAAAACCGTGTCGGGTACGCCTCAACAGAATGGTGTAGCTGAGCGTATGAACCGAACGTTGACAGAAAGAGCCAGAAGGATCCGTATACAGTCAGGTCTACCGAAGTAGTTCTAGGCAGAAGCAGTCAACACAGCAGCTTACTTGATCAACCGAGGCCCATCAGTTCCACTGGAGCATAGAATACCAGAAGAGGTATGGAGTGGTAAAGAAATTAAACTTTCTCATCTTAAAGTTTTTGGTTGTGTTGCATATATTCATATTAATGATCAAGGCAGGAACAAGCTTGATCCTAAATCTAAGAAATGCACTTTTATCGGCTATGGTGAGGATGAGTTTGGCTATCGCATCTGGGATGATGAAAACAGGAAGGTGATCCGCAACAGAGATGTGATCTTTAATGAAAAAATGATGTATAAAAATAGATACAAGACTGATGCCAGCGACTCAGAGCAGAGTGGGCCAGTATTTGTTGTAGATGATATCCCAGACAGTCTTATAACAAAGCAGACTGTAGCAAGTCCTCAGCCAGAAGAAGCTGTTAATCAGAGCAGTGCACAATAGTCCAGCATACCACAGCCTCCTCCAGTTCCTGCATTGAGAACGTCTTCTCGAATTCCTGTACCTAATAGAAAATACATGAATTATTTATTGTTGACAGATGGAGGAGAGACTAAATGCTATGATGAAGCCTGTCAAACTGATGATGCTAGCAAGTGGGAGCTTGCAATGAAAGATGAGATAAAGTCTTTGAACTTTAACCAGACATGCTAGTAATTGGGCTCTATATGGGAGGATCATGAGGTCTTGGGTTTAAGACTCATAAAGTTATAAATAAATAAAAAAATTGTCATTGGAGTTGAGAAGGTGAAGAAAAGTTTGAATTTAAACTCAAAAGGCTGAATTTGAATCTCTCTTCATGAAAAAAGGTGAATCAACACAATACTACTTTACAAGAGTCTTGATGTTTAAACCAAATTAAAAGACTTGGAGGCCAAATGCTAGATATTTAAAGAAATTATGTGTTCTCTCAATGTGAAGTTCAACTATGTCATAATAGCTATTGAAGAATCAAAAGACTATTGATGAACTAAATGGATCTTTAAGAGTCCATAAGAAAGGATGGCAAGTAACAACAAATTAAACAAGTCTTGCAAGCAAAGATGACTTTAAAGTCAAAAGGAGGCACTTCAAATAGAGCAAATGATGAGCACTCATCTTACTCTGAAAGAAGAAATCAAAGTTTTGTAACAAAGCATAGAAGAGGATGGGAAGAGGTAATCCATTAAGACACAATAATCAAGTTGATAAATCTAAAATTAAATGCTATTCTTGTTATATATTTGGCCACTATTATTGGGAGCGTTAAAATAATAAAATAGATGAAAAAGCAAAGTTCATTGAGTACAACTAAGAAGATGCATGATACTTCTCACTTCATGCACTAAAAAAGGATTATATAGATAAGTCAAGTGCATGGTATCTTGACATTAGAGTTTGAAACCATACGTCGGATGATAGAAGTAAGTTCTTCCAGCTCAATATACGCAAAAAAGGGATTTGTAAGCGTTTGTGATAATCTAAAGGTAGAAATTGAAGGTAAAAATAAAATCTTAATCTAAGCAAAAATGGAAGCCATATAATTATTTATGATTTGTATTCTAAAGTTGACCAGTAACATTTTAAGTATTAATCAACTTTTGAAAAAAAATTTACAAAATCCACATGGAAGATTGTATACTATGGCTTGGTGATCAAAACTCTAATCTCCTTGTGAAAGTCACAATGTCCCATTGTTCAAAAATAATTTATGAACTTTGCAACTTTGTTAGAATAATTTATGTAATTAGATTTCTGATTCTTTCAAAGGTTGTATGATACTGATTAGACTTGATCTTAGTTATAATCATTTGTCCAAAAATATATTCAGGAATGGATTGGTGAAATCCTACAGTACTTATATGTTCCTTAAGTTGTGTCTTATAGGAAAATGGGTAAGCGAGTTTTTTAATGAATAATTTATGCTTTGATATATGCATATATAACCCATAACATTAGAAAACTCACGAAACACTTCATCCTTCCCATCCAATATCTGATTGATTGACGTCATATTATATAGTTTAGAAAGAGTAAAACCATCTCTTTTTATATTATAAAATCATCCTTTAACATGCACCACTAGCCTAAGACATGATCAGGAAGATAGAATCATTGAGAAGGCACTAAAATTTTAAACACATGCGAAGTTGAGAGGAAGAAAGGATTACTCCTGTAGTAAATGGATTTATGTAATTACTGAATGCAAAAGGCATTAAAACATTACAGCTCTCATGTCTTCCTTTTGCTCTTGAAAAAAAATTCAAAAACTGACAACAATTTGAGAGGCTCATATGATCTTTTGATTGCAACTCCGCCTAAATGGGTAAAAGGCTACTTGAGAAAAATAATGTTAAATTGTATTGGAAAAAAGTTCAAACAACATTGGATTGTCCACTCCCTGTGTGGAGGATGAGATTATATCGTTTTTGTTGCAACTTCTTGTAAAAGCTCTAATTTAGTAGAAACAAAACCAACAGTGTACAAAATTGTAACTGACAAAGCAACGCAAAAACTGTAAACAGAAACAATAAAACTTTAGAAAACTAGAAACAAAACCAACAGTGCCTGGATACTTAGAAACAAAAAGTCACTAACTTTAATGAAAAATCTATGTATGATAAAAGGTAATTCTGTGGAGGAAATGGTGGATTTGAAGAGGAGCCATGCTCCGCAGCTCTATTGTCCAAAGTGAGAGTTGCGGCCAGATAAGATAGGCCTTTTTCTTAAAATGGGAAACATATGCATGCATTCATATGAAATGATGCATAGAGAGACCTGCAATTGGTCATTTTATTAATGGGTTAGGAGTTAGGAGTCAATGTGACAAGATATCAAGTTTACTCAGTTAGGGTTTCACACATTCATCCATCCAGCACATCGCTCAACGTAGTTTTTCTTTGGTGTCCACCGAACATATAAAGCAGTTGTTTCCTTGGCCAAATTGAGAAAAAAACTTCTTTGTCTTTTAATGACAGGATTTACATGGTAGCAGTATTGTCCATGCATTCCACATGTTAATGTCTTTGCGGAAGGTCTCTATGGAGTTAAATGGTATGTATCAAATACTTCGTTGAAGATTTTCTTAAATTGCCAATTACCTCACTATTCTATCTGTTTTGTTGCTTGAAGCTTGTTAAATCTTAAAGCAATTTTTTAAATTATAGTACTTTTAACAGGCTTGCTTCCACCTTCATGTCAGAGATTGGACAATATGCTCCTTGCAAGTATTTTCTTAAGCTAAATCTATTACATAGAATTCGATACGTTTCCGATAATGTTTGTCATCCGTAGTTGTATGTTAACCTTATTTTGAACTTAAAGATAATGAAAAGCTATAGCTATGAAGATTTCTAACATGCTTTTTCTTCAGGAATGTTCAAGGAGTTCGTCAGTTAACGATGATGCAGTTATCCAATCACCAGTTACTGACAATCTTTACCCAATGTTATAAGCGTTGGCCAATTGCTGGAATCGGTATATTTCTGAACTGCATGTCTGTTTTACTTAGATAACACAATTTTGGGTTAAATTTTTTTTCATTTGGACTCGAATTTGTCAAAGATTGAATCATTCTCATACAAATCACATAGCTGCAGAAAAAAAAAGCATGTAGCAAGTTTTCAACCACAGTATGAATCGAACAACGTCTCAATTAAGATTTCAAATAACTAATTCACCTTAGGCCTTAAGTGCTCGTGAACCTGATACATCGCAACAGGACCTGAATCCATGTTTATATCCCATAACTGGTAGGCCACAAGGAAAAATATAAGGAATTGTGCAAAGAAAAAAAAAGACAAATAGGATTTTCTATGGGAGATTATTTTCTTGAGAGGTTGGGCCCTAAGTTCTATAGTTCCAGAATATAAATAAATTGTCAAAAGCCTCATTAGCATCAGAAACAGAAAGCATTACAGTCTGGGTTCCAATATTTTGTATTCTCAGTAATCCCAAGTATTTGTTTCATATACGGCTAACACATGGTCAAATAGACAAAATTTGACAATGACTGTATTTAGTAATAGTGGATTAGAGTCTAGACACAGCATTATGACGGAATCCAGCATGGATTGCAGAGATTTCTGTAAGCATAATACACAATATCAATCAATCAACAAGGGGAAATAAGCTATGTTCAAGAACTCTGTTTAGTGATAAACTGAACATCCAAGAGGTACACCTCCCCAATCAACTATTTGGGAGCCTACACTGTAGCTGGTAAAGTTTCCTACTCTTTTTCACTACTATAGCAATATTATCCTCAATCCTTGTCTCACCTAAACCCTATAGCAACATTAATTTTTTTTTTTTGGTTTCTTTTCACTCGACTCATTTAGTGGAGACTCGGAAGATGCGTGAGATGGAAGTCCCTATAGAAGATGTGCCCATGCTGCGTGACTGCTGCAGCCTTCTGAGAAGATGTGGTCATGCAGCGTGATTGCTGCTGCCTCTCAAGCTCCAGCTTCCAAATACAATATGGGAAGGAGGCTGCTTCTGGGGATATTAATTGGCGTTGGAATCATCATCTGTTAGAAATTAAACATAAATTTTAAAACATGCAATATTTAAGCAAAACATGGAATATAATTCAACAAAATACGGAAGATTGTATACCATGCCTTAGTGATCAAAACCCTGATCTCCATGTTAAAAGTCACAATGTCAAAAGAATCACATATTTATGTTGAACTTGAAGAATACTGGTGCAATTTTCTTGATAACAGGTTTTAATAAAGATTCATTTAAATTTTAGAAGCCTCAAAACCTGGCGAGAAAATAAAATGCTAAAAGGAATTTTAAAAATTAATCAAATTATGCAGAGCATATTTACTTGGCCAACATTCAGGATGGAAGAGCTGTTCAAAGCACTTTATTTCCAAGAGCCATTAAGCCACTTCATCTAGTATCATGCCAATGTGTGGTTCAATCAAGCTATAATCTTTTGGTAAGAACATTTACTTTTATACTCTTCATTGATTATTATATTAGTCATGAAATTAAAATTCTAAGAATTGACACGGGTGATGAATTTATATCTAATGAGTTTAAAACATTTTACGAGTTGCATGGTGTTCGCTGCTCTTTGGCAATTCCAAGAACTCTCTAACAAAAATAATATTATTGAGAGAAAGAATCAGACAATTCTAAATATGTCAAGGAAAATATTGAAATCAAAAGATATGCTGAAGGAGTTTTAGGTAAAGCAATTGCACGTGTATTAATCTCTTAAATCAAAATTCAACCAGGAGATTTAAAAATTTAACACCTCAAGGAACTTGAAGTGGATGGAAAAATAAGTGTGTCACGTTTACTAATCTTTGGATCCATTGCTTATACACATATTCTAGAGAAAAGGAAAAAAAATGTGATCAGTAGATAAGTGGAGTTTGATCAGCTTTATTTATCAAATTGATCTATCTTAGGCCTTAAGATCACAGAAGAATTCCTAGAATTTTAAAATTATGGTGAATTGCAAAAAACTAGATTGATTTTTATCCCTAAATCTAGCATACAATCCTCCATCAAACGTTATTGAACGATTGCTCTGACCAAAGTCGGCTACAAAATTCTCATCAAGTGCTAAGTAAGTAGAATGTACCTCCTACATGGGCTAATAAATAGATCAGGCACAGTCAACATTTATTCCTACAGCCATTTGAAGTGGTGCATGCTATCAGCAAGACAGCTAGAAAGCACCCTTTCTTCCTACTTAAACTTGATCTAAAAAAGATCTTTGATAAGATGGGATGGGAGGTGTTCTCTAATGTAATAACCCAAAATGTAGTTCCCAAAGGAACTCATTGGTTGGATTGCAGCACGTCTGAAATCAATGAATTATCATTTCGCAACAAACCTTCTCTGCTTACTGCACCAGTTTATCTTTGAAGGTCAAATAGAACCTTTCAATCCAAAAGTCTTTGTTAGGTCATCTGATGGTTGCAGATGATGTTATTATAATATCAAGCAGTAAACCTACATTCATGGATTGCAGAGATTACTAAAAGTATATTGCGAATACACAAGACAAGCAATCAATAAGGAGATATGATCCTCCCAGGAAGGGGGTTCGGAGGAGGTCAAGAACTCTGTTAGTGATAAACTGAACATCCAAGAGGTACCCCTCCCAATCAAGTATTTGGGAGCCTACACTGTACCTGGCAAAGTTCCTATTCAATTGCATAATGACGTTCTCTAATGCAGTAATCAATTCCACTCTCTAAACATTCTCTACTTACCACTTAGATGGATATCATTATCTGCAGGTTCACAAGTGTCTCAGCCAAGCTAAAACTCTCTCTGGAAATATAGTGCTAATAAAAATGGCTCTCACTTAATCATCAGTTGGAGGAGAGCGAGCTGATTTCATTCTTAATGTGAATTAACTCTTCATTTTGTTTCCTTCCTTCTCTTATTTATTTATTTTAATTTTTATTTTAATAGGTACTAAGTATCCTCAATACTCGGGACATTTAGAGCCTTGGAAGATGCGTGAGGTGGAAGGTGAGAAGATGTGGCCATGCAGGGTCACTGCCACTGCCTTCTGAATAGCCGATCACGAGGGTTGGAAGCTCAAAGCTGCGGTAGAACGAGGACCGGTAGGCAGGATGAGAGACCAGGTGATATGGGTCAGAGTGAGCGCTGGAAGGCATTTACAAGCTGTGAGTCTGAGTCCCTAAATCGAACAAATAAAAATACGACAAACAGTAACGGAGAGATGTCAGAAAATGAAGGCTGCAAGAGGACGAGGAGGAGTAGCTGCTAATTTATTACTATAAACTGACCTTTTTTGGTAGGTTGACTTGACTAAAGTCTTCCCTAAGGCTGCTACTAAATGATATAGGAGCTCTCGCTGACGCACCTCTCTGCATTCCTTTCTGCGGTTGGCAATGGTGAACTTCTTGTGCTGCTCCACCTGGTCTTCGTCATTCTTTCGGTCTTTGCTTCTGCTCTTTGTTGCTTCTTTTCCCTTCGTCACCTCCCTCAACTTCACCTTCAACTTCACTAGCCCCGACGCCGTCCGAATGGATCCAGGCCTCAACTTCCGAGGCATTGCCTCTCCCACACCCGGCGGCATCGAGCTGACGGGAATCAGCTACTTAAATGGTACGGTAGGGCGAGTTCTGTCACCCTACCGGCTCCGCCTCTAGGACTCCGCCTCCGGTGAGCTCACCAGCTTCACCACCAATTTCTCCTTCAAAATTACAAGTATCCCCAACGTAAGCAGCGGCAACGGGCTCGCTTTTTTCCTCAGCCCCGTTCCGGAGGAGCTCAGTATTCTGCGATACTACTTCGGAGGAAACCTTGGCCTTTTCGATAACTCTACTAATCAAGTCGTGGCAGCGGAGTTCGATACCTTCCAGGACCCTTTTGATCCCACCAAGTACGATCACATAGGGATCGATGTCAACTCCCCCAGATCGATCGCCTATGCCGAGTTGGTTGATTTTAACATGAGCAATTGCAGCAACACTGCACACGCTACAGTGAAATACGACGGCGGTACTATGAACTTTTCCATTCTCCTCTCCTACGCATCGGAGGATCCCTCGGTTGATGGTCGAAGCTGGAATGTTTCGAAAGTGGTAGATTTGAGGAATTATCTGCCGGAAGAGGTATGTGTCGGCTTCTCGGCCACCGTCGATCTCAACGTGGAGTTGCACACCATCTTGTCTTGGGACTTCAACTCAATCGAGCTGCCGATCGCCGTCCGTAAATACGATAAGGGAATGAGGCTGCTTCTAGGGATACTAATTGGCATTGGGATCATCCTCTGCATTTTGGGATCGTTGTGGTTCGTGCTGCGGCAACGGCGGAACAAGCAAAGGCGCGCCACGGCCGCTGCCCGGCTTCAAACTATGTTCGACCAACAAAGGGGGCCGCGGAGTTTTGCCTATCAAGATTTGGCAAACGCCACGAACAATTTCGCAGAGGAAGGGAAGCTCGGGGCGGGAGGTTTCGGGGCCGTGTACAGAGGAGTTATCCCGAGCAGGGGGAATGATCTCCGCGTGGCGATCAAGAAGATCTTGAGAGAATCCAAGCAAGAGGAGAAAGAGTACATGTCGGAAGTCATCCTCTTCAGCCAGCTGCGCCACCGCAACCTGGTTCAGCTCATCGGCTACTGCCACGAGGCCGACGACTTCCTTCTTGTTTACGAATACATGCCCAACAGAAGCCTCGACAAGCACCTCTACGGCGGCCACAAATTGCTCGGGTGGGCGGAGCGGCACAAGATCGTGCTCGGGCTGGCATCGGCCGTGCTCTACCTCCACGAGGAGTGGGAGCAGTGCGTGGTGCACCGGGACATCAAACCGAGCAACGTGATGCTGGATCCCGATTTCAACGCAAAGCTCGGCGACTTCGGGCTGGCGAGGCTGGTCGACCACGACTGCACGGCGATGACGACCAACCTGGCCGGGACGAAGGGGTACATCGCGCCGGAGTACGAAAAGACAGGGAGGGCCCGCAAGGAATCAGACGTGTTCAGCTTCGGGGTGGTGCTGCTCGAGATTTCGTGCGGCCGGAAGCCCATCAACTACGCCGAGGCCCCGGAGAGGATAAATCTGGTGGAGTGGGTGTGGGGTTTGAACGAGAGAGGGGCGTGTCTGGAAGCGGCAGACAGAAGGCTCTGCGGTGAGTTCGACGAGCGGGTCATGGAGAGGTTGATGGTGCTGGGATTGTGGTGCGCGCACCCTGCCTTCAGGCTGCGGCCGTCGATAAGGCGGGCCATCGGCATTCTCAGCTTCGAAGCTCCGTTGCCGGATCTTCCGCCGCTGAACGTGGCGAGGCAGGAAGGTAATGATGCAGCGGGGTCGTCATCGTCGGATGCACAATCCCTGAACAGCATGTCGTTGTCTTCTTCCTATTTCTCCGGAAGAACCTGAAGACCGCAACAGGATGAGTCTTCTTTATCGCGGTAACGTAAGAAGGTAAGGTTTTTTTAAGGAATTTCTTAATTCATAAAAAGTACACTGTAATTTTTATTTAACTCGATGTGTATTAAATTAAAGTGGAGTTTATATTGTGGTTAATTTTTTTCTTCTAAAACTACACTATTAACTATAATTAAACCGTATTCATATTTAATAGTTATATTTTAAAAAATATTTAGATCCCTTGTTGAATGATTGCGAGAGTCTTTGAGCTATAAGACTAAAATTATAGATTTAATATTAACTAAAATTTAAAATAAATTAATTTAATTATATTACTATTTATATTTTTTTAGAAAAAATTAGAACACAATGAATATTAAATCCATAGCCTCAGAAAAGGGGTATACCTTGTGTAATATATTTTTTAAATTTATATTTATATTTTTAGATATGTTTAGAATTTTAGCATCAAATTATATAATTTTGATGATATCATCTTGACATTCTAATTATTACAATTATATATATAGTAGCATGAGGTAAGTTTTGGTTGATTTTAATATTTATTTGCACGGTGAGAACACATTCATTCAGATATTATTTATATCATTTAGGCAAAAGTTTATTTTAGTTTTTAAATCCAAACTTAACAAGAAGTTATAAATATTAGATTTAGTCGCTACCCTACTGCTATTCATGACAACCTTTCACTGCTAACTTCACATCTTAGCCTCATTTTGCATAGAGTTCTCAAGAGTTAACAAAGTCATACTTTTTTCCTAAAAGATTCTTCTATTCTTGCTTTCATATCTTGACTTGTCTGCTTACTGTTCATATGCATTCCCCTCTAACTATTATAAAAATGCTTGTTGTAATGGCCTTAATGGCATGCTTAAACATAGGTTGAACTACGAGGCCGACATGCATATATTAGACAATGCGGAAGACAACATACATAAAATAACAAAATATTTTGACTTATGAAATGAGCAAACAAACTAATTTTTTAAAACTCACCTCAAATATATCTCGTGAATATAGAACAACAACCAAGACATGGGCTCGTGGATGAGAAAATATCCATTCAAGTCACACTACATCTCGCATATTTAATCGAGAGAGTGATAGCTTACTCTCTAACTCTTTCCATAATCGAATCCATAGAGGTGATTGCCTCTTATGGAAAAACTCAATAATTCATAGAGCAAAACGAATGATCTTTGTATGAAGTAGATCTCAAGGTACACTAAATCAAAAGTTGTAGAAGATATAATTTTAGAAATAGCATAATGCTTACAACAGAGAGAGTGATAGCTTACTCTCTCACTCTTTCCATAATCGAATCCATAGAGGTGATTGCCTCTTATGAAAAAACTCAATAATCCATAGAGCAAAATGAATGATCTTTATATGAATTAGACCTCATTTAATTGAGAGTGATAGCTTACTCTCTAACTCTTTTCATAATCGAATCCATAAAGGTGATTGCCTTTTACGGAAAAACTCAATAATCCATAGAGCAAAACGAATGATCTTTGTATGAATTAGACCTCAGGGTACACTAAATCAAAAGTTGTAGAAGATATAATTTTAGAAATAGCATAATGCTTACTATAGGAATGAAATAAAATCTATTTAGGATTACATGATTACTAATATCTCTTCCAATTATGAATAGGTCTAATTATTTAGGATTTTGGAGAAGACACTAACGATGCCTGCTCGACATGGCCTTGAGGGAAAAAGAAGACCCATGATCCAAGCAGGAATGCCCCCAACCCCAGAGCTAGAGCCGGCACATGCCCTCCATTGCTAAGGTTCCACTAATCACATTAGAGTAGCCTCAATCACCATTGAAACTAGGCTTTCTCGATAGTAGAGAGAGAGATAAATAGAGAGTTGATTTGAAACAAGATTTAGAGGAGGAGATATTTATAGGATAACTGGGAAAAGGTCAAACGAAAAAAGTTGGAGTGCAATGAGGAAAACAGAATGAGGCTGCCCTGCTGAGGACATATAAAGAGGACAATAATTAAATGCAGTTCACAATAGACCGCTAAAATTAATCCAACTTATGCTTTCAATTCGTAAAAAATAGCCACGCAATCTTGATCGTCTATCGAATTGTTTTGACTAATATGACCAAAATTTAGCTAACAAGAACATATAAAACTCATAACAAATTTATTCCCAGCCAAAAAAATATACATTCATTTCATTATGTGCCATAAATATATTTAGAAACACTTTATGAGTTAATAAATTAATTATTTTTTAAACTCATTGAATATTAAAACCTTCAAATATTATTGGATATGATGGCCAAACAACTTGATTGATCTTATTGTAGAAGCTCCTGGCGACTGCGTACTTCCTCCCTCTTTGTTGCTCTCATCATCATCACCTACATTGCATCTCGATCTCTTTACATGATCCAAAGATTGTACATCAGAAACTCCTTGAACCAATTTGCCTTTTGAGGAATTGCCTTTATCCGAGCTTGGTGATGCCTCTGCGGCTCCACCTCCAGAGAAATCCTGATAAAATTAGGCAAGATAATTGAATGATCGGTTTGATCCATCAATATGTAATGAGGACGACAATGGAGTACCTTAAGGGGCACTGGTACCGCTGTCACCACGTGCTCGAGTGATCCCACCCTAGGGTAATATGCAACCTCAAAAGGGCGGCCCTCTCGGGCTAACTGGGTCGCCCTCACCATCGAAGCCACCTGCATGTTGGCTCTCCTAATAGCATCAGGGGAATTTCCAGTACGACTGATACCGATGTATATAACACCAGTGGGGTGCCTGGCGAAGACTATGGTGTCACCTTCGACCAGCCTATTCTCGGTGGCGAACTTGGTCCAATTTTTTAGGAGGTGGCGTGGGGGATTGTTGGTGAGGACAAGGATGAAGTTCCATGATCTCCCGTGTACGTCAAGCGCAGATACCTCCTCTGCCAGCTTATCCCTATTGATGTCAAGGAGAATGGGAGGGAATACAGCAATCATACCAGATTTCTTCACCCTTAGCCCATGCCTATAGGTGAGGTCAGTCTTGGTGATGATCTTGGTGTATGTGGTGAACTCACCCACTTTGATTGCATCAGCGATCGCCGATGTAGAGGAGGTGGAAGAGTAGGCGACAGGCATCCAGCCATATTGGTGGACTATAGGTTCAGTGATCGGGCAGGGATCGAGGCCAATTATGGCAAATACCTCATTGGTTTCAGGGTCGGCTAGGAGACGAATGGAGGAGACGTGACAAAGGAAGGTAGTGGAGTGGTGGGATGCTTGCGCGGAGGACTCTTCAATGTAGCCATTGGGGAAGAAAAAGACATTGGAGCCTTGGGCGGGGATTCGCACGGCAGCAGCGGGGCCAGCTAAGGCGTTCCATAGGTTGCGCTCGATATGCATAGTTGGAATTGTTGTGTGCTTGAAAGCAATCAAGAATTTAGGATGGATTTCAAGGAAGGCGATTGACAGTAACTTAATATAGAGAGGAGTATATGTCTAATATTTAGCATAGAGGTGGCTAAGTTAGTTGGTTAGTTGGTTTTGTTTTCGAGGACTAAATTTGTGTGGGGAGGTAAAATCTATAGTTGATTTTGTCTCGTGGACAATCTCAACAGTTTCTTTATAAACCTTAGTATTTTTCCTACTCTATCCTTTCGAAAACAAGTTGGATGATTTTTTATATAAGAAACAACTTGAATTTTATCATTTTTGTGTAATTGTTTTATTAAATTAAAATATAGATTTTTTACTTAAGTCAATATAAATGAAAAATGTTAAGAATTCATGAAAAATTCATTATTTTTTAATAAATTAGATAAATCATAAATTTATTTGTAGAAAAAATATTAATTAATAAAACACACCATCCTACCTTTTTAAAAGAATCTGACCATGACCTCTAATATTTTTTTTGATGTGGATTATTGAACTATGCACCTATCTTTGCTTTTTGATCTGCCCTAGCTCCTCGTTTCACTTAGCTAACAAAATCTGGCTCACTCGACCTTGCTCACTTCTCGCTCCCTTCGCCCTAGCTCAAAAAAAAAGTAAGCTCGCTTCTACTACGCAATAAGGATAAGTCCTAGATAGCTACGTCAGACCAAAGGGTATAAATCGAGGAATGTGTGCCTCATATTGCAAGACCTTGCGAACAAACGCACAACCCAGAGCGAGCATTGTGAAAACATCATGCAGCCATGTCTAAGGCAACACAGGTTGGTTCCTGGTATGCAGGTTTGCGGTATATGATCAGGGAGGTGAGATCATTAGTGGTTTGAGAAACTTTAATAGTTTGCACATATTCCTGGGAAAAAAAAATTTTGTGATTAGTAGATAGGTGGAGTTCGATAAGCTTTATTTATCGAACTGATCTACCTTAGGCCTTAAGACCATAGAAATATTCCTAGAATTTTAAAACTATGGTGAGATGCCAAAAACTAGATTGTTTTTTATCCCCAAATCTAGCATACCATCCACCATCAAACATTATTGAATGATTGCTCTGACCAAAGTCAGCTACAAAATTCTCATCAAGTGCTAAGTAAGTAGAGTGCAGTACCTCCTACATGGGCTAATAAATAGATCAGGTGCAGTCAACATTTATTCCTGGCAGAGAGGTATCCAGGACAGCATCCTACAGCCATTTGAGGTGGTGCATGCTATCAGCAAGACAGCTAGAAAGTACCCTTTCTTCCTACTTAAACTTGATCTAAAAAAGGTCTTTGATAAGATCGGATGGGAGGTGTTCTCTAATGTAATGACTCAAAATGTAGTTCCCAAAGGAACTAATTGGTTGGATTGCAGCACGTCTGAAATAAATGAATTATCATTCTAAAGGTAATGGACATGTCTCAAACAGCTTCAAAGGGCATCAGGGCATCAAGCAAGGAGACCCAATCTCCCCATACCCCTTGATCATTTCACAACAAACCTTCTCTGCTTACTGCACCAGTTTATCTTTGAAGGTCAAATAGAACCTTTCAATCCAAAAGTCCTTGTTAGGTCATCTCATGGTTGCAGACGATGTTATTATAATATCAAGCAGTAAACCTACGTTCATTCATGGATTGCAGAGATTACTAAAAGTATATTGCAAATACACAAGACAAGCAATCAATAAGGAGATATGATCCTCCCAGGAAGGATGTGCAGAGGAGGTCAAGAACTCTGTTTAGTGATAAACTGAACATCCAAGAAGTTCCTATTCAATTGCAAAATGACGTCAGGGAGAAGCTCTTGCTAGATTTCAAAAATGGGCTTATGTGAAAATCTCACAAGCTGACAAAAGTAGTGTAGCTTAATGCAGTGATCATTTTCTATGGGAGATTGCTCTGTTGAGAGGTTGGGCCCTATGTTCTATAGTTCCAGAATATAAATAAAGTAATCCCAAGAATTTGTTTCATATATGGCTAACACATGGCTAACATTGAAAATCTATGTATGATTCTCCATCTTATGCACAAACTGAAGGATCTGGTTAGACTTGATCTTAGTTGGGGAAATCCTACTGTACTTATATGTTCCTGAAGTTGTGTCAAATAATTTTATAGGAAAATGGGTAAGCGAGTTTTTTAATAAATAATTTATGCTTTGATATATACATATATAACCCACAACATTAGAAAACTCATGAAACACTTCATCCTTCCCATCCAATATCTGATTGACTGACGTCATATTATATAGTTTAGAAAGAGTAGAACCATCTCTTTTTATATTATAAAATCATCCTTTAACATGCACCACTAGCCTAAGACATGATCAGGAAGATAGAATCATTGAGAAGGCACTAAAATTTTAAACACATTCGAAGTTGAGAGGAAGAAAGGATTACTCCTGTAGTAAAAGGATTTATGTAATTACTGAATGCAAAAGGCATTAAAACATACGGCTCTCATTTCTTCCTTTTGCTCTTGAAAAATTCAAAAACTGACAAAAATTTGAGAGGCTCATATGATCTTTTGATTGCAGCTCAGCCTAAATGGGTAAAAGGCTACTTGACAAAAATAATGTTAAATTGTATTGGAAAAAAGTTCAAACAACATTGGATTGTCCGCTCCCTGTGCGGAGGATGAGATTATATCGTTTTTGTTGCAACTTCTTGTAAAAGCTCTAATTTAGTAGAAACAAAACCAGCAGTGCACAAAATTGTAGCTGACAAAGCAACGCAAAAACTGTAAACAGAAAAAATAAAACTTTAGAAAACTAGAACCAAAACCAACAGTGCCTGGATACTTAGAAACAAAAGGTCACTAAGTTTAATGAAAAATCTATGTATAATAGAAGGTAAATCTGTGGAGGAAATGGTGGATTTGAAGAGTAGCCATGCTCAGCAGCTCTATTGTCCAAAGTGAGAGTTGCTGCCAGATAAGATAGGCCTTTTTCTTAAAATGGGAAACATATGCATGCATTCATACGAAATGATCCATAGAGAGACCTGCAATTGGTCATTTTATTAATGGGTTAGGAGTTCAGAGTCAATGTGACAAGATATCAAGTTTACTCAGTTAGGGTTTCACACATCCATCCATACAGCACATCGCTCAACGTAGTTTTTCTTTGGTGTCCACCGAACATATAAAGCAGTTGTTTCCTTGGCCAAATTGAGAAAAAAACTTCTTTATATTTTAATGACAGGATTTACATGGTAGCAGTATTGTCCATGCATTCCACATGTTAATGTCTTTGCGGAAGTTCTCTATGGAGTTAAATGGTATGTATCAAATACTTCGTTGAAGATTTTCTTAAATTGCCAATTACCTCACTATTCTATCTGTTTTGTTGCTTGAAGCTTGTTAAATCTTAAAGCAATTTTTTAAATTATATTACTTTTAACAGGCTTGCTTCCACCTTCATGTCAGAGATTGTACAATATGCTCCTTGAAAGTATTTTCTTAAGCTAAATCAATTACATAAATTCTGATCAAATTGAATTCGATATGTTTCCGATAATGTTTGTCATCCGTAGTTGTATGTTAACCTTATTTTGAACTTAAAGATAATGAAAAGCTATAGCTACGAAGATTTCTAACATGCTTTTTCTTCAGGAATGTTCAAGGAGTTCTTCAGCTAACGATGATGCAGTTAGCCAATCACCTGTTACTGACATCCCAGGGTTCATTTCCACGATGCCAACATCACAATCTTTACCTAATGCTATAAGCGTTGGCCAATTGCTGGAATCGGTATATTTCTGAACTGTATATGTCTGTTTTACTTAGATAACACAATTTTGGGTTAAAAAATTTGTCATTTGGACTCGAATTTGTCAAAGATTGAATCGTTCTCATACAAATCACATAGCTGCAGAAAAAAAGAGAGCATGTAGCCAGTTTTCAACCACAGTATGAATCGAACAAAGTCTCGATTAAGTTTTCAAATAACTAATTCACCTTAGGCCTTAAGTGCTCATGAACCTGATACATCAAGTCGTGGCGGTGGAGTTCGACACCTTCAAGAACGACTATGATCCCCCCAGCAATCACATAGGGATCGATGTCCACTCCATCAAGTCGATCGCCTATGTTGAGTGATAAGAATAAGCTTGTTTATTTAATTATTATTATCATATTTATTTTCCTTTAATAGTAAGATAGTTACTGCAGTATGGATAGCTACATGATAAGTTTCTTTTTAGTTACAAGACCAAGTCATAGGGTTGGATAAGTGTTTTTGTTTAATCGTGTAATCGTGGCTAGTTGAAGGCGGATGTATTTATTATGTATTTTCGCATTATGTAATGAAGAGAGAAATATAGATGAAAGGATTTCTTCATCTCAGAATATATTTTTCCAACATTTGGTATCAGAGCCTAGGTGGTTCGGTTGATACCTTCGAAGGTGAAGATGCAAACTTCGATGCAAGCTCCGGTGATTGGTAAAAAGCCCATCGTTGGCATGTCCGGCGATAGTGTACTCAGAACTTCCTGAGGAGCGATAGTGGACTCAGAACTTCCTGAGGAGGAGGAGGGAGTCTAGGATTCTGTCCGATGCTACAAAAAGGAGGAAACTTTGCCATGTGGGCAATAAGAGTTTGCTCCTTCCTTGATGCACAAGGAGTATGGGATGTGGTCGAACCGGAAGAAGGAGTTCTGCAAATGGACAGAAAAAAAGATAAGTTAGCGTTATCATTTATCCATCAAGCTTTATGTGATGAATTGTTAATCCTTGTTGTTGATAAGAGAACGGCAAAAGAGGCTTGGGATGTGCTGAAAAGAATCCACGGTGGCAACGAAAAGTTTCAGGAAGCAAGGATGAGTTAGCTTCGTGGGGAGTTTGAACGATTGCAAATGCACAATTCGGAATCTGTGGATGAATTTGTCAATCGCCTCTCAGCAGTGGTCACCACCATCAGGAACATAGGGCAGAGGTCACCACCATGAGGAACATAGGGCAGAGGGTGAAGGAGCAATGAATTGTTGAGAAACTTCTTCGCTCGGTTACATCAAAATTCGATCTGATTGTATGTAACTTGGAGCAATTTGGAGATCTTAAAACCATAACAGTCGATTATGTGGTAAGTGCATTAAAAACTTATGAAGTTCGCTTACAATCTACTATCCCAACATCTGAAAACTAGGTTTTGCTCACCCGGGCTGAATGAGGAGCAAAGTCTCGAAGGCATTATGAAAATTTCTATGGTCGTGGACGTGGTTTCCATAGCAATTTCAGAGGCAGGACTCGTGGACGTGGCAAGGGATATGTTGGA
This sequence comes from Thalia dealbata, assembly GCA_030544415.1. NCBI lineage: Eukaryota > Viridiplantae > Streptophyta > Magnoliopsida > Zingiberales > Marantaceae > Thalia > Thalia dealbata. The sequence goes on along the minus strand of CM060457.1, from coordinate 26,943,109 downwards.
AGGCATACTGATGGAGGAGCCAGCAGTAGCACCACAATGTATCAAAAGAAGCCAAAACGAGATAAGTCTAAAATTAGATGCTTTAATTGCAAGTGTCTCGGCCATTTTGCATCTGAATGTACAAAGGAAGAAACAATTTATTTAGCTGAGCAGAGTACTGATAAACCACAGCAAGAAGTCTTGCCACAACATATGGTATTGATGGCCGTAGAGGAGGAGAAGGAAGAGACGGTGTATCTAGCTGAGACCTGTGAAAAAGAAGAGCAGCACCAAGTTCTGCTTGCTGCAGAAACAGAAATTGAAGAAGAAAAAGTTAATTCTTTTGATGCTTCGTTGATGTTATTGCAGGAGCTTCCTTCGATGGAGGTTGCAAGTTCTGCAATGGTCCAGGAGTCGCAGGACACGAAAGGAGAAAGGTCGAAGGAGTCGTGCAGGAAGGCATTCGCGACGCCATGGTGATTCTTGCTCGCGGAGGAGTTCGGTCTGCTGGAGCACAATTTCCAGGATCAACCGACCGGCACGAACATCTTTCTGCAGATAGCGACGGGGTCGACGATGCCGCCGCCTGCAAGATTCGCAATTTCTTGATCGAAACCAGAGATATCGAGAAGGAGAAGGTATCTCAGTCGAAGCAAGAAGAGGAGGAGAAAACAGAACACGTCTCCCACTCCATGGCGATGCAGGGGACGGTGGAGAATTTGCTCGAAGAGGAAGATGCAGCCGCTGTGCTCGAATTCCAGAAGCCAGCAGAAGACGAGGTCGTGAACTTCAATGCACATTCCTCATTGCCGACGGAGAATCCGCAGATCGGTGATGGGAGTGCTGAGGGGAGCGCCTTCAACATTAGCACCAAGGAGGAAAACAGAGCATCCTCTGTTTTCGTTTGTGCAAGCTCCACCGATGCCGCGATCAAGCGCCAGTCCGAGGAGCGCCTCCGCCAGCAACAGAGCAGCGATGGTTGTGACGGTGATGGCAATGGCGTTCTGGAGAGCATCACGAAGGGTGCAATCATGGGCCGGACGCAGGAGGCAGTCGAGAAGGCCGGGGAGACGAAAGTTGCTGGTGCAGAAGAAGGTCCTCTCGAATTCCTCTACAAAACTTCAGCCAGGAGAACGGTGGCGAGGAGAGGAGCCGAAATAGAGGACGAATTCCTCTCGCCCAATCTGGAAGTTGTCGCTCGGGTGAAGGTTTCCGTGGCTCTCGAGCGGGATTCGGCCTGGGAGGATCTCACCGAGTTGAAGCACCAAGCTGATGAGCGAGCGGATCTTGTGCAGACAAAGGAGAGACGGGTCAGGCCATGGAAGATATGCAAGGAACAATCCTGGAAAGCAACATAAGCCTGCTGAGTTCCAAGTGCTCGAAGAAGAACGGGCATTCTTCTCTAGATCCGGTTCACGCGCAGGGAGAGATCAAGGTGCTCAAGAGAGACCTCAAGTTCGCCATGCGTGGATTGGCACTCTTTCTTAGAGAAGTAATGGCGGAGTGCAATGCGGCGAAGCAAAAGCACGATGAAGCCTTGGCGGAGACGGAACAAATGAGAGGCGAAGTGAAAAGCCTGAAGCCTTCCCTACAAGGCACGAAGGAAAAGTTGCAAGCCATGTCAGAAGAATGCAGAAGGATGAGGACGGAGCTTGACCAAGACGACTCTGAGATATTGGAGGCTAACTTAGGTGATAGTGATGATTGGGAACAATCTGACAAGAAGAGCAAGAGATGCAAGTTTCGAGTTAATCGATGATTGGTTCCCAGATGTAAGGAAAATATATAACAAGCTTAGGAGGGAGAATGATAAGAATAAGCTTGTTTATTTAATTCTTATTATCATATTTATTTTCCTTTAATCGTAAGATAGTTACTGCAGTATGGATAGCTACGTGATAAGTTTCTTTTTAGTTACAAGACCAAGTCATAGGATTGGTTAAGTGTTTGCATTATGTAATGAAGAGAGAAATATAGACGAAAGGATTTCTTCGTCTCAGAATATATTTTTTAGTTACAAGAGTTTAATTTTAGCACCAGTGATGGCAGCAACATTGCACATGCTACAGTGAAGTACGACGGCGGTGCTATGAACTTGTCCATTCTGCTCTCTTACTCATCGGAGGATCCCTCGGTCGATGGTCGAAGCTGGAAAGTTTCGAGTGCGGTAGATTTGAGGAAGTACCTGCCGGAAGAGGTAGCAGTCGGCTTCTCTGCCAGCACCAGTCTCAACGTGGAGTCGAACGCCATCTTGTCTTGGGATTTCAAGATGACCGAGCTGCCGATCACCGGATCTCAAGCTCCAGCGTCCAAATACAATATGGGAGGGAGGCTGCTTCTGGGGATATTAATTAGCGTTGGATCATCATCTGTTAGAAATTAAACATAAAATTTAAAACATATAATATTTAAGCAAAACATGGAATATAATTCAACAAAATATGGAAGATTGTATACCATGCCTTAGTGATCGAAACCCTCATCTCTTTATTAAAAGTCACAATGTCAAAAGAATCACATATTTATGTTGAACTTGAAGAATACTGGTGCAATTTTCTTGATAACAGGTTTTAATAAAGATTCATTTAAATTTTAGAAGCCTCAAAACCTAGCGAGAAAATAAAATGCTAAAAGGAATTTTAAAAATTAATCACGCAGATCAAATATCAAATTATGCAGAGCATAT